>CM030900.1:17939906-19314164 GCA_018136845.1 Heterotis niloticus
AGCTGCCGTTGAAGCGCGAACAGAGTCGTCTCGAGTGGTTCAGACATTTTGTTTTTTGGACAGTTCGTCATTCACTCCGAATGTCGCCTGGAGGAATTGTGGACACTTCTTACAGTAAGGAGGACACACTCGGGATGTAGAGAAATAGAGGATTTTTCGTAATGGCCTTGACTCACCCTAAGAGAAGCTGGATGCCATTCCACGGCCGTGACCGCGAAAAATGCTCTAAAGACGGACGCATTTTCCACAGCATAGCGGCAACACCGTAGGCAAGTAACACTGATTTTAATTTTCCTTTAATTTAACATGTGAGTTTTTTGTTTTCCTCTCCTTCATGGGTATAATTTTGTAGTGATTTTAATGGATTTTATTTGTTTTTGACTTTTAACATCCATTGTGTGTATTTGTGTTTTACAATGAAGTCATGTGCTTATTTTTAGAGCAATGTTTTGGTTTGTGAGAATTTTATGTCCTTTGTCTGTGTGTTGAATGTATTTGCTCTGAAACAGTGACGATGCGTAGGATACCGTCTTTGGTTTTGTGTTTTGAATTTGCATAGAGTAACCAGTTGGGTTCCCTAATTGGTGACTTTGTTGTGAAATGTCTTTATTGGCTGACTTGTGGTTGTGTTTTGGGTTAAGTTTGTTTACTTCGGTGGTTTTGGATTTTTATTGTATTTAAGATGGATGTTTAATAAAGTGGGGGGGGGGGGAGCGGTCTCAAAAGAACTGCGATTTTTAACCATTTGTCATCCTTGCCTTTTAACCTGTGTTTATTGCAGGAGGTATACCTTCGGGACCAGCGAGACGTGACAGGATGTACTCCTTAATGTTAGCGAGACCTTCACTGGACTGTGGCAAGGCACGTGCGCACCTGTTGTATTTCAGTTGTGGCTGGCATGCCCCCCTGTGTTTTTCCCCAGGCAGACGTGAGGAGAGGCAGGGATGTACTGCGAGCGGCCGTCGTCATCCAAAGGCCGCAGCGGCCGGGCCCGGTGGCGATATCCTCTTGATAACGAACAAATCTTTTGCCTTTTACTAAAGATTTGCGTGGAGAGGGGCGTACCCGAGTTTGACGGCTATTTTTGGAGGCTCCGCAGCTGGCGAACCGTACCTTGCGTGCTACAATGACAGAAAATGATTGATGATGATGACGATGACGACTGGGGGGGGAGTCAGAGAGAGGTGCGTGGATATAGATAGAAAGGAGGATGAAGCCAGCTAGCCCGCCAGACAAATCAGTTAGTGAATGAAGGGGTTACCCACCCGATCAATGAGACGGCCTCTCGACCTCTCTCCAGGGGACCCCGGACGCGAACCGTAGCGTGCGACGTGGGACGAGACGGGCAGCGGACACGGCGCGACCCTCTGTAAGGTATTGCTTCTCGGCCTTTTGGCTAAGTAGTAGGGCGCTTTTTAGATTAGAGGGAGTAGGGCCGATCCTATTGCGTGTCCAGTAGGTGGCTTGACCGCCGATGCCATGGGGTGGCCTCTAAAAGAGCCTTTTTAAAGGCTACTTCAGGGGATGCTGATTTCCAGCATGAAGACACCATCAGGGAGGTTGACTTTGAAGAAGTCTTCTAATGGGAGGAAGGCGACGAAGATATCTGGCCCGGTAGGGATGAAGACGGCTCCACCAGCAGCTAGGGGTATTATGCCAAAGAAGGCAGCTGGAGGGCAGGAAGGACCATCTCCCTCCGGGAAACAGGAGAACGCTGTAGCTCGGCAGTTCATTCCCGAAGTGATGGCTGCTGCAGAAGATTGGCAGGGGACTGGAGAGCTGCCCGCTGCCGTGAATGCGTCTCTGACGCTGGCTGGAGGAGGTGGCGGTGGAGGATAAAAGAGCAATAATGGCAGAAGCGACAGCGGATGCAGCGGTCCTGTCTGCAGCGGCCAGGCCCGAGGAGGGAAGCCCGGCTGACCACACCAGTGGCACAGTGGAAGAGAGGGTGCCCTTTTTCTCGATTCTTCTTCTTCTTTCGGCCGCTCCCGTTAGGGGTCGCCACAGCGGATCAAAAGCTTCCACTTCTTCCTGTCCTCTGCATCTTTCTCCGTCGTACCCACCACCTGCATGTCCTCCTTCACCACATCCATAAATCTCCTCTTAGGCCTTCCTCTCTTCCTCTTGCCTGGCAGCTCCATCCCTAACATCCTTCTCACGATATATCCAGAATCTCTCCTCTGCACATGTCCAAACCAACGCAATCTCGCCTCTCTGACTTTGTCTCCAAACCATCCAACCTGTGCTGACCCTCTAATATACTCATTTCTAATCCTGTCCATCCTCGTCACACCCAATGCAAACCTTAACATCTTTAACTCTGCCACCTCCAGCTCTGCCTCCTGTCTTTTGGTCAGTGCCACCGTCTCCAACCCATAAAGCATAGCTGGTCTCACTACCGTCTTGTAGACCTTCCCTTTCACTGTTGCTGGTACCCTTCTGTCACAGATCACTCCTGACACTCTTCTCCACCCACTCCACCCTGCCTGCACTCTCTTCCTCACCTCTCTTCCACACTCCCCATTACTCTGGACTGTTGATCCTAAGTATCTAAATTCACCCACCTTCGCCAACTCTATTCCCTGCATCCTCACCATTCCTCTGTCCTCTCTCTCATTTATGCACATGTATTCTGTCTTAGTCCTACTGACCTTCATTCCTCTTCTCTCTAGAGCATATCGCCACCTCTCCAGGGTCTCTTCAACCTGCTCCCTACTCTCACTACAGATCACAATGTCATCTGCAAACATCATAGTCCACGGTGCCTCCTGTCTGATCTCATCTGTCAACCTGTCCATTACCATTGCAAACAAGAAAGGACTCAAAGCTGATCCTTGATGTAATCCTACCCCCACCCTGAAAGCATCTGTCACTCCTACTGCAGACCTCACCACTGTCACACTGTCCTTGTACATATCCTGTACCACTCTTACATACTTTTCTGGCACCCCCGACTTCCTCATACAATACCACAGCTCCTCTCTAGGTACCCTGTCATATGCTTTCTCTAAGTCCACGAAGACACAATGCAACTCCTTACCTTTTCGGTACTTCTCCATCAACACCCTCAGAGCAAACAACGCATCTGTAGTACTCCTTCTTGGCATAAAGCCATACTGCTGCTCACTAATTGTCACCTCCCTTCTTAACCTAGCTTCCACTACTCTTTCCCATAACTTCATGCTGTGGCTGATCAATTTTATCCCTCTGTAGTTACTACAGCTCTGCACATCACCTTTATTCTTAAAAATAGGTATCAGTACACTTCTTCTCCACTCCTCAGGCATCGTCTCACTTTCCAAGATTCCATTAAACAATCTGGTTAAAAACTCAACTGCCATCTCTCCTAAACACTTCCATGCTTCCACAGGTATGTCATCTGGGCCAACAGCCTTTCCATTCTTCATCCTCTTCATAGCTGTCCTAACTTCCTTCTTGCTAATCCATTGCACTCCCCTATTCATAGTCCCTACATCATCCAGTCTTCTCTCTCTCTCATTCTCTTCATTCATCAACCCCTCAAAGTACTCTTTCCATCTGCTCAACACACTCTCCTCGCTTGTGAGTACGTTTCCATTGCTATCCTTTATCACCCTAACCTGCTGCACATCTTTCCCAGCTCGGTCCCTCTGTCTAGCTAATCGGTACAGGTCCTTTTCTCCCTCCTTAGTGTTCAACCTCATACAATTCACCACAAGCCTTTTCTTTAGCCTTTGCCACCTCTCTCTTCACCTTACGCCTCATCTCCTTGTACTCCTGTCTACATTCTTCATCTCTCTGTCTATCCCACTTCTTCTTTGCCAGCCTCTTCCTCTGTATACTCTCCTGTACTTCTTCATTCCACCACCAGGTTTCCTTGTCCTCCTTCCTCTGTCCCGATGCCACACCAAGCACCTTTCTAGCTGTCTCCCTTACCACTTCTGCTGTATATGTCCAGCTCACTGGTAACTTTTCACTGCCACCCAGTGCCTGTCTTAATTCCTCCCTGAACTCCACCTTATAGTTTTCCTTTTCCAACTTCCACCATTTGATCCTTGGTTCTGCCCTCACTCTCCTTCTCTTTTTGATCTCCAATGTCATCCTACAAACCACCATCCTATGCTGCCTAACTACGCTTTCCCCTGCCACCACTTTACAGTCTACAGTCTCCTTCAGTCTGGCCCTCCTGCACAAGATATAGTCCACCTGTGTGCATCTTCCTCCACTCTTGTACGTCACCCTGTGTTCCTCCCTCTTCTTAAAATACGTGTTTACCACAGCCATGTCCATCCTTTTTGCAAAATCCACTATCATCTGACCTTCCTTTCCTTGACACCATACCTACCCATCACCTCCTCATCTCCTCTGTTCCCTTCACCAACATGCCCATTGAAATCCGCTCCAATTACCACTCTCTCTCCCTCAGGCGCACTCTTCACCACTTCATCCATATCCCTCCAGAATTCTTCTTTCTCATCCATCTCACACCCAACTTGCAGGGCATATGCAGTAACAACATTCAGCATCACACTATCAATTTCCAGTTTCATAACCATCACTCTGTCAGACACTCTCTTCACCTAAAAGACACTCTTTACATACTGTTCCTTCAGGATAATCCCTACCCCGTTTCTCCTCCCATCCACACCATTGTAAAACAGTTTAAACCCGCCTCCGATGCACCTAGTCTTACTCCCCTTCCATTTGGTCTCTTGCACACACAATATATCAACCTTCCTTCTCTCCATCATATCAGCAAGCTCTCTCCCTTTACCAGTCATACTACCAACATTCAAAGTTCCTATCCTCACGTCCACTCTTTTAACCTTCCTCCTCTCCTCCTTCCTCCGGACATGCTTTCCTCCTCTCTTCCTCCTTCTTTGGCCAGCAGTAGCCTAATTTCTGCCAGCACCCTGTCGGCTAGCAGTGCTGTTAACCCGGGCCTCGACCGATCCGGTTTGGAAATTTCTATTTTTGTCCGCATATTTACTTTGGCAAAAAATTTTACGCCGGATGCCCTTCCTGACGCAACCCTCTCCATTTCCGGGCTTGGGACCGGCACAAAGACATGCACTAGTTTGTGCATCCCCTTGCGGCTGGATTGCCCTTTTCCTTGATTAAAATGAAGAATACCACTAGGTTTTGGTGGAAGCGCGGTGAGGCAGCAGAGGGTTTCCCCGACCGGGCCACCTTCATCAGGGAGATTGTTTTTAAGGTGCTGGGCTTGGCCGCTGGGCAAATTGGACAAATGGTAAGTGGCCGGTGAGAGACATACTGTACAGGCACCATCTGTCCAGACACCCGCACTGTCCGCGACCGCAGTGTGGCGAGAGGGAGACCATCTCCCACACTTTTTGGGACTGTGGGCAGGTGCGAGAGGTACGGCTCTTGGTAAGTTACCTGTGCAGAAAGATCGATCCGCAGATGGTTTTGACGTTTGACAAGGTGCTGAGGGGCTGGGACCCTGGTGCTCAGAAGGCCAAGGCTGCCTGGATCTGGCCTGGTGATTAGCGTTGCCAAGCATGTGCTATGGCAGGCCAGAAGCCAGCTGGTCCAAACAGGGGTAGACTTGGGCGCCCAGGGTCTGTTTTATAAAATCCGGGCTAACCTTAAATTTAGGATGGAGATGGATGTCACACAATGGGGCCACTCGGAGGCTAAAGAGAGGTGGGAAGGCCTCTTTTGGTTGTAGCCCCTTCAGGTTTGTGTCGATCCCTCCATCCTGGGTAAGTAACACACGTCTTTGACACATGCGAGATATCGTGACCCCTATTTTTGGTGGATGTATGTGTTTTCCTTTTTAGTGTGTTCTGTGTTTTTTAGTTGTAGGTGTAGAGTGGAGGTTTTTACGTTATTATATTTTCGCATTAACCTTTAAGAATGTCTGTGTGTGTATTTTATACAATTTAACTCTGCATGTATGTTTTATCTTGTGAATATTAGTGACATATAGTGAACAGATGTTAGACAAGGATAGTGTAGAATATTAGTAAGCATGTGGGTGTTTGTAATCTTTAAAAGAGGTAGGAATACTCCTCGCATTGTTCCTTTTGTATGTATGCGCATGCTCACATTTGTTTGTTTGGATGTGTCTGCTTGAGGTGGTGTGTTGTGTTTGTCTCTTGGATTGTTCGCCGGCTTTTTGGGGGGTGCGTGTTGCGGTTTCTAGACACACACAAAAGGTAGGTTAGTGCGGCAGCACCCTGGAAACAGGCCAGGGGATCGCCCCTTTCTTGTGATGGAGCTGCCGGGTGAGTTGTTCCTTTATCTCTTATATTTGAGTATTTTATTGTAGCCTTGGGGTATATTTTATTGTTTTAACAATGATATCCGTCATGGAGTATTATTTGTTAGTTTTATTTTTTAATGACTTTATTTGGATATATTTTAGGAGTGCATGACGGATTTTAATTATTTGTAGTAAGATTTTAATAAAATGATCTTATTGGCGGAAGTGATGATGGAAAACTTGAATGCTGTCGAATTGGACAGTTGGTTGGGCCCGATACATTTGTATCATAGCCCGTCCATTCTGATCTGGAGGAAAAAAAAAAAATCTGTTCTTATCAGTTTAATATCTGATACGTCCCCCATCGGGGGACTGCGTATTAAACGGATTTTTGCCACAGGGGGTCGGACGAGGGGCTCGCTCCTGCCGCTCCACTGTCTGAGTGGCAGCCGGGTGCAGCGGCAGGCGGTGCAGGTACTAAACAGTATCCGGATGCGGCCAAGACCGAGGAGGCACCGCTGGTGGTTTCTTCGTCCGGGTCCCTGGTCCCGGAAGAGCCTGCCCCTCCTGGCCCCACCCTGGACAGTGAACATGGGTTTGTGCTGGTGACCAGGAGGAAGAGGAGGAGACGGAGAGAGGCTGTCTTTTCCAGCGCTGCCTTGAGGGAAGCAGAGGATCCTGTACCCTCTAAGATTGGCCGCGAAGCGGGCTCCTCCTCCTCCCCTGTGAGTTTGATGGTTGACTCTGTTTTGTCGGGCTCGCTGGGGGTGTCCTTCAGAGACGTTGACTGTTGTTGGGGAGCCCCACCAGTGCATGGTGGAGGAAGAGAACCTTTTAGAAAGGTTTCTAGAAACTTGTTAATTTTATATTAATTTGAATGGATTCTGTTCTTTACTTTTAACATCCATACTGTGTGTTTAATTGTGTTTTACAATGAAGTCATGTGCTTGTTTTTGGAGCAATGTTTTGGTTTGTGAATGTTTTATGTTTTATTTTTGTTAGTGTTTTGTATGTCTTTGCTCAAAAACAGTGATGATGTGTGGGAAACCTTGATTGAATTTGCATAGGGTAACCAGTTGTGTTTCCTAATTGGTGACTTTGTTGTGAAGAGTTTTTATTGGTTCATTTGTGGTCTTTAAAAAAAATGATTGATGATGATGACGATGACGACTGGGGGGGGAGTCAGAGAGAGGTGCGTGGATATAGATAGAAAGGAGGATGAAGCCAGCTAGCCCGCCAGACAAATCAGTTAGTGAATGAAGCGGTTACCCACCCGATCAATGAGACGGCCTCTCGACCTCTCTCCGGGGGACCCCGGACGCGAACCGTAGCGTGCGATGTGGGACAAGACGGGCAGCGGACACGGCGCGGCCCTCTGTAAGGTATGGCTTCTCGGCCTTTTGGCTAAGATCAAAGTGTAGTATCTGTTCTTATCAGTTTAATATCTGATATGTCCCCTTTCGGGGGACGGCATATTAAATGGTTTTTGCCACGGGGAGTTGAACGAGGGGCTCGCTCCTGCCACTCCACGCATCGGCCCAGTATGGCAGTGCTTCCGGGAACGGTGCCCCTCTCTACGCGGTGCTCAAAGACAGACTTTTAAGCAGAAGATGTGGATGAAAGGTGAGCCAGCAAGCCCACGTATTGACACGTTTTGTTCTTTCTAGTGTGCTTATCATTAGGACCTGTGGAAAAACTGTTTTCTACTAAATGTTTCAACAAAACACAGTTTTGCACATATAGTTTTTCATTCTACTGCATTTCTGCTTAGGATCAGCACAGAGAAACACACTAGTGCTCCCCCTTGTGGCTGGACTGAGAATTACCCTGTTTAGCTTCCAAGATCAGACAAGAGCAGGTATTTTAGCCATACATTTGGTTGTTGTAGGAAACAGTGCTAATAAGTGTAGAAACACTGTTTTGCATTCTACTGCATTTCTGCTTAGAATCAGCACAGAGAAACACTAGTGCACCCCTGGACTGAGAATAACCCTGTTTAGCTTCCAAGATCAACAAGAGCAGGCATTTCAAGGGTGTTTTAGCCATACACTTCGTTGTTGTAGAAAACAGTGCTAATATGTGTAGAAACACTATTTTGCATTCTACTGCATTTCTGCTTGTATGCTACTGTATGTCTTTGCTCAAAAACAGTGATGATGTGTGGGAAACCTTGATTGAATTTGCATAGGGTAACCAGTTGTGTTTCCTAATTGGTGACTTTGTTGTGAAGAGTTTTTATTGGTTCATTTGTGGTCTTGTTGCAAGTTAAGTTTGATTGCTTTGATGGTTTTGGATTTTTATTGTATTTATGATGGATGTTTAAGAAAGTGGGGGGGGGGGTCTGTTATCAGTTTAATATCTGATATGTCCCCCATCGGGGGACTGCGTATTAAACGGATTTTTGCCACGGGAAGTCGGACGAGGGGCTTGCTCCTGCTGCTCCATGCATTGGCCCGGTATGGTAGTGCTTCCAGCAACGGTACCCCTCTCTACATGGTGCTCAAAGACAGATTTTTTTTGCAGAAAATGTGGATGAAAGGTGAGCCAGTAAGCCCACAAAGTCAATGGATGGATGGATGGAGGGAGGGAGGCCGGCTCCATGCACCTGCGCGCCTCTTTGGTGCTGGGGGGCAGAGCCCTGTCTGCCAGGGGCACGTTTCCCCTCTGTTTTTTTTTTTTTTTTTAAATTTCAACTTTAATTTACATTGAATAGTTAATACATTAAGCAGCTTCTTACTACTATTATGCTAATAAAACTGTTTGTCTTGAGTTGAATGCTCCTTAAGGTTAGCGAGACCTTCATTGGACTGTGGCAAGGCATGTGTGCACCTGTTGTATTTGCAAAGTGTGACAAAACGCTCTTCTGTACACACAGAAGTAAATTTTTTTACACTTATTTAAAACAAAACAAACAAAAGTGCAAGAAGTGTTCAATCCAGATTTTGAAGATGTGCTTTTCATATACAAACTTAAATATAAGCACGTCTGTCTCTTTGAATAAGAAAAGTATGACAAACAACTTTTTTTTCTTATCGCTAAACAATGCAATTATATAAATGTTTATATCATGTTGGAAAGTGTGACAAAAAGTTTCTTAGAAGAAAATCAAGTATGTCAAACAGGTTAATTTCCTTAAAAATTTAGAATTATACGTTTTTACACTCACTAATCAGTGCACGAAGATGTTTGAAAACGATTTGAAACGTTTATATCATTTTTGCATCATTTCTACTTGGAAAGTGTGACAAAAAGCTTTTTTGATGCAAATGTTTGAGTGAACACAGAATAAAACCTTATTACACATTTTTCAAGAACCATAAATGAGATGGAGTTGCATTGTATCTTCGTGGACTTAGAGAAAGCATACAGTATGACAGGGTACCTAGAGAGGAGTTGTGGTATTGTATGAAGAAGTTTGGAGGCTAGATTGCGTTGGTTTTGACATGTGCAGTGGAAAAATGCTGATATATTGGGAGAGGGATGCTAAGGATGAAGCTGCCAAGCAAGAGGAAAAGTGGAAGGCCGAGGAGGAGATTCATAGATGTGGTGAAAGAGGACATGCAGCTGGTAGATGTGATGGTGAAAAATGCAGAGGACAGGAAGAAATGGAAACAATTAATCTGCTGTGGCAACCCCTAACCCAATGCAAATATCTTTAATTCTGCCACCTCCAGCTCTGCCTCCTGCTCAGTGTCACCGACTCCAACCCATATAGCATAGCTGGTCTCACTACCATCTTGTAGACCTTCCCTTTCACTTTTGCTGGTACCCTTCTGTCAAAAATCACTCTTCTCCACCCTGCCTGCACTCTCTTCTTCACCTCTCTTCCACACTCCCCGTTACTCTGAACTGTTGATCCCAAGTATTTAAATTCATCTACCTTTACTCCGCCAACTCTACTCCCTGCATCCTTACCATCCCTCTGTCCTCCCTCTCATTTTTGCATATGCATTCTGTCTTAGTCCTACTGACCTTCATTCCTCTTCTCTCGAGCACATCTCCACCTCTCTTAGGTAGACGCTGGATAATGGCCATGAATTGACATGCTGGAGGTCAGAAGCATATTTCTTTGTTATATAATAATGTGATGTTCATTCAAACTGTGATCAGTAAATTATGATATTTATGAAATCACTTTGCATTTCTCTGGCAGTACTGAACATCTATTGTGGTTTGATTCAAATATTTTCTTGGCTTGTGGCAGGAACAACTCCCTTAATAATTTGCTGCTTTATGTCTTAGATCCGTTGCCTATAATTTAGTGTGGGACTATATCACCAGCCAAAGGCTTTTTACTGGCTCTTCTGTAATAGTAGGAATTACTTCGCTAGATGAAAACGTTTATCTACTAATTTACCTTTAACAATGGAAATACTTTGAGATTTACTGGGTATAACCTTCAGCCCAGCCCATTTCAAAGTATCATCAATTTTTCCTAGCAATTTCTTTGTACATGCAATCCTAGTTGTAATTGTAGTCAGATCGTCAATAAATGTCCTAATAGGTAATAGATGGAGGCCACCCTCACGCCTGTCTTTACCCACTACCCATTTAGAAGCCCTTATAATGATTTCCATAGCCATAGTAAACAGCAGTGGAGAGACTGAACACCCAGCCATAATACCAACTTCCAACCACCGCCAATCTGTTAAAAAAATCTTTTGTACTGAAGCACATCTTTATCTCGCTAAAATACTCTATTAAATCTTGAATGCAAACTGGTATTTTAAAGTATTCCACCCATTGCCCATAATTACAAGAAGTGCTGTTTTAAAGGAAAAATTTGAAATTGGAAAGTATTATGCCATGTCTGACTCCTAGTTGACCACGGAGGCACGAGCACTGTTGTAAAGACAGCTAATTTCTAGCAAAGTTATGATGCTTGCAAAAAGTTATTGAAACCAAATTATTTATAAATAAAGCACCACTGTGTTGCTAAAGGAAAATAAAACTCTTGTGGACCCACAGTAACCTCGTTATTTGCTTAAACTGTATATCGTGTGTACATTTAAACTAACTTGTACTTTCATATTATTGCTGTTATACCCCAAAAACACACCAGCTATGAAGTGCTTTTAAGCAGGTTCGTATTAAACACACTTTACCCACTGTCCCTGCTTCCCCTGTGAGACTGCCGACACACCTCTTTATTTCTTCCTGCTGACGCACCTGCTCTATCATCAACCTCCTTCTCTCTATCGGGCCTGCCTTACCCCACATAGGGTCTCCTAACCGACAACCAAGACCTTCCCTTCCTTGCTGTACCTTCCCGACCATCTCCAGCTGCCTCAAGTCTGCCTTAGCTTCCTCTACTGCCTGTCTTGCATCCCATTTCCTACCTGTTGCTATCCTAGGTACCAAACCCCTTACAACCTCGTCCCTACTACCTGACAGCTGCAATTCTAACCGCACCTTTGCACACTTAAATTCCTCTGTCAAGCTTGAGAGCAGCAGCTGCAAGACTCCTTTCCCATACAGAGCCACATTGCTTAGACACCGAGGAACCCCCAGCCACTTTCTAATATAGGAGCTAATCAGCCTCTCCAGCTTCTCCACTTTTGTGACTGATACCTTATACATTTAATGAATTGTTACTTCATTCTGTACTTAAACACTGTACATTTTTAAAGCAGCAGATGGTGGGGTAGCCAGAGGCATCAAACATTTTTTGGTTTGGATAAATTTGAAGCATCTTTTGAGTAAAAACCTCCCACTGAGTCACTTTAAGAATTATTAAATTAATACAAATAACAGCACTTTATGCTATGACAAGGTTATTTGCTGCATGTGCAGAGGGAAACTGTTGACTTCACTGCATATATGAATATGCCAATCCTTGGCCAAGTATCTCAATCCTTACCTGAGCAGGCAAGTCTTCCATTCTACTGGCAGTCTGGATAAGCAGGTCTGCACTTCTCCAGAAATCGAGAAGAAAAGCACACTGTGCCCACAAATCCATGTTTTATAGTTTTCTTTTATTTAGACAATCCAAATAAAAGGCACATAAAACTTTGCGCATGTGTACATAGTTTTTGACAAACATACATTTAAAAAAATGTAGGAATGTTTTACCTTTCTGCTAATCAGAAAGCCTAGTCTTCATATATACAAAAATTACCGCTGTTAATGTTCTAATACAAAAGATTTATAAAAGGTTATTTCTCTTTCACGTCTATTACAACTACCACATCCTCAGAACTAAATGTTTTGTACAACGATATACATTCAACTGCCTTCACAGGGGTCCCAGCTCTGCCAAACAGTCCACAACAGCTACGGGGAACACCGTCCATTCTGTTTCATCTTCAAAAACCTTTTAAAATGGTCTTGCTCATTAAGATAACTTGGAATATGTGGAACAAACATCAACACACAATACCCACTGAGGAATTCCACCTTAAAAAATAAAGTTGTTTACATACATGCATATTTTGTATTTTAAGAGTATGCAATGCCTCATTAGAAAAATAGGTAATAAAATCATGGTAACATGAACTCAACTCAGTGGAAATTGGTCAAAGCTGTAGCGCAGTGCTGGTGAACATCCAATGTGAACCAGGAAGGGGATGGTAGGGCTCCCATCCACAGTTGGGCTCCCTGACCTCCAGGCAGTTCAGCTCCTTTGAACCCATGGCAGGACCAACATATTTGGAGAAAGGGGGTAAAAAAAAAAAAAAAAAACAAAAAACAAAAAAAACCTCATGACTTCAGTTCAAAATTGCAGGCCTTGTGCATCGCCTTGGCTGTGTCTTCTAGTGTTCTTCTGCAGTGTCCACATTCCTTCCTGCAATTCTGCTGCCTCTTGACAGTTTTGGCATTTGAAAGCACAACCAAAATAAACTGACAGCTCCCATCCTGGCTGTGTCATAGGCACCAGGGAACAGTACCTTTTCACATTACCTGAACCTTTGCAGTCTAGGAGGTTGATTGTGTGTGTGTGAGTGTGTGTGTGAGAGTGAGTGAGTGAGTGAGTGAGTGAGTGAGAGAGAGAGAGAGAGAGAGAGAGAGATGGAATGAGGAAGCAGCCCACATGAATCCCCCACCAATGGAGTTCCTGTTGGACTGAGGAGCTCTGGGGCACTTTAGGAATCCTAGCAAAACCCAAAGCAGAAGTGAGCAGGTGACAGCCTTTGACATTCTATTCCATTTGTTAAAATCACGCACACACCTACATATGGAAACCAGTACGGAGCAAAGAACTCCTGAAGAACGTATTTGGTGCTATGGCAAATCTGACAGAACTGAAAAATGAGGACTTACAAACAAGGCAAACCAGAATCCGGTAGAGGACTGACTTTTTTGTTTCCCTTTCCCTAAAAATGGACAGTGAAATAAACAATTCATAAAAGTTCTTGGGTTCCATACCTCTGAAAGGCTACTACAGCTCCTATCAGAAAGATGCAAATGGAGCATTAAATATTTACAAAATAAAATGAAAATTTGGGGCTCAAGAAAAAAGTTACTAATCAGATAACAGGGCTACGTTAAGCACATTTCCTGAGTCCATACTACCATGGTAAACGCCAGTAAAACAGCAGAGGGGGTAAAACAGTCCTATTAAAACTCAAGAACCTGTCACCAAGATAACAGCGTACTTGACCTGGTGAGATGCACTGATCAGTCAGTATCATTCAGAGACTGCCAGATGTGGCCTACCCGCCTTTGCCCAGCACTCACTATTCCTATGCTCAATAATACTGTAGTTTCACACAAGTGACAGATGCCAGGACTTCATGATTCACTCACTAAAACAACTGCTGACATGGAAGCACGTTGCAACTGCCCCAAATAAAATAGTAAAAAGCATTTAAAAGTTTGAAAGTCATGGAGGGGTGGAATCATCTACTTTGGCAGATTGGACCACGAGCTAGAATTACCCCAGTCTGCATCAGTCACTGTACCTCAATCCAGAAGCTTCTCTTCATCAACATGACCTAATTTACATGCTTATTATTAAAATAAAATAAAATAAAATAAAAATAAAAAATAAAAAAACCTCCCTTCACATTGGAAGTCTTTGTCCCTTTTGCGGCATATTTTTTTTCCCCCTTACAACATTAAATACTATCAGGCTATAGTTAAAATAAAAAAAAAAATAATAAAAAAAAGTAATTAAATTTAAAAACAAGCTTTGGGAGGGAAAGAAAAGCCCATTTCTCCATACATAAATCTGTTAGCTTAACTAATAACGCATACTTATTGCCTCTGAATGCTGTTTCCCCCAATCCCAACTGGACCCAGGGTTGGGCCAAATGTTTCCTTCAGCCAAACCATTACTATCACATATGCTATCTCTCTGTTCCTTTGCCACAAGTCCTAACCAGGCCGTTGAAAGGATACCCCCGCCCCAGTCGTACTTTTTGTGCTGCAAGACTGCCTCTGGGACAGCAGACGCTGTTGCTCCCCCTTTGACCTGTGCTCCAGTCAACAACAATGTAGTGTGACTGAAGTAAGGGAGGAGCCAGCTTCATTAGCTGGTACAACAAGAGGATGAGGAGGAGCAAGTGATCCAAGCCTGACCAACAAAGAGACCTGGAGGAGCCAATGGGAGCAGGGACAATAGAAACTCAAGAGACCACGACAAAGGACGATAGAACAGTGATGGCAGGATTTACCAAGGAGGGGATGAAGGCAAAACTTGGGACAGAAAAGGCATGCTCTCCATAGACCTCATAGCAATATTGAGAGGACCTGTGATGTTCATGGGCATGGGAGTGGTGATGGCCACTGGATGGGCAATATTCATGGGTGCTGTTGCTGGGATGTTGACTGAAGCAATGTTGACAGGACCTGTGATGGTCACCGGATGCTGGAGGTTCACTGGTGAAGTGATGTTCACTGTGTTGGTGGTAATGTTCATTTGCGCTGCCATGGTGACAGGGTTGCTGCTGATGTTGCTGCGATTTATCGCTGTGGTGATGGGGGCAGAGGCTGTTACGGGTGTGGCTGAGGCTGAGTTGCAGACCTCGTTACTGTCTAAGGAAAACAAAACAAAGGCAAAACACACACAGAAGACAGCAGTTGTTATTGAAAAGCTGCTCAGCATTTCCATGAATTCCTTTGCTACAGTAGATGCAGCAAAAAACATTCCCTACAGTCAACAGTTAACTATAAAAGAATGCCTAGTGTTTTTTGTTATGGCTACATTTTTGAAACTCTGACTTTAAAAAAAGAATAGTCAAGACAATAATACAATGCTTTCTGCCCACAGATGGCTATAATGAATGGGGACAGCAAGTACTGGAGACACAGGGACAAATGGTCCTTGAGAAATGAGGTGTAGCACCATCCCAGCACAGCTATGGACCAACTAAGCCACAATCACTGCCATGTGGGCATTCTTTTACTGTACATGTCACACAATGCTTCAGTCATGTTCTAATAGTGTGTATGGCTTACAAATGAGTGGGTTCTAACAGCAGGTGTGGTCAAGAGTGACAGGAGTGAACAGCCCACCTTTGTTGCAGGAAGAGCTGAAGCTGCTCTGTCCGTGTGTCTTCAGATGGCTGGTGATGTAGGCTGCACTCAGCATCTTGCCGCAGATGTTGCAGGTGACTTTGCCCTCATGTCTGATCATGTGTGAGCGCAACCGGTCTTTGGTGGCAAAGGCAGACGTGCAGGCCTGTGCCACACACACACACACACACACACACACACACACACACACACACACACACACACACACACACACACACACACACACACACACACACACACACAGTAACTGCATCAATAGAGTGGCTCTGTCATCGAGTTTAGTCAGTCTGAAGTTTTCACCATGCGACAATGAGTGCAAGGCTGACAATTAAACCAAATTCGTGACCTGCACTTGCTTTAAGTAACATGTCACATGCAATTATGCACCACAACTGTAAAACATTTCTTTAATGGTCTGTAGTAATCATAACACAACAAAGCAACAGTTCCATTATCACCAGCATCACAATTGTCATAATTATGATGAAGGACTTTACTATGTTCAACTTTGGCATGAGGTAAGTTGACAAAAATTAAAAATGTCAAATTCAGTGGATATGCTGCAGCAAGAAGCCAATAATTATACCCTAACAAGCAGTGGATACACATGGACTACAATGCAAAATGGCAATGGAATGGTCTGGAGGCAAGCAGACATTCATACCGTTACTTGGCATTTGAAGGGCCGTTCTGAGGAATGAACATGTTTCACGTGACAGCTCAGATGATCAGGCCTGCATAGCAGGAAAAGGCCAAGGGGGTAAGGAGAAGAAAAAGATAAAAGCAGCTGTAAGTAATTTCTAAGTAATTTCCTTCGGGATAATAAAGTTTTTCTGATTCTGATGACACTGAAACAGCATGATTTGCTTTGTGTGGCGATAACTACCATCAACATTTCACATCTTTTGCAATCTGCAGACTAAGAGCACATGCTGGAAGAGTTCATGACCTCATTCTGTCTCACACCCCCAAAGCATGTTGAAACTGGAAGGGGAGGTCATATTGCGCCAGGCAACTAATGAGGAGATATCTATCAGAATCTGTTGTGTGGGTGGATGTTTGGGCTTGCCTGCTTAAAATGCCCTGGAAGCACCAAGATGGGCAATTGCAAGACCACAATATCTGTTCTGCCCTCTGTAGTCAGCTTAGTGTGTAAAGTTTAAAAAAAAATAAAAATTCAAAAATGTTAACTAAAGCTCAACAGAATCACAAAAGCAGCCCCAAAGGAGCACATCTTTAAAGCAGTGGCAGAAACCCTAAGGTGGATGAGCCAAAGTGGCTTCTGATGCCATACAGGAGCAGACAACAGGACTGTGTGTGAATCTGTGCACCAGAGGACATAGCCACCACTCACCTGGAGAAGCCTTTCCCGCACACCGAGCAAACGTAGGGCTTATGTACGCCACCATCATGTGAACGTACATGGTAAGTCATGCGATCCTTGCGTTTGAAGCGCTGCTGACAAATGGGACATTCAAAGGGCTTCTCATCTGAGTGTGATAGCTTGTGACGGTTCAGGTGGTATACATCGCGGAAAGCCTTGCCACACATCTCGCAGCCATGGTTCTTCTTCACGGGCTTGGCAGGTTTCTTAGGAGCACTCTGCTGCTGTAGTACGCCAGGCATAGTGGCAGGTGACATGACACTTGAGCCCGTGGATGCTGATGTGGTGGCTGTGGTAAGAATGCCAGCAATAGTTGAGATGTAGGAGGGGTTTGCAGCACCCTCTCGGGGCACAGTAGAGATGAGGGGGACCATAGTGGGTGCAGGCTGCGTCTTCTTGGGCCGTGACACCATCTTAACACCTGTGTGACAGGACTCGTGCCGCCGCAGGTGATAGCTGTCGCGGAAGGCCTTGTTACAGTAGCCACAGATGAATGGTGTCTTGGCCTTGTGCTCTTTCTTCACTATGGTCATGGTGCCACTGGCACTGCCCCCTCCACCGCCCCCTCCACCCCCAGCCCCTCCACCCGTCCCACTTGCTACATTATCCTTGAGTAGCTCAGCAGCACTGACTGGGGGCTTCTGGTCCAGGGGTACAGGCAGCACAGGCTTCTGGTCCTGCGGCTCAGCTCCAGCACCAAGCAGTGGCAGCAGGCTAGTCTGGGCCACCTGGTGTTGGTGGTGCAAGGCCTCATTCGCCTGCTAAGGAAAAGGGAGAGTGTCAGAATGGACAGAAGTCACCGCAGGGCTTAATCTAAAGATATAGATTAACTTGGATTGTATTGGATGCAATTTTGGACAAAATCCACCAAGGGTTGAAGAACTGGACCTGTGACCAAGAGGATACTCTATCCCTACACTGAAAACCCCTAGCCTCTTCAGGCAACCAAGAACAAAAGGTGCACTTAAATACATCGCCGAGGAAACTCAGCATCTGCACTGCATGGCTTGGAGCACCTTGTTACTCATGTAACAGAGCATTTTCAGAGATTATCCTTCATCTTTGTAGCCAACACGGTTTTTACATCATAGCTCAGGCATTTACTGCTTGAGTCAATTTTACTTGCTGCAGCCATTGCCCCCTGCTGGCCCACAAGGTAGGCTCACTTAAACGGAACCTCAGTTAGGGACAGTGAGCTAGGATTCAATGCTCTTGTTTCTATCCTCCTCCTGCCCCCATCTACAATAACGAACAAAACACGAACCACCAAATAAAGCAACACATCACAGAGCAATGGAAGTGACTTCACTTTCAGGTACAGCTCAGGAGAGCAGGTTTTTTTTTTTTTACCAGTTTCGGTTTTAGACTTTGGCAAAAAATAGAAAATGACTCATTCTGTGCATGGCCAGAAAACCCAGCAACCTGCAATGTGTGCATTTGTGTGTGGGCGCAGGTTTTGTCAGCGGCTTCAGAGGTGCTGCGAGAATAATACGCATTCACAGGGTGTAAAATGTGGGCTACAAGGTAGAGTTAAAAGAGCACTGAGAAGACATTTCAACTGTCAACAAGTAAACACTGCAGGCCATCATCAAAACTCGGAAAAGAGCAGCATCCAGGATTTCTGCAGCACTGAACATGCTGCACCACAGGGGTTACAAGGACCACTGCAGAAGGGTTTTTCCCAGCTGCAAAAATCTGGCAAAGAATTCCAAAAAAGGAGGCTATAAAGTGTAAATGCACTAAACTACATCCTGTCAAGCAACCAAACCAGCTTTTTCAAACCAGCACCTGTGATGGCCTTGCCAGGCAGGAATCCTCACGAAAGGGGGGGCTGAAGGCAGATGACATATGGTCCTAAGATCCTGCACATGCTCTTGAGGAAAAAAGGTCAAGGATATCCCTAATCATGTCTGCAGGTAAACTGTACCTGTTGTCCACAGTGGAGGCTGTGGGAAGCCAATTATTATTATTGTTACCGACTTTCGGCTGCTCCCATCAGGGGTCGCCACAGCGGATCGGCTCGTCCGCATATTTGGTTTGGCAGATTTTTACGCCGGATGCCCTTCCTGACGCAACCCTCCATTTTGCCCGGGCTTGGGACCGGCACAGAGGTGCACCCCCTTGTGGCTGGATTTGCAGCAACGCCCAATGTGCAAAAAATATGTCTGGATATCTAGAGGTCCTTTTCCAACCCTACCCCATTGTTAGAGACTGCAAATGTCTTTTAAACAAATCAAGTGTCAATGGTGAATGAGAAAAGCCATAGTGAAGAGTGAGGGGCAGACTTCCATCTGGAATGTGCACTACTCTCTGAACAAAGTATGCAAAACTTCCCAGCTATTCTCTGTCCTGAGGTCAGCTTGGAGACAGACACCACCTTCAGACTGTCAGACCTGAGGAACTGAATATTCCTGCAGGAACAGGAAGGTTCATGATGCATCTATTGCATTTTTTTGTTTTACTTTAAAAGAATTTGAGTACAATGTTATAGCAGGAACACAGATTCTCTTCTGAGCACCATCTCACCTTCCATGTCTCACATTAGAAAAGCCAAGGGTCTGTCTGTACATCTTTTGCACTTCCCAGAGAAATAGAAAATAAACAAGATGTCATGAGGGCTGTCGCATTAACCATGTAATGCCAATTATGAGCGAAACACAACTCAGGACACTGTCCATACAATGAGCTGTCAGGATACTTTAACATGCCACATCCCTATATGTGGGCACCAAGAGATGCTAAGCAGAAAACACAACATTATAGGTTTTTGAACATATCGCCAGTGGACCCATAGGTCTATCACAGCCTGAGACAGACAAACTATTGGCTCACTGCCAACATGTACATGTAAGGATGTATATATTAGCTACGTCTAGCTACCTATCTGCCAAAGTTGATTCAGAGCAATGTAGGTAGCCAAAGTTAAATTAACTATACGAACAAAGAAAATGAGCAAACACAACACACGTCAAAGTGCAAAGTTGAAAATCAAAGCAGGCAATTCACTTCTGACCTGACCTATCAATTTTGTTATATTTTACCAGACTATATCAATGCTAAGCTGCCTTGTTTGCTAAGCTCTCAGACTTTAAAACACCACAGCCACTTCAGTGGCAACTGCCCTATAAAATCAGCGGGGTTGGAAACAAAAAGAGCAAATTTGATTGCTGCATATATTCATTCTGTTAGTACCATAAAACTACAACTGACAAAAAGAACGCAGCTGTAGTTTCATGGTACTTAGCAAATGCAAAAAAAGCCTTTCACAGATTCAGAGCTGATAAAAACATGAACAACTGATATGGTGGAATAATTTTTAACTCATAATGAAAAAAAAAACAGCAAACAGTTGTAGAGCTGTTGAGGCAATGGCAAAGACTGCCTGTGCTCTACTACAACAGAACACTGACCCAACTTGTGCTGCTGTCACTTCTCTCATTGAACGGTGAGCAAAGTCAAATTACTAGTTAGGCCTATCTAACTAATTATATTTCATAACAATAGTAGTAGTAGTAGTAAACTACTGTTCAGTAATGTTGAAAAGATGAAACTGATAAAATAGCCCTTGGTTGTGCATTGTTTTTTGAATTCAAACCTTCAAGAAAAATATTTGGGGACCCCTGCTTCAGGCCATTAAAAAAAAAAAAAAAAAAAAAAATTCCAACCCAAGGCCCACATCACATCACCCACCCTGGGTGCTGTAAAAACAAAAAAAAAAACAAAAACAAAAAAACAAAAAAAAAGCGACAGAATCAATATCCTCTATATCTATAAAGCTAAATCTCTGCTTGCTTTTCTGTTTGCTTTTTAGGCCATAGACTTGAAATTTGACACACAAGTATTTCTAAGATTAAGTCAGCTGCTTGTACACTAAATTTCATTCAATTCCAAAAAAAGTTAGGATTTTGCAAATTCAACATTTAGGCTCTCTGATTAGCCCCAAAGGGGTGGGAGGAACTGCCTGATATCAAAGTCAAAAGAGTTTATTCTTCATGTACATGGTTACCGAGTGTATGCAGCACGTAGTAAAATCACATGGCGAGTACGTAGTCACACGAGTGGATTTTGTCACACCAACACACACACACACACACACACACACACACACACACACACACACACACACACACACACACACACACAGATGTAACGGTAGTAGAGTTTGGTTATATATTTTGTTTTTTCTTTCCACTTGACTAGGTCTATACTATATACAACCACTTTAATATTAAAAGAGTTTTGGCACGCATGCACACACGCATATGCGCACACACGCACAGTCTGGTATGTTATTAAACTTTCCAGCACTACACCTTTCTGACCCACGTGACACCAGGTAACACAGCTAATTGCATATAAGTAATCTTTCATCAATTAATGTGACTGATGAACAAACCATTGGAAAAAGGCCAGAGATCCCAAAGTTGCGTGACTGGAACAGTGGTCCCATGTCATGTAGTTAGAAAGCAAAATGTGGTGAAACAGAGGGACAAATGGCAAATCACAGCATCTCTGTGCCTTTAGCTCTGCACTTTCATCAATCAAATTGGTATCTAACAGAGAGATGGTTCTGTAGCTTGTAGGTCCCTAGTTGAGAGCAGACTCATTAGTGTTAAAATGACTGGCTTCTCCTTCATAGCTCCCACCCGCACATTAAGAATCACCCATCAAATACATGTGGCTGCAGTAAAAAATGAATCCTACACTCCGCTGATTCCTCAGTTTATCCTATTGTAACCTCAAGCATGGGGTCCCTCAGGGGGTCTTTGTGTATCAGTCCCTGTTGTGTCAGGCATCCAACACCACAAAAACCAGAACCAGCAGCCACGAAGACTGAGGGGCACACCACCCCTCCTTTCCCCACAGTGCACCTGCCAGGCAGATGGTGGCCTGGCGGTTGAAGGAGTGTGACTGTGACCAGAATGTTGCCGGTTCAAATCCCAGGAGGCATAACCGCTGTTCAATGACTGAGTTTAAAAAAAAAAAAAAAAAAAAAAAAACACTTCACCCAAACGCCTCATGGAGATTTCCAGCTGCACTAAGCAATATAAAGAATTTGGGGGGGGGGAGTGCAGAAAATGCAACAGGTAAGCTGCAGTAAACAATGGCAAACAGTAAACAAAAATTACTAAATAGAAATACTACACAAAAAAAGAACATGAAGCAGAAAGGCCCAGATGGTGAGTGTGGCTGGCAACATGCTGTGTTTTTAGACTGCCTCGATGGTTTTGATACAAATTCGGATTGAAGGTTGAGGGTTCAGAATCTGGGGGGGGGGGGTAAGGAATACACCTCAAACAAACCCACACACACACACACACACACACACACACACACACACACTTCACAATGCAGTTATGAAATAGGGTACAGTGAGACCATAGAAATTACTGTAACCATAGAAATTATAGTCATTCAAAATTTCAGCAGTACCACAAAACAAACACTGATTATCATATGAAGGGGTGGGAGAAAAGAGATTCTGAAGGCTTTACTTAATTTTAGGAGACCACTATACAAAGGCAATCTTGCCAATGACTGTCTGCTTACACATGTCATACTGAATTGCTCAATAAAAGAATTAAAAACAAATCTGTATGGTGTGTTCAAAAAAATATATTCTCATCACCATACCATGACCTCCCTTGTCCTCATTCCTCTTAAATGAAGATTACTTGACCTAAAATTAAAAGTGAACATTTCTGGTAATTGTTCAATATAAACAAGCAAGCTGCATAAATCACAATATGAATTTTAAAAAAAAAAACAACAATAATACACACCAGAGGCACTATGAATAAAACAAATAACTGAATGTAGCAGAATGTGAGGGCTGTGATTGGTTGACACTGTTATACAACACTTGTACATAACCCTGATCCCCTCTTCCCCGGTGCCCCAAGGATGACATGAAAGTCTGCAATTTGGATCTCTGACCCACGGAAAAAGGGACAAACCACCAAGAGGCTCCTGTAGTTGTATATACTGCTGCATAAAAAATAGAAAAAAAATAAATACTCCCCTCGTACGTGCTGACTATTTACTAAATTATGTAAGGGAACTGAAAAGCTGTCTGGCAAAATGCAAAAAAGGGTTCAGGCTTTTACCCTCTGGAACCAGTACTGACTGTGGGTCAGTAGAATCTGTTCCTGACCAGTCTGGTTAGCTCAGCTCTCACAAGCACAGCATAGAAAGAATTTAATTTTCCTTTCTCTTTCTTGACACAGACTTGCACCCATTCTGCCTCATTAGAGGCAGCACATCACATGCTATCCATCTCCAGGGCAACCTGTATCCACCCTAACGGAGGCTGAAAGGGTCGATTTACCTCCAGCTGACATTGGGCACAAGGCCCTGGTGCTACGCAGCTTGGCCTTTCAGCACGAGGGAGGTGGACTCCACCCAGAAGCCACCTGGACTTTGGAGCCTTTCATCGGTCCTTGGGCAGGCTCCTCTTCGTGTGGGATCAATCCAACAGCCAGAGATACACAGGGCCCACCTGGGCACTCCTTCAGAGACCCACTCAACAACAGCATTGCCAGGAAACTTGGAAGGAAGACAGAGGTAAGGTCAATCCACTCTTAGCCAGTGGCTCAAATGGTGTACTTATGAGCGGGTCACTTCCTAAGGCCTGTGGTGAGTACACCAATCACCTCCACTCATTGCCGTAGCAACAATACTTTGAAAGAGCAGTGAATGAAAGAGGAGACAGCCCCCTGTGGACAAACGTCTGAATCACTTTCAAAGCTAAGACAGGACAGAGTGGAACTGCTGATGGCCTTGTGTGTACGAGCAGAAGCCACCTTTTATTATCTATTCATTTTATTTACAAATAAAAATACCTGCCAAAAATAGGATGACATTTGTAATCAGTTCACAGGATCACGATGGGGTGTACAGTGCATGATGGCTATGCCAAGTGAAAACCCTTTGGGTCAGCAGGAAAGGAGGGGAGGGCAGCCAGAGGGCAAACAGGCATAAAGGGGGGAACCATTACAGGGACCATTTCACAGTATTTCCTTGATACATGACCCAGGAGATGTTCACAAACACACGACTTCCAAAAATACATAACCGATTTAACACATAACATCCAGCTGCTGTCGTATCACACAGAAAAGGCATGTGAAATTAAAATATCTCCTGCTTCTTTGTATTAGTAGAGCATTATTAGTTACTGTAGCATCAAAGCATGATTAAATATTTACGTGTGCTGCATACTAGTACACATACATCAGAACAGAATCAGGCATGCCTCAGGACACATGCCCACTTTCCTCAGCAGATCCAGGATGACATTTGTAATCAGTTCACAGGATTACAAATAAAAATACCTGCCATTTTACAATAGAGCAGTACCGGAGCAGCACTTATGAAAGGATTACATCTCTCCAGGCTCCATGTGCCCCTTTTAGACCCAGTTTTCCATGTACATTCCTAAAGAGAGCCCTTGTACACATGCAAATAGTGCCTCCTGTTTTTCTCACAACCACTAACTGGTTCTAGAAAAGCACTATAGAAAAGCACAGGACACATGACCACCAACACCAATAAACACTAATCTGTGCAGGTTCACTGCAATACTTAAAGAAATGTTTTAGCAATGTTTTATTATCTATTCCTTTATTGGACACTTTTCTCCAAAGCAACTTACAATTTTAAGCTTCTCAGTCATTAACTTATGTTTTCCTATTTTTACTATTACAACTATGAGGTAGTTTTACTGTATTGTTTGAATGCATGTACCTTCATCAAGTGTGCTACAGCAGGAGGTGGGGTTCAAAACTGAGTTCTACAAAATGCAAGATGGCAGCTCTAACCACTACATGCCCTGCTGTTCAATTTTTTGATAAATTAATCTTTCCTATATAAGAATTTTAAAGGAACACTGGCCAGCTTTTCAGACAACTGAGCACATATACTATGCATGAATAATAACTAAAAGCCACTGTAAATCCTTACTAGAAGTGTAGCTATAGTGTGTAACATCTTTAAGTATCTGTGGTCAGAGGAATGTGCAATCAAGATAATTTTAGAAACAGAACCAGTAACAGTACAAAGACGCCTACACCCAAAACATATTTATGGAATTTTAGTGTATAAACACTCAGTTGTCATCTGATCCACTAAATATATACACTAACTGCATTATTTTAGAGTAAAATAGAAAAGCATGCAATTTGCACCCAACTGTTTCTCAGTTTCATGTAGAAATATGTATTAATAATGATCATGAATTTTTCATTAAAAACAGAGGAAAAATGGATCAGTTGCTGCAGGAGAACCCAAACACTGTATTTTTAATGTAGCTGAATGGAATCCACAAAAACTGTCTGTACCCAACATTTATATCTTTTTGCATTTTAATTTCTTTTTTGAGAATCTACATAAACATGTTTCCTCCAAAGTGACCCTAGTTATAATGAAAATATTTTATAGCATAACTCTGAGGCTCTATAGAAACGTTTCCTACACAGTAATAACGAATATTTAGCATTTTTACAAAACGTTTGATTATGCAGAGACATACGTTTCCTCTAAAAAACCATCACCTTTATTCATCAGGAGGGAAAAATCAAACGGTTCTACTGAAGTTAAGATGCCAAATACTGGAAGCAAGTAAACTCCGTCCATATGATATCATGCCCATCATTTTATATACATTTTACACACATTTATAACCACATAAATACAGTTCAAGGAGTTACCCATCTAAATTTATTTTCGAAATTAGCGAAAATAATAACTAACGCGAATGCATTTTATTAAATAAATAGTAAGTCTTGTTGATCATATTTACAGCGTTTATTCTAGGGAAAGGCTGATTTTTTTAAACACTGAAATTCCCACAAGCGCGCCGCGGCTCCTCCTCGAGCTGTGGCGCGGGACTGCGCCGACAGAAGCGCGGGATGGAGACAACCGATTAACTGTTGTTTACTTTCCTGTAATACCTTTTTACAGCCGTAAAACCACGTGTAAGGCAGTTTTTGCAGAAATACTCAGAATTACGCAGCCAGACCCTCAGTTTTTGTCATGTTTTTAACCTCCGTACACCAGGTGGGAGGTGATTCCGAAATGACCGAATATGATTGAATATGTGTGGAAATGACAGAAACTGACCGATTTTTACAGAACACAAAGAGGAGCACGGGAGTGGGCCGGCCGAGCGGGACCGGCGGCCACGATGGGTCGCTCACGCTCCGTTAGCCGTTTAACGGGTTCCAGATCCGGGCACTTCACGCTGCTTGTCCGCCCCGAGCTCACCCGCAGCAAGGCGGCTCTACAAGTCACCATAAAAGCTCCACCGACAGAGGGGGAAATGGCGGCTCCGTTCAGCTCCGCTCGCAGCTGGACGCCTGCGGGACCGCGTTAGCCGAACGCACCGCTGCCATTGTTGGGCTAGCTTTGCCACAAAGCGCCGGGATGTAAGCGGATAGCTGTCGCTACTTTTGCACATGGGTTCATTTTTAAACCCAGGATGGATCTCTTACCTGGAACAGAAACGTACTCCAGCTCGACTCCATCGCAACACTTAGGGGGGAAATCCGCAGGAAAAGCTAGAAGAAATGAACAACAAAGCAGTTCAACATGGCAGCTGCCGCGATTTCCGGTAACCTCCGGGCCAAACCATGTGGAGGTCCGCCACGGGGGGACAGCTGTCAAACTCTTGTGTCAAATCACGGGTAAATGCACGTTCTCTCAATACGTTACTTGAAACTTAATATTATAATCTTTGAAAGTAATAAATATTTCTCACTTACGTAGTCTGCTGGGTAGTGTTTTTCTGAAAGCCGTTCTTTATTTGTTTCCCCCCATCTGTAATCCGCAATCGCCAGATCCAACAAGGGCCATTTGAAACATGGCGGACTGTGTTTATTATTCCTGCGGTGGAGGTGAAGAGTCTACGGTGCCCGGCTCTTCTAGACCCCCCCCACCCCACCACCACCACCACACCAAAAAAAAAAAAAAAAAAAAAGATATTGTTTTATTTTATATTCTCCTATCTGGCCAAAGTAACACAGATATTAGATTTTTCCACTTTTTCCTCAAACGCTGCTACACGACCACCTCCTTACCTTATACTACACATTTCAAAACTTTCAAATATTCATTACTACAATAAGAAAATATCTAAATAAATATATCTAATAATCTTTTTTGTCTTCTGTCCAATACTATTTGTTTTCTCCCCATTTTATAGTCATGACATTTTTCTGTTACAATAAATGGTAATTAAATAAGCTTTGTTTAAGTAGCTCTTTGTAAGTTGCTTCATTTGCTACTAAACTGCTATCAAACTACTTTCCCAGTGTCTTTACTGGCTTCTCAAAAATAAAGAAATTTATCAGACAGTTTTTTTCCCCCACACCGTAAGACTGCTAAACTACTGACCCCTCCCTGGGCAGTGGGAACAGTCGATCGGGGTCTGTCTGTATGTCTGTCTGTATGCCTGTCTCACCCATTGTGGAAACCCATCTATTTCACAAGCATTTTTCTGGTACTTTTTGTTGTTGTACGTTTAGTCTGTGATTGTAGGTTTAGTTGCTGTGTGCTGTTGGTTTGGCTGCTGTGTCTTCTCCCCCCTCCACCGTACTTCTGAAGTTGGCAAATGTTGAGATGTATATCTTTTTCCCCACATACCTATTTCTATTTATTAACCGTTTGTTTACTCTCTTATTTACTATTATTTATTTGTTTTCCTCAAAACTTTTCATGGGGACAACACTGCTATGCTGTGTTGTTCACCCATGACAAATAAACCTTTGAATCCAGATCTTCCTCAGCATCAGTGAATCTGGAATTTTGCTCCTAGCTCATGTGATAAGTTTCTCCAGGCACTGCAAAATCCATCTGCATCCTGGGGGAAGAGGACAGGGCAATATTTTCATAGGGAGCCCAGAATTCCTAGCCACTGTGTACATAGATTATTGCTCTCAACATTTGCCAACTTCAGAAGTACAGCATAGGATGGTGGTTTGTAGGATGACATTGGAGATCAAAAAGAGAAGGAGAGTGAGGGCAGAACCAAGGATCAAATGGTGGAAGTTGGAAAAGGAAAACTATAAGGTGGAGTTCAGGGAGGAATTAAAACAGGCACTGGGTGGCAGTGAAAAGTTACCAGTGAGCTGGACATATACAGCAGAAGTGGTAAGGGAGACAGCTAGAAAGGTGCTTGGTGTGGCATCGGGACAGAGGAAGGAGGACAAGGAAACCTGGTGGTGGAATGAAGAAGTACAGGAGAGTATACAGAGGAAGAGGCTGGCGAAGAAGAAGTGGGATAGACAGAGAGATGAAGAATGTAGACAGGAGTACAAGGAGATGAGGCGTAGGGTGAAGAGAGAGGTGGCAAAGGCTAAAGAGAAGGCTTATGGTGAATTGTATGAGAGGTTGGACACTAAGGAGGGAGAAAAAGACCTGTACCGATTAGCTAGGCAGAGGGACCGAGCTGGGAAAGATGTGCAGCAGGTTAGGGTGATAAAGGATAGCAATGGAAATGTAATCACAAGCGAGGAGAGTGTGTTGAGCAGATGGAAAGAGTACTTTGAGGGGTTGATGAATGAAGAGAATGAGAGAGAGAGAAGACTGGATGATGTAGGGACTATGAATAGGGGAGTGCAATGGATTAGCAAGAAGGAAGTTAGGACAGCTATGAAGAGGATGAAGAATGGAAAGGCTGTTGGCCCAGATGACATACCTGTGGAAGCATGGAAGTGTTTAGGAGAGATGGCAGTGGTGTTCTTAACCAGATTGTTTAATGGAATCTTGGAAAGTGAGACGATGCCTGAGGAGTGGAGAAGAAGTGTACTGGTACCTATTTTTAAGAATAAAGGTGATGTGCAGAGCTGTAGTAACTACAGAGGGATAAAACTGATCAGCCATAGCATGAAGCTATGGGAAAGAGTAGTGGAAGCTAGGTTAAGAAGGGAGGTGACAATTAGTGAGCAGCAGTATGGCTTCATGCCAAGAAGGAGTACTACAGATGCGTTGTTTGCTCTGAGGGTGTTGATGGAGAAGTACCGAGAAGGTAAGGAGTCGGGGGGCCAGAGGAAGCTTTGACAGGGTACCTAGAGAGGAGCTGTGGTATTGTATGAAGAAGTCGGGTGTGCCAGAGAAGTATGTAAGAGTGGTACAGGATATGTACAAGGACAGTGTGACAGTGGTGAGGTCTGCAGTAGGAGTGACAGATGCTTTCAGGGTGGGGGTAGGATTACATCAAGGATCAGCTTTGAGTCCTTTCTTGTTTGCAATGGTAATGGACAGGTTGACAGATGAGATCAGACAGGAGGCACCGTGGACTATGATGTTTGCAGATGACATTGTGATTTGTAGTGAGAGTAGGGAGCAGGTTGAAGAGACCCTGGAGAGGTGGCGATATGCTCTAGAGAGAAGAGGAATGAAGGTCAGTAGGACTAAGACAGAATACATGTGCATAAATGAGAGGGAGGACAGAGGAATGGTGAGGATGCAGGGAATAGAGTTGGTGAAGGTGGGTGAATTTAAATACTTAGGATCAACAGTCCAGAGTAATGGGGAGTGAGGAAGAGAGGTGAGGAAGAGAGTGCAGGCAGGGTGGAGTGGGTGGAGAAGAGTGTCAGGAGTGATCTGCGACAGAAGGGTACCAGCAACAGTGAAAGGGAAGGTCTACAAGACGGTAGTGAGACCAGCTATGCTTTATGGGTTGGAGACGGTGGCACTGATCAAAAGACAGGAGGCAGAGCTGGAGGTGGCAGAGTTAAGGATGTTAAGGTTTGCATTGGGTGTGACGAGGATGGACAGGATTAGAAATGAGTATATTAGAGGGTCAGCACAGGTTGAACGGTTTGGAGACAAAGTCAGAGAGGCGAGATTGCGTTGGTTTGGACATGTGCAGAGGAGAGATCCTGGATATATTGGGAGAAGGATGCTAGGGATGGAGCTGCCAGGCAAGAGGAAGAGAGGAAGGCCTAAGAGGAGATTTATGGATGTGGTGAAGGAGGACATGCAGGTGGTGGGGGTGACGGAGAGAGATGCAGAGGACAGGAAGAAGTGGAAGCTTTTGATCCGCTATGGCGACCCCTAACGGGAGCGGCCAAAAGAAGAAGAAGAAGAAGAAGTACAGTGGGGGAAATAAGTATTGAACATGTCAACATTTTTTCAGTAAATATATTTCCAATGAGGCTATTCACATGAAATTCTCACCATACATTGGTATTAACTCAAGAAATCCACAAATATAAAGAATTCACAACATTAAAGGCCATAAATAAAGGTATGTGTAACAAAGTGGAATGACACAGGGAAAACGTATTAAACACGCTAATTTAATACTTAGTGGAGAAACCTTTGTTTGTAATGACAGCTTCAAGATGCTTCCTGTATGAAGAAACCAATCACCTTGAGTGCTTAGGTGTGATTTTGACCCATTCTCTTAAAGCAACTGTCTTTAAATCTTGAAGATTCCTGGGGGCCCTCTTGTGAACCCGAATCTTTATTTCCTTCCACAAATGTTCAACTGAATTTAATTGAGGTGACTGACTGGGCCATGTTAACGACTTGATTTTCTTTCTCTGAAACCAATTGAGTTTCCTTTGCTGTATGTTTTGGATCGTTGCCCTGCTGGAAGGTCCACCCACATCTCATCCTCATCATCCTGGTGGATGGCAGCAGATTCATTTCAAGAATTTCTCAATACATGGCCCCATTCATCATTCCTTCAGTTACATCAAGTTTGCCAGTAACATGAGATGAGAAACAGTCCTACACTATGATGCTTCCACCTCTAAACTTCACTGTTGGTATAGTGTTTTTCAGGTGATGTGCAGTGCCATTTCTCCTCCAAATATGATATGTAGTATGACAGCCAAAAAGTTCAACTTTGGTCTCATCTGACCAGATTGCATTCTCCCAGTTTTTCATAGGCTTGTCCAAATATTGTGTAGCAAACTTTAAATGAGCTTCATTATGCCTTTTCTTAGAAGCCATGCCGGTGGAGTGCATTGCCTGTTGCTTTCTCTGTAACAATTGTACCTGCTGCCTCCAAGTCTTTCTGGAGCTCTTTTCGAGTGGTCCTTGGCTCTTGGGCTACTCTTCTGACTGGTAGCAAAACAGCAGTGAAGAAGGAATTCAAAGCACATCTTTCAGACCAATTTTTCTTAATTTCCTGACAGCTACATAAATAAGTCCAGCATCATGTATTAGTATGACTATCCATGTGTGATATTGCAGTGGTTTGTGGGGTAAGAGGATTTACCTCCAGCTGAACACAATTGAAGCTTTCTGTGGGTTCAGTGTCTTGTTTGGAACTAATAAATGAAGGAAAACTGTAGTCAGAACAGGTCTTTGGGACCAAACCCTTGCTCCACAGCAAAAGTTTCCTTCCTATGGCCAGCAAGGGCTTAAATAGAAATGTCATGCCAATTATATGTTAATTGATCATAAATGGGCATATGTGTTAGGGTTGGCATGGAGGCCAGGTGTGGGTTATGTACAGTGGTGTTTAAAAGACCCTATGTGTGTTTTTGAACTGGAATGAACTGAAGAACTGTGTGCTCTGCATCCCCATGTGCCACCCCTCATTCCCTCCAGGAAACCAGCTTGGGAGCTGCCCAACCATTTCTGACATGTCTGGACTGGGATTGCTCCTCCACCAAAAGAGAGACTCAGGGACAAACTTAGGACCACCTAAAACATAAAAGTCTGCAGGGCTGAGTATTAATGCATGATCTAGGCATGCGTGTCTTTCATGTGGTTGACGGGGGGGGGGTGAGTACAGAGTCAAAACTCCCATCCCAGGAAAGAGGGGAGAGATCTCAGACAAAAAAATACTGATGGTCATCATTCTGGAAAAGGGTACAGAACAATTTCTGAAGATGCCAGGCTTCACCAATCCATTGTCAGACAGGAAGGGAACAAATGGTGAATATTCAACACAAATATAACTCTCCCCAGAAGTTGTTGCACAGTAAAAATCAGTTCATGAGCAAAGCATAATATTAAGAACCCCACATCAGAGGGACATGGGTCTAAAAAAGATGGGTTTTGAAATTCTTCTTGAATTCCATGAAGGACTCAGTAGTGCTGAAGTATGGAGGAAACTCATGTCACCATATCAGGGTCAAATCTGAACATGAGTTAGAGTAACATCAATAGCAGTAACAGTAAAACAGAATAATTAAAAAAGTATAAGCAGCCTAGTGTGAAACCTTCACGCTGTAAGTCAGTGTGAAGGAGAGAGATAAATTAAAAATGTGAATCCAGAAAATGTCCCACTTGTCCAGTTTCAGTCCCTCTTGCACTGGCCTACTTTTATGTTGATGATTTCCATGTTGGCTTCCTCTCTACTTAGCATATACCAATATATCTGGAAAGGTGAAAAACAAAAGACAATGAGCAGCTAACATTTTTTAATGCATCTGTTTTTTTAAATAAGCAAAAAATAGTCCCTTGTACAATTATGAATTATATTTGTTTCAGCCCGTTCAATAAACTGTGTGTCAACCATAAGAGAGCTCCCAGGAAATGCTGGCCCACAGCGCACATAGACAGTTGTCACTCTATACAGTGGATGTTTTTGTCAGGGTGTGGGGGTGTACAATGAGTATTTCATCTTCCGAGTGGGGCAGAAGCAGGACTGGGAGGTCACTCGATATCACCTGACTTTAGTGACCCGGTGTCATGTCTGGGGGCGTGGAGGAAGCATTCGCAGGACACAGGCAGAACTTGCAAGGAACCAGGGTCCTCTGCCGGGGCATGGCAGGGAGAACACAGAGCAAGAAACCAGGTCGCCACAGCAGACAAGAACTGGCAAGAACTCAGCTCTGCAAAGGTCAGAAGAAGACTGAGCCCCAGGCAAGGTGCCGGGCGGCTGTTTTAAACCGTCTGTAATTAGGTGCCCCACCCCTCAGCGCTCAATCTGGTGGGCAGGGCAGGGAGACTGCGCACGCAGGAGTCGGCTGGAGCCGAGAGCATGACACCTGGGAAATGTACATTTTCATAAAAAAACTGATACAGATGCTACAATTTGTTCAGTCAGCTCTGGGCCAGAAAGCAAAAAAATCCATTTCTTTTTTGTGGTTTTTAATGTACACTAATGATTTATATATTCTTTCAGTGAAACTGGAGATGGTTGTACAGCATTTAAAAAATCTAATTCTCCTGTCTCCATAAATATGGAAGCTTTGGCTAGATTAAAAAAAAAAAAACCACTTAATTTGTAGGTGGTTGATCTTGTCTTCTTTGTTTTTTTAGAATACTAAATACAGTAATACAGTCATTTAATTTCTGTGTCAAAATATGTGTTAGTTAATAAAATTATTAGCTAAAAATGTTACCTAGATAAACGTATATATTTGTAAGTCTGTGTAAACGCAAAAAGATCTCCCTATGTGTACAGCATATATGTGTGATCAACATGTGAGACTGTGGATAAATTGCACTCATGGGGGCTAGACTGGACCAAAACTTCTTGCCCTTGTTGACTCATTCTAGAATCACCCAGCCTACATCATTCTTTATGACCTTTCAATGTAAATATTAATGTTAAGCTGAAGTTTATGTATGTAAAGTACAGAAACTAGGTTCATGCAGGTTCACATTTCCTCCACCAGGATGGGAGATGAGCAGCTGGTCTGTCCTTGGGCTTTTCCTTGTGAAGGTGCAGAACCACTCGACAGTGACTGACAAGATCTGGCCAACCATGCTGCTTGTATTCTATGTCTTGCTGGTGGGGTTGGTTGGGGGAAGCTAGCTATAGCAACGAATAATCCAAGTTAATGTGCTGCAGCAATGTCTACTACAATGTCTTTGCCCCCGTCTCACTCCTGCATTTCTGGGTCTTCCAGAGTGTACTGGTCTCCACACTGTCCATTTTCTATATTGTCTATACATATTTTGCACAAGATCCCTGGCAATGAGAAGCAGGATGTGGAAATGGTGGAGCAGACAAGGGCATGGAGGGTGCAGGAAGATGTTTTTAAGGATGACTGGAGTGCTCAGGGTGGGGAATGTGCAGAACAGCATCTGCTGGAGCAGGAAACCCAGGATGTGACCCTAAAGAGCTGTCCAGCAAGGTGCTGCCAATCTATGCTGCACATGTGGCATTGCGCTCACTCATGGAGATCTTCTTCCTGGCAAGGCAGTACTACTATTTGGCTTTCAGGTGCCTTCTTTGTTCCACTGCGAGGTACCATCATGCCAATGCGATCCAACTGCTTTGTGTCACATGCTGCTGTGAAGACTATCTTCCTCAACTTCATTGTCACCATTGGCCTCAGCTGATCAGCATGGTGAAGTTGCACTACCTGGGCTGGCTGTGTTGTGTGCGTTCTGGAACACCTGTTGACTTCAGAAGGGACAGGTCAGCCATGGCCCCCTGATGAGTATGGTGGTCCTCTACATGCAGGCACCAGGATTCTCATTCTAAACCAACTCCACAATGAAATACATGTGTAAACAGGACACTAGCAGGAGAGCACCTCCATTAGTACACACACACATAACTTCTGCTATCATTCCTTTAAATAATTCTGTAAATGGTCTTCTTTCCATACAGCGTGAGAGGTGAAAAGATATGTATAAAATAGATAGACTAGACTAGATAATGTGCAGTTTGTGTGTGTGTGTGTGTGTGTGTGTGTGTGAGAGAGAGAGAGAGCGAGAGAGAGGAGGGGGATTTATAATCTTAAAATTTATGGTGCAAAATTCAGTGTGTGTCCTGGATTTTAAAACTGTTTCTGATCACTATGACTTTGATAATAATAAATCTTTACACTATTTTATATTTGCACTTTATATCTTTTATATCCGCACGAGAGTTGTCTTCTGCTGTACATTTATTGATGTTAAATAATGTTAAACACACAAATGTTATATGCAAGTCTGTAAAGTGACAGCAGGTGCGCCAAACTGTCCATCTCTTCTCACTATTATGCAGCATTTCCACATCACGGAAGATTTTCCCTCAAAAACACAACAGAGTCACAATTATTATTATTAACGATCCATTATTATATATAATTATTAATTATTATGATATATAGTCGTTCAATTATTTTGTGTTAGGGATCACAATGCTTTTGATCCAGAATCTGCGTTGTGTGTAATTTCAAGATGGTCGCAAGGGGCGCCCTCTTCAATCGTTCTAAATATTTCAGCATATTTTAAACACTTTACTATAAGCTAATTAACTGGTGATTTATTTTGATTTATTTTCAATTTTCAATTAGATAAGTATCATTATTATAATATTTAACATTAACTGGTAGGTATCTAGTTACTTTGTTAAATAGCAAAGCATCTTTTAAGTTTAATTATAGACAAGTCGTTTGATGAGTATTTAATTTTGTGCTTTCGGAATTTTTCTCCTCTTTACCTAAGAAAGCCTCAAAATTAGTTTTAAACGTGCAGTCTTCTGCTGCACCGCCAGATATTGGGCAGCAGGTGGCGCCGCTGGGATAAGGTTGGTCTGTCGAGGAAGTGGCGTGCAGCTGGTGCATCCGACGCCTGCTGGCTGCAGTGCGCGTAGTCTCGATACTGGAGGACTTCTCGCGGCAGAGCGACGCAGGAGAACGCAGTGTGAGTGTCGCTATCCAGTGGTCCAGTGTCTGCCTCCACCTACAGCTGCAAAATTCTGCGTTTCACATCACAATGTTGAGAAGTCAGGTAGGCATGTGTGTGTGTGCGCGCGCGCGCGTGTGTGTGGACGGACGCGCGCGTCCGAGGTGGGTTTTCACACCTGGACAGGCGGATCGCACCTGTCCCAGGCCCGGGGCCAACCAGAGGACAGAGATCCGACTGGTTATACTGTACCATTTTCACATCACTCTCATCCCGTTCGATCAACCGCACCTGATGGTCTGCAGAGCCTGAGCGCGTGAAAATCGGCAAAGTGCGCAGCAGGTGATTTGGGGAATGAGGGTGAAGGACGGAGATCGCGCAGAGCTTTTTGATGTCACTGAGGTTCCAACAACAACATTTGGGTGTGATCACAGGAGGTGAAACATACGAGGAAATAGCCAATGAGTCCAGCTCCTAAAATTAGAGATGGACCTCGCTGGTATGTTCCCAGTAGATGAGATGCTGCTCTGTGTATCAGTGTTCAGTTGTACAGTCATGCGACCTCCATCCAACCCGAGTGCAGGTCCTCAGTCCTTATGATCTAATAAAATGCAGTGTTGGGTATGCACAGGTCAGATGTGTGTCTAATAGCACAAATGTGACAGATTTGATTTATTAATGACTTTATGAGGTAGGAAACTCCGACCTGATTTGTAAAGGTGTAGGTTTGACAGAAGATATAGGTTCACAGAGGACCTGAACTACCATCTCCAGAAGAGGTCCATCATGAAGTATACCACTTGGGTCCAGAATACACTGTGGGAGTGTTATGAAAATAAGAGGTGAGATATGCACGCTTACTCACCTTCTATAGGCTGAAATCATGTATGTTGCATGTATGAGTGTTGAGTCATGCCTGGAGGCAAAAAGCAGGAGGGCTGCGTTTCTGATAGACACACACCACTATGAGGGCGTTCAATGCTGTTTGGGACCACCCTGCTGACACCTGAGTGGAGGAGCAGCCACTCACTCTCCATACAGTTACCTCAGCAATGTTGTTACTGGAAGGAAAAGAGGAGACCCTTTAGTCTGAGGTCACCTACGTCTCTCCTGGGCTGCTGACCTGGATGTTGCCATGGATGCAGACTCACCTGTTATGTTTAAAACCCACATATTGCTGTCTGAGTGTCTGATTTCCTGCATCTTTGGTAAAGACATTTTCAAGCCATGCACTACCAACGCAGGGCAGATGGTAGATAAGTTCTCATGGTACCTCTATATCTCCAAAAAAATCTGTTCTTTCAGAGAATTTGTGTCTACTTCCTGATTCTCAACTTTCCATCTGTCTCATTGCTGTCTCCTCTTTGTTGCCTCTGCTGCCTGTGGCTTGGTAACTTTTGTCCACCTCCTGATGGCCTTCTTAATTGATTCTTGGCTAGGCCACAAATTATGAGATGTACGACATGTTAAGGTCTCCTCTGTCCCTCAGAGCTTCTGAATCCATCTCATGACTCAAGAACTTATCTAAGACCCATTTCTTGTCCCATCTCCTGACAGCTACAAAAATAAGTTCAACAGCATCTGATACAATTATCTGCTGTTGAACATCACTCCTGTAGGCAGCTAATTGAATGATGTGAACTCGCAACATGGAGGTATCAGATAGGCAAACTGTGCTTTGAAAATCCTGTGTTTACGTTTAAAGCTCTTCAGTGGTTGTTTGTTTACTCTGTGGTGTGCATCACCTTGAGGAAAAGCGTTTGAAAAGTGAATACATTTAAATGCAGTTTGTCCGGCTTAACATTTTATCACTTTCTGTCTTGCAGGAGTGTTGGACCTTCTAATTACTCTAGGGAAAAGAGGAGTTTGTGGCCACATTTTTACCATATTTTCCTGTAGTTTTACATGAACAGCGCCTCTTTGATTTGACAGAGTCTGGTTGTACCATGTTCAATCGGATAAAAAAAGACAAGGAGAAGGATGGAGGCAGGAAGGAGAAGAGGGACAAGAAGGAGAAGAAAGATCGCATGTCTGTGTCAGAACTCAAGAGCTTAGAGGAGATAAGTGCGAGGAGGGGCTTCTTCAACATTCATCGAGGGGTCAAGAAAGAAACCAAGAACAAAATGGAGAGATCAGGGCCTGAACCCATCTTGACAGACTCTGGAAATACTGAAAGCATAGTGCCAGACCCAGCTAGAGCTGGAGATGCAGTGGTCCGCCGCACCTCAGTCCGAGAGCGTGCCACTAAGTCTCTGGCCAAGCAGAGTTCACAGGTGGGCCAGATCATGAAACGTTTCTCCTTCTCCCAGAAGAGCAGGGAGGAATGTCCCTCAGATACTGCTTTGTCCTCACCATCTCTTCAGATGGAGCCCAGTGTGTTTGAACCATCTATAGCTGTCACTGATGCTCTAGCTGTAAGTTCATCATGCTGGGAGAGTGTGACAAGGGACAGGCCACCAGCACGGGTTCCAGAGCTGGTGGAGCGCAGGTTTTCAATGGATCTATATCTGCCTGTCGTGGTGGCCCCAGCCCTACCACCCACACGGGAGCTACGGCTACAGCGACGTGACACTGGCGACTTTGGCTTTTCCCTACGACGCACCACCATGCTGGATCGTAGCTTTGCCAGTGGCATCGCCTATCGACGTGTGGTCCATTTTGCCGAGCCTGGTGTCAGCATTAATAACCTCACACTGGGACTAATGCCTGGAGACCGGCTGGTGGAGATTAATGGGCAAAATGTGGAGACCAAGAATCGCGATGAGATTGTGGAGATGATCCGGCAGTCAGGGGAGCTAGTGCGTCTCAAGGTTCAACCTATTGTGGAGCTGAGCGAATTGAGCCGCTGCTGGCTGAGGAATAATGAGGGGCTGTGGCGGGAGGTCCTTGAAGTGAGTACAGCCCATCTGACCCCCCCCCCCCATTAACCCCTCATTAAAAACTCCTAATTTTTCCTGGAAATGTCCATAACATTGGAAAAACTGGACAATGAAGTTATTTGTTACTGTTATTTCTTATGGGGAAAAAATTGTAAGCCCAAATCCAATTTAGGCCACAATTAGCGTAAATAAAGATTAATATCATCCAGAAATGGGTATGTAACAAGCTAAAATAGAGTGAATAACAATTAATAATGTAATACGCAATATATTTTTTAAAAAGTAATAATAAATAAATGTACTGCATGCATGGACTGGTCTATAAAGGACAAAGGCTGTATGTCACATTTTAAAGAAATCAATCATTAGAAAAATGAAGGACAGTGGTATAACCTTAACTCAGAAGATACAAGCACCAATATGTAAATGTGCATGCAAGAGCTGTGCATGTCAGACTGCAGCAAGGATTATGGGTAAATAGTTCCCACATTGCAGCATGTCCCAGTCTTTCTCACACAGCCACTTGGTTCAGTTTTCAAAAGCAATCTCTGCCTATGACCAAACCTCATAAGCTGGACTGTATGTTACAGATCAGATAAATCAAAATAAAAGGGTAATATTAATACTTTAATAGTAGTATTAATTGTCAGAAGACTGAATAAGGGGGATCAGTGTGTATGCGTGTATATTGTCACCGCTTCCTGTCTCACCAAAAGACCTGTGTCTGTTCAGGGTCAGGAATGAACGACGGTTTAAACTGACACATTGCTGCCTGTGTCAACATAACACAGGCTTACAAGGGCCATTAATTCATAGGTAGAACAGGTTCTACATACCAGCTGAATTTTATGGAATACATTGTGCAGAATGGTTTGATATTTTTGGGCTTGTTTCTGAGGGAGGTGGGGTAGAGAGATAAGCAGAAGCAGTTGGAGCTGCATGCTGCAAACACACTGGTTGTATGGTCTTGTGTTGTTTCTTTTAAGCTCTTTGGAACAACAGTATGAGTGTACATTGTTTTTTGGTAGTGATTTCGATTCAGTCCTGCAATGGTTAATCAATTCATGGTGGTCCTGCACATCTGGATGACTGGTGATCCTGCTCATGAATTTTGCAAAATCAAAAAGTTGGTTTTAGCTCTGATGTGGTGGAAGGAGATCCTCCCTGTGCCTTTGAAATTTTGACTGCCTCCCAATTCTTCAAAACTCAATTCTTTCTGGCTTATTTCTCTCCTGAACTTCTGACAGTTGAACATCTGAATTGTACATCACTTTAGAGAAAAATTTCTGATACATAAATGGAAATATAATACATTTAATGCTATTAGGTGACACAGCAGGATACACTCAAGGGTGCAAGATCATCTTTTGCAAGCTCTTTTGTTTTTAATGAATTTTAGCTGTTATTGTACTTACAGTTTTTCTATAGATGTTGGGCCATGCAGGAACAGGCTGGCCGTTCATGTGCCCCTCTGAATTCATCTCGGGCCAGAATGGCCCATGGCCCAGCCTACCTGAGACCGTGGCACTTTCTGATCCGGCGTGCTGGTGAAACCGTAACATACATAATCCCCGGATATTCTGTCATTGAGTTGGGACGCACACAAGGAGCCTTTATTAACAAAGACTGGTGTGACGGGTGACTGGTGTGTTTGCCTTGCGATTGCCTCTGCTGTGAGTCATTTTGAGGAGTTACTTAAAGGTTCTAGGGGTGTGACTTGAGCTAAGGGAGCAGAGCTGTGAGTGTTTGTGTGTGCACACTTATGTTGCTAGCTACTACATGACCTGTGACCAGTGTTTCGCAAGGATTGTACAAATATGGCGGACACGAGGCTCTGAGCTGATTAGCGATTGAGAAGAAATCTAATCATGGTAACTCTAACCAAGTGCACATTTGACAGGCTGAACGTGCTTCACCCTCCACCAAAAACTTACATGAGTATTTTATAGGAATGAGTGTCTTGAAACTTTAGGAAAATCCGTAGGCAACTTGAAATCATCTATTCCAAACCCTTCTATTGATGGTTACAGTATTGACTCATTTAAAGTCTGGTTTGCTCTGTTTCAGTAATGTCATAATGGCGATTTTCAGCATTGTGCAAATGTAACTACCACATCACAGTGATGTCGTACCACCCACGAATGAAAAGTATTTGCCTCCTTTTTACTTTTCTTTTTATTTGCAGGTGAGGTTTGTGAGCACTGTGAGACTATGGCCAACAGCTACAGCAGTTGTTTAGCTCCAGTCATTGCAGCTAAACACCAGATGACTGCCTATTGACTGGAGGGATAGCTACTTTTTCACCTTTATGATTGCACATTTGGTTATCTTCCACAGCAAGGTAATCATCTTTGAATGTGGGCACTCCATACCTGATTGAACAAGACATTTAGGTTGCTACAGTAAACTAGATACATAACTTGAATTCAAGTCAACGCTGTCTTATTTTGATGTCCTATAGTTTGTGTTGTGCCAAGTTCATAAAATAGAACATGCAAGTTTCCAGCTTTTTTGGATTTGAAGTATCTGAACTGATTGGCATTTTTTTTCCATTTCTTACCTGTCTGGTTAGTGCTACTTTGTGTCTTGATTTACCTGTATGCTTTCTGTACACAGGGTAATACTTGGGCATGGTGACATCACCTAAAGATTGTTGGTGGGAATCAGCTCCTGCGACTGGTTTTGCCTTTCAGTGTGCATTTATCTATGTAACTGCTCCTTTATAAATTCCCTGCTCTATGAATGGGTAGCCAGTGGGAAGATAAAAGCATCAGCTAAGTAGAAAATGATTGAGGTATCTGCTCATTTGGGGCTCTGGGTAGTGCAGTGGGTAAAGGAGACAAGTTTGAGTCCCACTTTCTGCTGCAGTATCCTTGAGAAAGGTTCTTTAGTGATAAGGTAAAAATTACCCTGTTATTTAGTATACGTTTTACTGCATTGGTGTACAAACTGACATTGTAAGTTGCCTTGGACTAAGACATTAGCTCAATAATGGTTAATAGCAGTATGTTGCATGTTTGTATTCATTTTATACTTATTTACTTTATCTGTGATGGATAGGCATCCTATTCGAGGTACTTTCTTAGCTGAGTACCCAATGATTCTTAGATAAAAGTCTAGACCACCATGACCCTCCTCAGGATTAAGTAACAATAATTGATGGAAAACTTATATAATTTGTCATAATTACATTGAAACAGCAAAGTTAATTTATTAAAAAGATATATGAATATATTTTTATACAAGTGGATAGCACAGTGCCTCATGGAATACTGCTGCTGTTTCATCATGCCTGAACTGTTTTCATGTGGGTTTCAATACAGCTTCACTCTGTATGGACTTTAAGTGCTCATCCCATATCTGCATGGGTTTTCTCTGGGGGTTCTTCAGTTTATTGCTACCATCCAAATATGTGCAAATCAGGTTAATTGGTCACTCAACATTCACGCACACATGTGGCCACCCTGTGATGAACTGGGGTTCCATACAGGGTGTAGTTTCATAGCTTTGGTGTCCAATGACTTTGGAATATGCTGTATCCATTGTGACCATGACCAGGATAAAACAGTAAATGATACTGGAAAGATTTTGTGTATGCATTAGACTTTGTCAGTGCTTAAGTAGTGTTTTGACCTACAATTTTTTAATATTTACTCAAACTGGTGTTTACTTTGGGAGTTTTTTAAGTAACAGTACATGAATTTAAGTATTGTTTTTGACTACTCTGCTTATACAACTCCAGCCTTGTACTATATTTGGCTATGGCACTTAGGAGATCAGGAAAATCATTTTGTGTGAGATAGGGTTCTTCAAGCCCAGAACGGGCTTGCACCATGGCCTGAGGGTCTGTAATGATCTTGAGGAGCAGCTTGGCAGGCTGTTGGAACTCAAGCAATGGCAGCAAGAGAGATGATCATTTCTGGACTGTAACTCTTTGCCAGGATTTTCCACAAGTGTGTTCATTGCAGATTAAAGTCCATTCAAGAAAACCAGAATGTACTAGAACCAAAATCCATTGGTAAATAGTCATCTGTGCAGAGCTGTGAGCTTAGTGCCTTTGGCTAAATTCCACTGAGAATTACCAAATGGGTTCAGCACCTAAATACTGTAACTTCCCCAAATAATGTACCCACTGTGCAGACATGTGTTGTGCTCTGAAACACCAACCTAACTGCAGAGGATGAACTGGGAGCACTGGGAAGACTCAGCTTGTTAGTGACATGTGGGTGGGGCTGTTTGCGTGACCATCCTGTCCCACTTACAGACCTAGTTGCTGAAAGAAATACTGTTCACAGATGAGAGAAATGAGGACTTCTGGGGACTGACCTAGAACAGTGTGGTCTACTTGAAGAGCACAGAGTTTATAAAAAGCCTTTAAAGGGAATCAGCTCCTAGCTGAGAGGGATGTTTGATATACACAAGCATTCACAAGTACTGGAAGGGTTCAACAGATTGCAGGGCTGACAATGGTTAAAAGGTAGAGTGTTGGTTTGTGTTCCAAGAAGGTTTCATTTTATGTCCCCAAACAAGGGTCTAAATATGAATTACCCAAGTAAAGAAATTCAGCTGAATCAGTTTGATGCATAGACTTTGGTCCAGGCCCATGAAGATCCAAGAAAGAAAGCCCTTATAAGCACTCAACTGTTGTGTGGGAAAGGGTGACCTGTCAAGAATGGGAGAGGAACCTTTGCATCTGCCATAAATCTAGCCAGGCCAGTTTGGGCAAACTCCCCTGACTCCTATCAACAGGAATGTTTCTGGCTGAAGAAACTGATGACATGTGGTGACAGGGTAGAGCTGAAGGACCCTTATGTCACATTCTAGAACACACCCTTCTGCCTGTTTGTTCACTGATCTCTGATCAGGTGGCACATTGTCTGAAGGGAAACAAGGAGTGGTTTGGAATGCAAGCCTTCATAGAGCTAACTACCAAGATATTTCCAAACCTGTGTCTGTGGTGCCCTGTCCTCCCTCACTTGTCCCTGTCACCTACTAGTATACACTGTGGATGGAATAAATTTGAGTCCCTGGCTACACAAACCTGGATACATACTTCTTACCTGTTTGTGTTATTTAGCCTGAAGATCATAATGATCAAATACAGCCAGATATACATAACGTTTATACATTAGACAATTATATTGTACTAGTAAAACTTAGGCTTGAATGTTTTAATTACTCATATTTACTGTTGAAATGCAGTATGAGTCCCAGGCATGCAACTGTGTGCTGTGGAGATAAAGTGTGTTTATGTGTGTGTGCATACTGTAGGTCTAATAGTACTAACCCCAGAGGGACCTGTCAGTTTTTCATTCAGCTAGCAGCCTTGGTGACACTGCTCAGGAGAAATCTCCATGAGTCTCACCGTGGTGAAAATACCTTAGTTCCTCTTTTCCATACTTCTGCTTCTCTGCAGAAGATACAAGCAGTAAATAAGATAGACATTAGTTGAATTAATCTGGTCCTACACTTGTGATCTGTTTGGGTGCTCACTACTGCTGTCTGTCTATTCCATGGTTAAGCACAGGTCATTTTCTCATCATCGCAGATATTTCAGAAAATAGATGATTGAAGAAAATTCTGAAAATTAATAAATTAACTGGAAAACCTTTGTATCTGAAAATGTACAACTTGACCCTGCTCTGCTGTGTTACTTTACCTTGTTTTTTCCTGTTGCAGTTAGTTATGACCTTTTTTACAGAGGCTAGTCATAAAATCTAATCTTCTGTGTTTTCATAAAAAGAGTAAAAATTAGGTTTATGATCTTCATAACCTTCACTGTTGAACCTATAGCCTCTAATTTTGTATTTATATCAGTGTCTCAAACTATGGGTCATGACCCAAAATGGGTCGCCACATGATTGTGCAATAAATGTAGCCGAGTTTGTCCAAGCATGAATTCATGAGCAAATGATATAGTGCCCTCTTTTTGGCTCTGTTTCAAACCATATTCCACCATATAATAATGTGAGGTAGCGCCCATTAACAATGTGGCTGCTGTATCACAGAGAGCATTTGTTTCTATGGGATGAAAATGTAATACATATTCCCACTGACAACTCCACCACCCCTCTCAAAACCCGTGAAACAATCAAACCAATATGATTGACAGCACAGCTACGTATGGGGGATGAGGACGTGCGCAAAAAGAATTGCATAGACAAGGCTGTGAGGTGCAGGGGTCTGGCACTAGTTTAAAATGCCAAGAAGAAAATATAATGATATTTATTTCTCTTGATTTTACTAAAACTTACAAAATGGTATAGCGTGTACATGCTCATAATGTGTTCTTTGTGGGTAAGTTCTCAGGAATGAAAGCCTTAAATTTAAAACACTAAAAAGACATTTTTAAGAAAACACCCACAGCATGAACGCCAACCCAGGGAATTATTCAGATGCTGGGAAGAAAGGTTGGAAAAAGCAGTGTTTGGACAGTGGAAGAGTGAGTGGACTGAGGCAGCTGATCCATTTGTAAGACAGTTACAGACTAAGCTGAAGGTAACAGCCAGTATCCCACCAGTTTATAAGCAACATAGTACCGTGGAGCAGAGGTTCTCAGGTTCTTAGGTTCAGTCCTGGTCCCCTCTGTGGCTGCCAGTTTCAAAATTAGCATTATTTTACCTTTACTTGAACTCATTATTTAATTAGCTGTTACTTCTTTCATTTTGGATTTGGAAAAATGCACTAGTGTAAGATTTACAATTATACGAAAAGAACAAATATTAGTATTTTTTGGCCTTCAGCATTCAGTGTTGTTTGCACTGGTCTTTTTTCCAATCATAATTAATTGTCAGCATTCGGATAATAAGAAACAACAAACTCCTCAGAAAAAGTGCAATAAAAAAACTACAAAACAAAATTAAGCATTTAAAGAACAAATACAGAAACAGATTGAATGTTGAGCTTTACCTGAGGGTTGCTCTGTCAAAAATTGAACCGACAACTGACTTGCATGTTGAAGCGTTTCGCCAGCCCTACACATCTCACTAAATGACAAGAAATTACCTTTCAAATATGTACCATTCACATTTTAAATAGTTTTTATATGAGAGCATTCATACTGGTAATGATGCTCAGGAATCTGTTCCCCATTTTAAACTATAATTATTATTTTATTAACAGTATGCTTGCTTTTTGCTTTTCTGTTTCCCTGATGCTCGTTTGAGAACTCTGTTTGAATGGAAGCAAAAACTTATACTTTTTTTAAAAAAATTATGCAGCCATTGTTATTTGTCTGTGTGACTTTTCTGACACTGTGGTAATAATTCTCTTATTGGGTCTCTGTACAGTACTTATTTTCTCCTTTGGGCCCTCAGAATAAAAAGTTTAAGAACCCTTGGTCTATATGAACAAATACAATGTTTAGTTCTGTACCTGGATCTGTTTCCTCATCATTTTTAGCAATAATAATTAAGGGGTAAGCTAGACCCCTTTGTTGTTTAACAGTAGTGTAACTCAATACCTCGGGCCTTTGTTACTTAAAAAATGATATAAATGAGCTGGCATCTGCCTGAAAACAACCGTTTTAAAATCTAATGGAAGACTGAGAGATGTCAGTTTCCCTCTCACTGAGCTGCTGAGTCACAACCTTGACAGGTTGCTTCTTATGAGTGGTTCAGTAAATCGATTGAAAACAAGTATAAATTCTACAAGACAGAAATTAAAATGAAAATCTCATGAAAGGCAAGTTCATGGCAGCCAGTTAAATAGGATACAATTTTTATGATGATTATTGACCACATGATAATCTGTGGAATTACTTTCTCTAGTTTCTGATGCTTAATTATTACCGCTGTCTTTGTAATCTTATTCTTTCTGCAGGCCCATCTCAGTCCCCCCCAGTCCCATTTTAGTTCTGTCCAAATCTAATATCAGCCCCACTCCAGTCCTGCATTAGTCCTATCCCACTCTCATTTGAACCCTGCTTCAGTTTCACCAGAGCCTCACTCCAAACCTGCTTTAGCCCTGGCATCATTCATGTCAGTCTTCCATAATCCAATGATCCTTATTCAGTGCCCTCAGTTTGCCTGAAGCTGGAAACGGTTCAGGAAGCAAGAGAACTCACTGGATACAAATAAAAAAATGTTACAGCCTGCAGCCTTTCACACAATGCCTTTCCACTCGCTCACACAGGTCATTACAATGTAAATGCCATAATCATGATATTAAAATTATTGTTTCCTGCATAGGACTGTAAATATTTTGTTTTAGGCTCATAAAAGCTGTTGTCAGAATTATAATCCAGCTGTGCCTATTGGCATGGTGGAATGGAAGTGCTGAAGGACATTAATGTCTAATGCCCCCTGCCTTGGCCATCCCATGAGCATAGGAAAAGAAGTGGCAGGAGGAGACAGAGTCCATGTAGGTTGATATTTTTATCCTTTCAGGTTGTGTTGTAGTTGTTACTGCAGCTGTTCCATTCCTAACATTATGCATCACCACTTCCACACACACAGCCCTCACTGTACACACTAACCCATACACTCAGAACTGTGAAGTTCTCTCCTTGACTGCACTGGAGCTCCACATTGCCGTGAGGACATGCAGGTCCCCCCTTGGGCAGCTGCAGTAAGGGGTGGTAGCTCTGTTGATCCATGGTGCTTCTGCTGTGTGAAGGACTGCTCAGGGGAGTAGTGGCACGGAGGCCAAGTTCAGCTGGCTAGGCTACAGGAGTACAGCAGTCCCAAATCGGGTGATTTACCGCAGTTGCAGTGTAGGGGTAGTGCTTGTACTATTAATAGCACTCAACATCATGAGAGCAGAGGGGGTTTTGCACCCTGTCTGCCTCACCGGTGGGCTGCCACCAACTTGCTCTACTTCGTTTCATCTGCTGCGTACCGGTGTCAAACAGAGGACACAGCTGCTTGTTGAAGTTGGACTTTTATGGACCATCACGAGGATGCGTTCATATTTCTGTAGGAGATTAACTCTCTGAATGTGTTTTTCAGGTTACAGCTGAAAAGCATCTTTTATTTGCATTTTGCATATCTACTGAAGCCCAGTAGTTTGTATTATAGTGTATACTCACTTGTACAAAACACAGTACATTGGCTCCTCAATTTATGAACACAGTTGGGAAGCTTTTTAGTTTTAGTACAAAGTGACTTTTATCACATGTCCCTTGCTTTAATCTTATTTCTTTTCTGTAAAAATTAAAGTATAAAAGAAAATAATTTTTATTGTTTTGGATGCTAATATTTCTATTAACTTCATACTAAACTGAAACCAGTACAGTGTTAGCTGAAAATAAAAATGCAGTCCTAAAATGTTGATCACAGAAAATCAGGAAAGCTAGATACAAGCAGTAAATAAGATAGACATTAGTTGAATTAATCTGGTCCTACACTTGTGATCTGTTTGGGTGCTCACTACTGCTGTCTGTCTATTCCATGGTTAAGCACAGGTCATTTTCTCATCATCGCAGATATTTCAGAAAATAGATGATTGAAGAAAATTCTGAAAATTAATAAATTAACTAGAAAACCTTTGTATCTGAAAATGTACAACTTGACCCTGCTCTGCTGTGTTACTTTACCTTGTTTTTTCCTGTTGCAGTTAGTTATGACCTTTTTTACAGAGGCTAGTCATAAAATCTAATCTTCTGTGTTTTCATAAAAAGAGTAAAAATTAGGTTTGCAATGTAAATCAAATAAACGTGCCAGTAGTTAAGGGAGAATTTAAAATTAAAATGAGGGTTATGTGGACCTTCATGTGCATCTCACCATCCCAGAATGTCTGCAGTTTGAGGTGTCAACTTGCCTATTTACTAAATTATTGACCACTGAGGCCACTGAATGATATCTGTTCATCCTCCATCCTTCCATATTTTAGGAAGAGGGCCAAAGCATTGTCATCACACATCATTTTGAGAAAGAAAGGGAATGGGTGTTTTTCATGCTACAGCGAGTGTGTGAGCCGTATGGCAGTGTTTGTGTTCTTGGTGTATCCATATCTATTGGGATCAGCACTGTTGAGATGCTGTATGTTTCTAACAAAGCTTTCAGGTTTACTTTAGTTACTGCGGTAAACAACATTTTCAGTTCAAAAGGCTGTGACAGTGAAAGGACGGTGAATTCGACTTTTGACTGCAGCCTGGGTTTTGGTCAATAAAGATATTGACTCAGTTCTGCCAGTGCTCAGCCTTCTTCAGCTATGAGGCTTAAGAAACTGACAACTGAAAGGGTGGGAAATTATGCAGCACTCTAACATGGTCTGCTGTCCTGTTCCTTCACACCTCACAATGCTTTGCCTTCTTTTCCATGCCCCGTTTAACCACCTTGCTGGTATGGCTGTGGATGGTGACAGATCCCTGCAAGGTCAACTTAGCCAACTCCAGGCCTCCCTTGTGAAGTAGTGCTCACATTAGAACTTGTACTTATGAGCATGTTCAATATGTGCCTTAAATTTGCATAATAAACTCACACTTGTGAGAAACACCATATGAGAGCAGAAGTTTCCCCATTCTGCAGCTCACCAACATAAATTTCATGACTTTCCATTGTACTGTTAAGCCATCTTTTATCATTGTAATGAGTACTGAAGCAAAAAATATTAATATAAATATAAAAATATATTGAAAAAGCAGAAAGATTAAAAAAACTGTTTAGACTGTGCTGAATCACATTAAATTTTATTACAAATGTCTTCCTTTGTGCTGTTTACTTTGCTCTTAGCTTCTTACAAATGAAAAATTGCAGATGGCTCAGCAGACAGGGTTACAAGTAAATGAAATTAATTATCACATTGCCTTGTTAGTCTTTGATCAATATTTGGAGCTTGGTTTCCAATTATATGGAGAACTCGGAATATTTGGGCTTCCTGTGGCTCAACAATAGTGTATTTCTTATTCCTATCTATGAAAATGTAGAAATTATTCTGTCAGTTTGTGTTATAAGCAGATCTGTGAGGACAAATTTTGACAGTTGTGTGAGGGAAGCCTGTACTCTGGTTGGGTTTATGCAAGCTGAGTGAAAAGCCTGCCATGTACTCTTCTAAAATAAGTAACTGCAGGAAAGAGTTTAAAAACTTGCTGCTGATGTGCATTTTTGTGAGCCTGCCTCCTCTTGAGTGTTGACCTTTGGAACTACAGTGCATAATGGTTTTGACGGATGGAGGCTGAGGATCTGCTCTGTCATTGAGCCATTTGCTAGAAGTTAGTTTTCTCTAGCCTCTGTCTTCTAGGTTGAAGATGAGAGCAAGCCAGGTTCCAAAGGAAACATTCACCATTCCTCTGAAACAAGATGATCCAGTCACAGAATTTTGGTGGCAGGGTATTTGCTTTTACGGTCCAGGTTAGAATAAAGTGCAACAAACACAAAGCCACAGGCAGCTGTGCTCTACAAGTGATTGTAGGTGGAAAACCTTTCTGGAGTACAGAACTAAATGCCTTATTTTAATTTGTCAGGTGTTTGCAGAAAACAAAAGGAAAGTGTGAGGACATCGCACATGTGGAATGTGAGTTATAGATGGATGGGTGATGGCATCATGGAATGCAGTACATCTGATTTCTGGTAGCCAAGCAGTGAGGAAGTACATTCCACTGCCATGTGGTTCAGGGCCATCAAAAGTGCTGAGGACTTCTACGGTTATTATTGCACTGAGAAAACTGAAATATTAATATCATTAGCTTTTTCCTTATTGGTTGGCTGCTATTCAAATAACTGCTCAGACATTACAATTTAATTTGAAGTTTTTACTGACGCTCAGAAATGAACCCAGCCACAAGGGGATGGACAAACCAGTGTATTTCGTCATGCCGGTCCCAAGCCCGGATAAACGGGGAGGGTTGCGTCAGGAAGGGCATCTGCCGTAAAAATTTGCCAAATCTAATAACTGGATCAGTTGAGCCCCGGTTTAACAATGACCGCCACCTGTACTGTTAGCTGAGAGGGTGCTGGGGGAAACTGGGCTACTGTTGGCCGAAGGAGAAGAGGAGGAAGGCATGTCTGGAGGAAGGAGGAGAGGAGGAAGGTTAAGAGAGTGGACGTGAGGATAAGAACTTTGAATGGTGGTAGTATGACTGGTAAAGGGAGAGAGCTTACTGATATGATGGAGAGAAGGAAGGTTGATATATTGTGCGTTCAAGAGACCAAATGGAAGGGGAGTAAGGCTAGGTGTATCGGAGGGGGGTTTAAATTGTTTTACCATGGTGTGGATGGGAGGAGAAATGGGGTAGGGGTTATCCTGAAGGAACAGTACCTCAAGAGTGTTTTGGAGGTGAAGAGAGTGTCTGACAGAGTGATGGTTATGAAACTGAAAATTGATGGTGTGTTGATGAATGTTGTTAGTGCATATGCCCCGCAAGTTGGGTGTGAGATGGATGAGAAAGAAGAATTCTGGAGTGATATGGATGAAGTGGTGAAGAGTGTACCCGAGGAAGAGAGAGTGGTGATTGGAGCGGATCTCAATGGGCATGTTGGTGAAGGGAACAGAGGCGATGAGGAGGTCATGGGTAGGTATGGTGTCAAGGAGAGGAATGCAGAAGGTCAGATAGTTGTGGATTTTGCAAAAAGGATGGACATGGCTGTGGTAAAAACGTATTTTAAGAAGAGGGAGGAACACGGTGATGTACAAGAGTGGAGGAAGATGCACACAGGTGGATTATATCTTATGCGGGAGGGCCAGTCTGAAGGAGATTGTAGACTACAAAGTGGTGGCAGGGGAAAGCATAGTTAGGTAGCATAGGATGGTAGTTTGTAGGATGGCATTGGAGATCAAGAAGAGAAGGAGAGTGAGGGCAAAACCAAGGATCAAATGGTGGAAGTTGAAAAGGAAAACTGTAAGGTGGAGTTCAGGAAGGAATTAAGAGAGGCATTGGGTGGCAGTGAAAAGTTACCAGTGAGCTGGGCATATACAGCAGAAGTGATGAGGGTGCTTGGTGTCTGGACAGTGGAAGGAGGACAAGAAAACCTGGTGGTGGAATGAGGAAGTACAGGAGAGTATACAGAGGAAGAGGCTGGTGAAGAAGAAGTGGGATAGACAGAGAGATGAAGAATGTAGACAGGAGTACAAGGAGATGAGGCGTAGGGCGAAGAGAGAGGTGGTGAAGGCTAATGAAAAGGCATATGGTGAGGTATATGAGAGGTTGGACACTAAGGAGGGAGAAAAGAACCTGTACCGATTAGCTAGGCAGAGGGACCGAGCTGGGAAAGGTGTGCAGCAGGTTAGGGTGATAAAGGATAGCAATGGAAACATACTCACAAGTGAGGAGAGTGTGTTGAGCAGAAGGAAAGAGTACTTTGAGGGGTTGATGAATGAAGAGAACGAGAGAGAGAGAAGACTGGATGATGTAGGGATTTTGAATAGGGGAGTGCAGTGGATTAGCAAGGAGGAAGTTAGGACAGCTATGAAGAGGATGAAGAATGGAAAGGCTGTTGGCCCAGATGACATACCTGTGGAAGCATGGAAGTGTTTAGGAGAGATGGCAGTGGAGTTCTTAACCAGATTGTTTAATGGAATCTTGGAAAGTGAGACGATGCCTGAGGAGTGGAGAAGAAGTGTACTGGTACCTATTTTTAAGAATAAAGGTGATGTGCAGAGCTGTAGTAACTACAGAGGGATAAAATTGATCAGCCACAGCATGAAGTTATGGGAAAGAGTAGTGGAAGCTAGGTTAAGAAGGGAGGTGACAATTAGTGAGCAGCAGTATGGCTTCATGCCAAGAAGGAGTACTACAGATGCGTTGTTTGCTCTGAGGGTGTTGATGGAGAAGTACCGAGAAGGTAAGGAGTCGGGGGGCCAGAGGAAGCTTTGACAGGGTACCTAGAGAGGAGCTGTGGTATTGTATGAGGAAGTCGGGTGTGCCAGAGAAGTATGTAAGAGTGGTACAGGATATGTACAAGGACAGTGTGACAGTGGTGAGGTCTGCAGTAGGAGTGACAGATGCTTTCAGGGTGGGGGTAGGATTACATCAAAGATCAGCTTTGAGTCCTTTCTTGTTTGCAATGGTAATGGACAGGTTGACAGATGAGATCAGACAGGAGTCACTGTGAACTATGATGTTTGCAGATGACATTGTGATCTGTAGTGAGAGTAGGGAGCAGGTTGAAGAGACCCTGGAGAGGTGGCGATATGCTCTAGAGAGAAGAGGAATGAAGGTCAGTAGGACTAAGACAGAATACATGTGCATAAATGAGAGGGAGGACAGAGGAATGGTGAGGATGCAGGGAATAGAGTTGGCGAAGGTGGGTGAATTTAAATACTTAGGATCAACAGTCCAGAGTAATGGGGAGTGAGGAAGAGAGGTGAAGAAGAGAGTGCAGGCAGGGTAGAGTGGGTGGAGAAGAGTGTCAGGAGTGATTTGTGACAGAAGAGTACCAGCAAGAGTGAAAGGGAAGGTCTACAAGATGGTAGTGAGACCATCTATGCTATATGGGTTGGAGACGGTGGCACTGAGCAAAAGACAGGAGGCAGAGCTGGAGGTGGCAGAGTTAAACATGTTAAGGTTTGCATTGGGTGTGATGAGGATGGACAGGATTAAGAATGAGTATAATAAGAGAGTCAGTACAGGTTAGACGGTTTGGAGACAAAGTCAGAGAGGCTAGATTGCGTTGGTTTTGACATGTGCAGAGGAGAGATGCAGGATATATTGGGAGAAGGATTTTAAGGATGGAGCTGCCAGGCAAGAGGAAAAGAGGAAAGCCTAAGATTTATGGATGTGGTGAAAGAGGATATTCAGGTGGTTGGTGTGACAGAGAAAGATGCAGAGTACAGGAAGAAATGGAAACAGTTGATCTGCTGTGGTGACCCCTAATGGAAGCAGCCGAAAGATAAAGAAGACTGAAGCTCAGAAATGAATTCGCACTGAAAAAAATCACAGATTCATGCCCGAGATCATGAAGCTGCAAATTCTTAATGGGGTCAGAGACACTGAAGTACAGCTGCTGTTTGCTGCTGAGGTTAGCATCATTGTATGTTGTGATCTGCTGCAGTGCTGCACCTACTCTAGCCACACTGACACCACCTGGTGTCTCATACTGGTATTTTTTGTTTATAACATGAACTACAGGAGATGGTGATGTGGTGAGGTTCATAAGCACTCTGTTTTTCTCTTAGAATACAAAACATAAATTCTACATCTGTGTTCACATCCATACTCATGGATTCTTAAGTTCAGTTCTTTGTCTTTCTTCTAACCTACCCTTGACCTTGTTGCCACCTGTACATACAGTCCAACTGTGATGGAGGTATTGCAAGCCCTGGAACATGAGCTGGGAGTACAGGGGTCTCTAAAGTTCTTCACTAAAACATGGAGCAGAATCTCAGGACAAACACATCCACAGTCCATCCCCTCTTCAGATGAATCTGTCAATCACAAAGTCAGAGCCTTCGGGGTTTGTCTATGGCCCCAAAATTCAAAAGGCCTCCAGGTTCCACTTTGGCCTCCCTGTTAAGGAGGATGATGCCATCTCTGCAGGCCTGGTCCATCTAAAGGGCTGTAGCAGAAACGTAAAACATTGACACCGCTCCCATACTTTGATTTGCAAGGAGCCTCGAGGAGAATATAGATGTTGAGGAGATGAAGGATCTGGGGAATGAGGAGAAGGTCTGCACTGAGAGTTGCAGAAGGAAGGTGTGAAGGTGAATAAAGATGAGGAGGAGAAGAAAACATGCAAAAGAGAGAAGAGATAGAGGAGACTCCCACTATTGTCCTACCCAGCTAGCAAACATCACTCTGCAAATTTTACCCTTTCTCTCCTCTGACTGGGTTTATCCCATCTCCAAAACAACCCCTTCTATCACTCTGTTGGATTTATTCCTGGCCTGAAAATGAGCCCTTGCTTTAAACCTGCTGGATGTATCCCCACCCCCAAATCAAACCCTCTCTCATCACCTGCTAGATTTATCCTGACCCTGATATCCTCATCTGTGAAGATATCATCATCTGAGAAAAAGTCAGAGGTACACAGTGTTCACCAGGAATGCATGTATGTGGTTGCACGGGCAGATGTGGTGCCTCTGTGGCTACATAGGGGTGTTGCATGTAGCTGCAACGCCACCTGATACAATTGCTAGAGCTGTTGCCTTAGGCTCAAAAGGGTCCAGATTCAGTCCCACCTCCTACTATGCTACATTTGCTAAAGGTAATTTTTTTCTCAGCTGATACAGTAAAAATACTCTGTTGTATAAATGGGCAAAACACTCTGAGTTGCTTTGAAGAGACATCTGAGAGGAGTAAATAACAATTTCCAGTGGACTTTCTTGTATTTCCATTGGTTTGTTTACTTGATGCATCACAACAGGTTTAATCCTCTTGTTCTAAGAGCTGAGGTTTTTGGTGAAATAATGTGGGGTCCAGTAGGCAGCTGTTCTCTACAAGTGATTGTAGGTGGAAAACCTTTCTGGAGTACAGAACTAAATGCCTTATTTTAATTTGTCCTGTGAGAGCTGGACTTTGGAAACATTGGTTTTCCACACTTGCATGGAATAGCCTCACTGCATCCTGTCTGGCTTTACGGAAGTGAGCCGACTTTCATCTGTACTAAATTGGCAGCAAATGACTGTGACCTCAAAGTCTTTCTGCATTTTTCCTTGAAAATGTTTAGAACTTCTTGGCTTGGCGGATCTCAAGTGAAAATTCAGAACACTGTGTTGCCAAGAAACTAGACTTTAATTTTGCTTTTGTGAATGTTTTTGTTTGCAGGTATAACATTGGCATCAAGGAAGCATGGATAGCCTTCAGTACATTTTAACTGTAGGGGGGATGTGGTGCTGCCTCATAGCTGCTGGGCTGCTAGCCAGATATGGGGTTCAAATCCCACTCAAGGATGGGTGTGGAGTTTGCAAGTTCTCCTGTGTTTGCACCCCTCTAAGGAAAGAATATGTTGGAAGAAGGTGATGGCAAACCACTTCTGTTCCTCCTTGCCTTACACCAGTAGTCACCTAAGCGTCAGATATGACTCGAAGGCACTTTCCAACTTTCATCATATATTAACTGTATGCTGGCTCTGCAACTTACAAATAAAACTGTGGCAAGAAGTCTTTTTATAACTTGTTTTGCTCATAACTCCAAAGTTATTTTTGCCACTGAAAATAAATCCCAGTCAATAAAAACTGAATAACGCAGATGTCCATTATTTGATGTACAGGTTAGGTTCTGTTAAAAACTCTGGTAATAACTATAATAAATAAAAAATACTTTGTAAGACTTTTAACTTAGTACAGTTGGCCCTCCCACATCACAGGAGTCATCCAGTCAAAGCCACATGTAAAATTTTCAGCCCCCCAAAGTAAGCAAAGCAAGCACCTCCAGCTGGGGGGTACAGGGGGAAGTGCTGTGAGCCTCCTCAAGACAATTTCTGAGATTTGACTAGTTTTTCAAAATGTAAAATTTGTGTATATTTATGGTATTAAACGAAAATATACATTAATATTATACATATATTTTATGCATTTATGACAAATTTTTTTACGTGTACTTTTCATCTGCTACATACATTGTTTGCAGTGCTACGCAAATGGCGTACAAAACCAGCAGAAGCCCGCAAAGCTCCCAAAAAATTCCTATTTGATTGTTTGTTGCTGACCCGTGAAACATCGAAGCTGCGATAAGGGAGGGTCAATTGTATTTTTTATTATGAGTTGCATTAAAATTTAAAGTTAATAAAAATTTATTTTCTCCACAAGCTCACATTCAGTTCCATTTGTTAAAAAAAAATCATTGTTTATAGACATTCACAGCATTCCTTACGTTGTTATTGCTCACCAGCACTCAGGATAGGGACAGTGTTAGGGTTAGGTACTTTGTAAGACTTTGTGATGGCAAACCACTTCTGTTCGGTAATGGGTTAAAGTAAATACAACAAACTAGAAGATGTTTGCATCCTTGACAATTCATAACTTGACAGTTTATAAAAGGAGGAGGCACTATACATGCAGCTGTTTCACTGACTGTAAAACAGGATGATGTCCATATACAGGGAATAAATAATCTAAATATAAATAATAATATTGAAAGGGCTGATTTCTGACAAATTAGACAGGCCTACAAGGCTTTAAAGAAGCCCAGAATCAAAACATAGACGGGTTGTGTACACGGGATGTGCATTTGCGTACAAGCTCGAGAGAGTTCTGCCAAAAGTGCCGTCTTAGCCATTGGTCACATCGGCCTGTAGGTGGCAGTGCTGACTACTCAAGTTTCCCAGAGACAACTGGGGAGGATTTTTAGCATAGATGTCAAAACCATATATCTCTCTGAGTTTCTTATGTGCTTGGTTGTTGTGCTCTGCTGTATTGCCCTTGCACTTCCACCCCCACAGCACAACTCTCTGTAACACTGAAGCTCCTCCATGGGGATTAAAAGCTATGGATGCTGGACTGTAGCTTTCCATCATCTTGCTACACTTGGCCTTTCTTATGAACTCTTTGAGCTGCTCCTCATCTCACTGACTGTGTGGTGCTGGTGAACTGTTTGAACCTCCTACTTTTCTGCCTGCAAACTGACTCAGTTGTGTCAGCTGACACATCCAACAGTGATGCTTCTGTAAAAAGTGGTCAAGTTTCCATGGGAATGAAGTAAAGGAAGCCCCTTAGAAATGAGTCTTTACTCCAGCAAATAGGAGGTCTGTCTGTAAGTTAACGTGATGTAAGAGCTCTAATGGGAGGCTGTCCGCAGGCAAAAGTGATCTTTGCACCAGTACTTCCTTTTCATGCCTTGTGTCACTTTAGCTCTTTCTTCTTTTCTGTCTTTCTTTTCTTCCTGGCTGCTGCTATGGTGATTGGGGAGTTAGCTGGAGTCTGGTGCAAGAGGCTCTGCCCCCTCAGAGGTATTGTACAAGTGTCTGTGCACATATATGGCTTGGTAATTCCTAAATAATCCTGCTTAGATTGAACTTTTCACAACAGTCCTAGTCATTCCTTCCCTTCTGTTAATCAGACACAGTACAGTCAGAAAACACTAGGATAAGAACAACCCTAGTCACTTTTTCAGATCCACATCTCTGCTGTACCACAATTTTTTAAATGGTGAAATATTTTGGTCCATGTCCCAGGCCACAAAGGGTGAAACTCCTGATCCAGAGACATAAAGACCCCACAGGTCTTGCAAACGTGTCTCTTGCATACCTTGAGTGATCAGGGGGTGGATGTTCAGAAACAGAAAAACAGAGGTGGATGTCTTGCTCTGAAAAGTGTTATGTGTAGTTCTGTGTAGGTCTCTTGTGTAGTTCTGTTTCTCAGACCGTGGGCCCAGACTGTTTTTGCCCTCAGTGATCCCCTTGGTGATGCCAACTACTGGGATTGATAGTTTCCAGATTATTGCTGGTACTTGCAAGATGCGTGCTCCTATAACATAATAAAACGTCAGTTCCAAGTAACAAACCATAGGTGCAGAAAGTAACAAGAAAAAAAGTGAAGAAATTACTATAATTACACAAATAAAATTGATACATAATTAGGCACAGATGGTAAATAAAAATGTTTATTTAGAACAGAACTGACTGTGACCCCATGCATCCGATACTCTAGTGAATATGACTCTAGGACTTGCATGTCTGAATAGAGTGAATCTGATTGAGCGTAACCTTCTCACATCTTTGGAAGTATTCAGTGATCTGGGGTCTGTGACTCATTTACTTTGTGATTATGTTGGTGAATATATGACTGAAAGAATATATGAATCTGTGGGTATCATTTAGCAGCTATCTCGACTGTTATCGTGACGCTATGGACTGATTAAGTGATTTTGACGGTGAAAAGATGACTGTAGGGACTATGTTTGTCACACTGACCATGGGACTCTGATGCTGAATCTGGATTTGTGCCCAGGTGACCGACTCCCTGGCTGGTACTCAGTCTTGGTCTCTTTGACACTCATTGTCACTCTGTATTGACTGTGGGACTCTGATTCAGTGATTAAGCATCACTGTGGTTTTGACTGGATGACTGTGACTCTTTTGTGCCTCCTGCTCAGGTGAAGACTGAGGAGCAGATTGTCAGCGAGCACATGTGGTTCTCCACTGAGAAGGTCTGGCTGGTCCACAAGGATGGCTTCTCTCTAGGTGAGAATACTGTCCTATCACAAATGCCTGTACCTGCTCATGTGTCTCATTCCCCTCTAATGGCAAAGTAGTTGTCCAGAAATCACATTTCTAGAGATCAATACATGAGACCACAAGTTTAACAACATTCAGTTTGGAGGTAGATAGAAAACCTTGGAATAATATAAAAAAGGCAGTGTGTTAAATAAACTGGCTACTTAATTTACAAACGCAAGTGGGACCAGAAATCTGTAACTCCAGAGATACTTTATCTGATGAATCAGTCAACAGACAGCATCAAATAGGGATTTGCAGAGATCTTCATTTTCAGTCATTTTAAAGCTGTTTTAATGTAGACTAGAATAAATTTTTTAAACATTATAAAGCATTTTTCATTAATTATAGCTACACTCGAGGAGTTTACTTAATGGAACAAATGAAGGGATGTTTGTATTATTAAGCTTTTACTGACTGTCCTTTACTGGTAAAAGACGTTGAGGCATTCTTCACACTGTTGTTCTTCACCAACACTCTGGAGTATCAGATGCCAGTTGTAAATACTGTGGCAATAATTTGAATTAATGTGGTCTCCTCCTATTCTTTTTGGGTGTTTGTTACTGCCACCTATCAGCTTGGAGGGTAAAAATAGGCAATATCTACTTTGGTAGGGTAAGACCTTTTTAACATAAAGGTAAAACAGCAGCTATCTGCCTTTGATTTCTGTCTGTCGTTACTTAATTCCAGCTATGGCCCATGTATTCACTGGTCAGTGGCCCCACTGTTTCCTTTTTGCTTGAGACCTGTTCTGTGTCCACAGCCACACTCCTGAAGACAGAAGATGGGAACTTGCCAGAGGGGAAGGTGAAGGTTAAACTAGAGCATCATGGGAAAGTTTTAGAGGTGGATGAGGAGGATGTGGAGAAGGTAGGCCTCAATGACTGATTTCAGTGGCAGCACCAGTATGTGACATGGAGATGCCTGTAAGGTGTGTGTCCCTGGATCCTGTGCCAGGCGAACCCCCCTACGTATGACCGTGTCGAGGACCTGGCCTCACTGCAGTACCTCAACGAGTCAAGCATCATGCACAGTCTGCGGCAGCGCTACGGTGCAAGCCTTATCCACACATATGCTGGACCCAGCATGGTGTTAGTGAACCCCATGAGTGCCCCCTTGCTATACTCTGAGAAGGTATGTATTCCTAGGCTGTGAACGCATGAATGCAAGCAGTTGAAGTGTGTAGTAAAATGAGACAGTTTCTCCCTCCTCTTTCCAGGTGATGCAGATGTTCAAGGGGTGCCGTCGGGAGGACATGGCCCCCCACATCTACGCTGTGGCCCAGTGGGCCTATCGCTGCTTGCTGACTACACGGCAAGACCAGTCTATTGTTTTGCTGGGCCGCAGCGGCAGTGGAAAGACCACTAACTGTCATCACCTGGTGCAGTATCTGGCCTCAGCAGCTGGCAGTGTGGCAAAGGCTTTTTCAGGTAGGTGGGGTCTGACAGCGTTTTTGAGACCTTGTCTGCTATCATTTTGCATTGGTTATCTATATTTATATTGTGCTCCACCACCTCTGGCTACTTGGTGGTCCCACTCACAAGAAGTCCAGGATCGAAAGTCTGTAGACTTTTGGTTTTATCACCAATATTCTCTTGAGCTTTCTTTGTTCTGTTTTGCTTAATTCCTTCCAGTATTTCTCTTCTGACTTACTAACAGCTACATAGATGAGTCCAACACCATCTGCTATGATTATCTGTATATTTTGTGTAAAATATGGACATATTACCTTAGAAAGGCAGGGGTCCTAAGGTTGAGTCATTGATCAGGCCTTACCTGCACTATAATATGATAAACTACAGTTGCACCAACCTCAAAAACCAGTAGCCTGAACCATCATGGTAGACCATCAAGACCAACAGCTTTGAGAATATGCATATATTTGCTACACATACTGTCTGCGTGGAACAGAAGTTGAACAAAATTTGCACAAAGTTGAACTGTCTGTATGCAATGCTGTCAACTCCAACCAGGTTTAGTGTGTGTGCTGCACACAAAACCCACTCATCTCCTGGATTGATCTTTTTCAAACGAGCTTGCAAGACCTTGACATTTTTGCTGCATTATCTCAGCTGTACTCCCTGCTGTATCCATCTTTATTAAAACTATGGACTGTGTGGCTTGCATAAAGCCTCCCCTGTGTGGATTCTAACGAGCAGGAAACTTAAGAATCAATTTTGAACGCATCCATAAGGTCACACATAATGCAAGATGAATACAAGCTGATTTGTGTGTGAAATATCTGGGGTTTAATCAGCAATGACAGAAAATTATTTTTGAGTTTTAATGTCACTGACAATTGCTGACAACACCCAAGCACCCATCAGTTGAATAAATTCATAGATGGTGGAGGAACGCTATGAGGAATTTCCTACTTCTGAGTTGCCATATTTTTTTCTAAGTGACTTCAAAAAGATGTTAAATGAACTCACTCACTACTTCCAGGATGCCAATGTAATTTCTATTGTCAGGTTTGCCAAATATTTCACCGCTGCCTTGGAAACATGGTCCCTGTTTTGGCAATAATTTTACAACCGCTGCCTCTTTTCTCAAACTGTTCATTCTGTTCCAAGCCTGTTGGAGACAGCAAACAAAAAAGAACACTGTCCTGGTGGAAGGGGAATACAGAAGCCATTCCCTTAGCTTCAAGTTTTTCTAATTGAAATAATATTCGGAGAATAAACTGTTTTGGTGTTTATACAGGCATTCAGAAACTCTGATATTTATCTCCTCGTGATGTGACTTTGGGCCCTTCTTAACCTAAAACAATTCATTGGAAAAAGTGTCCAGTTTGAACACAATTTGTGGATTTTATTTAAGTTTAGAATGGACTTACCAAATTAAGAATATGTTTTTAAAAGAATAAATGTTTATGAATACATTTTGAATAATGTCAGGGCCCCTGTAGCCCTACAGCCCAAGGCTACAGACCTGGCTAGCCTATTATAAGTCCAGCCCTGGATATTACATGTACAGATGTAATGGATTAGACGGAAATGGTGTGATGCAGATACACTTTCAATTGGCATTCTCTGATGCCAGCTGTTTCTTCCCAGTGGAGAAGTGGCAGGCGGTACACACTGTGCTGGAGGCCTTTGGGAACTGTGTGACGCTCATCAACTCCAATGCCAGCCGTTACTCCCAGATCATCTCACTGGACTTTGATCAGACTGGCCAGGTCACTTCTGCCTCCATCCAGGTGTGGGGTTAGAACAGCAAGCTGTAGATAAGATACTGAACTCCTCACATTTACTGTCTTCCTCTAAGATACACTAGCTCTGGATTCCTCTTGCACTAAATGGACTAGACATACACACTTTGTCTCACTGCTTTTCCTCACCTTAGACAATGCTCCTGGAGAAGCTGAGGGTCACCAGGCAGCCCATAGACGAGTCTACCTTCCACGTCTTCTACTATCTGATGGCTGGAGCCGATGGACCCCTTAGGTGAGCACATGGCACATGACTGACTGTCTCAAATGAATTTCTTAAGTGAACATCCTGGTGTACTCATCCCACAGCAACCCTCAGATACAATCATTGTTATGAACCAGCTCATTGGCTAGGGGACCAGCATTGAGGATCGTTGCATTTTAAGGAAAAGGAAGCAAATGTAGGTGGTAGGGAAGAACCCCCTTTAACAATGAACCCGATACACGGCACAGTTATACAGTTTAACAGTGACCAAGTGAAATTTATTTACAGTGGGGAGTGATGGAATTATATACAGACACATATACAAACAAACAAAAACCAGAACCAGGCTCCAAACAGTTTTACAGAATACAGGCGGTTCCCAACTCAAAAACAACAGAACAAAACGGACATCCCGACCTGGGCCACGAAAAGAAAAGAAAACAAATTACAAACTCAAGCCCAATCGACCTCCACTACAGAAATCACCAAACCAATACAAGGGTGGGAGACCACCACTTCGCCTGATGTTTTAACGTAGTTGTGAGTACAACAGATCGCTAAGTGTTAGCACCAGGTACATCGAGGGTTGTACACTCCCTGGTGCCAACACTGTACAAGTAAGGGCAAACAGCAAAATCCCCCGCCAGACATAGAATGCCAGAAAGCACGACCAAGACTAAGCTGTTGCCGCTGCCTCCATGGTGGTCCGTGCAGATAAGCGCTTGCAGGGGTGACGTCATCCGCTGATGGGCCAATCCTGGCTCTGACGGACCTGTCAAACGCCGAACCTCTATGGAGAGACCACGCGAACAGGAACACGACAGTTCCCCACCAGAAAAAAAACAAGAACCGTAACATCATCATGGAACCAGTATGTTTCCAGTGTGCTGTGCTCATGTTGCCATGTGACTTTTAGCACTTTTCCATGTACAGGTAAACCCCAGTATACACAACCGTGGTATATGCAATTTCACTGTAACGCAACTAATCGTTTAATACCAGCTCCTGGTTTGCACAACAAATATCCTACTATAACACAGCCCCAGAAATTTATCTATAATAAAAAAAATTTATTAAAATTAAAATAAAAATGGCCTCTGGGGGTCACATAATGGACTATGATCTAAATAAAAATTAAAAAAATCCAAGTTTGTATGTTCCTATCCCAACAATCTGTAAGGGGCATACTTGCAAATATCCTGTCTTATGTTTGCTTTATTTCTATGTGTTTTGCACTGTCTCCATTTTAATCTCATAAATAAACCTTAAGCCAGCAAAATGTGGGCGAAAAGCTTGTTAAAAAAAAAATGGAAAAAGGCAAGAGGTAGAACAGTAACAGTTCAGTACAGTAAAATATCTTGTTTGTGTAATTTAAATTCTTACTCTGGTTACTCATTTAAACAATTGATCCGCTGTGGCAACCCCTAATGGGAACAGCCGAAAGAAGAAGACTGTGGTTACTCGTTTATAATTTTTGTGCTAAGTAGCATGGTTCCTGCCCAACCATGTAACATTCTGCTACACAACACAGTTGCCCTGTGGCAATACAGTACACTGCTACGCGGGGCTATTGCTCCGTGTGCTACTAGGTGTTTTTTTCAGTGTTTTTGTGGTATTTGGGAAACATGGAATTTCCAGATGGGCTAGGACCACATCATTTTTCCCCATGTAAAATAATGCAAAATAGCATCCCAGTATATGGGTTTCAATATGCGCAGCATTTTCAAGCATGATTTAAGTGCATGAATTTGAGTTTACCTGTGTCTTCACAGGACTGAGCTGCACTTCAACCACTTTGCAGAGAGCAGCGTCTTTGGCATTGTCCCCCACTCCAAGGTAATGCATCACATAGATGAGTGTATGTAGTTTTTCCTTATGTATGTACTGATGGACAAATATTATTAATGTGCCTTCCCAGGAGGACTGGTCTACAGCATGTATTATTCTTTCCTGCAACACAAGTGGTCTGAAGTCTGTGTATCTCTGGCAGTAAGAGTGTGAGTGTTGAGTCCGATTCCCTTTGTTGTTTTTGTCCTCACAATGATGTCACAGCCTGAGGAGAAGCAAAAGGCTTCACAGCAGTTCACCAAACTGCAGGCTGCCATGAAGGTTCTGGGCATCTCCACAGAGGAGCAGAAAACCTTCTGGCTCATCTTGGGGACAATCTATCATCTAGGAGCAGCGGGTGCCAACAAAGGTCAGGCCCATTCCTTAAGACACACACGGACAGACACACACACACAGTCTCACTCATACACCTGTCCCTGTGCCTGTGTGGTTTATGCTGCATATCTCTTCATTTATAATTAATATTCATTTATGCTAATGAAATGATACTTTGTAATCTGTAAATATAACTGAGATGTAAACATTTCAGTTATCAGATGTTGTACTCACAGTGAAAAATCAGATTTTTATGTCTACAGCATCAAATTGTTTGTTATAGGACCTTTCCTATCATATAGCATGTGTAGCAGCATATCGTATATTGGTTTCACTTGCCCCTTTGCCCTCAGAAGATCCAGGTGAGAATCTCACGGCTTGTTGTGGTACCCATGATCAAGGTACTTACAGTGTACACTACTGCGATGCATGAATTGCACCGTAAGTCAGTTAACACTGTACATCACTGGGGAGAAAGGCATCAAATAAATATGTCTAAATCTACCAGTCATCCAAAAGCTTTTATCTGATAAAACAATTTAAAGTTTCCAGCAGGGGGCACTACTGCACTACTACATACTGGGTAATAGATGACTAAGCGTTTTTTGTGAGCACTTTGTGTATCCAGTTTACAAAGATGGGCCTAGTTATTATGGTCCTGAAGTAATTGTGATATCCACCAGACATCAACCTACCTCATGTCTGTCCTCTAAATGCTCCCTGTCTCCAGCAGAATTGGGCTGTTTGTCCAGCAGCCACGAGGCTCTGTGCCTTGTTTGCAGTAGATGGATCCCTCACCTTTGACCCCCAACACATCCTGGGAGCTATGCCCTGGTTCTTTGTTTTATTTTTCTAACCACTTGTCTTTTCTCCGCATGTTGCATGCTGCATGCTGCATCCTGCACCTCACACCACACAGAGACAGATGAAGGTAAAAAAAAGACCACAAATAAATAAATAACTAAAAAGAAATAAATAACTCTGCTCCTGGATTGTGTTATTTTTCAGTACCATTATAATTCTTAGCAGGCATCCTGTCATTTGCATTTTAATAGTTTTTTTGTCCTCCCTTTATCCTCCTTAGAGATATTCCCTTCATGGCTGGCTAGCACAACAGCACCGCTGTGCCTCGCAGCCCCACAAAGAGGCACCGTATTCTGCCTTGGCTGCCTTTAAAGCCAGCTGTTTGATGTCTCTCTCAGTAGTTCTGATGATGCTCATCCCTAGACAGTGGAAACCAGTTCATTATTATTTACACTTATTTCATCCCAGCTCTGAGCAGCCAGAATGGGGTGGAAAATATGTTGCCTGCTCCATTTCTAATGGCTTTGCAATGAAGGGACTGTGGTTCTTGTTGCTTTGTGAGGTTTTTCGGTGGAAACCAGTAGCAGAAGTGTGGGTAAGACATCACCCCCCCGTTAATACAGCTGGGGGTGTGTTCCTATCATCCACCAAGCACCATCACAGCACCACCATTGTTTTTGGCAGCTGGACGCAAGCAGTTTATGCGACATGAGTGGGCCCAGAGGGCAGCCTATCTCCTGGGCTGCTCCCTTGAGGACCTCTCCTCAGCCATTTTCAAGCTTCAGACCAAGGGCGCCCCCCAGAGGCCTTCTTCTTCTGTGCGCCAGGGACCAGGAGACTTGTCAAGCTCTGGGGAGAGTGCAGGTAATGGATGGAAATGCTGACATATGACTTTCTCCATCCTGTTAGTATCATTATTGTCCATTTGTCCCATAGACACTAACTGACCTAATGTTAGAGAGAGCAGGCAGCGCAGCGGTCAAACCCGATTATCTTATCGGAGGATCCAGGTTTGAATCGCATCTTGTATTGTAGTCTTTTTTTCAACACTCATTTTTGGAAAGAAGTTCTTGGAGCATCATATTTTTGAAAGAAAAATCATATTTATTCATATTTACTGCATTTTTGGGCTTCCTGTCTGAACACAACACTCTGCAACTTGATATTTCTTGGCTGCATGAGAGTTGTCTTGACACCTCTGTCTCATTGTTCACCTGTATCTTAAAATTGGCATCATAACTCCTCCTCCATCGTTGGTTAATTTGGCCTAACTTTAAGTTACTTTTTTCCAGACTCAGCTCAAGGTTTTGCCATCTTTCTCAATCACTCACTCCATTTGATCATTTTTGTGGATAGCTGATGCCACTGGATAAGTGGCGCCACCTACTGATGTTATGGGGTCTATGACCTGTATAGGTGTACTGTAGTCCTTGAATATAAGACGTCCCAATCTTTTTTAGATATAATTTCCAGAAAAAAATACCATCATATTCAGGCCAATATGGCAGTTACCCTGAATGAATGCAATAAAAATTTCCAGTAATATAAATGGGTAAATCACAGTAAGTAGCTTAACATTGTAAGCTGATTTGAGGAAAAGCCTCAGATAAGTGAATAAATGTAAATGTGAACTTGAGAAATATACCAGCTGGTTATTGAGCTTGTTGGGGATGTTTCCTCCAACACATGTTCTTCTGTTTAGTATGGAGTAAAATACAGGGCCTTTTCTAATGCCTGGCTAATTTCACACACGACTGAACTGAATACTAAGTGACTAAAATGCACTTTCATCAGCAGTGACTTTATGTTGTGATAAAAAAAACTGAGGGATTTCATTGCTGGTGGGCTCACATTCAAGGGTATGTTTGTGTGTTCATGTTGCTCTTTTCTTTGAATGTTTATACAAGTGCTTTTTTATATATCAGTTGTAGGTGTTTTTTAAATGCTTTTTTGCTTTATTCATGTTTGATGTGTTTGTTGTGTTTGGTGTGTTTATGTATTTTTTTCATCTATTTTGAATGTTTTGTCTGTGTTATTGTCTACATTATTCTTGTTTACTTTTTGTTTTTTAATGCTTTTTGCATTTTCTCTAAGGATTTTTGCCTTTGCTTTTTAATGTTTTGTCTGTTTTTGTGTTTTTGTTTATCATTTCTTTACATGTTTTGTGTGCCTTCTTTTGCCTGTTTTTTGATGTATTTTGCATGGGTTTTGTGTCTTTTGCAGGGCCCAAGATCACAGCCATAGAATGTCTAGAAGCAATGGCATCCAGCCTTTACTCTGAGCTCTTCAGTCTCCTCATCTTCCTCATTAACCGGTCAACCTCTCACCTTTGACCTTTGCTGTAGTTATTTAGTATAGTTCCCATCAGCCATGATGAGAATTTATAGTGTGTGTGCTCAAGGTTGTGTTTTTTATGGGCACAATATTCGTTTGAGCCAGAATTGTCCTTTTTATGAAATTTTAGATCTTTTCCACAGACAAACTTATCTGTGAAGTTTCGTAAGGTACTTGTGCAGCTCAGCTCAACCTGTCATTTTTATTTCTGTGGAAATGCAGTGCTCATTACACTTGACTTGGTGACAGTGTGTCTCTCTGAACATATCTGACAGCGTCTCATGTTGTTGTATTGACTGTTTGAAACTCAAATCCTCAACGAGCTTTTCACCACTGCAGGACACTCAAATCCAACCAGCGTGCACTGTGCTCCCTGCTAATTGTGGACACACCAGGCTCCCAAAACCCACAGTTGGTGCAGCAGGAGCGTGGCGCCACCTTCCAGGAGCTGTGCCACAACTATGTTCAGGAACGCCTGCAGATGCTGTTCCAAGAACGCGCCCTAGAAAAAGAGCTTGAGCACTACAAAGAGGTAGGGTTGACCCCCCAGAGTCCAACTGGACTGCAGGATAGCCTCCTTTTCCCAGCCCAGCTGTTCACTGCTATTTTACCGCAACCAGCTTCTTAGATTTGTGACACAGCTGTCACACAGTAGCCTCTCTTTGACTTACTCAGAATGTACAAGTGTGAAACAGAAAAAATGAAAAGAATTTATGTGTCAGGCAATTTCTTTTCCCGCTCTCACTCAAGTTTGACAATCAAAATGTTTTCTGGCTTTCCAGGAAACAACTGACCACTTTTCCTCTCTTTACTAAATCCACAATAAGCAACATAAAACAACCTCCATTTTTGTAAAACGTCACAATGGTAAAAATAGGAGTCATAGTACACTCAGTTGAAAAGCCATTTAATCTACATTTAAATTATAGTTATTGTTTATTTACATGTGAACGCCGAGTTTTTTTGTTTATGCAAATTGCATAAAAATACTAGCAGATAGAATAAGGAATTCAACATTAAATTCTAAAAAAAGAACCTCCAAATAAGACACAATCTCCAAAATCCTCTCTCTAATCCTTGTTCCCCATTAAAACCAAAATGTAATGTAAGTTAGATACATTCCTAATCCCTGTTGGTGTCATGCTTACGCTACCACCAACTCAAATAGAAATTTAAATTTCTACATCTATAAAACTCAAATGTTTACATAACGCCTTTATGTTACTCTGACCAAATGGCACTACCATGAAGCCAGTGCTCATTCTCACACAAGGCACTGCTTACATTAGTTGGTATTAGGGAGGTACAATATAATGGGAGCGAGGTATGCTGGAGAAAGGACCTGACTTTGAAACTACATTCAACCACTGTAATACAATTTAGAGACATATAGAATCAGTTTATTTTTTACCTTTCCACTATCTTGTGGAACACAGGGTAACTCAGCTGATATAACTTTGAAAACAATCATAAATTACAGTATATTTGTTAACTAGAATCATACTTAACATTAAATATAAGAAAAAAACACGCATAGGCCCTTTCAAGCTTAGAGTAAAGGTATCCTCCTACTTTCGAGCATCATGTGTTCCTGTAAATTGCCTTATAAGATGAAGTGTCATAATTGAGACATAATTATGATACAAGTGAGTCTTGTTACTCATAAGTACAAAAAATAGGCCTCATATTTGGCTATAACTTGGTAAAAGGTATTAAGCAGTGTTACAACCCGGTCTAGGGTTAGGACGTGGCAGAATGGGTGTAGGGAAAAGAATTGAGTTGAGGGATAGGACAGGAGAAAGGCACAGTGATACATATTATGGAAGTGAAAATTTATATTTATACATATATAAATATATATAGTGAAAAAAAATTGAGATCCCAAAAGTGTATCTAGACTGGTGAAGCTTCAGGAGTGACCCAGGCCAAAATGACAAACAAAACAGACAAAGTGAAAGCAAATCCAGGCTTACCTACACAAAAATAAATATACAGAACCAATGCCCTAATTGCCTAACACAAAACACCCACAAACAGTTATATAAATGGCAGCTACTCCCTGCACTCAGTCAAGAATACCCTAACCAACATACAAACTAATACAAGTTGCAAGGTCAGTAAACAAGCAAAGTATACAAGAATAGACAAAGCAAGCTACAAGGCTTCGTGTCTGCTTCTGATGGTGTCTTTTATAGATTGGCTTGAAAGGCAGAATTCCAATTAGATGGGATGAATGAAAAAATGGCACTGGATTTCAAGCTTAATTGGAACAGGAGATCTTGGGAAGTAGAAGCACACAGGAAAAGCAGGGATGGAAGAAAGGAATGGTGAACCTGAAAGCAAAGCAGACAAACAAACCCACAAACAGTCCACACACACAACAGCATTTTCACTTATATACAGGAAACACTTAAGTCAAGACTCGTACATCGAGAGATACCTGTATCTTTACATTCTTTCATGCTTTCCGCACAGAGCCTTTCTGTTTTTATGCCTCTGCTGAAATGGACCTTCCTTCCCCATATAGGAGAACATCGAGCTTCCACTTGAGGATGTGGAGCTGACCATCTCACCATCCATAGCTGTTGTGGACCAGGCAGTCAGCCAAGTCCTGGTAAGGATAGTTTCACCTACTTGTATCTCCTGATCAGCCAGTTTTCAACCTTGACTCAGAGGCCTTTTAAAATTGGTTCTTCTCTCATCCATGCGGTCAAAAATTTTTTTTTACATTTTTATTATAATGTACACTTTTCCTTACACTTGTTCACATAAAACTTCAAAGCTGGGGAAAAAATGTGACTTTGACCGTGGCATGAGAGATGGTGCCATATAGTGTGGTCTGAGCTTTTCAAAAGCTGCTTCTCCCTTGGAATTTTCACTCACAACAGCCTCCAGAGTCCACACAGAATGGGGTGGAAATGCAAAAACATCCAGTTGGTTCACTTCTGTTCAATTCTATAGTTCTATACTGTATATACTATAGATATATGAGGTATATAATATATACACTGTATATACCTCGTACTGGCCTGAATATAAAACATTTTTTTGGGAATTGCACCTGAAAAGATGGGGTCGTGTTACATTTGAGGACTAGACTCATAAAGGTCAAATACCATATGACACCAATAGGTAGCATCACTTTTTCACTGGCGTCCGTTATTCACAGAAATGATTAACGGAGCAAGTGAGTGTCAAAAATTTCAAAAACTGAAGATGATCTGGAAAAAAGGAGCTCAAAGTTAGGCCAAATAAACCAAGGAGTGAGGAAGAATTAGGATGCCAGTTTTAATGTAAAGGTAATCAATGAGGCAATGGTGTCAAACAATTCTCAAGCAGCCAAGAAATAAAAAGTTAGAGACTGTAATGTTTGAAGATGGGGAGCCCTGGAAGAGCATCTTAAAAACACAACTGTGGTAAATATGAATAAATATGATTTTTCTTTCTAAATGTAAGATATAATGTTCCAAAAACTTTTCCAAAAATGAATGTTGAAAAAGAAGGGGCCATCTTATGATCTAAATTCAGGCCAATATGGTATTTTTTGCAAAAATGCATTTTACATTTTTCCAGGAGAGTACTTACACTGTTGTTGCTGCCATATGTCTTTTTTTAACTATTTGACTGATTTTTATATTATCTGCCTGCTCTGTCAGTCATTTTATTTCAGTACTTGAGAGTTAGATTGATTTTTACAAGCTAATTTGATTTGTTTGTTCTCAGTGCGGTGAATTAGGATCAATTGATCTCATAGCTGATGGCACACACTTTTGGGCAAGGGAAAGAAGTGCTTAAAAAACTGGATGGTAATCTGGGTCATGACTGAAGCCCATTTGACTCAAACTCACTTTATGGTCTGTGTTCCCGGATTTGCATTTTCTCACCTGCATTTACATATTGGCATGAAAGTAATGTTTAAATGTCAGGTGCAAAGAACAGTCCTGGTTCACAGGACAAAAAAAGCAGATGGTCATTCTGGATGATTCCAGCTCGCAGTTTGTCCTGACTGTTGTAGATTTTCTCCAGTGTGTTGATAATTTTCACAACACAAACTTCTTCTTACTGCCACGCTTGCATCTACATTTTGCACTTGCTAATTTTGCAGATTCTTTTTTCCAAAATTAAAGAGAGATGCTTTTTTGCAATCCACAATTCATAAAAAAGCATCAGTGTATATTAAAGGCTTTCAAAACAGACATAGGATTATCAGACCACAGCTCATTCCATCATGTTAAGGACAAAACAGAGAATTTATCAACTTTTCATTTTTCTCCCTATTTGAGAAGGACCACCAAGTGGCCAAAGCTTGAGGAGAGCAGCAGTGTTACTAGGATGTAAGAAGCAAACAATGATCTTGGGAGATCAGAGTTACTTGCAAGTATACAGCATAGCCTATGTCCAGCAGCATCACCTGAGGCACTTGTTGTTGAGATTGCTCCAGGCAACTCTGGATGCTTGAGGGGCAGTGATGTGTTTTGATGGCAAGGCTTTCAGGTTGTTGGGACAAGGTAGTTAGGTGGTGAGTGTGTTTGCAGGAACAGAAAAGGAATGGCAAATAGAATAATAAAAAAAGTCCAGGAGCAGCCTTGTCTTAGAGTCTGTGTGGGCAGCTGAGGGGTCTGTTCTGTGATGAGTCAGTATGTGTAGGCTGAGAAGGGAGAATGACATCTTATCTCGCGTTCACATGTTCCACACTGCTGGGTAAGATGCACATACCTGTTCTCCCATCCCCCGTCTGTATGCATGTCCCAAAAATATACAGATGCGGTCTTTGGTGCGAACAGAGGAGGCACGAGGACTGTTCTCTCTGATGGAGGAGGAGGCACTACAGCCTGAAAGCTCAGAAGAAGTTCTGCTGAAACGTCTCTTTAGCTACTACACCCCCACAGAGGTGGAGAACCAAGGTGGGCCTTGTGAGGGCGTTAAAATGAACATCTCAGGGCTGGCAATGGCACAACAAATAAAGGACACAGACAGACTGAGGGTCATTTCTACAGTTCTTCTGCATGTCATTGTCTTGGTTGCGGTTTCATGGCACTACATTGTGTTTCTCCCTGCAGGCCACCCCGTGCTGGTGAAGGGTGAGCATCCGGACCATTTCCTCCTGGGACACAGTCAAGGGACAGATTGGGTGGAGTATGACGCACGGGGGTGGCTTGGTCATGCCCGGCAGAATCCAACCTCTGAGAATGCCAGCTTGCTTCTGCAGGAATCCCAAAAGTAAGTGTTTTATTGAATGAATGTTACAAAAAAAAAGCAGAATTCTTAAACAGATATTTTCTTAGCAAAAAGTGAAATGCATTTTAGAATATTAAATCAAATGTGAAAGTTTTGCATATTAAATATCACTACACCTGGAAATCAAGGTCCTGATATAACAAATGTTAAACATCAATACCTGTCTCTATTGCTATTACTACTAAAAATAAAAACCAAAAAGTAACGTAAGATCCTACGTAAATTAAAAATGACTGCATATAAATACAAAAATCCATATGAACTACCTTATTAAAAGTTTGTCAGTAGGGTATTTTGTATACTGCTCAAAAAAAATTAAAGGAACACTTTTTAATCAGAGTATAGCATCAAGTCAATGAACCTTCTGGGATGTTGATCTGGTCAGTTAAGTAGCAGAGGGGATTGTTAAGCAGTTTCAGCTGCTTTGGTGTTAATGAAATTAACAACAGGTGCACTAGAGGGGCAACAATGAGACAACCCCCAAAACAGGAATGGTTTAACAGGTGGAGGGCACTGATATTTTTCCCCTCCTCATCTTTTCTGACTGTTTTTCACTAGTTTTGCATTTGGCTACGGTCAGTGTCACTCTTGGTAGCATGAGCCGATACCTGGACCCTACAGAGGTTGCACAGGTAGTCCAACTTCTCCAGGATGGCACATCAATATGGGCATGGAGGAGATTCCAGGAGACAGGCAGTTACTCTAGGAGAGCTGGACAGGGCCATATAAGATCCTTAACCCATCAGCAGGACCGGTATCTGCTCCTTTGAGCAAGGAGGAACAGGATGAGCGCTGCCAGAGCCCTACAAAATGACCTCCAGCAGGCCACTGGTGTGAATGTCTCTGACCAAACAATCAGAAACAGACTCCATGAGGGTGGCCTGAGGGCCCGACGTCCTCTAGTGGGCCCTGTGCTCACTGCCCGGCACCGTGGAGCTCGACTGGTATTTGCCATAGAATACCAGAATTGGCAGGTCCACCACTGGCGCCCTGTGCTTTTCACAAATGAGAGCAGGTTCACCCTGAGCACATGTGGCAGACATGAAAGGGTCTGGAGAAGCTGTGGAGAACGTTATGCTGCCTGTAACATCATTCAGCATGACCGGTTTGGTCAGTGATAGTCTGGGGAGGCATGGAGGGATGCACAGACCTCTACAGGCTAGACAACGGCACCTTGACTGCCATTAGGTATTGGGATGAAATCCTTGGACCCACTGTCAGACCCTACACTGGTGCAGTGGGTCCTGGGTTCCTCCTGATGCACGACAATGCCCGGCCTCATGTGGCGAGAGTATGCAGGCAGTTCCTGGAGGATGAAGGAATTGATACCATTGACTGCCTCCATGCTTGCCTGACCTAAATCCAGTAGAACAACTCTGGGACATTATGTGTTGACACCTCAGACTGTCCAAGAGCTCAGTGATGCCCTGGTCCAGATCTGGGAGGAGATCCCCCAGGACACCATCTGTCGTCTCATTAGGAGCATGCCCCGAAGTTGTCAGGCATGCATACAAGCACGTGGGGGCCATACAAACTACTGAGTACGATTTTGAGTTGCTTCAATGAAATTTTGGCAAAATGGACTAGCCTGCTGTATCATTTTTTCACTTTGATTTTCGGGGTGTCTTTGAATTCAGCCCTCTGTAAGTTGATAATTTTCATTTCCATCAAACAATGTGGCATTCTTTTGTTCCTACCACATTACCCAGTCCATATCAGCATGATTTTTTTTCCCATTGAGATCTGATGTGTTTTCAAAGTGTTCCTTTAATTTTTTTGAGCAGTGTATTTGTAGTGTTATCACACTGAAATTGGTACTTTAGCATACTGGGGACCTTTGGTAGAAATTAATTAGGTTTCCTTTTCCACCTCACAAAAAAAAAAATCAAAATAACTTCTCAGAAATAATCAAAATAGTTTTTTGATATTTAAGCCATTTCTAGGAACTTGTTACACTTAGATATCAGCGTATAGGTGTATTAAAATAATCAAATAAAATAGATTTCAGTCACAATAATATAACTTGACAGTGAAACACAACTTAAAGTGATTGTAAATAGAAGACACAAAACAGACCAACTGCATAGCTGGTTCATGTGAATGCTTAATGGAAATCCTGGGTCGTAGGCTGATGAATAGGCATCTATAGACAGAGTGTCTTTAAAATATAAAAAAAACACATTACAGGCTCAACCCATTATCTTGCTGTGGCAGAATGAATTTCTGGCCATGCTGTTTATCCCAAAAAGCCACCAACCTTGCCTCTCATCCTCACCGTGCATGGAATGTGTCTGTGTAGCGCCTCTGCCTGTACAGCAGCTTGCCAGATGTAAGCTAATGACTTCAGGTTTTTCCATTTCCATGCTGTGCAGCTGAAGTCTCGTTCAGTCATGCCAGTGGCATCTGCTTTGTCAACTGCAGTCCTAAGTCCATCTCATTTCCTACCATTTTGCAAATAAGAGCTGTTTTGTCCGAGTGCTAGACAGAAAGGAGAGATCTGTCTGCATTTGTGCATAGCAATAAATCTTCAAAATGTTCAGCAACAAATCATAGCGTCTATACCGCAGGTGAGCTTGCAAAAGAAATGACAATTAACCTTCAGGGCTTATACCCTGGTAAGAGAAAGCATAGCAATAAGACACAAGGTGGCCATCCTGGATCAGCAAGGGCTCTCCCAAACAGAAATTTTGCTGCAGGCTGCTGTTTGTAGATATGCTTTCCAAGCTCTTCTGCAGAAGCATAAACAAATGGGGAAGGCTGAGGAGCACCAGAAACACAGTGATCAAGAGTGGAAACTGAGTGCAGCAGATGAGATATATCAACCTTACTTCCCTTTGAAAGCAGAAGATGTCCAGCGCTTCTGGCAGAAATCACTGGGCCCCTGCTATACCCATCTATAGTCTAGAGAGGTCGTGTCAAATGTCTTCATAGAGGTGTTGTGACCAAAAAGCAATTAATCCAAGTTGGAAACAACGCCATGCAACTCACGTACGCAGAAAAATACGATGACTTGGGTTGCAGAAAAACAGCAGCAGGTACTCTGGACTGATGAATCAAAATCTGAACAGAAGGCAGTTTGCCTATTGAAGGGCTGCAGAGCTACATGGATAAGTGTCTATAGGCAAGAGTGAAGCTTGGTAGAGGTTCCAGACAGATTTCTAACAGCATCTCTGCAAATGGAATTGGTTATTTGGTCAAAATTAATGGACTCTTCATTCCTGAGAAGTACAAGTAGATTCTTATCCATCAGGTAGTACCAGCAAGGAGGCATTTTCATCCCACAATTCGTCCCAGATTCATTCTAGAGCAAGACAATGGCCCAAAACACACAGTCAAAGTCATAAAGAACCAACTAAAGCAATAAAAGAACAACAAATTCTGCAACAGATGGTACAGTCTCCACAGAACCCTGATCTCAACATGAACAAGCCAGTTGAGGGCTTACAGGGAGAGACAGAAGCAAGTGAGAGCCAAAGTCTGCAGAAGAATAATGGTGAGTTCTCCAAGATGCCTGGAACAATCCACCAACCTTAAAACAGTACCTTAAACTGTATGTAAATGTACCTGAGAGAACTGATGGGATTTTAAAGTATTTGTTTAAATTTTTTGTATTTACTGCACTTTTTAGAAAGTTTGTTGATTACTAAAATTGATGGCATTATTTTTGGAAGCACCTTTGCTTTATAGCATTTTTTCATTTAGTGCCTGAAACATTTGCACAGTACTGTGTGTGCGTGCGTGCGCACGTGTGTATAATATACCAAAATTACATATAACACAATTAAACTTTTAATACCACTTCCCAGTTTGCACAGTAGATATCTTGCAATAATACAGACCCAGCCATTTGTCTGCAACAAATCAAAAATTCAAAGTTCATATCCCATGAGAGTACCTTGTTCCTTTACCATACTGTGTGGAGTATGGCAAGCCATAAGGAACACTACTTACTAATATCCTTACTGTTTCTTGTCTCATGTTCACTTTATTTCTCCATGGTTCCACGCTGCCTCCATTTTAATCTCATAAAGTGTAATCCAGCAAAATAGGGCCAAAAAATTCAAAAAACCTAAGGAAAGAAGTGAAAGGCAAAAAGGTAACAAGGCTAGAAAAGTGCTTATGGAGATGGAAGCAATTAAAAGAACTAAAAGAGGTAACACATCACGACTGATAGTCAGCTCTTTTTTTCTACACTTGTGAGTACATTAACAGTTCACTGGACTAAATTGCATTACTTATTTTAAATGATGTATTTTTTAACATAAATTTTACTGTTGAATTAACAGCTCTGCAATGTAGAGCTCCCAGTCCTTGTCTGCTTGTCTTTCACATCTCTAAACAGGTCTGATCTCCCAACTGTGAACCAAGGGCTTGGTACCTTGTGTGTATGAGTATGCTGTGCTGCATGATGCTGCATTGTGTGATGCCCCGTGTGTGATCCTGTGTATTGTATATGCTATGCTGCATGATATGAGGTGTGATATAAAGTGTTTCATGGTGTTATAGTGAAATTTGTTATTTGTTTAGGTTTTTTTGAATACATTGGGAATGCATTATTATTTTTCCCATTTAAAGTAATGTAAAATATATTAATTGACACAGCTTTTTCAGAAACAAATTGTGATAAAATGTAGTGTAATTATATACATATATGAAATTGCATATACTGCTGTACAATGGATTATCTGGCTCTCACCTCAGTTAAGCTGTGAGTTTTGCCTCTTATGCACAACTCCACAAAGTAGCCAGATTTATAAAGGCTACTTATGGTTGTGAAAAATGTAAGTCAGCCAAACCTGTTAAAATTTTGTAAACAGTTAAACAACTAACACATATCTTCATGCAAAACTACATGTGTTGATAAATACGTTCTAATACACACAAATGATTCATTATTATTTACTAAGAACTGCAGTCATTGCTGAGCACAGACCGAATATTAAGATCCAATGGGTGGAACAGAAAAGGATTCTGGTTGACCCTGGACCAATTTGGATTATTGAAAATGTTCTGACTGTTGCACCATTTTACAGGAAAAGCATCAGCAGCCAGTTTGCAGGGCGTGGATTCAGTGGCGTGGCACTCTCTGGCTCTATTGCTGGTCTGCAAGGGGTCTCCCAGCTGGCCATACGACGTGCAACTGGGATGAGGAAGACCTTTACTGCCGGCATGGCTGCCATCAGGAAGAAGTTGCCGTGCACCCAGATCAAATTGCAAGTGGTGAGCATGCAGTGTCCCAGAAAACACAGGGTAGCAGATTGTCAGGTTGAATCCTGCCCATGGTTATGATGTGATCAGATAAGTACTTTGTTGTATAAATGAGTAACAGTGCTTTGACTAAAGGTATTGACTAAATTTCAAATAAATTGTATAAGTGTGTATAGCAGCAGTTCTAACCACTAAACCAACTGCTGCCTGGTACTTAAACCACTTCAAATCCCATCTGTTCAGAAGTGTAGTTACCCTGAATTGCTCTAGTGAAAAAAATTGTAAAAACATGGCTTCTCTAAAAACTTGCAATATTTCGTTGAACTCATGCCATATAAATTATTGTAACATTTACAATAATCCTTATCGGTTTTAAATTTAATTGGAAAATTACGCATGGATGTGTAAGGTTACTGCTGGGGAAATGTGGCTGAATGTTGAGGTCCTGTAGACCTGTTTGTAAGATATTAATGCATCATGCTGTGATCATTCCATTTTATTCTGAATAGTTTTAATGGATTGGAATTTTTTGGCAGTTGCTAACATTTTTACAAGTTATGAGATGTAGTTCAACTTGCAGGGGAGAGATACACGTTGTATTGGGTGACCTCATAACTGCACCATAGTTAAAAAGTATGCAGCACACCAATGACACAGGTCAATCCTGCTGTTGTAAAGGATGCCCTGATAGACACGGTGAGGAGATCTAGAGTCCACTTCGTGCACTGCCTGCTGCCCCAGGCTACCACCGGAGTCAGAGACACTGATGGGCGATCTTCTCGTCTGGGTGATGCTGAAGCTCAGGGAGATAGCACTGACTTGGGCCACATGCTGCTGGATGTGCCTCTGCTCCGTGCCCAGCTCCGGGGATCTAGGGTGCTGGACGCCCTGAGGATCTACAGGCAAGGTAGGTGGCCGGGCCAGGCCAAACCGGGTTGCAGTCACCTGCTGTGACTTCCAACAGATGCAACCAGCAGATTATTTATTCACTTTTTTGTAAATCACACATCATTTGGTTGTGGTTGTTGCTGTGTCAATGATGAACACATTAAACAGAAGGATATTTGCATAATAATTCCTTCGTGTTTTATTGTACTGCTCATATAAGGAGGTAATGAGAGGATAGAGGACTAAAGGCATCTCTGCCGTCAGTTTACTCCAGTCTTTTGTGTGTGTGTGTGTGTGTGTGTGTGTGTGTGTGTGTGTCCTGGGAATGGTGTCTAATGACCTGGTACATGAATCTGAGCCCTGATTGCTTGGGTCTTCCACCTCTCACAGGATACCCCGATCACATGATTTTCTCAGAGTTCTGTCGGCATTTTGATGTGCTGGCACCCCAGCTGAGTAAGAAGTATGGGCACAGTTACATCGCAATGAATGAGAAGAAAGTAAGTTTTGCTACTACTTCTCCAATCACCCATTGTTAAGGATGACATCTAAATTTAATAAGGGCCAGAGGAGTGGATCATATTCATATGATCAGATGTTTAATTCCTACAGGTGCTGAGGACCTTCACAGAATTGAAAACCAGTCCCATGATCCCTTCTTTCAGAAAATCAGCCCACTATCTAATTGATTCAGTTCTTTGGGGGTTAACATTTGGGGTTGGGTGGGCATACTACAAAAATATGGTGGGGGGGGGGGGGCATAAAAAGTTACTCTTTACATTGTATTGAAAGGGAGGGAGAGATATTCCCTGTGCTAGTGTCCTGGACAATGGTTTCCAAAGCAACAGGTTCAAACAAAGTTCTTTCAATGCTCAGGGCCCTGCCAACCCTTTGGGTAGTGTAATTTAGCCCTGGGCTTTTAGGCTTTTCTTTGCCACGTGGGAGGGGGGGTTGAGGTACGTGGACAGTGTAAATCAATCCCCCTGATGTGGAGTGCAGTTCACTCCTCCTCTCACACTCAGTGCATAAGTGACACATCCTCGGGGAGAGGGTACCAGGGATTTTAACTGTTTCCCTGTGCTGTGAGCTGTCATCGCAGGGGACTTGCTGACGTCTGCTGTGTTGCAGGCTGTGGAGGAGCTCCTGGAGTGCCTGGACCTAGAGAAGAACAGCTTTCACATGGGTCTAAGTAAGGTAGGCAATGAGTGCTGGTGCCACTAGGAGGTGATATGACAACAGGACATTCTTTTACTCTATGGTACTAATTTGTACTTCCAGCAAAACTCCTTGACTTTGGGTAGAATCTCAAAAACTAATCTTTATAAAACAACACCTATGAAAATGAATAAAATTTGTTGTGTGATGAGCAAGCTTTCCAACTCGTTGAAGACTGGCACATACAAATACATTTTTGTTTATGTATTTTTGTATATGCATTTTTATAGTTTCAATGACATCCATTTACCCTTTGTCAGCAACTTTTTGTCCGTTACTGGGTTGTTCGGGTTGGGAACCACTGAACATAGAATATGGCAGATATAGCAGAGGTACAGTTTGGCATGCAAAAGTTTGGATACCCCTGGTCAAAACTTCACAATACTCTTATTTCAGAACTTCTCCAACTCCTTCTTTTTCTGGAACTTTACCAACTCACTCTCTCCCCAGCTCAAACTCATTGTCTTTCTTTTCTTTTAAGTGTTGTGCTGATTTCAGCTGGCTGCACCATGTTATTCTCTTCAGTACTTCAGGAGGAGCTGTCCTATTGGTGTCCTTGCACTGTCCCATTGAAGGCCTGCTCTCAGTACCTTACTGATATCCACTTCTTTCTCCACAGGTGTTCTTCAGGGCAGGCACTCTGGCCAAGCTGGAGGAGCAGCGGGATGAACAGACCAGGCACAACATTACTTTGCTGCAAGCTGTGTGTCGTGGATACCTGGCCAGAAGGACCTTTAGTAAGAGGAAGGTATGAGACTCCACCCCACCAAAGTTAGATGAGGAAAGGGCTTAGAAAATCCAAGGGGGGTGAATTTTTGTTGTGTGTGTGTGTGTTATACATGTGTATTAAATACACACACAATACGCTGGAATATAAAATTCTTTTCTTACTCAGTTTTCCTCTATGGGTATTAACTTTTCTTCAGACTTGGGCTTCCTACCAGAGTATTTTTTTTCCTAGGGTTGTGCTCTTCTGGACTAAGGCCAGTGTTGTCCTTCCTGGGATCTGATAGAACTTCTCTTCCAGCTTTGGGTTGCTTCTGTCACTATTAGCATTACTTTGGTCTTCACCTTCCACGTTCTCTCCAGTTCCTCTCTCATTCTTTTGTATTTCTCCAACTTCTCAAATTCTTTCTCCTGGGTATTTCTGTCACTTGAAATTATCACTGCTTTTCCTCCTCCTCCTTCCCCTCTTTATTACCACTGTATCTGGTTGGTCAGCCATTACCTGATTACTGTATCTGTCTGGATGTGGAAACCCCATAGGATCTGAGCTCTGTTCTTCTCCACCACTCTCTCTGGTTCCTCCCATTAGATGTGGGAGTGTCCAGGCCTTATTCCTTGGAGATGTTCCTGTAAATGATCCCTGCCACTTGGTTACGCATCTGAAAATCTGCTGTCTCTGCCTACGTGTTCCAGCCACTGAATTGTGTCTGGGGGGAACTTGCACAGTTTGCGCCTGAGGTTGTGCTTGATATTGTGCCTCTATTTCTACTGACCTGGTGCTGAGAATTTGTCCATGGGCTGCCATGATTAATGCATTTATACTGTCCTTCAGTGCTATTTTCAGTCATTGGTAGGATTTCCTGTTGGCCCCCTCTGCTATTTGTCAGTGGTAAATTCTATGAAGTGGGTTATTCTGCCATAGCTCGTCCTTTGCTGTCCCTATCCCCTACCTGTTTCAGACATTCCCCTAGGAGCTTGTGTTTTGAGCGCATTGCTTGATTATATTTATGGATGTTCTTAATCTCATTTAGGACAGTAGTCATCACACATTCAAAGCCCCTTCCATCATCCTTCAGTCTCTGGGTGTTGGATTTTGGATGAAAGGTTTGTCAGATGTTTTCTTGATGTAGCTTCCATTTCCTCCCTTGGGCAATTTACTATAGCAGCTGGGTGTCTGATGGCTGGCAGGACACATGCACTGACAGCTCTGATCTTGAACTTCCCAATTATTAGACTCTTTAAGACCTGTCTTACTCTGTGGAGATATTTGGATGTTGCTATCTGCCTAGTTTCTGCTTCATGGGTGCCATGTGATAAGTCCCTCATTTGTTTCCTGTAGCCTTTTCATTGGGCTTGGTGTTGAAGCAGAATTCCATCAAGTGCATATTATCATCTCTTGTCCCTATGCGATTGGATAAGCCCATTTACTATGGAAAATTTGGCCACACCTGCACTAAAATATAAAACCTTAACATTACAAGAGCTACACTGCAGAACAGTCATTAAGGTTTGTACTCAATGCTCCATCTGAGCTTTTGCATACCATTTCCACATTCCATTAAAATTGCATTGTATGAAAGTAAAGAGAAACAATTTTTTAATACTTGGAAAAATTGCTAAGTAAAGAAGCTTCAGACAGAACATTATATTCTAAGGTGGACCATATTACTCATATATGTCTTCATGTAACCAATGGGTAGAGGATATTACTTATGGTGTTACTCTACTGTACATGGGAGTAAGGGCTGAAGCATATAAATCTATACCTTGGTATTTGAGCTTCTGATTTCTGAATTCCAACAGAATGAGTGGTACTTATTAATACCCAGATTGCTGGCTACATTACATGACAAAAAGTGTCTGTACACATGAGGATCACACCTATACAGTGGCATGCAAAAGTTTGGACACCCCTGGTCAAAATTCCTGTTACTGTGAAAAGTGAGTAGAAGATGAATTGATCTCCAAAAGGCATAAAGTTAAAGATGAACCATTCTTTTCAACATTTTAAGCAAAATTTGTGTGTTATTGTCATTTTGTACAATTTTAGAGTGTAAAAAAACGAAAGGAGCACCATGAAAAAGTTTGGCCACCCCCAAGTGATTTGAGGTCTCATATAACTTTTACCAAAGTTCAAAGAGTTTTATTCTCACATACATAGTAACCGAGTATACCAGGTAGTGAAATGTGGTGCCCTGAATCAAGAGGAGACTGTGTGTGGTTACATTCCAGAAAAAATAAAATTTACAAGTAAAAAAACAAACAACAAAACAGACAGTCAGGCTTCATAGGGTACATTTTCAGTACATTTACATTTTCAGCCATCGTGTCGGCGCCATCTTGAATTATACAAGATCTATAGAAAAGTAAAACACAGGATGCCACAGTCCCCCACGTCCTGCAGGAAGATCACTGCCTCTCCCAGATCAGCTAGGCTGCTCTCCGACGACTGGACGTTCGTGAGCAGAATGGGGCGCGGGTCCCCCGATATTTCTTGTGTGTGTTGCCGCGGGGTCTCTCGGCTGTGCCCCCAATCGCGTCGCCGCGGGGTCTCTCAGCCGCGTCCCCAAACGTGTCGCCACGAGGTCTCTCAGTCGTGTCCCTAATCGCCATCCACCATCCGAAGCACTCTAGCAGGTCACGACGAATTGGGCCCAAAGAGCACCGGTGTCCTCAAATTTCAAAGCTTAATAAATACTCTGACTCCTCAAACCTTCCCCCAACAATTAGCAGCCATGGGCTCCTCTAAGCCATGGCTTAGCGCTCTGAAAATTAAAATAAGGGATGCCCAAAAAGCAGAAGAAGGCTCTAAGAAGATATAAAACCATTTTTAGGTAGCCATTTCCTCAATTCATAATATAATTGAGAAATGGCAGTTAACAGGTATGGTGGAAGTCAAGTTGAAGGCTGGAAGACCAAGAGAGCTTTCATAGAGAACTACTTATAGGATTGCAAAAAGGCAAATGAAAACCCCTGTTTGACCGCAAAAGACCTTTAGGAAGATTTAGCAGACTCTGGAGTTGTGGTGCACTGTTCTACTCTGTAGTGACACCTGCACAAATATGATCTTCATGGAAGAATCATTAGAAGAAAACTTTTCCTGTGTCCTCACCACAAAATTCAGCATCAGAAGCTTGCAAATGAACATCTAAACAAGCCTGGTGCATTTTGGAAACACGTCCTTCGGACTGATGAAGTCAGAATAGAACTTTTTGACTGCAGTGTGCAAAGGTATTTTTAGAGAAAAAAAGGGCACAAAATTCCATGAAAAGAACAACCAACTTTTAAGCACGGGGTGGATAGATCATGCTTTGAGTTTGTGTTGCAGCCAGTGGCACGGGGAACATTTCTCTGGAAGACGGGACAATGGATTCAGTTAAATATCATTTATCATTTATATACACCATGTATAATAAAGTGGAAGATGGAAAGAGGATGGCTTCCACAACAGGATAACAATAGCTGAACCACCTCAAAATCTACAATGGACTACCTCAAGAGGCACAAGCTGAAGGTTTTGGCATGGTCCTCACAGTCTCTTGACCTAAAAATCATCCAAAATCTGTGGATAGACTTCAAAAGAGTAGTGCATGCAAGACTGCCCAAGAATCTCGTAGAACTAGAAGTCTTTTGCACAGAAAATGGGTAAAAATTCCCCAAAATAAGAACTGAAAGATTCTTAGCTGGCTACAAAAAGCATTTATAAGGGATAATACTTGTCAAAGCGGGTGTTACTAAGTACTGACCATGCGGGGTGCCCAAACTTTTCCTTTGAGCACTTATTTGTTATTTTGAAACTGTAAAAGATCAAAATAAAAACAAAATGCTTTAAATATTACAGAAATGTGTCAGCTTTAACTTTATGCCTTTTAGAAATCAAGTCTTTTTTTTTTTAACTTGCTTAGCTATTCACAATAACAGAAATTTTGACCAGGGGTGCCAAAACTTTTGAGTGCCATTGATTGCATGTGCTTGGTGAACATCCTATTCTAAACCCACGGGCATTAATATGGAGATGTTCCACCCTCTGTTTCTGTAACAGCCTCCCTTCTTCTGGGAAAGCTTTCCACCAGATTTTCGAGTGTGATTGTGGGAATTTGTTCCCATTCTGCCAACTGCCAACTGCATCAGTGAGGTTGGACACTGATGCAGCTGGCATTCCAGTTCATCCCAAAGGTGTTCAGTGGGGTTGGGCCACTCAAGTTTTTCCACACCAACCTGGACAAACCATGTGTTTATGGAGTTCACTTTGTTCACGGGGGAGACAGGGTGGGTGCAGTCAGGCTGGAGCAATAAAGAAGCTTCTTCCCTAAACTGTGGCCACAATTGTCTAGAATGTGTTTATCTGCTGCGTGGGTGCAGCTGAAGCAGCTCAACTCAACCATTGGAGGAGAGCCTAGATATTTTAGACCATATAGTGCATATTGAGAAGTCCCAATAAAATTAATGCCCTCCAAATGCAACCAAAGCACATGAGAGAAGTATTCAAAATTTGCATGAATACTAGTGCAAAGCTAGATGGCAGCATCTGTGTTCTCAGGCTTTGCACAGGTTGCACTCCATGATTTCGTTCACTTCTGTTCAGTTGGTTAAAACCCCAAAAACAGTTCATTACAATAACAACCCATTACAGTAGGTAAATTATATTGTTTTTATATACATGCTTTCATTTTTACCTAAGTTTCACTATTCAATGCTCATTGCTATTGCTACTAATTAGAAAAGAAATGTAATTTATGATAAATTTAAAAAAAACTGCAAATAAACACACAGATGCATATTAATTACCTTAAACCTTTTGATAATTAAATAACTTGTACTTAAATTGTTTTTATTATGCTAAAATACACATTTCCGGGTGTCTGGGATTATTTTGAAAAATTAACTAGGATTTTTAGAATGAAATTGGAAGAAATCATGATTTTCCTAATAAATAATGGAAATAGCTTTCCAAAAGAATTCAAATGATTTCTAGGAACCCATTAAATTTGTGTTCCTGCAAGAAAACAAGAGGCGAAGGAAGGGATGATGGAATTAACCATCTTGGAAAATGTCTGGCTCATGACATGCATGAATGGTGCTCTTCTTTCCTCCATAGCCCTGACACCCTTTGCTCCTTTAGGGGTGGCATTGAAACTTAACAAAGGAAAATAGGTATGAAGCGTGTAGTATGATTTGCCCTGCGATCAATGTAATGAGCATTTTTCTATTTAACACATTTTCATGTTAAAATTTCCTTTCAAAGCTCTTTGTGTAAAAAAAAAGAACTGTCAACTGTGGTGGTTTCTCTGTAGCAACTCCAAAGGAAAGTTCCTGCTTGTATAGGAACTGGTTTGTTGTTCCTTAGCCAGTGCACCCCCATGCTGCCTTGTGGTGCTGATGCACAGCATCCCCCTTATTCTACACTTGGGATTCCATTTAAATGAAATATTGTGACATTGGGACTCATACAATACCTCTAAATGCCTCCCCACGGTAACTAGATGACAGTTGTTTCTGTAACAGAGATGTCGAAAGAGAAGATAAAAACAACAGCCTTTCTTGTTGATCCTCATCCCACCAGCCATTTAATGTGATATCCACCTCACTAAATATGCACTGAGTAGCACTAACAAGCTCCTCTAAATGCAATGCGTTGAATCCTACAGAATGTTTCCTGCTCTGCTCCAGCTTTCCTGGCATGATGAAGCTTTCTTTGCCTGCAGGTTTAGTCGTACAGGGTGCTTTGTGTCACCACAATTGGGCACTGAGACAATCCGCAGTTATGATGGGAGTCTAAGGCTTCCATATTTAAGCAGCATGCAAATGGGATGAACGTCATCAGTCGATGCCAGTGTGTGTTGGTGTTTGATTCGATTACTGAGAAAAGGTTTTAGTCATGGATTTATTCTACAATCCTTTTCTGCTTCTATTCCACTGTGGCAGCTTATGATTCTGTATGCAGATCCAGGACCTGGCAATTCGATGCATTCAGAAGAACATCAGGAAGAATCACAGTGTGAAAGACTGGCCCTGGTGGAAGCTCTTCACCACCGTGCGACCACTCGTGGAGGTTCAGCTCTCTGAGGAGCAGATTCATGGGAAAGATGTGAGCCTGAGACCGTGGGAATAAGACAGCACATGACAGTGACATAATCTTCTACAGTCACACAACATGAATGGAGACCTATGTTCATTGACATGTCCCCTCACAGCAAACATTTAATGCACCTCTAAATATCATCAAATCTCACCAAACAGTTTTAAAACATGCACTGAGCCACCTCTTCTGGTGCTTCCTCATTTAATTTGAATGTCACCTTCTGTTTCCAGGAGGAAATCCAGCAGCTGAAGACCAAGCTGGAGAAGGTGGAAAAGGAGAAGAATGAGCTGCGTAACAACAGTGACCGTCTGGAGAGCAGGGTAGACCTGAACACATCTCAGCCAAAAATTTGTACAGTTCCTGCATACCTGTAGTCCACCTGTTGCACTCATTAGGGACACGGGCATCCCCTCATTGCGCTCAAACCGCAAAAAACTGAGCATGTCAAACATCAAACATCTGATGTTCTGTATCCTTCAGACTATGTCTTGTATTTGCGTTAGAGGGATATGCAAAGTGGTCAGGGCCACCTGAGCTCAGCTGACTCGCAAGGCCTGTGTGAGAGCTGAACCAGTGGTCTGATGAATGGTTTATCTTCATGGAGTCACGTGCTGCCTTGCTTCCTCCCCTGTCTACACCCAGGTAGCAGAGCTGTTGGCAGAGCTGACGGATGAGAGGAGCACCAGTGAGTCAGCCACACAGTTGCTGGAGTCAGAAACAGCTGAGAGACTGCGCTTAGACAGGGATCTAAGGGACCTGCAGGTGAGGATTACATCACACTCTCACCTGGGATCAGTTGGACTCACCTTGCATCAACTGATACCCTCTACCAGGATGGGGAACATCTGATGTGGATTGAAAATAAGATGTTTATGAGTGTGAGGATCTGGCAGTGTGTGTATATGTGTGTTACCGTGTAAATTGCAGGCCAAACATGACTCTATGAGGAAGCAGCTCGAATCCATGGAGATTGAAGTGATGGAGACACGTCTTGTCCATGCCGCTGAGCTTAATGGCAAGTTGGATGATGACACTGGTGAGTTCATGACCTAAAGGGGCTATAGGCCACTGCATCCTGACCCTGGGTCCATGACCTATTTCATGGAATTGGGTCTTGGATCTGGAGATTGACCACAGGATCAAGGAGCAAGAACAGCACCTGTGGGTCATTTTCACTACTGCTGCTGCTATTGTCTTTAATTGAGTCTTTATTTGCTTGGTGCTATCGCTGCACTGCAGTCAAATTGAGGCCCTTGGCAACCAGGTAGGCCCCACCAGACCAGCACCAGACAAATGAGAAAATAATCGCCGCCATCAAAGCTGGCCATCATACTATTTATATGCAAATACAGGGCAGGTCTCTCCAGAGGTGAAGCGGACATCCGTGCAGATAAAAGCTACTCTAAAATAAGCTTCAATTCTCATCTCATTTTGACAGTGGTGTGGAGTTTGGGCCTGGTTGAAATAATTCCTGCATGTTAAGTATGTCTTGTTTCACATCCAGCACTGTTTTTTTATTGCATTTTCCTTGCTGATCTGTTCTCTGAAATTACTGTTTACAGTGGCACCGCCATGACCTCTGTTTACCCTTTCGAGCTGAGAGATGGGATTAAAGAGCAACCAAAAAGTATAGCAGTGTGGGTGGCTTTAATTTAACTTACTGGCACAGTATTTGCAGCTTGTGTCTGGTGTTCCTGAGTGCTGATGATCAATAACAGCATGAGCAATGCTGAATATGTTTATAGGGTGAATCTGTGCACAATAGGTATTGAATAGGAATTTGCAGAGTTCTTTATTTTCAGCCATTTTCAAAGAATAGTTCAAATTAAAGTCTAGTCTATCTGACCACCGTGCAATGGGCTGATGTACCATCCAAGGTGCACCCTTGCTGACTATCACCTAGTCATCCTGGGATAAGCTCCATCTTTGGTAAAATTAACAAGGGCAAGATTTAAAGAGTAAATAACAGGTTAACTGTATATTTAATGTTTTATTCATTGTGATTTGGTAATAACAGTGGCTTTGGAGTTACAAGTTATATACAAATTTCTGGTCCTAATTTGTACCCAGCACACAGTAGGTGTTGTCATGCAATGAGATGTAAAGTTCAGGGAATGTTTAAGTAGAAAGGAACTAGGGCAGGAGCTGGTGAGCCTCTCCAGTTTCTCTACCTTTGTGACTGATTTCTCATACATTGTTAGTGGCCACATCACCCTTAGGAATAGGCTAAACTGTAAACACCACAGCTTCAGTTTTCCCAGCAGCCCTGATTTCCCTGTCTACTATCGTTCTCCTAAGCTGCTCCACCTGATCCACATCAGTTAACTACCTTGTATACCACCTCCCTAAACTCTTCACTGGCTTTTTGAGTGGCTGTCAATCAGAGCTGATACTCTTCCTCTCCCATTTTCCAACAGAGGGAGAGTGGAGAGTGAAGTATGAGCGCTTGGTGCGCGAGGCCGAATTCAACCGGAAGAAGATCCTTCAGGAGTGCGAGGACAAGCTGGAGACTGAGCAACAGAACAGGAGACACCTGGAAAGGAAGGTATGGCGCACAGAAATGTACACAAATACACACATGCACAAGTCCTCCTTGGGTGACTGAATTAATGGGAAGAGGGGTTTGACCAGCCATTCCAAATCTATTATACACTTAATTCTTTAAAAATCATTTTCCCCAATTATATATATAATATCAATTATATCTTAAATAAAACACAGCATAATACTAAAAAGTAAAACAAAGTGCTGTTTGCAACATTTACTACAGTTTTTAACATTTTTTTATGTTGTTAACTGTGAGCAGCACTGTAGGTAGAACAGTTGCGCTTGGGCCGTGGAGCAGATTCAAATCTGTCTGTATGAAGTTTGCATTTTCTTCCTGTGTCTGAAGGCTTTGCTCTTCTTGCTACATGTTCCTTCCATGGTCCAAAGACAATCAATTCAGGTTAACTTGTGGATGTAAATCACTTGTAGTGAGTGACTATGTAATTGAATGCGTGTGGTCATCCTCTAATGGACTGGTGTCCAGTTTAGGATTTACCACTCTCAGTCTTTGGGCTGCTGTACCCTTAGAGAGGAAAAACAATTAATGAGAGTGGGTGAATGAGTTTTATAACAGTTAGCTTCGGATTTTGAAATTGTCTTTTCTTGTGTTGCACTGATTTTTTTTTTTTTCCCTATTTTGTCCGGTCGTTCTAATATCCGAGTACCTGTGGTGCAGTTATGCACAGGTGCTCTGTAGATGCAAATGTGCTGCGCCTGTTACATTGGTGGAAGCTGCGTTTATGACATCTCTATGATGTCTGACCAGTCCTGTCCCCGTGCAGCTGGTAGACCTGCAGGCGGACAGCGAGGAGGCGCAGCGTTCCATACAGCAACTAAAGAAGAAGTGTCAGCGTCTGACAGCTGAATTGCAGGATACCAGGCTGCACCTGGAGGGCCAGCAGAATCGCAATCATGAACTGGAGAAGAAGCAAAGGAGGTGAATGCTCCTGTGTGGTGAACAAGGGATGAGATGGTGCTGGTGCATGCTATGGAATTTAAAAAATAGCAGAATTTACCTGGAATGGGCAATGCAAATGAAAAGCATGTATCCCTTCATATAATAATTTCCCACACTGGTTCTTTTGGAGGACTGTGGGATTGTTTATCATACCCAAGCCTCACTGATGCACCCCACACCAGGGAGTTATCATTGTAAAAGGAGAGCCCAAAACTTAATGATGGTGGAATGCACATTTTAGAGGTAGGATGACTTTGTTTGGGAGTGTGAGCTTTTGACAGTAACCATACCTCCATGTTATAGGTTTGACTCGGAGCAGAGCCAGGCCCAGGAGGAAGCCCAGCGGGAGAAAGCCCTCAGGGAGAAGATGAGTCGGGAGAAGGAAATGGTGACTGCAGAGGTGTTTAGTCTAAGGCAGCAGCTACAGGTTAGTAGGAGGTAGTTTTTACAGAAGTCAACGACTGCTAAAGGTCAGACAATGAATGGTCATATACTGCTATAGGTCACTGGGTCTCCACAGTGCAGAGCTCATGTGTTGGTAATGATCAGTCACTTACGTATTTACAAATTATGTGTGAATTTGTCCTGGTTTTATAAGTTCATTTTTGCTCGGTGAAGTGCAGTTAGCGTATAAATTCTACAAAATTTGGATACTGCTCATCTCTCCAATCCTCCCGCAGGACAAGGATATGGAGCTTTGTGCAGCCCAGGTGAAGATAGAGCAGCTGGAGGCAGAGCTGCAGGACATCTCATCCCAGGAGTCTAAGGATGAGGCCTCACTGGTTAAAGTAAAGAAACAACTGCGTGACCTGCAGGTGAAGGTGAAGGACCAAGAGGAGGAGCTCGATGAGCAGGCGGGATCTATTCAGACGCTGGACCAGGTTCGAGGACTGGGCAGGGGCCTTTGTTTTTACACTGCGGCCTACAACCCATGTGATCAAGTCAAAATCTGAGATGCGACTTGTGCTGCCTCTCTTCATCCATTCTTCAGGCCAAGCTGAGACTGGAGATGCAAATGGAGAGGCTACGTCAGAGCCACTCCAAAGAGATGGAGGCCAAAGATGAGGAACTTGAGGAGATCAGACAGGCCTACAGCAAGAAGGTATGAGGTGTAGAAAGGTGAAACTGAGGAAACATGTAGGGGCTAATGAAAGACTATGGCTTTCAAACATTGGTGAATCTTTCAATTCTCTTGAAATGGAAGAGAATCAGTGGGAGGTAATTTGCATGTGTTTGTGTGTGGGCCTCTGTGCTTTGTGTGTGCGCTTTGATATACTCATGCCATTTTTCTGTGTAAGACTGTGTGCGCATGTGTCTGTCCGTTTTCTCGGATGTGACCCTGGTTACATTCCTCTTGCAGCTGAAGCACATGGAGGCCCAGCTAGAGGAGGAGTATGATGAGAAGCAGAGAATCCACCGTGAGCGGCGGGATCTGGAGGCAAAGCTGCTGAGTGCCCAAGATCAGGTACCACAGGGCCTCCATGAGACTCAACTTTGTGCTGATGGACACACTAGAAAACAATTTTTACTATTTACAGGGAACATTTTTTATTTTGTGGGGTGGTCTTTTGACTTTGAGTTATTTGTTGCGTTTGATTTGTGTTGCTGACTTTTGAGAAGTGTACATAGTTTTGTGTATTCAGCCTTAAGTTGCATGATAAATGTTGAGTTCTGTTTTTGGCTTTAGCAGTTGGGCTTTAAATTATGAGCTTGATTTTCAGTTGTGTTACAAGCTCTGAGTCTTGACTTTTCAATTATGAGCTTGGCTATGTCAGTAGATCCTTGAGCTGGATGATTAATGTTGGCTCCTGGGCTGGGCTTTGAGTTTTGTGTTTGCCTTTTAGTTGTGTGCTGTTTTCTGAGTTACTTGTGCCCTGAATATCAGGTAGGCCACCGTGATGTGGAGACAGAGAAGCGTCTGAGGAAGGACCTGAAGCACACCAAGGCTCTGCTGGCTGATGCCCAGGCCATGCTGGACCACCAGAAAAACAACACTCCCAGCAGGAGGGAAATATGTCAGCTCAAAAACCAGGTGGGATGCAAGTCATCATGCCTGTCGCTCACATTTCATCTCTCTCAAGTAATGATGGCATTGAAGGATCCCTAATCCTCCTCCTTCTGCTGTCTCCACTCCACTTTCCACAGCTGGAGGAGTCTGAATTTGCCTGCGCTGCTACAGTCAAGATTCGCAGGTCCTTGGAGTTAGAGATTGAGGATCTGCATCTACAGATGGAGGATATCTCCAAAGCTAAAATCTCAGTGAGTCCAATTGGCTACCCTACATCAGTAAGCGACAGTGTTGCATACAGTCTGCTGCTTACACTTCTTGGCTGTTGCAGTCTGCTTTAATTCCATGCACAAATGCAATAAGACAAACATCAGGTACATGGACATCTGCAGTCTTTCCCTCCTTACTCACTTCCGCAATACACAATTACAGTTCATAATTGTGTTTTGAGGAGTTGATTCTTTTGTGTTTGTCCTACAGCCTTCCTGGTGGCAGTTATAGTGTATTTGCAACTGCTTATTTTCCTGCCACATTGTTTTAGTCGCTAGGAAAAATACACAATTTTCTGTGCTTTACTGGGAAACATGGATGATAGATTGAGAGTGGCAGCTGATTAGATTGACCCCACATGCTGACACAAAGACAGTGATACTTCATGCTGGATGGAATGGCTTTAAACACATAATAGCAGATTTATTTATGTATTAGTTAGCCATTTTATGAGTTCTGTGGTTCGTATTACACACACAGTGCAAAATAACAGGAGCTTGGATTATAAAAGGGATCCTATTACCCATCTAAACCCGTCCTAACCCCTACAGCACGCCTACAAATCCGCTACACAATGGCTAACCTATCAAAACTAGTGCCAACTAACTATAACTCCAACTATGGCGTGGCGCAGCAATGGCACGGCATCTCATCGGGGTTATCAAGTGGGCACCTTCCTTCGTCGGTGTTTCATCGAGTTAGGCCCACGACACCTCCAGAAGGCTCAACCACGGCTCAGGCGTCCCGGAGCTGTTCCCCTCCACTACCACGCGCACCACTGCGCCACCCCGCCGCTCCTCACATTACCTACCCTTTGCCTTAGCATCCTCACACTCACCGCTCTTTCTACCCGCCGTCTCAAAGGAAGAAGCCCCTCGCCACCTACTTTACTTTTATCGCACTTCGCAACAACTACGCCGCCTGCTAACAGCTAGCTGCCATCACAACTATGCGCTAACAACTATGCGCTAATGCACTAACCCCCATCACAACTATGTGCTAATGCTTTGCCGGCACCCACCTGCTCACCGCTTCGCCGCCCCGCTGCCATTCACACTGGTCCTCTTACTCCAAACCCAGAGACTTCCTTGCTCCGCAGCCTGTGATAACTCCTTCACCGCCCATTGCAACTTTCGCCCCCGGATACTGACTTCGTGAAACAATGCTAAAGTGGATCGGGCTATAAATCTACGGCATCCAACCTCAATTGGCCTCACCTTCGCGTTCCAGCCCCGCCCCTCTACTTCCGCCGCTAACTTGCTATATCTAAGCTTCTTCCTCTCATGAGCGTCGTCCACCGATCTTTCCCGTGAGTTCTATAAAATACACTACTCGTTGGCTTGCTGACCACAACACCATATCTGGTCTCATGCTTGTACTAACTATTTCCTGGGGCACCACTAATCTTCTTCCCAGGTCAACCTGCATCTCCCAGTCTCTAGCCCCCCTTATTACACCTAACCCCTTCCTACCTCCGCATCTCCTACCCTCCCCCCCTTCCCTAAAAAAACTTTACCACTGTACCTTCAACTTCTTGTCCCGACTGTACCTGCCTCCTCCAGTCTTCAATGGCTGCAGCCAGGCACCTTAGCACCTGGTTATGCCTCCATGTATACCTACCCAGCGCCAAACTAACCTTACAACCAACTAGAATGTGTTTCACCGTCCCAACTTCCGAGCACAGAGTACAAGCGGAGTCCTCATCCCCCCACTGCTTCAGGTTCTGGGGTGATGGCAGCACATCGTAAACCGCTCCTAGCAGGAACTTTATTTGATATGCATCCATATTCCACAATTCCCTCCAGCTCAGCCTCCTCCTCTCAACCCCATTCCAATTTACCTACTGTCTCTGCTTCCCCTGTGAGACTGCCCTGACACACCTCTTTATTTCTTCCTGCCGATGCACCTGCTCTATCACCAACCTCCTTCTCTTTATTGGGCCTGCCTTACTCCACATAGGGTCTCCTAACCAACAACCAAGACCTTCCCGACCATCTCCAGCTGCCTCAAGTCTGCTTTAGCTTCCTCTACCGCCTGTCTCGCATCCCACCTGCAGGATTCCTTTCCCATACAGAGCCACATTGCTTAGACACCGAGGAACCCCCAGCCACTTTCTAATATAGGAGCTAATCAGCCTCTCCAGCTTCTCCACCTTTGTGACTGATACCTCATACATAGTTAGTGGCCACATCACCCTTGGGAATAGGCCAAACTGTAAGCACCAGAGCTTCAGTTTACCTGGCAGCCCTGAGTTCTCTATCCTCTGTAACCCATCTACTACATTTTCCTTAAGCTGCTCCACCTGATCCACATCAGTTAGCTCCCTAGTGTACCACCTCCCTAAACTCTTTACCAGCTTCTCTAACACTGATGGGATCTCCTCACTATCCACCAGAAAACTAACTTTCTCTATCTTCCCCTTAACCAGTGAGATGCTCTGGGACTTTGCTGGTTTAATCCTCAAACTAGCCCACTTCAGGTTCTCGTCCAGCTTTCCTAACAGCCGCCTTGCACAGGCCGCTGTTGTGGTCACCAGCATCGTGTCATCCATATATGCCCTAACTGGGGGAAGACGGAGCCCATCTGGTTGTCTTTCTCCACCTACTACCCAACTTGATGCCCTAATTACTAATTCCAACGCCATAGCAAATGGTAGCAGGGAAATGGTACAGCCTGCCATGATCCCCATTCCCAGCCTCTGCCAGGCTGTTGTGTAACCTGCCGTGGTAAAACACATCCTAATGTCCCGAAAGTACTCCTTCGCCTAGCTGGCTCTAAAAAAGTCAAATGCACCCCAGATAAGACTGTGTGGCACAGAGCCAAAGGCATTTGCTAGGTCTAAGAACACCACATGCAAGTTCCTTTTCTCCCGCTTGGCTTCCTGAATCTGATGCCATATCACACTAGTATGTTCTAAGCATCCCGAGAAACCTGGGTCCCCAGCCTTCTCGACTGTTGTATCGTACAGTTCATATTTGGAACTTGGGAAAATTTTGTTGACGTATACTGGCTGCTCACTTAATGAGCACAATTACAACCATAAGTTTCTTCGCAGTTCGACTTGCAGGTCCTTTGCAGATCCAAAGTCAGTTTCACCATCAAGTCAAGCTAAATAAAAATGTAAATATAAAGATGTCCCTTCATTTATATCAATTCACTGTTCTTTATCTGATTATACGGAAGTTGGAAAGTGCCACCGAGTCATTTATGACTCCTAGGCGCCCACAGGCGTGGATTTTGCAGTAAGGAGGAATGGAAGTTTTTTGGCATTGCCTTCTTCCAGCATATTTTTTTCCTCAGAGGGGTGCAAACACAGAAGAGAACCTGCAAACTCCACACATACCCCTGAGCCGGACTTGAACACTACATAATGTAAGCAGCCTAGGATCCCCTGTCTAATTATCTAACTAAAAATAATAAAAATACCGTAGGACTATATACTTTTTTAACTTCAAACACTGAATGAAATTCTACTGAGTGCGGATTGTTGACATTCATTTAGTAAACTTGTACAACATTTCTCATCTTATTTATCTCTGACACTTAAATACCACAGTAATACAAGAAACAAGCAATGAAAGCAAAATGAATTAAGGTGATCCCACATTGCTGATCCCAAATACAGTTACTTGGGTGCTTGTTCACTGCCATCTGTGGAGTTGGAGGGTAAATGCCAGAAACATTTTCTGTGCTATAACCATGGAAGAAAGCAAGAAATGTTTGTATCTCAAAAGTTCCCACCACCACCGTTCTTAAGCTGAGCCACTATGTTTTACTGTTGCCAGTCATATTCTGTTTGTACACTAAAATCATGCTACTGAAGAAAAGGCAAGGGACATAGGAAATATATCTGTGCTGAGCTCACGTTTCCTTTTTTGACCCAAGATACAAAAATTCAGAAATTATGAGTGCACTGTGATTAATGTGCCTGTATTCAACTCTCTCTTCTGCCCTCGCTCCAGCTGGAGGAGCAGGTGAGTCGGCTGCAACGGGAGAAGAATGACTTGCAGTCACGTCTGGAGGAGGATCAGGAGGATATGAATGAGTTGATGAAGAAGCACAAAGCGAATGTCTCCCAGGTAACGCTCACCTCCGGCCTGCATGTCAGGTTTGCGCTTGTTGGTAACATGCATGGAAGAAGCCTCTTTAGACTGTTTAAATACAATCGCACATGCAAGGGGTTAAGGCACTCAGCATTAATATACACTTACCGGCCACTTTATTAGGTCCACCTTGCTAGTACCGGGTTGGTCCCCCTTTTGCCTTCAGAACTGCTGTAATTCTTCATGGAATAGATTCAACAAGGGGCTGGAAACATTCCTCAGGGGTTTTGGTCCATATTGTGTGATAGCATCACACAGTTGCTGTAGATTTGTTGGCTGCACATCCATGATGTGACTCTCTTGTTCCACCACATCCCAAAGGTGTTCTATTGGATTGAGATCTCGTGACTGTGGAGGCCATTTGAGTACAGTGAACTCATTGTCATTTTCAAGAAACCAGTTTGAGATGATTTGAGCTTTGTGACATGGCGTGTTATCCTGCTGGAAATAGCCATCAGAAGATGGGTACACGGTGGTCATAAAGGGATGGACATGGTCAGCAACAGTACTCAGGTAGGCTGTAGCATTTAAACAATGCTCAGTTGGTACTAAGGGGCCCAAAGTGTGCCAAGAAAATATCCCCCACACCATTACACTACCACCACAACCAGCCTGAACCATTGATACAATGCAGGATGGATCCATGCTTTCATGTTGTTGACGCCAAATTCTGACCCTACCATTTAAATGTCACAGCAGAAATCAAGACTCTTCAGACCAGGCAGTGTTTTTCCAATCTTCTATTGTTCAATTTTGGTGAGCTCGTGCAAATTGTAGCCTCAATTGCCTGTTCTTAGCTGACAGGAGTGGCACCCGTTGTGGTCTCTTGCTGCTATAGCTGATCAGCTTCAAGGTTATGATGTGTTGTGCATTCAGAGATGCTCTTCTGCATATCTTGGCTGTAACAAGTAGTTATTTGAGTTACTGTTGCCACATCAACAAGGTATTTTCGCCCAGAGAACTGCCACTCGCTGGATATTTTCCCTTTTTCAGACCATTCTCTGTAAACCCTAGAGATATTTGTGCATGAAAATCCCAGTAGATCAGCAGTTTCTGAAATACTCAGACCAGCCCGTCTGACACCAACAACCATGCCACGTTCAAAGTCACTTAAATCAACTTTCTTCCCCATGCTGATGCTCAGTTTGAACTTCAGTTGGTCTACTTGACAATGTCTACATGCCTAAATGCATTGAGTTGCTGCCACGTGTTTGGCCAATTAGATATTTGCATTAAGTAGTTGAATAGATGTACCTAATAAAGTGGCCAGTGAATGTAATTTTTAATAACTAGTAATTCACATCTCATTCAAATCGCAATTGTATAAAATGTTTTGTTTGTGACTGCAATGAGGATTTCACTGAGCTGTGTGTGTGAGTGTGCATGCAGATGTGTGGATGTGGTGGTGCAGTGGGGTAAGCTGGTGGCTCACAGCTTCTGGGCTACTTGCCTGATGTGGTGTTCAAGTCCAGCTTGTGGGTCTGTGTGGGGTCTGCATGTTCTCCGTGTTTGCACACCTTTAAGGTAAAAATAGGTCAGATGAAGGCAATGATAAACCCTTTTTGTTACTCTTTACCTTGATGTCCAACTCAGTGGTCATCCTGGAGTCAGTAATGACTCAATTGGACTTTCCGATCCATTCTGTGTGTGTGTGTGTGTGTGTGTGTGTGTGTGTGTGTGTGAGAGAGAGAGAGAACATAAATGGTTTCTCTATGAAAGAAGCAGCAAGCTATTAAAAGCAGCCTGTAAAGTGTGCTGTGCTTGTAGTTGGTGAGATTAGCAGTCTGTCAGATGGTGAGGGGTCTCTCACTTTGTTTCAACGGCTTCATTTAGTCAAGAAAGTACAAGAACACAAGATTTCTCTGGCAGGCTGAAGGGAAAAGAGATTTAATGCAGCTTTAGGAAAGGCTCTTGTCACTAGCATTAACTCAGGATTAAATATGATTAAATACAATTATTTTCCCCCAGGATTACAGGTTTTGTGTTTCCCCCCAAAGGATTATTTCAAGCTACCTGTAGGCTTTTCAGAGAAGCTGGCGAAAAAATTGAAGACAAAATGTTGTTATTTGCAGATGCAATTATTGAGTTCAGCATTTTTTTTCAGAGGCCACTGTTTCCCCTTCAGCATGGCTTCAGCTGCAGGCTGGCAACCAGGACTCCTGGCATTATAGTTTGATCGAGCACTACAATTCAGGCGTTAAAACTTAAGATACCACTGACCTTTGCTTTTTGTGTTTTTTTCTGGTGGACTGACATTAAAAGTATCCATTTACATGATGAAGCCTGGAGAGTTTTTTTTCATTGTTATTCAATGCATTGCCTGCTTTTAAACCCATTATTAATGTTTTATGTTTTCACCTTTTCCTGTGTCCAGGATCTTCCCGCTTTTTTGTTTTGGACTTTAAAAAAGGTCAATATTTGGGTCTTTTTGCTGTCATGAGTGCTGGAGTACTGATGCAGAACTAAAAAGACACACAGCAGCTGACCAACCCTATGTTTCATTATGACTGTGCAGTTAACTCGAGACCTGGCCCAGATCAGTGACCTGCAAGCCCAGGTGGAGGAGGCAATGAAGGAGAAGCAGGAGTTCCAGGAGAAGGTAACATATAACATCCCTGATACCTTCAAGATCTTTCATTATTTTTATTTGTAATCCACACTTAAGTCCTTCACACGTTTAGCAAAGTGCTCTGGAGGAAGTCAAGTTGTTGCAACACCAGCAAACTCCAAATCCTCCCTATCTCCAAATCTCCGATCTATAAATCCATCTCATCTCTAAATTGGCAACTTCTAAATTCTCCTCATCTCACAGAAGATTCACGTATTTGATGGGGCAGTCTATTGCTGGAGTAGCCCTGTACTGGCATTAATGTGCAAGTTGTTTTTTGGGGGAGCTTCTTATAAGTCTTTATGATAAATGTTGGGATAAATATTTGCTTAAGTACCTCTACATTAGTGTAATTGTCAGGCTTGCACCTTGTGGGGCAACTCTGTTGAGGTAACTCTTGGAGAAATAATAATAGTAGCTCTTTGCTGGGGAAGCTTCTTCAGGTAACTGTTATATAGCTCTTCATGAAAGGACTGTAGATTTTATTCTTTGCTGAGAAAACTCAGCAAATTGACATCTTTTGTAAAGTTCTAATAATGGATCAGAGCAATTTTCAAGAGCAGACATGCAGGGTGAATAGTGCAGAATGATTGGAGCTCAGTAAACTGTAACACAAGTGAATCTAAAAGTCACTGCAATGTTCACGTCACCACTGTTGGGGAACAGAAGCAAGTGGAGCTTGTTGGCGTGTGCCTGGGGTGGCATGATGTCTCCTTCATAGCTGTTGTTCTGGTCCAGGTCCAGGCCCTACAAGGTCAGATGGAATTCCAGGAGCAGTCCATGGTGGACAAGTCTGTGGTGAACCGACAGGAGGCCAAGATCCGTGAGTTGGAGACCAAGCTGGAGTATGAGCGGACACAGGTCAAGAGGCTTGAGGTGAGAACAGCAATTTTGCACGATACATTGGAATGACATCACTCATGACTGGACCCCACTCCATTTCGCAAGTGTATACAGAGATATACAAGAATGTGTGCTCAAATGCATACACAAATATCCTGCCCCATCTGCCTTATTCTGTTCTCTTCTGACCATTTTGATCCTGATTCTACAGGGCCTAGTGGCACGGCTAAAGGAGACCCTGGAGAAGCTGGCCGAGGAGCGAGACCACCATGTGGCTGCAGAGAACCGGGAGAAAGAACAGAATAAGCGACTGCAGAGGCAGGTTCGAGACATCGAAGAGGAGATGAGCGAGATAGCCAAGAAGGAGGCTGAAGCAAACCACAAGAAGCATGAGCTGGTGAAGCCCACCCCTTCATTTACATCCATATTTTATTTCAAGATAGTGATTTTCAAAACTCAACCAGAGAGATACTTGGAAGATACCATAAAGTAAGCAAAGCAATTAATATTTATGGTTCAGAATTACTACATTTTATAACAAAAACACCAAGAATGGATGACTGGGTGCCAGTTTGATTAAAATAACATCTAAATGGATGTAGATTGGTCTACACCAGTGGGTCCAACAACTCACTAATTCATCTCTGTTCCCCCTCCACAACCCTGTCATCCCCAACTCCCCCCCTTCCCCCGTGTAGGAGATGGACATTGAGAACCTTGAGACAGCTAACCAGAGCCTGCAGGCGGATCTTAAGCTGGCTTTCAGGCGGATTGGTGATCTCCAGGCTGCCCTTGAAGATGAGATTGAGAGCGATGACAACATCATCAACAGGTATTCTGTCTTTGCCATTGCATGGAGGCATGATCTGTTGCTTTTCCTCTAGGGGGGACAAGCCTGTGCTCAGATGAAGGCTGTGTCTTCAGACTTGTCTTACTAAATTACCTGTACATGCACAACACCTTTGCTCACTAGTGTTGCTGAAACATTTCTCCCTCCCCGGTTACATGAGGATGTCCTAGTTTGATCACATTCCTACTCCTCTTCAACGCCATCTGACTTTTCATTGTTCTAGGTTTTAGTCTGCTTTCTTTTGTTCTGCTTATTTTCCCTGCTGGGAGGAGTGAGCCACAGAAATGAGTTTTGTGTGTCCCTGTCTGATGTTAACAATCGTCTACCTGCTGAAGGGTGACTTTCACTCATGCTTCCTGCTATATTTCAAAAATGAAATATTATTACTATTAATGTTATGTTTCCTTGTGTTTTCCTTTGTGCTACACGAATTGCCTTTGCTTTCTCACTTTTATTTGTTCCCTTTTTTTCTGTCACCCATCCACTATCTTTGCCAAAATGCAGAACATGATCTCTAAGTGTCAGGAAAAGAATAAAATGTAAGAACTCAAAGCTTGTTTTTTTTTGCTTGTTTCTGTGCTTTTCTAGACCTTTTAACCAAACCCTTGGTGGAGCCACAGCACTCAGGGAGCCTTCCATAGAGCTTAATATAATCACTATAACGCAAACCTATCCTCAACCTGCTAACCTCATATGGACTTGGTGTCCACAGGCTTAGGTTTATAACCCTGAAGCATGTAAATGCAAAAAGTAATGAAATTTTGATGGAAAAATCATTCAGTCTCAAGACACCTTGTTTTGTCTGCTTGTGTGAAATAATCATTTCATGTAGCATTTGTGTAAACTCTTTTTGTTTGTCAAATAAACCTGTCAAGTAACTATTAGCTCCACCTGTGTCTATGTATGTATTACTAATAATCTGAAATAATGTGTAACACTTGCATGACTTCCGGTGTGTGGCTATCAGTAATAAGTACAGCTGATGAATTCCCCAAGGCTGGGTCTAAGGGTCTTCCACCCTGAGAGATTGCACTGTCCCTTGGGGATCTCTGGTCATGGTTCCTGTGATACATCCAAGCCACCCCTTTCCCAAGTTTTGCAGTATGTCATCTCATATACCCTTCTTGCACCTTCCTTTTGGGAGAACCCACACAAAAACAATTTCCACTTTTGTAGCTGTGACAAATACACCACTGACCACCACTGTTGCTGATGGCAGGTACCATACATGCATGAGTTGGTGGCAACTGTGACCTCTGTGGCTGATGGCTTTGCCTTTTTGCACTACAGCTTAGAAATGTGTCAGGCTTTACAACTGGTGCCTTGAAGCTGGAGACTGTAATGGATTTTAACCTTGGCTGAGAGTAGCTCATCTCATAGCACCTTGAGTTGTAAATAGAGAGAATGGACAACAGCAGTGTGAAGGACAAGCATTTTTATCCAGTGAGGAAGTTTAGAGCTGGTCACACTAATAAATATGCAGTAAACATTATTTATTTAATAGTGAGGCATTTGGCTCTCACCTTGTATGTCAGACCTCCAGGAGGAATGATTGGACAGACTGAGTTTTAAATTGACCCTGATGTTACAATACAATGCAGCAGAATGGGATTTCCATAGTTATTCCAGAGCAGATGTTGGTACCAACATTGGCATCGGATAAATGCTCTGGGATGTACATCCCTTGTGAAAAAGTTATATACGGCTGGCCAAAATAACATATGGGTAGCATATTTAAATATCCTACTAGTATACTATGTATACTATTTTTTCACAAGGGATAGCATGCCTTTACACTGCAGTGCTTGTCCTTTTGATGCCAGCATTATTGATATCTACAGAGAAAGCTGGTTTGCAAAGCTGAAAAACCCTGACAGGTGCAGCTCTTAGCTTTAAAAAAAGGCCACCACAGCAGCAGTGCAGACAGACAGAAAGGGATCTCTAAGTATAGCTCGCAGAGCAAAGGTCAGTAGGTCAAATTTAACAGCAACTCAAGCACAATAGAGGAAACGCCAGAATCTCTTCCACAGGGCATCTGAATCGAGAGGGATTTGCATGCTCTATGGCAAGGGCAGATATCTCACGGTGTAGCCTGATGATGAATGAAAATTTGTCCATGAGGTGAGTTGCTTTCTGGTGTCTACGAATGTCACACAAATGCAGGCAGCGACTGTGTGTGAAGGCATCTATGTGTAGAATAAGGATAAGGGCAGGGTTCTTTTTCTCCAACCTTCACCAGTGGCTGGTTTACAGACAAATTTGCGGAAATCGTGACCAAATCTATCTCTTCTTACGTTCTCTGTAATATTGGAATGCTCGTATTTAGATAAATGTTTGAACAGGTTGGCAGGGGTGGATGTCCTAGCTTCCTTCCCAATCTCACTTTCTATGAATGTGGCTGGTGTACTGAGGAATGCAAAAAAAATATATTTATACATTTCTTTCAATTTTTCTCCTGTGAACTTAAGTTGATGCAGGATGTCAGCATTAGAAATAAAGCTGGGACAAGGTGACAACAAACTCTCTTAACCTCTGGGGCAAATTCAGAGATGGAACCATTTAACTCCACCTGAGCCATTTCACATTTACTGGGCTTGATGCAGTCTGGTTCATGTCATTGTGTTCATATCGTGTGACAGCACAGCATTTCCTTTGTTTCAGGGTTACCCTCATCCACCTTTCCTCATTTCAGTTTGAAACAGCCAGATTTATTTAACTTCAGGCTTTAGATGGAATAGAAAAGACTGCAAATCATCAATTTCTCTTGCTCACTTCTAGGTATCTAAGCTGAATGGGACGGCTCCTTAACAAATGAACTTGAACTGCGGCGTGAAGCTGATGCAGGGCATTGTTCCAGCTATAATAAGGCTTTTTCATAGCCACAGCAGCAAATGTGTATGAATCTGGCTGATCTTTGTCCAAATCTTACGGTGATCTTAAATTAATCCTCCAGTGAGACCTGTTCCAGCATTCATATACCCTCATGTCCTATACCTAAACTCTGGTTATTTTTACTTCTTTGTTTAGTGAGGATGACTCTGAGATTGACTTGGAGGTGGAGGACCATGCTGATAGGGTAAAGGTGTTGATCTCCAAAAACAAGGGCTCTAGCAGGAACCTGTCAGATGATTTGAACCAGCGGAGCCCAAGGTGAGTGAGGTGGAGGGTTTGATAGCTTTGCTTTGCTTAGCTTCTGCTCTGCTACCACATCCACCCCAAATGTTTAAACAGAGTTATTTAGTTCATGAGCCATTCCCATGTCTCTCGTTGCCAGCTGCAGAGCTGAGGTTGGGCATTCAAAACACACTTCTGACCATAAGACTGAAAATAAATGGTTTTCTAAAGGTTCTGAATTATTTAAAAGGGTACATTTACAAAGCTAATGACACCAAGTAATTTTACATGGAATGCATTGTGGGGGTGCTGGGAGGCCATGGTCTGCTAGGTGGGCAAAATCCTCTGGATTAATGTATGGAGTTGGGTGGTCAAAAATAGTCCTCAAGTAAAAATACCAAAGATTTACTTGGGTAATAATAAAACATTAAGAAAAAAATACTACTCAGTTCCTGAAGTTATTTTTGATTAAAGAAGCTTTTTAATGTTCTGAACTAGAAGTAGTGTAAACAATGGTTAAATGTACAGTTAACATTATTTAACAAATATTTCCCAACTCTCCAGAAGGAGATCCATGTAAACTAAAAAGTATTTATTTAAATCAGGCTTACTATTAACATGCAAAGAATGTGCATGCAAAACATTAAACATTTAATCATAATTCATACTTTTTCTCCTCACAGTTCACTCCTCATAGACATGAATCATCTAAGGTTGTCATCACTGAGGGAGAAAGCTTAAACCTTGGTTAGTCTCACTGCAGGGAAATCTGTGTATGAAGAGTGATTGAATGCTTAGTCCTCAACCGATTAGTCTGCTGTTATGTCAGTCTGGTTCTGGTTTCAGTTCTCTTTCTACTTCACCACTCCAGGCTAAAGTTTTTAGAGATCCAGCTGTTCTGTTATTCCTTGTTCCTTGTTTTTATTCATTTTGATATACCAATGCTTCCCATACCTCTCTCTGCAGGTTCCTTGCTACCTCCACATTCCACTAATCCAAGTAAACGTAAAAGTAGGGAACTGCATCTATGTTTCTGCTGGAGTCATAATTAACTTGTTAGCAATGTTTGGTTATGAATGGTTATTTATTTGATAGCTATTCAATAGCTACGGATTGTTTGCACTACCTGTAAAATTTTGTCTTGAGTCAACTTTTTTGTCTTGAACATAGACACCATGTTGGCATGCATGGATCTGCTGCCCTTAAACATTTATGTTCTGTCATGGGGAAGCTAGCTGGGAATCTCTACTGAGTCATACATCTCAGTATCTCTTGTTCTGTGTGCTGAGGAATCAGCTAATCCAGTGAACAGATGTAGAAGGACAACAGCAGACTAACAGATGAACACAGCTGAATAGTGCTTGCTTAATGATACCCAGGCTTTGCATCAGCACTACTTCATCCTCATTTGGTTTGAGTCCCTTGAAGCAACTATGATTGTTATCTTGCTACTGTGGTCTCCTCATTGTGTCTGGGATCTTTTGTACAGATGGTCCCCAAGTTATGTCAGACTTACAATTTTTTTTTTTGCCTTTATGATGGTGCAATAGCAATACACATTCAGTGGAAACCATACTTTGAATTTTGAATTTTTCAAGCGTTATGCAGTACAATACTCTCATGATGCTGGACAGCGGCAGCAATCCGCATCTCCCAGTCTGGCACGCGGTCACTGGTTTATACAACTAATACTCTACAGTGTTCTATGTTGCCAGTGTTTTTTGTATACCCCCGTATCTACGTTATGTTTTGTGCATCCATTATGTCTATGAAACGCCCATCTGTGTCTGTCTCCTGAAAGCAGCATGAAAACGGAAAGCCCATAATGACTTTTAAGGTAGGCTAGGCTAAGCTATGATGTTTGGTAGACGGTAGGTTGGTGGAAGCAATCACGAGACACCACGATAATAAGTTTAAATTCCGTTAAACTCTTTGCTGAGTGTTGTTTCCAACAAAGAGTGTTGCCGCTAGCTGCGAGTTAACACTAAATATTAGCAACTGGCAGTAAACAAAAACAGAACACAACTGCCACCATTAAAATTAAACAAAATACAAGGTCTTAGCAAGACAGTGGTTACATGAGAGTTTACTTAGTAGGAAGTCCTAGTAGGAACTGAATCCCACGATTGGTTCCTGTCCCAATCAGTCATCCAATCAGCACTCACTCTGAAGATGGTGGCAGAGAGACTGCCTATGTTCCATTGCTGAAGCAACCACAGGCATGGCTACCCTTGACATGTATGTTCAGCGCTCTGTATCACTGCAGTGAGAAGAGCGCTATATAAAAATAAAACTGAATTGAATGACTGTAGGTTAGGTGTATTAAATGCATTTTCAACTTAAGATGGGTTTATTGAAATGTAACCCAATTGTAAGTCGGGGGCCATCTGTATTTGAAAGCATTGGCACAAACCTCAGGTCTAAAGTGGTGCCCTGAAAGTCCTGAAACCTGAACATTATTAACACTTTATTTAGGTTATTTCTATGCTTTTCATAAGTCCAAAGGGCAGCCCATTATAGAGTCTGCCTTGTTGCCTGTCTTTAATGCCTATTTCGTACTTGTATCATTGTTTAAATGTATTTTTTCTCCAAGATGACTTCCAGTGTTTGGATGCTAAGCTAGTGATACTGATTTATTATTTTATAAAGTTGTTTACTGTGTGCACTCTGTCAATTCAGGGTAAGTTATCTGATCAAGTTTATTTAAGCAGGAAGTTGGATTTGAACCCAAGGCCTGACAATTTGTACCCCTTTGTCATATGCTGTCCTGTACAAACAGAAAGCAGAAATCCCAGAAGTAAAGATTTTGTTTCTCATGCTAATCTTAGGGTGACCTGTCATGTGCTGAGTTTTTGTTGCATGATGCAGTGTTGTGTACTGGCTGAATTGTCACTTTTGAATCTGTCTTTTCTTTTTGTGTGCTGGTGGTTCATTAGTTCATGGAATTAACTTCTGCTTTTGCTCACCCCTTCCCAGTCCACCTTCATATCGACGACACCTTATGATCAACAAAGCTGAGGCAGAGGGGGGTTGTGAAAGTGGAGGCAGAGGGGGGTTGTGAAAACAACAGCAATGGGGATCAGCTGGAGATGACAGCTTAGCAGCTGTGCCACTCCCCCTGGCCCAGAAAACCCATGTTTTCTACATAAACTCACACAGTGCTACTACTCCAAAATTGTTAAACTTTTTGCCCCTTTTTTTTGAGTCAAGTGGGCTGAGTTTTTGCAGGTGAAATATAGGGTGTGTTTCTAGGAAAAACTGGACTTCAGGATAATGTTCCAGGACCATCTGAAACCCATCCTGAACCTCTTTGTCCCTCATCACTCCAGTTTGTCCTGGTTACCCTCACACCACCATAGCCCTTTCCTTCCTTCTCCAGGGCTAAAGAAGATGCACCAACTTAACAGAAAGCATCCAAATAACTTCCATCCACATTTTAGTTTCCAAGCACATGTTGATGCTGTGTCTGCAAACTGGTACAATTGGCAAGAATGTCAACTGGTTGAATTTTGAACCTGAATTCAGAACCTGTGTTCTGATCACTCCATCCCAGCACCTTAGCGTTCTTTTTTCCAAAGGGAGAAAGTCCAAAAGTACAAGAGAGAAAAGCAAATGAACGTCGATGTTGTTTCTTTGCCTTGGGAAGCCAGAGACACAATTTTCTTAGCAAATCTCACTGAGTAAGTGTTGCACATTAAATATAACTTTTGTTTCTTGGTCTTTGACCTTCTGAAATTCTCCACTTGTAGTAATAGTTTATTGTTTTCTTCTATTTTATTTACTCTTTAAATGAATGGTCTGCAGAGTTGTCGTTTTGTAGTGACAATTCTATGTGAGACTTTTGCTCTTTGCGGTGAATGTTAGTATGTTTCGGTATTCTGCCCTTGCTTTTTTAGGCTTTGACACATTTAGCTACAAAGCAAGTTGTATAACTTTTTAAAAATTATATTTTATTGCTTTCTGTGGTATTTATTCAAGCAGCCAATTTGCATGGTATATGAACATGGAAGTCCGGCTAAGAACAAATCTTTTAACTGATGTTGGGTGTAAGAATATTGTGTGTATAGTACATGCCAAAATCTCCCATAAGGTTTGGCACCACCCCAGCTTCCTATTCATTGATTCTGATCTGAACATTACCATCTTTTGAACTGCATAGATGGATGTGCACACAAATTAATATATGCAGTTCTGGTTAACATTGATTATTTCATATCAAACACACAGTGCCAATATAAGAGCTTGGATTATGAAGGAGATCTCATTACCCATCTAACCTTTGTACCCCGTCCTAACCCCCACGGCAAGCCCACAACACGCCTACCTAGCTGCCACACAATGGCTAACATACCAAAGCTAGCGCCAACTAACTATAACTCCAAACTCAGCGTAGTGCAGCAATGGCACAGTATCTCATCGGGGTTGTCAAGTGGGCACTTTCCTTCGTCTGTGTTTTGTCGAGCTAGGCCCACGACACCTCCAGAAGGCTCAACTGCGCCTCAGTCATCCCGGAGCTGCTCCCCTCCACCACTACATGCACTACTGCGCCACCCCGTTACTCAACACATTACCTATCCTTTACCTTAGTGTCCTCACACACACTGCTCTTTCTACCTGCCGTCTCTAAGGAAGAAGCTCCGTCGCCACCTATTATAAGGAAATGAACCAGGAAGTGTTTGTATCCTTGAAAAGTTGTAACTTAAACATTTGTAAGATGATAAGACAATGTACAGTGTATTCTTCCCATTGGTCTGTTAATATATCGTGCTGGAGTAAAGCTTCTCAAGCTCACAGCTTTAACTGTTATCACTGGGTATCCTCTGGTCATATGAAAAACAAAATCCAACTGAAAGTTGTCTGAGAAAAATAGTACTCTTAAGTGAAATAGGACTTTGGCTAGAATGTATTGTTTTTAAGATCTTTATTTACTATATAAATATAATAAACTTCTGCAGTTGTATTCAAATTGCTAAGATTTTGAGTTTTCATTGAGGATTTTGTCTATTTCATACATACTTATTCATACTGCTTTATCACATTTTTTACACTAATCAGTTTATTGTTATCAATGATATTTTTCTCTATGGCAACTTATAATCATAAGTTTTTACCCTAATCAGTTTACTATGATTTGTCTGTTTATACAGCAGGGTAATTTTTACTTTATTTACTCAAAGTACATGCTCAAGGAAGCTACAGTAAGAGGTGGGCTTTGAACATGAGTTCTTTGAGTCCAAGGTAACAATTCTAACTCCTTTTCCACCTTGTAGTCCTTAGAAATAGTGGCATTTGCAAAGTGACAGGTGTATGCACTACATTATTTATCCCCAGCCATGTCAGGTGCATGCGACTTTGGGATAATTTATTCTGACACGGACAGGCCTCATTCCTAAAAAGTCATTTGAGGTCACTACTCCTTTGCACCTGTTTACCTGTCACTGAGGAACAAGTGGACAGTTGCACCTATAGGAACATTTAGTAGAATAACCCATGAAGCTGTTGTGTTTTCTCCTGAAAAAAGGTTGGTGTGAAAATTTGCCCAAGGCTAGGAAGTTAAACTCTGGTCGATAGCTCCTTTCCAGCTGTCAATCATGAATCACTTGAGAGATGCCCAGTGGGTCAGGCCAGAACTCAGCAGTGAAACGGGACACATTAGCAAGCTGATGATGACTCCCCCCAACTCTAACAACCAACACAGTCCCCAGGTGCCCTGCTGTGTGTTTGTGTATTTCATTCCTAGTTCCACCACAAGGGTCTTGACGAAGAAATCTTAGACACAGCAGATGCTTTTATTTGTTTGGTTGATATTGCCTGTTTCCCCTGGATCCAATCTGATGTTCAAGCCATGTGACCTGTCAAGAGCTCCCCTTTGACTGGGCTAGTGATGCCCCAGTGCTCAAAAGCCTTTGCAGTGCCAGAACCCAGCTTTCTTGCCAGTATGGTGAAGAAGCCCTAATGCTTATGAGTGTCCATTAGAATTTACCTCAGCTTTTTAATGATGCTCTAAACCATCTGCACAAATACTTTGCTTCAGATTGGGGTGGGAGTGGTGTATCATGCAGTGGACCTCACTAATGGGCCACCTACACCGAAGCTTTGATGCCCACACAATGTAATAGAGATGGTTAGAATCAGATTCCTTGACTGGGGGTCCAACAATAGTGCAGGGAGCGCAGTTAATATTCCTCCCACCACTGGCCCCATCAACGAACCCCCTGCAGACCACCTTGCCAAGTGTACCTCACTTATGTGTTCCATCACCATTCCATTAACCTATATGCACACTCTCCACCATCACTGTGAAGAGAAACTGTTGCCATAGTTACACAGCCCTCAGGTTTGTTTTTACCATATTTTTTCCTGCTTTTAGTCTCCTTTTCAGTTAGTTTCTGCTTTTCCCACAACTCAGTCATTCCTCACATGTAAGCAAAGGGCAGATGGTGGAGTGGCCATTAAACTGAGCCTGATGCATTTACGTTTGACACCCAGAAGGAATACTGCTGCATTGCCCTTCGTCTGGATGCTTAACCTGTATTAAAAGATGTATACGTGATACAGAGGAACAAGCACGCTTCAAAGAGTATAAGTAGCTCATTATTGCCCCCCCCCCCTCCACACCATAGCCTATGACATTAGGGATCTGGCCTATGACAGAACCTGCTTTCTTAACAACCTTACTGAGTCTGTGCCTCTCCGCACCGTGCACCCACAACACACACTGCAGTGAAGTTGTATTAAATGAGTGCGAGTGGGTGTGACAGGTTAAACAGCTGCTGTGTTGGGACAGCCTAAGCTCTGTGTCTCCAAAGCATGCAAACCTTTTCTTACATGTTGCGTGCTGTGTTACGAACAAAGGTTTGACACTAGAGGATTTACATTCTCTTGTAAAACTCAAGCTTCATTTGCACCTGTGTGAGAATATTCATGTTATTGTTTCTTTGTCTGTGGCTTGCACACAGCAGCACAAAGGGGGGCCGGAGGAGCAAAAACACATACCCAGCACATTCAGCAAATGTCCCCATCAGCCACTGCTTAAACTTGCAGGCTACAGGAAGGCCAGAGATATGGTACTAAAGTTTCTCATGGTTATCCAGTTATTGGTACCAGTTTTCATAAATGCCATTGATAAAAGCACAAAATAACATTTTCCATTTGCTCCTCTCCCAAAGAACACACATTTTCATGATGATTTAGTATGACTGAGTTAATTTGTAAAAGTTAATTAATTTCTATAAAAAAACTCAAAGGATTCAGGTTACAATCCCACTATACTACCCCTGATTTAAGTGCTTAGAGTACAAAATGATCCCACTGTATAAATGGGGAAATCAGTGTAAATAGCTTAACATTGCAAGCCCCAATGTAGAAAATCATCAGCTAAATAATAATAATACATTAGTCACCTCAGAAATATAGGGTGCTAGGCTACAAACCAACCCCTGGATTGGACACCAGTTCATCTCAGGGTGGCTGTACATGCACACACACATTTTCATGGTATAGGCAATTTAGAGTAACCAATTAACCTGAAACACATCTTTGGACTGTGGGAGGGAACTGGAGGACTTAGAAGAAAGCCATGTAGACATGGGGAAAACATACAAACTCTAATCCTGACTGAGCTGGATTCAAACCCACACTCAAACAGCCCAAGGGATTGAGGCTGCAGCACTATTTGTACAACTGCTACTACTACTTTACCGCTGTTGTTGGGTTGACTGACTGCTGTGAAGCAATAGAGATGAGAGCTGTGAGGTGCACTGCACAATTGTGATTGTTGTTTTGGCTGTTGTGTGTTTTTCAGGATCTCATCTCTGTATAAAGCTCAGTCTCTGTCTCTTTCCTTTAACTGCAGCTTGATTTTTCAAGCCACACCCATGAAATTTGGTATAGGGGTATTTCTCACTCAAAGGTTTTGTGTAGACAAATGCACATAAACACACAGTGCTACATATGCTAGTTACATTTGCATCCAAGCAGTGTCTGGCAAATTTGGAAAGAAAAGACAAACTGGATACTTGACACACACATACACGTATCAGTCAAAGGGAAGGGGGAAAAAAGACAAAAACAAAATATGTCATCAAATTTTGTTATTACTACATCACTAATGTGTATGCTATGTGGATATGTCATCTTCTTCATCTTTCGGCTGCTCCCGTTAGGGGTCGCCACAGCGGATCAATTGTTTCCACTTCTTCCTGTCCCCTGCATCGTTCTCCGTCACACCCATCACCTGCAGGTCGTCCTTCACCACATCCATAAATCTCCTCTTAGGCCTTCCTCTCTTCCTCTTGCCTGGCAGCTCGATCCCTAGCATCCTTCTCCCAATATATCCAGAATCTCTCCTCTGCATATGTCCAAACCAACGCAACCTCACTTCTCTGACTTTGTCTCCAAACCGTCTAACCTTTGCTGACTCTCTAATTTATTCATTCCTAATCCTGTCCATTGTTGTCACACCCAATCCAAATCTTAACATTTTTACCTCTGCCACCTCCAGCTCTGGCTCCTGTCTTTTTCTCAGTGCCACCGTCTCCAACCCATAAAGCATAGCTGATCTCAGTACCATCTTGTAGACCTTCCCTTTCATTCTTGCTGGTACCCTTCTGTCACAAATCACTCCTGACACTCTTCTCTACCCACTCCACCCTGCACTCTCTTCTTCACCTCTCTTCCACACTCCCAGTTACTCTGAACTGTTGATCCCAAGTATTTAAATTCATCCACCTTTGCCAACTCTACTCCCTGCATCCTCACCACTCCTCTGTCCCCTCTCTCATTTATACACTTGTATTCGGTCTTAGTCCTACTGACCTTCATTCCTCTTCTCTCTAGAGCATATCTCCACCTCTCCAGGGTCTCCTCAACCTGCTCCCTACTCTCACTACAGATCACAATGTCATCCGCAAATATCATAGTCCACGGTGACTCCTATCTGATCTCATCTGTAAACCTGTCCGTTACCATTGCAAATAAGAAAGGACTCAAAGCTGATCCTTGATGTAATCCTACCCCCACCTTGAAAGCATCCATCACTCCTACCACAGACCTCACTGTCACACTGTCCTTGTACATATCCTGTACCACTCTTACATACTTCTCTGGCACACCTAACTTCCTCATACAATACCACAACTCATCTCTAGGTACCCTGTCATATGCTTTCTCTAAGTCCACAAAGACACAATGCAACTCCTTCTTACCTTCTTGGTACTTTTCCATCAACACCCTCAGAGTAAACATCGCATCTCTAGTACTCCTTCTCGGCATGAAGCCATACTGCTGCTCACTAATCGTCACCTCCCTTCTTAACCTAGCTTCCGCTACTCTTTCCCATAACTTCATGCTGTGGCTGATCAATTTTATCCCTCTGTAGTTACTACAGCTCTGTACATCACCCTTATTCTTAAAAATTGGTACCAGTACACTTCTTCTCCGCTCCTCAGGCATCGTCTCACTTTCTAAGATTACATTAAACAATCTGGTTAAAAACTCCACTGCCATCTTTCCTAAACACTTCCATGCTTCCACAGGTATGTCACCTGGGCCAACAGCCTTTCCATTCTTCATCCTCTTCATAGCTGTCCTAACTTCCTCCTTGCTAATCCATTGCATTCCCTTATTCATAATCCCTACATCATCCAACCTTCTCGCTCTCTCATTCTCTTCATTCATCAGCCCCTCAAAGTACTCTTTCCATCTGCACAACGCACTCTCCTCGCTCGTGAGTACGTTTCCATCGCTATCCTTTATCACCCTAACCTGCTGCACATCTTTCCCAGCTCGGTCCCTCTTCCTAGCCAAGTGGTACAGGTCCTTTTCTCCCTCCTTAGTGTCCAACCTCTCATACAATTCACCATATGCCTTTTCTTTAGCCTTTGCCACCTCTCTCTTCGCCCTACGCCTCATCTCCTTGTACTCCTGTCTACATTCTTCATCTCTCTGTCTATCCCACTTCTTCTTCGCCAGCCTCTTCCTCTGTATACTCTCCTGTACTTACTCATTCCACCACCAGGTTTCCTTGTCCTCCTTCCTCTGTCCAGATGTCACACCAAGCACCTTTCTAGCTGTCTCCCTTACCACTTCTGCTGTAGATGCCCAGCTCACTGGTAACTTTTCACTGCCACCCAATGCCTCTCTTAATTTCTTCCTGAACTCCACCTTATAGTTTTCCTTTTTCAACTTCCACCATTTGATCCTTGGTTCTGCCCTCACTCTCCTTTTCTTCTTGATCTTCAATGTCATCCTACAAACCACCATCCTATGCTGCCTTACTACGCTTTCCCCTGCCACCACTTTGTAGTCTACAATCTCCTTCAGTCTGGCCCTCCTGCATAAGATATAATCCACCTGTGTGCATCTTCCTCCACTCTTGTACGTCACCCTGTGTTCCTCCCTCTTCTTAAAATACATGTTTACCACAGCCATGTCCATCCTTTTTGCAAAATCCACAACCATCTGACTTTCCGTGTTCCTCTCCTTGACACCATACCTACCCATCACCTCCTCATCTCTTCTGTTCTCTTCACCAACATGCCCATTGAAATCCGCTCCAATCACCACTCTCTCTCCTTTGGGTATACTCTTCGCCACTTCATCCATATCACTCCAGAATTTTTCTTTCTCATCCATCTCACCCTCAACTTGCGGGGCATATGCACTAACAACATTCATCATCGCCCCATCAATTTCCAGTTTCATAACAATCACTCTGTCAGACACTCTCTTCACCTCCAAAACATTCTTGACGTACTGTTCCTTCAGGATAACCCCTACCCCATTTCTCCTCCCATTGACACCATGGTAAAACCAGTATAAACCCCACCTCCGATGCACCTAGCCTTACTCCCCTTCCATTTGGTCTCTTGCACACACAATAAATGAACCTTCCTTCGCTCCATCATATCAGCAAGCTCTCTCCCTTTACCGGTCATACTACCAACATTCAAAGTTCCTACCCTCACGTCCACTCTCTTAACCTTCTTTCTCTCCCCCTTCCTCTGGATGTGCCTTCCTCCTCTTTTCTTTCGGTCTCTTTTCCTTCTTTGGCCAACAGTAGCCCAATTTCCACCAGCACCCTGTCGGCTAACAGTACTGGTGGCGGTCGTTGTTAACACGGGGCTTGACTGATCTGGTATGGAAATTAGTATTTTTGTCCGCATATTAGGTTTGGCAAATTTTTACGCCAGATGCCCTTCCTGATGCAACCCTCTCCATTTATCCGGGCTTGGGACCGGCACGAAGAAGTACACTGGTTTGTGCATCCCCTTGTGGCTGGATTCTATGTGGATATGTCATGTATAATTCTTTAATTTTTACAGTTATGATGTACACGTTTGATCATATATAACAGCTGCGAGCTAATGTGAAACATGCAAATGGAAATAATAGCAATGTGCAGACCAGCTGTAATGACATGCAGGTAATAACAAATTCAGTATCAACAACTTTATTACCTTTAAAATTGTTCAGGTTAATAAATGAATGTGTGTGTGTGTGTGTGTGTGTGTGTGTGTGTGTGTGTGTAGACTGGACTGCACCTGGCATGCACGTCACTTTCTGCAGCATCTGCCTATTTAACACCATGCTTTTCATTTATCCTCTGTGTCTGCACCCCTCTAAGCAAAGAATTTGTTGGAAGAAGGTTATGGAAAATCAAATCTGTTCCTCCTTGCCTAGAAAACCATGCCTGTTGCTGCCTAGGAGGCAGTAATGGCAAGCACAAGTATATATAGCACCTTTATAGGTTCTTGGTTCATGGCCATGTATGTGATACTCTTGGTTTTGTAACCTGCTCATGTGGTTAGCATGGGGATATTAATGTCCCTCTCCTCCTTAATCACACTGAAGAAATTTTTAAATCATGCTTGAGCTCAGATCTGTAAGGGTTATAACTAACACTCAACACAACCATCCGGACACAGCAACCATAGTGGTGGGGGATTTTAATAGAGCGAACCTCAAACAAGTCATGCCGGACTTATACCAACATGTCACGTGCATGACTAGGGGGGACAACACGCTGGACCACTGCTACACGCCGTACGAGCAGGGCTACAAAGCTGTTCCACAGCCGGCGTTTGGGAAGTCGGACCACAACGCTGTTTTCCTCATGCCGACTTACAAACAGAAGTCTCGTCTTGAGGCTCCGGCCACAAGGGAGGTAAAGCGCTGGTCTGCCCAATCGGAAGCCGTGCTACAGGACTACAGGACGCGCTCGATGACGTCGACTGGGATGTGTTCAGGACAAGTTCGGATGATGTCAGCGAGTTCGCGGAGGTAGTGGTCAGCTTTGTGAGCGTGCTGGAAGACAACATTGTCCCCACGGTTACGATTTAGAGCTTTGCCAACCAAAAACCGTGGGTCGATAGTACGGTCCGCAAAGCAGTGAATGCGCGCACTGCTGCGTACAACGCAGTTCTCGCCACCGGCGACATGAGCGCTTACAAAGCGGCTAAATATGGCATACGGCGTGCAGTAAAGGACGCGAAGCGCCGGTACCGGGAGCGGGTCGAGTCGCTTTTCCACCAGGGTGACGCGCGCAAATTGCGGCAAGGACTGCGCACCATCACAGATTTCGGAAGGAGATCTAGCGTGGCTATGAGTGCCGATTCTGGGTTCGCTAACGAACTCAACGCATTCTATGCCCGTTTTGAGCCCGATTGCGCTAAAGTCATCCGCGACAGCAGTGAGAGTCGCAGCCTGGCGAAGGAATGTGGTGACTTCATCACCGTCGCTGAGTCCGATGTGCGGAGGGAGCTGAAGCGCGTCAACATCAGGAAAGCGCTGGGGCCGGACGGCATCTCCGGGCACCTGTTGCGCTGCTGTGCCGATCAGCTGGCTGGAGTTCTCACAACCATCTTCAACGAGTCTCTGGCTCAGTCCGCAGTCCCTCGGTGCTTTAAAACATCCACCATTGTCCCGGTACCAAAGAACAATAAGCCATCATGCCCAAATGACTACCGGCCTGTTGCATTAACCTCGGTAGTCATGAAGGCCTTTGAGAGACTCATCAAAGCCATCATCACAGTATCCATCCCCAGCCTTGTAGACCCACTTCAGTTTGCCTACCGCCCCAACAGATCCACGGATGATGCCATATCCCACGTCCTGCACACCACCCTCAGTCATGTGGACAGGAAACAGGGGAACTATGTGAGACCGCTGTTCATTGACTACAGTTCAGCTTTCAACACCATTGTTCCCCACAGACTGTTCACTGAACTGAGAGACTTGGGATTGAACCGCCACCTATGTGCCTAGGTTCTCAGTTTCCTCACAGGCAGACCACAGGTGGTGAGAGTTGGTAGTTGCACCTCCGGCATCATCATGCTCAACACAGGAGCTCCACAAGGTTGTGTACTTAGCCCCCTGCTCTATGCCCTCTACACTCACGACTGTGTGGCCACGCACGCCTCCAACTCCATCATCAAATTTGCTGACGACACGGTGGTGCTGGGCCTCATCTCCAACAACGATGAGACTGCATACTTGGAGGAGGTGGAGAACTTGGCATCATGGTGCCAGGAGAACTGCCTCCAACTGAATGTCAGCAAAACTAAAGAGATGGTGGTGGACTTTGGTAGGCGACAGCAGCGGTCCTACACCCCCCCTTAAAATCAACGGGACTGCAGTGGAGAGGGTGAGCAGCTACAAATACCTGGGCGTTCATGTCACTGAGGACTTGACATGGACTGTACACATCCGAGCTCAGGCCAGTAGAGCAAAGCAGCGGCTCTACCACCTCAGGCAGCCGAGGAAGCTACAGGTCTCTCTGGCGATCCTTAAAACGTTCTACTCTGGTGCTGTACAAACTGTTCTGACTCAGAACATCATCTCCTGGTTTGGGAACAGCTGTGCTCGAGACATCAAGGCACTGCAGAGAGTGATCCAGGCAGTGGAACGCTGCACCAGATCTGATTTGCCATCCCTACAAGACATCTACGCCAGGAGATGCAGGACCAGAGCGACTAGGATCATCGGTGACCTGTCTCATCCCAGCAACCATCTATTCATCTTGCTGAAATCAGGCAAATGCTTCAGAAGCATTATGGCCAGAACGGAGAGGCTCAGGAGGAGCTTCTACCCACAGGCCATAAGACTTCTGAACCCAGACATGCTATCACAACCCTCATAGACCAGAGTCTACAATAATCTCTGACCACTCCACCCCCCTCACTGTCACTGTCCTTCCAGGGCACCTTAGGGTTTCTTTACCGTTTTTTAAAATTTATTTATTTATTTACTTACTTACTTACTTATTTGCTGTTTGTTTCTATTCTTCTTGGTGTTTGGATGTTTGTTTTATTTTCCATTATAGATTTTTTGCACAGTCTTCCTGGATCAGATACATGGTACACAACCATGTACTTGACAGATAAACTCTTTTGACTCTTTGACTTGACTCTTTTGATGGAGAACAGCACCAGGTCAATCTCAGTACTTCACTCCCAACTGCTAACAAGCAGATGTGTGCTTGATTAACATGAGGTGCAGGTGAGAATAACTCAGTTGAGCTTATGACACATTTGCATATCTTTACATCCAATTCTGAAGTTATCATTTAAAAGCTATTTTTTTTTCACATTTATGCATTATGTTGCACACCTTCCTTTGTGTGTACTGTTATGGGGGTTCTCTAGGTTCCAGTGTATAAGTGAGGCTGGGGTGGTTAACCAGCCTAAAAGTGGAGGTTAAAAGCAAAACCCTTCCATGTGCCCTTCCACTCCCGCTACCTCTGGCCCTTGCCACTTGTAAATAAAAGCTTTGACAGCCTGTGTCCTTGTTCCCTCCATCAGCACCTGACCCCCATGCTCCTCTGAATACTAAACTTTTCAAAAACGAATAGGTTACTAAACAAGTAGCAGTATGTGTGGTTAGCATGCAACACAGGCAAGAATAACATTGAGTGCATGACTCATTTGCATATTTTCCCACCTCAAACTGTGGAACACCACACGCAAACCACAATTGCAGTAACCTAGGGGTTCCACATCGATTTGCTTCCACCTGATGTGCTGAATATTGAGCCTACCAACACCTTACCCAGGTGTGACCAACTGACAGGTTTTTAACAAGAGATCAGTTATGGACAACAGGCAAGGAAGTAGTTGGACTGCTATGCCAGAGCTGATGATGTTTGGGGATTGAGCATAACCTGCATGCTGTTCTTATTCGTCCTGAATGATTCAGACATTTAAAAGTTTTTACTGGAAGGTCTAAAGGTTCCGCAGTCAACAAAGAGATGGAAATGTTTGCAAACTTCTCCTCTTCTCCCCCTCAGTTCAATCACCCTGTCCTTTCTGTGTGGTAGATTGAAAGTACTTGGCACTCATTTTAAGAACACAGTGTATAAGTTTGGTTGAAATGGTTGATTAGGTGGTGGTTATTGAAGTGGCTTTGATTTTCACACCCATTTTTCAATCACACTTTGTATCCTGTTCCCACATAAACGTTAGATTCATTTTTCAGATCTTCCATATTAAACAAAGTTTTATTTTGTGAATGTTTGTCTGTAAATGTGTGTGTACTTGTGTGTCTCTGCATACTTTTTGTGTTTCATTTTGTATGTTTGGGTCTGTGAGTGTATAGCTTTCCCTGTGTGGTTTGCCATGCACATGTGTGAGTCTATCCCTCAGCGCCCTGTGGATGTGGTACATGACAGTCTTGTGTAGGTGAAGAGTCAGTGACACAAACATGACAAATGTGTGACTCTGAGTTAGTAGCACCTGGAGTAATGTGATGAAACATGGGTAAAGGCATACACATGCACATGGCCTCTCCATCCAAGAGAGTTCCTCAGCTGATGCTGAATCACTCACATTTCCAGATCCCGCTGTCAGTCTGCATACACTGATCCCAGGGCTTAGTCTCCAGGCTAAGGAAACGTGCAGCCCATCTGTGTATTATGCAATGCTGTTGGAGCTTCTCGAGAACATGGTGTCACCAAGCAAGAAGGGAGAGATGGAGTCACAGCAGGACAGCTAGAGACATTATTACTGTGTAAGTGAGTAGACACTGCAGGTTAGCTGAGCATTTCTAAACGTGTGAGAAGTTCTTATATGTGTAGGTGTTTTATACAGTTTTTGCAAGTTTTTTTTAGTTTTGAGCATTTGTTACAGTTTAAACAGTATATCACAAAGTCAGGCCTTCTTGCAATGTAGATAATTTTTAGATGCACATTTTGTGCATGGACAGATTTTTACTGAAGCAATTTCATTCTACAGTAGCATGCCACCTGCTGCTTATAGCGTTTATAACATGATGCATTTGTATCGGGTCCTTCAAAATATTTCACACGCAGGCTGTCTGATCTTTAGCAGCTCCTCAATGTTTAAAAATGCGAAGGGTTACTTCTCCTGTACTGAGGAGAGGAGATGAAATGCTCTTATGACCTCAATTTCCCTCATAGTCCTCAATTTTCGATGTCTTCAGAACAATGCTAACCCTAACTGTGTTTATACTCTGATTTCTTCAATGCCTCTCAGAATTCTTAGAATATCCTGGAGTCTTTTGCTTCTCTATGCTTCTATTTGTCTTTAGCAGAAAAAGTGATGTGGGATTAAAATATTCACTTGTACCAGAACAGGGAAACAGAACTGGGACCAGAAACCTGTTTGTAACTTGGGATTGTTGAATGTCTATCCACTACATCACAATCGATAAATCACAATCAGTAAAAACCCTGCTTTAATTCAATAGTTAAATTCTGTTCAAATCATCACATTCAGTTTTAATGAATTAAAAATTAGCTGTGAATGCATTTATTCATACCATTTCCATCCATAGTTCAACAGAGTGTGAGGTTAGTGTTCCTCTAGTATGAAACAGGGAACACTAGAATATATACCTTATTTACATATTTTTATTACTGAGGATCCCTGGAAACAAAAACCTTTCATGGTGACAACACTGCTACGCTGTGTTGTTCACCCATGACAAATAAACCTTGAACCTTGAAATCATCTCCTCCTTCTGTGCTTCCAGGCTGAGTTCAGCTGAGAAAGGGGGACAGATTTTGGAGAAGGTTTGCTAATTTTGGAGATACTTGTCCCATACTGGCTCTGGAGAAGGTGTTAAAAAGCTACTGTTGTCCTTGTGACTGTACAGCCTTGGTCCTAAAGCCTTTATGATTTGTGTGTGTCTCTAATGAGCCATTAGCTTAATAGAATAGAATAGAATAAACCTTTATTATCCCACGAATGGGAAATTTCGGTGTTACAGGGCTCTTATCAGGAAGGGAATATAGGAGAAGAACAAATAGGTTGGTATTAAAGAAGGACACGAACAATTAGATTAGTAAGTCTGTACACAAGTACAATAAAATAAAATAACTCTATATACATTAATAAGTTATAAATAAATAATTTAACCAATTCAGACTGCGTTGTGCAGTCTGACAGCTGCTGGTAGAAATGACCTGCGGTAGCGCTCCTTCCTACACTGTGGATGTAAGAGTCTGCTGCTGAATGAGCTACCCAGTGCTCGTACAGACTCATGTAGGGGGTGGGAGGTGTTGTCCATGATTGATGTCAGCTTGGACAACATTCTCTCCTCCCCAGCCTGCTCGATGGACTTCAGAGAACAGCCCAGGACAGAGCTGGCCCTCTTGACCAGTCTGTTGAGTTTCCCCCTGTCCCTCTCCGCAATTCCGCCACACCAGCAGACCACAGCATAGAGGATAGCAGACGCTACCACAGTGTCATAGAAGGTCTTTAGGAGAGTCCTGTTAACCCCAAAGGACCTCAGTCGCCTTAGCAGGTGAAGGCGACCTAGGCCCTTTTTATAAAGTGCCTGTTTGTGGACCAGTCCAGTTTATTGTTGAGGTGAACACCCAGGTACTTGTACTCCTCTGCCGTCTCAATAAACAAGCCCTGGATGGTCACTGCCGTAATAGGGGGTGACTTCTTGCTGAAGTCAATCACCAGCTCCTTCGTCTTGCTGGCATTGATGTGAAGATGGTTCTGTTCGCACCAGCTGACAAAGTCGTTGATGACCCCCCTGTATTCCAGTTCGTTCCCTTCAGACACCCGACCAACAATGGCAGTGTCATCCGAGAACTTCTGGAGCTGGCAAGTGTCCGTATTGTAACTGAAGTCCGCGGTGTATAGGGTGAAGAGGAAAGGGGCGAGTACTGTTCCTTGCGGGGCCCCCGTGCTACCGACTACCACCTCAGACACACAGTCCCGGAGCCTCACGTACTGCGGTCTACTGGTGAGGTAGTCAATAATCCACGCGGACAGTTGATGGTCCACTCCCGCTCCCTCCAGCTTCCCCCTCAGCACTGAGGGCTGGATTGTGTTGAAGGCACTGCAGAAGTCAAAAAACATGACTCTCACAGTGCTCCTGGCGCTCTCCAGGTGAGAAAAGGCCCGATGCAGCAGGTAGATGACAACATCATCCACCGCCATGTTTGGCTGGTATGCAAACTGCAGCGGGTCTAGATCCTTCTTGACCAGAGGGCGAAGGTGGTGAAGTATGATCCTCTCCATCGTCTTCATCAGGTGCGAAGTTAGGGCAACGGGTCTGAAGTGGTTCGGCTCCTTGGGGTGCGTTGTCTTGGGGACTGGCACCACACAGGACGTCTTCCACAGAGTGGGGACCCTCTCCAGGCTGAGGTTAAAGATGTGTGTGATAACTTCACTGAGTTGACCTGCGCAGTCCCTCAACATTCTGGAGCTGATTCCATCCGGACCCGTGGCCTTCCTGGTTTTCAACTTCATTAGTTGACTCCGCACCTGGTCAGGTGTGATGGAGAGGCTGCGGTGTAGGGTGTATTTGGGTGACTCCAGATGAACAGCGAGGGGGGAGGGGGAAGTAGAGCCGTCAGGGGACAAGGGGGGTAGATGGTGTGCCACTAATGTCCCTGGTGCCATCGGGGGTTGCAGGGAGGTGTGATGATCTCTGGCGGGTGGGGGAGGGAAGGGCTTCTGAGTCAAACCTGTTGAAGAACAGGTTCAGTCTGTTAGCCCAATCCTGGTCTCCAGACTCTGGACCCCCTCTGCATGCTGGGCTCCATCCGGTCATATTATTTAGTCCTCTCCACACACCTCTGGTGTTGCTCTGCTGGAGCTGCTCCTCCAGCTTCCTCCTATAGCCGTCTTTTCCCCTTCTTACTTCTCTCCTTAGCTCCTTCTGTACTCCCCTCATTTCCTCTCTGTCACCTGATCTGAAGGCCCTCCGTTTCCGCTCCAGCAGAGTCCTCAGATCTGGAGTCAGCCATGGCTTGTTGTTGGAGTAACACCGTATCTTCCTGGTCGGTACAGTGTTGTCCACGCAGAAGTTGATATAGTCCGTTATGCAGGTTGTTAGACCGTCAATATCCTCCCCATGTGGGCTGCATAGCACTTCCCAGTCTGTGGTTTGGAAGCAGTCTTTCAGTGCCATGCTTGCCTCTTCAGATCATCCTCTCACATACCTTGTAGTGGGGGGTTGTTTGCACACTAAAGGTATGTATGAGGGAACCAGGTGGACCAGGTTATGGTCTGAACGACCCAGTGGGGGGAGGGGTGATGCTCTGTATGCATCCTTAGTATTTGCATATAACAGGTCCAGTATCCTGTTGTCCCTGGTGCAGCAGTCCACATACTGGGTGAAAGTAGGGAGGGTTGAGGACAAGGAAGCATGATTGAAGTCTCCCGAGATGAAAAGGAAGGCTTGGGGGTGTGATGTCTGCAGCTGGGACACAACTGTGTGAATTTTCTCACATGCTGCTGCCGCATCCGCTGCTGGCGGGATGTAAACAGTTATCGCGATGACTTGCAAAAATTCCCGCGGCAGGTAATACGGTCGGATGCTCACCGCTAATAACTCCACATCCCGTGTACAGCACTGCTCCTTAACACTGATGTGCCCCGTATTACACCATCTCTCGTTCACATACATCACAATACCCCCACCTTTCCTCTTGCCGGTATCCTTCGCATTCCGGTCTGCTCTCGCCAGGTGGAATCCCGGTACAGTCACGTGAGAGTCTGGATTGAGGTGTGTCAGCCAAGACTCCGTGAAGCACATCATGCTAACCTCCCGGTACTCCCTCTGAAGTCTGGTCAGCGCCGTTAGCTCATCGATCTTATTAGGGAGAGATCTAACATTCCCCATGATGATCGAGGGCACAGATGGTTTGTACCGTCTCTTCTGCTCCCGACATTTGACTCCAGCTCTACGGCCCCGTCTCCTCCGCCATAACTCCCTGGGGATCTCTGGTCTTTCTCTGGGGTGTATCAGCTGGTTGCCAAGTGCTAACAGCTGATCCCGGGTGTAAACGATGCAGCCGCTGCTTGACGAATTTCCATGTGCCGGTTTAAACAGTCCGTATACGATTAAAAAACAAAAAAATAAGTTCACAAGTTTCTTTTGACTAGCGAACTTGTGAGTGATCACAATAAAGAGTGAAAAGAGTAAGGGAAATAGATTAAATAAGACAAAGAAGTGGAAGGTGGTCAGAGCTCCTGTAAATAGCTGCCTCTCTCGTGGCGCCATCTTGGATGTATGTAAGAAGGCATTCCTTAAGAATGACAACACTTGGAGAAGAAGAGGGGAAAGAGGAACATGGAAGCCTAAGCCAAAAAGAGTTGTGTGGTTAATTTTTCAGTGTCAGCTGGTGAATTGTCTGCTTTTGCTGTTGTATTTTTGTGAACACCTTCTGGAGGGGGGTGAACACTAGGGATGGGCAGATGAAGCCTCATGAAACTTCCGAGGCTTCTTCCGGATGACAGAAAGAACAGCGATGTGATGCAAAAATAAAGTCAATGCAACACAAGTCAACAAAACAAAATGTACCAATTGAAGTTTAAAGGAAAATAAGTTGAATCTGAAAAGGAAATATTTATGAAAAATGTTTAAAAGTTCATATTGAAGGAAAGAGAGGCAACTGAAAAAATGTGTCAGCCAAATTCTGTTAGCTGGTTCTGGTGGGATGGGACTGAAAATTAAGATGCGTAGTTGAACAAGGTGTATAATAAGGACAGTCTTCTTCTTTCGGCCGCTCCCGTTAGGGGTCGCCACAGCGGATAAAAAGCTTCCACTTCTTCCTGTTCCCTGCATCTTTCTCTGTCACACCCATCAGCTGCATGTCCTCCTTCACCACATCCATAAATCTCCTCTTAGGCCTTCCTTTCTTCCTCTTGCTTGGCAGCTCCATCCCTAGCATTCTTCTCCCGATATATTCAGAATCTCTCCTCTGCACATGTGCAAACCAACGCAATCTCGCCTCTCTGACTTTGTCTCCAAACGGTCTAACCTGTACTGACTCTCTTATATACTCATTCTTAATCCTGTCCATCCTCGTGACACCCAATGCAAATCTTAACATCTTTAACTCTGCCACCTCCAGCTCTGCCTCATGTCTTTTGCTCAGTGCCACCGTCTCCAACCCATATAGCATAGTTGGTGTCACTACGATTTTGTAGACCTTCCCTTTCACTCTTGCTGGTACCCTTCTGTCACAAATCACTCCTGACATTCTTCTCCACCCAGTCCACCCTGCACTCTCTTCTTCACCTCTCTTCCACACTCCCAGTTACTCTGAACTATTGATCCCAAGTGTTTAAATTCATCTACCTTCGCCAACTCTTCTCCCTGCATCCTCACTATTCCTCTGTCCTCCCTCTCATTTTTGCACATGTATTCTATCTTAGTCCTACTGACCTTCATTCCTCTTCTCTCTAGAGCATATCTAGAGAGGACTCAAAGCTGATCCTTGATGTAATCCTACCCCCACCTTGAAAGCATCCATTACTCCTACTGCAGACCTCACTGTCACACTGTCCTTGTACATATCCTGTACCACTCTTACATACTTCTCTGGTACACCTAACTTCTTCATACAATACCACAACTCCTCTCTAGGTACTCTGTCATATGCTTTCTCTAAGTCCACAAAGACACAATGCAACTCCTTCTTACCTTCTCGGTACTTCTCCATCAACACCCTCAGAGCAAACATTGTATCTGTAGTACTCCTTCTCGGCATGAAGCCATACTGCTGCTCACAAATCATCACCTCCTTTCTTAACCTAGCTTCCACTACTCTTTCCCATAACTTCATGCTGTGGCTGATCAATTTTATCCCTCTGTAGTTACTACAGCTCTGTACATCACCCTTATTCTTAAAAATTGGTACCAGTACACTTCTTCTCCGCTCCTCAGGCATCGTCTCACTTTCTAAGATTATATTAAACAATCTGGTTAAAAACTCCACTGCCATCTCTCCTAAACACTTCCATGCTTCCACAGGTATGTCACCTGGGCCAACAGCCTTTCCATTCTTCATCCTCTTCATAGCTGTCCCAACTTCCTCCTTGCTAAAGTCCATTGCACTCCCTTATTCATAATCCCTACATCATCCAACCTTCTCTCTCTCTCTCTCTCTCTCTCATTCTCTTCATTCATCAGCCCCTCAAAGTACTCTTTCCATCTGCTCAACACACTCCTCGCTTGTGAGTACATTTCCATTGCTATCCTTTATCACCCTAACCTGCTGCACATCTTTCCCAGCTTGGTCCCTCTGCCTAGCCAAGTGGTACAGGTCCTTTTCTCCCTCTTTAGTGTCCAACCTCTCATACAATTCACCATACGCCTTTTCTTTAGCCTTCACCACCTCTCTCTTTGCCCTACGCCTCATCTCCTTGTACTCCTGTCTACATTCTTCATCTCTCTGTCTATCCCACTTCTTCTTTGCCAGCCTCTTCCTCTGTATACTCTCCTGTACTTCCTCATTCCACCACCAGGTTTCCTTGTCCTCCTTCCACTGTCCAGATATCACACCAAGCACCTTTCTAGCTGTCTCCCTTACCACTTCTTCTGTTGATGCCCAGCACACTAGTAACTTTTCACTGCCACCCAATGCCTCTCTTAATTCCTTCCTGAACTCCACCTTACAGTTTTCCTTTTTCAACTTCCACCATTTTCCCAACCACCTCCAACTGCCTTAAATCTGCCTTCACCTCCTCTACCGCCTATCTCGCATCCCATTTCCTACCTGTCACTATCCTGGGTATCAGTACCCTTACAACCTCATCCCTACTACCTGACAGCTGCAATTCTAATTGCACTTTTGCACACTTAAACTTCTCCCTCAAGCTTGATAGTGGCAACTGCAGAACTCCCTACCAATACAGACCCACCAATACAGACCCACACTGCTTAGACAACAAGGAAGCCCCAGCCACTTTCTAATGTAAGAGCTGATCAGCCTCTCCAGCTTCTGTACCTTTGTGACTGATGCCTCATACATTGTTAGTGGCCACATCACCCTTGGGAATAGTCCAAACTCTAAGCAGCAGAGCTTCAGTTTTCCCAGCAGCCCTCATTTCTCTGTCTTCTGTAATCCATCTATTATACTTCTCCTAAGCTGATCCACCTGATCCACATCAGTTAGCTCTCTAGTATACCACCTCCCTAAACTCTTTACTGGCTTTTCTAATACTGATGAGATCTCCTCTCTATCCACCAGAAAACTAACCTTCTCTAACCTCCCCTTAACCAGTGAGATGCTAGAGGACTTTGCTGGCTTAATCCTCAAACTATCCTACTTCCTTAGCAGTCGCCTTGCGCAAGCTGTTGTCGTGGTCACTAGCGTCATATCGTCCATGTAAGCTCTAACTGGGGGAGACAGAGCCCATCTGGCCATCTTTCTCCACCTACCACCCAACTGGAAGCCCTAATCACTAACTCCATTGCTATTATTATTATTATTATTATTATTATTATTATTATTATTATTATTATTATTATTATTATTATTATTACAACAACTACCATTCCCATTTAAATAATGGAAAAGTTAGTGTGGACAAAATATTGCAAATTCATCTCGTCTTGGAACAAAAATTAATATTAGTTCCTACCCAAAAGCCATAAATGTTTAAAACAAAAGACTTAAATTTTTTCAGAAAAGACGATCTTTATTTTAAAAAAGATGCCTGTATTTTTAAATTTACTAACAAACGCGTCATCTCACTGCTTTAGCGAACACACTTTAAAATGCACGTATCGTTGTTTTCTTCAAAAACACATTTCAATGATAATTTTTTTTTAGAAGATTATTTAAACATATTAATTTCTTTTTTATTTAATGAATGTTGATTTCCTTGTGTAGTTACTTATCGACGGGGCTGAAGCGTTGGAAATCGGCACACGGTTGCGGGAGTTAGGGAGCGGGGTTGCTTTCCTCAGCAACAAATATTAAAACGACCTTTGCAAGCTCGCTTATGGCTAAGTGAGGAGAACACCTTGAGGATTAACTGTGAGATTATCTCCCATCAGCTGCACAAAGACCGAAAATAATGATATGCTTTCCCTCAAGGTGAGCTCATGTGTAGAGATGTTGACGCGGGACTGAGCGGCCCTGCCCGCAGGTCCTCTCTGGTTAATGAAGCGCCTACGAAGAGGAACGGGCCACGCATGCGCAACAACGTGTCCTCCAACTGACTAAATATATGTTTTAAACGCGATTTTGCAGAAATATAGCAGATCATTCATCCTCTCTCCTTTGAGGGAAAACTTCCAAGATGAGTGAACATTTCTATAATGTTCTGTAAGAATTAATTGCTATAACACACAGGCCCGATTATTTATGATCTTTTAGTCCTAAACAAGTTTCCTATCAATGCATAAATCAAAATGTGCGATGATGTAACAGGGAAAAACACCAAAAAATTTGGATTTTTTCCCAGGGAATTCACTCAGATTCAATGTGATATGTTGGTAAAATCCTACACATTAGCTTTGGCATTTCAGCGGGATTATTCCGTGTTTTAAGGGGGTCGAAGCCCAGGAGCGTTTTCATTTAGGAGCTCTTCCACGCGGCTGATCGGGACTCCTCAGATGAAAGAGCTGTTGTTCGATCCATGAGGGGAAGCTGATCGATGGGATCAATAACTCAGAATTAAACACAGGAAGCGTGACACCAGAGGCGCAGAGGATGACAGTGCCTGTGTGTGCGCGCGCGCGTGTGTGTGTCTGTGTCTGGCTGTTCCTCCCGAAGACGCTAGGTGCTCTCCGCGGTGCTGAAGCGCGCACTGCTTTAAGGTGCCGGGGGGCGCTGTGCGCCGCCAGTCTACTCGGCAGGATTGGAACTGAAACACCCCTGGGCTCGTTCATCTCTCTCTCTCTCTCTCTCTCACACACACACACACACACACACACACACACACACGGTTCCTGGCAGCTTCTCCATCTTTGTCCCGGTGCTTTGAGAGTTCACACACAAGGACGAGTGTGTGTCCGATGTGCGTGAGAAGCGGATTCTTCTTCAACATGTTTGCCGCGCTGCTGCTCCTCTGCTGCTCGAGGACCGAGATCCGCGTCCAAGGTAAGAGTCCCACCGTGGGAGGCCGGGTCCCCGCACGGGAACCGATGGGGGGGGGGGGTCATTTATCCTCCTCTCCAGCACTGTTTGTACCACATTGTGACAGTGGAACAGTGCAACGGTGTCCGAGCAGAAGATTCCCCCTTGGCCACTTTCCAATCTCGGCTACGCTGGGGTTTCATTCCTTCAATTTACTCTGCTTTACCGCGTTTTGCTACTTGTAACTGCACAGCTCGCTGCAGTTTGAGACCGATTGCGGGTTCCCAGGGCCAGGTGAGGGGGCAAACTGGAGGCAGAGGGTATGGATCGGGGTGCCACCAGTTCGCCGGCGCTACATCTGCTATGTAAAACCTGTTGGGAAGAGAAGTTGCCGCACTTCCTAATGATGGGAGACAACTTAGCGTCACGTGCGCAGGGAATTTAACAAAAACTATGCACAGTACTTGAATGTAAGCTGGGGGGGGGCTTCACTTCAGCGCATATCTAAAAATTTCACACATACCTTCTTCAGTGGATAAATGCAATTTACTTTTTATTACTAAAAGATATGACTGAATCTGACTTTAGTCAAATTATAAAATGAAGCCATGTTTTATCCTTTTTGATTTAGTTTTCTTTGTGGAAACCACTATATTTGCACTGGTAGTCAATTTCATAAATTAGTGCATACTCTTCATTTATTGCAACAAGTAGCTACTGATTTTCAGCTGCTCCCATCAGGGGTTGCCACAGTGGATTGGCTTGTCTGCATATTTGGTTTGGCAGATTTTTACCTCTTCCTGATGCAACCCTCCATTTTTGCCCAGGCTTGGGACTGGCACAGAGGTACACCCGCTTCTGGCTGGATTTGCAGCAATGCCCAATGTGGGGCTTGAACCCAGGGCCCTGCGATTACAAGTTGCATGCTCTACCGACTGAGCTAGCCGAGCAGGGCTCATTTATTACAACAAGTATTTAGCAAAAATATATTTCTATATATTACCATATTATGTAAATTAATTTGTAAAATCAGAATACAGTATAATGAACAGTCTATTACCCCCTACCAATGCCTTTCACTACATTCATAGAAAAAAATAACAGAACACAAGTGTTTAATTGAAAATTTTTTCATTTTTTGTTTAGTAACCATGAAAGTCCAATTTATCTGGACAAAAATGAGGAAAGAAAGATTCTTTGCATCCTGAAGGTGCACAGGGCAGACGGCTGATGATGAATCACTAATCTCCCCAAATCCCTACAGATTACAGCTCCATTGGTTTGGTCTACTGTAGCGGTTGGTGTGTTGGACAGTGGACTTTGAGGTTGATGTGCTTGACCTACAAGTAGCTGGGTTGCGTTTTGGACAGCAGACATTGAGGCTGATGTATTTGAACCATTGTAGGTCGGTGGTGTGTTGCAAAGTGCACATTAACATTCATTTCTCGGATCTTTTATTGTTGAGTAGTGTGTTTTTCATAAAGATAATTTTATTTGACACTAATTCTCTCTTTTGAAGCATTATCTTTTTCAAAACATCATGTTTATTGTTTTGCAGTCCTGCAGGTTAACTGTGAGTTTATCATCTTTGTGTACATTATTTGCATTTTCTTAACGTTACAGTTACCATGCATTACTGTAAAAGTCCTATGAAACTGTTGTAAAATTACTGTAAACTGTGCATGTTTTACTAAATTATAATTTGTTTATGATGCTGAAGTATAATTTAGCCTATTTAATACGTTTATTCAGGGTAAAATCTACATATCTATATGCCTGAAGCTCAATCTATTTTTTCCCTCTGTTTGCTCTTCATGCACAGCTCTGCTTTTCAAATTTTTTAAATTTGGCACAGTGGTACCCTTCACCCTATGTCAGTTCATTAAGCTCCAAAGAGGCTACCTTCTTTTTTGAAAATTTAAAATTCAGCCTTTGACAAGGCTTGGAGAAGCAGAAGCATTATGTCATATGTTGCTCAAAGTAACATCACACACAAAGCATAGGTACCTGACACTGATAGATTTTCTTGCTCCTCACACACTGATGTATTTCCTCACTCAAACTGGAAAAGATTAATGTAAGGTAATGCACTGCCTGGCTAAAAAAAAAGTCATACACACTAATATTTTGTTGGACTGCCTTTAGCTTTGATTGTGGCATGCATTTGCCATGGAGAATAAGCTTATGCAATGTCACAAAATTTATTTCCATCCAGAGTTGCATTAATTATTCGCTAAGATCTTTTATTGATGGGAGAGTCGGACCACTGCATAAATCTTCTCCAGCACATCCCAAAGATTCTCAATGGTGTTAAGGTCTGGACTCTGTATTGGCAAATCCATGTGTGAAAATGCTGTCTCATGCTCCCTGAACCACTTTTTCACAGTTTGAGCCGATAAATCCTGGCATTGTCATCTTGGAATATGCTCGTGCCATCTGGGAAGAAAAAAATCCATTGATGGAAAATCCTGGTTATGCAGTATATTAAGATAGTCAACTGACCTCATTTTTTGGGCACATAATGTTGCTGAACCTAGACCTGACCAACTGAAGCAACCCCAGATCATAACACTAAGTTAAATCCAGGTGGTGACATTTTTTTTGGCCAGGCAGTGTATTTCTTATTATTGTCTGCACCTCAGTCTGCACATGGTGTGCACTTTCTATACACATGCACACACAAACATACTGAACTCAAAAAGTTTAAAGGTAAAAAGGTTGATGTTATATAATTTATTGTGTACATGTTGAAATTATTAAATACACATGTAAATGGAAAAGTTAATTCAAAATCATGCACACACATCACTCCACACATTAGTGATGTAAGGGTTATAAAGTTTGTTTTTATATATATATATATATTTTTTTTTGTTTTTTTCTGATTATGATTAGTGTGCATCTTTTTCTGCTGCTAAATGCAATCACTTTAAGTGTAAAACAGTTTGGTAATTGAATTGTGTGTTTTTATTGCTTTAAGAAAGTTTTTTCTTTTCCACTGCTAAATTTTTTTATTCGGGCAGCACTGGCTAACCAAGCTAGTACAGTATAACACACCTAGTTGTGCATCAGTATCTCAGACTCTTTCATAATGCTTTGTATTTTACCATATATGTGAAAATTCACTCAATTTACCTGCTTCTGGCAGAAATAATGTCTTGGTATTGTGGTTTCAAATAAAAGTTTTTGATCATGCCAAAAGTTTATAAGTGAATTGTTGTCAAGATTTTGTGTAACTTTTTTGCTGCTTCAAAATTGCAACAAAAGGGTTATATGATTTTGTAGAAGGAGTAAACAGGGATGGCAGTAGTGCACAAAACTCCATGGATGTCGGACCAAACGTATCATCATAGCTGGAATAAATATTAAAAGGAGTCCTTGATAGATCAAGAGTTTCTTCAGTTTCTGATGCTCTGCCTTTCCATATATTTTTTTTTTGCTGAATGAATGTTTTAAGGAGCAAGGTCTACATCAGCTTGTTCAAATCTTTGTAAGAGCAAATGAGATGAAAAGAGTTTGAGGTATGGATACACAACCAGGTAACTTTCAGGAGCTCAATTGGGAAAGAAAAGTGTGCTTCAAAGATAGAGGCCATATCCTCATGAATTCCTCCTCACTTTTTTCATAAGTTGTACATCCTGAAGGGCCTTGTACTGAGGGTCATTGACAGGTACCACTGGGAATGGGGCAGCTGCCTGGAGATCTGCACAAATATAAATAATTTCTTGGAAAATTAACATCTTTTTGCCCTTAAATAACATTCCTTTTGTGTGGGCTTAGACACATTTTTTTCCACATTTTCACAATTTCAACTACTTCTTCCATTTGCAGTAGCTTCACTTCATTTATTCAGACGAGAACCTGGATGACCTGTGATCTTAAAGTGCCTTCTGGTTCTGACTCAGCCCTCTGTTTTGCACAGATTGAGCCCTGAAGATAGATGTCATGAAGTCCAGCTTTAGCTTGCTGCCCCCTGTACTTGAATTTTCCATTCACTAGGTGCGTCATGCAAACAGATCCCAGGGCAAAAGGTCTGATTAGACACCCAGTTTCAGCCAAGTTCCCTCATTTTCATTTTTTCAGTTTATTTCTTTCTCTCATTTGCAGCCAACCTCAATATATCACATCTGTATTCTATTCTAATTGTTGTGATAATTTGTTTATTTTCAAACTCCAGCTTGAGGGGATAATTTGAACTGCAGGTTCACAGTCAGGTGGAAGCAGCAAGTGGTGAGAACTGAATCACAGACCTTCTGTGTTTTCTGCATTTCCAAGCCATATATTTGCTTATTTCTTTAGCAGGCAGCACGCAGGATATGAAAATCGTATACACAAAGGTGTGTTTTAAATGTTCAAAAGGTTAGAAGAATTTCATGCAGGCCTTTGCAGCAACTATTCCTTGGTGGAAGACATCTGGACTGTGTTTTTTAAATGATAAGTTAGAATAACAACGTGCTGAGTATTAACACGGACCAGAAGTACAGCAAGGTGTTTATAGGCTCATTTTTGAACGTTGCTGACTGTCACTTAGAAGAAATACAATGTGCAAGAAGATCCTTCTCGCTTGACAATGACGAGACATTCATCCAGCTGGTATTGTTTTCAGTTTCTACCAAGTACCTAAGAATCAGGACCTAATATCCACCCATTTACATGGACTGGACGTGATTAGTCCCAAAATCCACCTGTTCGCCCTATTGAGTTGTGAATAGACCTACTGTCCACCCATTTCTAGGGATGGGGTGTGATTACTTGCATGTACCAGTCCTTCCTTGGAAATCTGTGTGATTAGTGCCACTGTCTATTCCTTTCTGGGATTAGTGTGATAAACCCCTCTCTGGATCAAGTTCGATTAATCCTAATATCCACTGACCCCACATCCCTCTTTTCAACCGAGTGCCATGTCTGCTCCTTCTGGAATTTTCTCTCTGTGACCACAGTCCTTATGTGTATCCCTTAGGACTGGCAGGCAGAAAACAGGTCTTTGGAGGCCGTCCCATTAAACAGGAGCTTAATGTTTGTGCCATCATTTGAGGGCAATTCTTCCTGTCTTTTTTATGTTTTTTATCAAGGGTTGCTCAGTGGTGCTGTTGTCCTCTAATGAGCTGATCATTGAGAAAATATTATTATGCACTTTATATAAAACACTTTATAGATGTTAAAGTTCTTAAACACATATGTGTCACTGCTGAGTTTCACACAGTATCTTGTGTGTGTGTGGGTGTGCTCCGTTTCCCACAATGCCTTGCTTTCAATGTCCGATGCTGAGAGGTGTCCTTCGCACAGTAGACAGCTTTTCTTCCTGTGTAACAACACCTTTGCCAAATCCTTGGGAATTTCATCATATACTATACATCTGAACACTTTTCAGGGAATTCATCACTTTGTATGAAATATTAAAGACTCTTGGCTGGACTGCCCATGAAACTGTCCAACTAGTGTGGTACAGCCATTATTAAATCAGGGGACAGATAATCTCTGATGGATGATGACCATGGACCAGTGAGAATCACACTGATGCCTCTTCTGCATTCCCAGTATGAGAATCACTTGACCACATACCTAGATCTTCACATCGTGACATATCAAGAGACTGTTGTAGTGTATTTTGTACTTCTGATTGGCTTGGGCCTGGTGGGTGGAGCCTGCTCTTTTAGCCATACCTCATTATTTAAAAATGAGACCTTTTTATGACTCCCTGCCCTAACTTCTGTCACTGATATGATTATGTTAACATCTCTATTAATATCACTTGGCAGGTGAACCTGCCTTTGGGAAGGTATGCCTAACTTTTAATGTTGGTCTGTTCCTTGGAGATCTGTCTGCCCCAACAGCTTTCCTCTGTGCTGCTGAGCAACCCTGCATGTTGGAGCCAGACGAGAAGGATTTGTAGGTTCTGAAGGGTGCTCATGAGATAGAAAGATGAGCACTGCTGGGGACCATGTCCTAGAAACATTGATGGGAGAACAAAGACCCCAAGGCAGGTGGTGTCACCATGGAGAAATGTAGGTGTACCATTTCTCAGTTATGCTTGAGCCCATTAGTCTCTGTAGAATCACAGAACATAAGATGTTCACAGAGGCCCTGGAGACACATCTATTCATATAGCTACACACACGCACACACACACACACACACACACAAAATACATATCTGTAATTTTGAACACACAGTTTTGTTGGCTGTGTAAACTGTGCTGCCTGAACTGTTGCCATTAGCGCTGGCCTCCTCAGCTAATCTCAAATCTCACTGAACCCAGAGTGCCTTATTTTTTTTTTTTTCCTCATTTAAGTGATCACGATTTCTGCAGGTCAACAAGAACAGTTACAGAGAAATGGTATAGATCAACCTGAAACACAACCTGTCTGTGTTTCCTATCTGAGGCCCACTTTAACATCATTATGCTCAGTTTTGTCAGTATGCATCTGAAACTGTCACATTTACAGTCTTATTTAAATTGAAATTCATGCTCTTTAGCCCTTTTCGGGGGTATGTGCAGTGAATCTGAGCTAACACATCTTCCCCAGCCACCTCTTGTTTCCCCATTTCCCATAATGCAGTCTAGGCTGCATGAGCAAACTTTAAAGTGTTGGTCTTTTCCCATTGCCAACAAAGTGGCTTAGTGCCCAGTCTAAGTATAAGGATTCATTTAAAAAAAAAAAAAAATCCAGCTAAAAAAGCAGATATATACAAAATTAGAATGCAGTCAGTAATCATGGGATTTATTACCATGTAGCAATAGTACATGTTCAGGTGTACCGCTTTCCCTGCAATCCGCTCCATCTGCAGCCCTTAATCTCCGGGATCTATCTGTTGTTTGTTTGTTTGTTTGTTTGTTTGTTTGTTTCCACCCTGGGAGAACACAAGTCAGATGTAATCCGCGACTCTAGTGAGTCAACAAACAGAACACTAGCAGAAACATGCAGTAACAGCACTTTAGCAGAACACGTAACACATCGCACTGAGGAGAGCGTGAAAGCAATATTTCATACGGTCTTCAGTTGCCGAGCAACTTGTGGACTCACAAAATAGGAACCTGTGCTGGGGTGAATAGACTTCAGGAGACTGGCATGATCCAAGTGACCTACAACCTCTCTGCCTAAATGTTCAGGCCCGAGCTATGACAGCTAACACACAAGCTACCAATGAAGTACCTCACCCCACTTCAGAATTTGTGATGTAAATACATTTACATTTTTTTGCCTTTAGCAGATCCATCTGCAGAGATTTATATGCAGATTTATTGCATTTTTTTCTTTAAAGTGTTGGGTTGAAGGCCTGTTGAAAGGTTCTTGTCTGCAGAGGACACTGCTGTGCTGGTTCTTGCACTTTGTCATGCCCACCAAGCTGTGCCAGATAATCCTCTTTTTCCTAGTTATTTAACCACTTAGTTTTATTAACTTACAGCAATTTATATCAAGGCAGTAACGTACAGAGGTATTTTTATTCTTGATCTGTTTCTACAGTTACTCGCATGTTACTGAATTGGATTACTTGGTTTGAGGGCTATTCCTAGGGGATGAAGAGTGGCTGCACAGTTGTCCATTATCATGCAAACATGTAAATGTGGGTCCTTGTCCATCCTCTCTTTATTCCTAATCATTCTCTCTCCATTATTCATCTGGGCCTCTTCCTCAGTTCTCAGTCTATTTCTCTGTGTGGATAGATTCATCCATTATCCTTCATTTTGCTATTTGAATTTAAAATGCCTTATTTATTCCAAAAAGAAATCACACTCAGGAATGGTGAATTGTAAGGACAGGTGAGCCATGGATGGCATGAAGGTTCCTGCAGGGCAACTGCATGCAGTATCACATACATTCACACGATAAGAGCAATGTAGAATCACCCATAAATCTGAAACGTCTTTAAGCAGAATGAGGAAAGTTATGGAAACCTACATAGTCGTGAGGAAAACATGCAAACTCCACATGGACTTTTAACCCGCTGAGATAGAACTGCTCTGAATATATGGAATGTGATCTCTTACTCGGGAATTCAGGGATGCTCTGTGGCAGTCATATCCTGGAAGTGCGATTTGACTTTGTTGCTGGTGCCAAAAACCAAAAGCATGTGGGTGGTGATGAAAACCTGGCCTGAACTTGCACTGGCCCAAAGGCAAACACATCTTCTTATCCGCTTGTCTGCACTCCTTAAATTCAAAGTATCAGACATTGAGCTGCCAGTGTGATAGTCCTGTTGGTGTCTCTGCTAATACACTGACATTATGATTCCTTGTTTGCTGCTGACTCCACAGTTGGATAAAGGTTTCTTTCTTCCTGCTGGTGCCATCTTTGATAGATTTCTTCTTCCTTTGTTGGTACTGCAGCTGCAGAAACTGCCCATGTGGGGGTATAGTATTACATATTCTGTTGGTATGCAATATAACTGCACAACATGGCACCTTCTCACTTCTCAAGTCTCAAAACTACAAAACGAAGCAGATTAGCTCCCCTCCCTTGAGAAGGATTTGGTTTATCTAATTTTAAGGTGTTAATGTATGCTTTCACCGCTTCTCCACACTGCAAACCGGCTCCACAGTGAGCTTTGCTGAGCTGTGATGTTTTTTTTTTTTGATGCTCAGGAGATTGTGGAGGGCTTTTTAGTTTCTTTCAATTAAAGTAAGCGCCACTGGTTCTTCTCTGCAGCAGAATAATATGAATCTGACAGATGCTTCTGTCCCCAAGATGTGTTACGCATGAATGGGGGATATCACAACAGATCCAGAAGATGAATTGAGCCTGAGAGAGTAAATAGAGCACCGCATTGTGAGATTATCTTCCCACAAATAGTGTCCAGCAAGCTTAGGTAACCAGCCAGCATGTAGGTAATGCTGAGGTAAGGTGTTTACCCTGCCAGTATCTAATCCCAGCCTTCTGGATATGTGGAGTCCACCTTGTATGGAACTTATTTTAGTTTCTCTTTGCTTAATCCAAATCTGTGTGTCTCCACTGAGGCTTTTACACATTAACCGCTCTCCCATTTTACAGTCATAATGAGTTTTTGTTATCATCCCTTAATGACCTCTGGGAAGATGTGGTGTTGGTTTGCTTTTGGAGTAGAGGAGGACTCGTGTTCAATAGCAAACCTCTACGCAGTTGTACAGTTGCCCAAGACTTTCACACATAATCCATTGGCTGGTGGAGTCGGCATTCCACTACCTGACTGCCAGGGATAAGGGAATTTAGGACTTGTTTGTGCCTCTTTCATTTGCCGTCTCCATGGATTTTTGGCTGATAAATAAAAGATGTGTTTGAGATCAAGAGGGATGAAAACTTGTAGACAAAGGAATTTTGGTTCCAGTAAATAAAATGTATTGCTTTATTTAATAGGTGCTAATGCGAAAGAATCTCTTTAGCATCAAGTGGTCCCAAAGACTGCACTCTGTTTATTTGCTTTTGCTTCACTGGGATCTGAAGCTTCATCGTCACCTCTCTGTCAGTCCAGTCCATTTTTATTTTTCATCATTTGCCATTTCTTTTCTCCCCGCTACAGGAAATGGGCTACTGAAGATCAGATAGGCAGAAAGGTCGTATTTCAGATCAGATATACACAAAATATGTGCCTAAACAATTTCAGGCAGAATAAAAAATGTGAGAATTAACTTCATAGCCCATAAAGAACATATGTATTCCTGGATACTGATACAAAATGGAAATAGCCATTACTGGCTGCTGGGCAAGGTGAACATGCAAACTCAATGCATACCACTGAATTGGACTTGAACTGCATATCAAGCCAGCAATGCAAAGGTACCAGCTTACCCCACTGTGCCACCAGATCCCTAACCTTTTGATGGTGATACCTGGGAGCGTAAAGCTGAATTTTCTGGAACTTCAACACAGTCCATCTTGTAAATAAGAGCAGCAGGTGGTGCACTGGTTATGACTCTCACCTTGCAGTTGAACAAGTGCTGTAATGCCCTTGATCAAGGTACAGTACAGTCCTTTAATAAATACAGAAAACATTTCCCAGCTGTATAAACTGGTAAATCAGTGTAAAGCTGATTGTCCAACACTAGAATTCATCTTGGAAAAATGAGTAAGATTAATAAGGGTTAATGTTAGTGCTTTAGCAAAAGGCTGTGGGGTGAGCACCTTCTCATCTACGGTAGCCACTGTGTTGTAAAAGATCTGGGGGAGGGGACGATTGCATGAAGTGGGAGGGGTTAAGTTTGCAGTAGGTGCTGCATTTCCCTGTGCAAATTAAAACAGCTTCTGTTCCTTCTCTCTCTTACTCACTCTGTTCTGCTGTCAGTGGTGGAGGACAGTTGGGGGGGGTGAAGGTGATGAACTGTGCTCATGAGCCTTACCAGAGTATATCTGGGTAGGGGGGTTGCAGGAAGGAACTGGAAAATATAGACAATTCTTGATCAAAAATTGAAATAAAAATTCAATGTTGCAAAAATCTTAAAATGAACTAAAGGTGCTTTTCTCAAAACACTCCTTGATGATAGTAATATACACATCTGGAGGCCTAACAATATATTTACAGCATCGCAATCCCCAAAATTATTTGTTACAAAAAATATAAATTAGTTATTGGTATAAGTGAAGCTCAACAGGCTAGAAGGTATTCCGTTGGAATGATTTTTTTTTCCCAGCTTCATCGCTGTCATTTCCTACAGAGAACCTTCACTGTCCAGACCCAGGCTCTCTGCCTCTCAGTCCAATGGGATGGAGCAGAGGCACAAAGATGAGAATGGGGACACCGAGGGATTTACCTCTTGATTACTGAATCATTCACCGCCCCAATCCCTGCCCCACATCACACAGGATGACGAGCCAAGGAGCTTCAAAGTGAGGTCAAATTTCCAAGGGCCGGGGACAGGTTCTGTCCAGCCCATTGAACAAAACAGGTAGCGCTGATGCCTTAACCTTCTGGGCTATGTATTTGATTCTGGGCTCAGCCTGTGTGTGGTTTGCATGTTTTTCTTGCCTCTTCATGGCTTTCCCTCCACAGTCCACAGAAAGGTGTGGGGGGGGGGGCAACTGCTGCCCAATGAGTCAAAATTTCAGTCAGCATCACATGTATTCTTTTCTTGCCTGCCTCACCCTAGTCAAACAGAACCAGGCACTTTATAAAATATTCTCTGTGCAGTAAAAAACAATCATAATACAACAAATTTTGTTGACAGAGACAAGAGGCAATGACTTGTATGTTTATTCAGAACAGAGGAGTTTGGCCAGGAGGAAGAGGTGAAGTAGAAGAGGAGAAAAGCAGGCAGTAAACAAGAGAGGTAGAAGAGGAGAAAGGCAGATGGAGTGGAGGAGGTGGAAAAGTCATGCAATGGTGGACTGGAGGAGTACAGGTGGAGTACAAGAGGTGCTCTCCATATCCCAAATCACAAGCCGGTTGTGGAGTACCAGCCCTGTGGGCACTCTCAGGTGCAAAGCATTAATCAGGGTGTTTGCTGAAAGCCTGCAGACTCCATGTGGACCTGAGCGATTCCCCCCGCCTTCTGCCTACTGAATTATTTACTGCTGCAGCAAGTTGATCAAAGCGAGGTGAAGCAGTCCCTCACTGCGGGATTTATGGGCTTTTGCACATCCTTCTCACTTTGCCGGCTTTGTTTGCACTGTGCTGCATATGTACTCCACTGTTTGTGTGGTGGATTTATTATTGCAAATTACTGTCCCACACTTGTCTATGCAACCTGTCAGTTTTTCACATTTAGTCCCAGTCATTTTAATGTAATGTTTATTGTTATTTATCATAGTGCTTAAATAAAAACTAAACTAGAGGAGGCAGCATCACAAACAAGTAGCTCCTCATGTTAGTCTTGCAATGATTTTTGAAGATGTGACAAATTTATGGCTCATTGTTTTTTAGCAGGGTTTGCTTCAATTACATAATGTCACATTTTATTAGAGCATATTTAATCAATCAGTTTTAACCTACTGTGTAAAAAGATAGTAGAAAAAAGGAACTGGAAAAGAAAAGCACTGTGGGTCCATTTTTGTTTAACTTGATGCCACTATTTTTACAGCAACTTGTATGGTGTTCCTGAAAACAGGTGATAAATATCAGCATAAGCACTGTTTTATTGTTTAAACAATAAATCAGTCAACAATTGGCATGGAACAGGAGCTTGTGGTATAGCATATTTTTATTTCCTATGTAGTTGGGAGTGTTTTTTTTCCTCTCCTCTGCTGCCAGCTGGCTTACCTCATCATTAACTGTAATTTTTAATTCCTGCCACTCAGTGGAACTTTGTTGAGCATACTGTAAAAATAAATTGAATTAATTCAGATCAAAGTATATTTTATACATATATATGTTTATGTTGTGTATATTTTACAAAGTATTTATACTGTAACTGACGATTTAAATAAATCAGGTTTTGAACAGACTGTACTTTATAATGCTGTGTTTAAGTCAGTGTGCTAAATTAAATGTGTTACGACCCGGCTCGTTGGCTAGGGGACCAGCATTGAGGATCGTAGCATTTTAAGGAAAAGGAAGCAAATGTAGGTGGTAGGGAAGAACCCCCTTTAACAATGAACCCGATACATAGCAGAGTTATACAGTTTAACAGTGACCAAGTGAAATTTATTTACAGTGGGGAGTGATGGAATTATATACAGACACACATACAAACAAGCAAAAACCAGAACCAGGCTCCAAACAGTTTTACAGAATATAGGCGGTTCCCAACTCAAAAACAACAGAACAAAACGGACATCCTGACCTGGGCCACGAAAAGAAAACAAATTACAAACTCAAGCCCAATCGACCTCCACTACAGAAATCACCAAACCAATACAAGGGTGGGAGACCACCACTTCGCCTGATGTTTTAACGTAGTTGTGAGTACAACAGATCGCTGTTAGTACCAGGTACATCGAGGGTTGTACACTCCCCGATGCCAACACTGTACAAGTAAGGGCAAACAGCAAAATCCCCCGCTAGACATAGAATGCCAGAAAACACGACCAAGACTAAGCTGTTTCCGCTGCCTCCATGGTGGTCCGTGCAGATAAACGCTTACAGGGGTGACGTCATCCGCTGATGGGCCAATCCTGGCTCTGACGGACCTGTCAAACACTGAACCCCTATGGAGAGACCGTGCAAACAGGCACACGACAGTTCCCCACCAGAAAAAAAACAAGAACCGTAACAAATGTCTGTTTATAACTTTTCAAAGTCCACAGATTTGCTCAGTGATTTTTACAAGATAATGATTCGAAATGTAATGTTAAGTCAAGAAAATGTTTGCATCTGAAATCGTGGCAAATACTGCTGCACCGCTGAGCAGATGGTCTTCCCTTGGTCCTCCCACCACCTCATTCTCTTAACACTTGGGTAAATGTCAAAAAATAAATGGAAGGACACCTACAGTAAAGCTGTTACTCCATTCAAGAAGAAATGGAAGTGTTGAGCTGTTTGTGATAATCATGTTAATATGGCTTCACCTCCTACACGCATAACCTTTTAATATGTTCACAAATGGCCGGTTCGTGTGATCTGGCTGCTATACCACATTTCCTGATTATTATGCTAACTTGGTCTTGAACTGTGAGTTTAAGGTGACATGATCCTGAGCTAATAAGCCTATGATAGGCCACTTATCTCTGACTGGACCACGTGTCTCGGAGCTCAGAGAAACGTGAGCGTACAAGGAGGCTTGGAGCTTGGTCTTGATCCCATTTTTACAGTCTGCTTTATGCTTAATATTAGGCAAGAACTTATCTAATTTTCAGCTTGCATTTCATGCAATGTAATGTGCCCTAAAAATGAGGTGAGCTGACTATCTGAATATACTAAATGACCAGGTTTTTCCATCAATGGATGTTTTCTTTCCTGATAGCACAGCCATATTCCAAGATGACAATGCCAGGATTCATCGGACTCAAATTGCAAAAGAGTGGTTCAGGGAGCATGAGAGAAACATCATTTTCACACATGGATTGACCACCACAGAGTCCAGACCTTAATCCCATTGAGAATCTGGAATGCGCTGGACTCTCCCATCAATACAAGATCTTTGCAAAAAATTAGTGCAACTCTGGATGGAAATAAAAGTTGTGACATTACATAAGCTTATCGAAATGATGCCATGGCGAATGTGTGCCATAATCAAAGCTAAAGGCAGTCCAGCGAAATATTAGAGTGTGTGACTTTTTTTTGGCTGGGCAGTGTATGAGAAACATTGTCTCCTGCAGCTTGTAAACATCACACTGCGAGCGGAGCAGAGAAACATTTGTCTTATAAACCATGGCTACGTGACAGTCCAGTATAATCTCATCAGTATCAGTGCAAGCCTCCAACTTTCATGGAGGACACATTCTGAGGTTATAAGCAGGCAGTTATAAAATATCCCTTTAAAGTTTCCCTCATTATGCATCCTCTAATAAATTATTGCTTAAAAATATACTATAAGTTACTTTGTAATGCCATTAGAAATAAGTGACCAAGTGTTGGCGTTGATGGCACTGGCTGACCAGCCAGCCCAGAAGTTTCCAGAACCTGAGCAACTCTGTACTCCAAGATTTTCTTCCCAGAGATCTCTCAGTTAATTACAGATGACTGAGCTGAGGACTTAATCTTGTAAACCTGGGCACTTTAGTTGAGAATTCACTCTTTAAACCTGCAACAAAAAAAACAGCTAATAAGGAAAATATCAGCAGCACCACGATTCTTAATTTTGTCATGAGTGACTCAGTAGTAATTGTTTCAATAAAGTAGTGTTTAATTATACATATTAAATTATTGAAGGCTTTGGAACAATTAAATAACCAGAGAACTGATTTAGAAAAAATTATTTTAATTCTAATAATTCATTTTGGCTTGCACGTTACCAGATTTATTTTGGAGGTACGGATACCCCTAAAATATTGCTTTAAGAGTGGTGGATCCAAGTGGATAATGCTGTCACCTGGCTCATTATGTGTGCTCTTCTTGTGGTTGTGAAGATTTCCTCTGAGTGCTCTTTCCTCAGCCCAAGAACATGTGTTTCTGAGACCTTTGTACTCCTCATGTGGCTGCTTCTGCTCCACCACAGGCCACACTGTTTATACAGGGTAATTTTTGTGGGAAATTTTTACTACATAGATGGACATTTCAGGGTAAGAGGTTAATTAAGGGTACAACAACAGACTTCAAACCAGGGACTTTCAGGTCGAAGGCACTATCTCTAACCAACAGCCTACTCGCTGTCTCCACTGATAGTCAATAGATAATTTATGCTAACATTGTAAGGTGTTGGTGAGGTTTCAGGCCACCTTATTTGCTTTGTGCAGGTGATTACATTCTGTATCATTTTTTTGGACCAATTGAAGTATTAAATTAGCAATACAATGCTCGCTCTACTTTTGGACGAAATCGTGTCAGCCTTTAGTATTGCTGGTGCATCAGGTGGTGTGCTAGTTGGTTCATGTATATGAAGAACTGAGGTTTGAATCCCACCTCATCAATCAAGGTGCTTACTTTGAATTGATGCAGTAAAACTTGCCTAGATGCTTCTGTGTCTGGAGTGCTGAGCATTTGGTGTCCTGCTGCTAGAAGCACAGCAGCAGCCACCACCACCACAGAGTCTCTGTGATGTCTGAACTGATGTCCAGCATCCTTCATTGAACTGACCTTCTGGCCACAGAAGCTGATCTCTTGAAAATCGTGTCAGTTGTAGAGATTGTTTATCTGTTTGTTTATTTGATTTTTCATTTACTCCAGTGTTCTGTTTCTGTTATGTTGTGCACCCTGCAAAGAAATGGACTATGTAAATGCATTATTTAAATGTCAGCAGTGACTTACATGTTGGGTCACCTCTGCTGTGAAATGTCCTAGTTTGTATTTTTAACAGAAGAATGAGACCTTGGAGGCAAACACCATTGGCTCTGCACTTGTAGTTAATGTTTTTACACTGTGCAGTACAATGTGAATTTATATACGTATACAGGTTATCCAAAGTGTTCAAATCAAGGTACACTCAGCCTTTATGTAAGGGGGTTCTAGACAGCAAAAAAACTACTGAATTGGTTTTGAAAAGTATACCCTATATGGTCAAAAGTATGTGTACCCTCCTTTAACTTACTGAGTTGTACTGTTTCAGCCACACCCACACAGCATATAAATACATTCTAGACAATTATGTTCTTCCAGCTTTGTAGCCACAATTTGAGGAAGAAGTTCCTTTCTGCCTCTGGAACGACAGCTCATCAACAAAATGAGCTCCATAAACACAAGGTTGGCCCAAATTGGTGTGGAAGAGCTTGAGAGACTGCACAGAGCCCAGACCTCAACCTCATTGAACACCTTGGGGTTGAACTAAAAAGCCAACTGTTAGCCAGGCATTCTTGCCCAACATCATTGCTCAACCTCACTGATGTTCTTCAGGCTGAATGGGCACAAATTCCCAAAATCTGGTAGAAAGTCTTCCCAGAAGAGCAGGGGCTATTTCAGTGGCAAAGGGCAGGGGGCAACTCCATTTTAATGCTTATGGGTTTGGAATGGGAGGTTCAATAAGCACATATGGGTGTGATGCTCAGGTGTCCACATACTTTTGATGGACTACAATCTATAAAGCTATTCCTCGCTATCTATCATCTCTATCCAAAAATTTGCTTCTACGACTCTTGAAAATTTCTATAAAACATTGACTTAATCAAAAAGCTGCTCTTCTGAGTCTACATTCCAATGTCAATGCATGCACTAGCAAAAATGTTTATATCATCATTCCAGTGATTGAGAGAGACAAAAAAGAGACAAAAGAGTTTATTTGTCACGTACATGGTTGTACACCATGTAGTGAAATGTGTTCTGATCCAGGATAGACTGTGCATGAAAATTTACAATGAAAAAATAAAAAAAAATAAAACAAACAACCAACCCGAACACCAAGAAGAAAAGAAACAAACACCAAATAGATAAATAAGTAAAAATAAAGAAAAAATAAATAAATAAATAAGTGAAACGGTAAAGAAACTTTAAGGTGCACTCGAAGGACAGTGACAGTGAGGGGAGTGGTCATAGAATATTGACGACCCTGGTCTGTGAGGATTGTGATAGCATGTCCGGGTTCAGAAGTCTTATGGCCTGTGGGTAGAAGTTCCTCCTGAGCCTCTCCGTTCTGGCCATAATGCTTCTGAAGCGTTTGCCTGATTTCAGCAAGATGAATAGATGGTTGCTGAGATGAGACAGGTCACCGATGATCCTAGTCGCTCTGGTCCTGCATCTCCTGGCGTAGATGTCTTGTAGGGATGGCAAATCAGATCTGGTGCAGCGTTCCGCTGCCTGGATCACTCTCTGCAGTGCCTTGATGTCTCGAGCACAGCTGTTCCCAAACCAGGAGATGATGTTCTGAGTCAGAACAGTTTGTACAGCACCAGAGTAGAACATTTTAAGGATCGCCAGAGAGACCTGTAGCTTCCACAGCTGCCTGAGCTGCTTTGCTCTACTGGCCTGAGCTCGGATGTGTACAGTCCATGTCAAGTCCTCAGTGACATGAACGCCCAGGTATTTGTAGCTGCTCACCCTCTCCACTGCAGTCCCGTTGATTTTAAGGGGGGGTGTAGGACCGCTGCTGTCGCCTACCAAAGTCCACCACCATCTCTTTAGTTTTGCCGACATTCAGTTGGAGGCAGTTCTCCTGGCACCATGATGCCAAGTTCTCCACCTCCTCCAAGTATGCAGTCTCATCGTTGTTGGAGATGAGGCCCAGCACCACCGTGTCGTCAGCAAATTTGATGATGGAGTTGGAGGCGTGCGTGGCCACACAGTCGTGAGTGTAGAGGGCATAGAACAGGGGGCTAAGTACACAACCTTGTGGAGCTCCTGTGTTGCGCATGATGATGCCGAAGGTGCAACTACCGACTCTCACCACCTGTGGTCTGCCTGTGAGGAAACTGAGAACCCAGGCACACAGGTGGTGGTTCAAATCCAAGTCACTCAGTTCAGTGAACAGTCTGTGGGGACAATGGTGTTGAAAGCTGAACTATAATCAATGAACAGCAGTCTCACATAGTTCCCCTGTTTCCTGTCCACATGACTGAGGGTGGTGTGCAGGACGTGGGATATGGCATCATCCGTAGATCTGTTGGGGCGGTAGGCAAACTGAAGTGGGTCTACAAGGCTGGAGATGGATACTGTGATGATGGCTTTGATGAGTCTCTCAAAGACCTTCATGACTACCGAGATTAGTGCAACAGGCCGGTAGTCATTTGGGCATGATGGCTTATTGTTCTTTGGTACCGGGACAATGGTGGATGTTTTAGAGCACCGAGGGACTGTGGACTGAGCCAGAGACTCGTTGAAGATGGTTGTGAGAACTCCAGCCAGCTGATCGGCGCAGCAGCGCAACAGGCGCCCGGAGATGCCGTCCGGCCCCGGCGCTTTCCTGACGTTGACCTTGCCACAATTGACGCGTGTCACTCTGGTGGAAAAGCGACTCGACCCGCTCCCGGTACCGGCGCTTCGTGTCCTTCACTGCACGCTTGAAGGTGGATTCAAGTGCAGGGGGTAAATATATAGCAAATAAATACTTCTAGTGACAAAGAGGTGCAACAAAAATTGATGAACTGGAGTGCTTAGATAAGCAGAGGACTCTGAAACATCATGACAGGAAGCTCAGAGATGTGGATAACAGGGGATGTGGAAACAAGGGGCTGGGTTAACAACACTGGACTACTGATTGACACAAAGCACAAAAAGGAGGAACAGAACAAACTCAGGACAGACCGGCTGGGGAAGTTGTGAGTGCTGTTAAGATTCCACAAGGAGGTGAGTGAGATTCATTCTTTGAAAGGCTGGGATGATGAGCAGATTGGAGGCAAGTTTATCAATGAAATCAGGAGCGTAAGGACCCCTGCTAGTCAGCTAGGGTACTGTCTAGTGGGAATTTGACAGTTTAAATCCAAGTGAGAGGATGTTGAGTGTTAGGATAGCAAAAGTATTGCTTTAAAAGACTGAAGTGTTATGGGATGTGAATGTAATTCCAGAGAAGAGTCTGTCATCCATTTTGGGTGAGTTGCTTAATTGAATAAATGGGAGGCAGAATTTTCTGATATATGCATGTATTTGGCAGAAAGTGCACGGCTATAATGTTGCTCATAATAAACAATGTTTTAGTGGATTGTTTGGCTCACTACTCTGACTGATGGAGTTAAAAGTGAGAATTACTCTGGAGCAGTAACACCGCTGCTGGAGTTTTCAGTGCAAATCTCCTCTGGGATTTGCAACAATGTCAGTGGCAAGTCAGGAAAGTTAATGTGAGTGCACTGCAGTTTAATCTCATCTGTTCTCCTGATGGGATTGCTTCTCTTTCGTCTGTCATTTAACTGTGTTGTCCAGTATTGCTATTATAATCCCACATCATGAAATGAAAATGTCTTCTGACATGGTGGAAAAGCTTGTGGTTAAATCCTTAGTGGACTCCTATGTCTTTGTAGCAGTGTTTTAATGATATTTTAGGGAGACTTTGGATGTGCTGGGAACATGTTATTATTTTTCCAACTGGAAATAGTTGAAAATAGGCTTCTGCTATCTGAAAATGGATTTAGATTCGAACAACAAACAACAGTTACGTCCTTTTTCATACATCAGACCTATCATTCAGTACAATAGGCTTCCTACGTGTCCTTCATTCAGTCTTAAAAATGATAGCGCAGACAGTACAACCACACATGCATGCAATTAATCCCACATAAGTGACAACCTGACAGTATAACTGGCCATCCCTGGTTTGTAGTTAAGAGTAGTCATTCAGCTCAGCAAGAAAGTAAACATGAAGTAAACACTTGTGATGAACACATAAGGAAACCAAAGAGTTCACTAAAGTATTTTCAAAAACCTTAATTATTCAGATGTCAACATGGGAGGACAACTTTCTACTAAACTAACAACATTATTCAATCACAAATACTGATCAGCCTGTGCATGTGGCACACATAGTCTAACATAGTGTAGAAGAGTGGAGTAAGATTGTTTCTATCGATGCCCTCGAGATACTGGAGCTGGACGAAGCAGGTGGATGGAACCCAGGCACAACTGCTTGTGATCTTCCTGCCTCTGAGGCTGACAGAAGTGTCCCATTATGTCAACCACCTACTCTACCTTACCATAATTACAAGTAAATAATCACTTTCTGACCACAATGCAGTAAAGTGATAAAAGGACACAATTTCTTTTTACAGTTCCAGAACAGACCATCCCGATGCACCTTTAAGCAAGGTGTTTCTTCCCTGCCTTTACTCAATGCAAGCTGTCTCCTTGTGTAAAGCTCTTGTTAACTTGGGAATGTGCTGAGAAGAGAAATAACCACTATGTCTCGTTCTATGCTTGCCAATGGTGCTGTAGTTGGCATGGAGAGCAAGAAGCTGTGGTTTAGAAGGTGAAGGGGCTGTGGTTCAGGTGGGAAAATCCACTGATAATAAACCCAAACTCCCACACATCCACTGCCACTTACCAGGAGCCGTGACTTGGAGCTGCCAGGAAGGCAATGCGCCAAGGTGCCCAGATGCCACGAGCTGGGACTGCATCCCGGAATCTCGAGTGAGCCAAGCACCACCACTGTGAAAGCGTGGCTGGAATGAGAAGCTTCAACGTTAACTGATTCCGCAGTGTCTGTGGCATGAGCCGTGCGTGTGACCTTGCCTTAGAAAGAAGGGCAAAGAGGTGGTTATGGTGTAAACTTCAGGACTGTGGCACGTTGGGATGATGCAGTTGTACATGGCCAAGACGAATACAGATTTAAAGCTGTCTTTGTCATTTCTGTACACCAAACTCCTTATCGTTTATTCAGATCTAGTGGCTGCAATGCATTATGAAAAGTGTGAGCCAGCACTCAGTTAAAGAAATGAAAATAAACTTTTTAACTTAAAAACGGGACACTTTTTTCTGTCATTCCTGGTAATGCCTAGGGGTTGAAGATATTTGTGTTGTGTATTTATATGTCACACAGTGACCCCATTGGAAATTTTGCTTTTCTGTGTGTTTGGTCCAACTTTGATGGAGGGTTGCATCAGCTGCTGAGCTGACCTGACTACATTCTGGGAGTAAAAAAGGCCCTGGGGTCCAAAGGCCTGGTCTCAAGAGCCAACTGCTTATATTGACATAAGGCAAGACTGTTGGGCCCTAGAGAGAAAACCAGCGAAATATAGTTTGAATAATATCATGTCAAAATCTAACCAGTGCACTATTTGCAGAACCACTGCTGTCAATTACAAGTAGACAAATAAAATGCAAACATTTTCACCTGCTGAGAAAAAGTGATGCGATGTAAATAGTGGACTTTAGAGCTGTAAGTCCCCTGGGGTTAACTACGTGGAGAGGGTAACTCAGCCTGGACTGATTCTATAAATATGAGACCCTTAAGGGGTTGTTTAAGGAGATACTGAACCACTGTGATGTTTGTTTCAGGTCTTCTGTTGGAAAATAAATCCAAAATGTAGTGATGCTATTTTCTTTCCATGCCAATGAAACCTGTCTAAGGGGTTGACACAAAATCATGTCATCACTGTGAATCTGGTGAAGCCTGGAGGTCAACTGTCTCGTATGAGATCTTGGGTCACGATCTGGCCCAGAAAGTTTCAGCAGCAGAATTGAGCTCTTAGGTTGCAGTTATCAAGTGACCTCAGGTCTTGAAGCAAAGCTGAGGAGTACAAATGTGTTGTGTGTGTGTGTGTGTCCTGTTAACTGACTAACGCAACTTTTGTGATACATACAGTAGATGATCCCCCAGCCTCATATCCCATCAGTCATCTGTTTCCAGTTCTGCTTGCGAAATACTCACTCTCTTCCTCAAATTGAGGAGCTTTAAAACACAAACAAACTCTGACTTAATAGGTGCCGAGTTGGGCCTAGAAATGCAAGTGGCATCAAGGTCCCGAGAATTAAATCCTCTAAGGGATAAATCCAGCCAAGCATGGGTAAACAAAATTCTCTGCTTCATTGGTTGCTGACAAGGCAGTGTCAAAACCACGTATTTGTCAGAGTGAGAACAGTCAAACACCTTTATAGCTTGTGGCCCTCTGACTTGCACTGTATAGCCAAAAGTGTGTGGACACCCGAGCATCCCACCCATATGCACTTGATGCCACAAGATCATCAGTGAGGTCAGGCAAGAAGGCCTGGGCCATGGTCGGTGTTCCAATTCATCCCAAAGCTCCTCAGGGGGATATATAGGTCAGGGCTCTGTACAGGCCACTCAGGTTGTTCTACGCTAACCCGGGTGGACGGAGAGGGCACAGTAATGCTGGAGCAGGAAAGGTTCTTCCCCAAACTGTAGCCGCAAAGCTAGAAGCACACAATTATCTAGAATGCATTTGTACGGCTGTAACTGAAACAGCTCAACTCAATCATTATAAAGGTGGGTTCACATAATTTTGGCCATATTGTGTACGTACATTATTCATCTGTTACATTATCTATTACTCTTTTGTTACTTTCAATATTTTTGATGGAGCTGTTCAGGCTGATTATGGGTCAGAGTCCTTCCGTTTCCTTTTGCGTTTAAGGAGATTCACAATCTTTCCCAAAGGTAAAGATGAACATTGTTGTCCTGGAGTATGAACCTGCAATATTCTGACTATTTTCTGGACAAAAGACATAACAATGAACTCTTAGGTTGCATTATGCATTATGATGGTCAAGAGGGTTGCTGGTCAAGATACGACAAAGAAAAATGAGCAGGCACATCTAGGGTACTGGTGCTATCTGTAACTAGGAGATGCTCAGGAGATGAGGGTAACAGCTCCATTTCACCTCTTCCTTGTTATGCAAATAATTCTTGGACCAGTGAGAATCAGAGTAAGATACACACTAGCTTCTTATCCCATGAGTTACAAATGTTCAAAAATCAAAACAATGCAACTTTCTCTGGTTTGTTTATTTTCACATGAAAAATATAAATAATTGAAACACAAAACATATAAGTCTTAGGATTCCATGTAGTTTATCTGAAGGTTTTTGCTGAATTTAACCTTTGCAAGAAAAGAGGGTCATCAATATTAATAAGATTTTATTGTGAGTTGGTAGTAAAAGTGAGGTTGGATTTAAAAACAGTTCATTTTTGTGCTTGTGTTTTGTACTTTAATGAAGGCTGCTGCAGCAAGATCAAGATTCGGTCCTAACCCACTGAAATTGCACACTGTTGGTTCTAACTACTGCACCATCTGCTGCTGCTTTACATCCAACACGACCTTAGAATTAGAAATGGATTGTTGTCCTGGGTTTGTTCTTCCTCTGAAAGTCAATTAGAATTTCCCAGATGCACCCTAAATTGTCCGAAACTGTTCAACATCTCCAAGATTTACTTGCTCTCCAGTTATCTTTTTCCAAAGTGGACATGATTTAAACAGCAGAAGATGCCCGCTTTTGTTCTGTTTCGTGCTTTGCAGTATCACTTTAATAAACTATTTAGATTCCTCTTTGAGCCTTTGAACATTTTCTTCTGGGAAATCAGCCATTTTCCAGCATGTTTTCATTTGTCCAACAGCTTCTAATTGTGATTAGATATCAGAAGTGTTTCTATAGTCAAGGTGACACTGCAGCATCCATACAACAGCAGCACTGTTGTGTAACCCTCAACAGGCAAAGTGATTCGTGCTACTGGCAGTAAAAAGGTAGACAACAGAGGTGTAATTTTAAGAGTACAAATGTGCCACTTCAGTGATGCAGAGCTGCACCGTTCAACTACCCAATTTTTACAAAAAGGAGATGCAGAATCAGAAAAACTTTATTAATCCCAAAGGGAATTATTTAAATTCTGTGAGATTTGTGAGAAATCACAGAGATGAAATTCACAGGGGTTTTATGTATAGCAGAGGCTATGAATAACTGCACACATGTGCGCACACGCACACACAAACACATGGAGACCCACACTTGCATGTTTTTATAGGTCTGGTTAGCCTGATATAATAATGGTTAGGAAATAACTTTTTTAAAGAAATGTTGCCAATTAGACCAGGAAGTTCTACTCTAGCTTTACTTATTTAATTATTATAGGAATAAAAATATTTTCACAGCAAAGACTGACAAGCAGGAGGAATCAAAGCTCTGTAATTAATTTCACAAACTCATTGTCTCATTTTGCCATAGTGGAATGATTCCCTGGCAGGTCATTTCTCTCCCAGCTGGATGCATTGCATCGCGGGTGCCAAGCGGAATTGCTCAACTGTGGCTGGGTGTGTCTCTGTTACACACCAGGGGGTGTCAAGTGGAGGGGGAGATTGTGGTTGCCAGTGGCAACAGCCTCTGGGTCAAAGGAGTTAAACACTGATGGAAGCAGAGAGAGGTATGAGAGCTTCATGTTAATCCAAGACATGGACTTCAGGTGCACGCAGTACACCTTTAACAACAACACGATGACCATGAATGCACATTGACTTACCATCATGAGAGTGCCCACTAATACTGCCAGTCCACCAGATTATTTCTGGGAAACAATCTTTATTCCCTTTACTGTCAAGTCCTTTCCAAAAATATTCAGAATTCCAAAATTCAGCATGCTGTAAGCAATTGCCCTACTGCCTCCACAGTTCATCCTGACCTTCTCAGTAATTCTCTGGTTTGTGGGAGGCTACAAAGTACTACCCAATGGATAAAAGCATGCAAACAAAGGGAGAGTTTGGTCCCCACAAGGTCTAGGTTTCTATTAGGCAGCAGCACAATCCACCATGCCATCATGCTACTGTTACATCGAATCACAGTGATGTATTTCATACTCATACTTGCAGCAAACAGTGCAGCTATAGTCAGATTTTCCTTTCCTCTGTGACAGAAGCTGGGTTAATGGTGAAAGAAATTCTAATGTTGTTTGTAATATCAGACCTTATTTGGCAACAAACAGAGAAACACTGACACTTTCAACCTGCAGTGCATGGGAGGGTCAGGCTGAGGGCCTCAGAGATGCCCTCAGGGCATGAGCTGGATACTGATCTCCCATTTTGTACTTCTTTTTTAAGGCTGGCTGTTCACATCTTGACAGTTCAAACTGGTTCACATCCTGTTTTGCATCATACAGAAAGCCTCCTTTTCTCCTTCAGGCTGTGACTTCAGGCCTAAGATAAGGCAGATGGGCTTACCTTTTTATCTTTTCCCTTCTCTAAACCTTTACTAATAAAGATTATGTAGCGACATGACTATTCAGAAAGTTACAGAAACACAGAAAGGAGTTGTCAGCTGTTTACTATATATACTTGATATTCAAATATATTTGGTTCAAATAATATATATGATGTTGTCAATGAAAATAAATACTATAGACTGACTAGGATACTTTTAAGAATGACACAGGTAACTATGAAGCTCTTTATAAAAAGTGAAAAGTACACATATTTATTCAATTTATATTAAAAATTGATAATTATGAATTTATTAATAAGACAAATCCTTGTGTTATTTTTACCTTTAAATTGTTTTTGTTGTTATTGAATTAATTTGTTGTTAAATATGTCATATTTTCACATGCAGTCTCAAATGGTTTGGTTTGAAGGAGATCTGATTACACAGCAGGATTTTTTGCCAGCCTAGGATAAGTCTCACAGAATCAGAAAAAACACACACTTCCTCAGCCCTTTCTTGTGTGCGTGTGTGCTCATGCGTGTGTCTCTCTCTCTCTTTCTCTCATTCTCTTTCTCTCTCTTTCTCTCTCATCCCTCTTCTGGGTTTCTCCCTGCCAGTCACTCACTCTCTTTGTGTACTTGTTGATATACAGGGCTAGCCATGCTTGACAAGCAAATTTGTTCTTGCTCTACAGCAAAAATTGCATAAGCTCACACAGTTCTTTTTATTATCATTAAGCCAGTGTAAAAAATATGAGGCGATTGTAATGTGTTGTCACTTCTTGCCATTTGTACCACATGTGTTAAATGGTGGGTTATTAAGCCCTGATTTGGCGGTTCCCACTTCTGTGCTTCCTGTGCTACAACACAAGCATCTGGTATTGGGTTCTAGTATTTGCCTCCTTCTTGCCACCTGATTTTAGGATACAGTATCTACGCCAGCATTGTCCTCTGCCCCCCACTGGCTGCTGTTTGCATCCAGTCTCACACCCTTCAGATTCCAGCTCAGACCACAGAACTGAATTCAAGCATTCAGCAAAACAGTGAAAGTCCTCCTTAGAAGTTTTTCTCTTTTCCATCATTTACGACTTAATCTCTTTCATTAAAACAAAAAATATATAGATATCTATAATTATAGGCTACGTGAAATTCAGCTCCATTGGGAAAGGCTTAAATGAAAGAAATTCATTACAACATTTTAACATGGAATGATGTGAAAAAACTGTTTTGCAACAATTTGGCATCTTAAAAAGTGCAGGAATTAACTATAAGTAACAGCCCTCACCTCTGTTTTCCTCTGTTCTTCACCAAGGACCCATTTGCAAACTTTATCTAATCCAGGATCAAGAAGACATAGCAGTGAAGTCTTCCTTTATGTGGATGTTAGGTCCTGAATTGTACCATGGCCCCCCTTTGGCCTTTACTTCCAATACTGCAAACAGACAGTGACAAAAGTATGAGTCAGTGCTTAATATTTTGTTTTTTTGGCAATTTTAGCTCTCGTGTTTTAAACAGTTGTTGCTACGCATTGTGGGAACAGGATAATATGTAACACAGTGTAATGAGAGGTGGAGTTGGCACACAGAATGTCTCTACAGGCAATCTGGAATCAGTAGTTCTCAGTACACTAGAGTTCCATCCATTGATTGTATAGCAGGATAACAACACGATATGGTGGGGGGAGACGGAGGTGTGGAGATGACTCAGCATAAAATGCTTTGTTTTAATTGCCATGAGAGGCAGTCACTCTGTCTGGAACGCCTGCATCGATATCAGGTCCAGTGACTACGCGATTGCCTCCCCAGTTTATAGACCCCCAGGAAAAGTCCCTTTGCCAAGTGCTTTTGTCAGCTGGGGAAGCCCAGCACCGCCGCCAAGATGGAGAGACAACTCTCCGCACCATAAATCGGTTCTGTCTTCCCATTTCTTCTCTGTGTTTCTTTTCTTTTGTTCCTATAAATCCTCCTGGAGTTCAAAGATTCCCACCTGGAAAAGTGTTGCCTTTTTTCCACTTTTCACCTGCCATTACCTGTCATCGAGCATCACAAATAGATCTATCAGCTGGCTCATATTTCACAGATTTTCCTTTTTTATTTTTTAACTTGACGTTTTCACCGATCCACACCTGCAGTGCACTGACTTTTAAGGATGATGGCAGCAACAATGAAGCCATTAAGCAAAGTCATGAGTGGCTGAATAAATTTACACTGGGTTATTAACCCTTAGCTACTCATACCCTGTTTTACACATGAATATAGCATGTGTTTGTGGTAATAAATGAGATTTAGGCAGCTTATTTGTGATTGAATATGACAGGAGGTTGGATTTATGTAGCTAACTGCAGCTTATCCACAATTATATTTCAGGACTTGCTTCCTTCATGTTATTCATTCTTTTGAACTTTGTTCAACACTTCGTGTCACCCTGTTGCAAAGAGCATTCTGTAAAAGGAAACTGAACTTGGAATAGAAGTATAAATTATATTTAGGATAGTTTGAATTTGTCTGTGGTTGGGTGTGGCAGGAGCTAACATTTAGGAACTTATTTGTGGTTGCAGCTGGATGTGCTGGGAGGTGGAATTTGGACATCTCCTGCGCAAATGGATGTGGCAGGAGGTAAAGTTTTGTTGATTCTAAATACAGGACAGATTAATAAAATTTAAAAGAGGGGGGAGGAGTTTAGGTTGGTAATCTAGTTCCCTCATAAAATTGTACCTCTTAAGCTGCCATTTACTAAGCTTAACTTAAAATTTGAAAAAAAAAAAAAAGATGTGCTATATAGTTCTTAATTTTAGTATAATTTGACACACCTTGTGATAACCAAATGCAACAAGGAGCCTAAAGTTCATTTGTCCTTCTAGCATGCCCAGTAGGTGGTGGCCCCTGTAGAAAGGCCCACAGTTCATCAGATATCAAAACACTACAGTTACAAGTCGGTTGTTATCTCACTTGGACTGTAAAGTGCACTGCATGTCTTACACTGGATTATTAATCCTTAGCTACTCATACCCTATTTTACACATGAATATTGCATGTGTTTTAAATCTCGGACCAGCTACATAAACTGGATGCTGGATAACTGAAAGCATTTCTATAGATGTTTGTTTAAAGGGTTTATCTGTATGGACGGTAGAAGGAACAACGGGTACTCATTTGCAAAGGCAAAGGACTCAGTAACCCCTCTCTAGAATCACTGTAAAGATTTTTTTGGCTGCTGGGAATCTGCTTTTACATTCTTATCTTCCACTTTCTCATTCTACCATCATTCAGGCTGAGACCACATGTCTCAGTCCCTTTCTAGTGAGACACACAGATGATTTACATTCCAACAACATTGCTCATTTTGAATGGAGGACCTAAAATTCAGCAATTTCTCTGCAGCTTGGTGGGTGGGTGGGGGGAGGATGTTAAAGTGCAGGATTCGGCTTTTGGTCTTTGCGATATCATGTGCATGTTCTGGGGATGAAACCAGAGATGGGGAATAGGAGTGCAAATTTACATCTTATTCACATACCTGATGTTCTTACCCAGAGCAACACACATGGCTATTTGGTAATAATGTTGACCACTCAGTTTAGCTATAATGCAGAAACGTACACTGAACAATGTTAATTGTTAAGTCCATTAGTAATTATTCCAGGCTTCTCCATGGAACCAAAGTCAAGTGCTGAATAATTGAACTTGGGGCGCAGAGGCATAGCTCGAAAAGGTCAGTCTTTAGACTGTGATGGACCACAGTGGTATGCCTTTGTGAGGTCCATGCAGGTGGAGGACAGTCCAGTATGTTGGGCTGGCAGAGGATCAAAAGCAATAGGAAAACCTGGAGGGTGGGGAGGTCAGAAGGTGTGATTCAGACATACCAAAGACAGGCAAAAGAAACATCATCTTTCTCTAAAGATTAACTTAAGTACAAAAATTTGACATGCTGTGTTGTGATTTAAATTTTCAGAGATAGTAGTAAGAGATAGATAGAGATAGAGTAATAGAGATAGTAAATGAAATGAAACACCTTTCATTCAACTTAGCTTAGCTACACTGACACATAGAGTGAGACTGCTGTTATTAATTCTGACAGGAAAGCTCTCCCAGTCACCTCTCTTCCTGAGCCTCAGTAGATGTCATGGTGACAAACTGACCTGATGCTACATAAGACCCTTTAAAATCTAACAGACATGCTTATCTGTTTACCAAGTTATTTTTGTAAAGTGATACTGAGTGATCTAAGAGGGGCAGTAACACATCCTGGGACCCCAGGGTGGGATGTGTACTTAATCAGATTGGCGTCAAAAAAAAAAAAAGCCAGAGCGTAACAAGGACCTAAATTAGTGTTATTTATTTGAGTTTGGTACTTTCCAGCCATGAAAAAGTTATTATGAAAAGGGTGGAAAAGACAGATGCTTCCTTTCCTATCTTCTTCTCACACCTCTGGATGCCAGCCCACGAACGCCCTGGGGGGCAGTTTCTATTAAAGTCTATAGAGATATTGGAGCTTCTGCTCAGCACAGGACTGTTGCATCAAAGTCAGTGAAATCTGTGAGGTTTATAAAGCAACATGTCCCTCATTACCTAGAGATAGACAAAACAGCCTGTCTGTGTGCTTGTGTCCTTTTCTCTAGACTCTTGAACATACTACCAGGTTTCTGGATGAAACTCTTCACTGTTTGGTTGACGATTCTGTGGAGGTGCTGATGAAACACTTAGCTTGATTTAGTGGTGGCTGAGGATCATTTCCAGAGTGACCCAGAAGATTGCTAGATGTAGTTGAACGCCTTGAGCAAGTCTTCTGCAGATATTAAGGACAGGGATCCTTAAAAATGTCAGAGAAAGCCCATTTGACCAGGACAGGAGTGCAGCTGATGTGGTTACAGTTACTGAACTAATAAGATCTCAGACTGACAAGAGGAAGACACCTCGTCTCCAGGTATCACATTTCTGGAAGCTGTCATGATCCTGTTACCCATCCCATTTCATGCACCGAAAACAGAAGACATTCTCCACAAGGTTCAGTTTTAGTATCTAGCCTCACAGTTGGGTGCTGCTGTGGAGATGGCACAAAACTGGGATCCTCCTGAATTTCTCACCTGTTGCATTCCATTAGGCCTGGCACATAGAAAGCAAAGTACAGTACACACCAGAGATATTTTTCTGACCTTCATCATCCCCACTGGCTTTAAGCCCTCATTTCTGTCTTACCTTGGAAGGGTTAGGTTACTACACATTTAGTCAATAAAACCAGCATGAATGAACAAGGAAAACATATTGCACCTCTTCTCCAGACAATGCCAGTTTGTCAAGCTTTTAAGGTGGAGCCCATCACAGAGTTTGATCACAACACCCAACAGGATGGTTAAGAGACAATGGCATTAGCTCATACTAAAGAAATATGCACATATGTGGGAGATTATATTTCTCCCCAGAACAGTTATACATTTGATGGTTTTCAAGTGTACAGAGACAGTTCTGGCATCATAGTGGCTGTTATCATATTGGCTCACAGTGTTGTTTTTTTGCATTATATTTGACCTTCAGCCAGAAGATAAAGAAGAGTTACATGCTGGCAGCTAAAAGCCTAACCTGATGTGGTTCCTGGAGAACTGAAGGAATAATTTATTCTCTAATTTTTAGAATAATTTGATTTTTAATTTATCTTCTAGTTGCTCATATTCAAAGTAACTTTGCAAACTTCGAGTCATGCAATAGGTGATAATGAGCTTTGCTCACTAAGAGGTTGATTCAGTGTTCTGTCCCCAAAGGGCAGGATTGCTTTAAACTCTCCACCACTATATCAGGTTCTGAGCATCAGTCTATCTCCACAGAGGCTCTTCTTGGATATGTAGTGTACCTTCGGCACCTTAAAATACATTTTAAGCATATATTTAAACATAGTGAACAATTCCCTACCCCTTAACCAACATGGGCTTAGAACTAAGTATGTGGGCCTGAACTACAGATTGTAGGAAGAACCAGACATTTTAACTCACTTTACTTCTGTATAGTTCCATTCCAGAAAAAAATGAATGCTCTTGAGCGTAGATTTAATAACTCTGATTATTGTTTATATGATTTTACAGGGCCTGAAAAAAAATAATGACACATTAGTTAATTTTTACTGTCCTATTTGAAGACCTTCTGCTTATTATTACTGTGCTGGCCCAAATGTAAAATGATACTTTTTCTGGGAAGTACATCTGAAAATGGTGGGATTGTCTTATATTCGAGGACTGGATAGCACCAGTAGGTGGTGTCACTTATTCATTAGTGTCAGTTATCCACAGAAATGATCAACGGAAGCTAGTGAGTATGAAAGATGGTGAAACTTCAAGGTGGTCTGGAAACAAGGAGCTCAGTGTTAGGCCAAATAAAGGAGTGAGGAGGAGTTAGGATGCCAATTTTAAGATGATGGTGATCATTGATGCAGTCATCAACTAACTCTTTACCAGCCAAGAAATATGAAAGGTGCAGAATATTGTGTTTGAAGATGGCGAGTCCAAAAAGACCGTTTTAAAAATGCAAATGCGGTAAACATGCATGAATATGTTTTTTTTTTCCAAAGATATGATGTTCCAAAAACCTTTTTTTTAGAAATGAGTGCTGAAAAAAAGGGGGGGTAATCTTATAATCAGAATCGTCTTATTTTTGTGCCAATGTGGTATAAATTGGCTCCCTGGCTGACACATCTATCCAAAACATCTTACAATATTCAATCCCTTTATAACACTCATTATCTTACTGGAGCAATTTGGTTTAAGTGCTGCTCAAGTGTATTGCAGCATTAATGGGAAGTGGGTAGCAAATCCATGTTCTTAACCTCTATTGTACTGCCATCCTGGTATTCATTGTAATAGCTGCCACCTCTTGTGATGATCTATATTTCTGTAAACAAAATCAGTTTGATGTGGTTCCACTAGTATTAACAGTATCATAAGCAGTCACTTTTACATCTTCTATGCTGAGAACATGTACATTTTATTTTAAGGTCACTGGACCAGATGAAACATGAGGTAGATATCTCCTTTACCCATAATCTATGCTTCTTCTAGCTGATCCACAATCTCCAATTTGCTGTGGGTTTTTGGGGATTTTCTTTGTCAGGCTCTCATTGTGAGGAAATTCATCTATTTCCGAATGAAAAGACCTTGGAGCTGCTATCAAATAAATAAGCACTGTATTTTTCTGCACCATAAGGCGCACCGGATTATAAGGCGCAGTCTCAATTACGGGGTCTATTTCTGTACTTAACCCATACATAAGGCGCACCGGATTATAAGGTGCATGCTAAAACATGCGATCTATTAAAAAAAAGGTAACGGAAGCAAAACAGTGAGTTTAGTTGAACTTTATTCTACTATTTAACAATACACACATTATCTTTTATCTTCGTAATCCGCTGGCAGTTGCTTCGCCACGGTAGTCCTTGCGCGGATGGAGAGATGACGCTTTTTCATAAAACGAAAGCACCAAGACGGACCTCCTTGAAAGTTTTCGATCTTCATGTCTTGTGCTATCGTTGTTGCCTTCAGTCGAATGGTAACTGTAGAGACACGTTGCAGGATGGTAACTCAGACACGTTGCATCTGAGCTGGTTAACTTGCTGCCAAGATTATTCTTTAGGGTCATTAACAGCCTTGGTAGAGGTTTCAGCAGTTGGATTCAGCTACTCTTAATGGGTTCTTGAGTGCAGCGATGTTGCTGGAAGTGGAACTACTTGCTATCACCACAGAAGAAGTAATTTCAGTTTCCACAAAGGTTTACATTTGCTTTAAAAAAAAGTCCCTGGTGTGTGTGTTTAATGTTCTTATTTGAACCTCTGACCTTCTTGCATGCAAAGAATGTACTGAATGAAAATTCTATTAATTTGATGACTGCACAAGGTTACAGCAGATTTTATCTCCAGATTATCCACAGGCATCATCTTAAGATGTTTACCATAGTTACTTGATATGTTGCGTTGTTGTTGCTGAGCAACTGTCTCTACTATGGTACCCCATTCTGACTGAGATGAAGTAGAGTGTAGCTGTTGTCTTCAGTGAAGAGGATGTGATTGCATCCCCTGGTAAGTAGAGTTTTTTTTAATCTTAAATAAAAAAGAAAAGGACTGTGAAGTTGTGCTGTTTGCAGCTGAGGTCTTCAAGCTGTAGTTGGCATCTTTATTTCATGCTGGCTACTTACTGCAAACGCACTGCATGTACATAAGTCTTTATCTGGCCAGGCTGTTGACTCTGAAAACCTCCTTCAAGTTCTTGTCTGGCAAAAGCTTTTGCCGTGGACAAAAGCTTAAATAAACCAGGTGCCCTTTACCTACACACTTTGCAAAATGTACATCATGTGTCAACGTTTTTGATAAATTTATGTTTCATCTTCCACAAAAGATGAAATATAACATTTCCATTTCATGAGGACTTATAGCCTAGATAGTGATAAAGGGTTGAGAATACAGCCAAGAAGTCAGACACAAAACACCTCCACTTATTCACTGCAGTGTGGTTTAAAGTTTATTTTAAAAAAGCTTCCTGGACTTTGAATCTGTAACCACATGGTGACAGTCTTATTTGTTGTACATATCTAGGTCTTCTGCTAGATCTTCAGTTCTTTTAGCTACAGCCTGTATTCCTCCCCTTGTATCTGAATATGAGTGGCCAGTGTCAATATGATTGGACTTCAATGCAGATCCATCCATGCATCCATCCAGTAGCAACAATCATGAGGGAACAGTACTGAGACGTCAAACAGCTGGTCGTACAGTGGAATCCAGAAGTTGACAATGATTCTGTATTTGTACTTCCATCCCCAGATCTAGAACCTTAAATGTGTTTAATGTCTGGTTTATTGGTGAGACTCCAACTTCTTGCTAACGAATGCATTTCAGTCTTATTTTATAAGCCCAGGTCCAGATCTTTTCGCAATGAAGCTATTTTAGGAATTTCTGTCTTTTAAAAGGTCAGGATATTTAGTTAGATGGCCTTACTTACAATTCACCTTGCTCGTGCATCTGCATAACTTTTATGGTGCCAGCTCAGGGGACTTGAGGCATCCATCCATTCAATGAACTGTACGGCAGCTGCAGGTGAGATTCTAATGTAAGTCTGTCAAGTGTAAGGCGATGGCACAAACTAATATGCCATCTGGTGCCTGCAATAAAAAAAAACATCTTTGTGTGGCCCTTGAGGTCTGCCCATGAAAAAGGTTATGCAGAGAAAACACCTTCCACTTCCAAAATAGTCTGTTTTTGCATGACTTATACAGCATGTTTATTTAATTATCTTCCCCTTACAAATCCCCCTTTCCCTCAAGTCCCAGAATTTCCTCTTCAAGCTGCTCATTCTTGCAAGTCTACCGAAACTAAGACAAGTGTAGACTGAGAAGTCTGGGGGTTACAGTGAGGAGGCTAAATGTCACTCTGTCCTTTAGCTCCTCTCTGTCTACTGGTGAGCTGAGAAAATATTCCTTTTATTTGTAAGAAATGTTGCCAGAGTTTTCATTTGGAAAAACTGTGATTGCACAAGGTGCTTCTGAGAAAACTGAAAAAATCTGTTGAAAGGAATTGAGGACAACTGTCTCTTTTTTTGATCATAAAACTTTTTTTTGTCCTTTTTTTCCCTTTGCCTAAAAACACAGTTCAAGAAAGAAATTTTAAATTTCTGGACTAACAGGGTACCAGAGATGTTTTCTTTGACCTTTCTGGCTCCCGTTTTAACTCCTCTAAAGGTTGTCATATGAAAACCTGCATCTAGTGGAGTCAGCCACCAAATTGAAATGTTTGGTAATGGCTTTGCCCCCCTTTCTGTCTGTTTTTAACTTCTACAAGACAGGCACACAGCATGCAAGTAAAATTCTAAACTTGCCAAATTCACTTTTATAAAATTATGGGAAAAAATAATATTTTACATATCGGAATGCAGACACAAAAGATGTGGTAGTCCAAGATGTGGTTATATACTTGCCTGCAACAGAATTAGGAAACAGGTTCTCACAATGTGCAGTCAAAGGTTGTGAGATCAAAGAACAAGGATTATTATTATTATTATTATTATTATTATTATTATTATTATTATTATTATTATTATTATTATTATAAGACTGAATAATAACATCTACAAAGCTACCAGTAAAATTCCATTTGTCATAAAGCAGTAGTACATTAAAAAAAACATTTGCAATGACATTGCCTATCAAGAGAATTTTATCAGTTTATCACAAGACAAGATAACATAGCACTTTGTCAGCCAAGCACATTTGTAAATACAAGATCTGCAAATGTCTATGGTGGGTGGTCATCCAGACTCATTGACATTGCAATAATAAAGTATTAAAGTAAGTATAAAATAACAAATTTCAGTTTGATGAAAATATTGTTATTATTATTATTATTATTATTATTATTATTATTATTATTATTATTATTGTTGTTGTTGTTGTTGTTGTTTTTGTTAAAATCAAATCCCAAGAAAACCTCTTACTATGATGTCTTGCCAAATATTCATGTTTCTTCAGTCCTCTTGTTCACTCAGAGCTTCCTAGATAAATTTTCTTATCTGACCGAATATTCCTGCCTAACCTATAGTAGTTTTTCACATGTAACTTCATTGTCTCATTGCAGGCCACTCATAGCCATATCTCCATCAGATGATCTGGTTCTGTTACTCAGCAAGCTCTTTTTTTGTGTGTAAATGGTCTCCAGTAGCCATTTGGATGAGCAATACATTTAAGAGGTTTGTGTCTGCTGTCTTGACAGGCTCCATCTCAGATGTGGCAGATGTGGTTGACCAGGCACACAGAGTTGGCAGTTTGGGAGTGGATTCCTTAACTAACCAGGACAAGGACAGTAGTCTCCCTACAGCCAGCTTCCCAAACCACCGACCCTTGCTGAAGGGCTTCCTGCTCCATGAAGCTCTGCTCACAAAGGACTTCCAGGGGGATCAGCAATTCTTTGCAGATTCAGAAAGGAGCCCCACAGCCATCTACCTTGTCCCTCACGAAGATGCCCCTGCTTTCTCTGACATTGCAGCCACAACTGTCACTATGGCAGCAACGACCTACATGACCACCTCACCAACTGTTGCCCCGCATTCACCAACTTTACTGGAGAGGTCGGAGGTCAAGTGGAAGTCCTCAGGAATGGCAAAGATGACAGAGACCATGGGTTCTTTAACCCCTCCTGTCACACACCCTACAGCCTCCCCAGGCTTGACGGATAAGACCCCTGGCTGGGACATGAATTCCACAGTTCTCAGCCCAGTGCCCCATGCTCTAACCACTTCAGTGAGACAACAGCCGGTGGTCACAGAGACAAACAAGGTCACAACAATGAACAAGGTTACAACAAGGATACCACCACTCCTGAGAAATACTGACAAGGAGAACATCACACCTTCCACTGTTACAACCTCTTTTACCACCACCTCAGGTAGGAGAACCTCTGATGACCATCCCTACCCATCTTAGAAGCCCTGTTGGGATTAGGAAATGCACTTTGACATTCTCCTACAAATTTGTGTCAGCTGTTTACCTTTCCACTTCAGTTCCTTGTGGCATGAACCTCACGGCTGCAGAAGGCTACATCAAGGCATCCCTGAGCAACTTGGCTTTGGACTGCATTTACTCCATTACCGTGTACCTGGGCTACGGAGTCGAGGTTCAGGTCAGTGCACATTCTGTCCATCCCTTGAGCAGTCTGATGAGTAGGCAGCCGCAGTTATGTTAGATAGCCATGACAATAATATATGGTGCTCACAGCAGCAGTTCTCTTCAAGAACCAGCATATGGGTGGACAAACTGTTTAGGCTGTAAAATGAAACAATGCACAATGTGCAGCCCATTTACTGCGGTGTTCTCGCCTACTCTGTATCAAGAGCAAAGGATATGTGACACGTTGTTCTGTCAGATGTGGTTTAATAACAAACTGCTCCAATGGGGGTGTTAAAAAAGGTTTTGGGTACATATAGGTATGTGGCTGGATGGGTATGGTGGCCTTAGGATAGCAATTATGAGTGGCATCAAGGCAGGAAAGTTTTGAGTGGGAACTCTATAGTATTTGTGAGAACAATAAGGATGGTGAAGGGTGGCATTAGTATAAATTATGAGAGGGAGGGCATTAGGACAGCACTGATTGGTTACATCAAAGTAGAATGGAAGGGTAGGCCAACACTGTGGTGGTGGGTGGCGGGTGATGGGTGGAATTTTAGTACAGACAGGAGATATTAGGGCTAACTAATTTGGCAGGATTGAATTACAGTGACACTGGTTCAAATGTTAGAGTGGTGAAGGGTTGAAATAAGGCAGAAAACAGAGAGGTGCAGCATTAAGGGGTGGTAGGCAAAATTAAGACAATAATGGATGGCATTCGAGCAGGCTTTGGTAGAGGGGTGCTGTTATGGCAGCAATGGGTTAGGGTGAGAATTAGAGGTTATGATTCTGGTAATAGGTTAGGGTTAGCATATTGTTTGGGCAGGCTAGAAAACAGATAAGCCCCTAGAGACAGGCGGGGAAGGTGTGCTGCTTCTGGAACTAGGAATGCAGTGAAGCATGAAGGTCAGAGGGTGTTATAAACACAAATGTTATCTATACGGAGACATCCAGTCCCCCAGCAGCAGTGGGGAGTACAACATGACATTCCTCCAGCTCTCATGCTTGTCAGTGTTGGTCTGTACTCCAGCAATGTACTGTGAATAGCATGCCAGGGGCAAATCACTCACCACCTTCAATATTTCCTTGATGTGAAACAAAGGCATAGCAGATGGTGTTTGGTGCTGCATCCCCAGGGAGTGTGTAAACTAGGCTTTTGGTGGAAAGAAAAGGTAACCTCTGGCTTGGCTTTCACATAATAGACAAAAATGAAAAACAAATATAAGAAGCTCGGTTTGTTTATTATGTAACATCCAAAATGGATAAAAGCAGCTTGTTGTCACGTGGGACCACAGCGAAAATTCATTCTGAAGTTCAAGGCAGACCCTTGGAGAGAAGCACAAAGGAGCTGTTCTCATGGAACAGTTAAGTTCTTTGGGTCCATTCATACCAGGAGCAGTGGTTGCCAGGGTGGACATGAGTCACTGGTGAGGACAACACAACAGTTCCTTTCTTCTTCTCAGGAGGGACCTCGATGGCCTGTGTCTCTGCCCACCTGTTTATCAGTGAAAGGTTTTTGGCTTGCTGGAACAAGGTGGCCCCCAGTGTCTGCTATCCTTACACCAGCCATTTGTGCAGCTTAGACTAGCACTGCCAGTGGCCTGCACACATCCATCCACAAAGAGCAGCAATACATAAGGACTGAAGAGGATTCATGAGGAAAATGATCCAAGCCTCCCAGATCCTTCAGAGATCCACAGCTTCATAACATTCTCACACGATTAGGGTTGAGTCTGCTGAATGGTGTACATGTTGATAAAGCTATTGTAGAAGTTCAAGCCACCACCTTCACACTCACAAAACCCAGTATCAGATCATACCTCCAGTACTTAGTACCCTTGCGCAAGGTCCTTAACCTGAGTAAAGAGTAAAAGTTACCCTGCTGAATAAACAGGTAAAAAATAATTGAGAGCTGCTTTGGAGGAAAAGGATCTCCTAATTAAATAAATGTAAATTAGGACAATGTGGTCCATGTTCAGCATTGCTCATTACTTATAGCCAAAATGAATGAGTGGGATGTTGCTGTTAAGCTTTTAACAGGAACCTTTTGATTGGTTCTCAAAGAAAAATTTGGGTATCCATCCCCCTCCTTTTAGAGGCTCATCAGCAGCAGCCATTAACCAACCTTTCAGTGCTCTATCTATATAATTTCTTATTTTTCATTCCCATCATCCTGACAAAAGCAGCAATTCACATGAATGATTTGGTGTCAATTGATTAAGCTCAAAGGGAAGCATCCTGTGTTTTCTCTGGGCATTAGCAGAAACGGGATTGGATTTCATGGTTTGTGGGAGATGAATCATTTTTAGCTCCTGCTGCGATATACAGTTAGAGGACTTTCATTTCCTTTCTTGCTGAGGACCGAAATGACAGACGACTGTGCACAAATGGGGTCTGCTGCAACTGGTGGGTGTGGCTTTGGAGGTTGACATCTCCATCTTTCTTCGTGAATTGACTGGATGTGACAAAAAGGAGCTGTAGGTTACTTTGCTTCTCAAATGTGGCCACCCAAAACAAGAAAATTGATAGCTGATTTGTGCCGTTGCCTTGCATTTAACCACATTGAATACACTTTATGGCCAAAAGTATGTGCACCTCCCTTCTAATGACTAAGCTGAGCTGTTTCAGTCATACCCATGCGGCAGATGAATGCATTCTAGACAGTTTTGTGGGGAAGAAGCTCCTTTCCTGCTCCAGCATGACTGTGCCCCTGTGTACAAAGTGAGTTCCCTAAACACACGGTTTGCCCAGGTTGATGTGGAAGAACTTAAGGGGCTGCACAGAGCCCTAACCTCAACCCCACTGAACACCGTTAGGATGAACTGGAATGCTAACTGCATCAGTGCCCAACCTCAGTGATGATCTTCTGGTTGAATAGGCACAAATTCCCACAGCTGCGCTCCAAAATTTGGTGGAAAGCCTTCCTAGAAGAATGGAGGCAGTTACAGAAGCAAAGGGTGGTAAGACTCCATATTAATGCCCATTAGCGGGTTTGCAATGGGATGCTCAACAAGCCCATATGGGTGTGATGATCAGGTGTGCACATACTTTTATTGAAAGAGTGCATACCTTCCAACGTTTTGAGTCTCATCTATAATCAGGCTTCATATAAAACCACTGATCAAGATTGCTGTTATTTACATAATAGGTAGCTCTTCTTCATAATAGGTAGCATGTTGAAACTGATCAGTGGTCTTGTTGATCCAGCAGCTGTATGCACTTAAAAACTATTTTCCCATGATCTTGTCTGCTATTCTCAGTCTACACAAAGGAAAGGCTTGTCAGCAAGGCAGACTACTTTGATCTCTGATCTCTGCTAACTATTAGCCAGCTCTCAGCTCTCCAGTGCTCTCCCCACTACCTGCACCCTGAAACCTTCCCACACTCCCAAGTAGCTCTCCTCACTCTATTATGCTTGAGCCATGATAGTTCTCCTCTGGGGACCCAGCATTTTGTCTATGTGATCAATAAAAATGTTAATAAACAGCCTTGCACTGGTCTGCAGGGCTGGCTAATATGGAGGGTAATGCAGTCAATCTCATTCATTCTAAAAATCGGGAAGATGGTGCTCCCAAAGAAGTGGGCAGGGCTTGTGAGGGACATGCCCATGTGCAGCAAGTGGCACATCAGTGAGGGCAACCACCTTGCACTTGAACAACCTTGGTTCCAGTCTCACCATTTGCCATAGTACCCTTGATCAGGTGACTTCCCTTGCATTAATGCATTAAAAATTACCATCTTGTATACATGGTTTAAACAGTGTCAGTAGTGTGTGTTCAGTAGTTTACTGTATAAATTTCATAAGCTACTTTGGAGAACAGCACCAGTCAAACAAGCAAACAAATAGAAATTAAGTTATCTGATCCCAACCCATCTAGGGAAGCAAGAGGTGTAATAGATATGAGATGCATGAGATGCTTCCATGGTAACACCTACGGTATGCTAGCAGGAGAGGTGACGCAAGGTTGTGTGTGTGTTTCTCTGCATGCTTACTCTGGCAAAACAAGGCCTTTTTTTGTTGCTGGCATGTTCTCAAGCGCTCCAGCTATATAGCAAACAACTTTCATTTGGCCTTTTTCTGCCATCTGTCAGAGGGGCACAGATGTGTGGAGCTGAGTTTCCTGGTAAGGAGGGCAGGATCCCATCAGGACAGAATTGTGTTCACTTTGGCCTGAACAGGTAAACACATCACAACGGTGCATTCAGGGATGAGAAGAGAGGCTTAGGCTGATAGGAGTCTCAAGTTAATTTAAAGAAAGTAAGGTAAACAAGCAACCCTGGTAATTTTTTCAGTTTCCCAATTTTTCTAGGCTGTGTAAGTATTTATTGAATTGATTATTAGCACATTAAAGGTACATGTTTATTTTATTGCCTACAGTTATTTAAAAATTGTTGATTTAAGCAATAAAACAACCTCAAAATGAGACTTAAAATGCATTTTTAACATGTTTGTTTGAATCCCTGTTCTTGCTGCAGAACCCTTGATCAAGATATTTACTGTATGAATTAATGCTGCAAAATACCTAGGAGTATAAAGGGTGGTGGTGTCTGTGTAAATTATTATTTACTTGTTTAATTTTAATAGGACAGAATTAAATGAGAGTGTAATTACCCTGTGATAGATCCTGTTTCACACCCTGGGCTTCTGAAGTAGGCGGCGAGCAAAATTAGTCTGCATTGGACAAGTAGTTATTGATGATTAACTGTGGGGTGAAGGGTTCTGCTGGGACTTGGACAAAGTGTTTGACACCATGTGTACGCACTGGACAGGACAGGTCCACCATGACATCAGCCTCTTTCTACCTTCTCTGTGTGAAAACCCCTTGCACTGTGATGAATCCCTTCATCTTCATATTGTCAGCATTTTCTTTCCTTACCTTAAACAGCTCACAATCTCACAATCAGGAAAATATAAGACTTTAAAAAATGTTATTTTTTTTAATTCCAGTTTTGGTAGTTAATGACTTGCATAAAGAAGAACTTTCCTTTTTACAAAACGCTGACAACAGATTAGGTCTCACTGTTCATGCACCATCTCACTTTTTTATGGACGTTTCAGTGTTGCGAAGCAGCAGGGAATTGATAACCTTGGCAGTGCCTAAATCATATATGCAGCTAAACATAAAAACACAAAACACAGGGAACTGTTCACTGGGGGAAACCTCTATGTCTGTGCGCTGAGATAAGGATTTGCCACATCTAAGCAGGCACTTTGCACCCTCTATCACCATGGTGCCAGCTGCATCAGCACCAGCTGGAATAGAGCTGCAGTGAGTGGACTTAAGAGTCCTACCAGGTTGGTTTGTGGCACAGTGAGTGGTCCTCATTGTGTGTGTGTGTGTGTGTGTGTGTGTGTGTGTGTGTGTGTGTGTGTGTGTGTGTGTGTGTGTTAATAACTGCCTGCTACTCATGCTTTATGTATCATTTTCTCCTTTCTGGGAGGCAATGTGTTTATCTGTCTGGAACTGGCCACCACAGCAACAGCTCTAGCATCCCCTGGCTATCATAACCGATAGCTTTCAGTACCATCGGCTATAAGAACAACTGGCCGTCAGATGTCAGATGCCAGAGCTTTCAGAAACAAAAGGTTTCAGAGCTGCTGGCTATCCAAACAGATGGCTTTCAGTGCCGTTGGCTATAAAAGCATTTGGAAATCAGACTCAAAAGCTTTCAGAACCAATGAGTTGCTGGTTATCAGAACTAATGCCTTTCAGAGCTATAGCCTTTAAGAGCAACAGGTTGTGAGATCCAAAGTTTTCACAACAAATGGGTTTCAGAGCTGCCTGTCAGATGCCAAAGCTTTCAAAACTGATTGATCTCAGGTTCACTAGCCATCAGAACCAATGGCTTTCAGTGTCATGTACTGCAAGAACAAATGAATATGAGATCTGAAAAGGTTTCAGAATCTATGGCTTTCACAGAACAATGGGTTGTCATATCATTGATGTTTAAGAAGTGTTTGCTTCTAATGCTCTGATTTTCAGAATCAATGTCACCAGCAATCACAAAGCTTTCAGAACCAATGGGGTTGAGAGCTGCCATTATCAGAACCAGTTGCTTTCAGTGCTGATAACTATCGAAGGGGCAAGCTTTCAGGGAAGATGGGTTTTGGAGCAATCAGCAATTACAACAAAAGGCTTTCAGAGTGGCTAGCAATGAAAACCAGTGTCTTTTGGTACCCCTGGCTACCAGAACTGCTAGCTATAAGAACTAGCAGCTTTCGGAATGTTCAACCCTCGGTGTACCTGGTGCTAACACGCCGCGTCCGCAGCGTCCAAGTTGTTGTAATCAGCTTGATCCGATTGATTGACTTTCTGCCTGTCCCCTTGGTATGTTCTGGTCCAGTGTCCCATCCAGCCGGTCTATTTACACTACAGGGTGACCTGTAGCACAAATGGCTCAGAAAAACAGGGAGCAATTAGGCAAGGTACACACTCAAGAGGCTAGGCAATGTTCAACGTGCATGATATTCTAGATCAAAAAGGTAGGTTTTAAGACTAGATTTAAAGAGAGGTAAGGAGGTGATAGAGCGTAATTCATCTGGCAGACTATTCCAGAGTTTAGGGGCCATGTGGCCAAATACACGTCCGCCTCCCGTAACTTTGTTGATCCTTGGAATTGTCAGGAAACCTGCTTCCGATGATCGAAGGCTTCGACCTGGAATGTAATCCTCAAGAATTTCCTTGAGGTATGCTGGTCTAGTCCCTTTCACTGTCTTGTATGTCAGCAGTAAGATTTTGTAATCGATTCTGAATCTGACTGGTGGCCAATGCAGAGACTGGAGGACTAGTGAAATGTGGTTGTATTTATTGGTTCTTGTAACTATCCTTGCTGCAGCATTCATTATTAACTGTAGTCTGGAGAATATCTGAGAGGGGCAGCCAGATAGCAGAGAATTACAGTAGTCGATCCTGCTTGAGATTAAGGTGTGGACCAGTTTTTCAGTGTCCTTTCTATCCAAGAATCACCTTAGTTTGGCTATATTTTGTAAATGTAGCCAGCACGACCTTTTAAAGGCTGCTGTATGAGATACAAACCACATGTTTGTGTCTAGGAGCACACCCAAGTCCCTTACACAGTCTGAGATAATAAAATTCAGGCCGTTGGATTCGAACAAAGATACAATTTCACTGTGGGCTTCATTGCTAGCACCTACCAGCAGGACCTCAGTTTTGTTGGCATTTAGGGATAAGAAATTGCTGCTCATCCATGCCTTTAAATCAATGAAGCAGTTTATTAATGAGAGAAGGTGTTTATAGTCCCCTGGCTCAAAAGAGACATAAAGTTGAGTATCATCAGCATATAAGTAAAAGCTGACCCTATGCCTCCAAATAATATCACCCAGTGGCAGCATGTAGATCGAGAATATTAATGGACCCAGACGTCAGGATGTCCGATCTATGGCTTAGTATCAAGTCGTTTATCAACACGTTTTTTTTTTGTTCAAAGATGAAATATTTAGTAAACTGCATTTTAGGCTGTTCTGCAAAGGCAGTAGATTTTTAGAAGGTTTAATACAAACTAGATTACCCTTAGTAACGGACCTAGTGTTGACCCACTTTGGATGTCGAGGTCTCCAGATAGTTTTTATACGGTTTGTGGATTTATCTTTATTGATTATCCTATCATGCTTTGCTTTACGTGCAAATGGCGCCGCGGATGGCAGCCTCGGTACTGCCTCAGTACTGCGCTCTCTCGTACTTTCTTTGTTTTTGTCTATTTTTTGCGTGTTTTGCCACCCAGATCACGCAACTTTTTCTAGAGATCAACTGCTAAACATTAGGCAGTCGTCTCAAAACAGTTTTTACCCCTTTTTCATAAACCCGGAGAGTTTTCCCGAGATTTTAGTCGGAGGAGCAGCGGCTCTCTGCGGGGCTTGGCGGAGACACAGACGTGGGACGCGGGCCGGTGCGCTGGTGAAACTCCGTCAGCGGGGATTTCGCACTGCGCTCCCCTCCATTCACCCGGCGAATCTCCGCTCCCTTACGAACAAAGTGGACGAGCTGCTGCTTCTTAACAGGACAAACAAGGACTTTGCACGTTCCGCTGCCCTTTGCTTCACTGAAACTTGGCTCAGTGAGCGTATCCCCGATGCTGCTTTAAATCTGCCGGGCTTCCATCTCCACCGCGCGGATCGCGTAGCGGAGCTCTCGGGGAAATCAAAGGGCGGCGGAGTTTGCTTCTACATAAACGAACGTTGGTGTACTGATGTCACGGTGTTACAGAAATTCTGCAGCCCAAACTTGGAATCTCTTTTCATTGACTGCAAACCATTTTATTCACCGCGGGAGTTTTCTTCCTTCATCCTGGTCGGAGTCTACATGTGCCCCCCTGCCCTCGATCCAGGACCTATATCTCCTAAGAACCAGGAAAAGGGCAGGGAAAATCATCTCAGATCCCTCACACCCTGGACACAGCCTTGTTGACTTGCTGCCCTCTGGCAGACGTTATAGAAGCCTGCAGACCAGGACTAGTCGACACAGAAACAGTTTCTTTCCCGTCGCTATTTCCCTCCTTAACAACTTAACTCACTCTGTCTAAAGACCTCGAGCACTGCTACTGCACTTTACCCACATCTACATATATTTATTGTTGTAATCTTGTAATTTTGTAGATAAGACTTAGACTATACTATTACATGTTGTCTATATATTGTCTACATATGTTTCTATACATTGCCTGTACATGCTGCTGTTGTTTTTTGTCTTCATACGCTGTTGTTCTATACCCTTGCGTGTTGAGCCACCATCTACCGGAATCAAATTCCTTGTTTGTGCTTGCTCACATACTTGGCCAATAAACACGATTCTGATTCTGATCATTATTGCAATTGTTAGTTTCGTTGTCCCCGGGGGGAGCTATTGCAGGAGGGGTGTCATTACGCCATGACTGACTACTGTTAATATGGTGATTACTAACAGGACGCATCAGCGAGGACCCTGGGCTGAGTCACTGCTATAATTTGTTGGCCAGGTTACGGGAGAGGATAAAGGATCCCCTCCAGTTTGGCTGGACACCGTTCCAGCTAAAGAAAGTGGGTCGTTCCCAGAAATCATCCCAGTTGTTTACGAATGAGATGTTTCGTGACCAACACCATGTCTCCAGCCAGCTATTGAAGCCCACAAGCCTACTGTAGACCATATCTCCCATGTGCAGTTTTGGGATTGGTCCGGAAACTACTATGTTCCTGCACTTTTTTTAGTCTTAGTGATTAATGAAATGAAGCGTTGCTTCAACACTTCTGATTGTTGGTAGCGAATATCATTGCTGCCCACACGTAGCATTAAAGTATTTAAACTCTTATCGGGCAGACGATTGACCCGTGCCCTGATATGAGAGACACAGGCTTGTGGGAGAAAATTAACTTTGACTTTTACGTTGTGCTTAATATGTGCTCTAAGAAACACATTTCTAATTGTCGTGTCGCTTAAAACAAGTACTTCAATATTATTTTTATTAGCTGTTTTTTTACTATTTTGCTAATTTTATTTTGCGTTCGACTCGCAGCGACCCCCTTGGTCTTTGTGGAAGCTGTGGTCCCACTCACTGCAATCTCGCCGCACGAGTCATGCTCAGTAGACGAGCTGCTCAGAGCTAAGAATCTGTTCCGAGTTGGAACTGGCGAGTCCAGTACAATGTTTTTAGTTTTCCAGGCTCGCTTCCTCACGGTGACCCATTTACCCTGAGTCTGGTCCGGGGTAACCGGCTTCCTACTGGCTGTGCTTGGTCCTGCTACGTCTGACGCTGGACTAAACACTACTGAGGTGTCCGGGCAAACAGAGTCCAGCCACGTTTCTGTTTCCCTGATAGCAGTTAAGTTCTGAACTCATGTCTCGAGTTCAGTGATCCGGATAAGGAGGTTCTCATTAGCAACGCATTTTGCACATTTGAACCTATCCACGGCATCAGCTGGTTTAATATGGCAAAACATACTACAAGACACACAGCAAATAATGACAGATTCAGTCATGCTGAACATGTTCAGAATCGAACTTACGTCTAGGAAAGACTCCATTCCTTGGCTCTCTGTTATGTCTTCTCTGGACCCGTCGAACCGCCAACTTTCGGACTCACGTTGGTTGTCCCTTCCTCGGCTACCTCCACTCTTGCGTGCTGCTTCCCACTCTTGCGAAAGGAAAACAAAAAACTCCTTTCTACTAGAGAATAGGAGAAAAATAAACCTCTGGGGGTCCGTGTGCCAGTGGAAGCCCACCCCTCCCGGGCATTCTATACATGGGTAATACCCAGTTCATAACAATGTTAATAAGAGTTGTAGGTTTTTGTCATTGTGGTATAAGGGGTATGGTATGGCTCCAGTTCCAGTTGACAGTCAGGCACAACCACCCGCATCCACAGCGTCTGATTCATTGTGATCAGGTCGATTGGCTTTCTGCCTGTCCCCTGCATATATTTCGGTCCTGTTTCCCATCCGGCCCGGGTCTATTCAGTCCACTGACGTAACAAACACTGTGAGGCGACCTGCAGCCCAAACAGCGCAGAAAACAGAGGGGGCATTGAATACCAGAGCTTACAGTGCCATTTATGGTCAGAGCCAGTGGCCATCACAGTCAATGAATCCTAGAACCATTTGCTGCTTTTACAGCTGATTGCATTTAGGGTGGGAAGCCATTAGAGTCAGCAGCCACCAGCTGTCCACCACCCTCTCTGGAATGTTTATTTTGTGCCCAGTGCCCAGGCCTGCAGAACCCATATTACTGTTGTTCACGTAAGACAGGCCTTTTAAATTCAATAGCTTTTTCTGGATCAGACATTTAAAAATCCACACAAATAGATTTTGTGTGTGCTTCTATTGAGGTCCATCCTCATGGGTTGTGGAGCAGTGACATGGTTTCCAAATCTCTGCTTCAGTTTAGCAGAGTGGCAAGATAAATATCTTTGGAACAGTGAACAGAACACAGACAAGCACTTTTATCTGGCATGCTGGCACTGAATGCTAATTGGCCGAACCTTGGGGACCCTTTCCATCTCACTAAGGACGGCTGCATCTATTTCTCTGCTGCTTGCCCCCACTTACTTACTGTTACAACCCCTTGTTTATGTTGGGCGGTCAGGGGCTATACCTAAAAATGGGGAAAGGGGAGGGAAGGTGATGACCGTAGTTACTGTCCATAAAGAAACCAAGCGATTTTTAAGGAAGGGTTTATTGTTGGGTACGTTAGTAGTGACGTGAAAGTATACAAATATAATGGTGTTGTGCTCTTGATTTAAAAAAAAAAAACTGTTCGCATGCAAACAAAAGGCAATCTTTACCTTGTACACCGGAAAGAAAAAAGGCAAAGTCAAAATAATGTCCACATCTACTGACTGAACTGATTTAAACTAACAAACCATAACACACAAATATAACAGGAAGAGGATGCCACTTTCCATACAAAACCATACACAAGCATTGCAAAAGCATACAATTGCACGCACGCCCACACACGCACACACCAAATACAGCAAATCACTGCACAAAACGTGCACACATCGAGTCACAAATTACTCAAACCCTAAATCTCAGAAACAGACAGAAGTCTAGCAGATGAACAAAATGGCAGCATTTTTTTAAGTGGCTGAGCCTGGAGATGATTGTCCAGATAGAGAACACGATGGCGGGATTGATAATGATGGACATGAACCAGAACCAATGACAGACAGCCAGCCGGTGCTGGGATATTACACTCACACAAACTCACTTCCTCTTCATCTTTTGACCATGTATCTTTCTCCTTTTTCACTCCACCCCTTTCCCTCCACTGTAAGTTTGACTTTTATTTTTTTTCTCACCTTCAAAACAGTGGTTTAAAAAACAATACGAAATACTAAACATGATAACACATTCAGGAGCAAATCTGCTGAGGACATCATATGACAGGAGTCAACTCCTTATCTCTTACAGTAGGTCAAAAAGCAGCAACCCAAACTACCATCTCTACCAGATCAAAGTCTCTTAATGAGAAGTGACACTCAGATTGCCATGATATACAGTCATGTGAAAAAGTAAGTACATGCACAATGATTGGGAAAACTTTCACCTAGTTGATGTCAGAGACTGGTACACAGTAATAGGAATGGCATACCTGAGGGTGTTTCTGCTAAAGGGGTCAACACCAGCTATTAAAACCAGCTATTAAAGGGTGTACTTACTTTTTCCAGAAAAGAAAACGGCATACCGGTTTATTTTCTGTTGAATATATTATCACAAAGTCAAATTTTCATTGTTTTTCCAGTTACATCACCTTTATCTATAGATACTGTTTAAATGAAAATCAAATTTTGTTCACATATGCTAAAAAAGAAAAAAACATTTCATTCGGTGCTTACTTTTAACACAACTGTAACTAAATGGTTAAAAAACAGATTGCACAGACTTCTCACCAAATATCATCAAATTTATTTTTAATTTCATTAATGGCACTGTACATTTTTCCTGGTTGAAAAAAAATAGTATTTATCCTCTGAGCTCGTGGCAGTGCACACCCACACAGAAGTGTGCGATCACCCCAGTTCGACTCTCTCAGTGTATACAGCTTGTGTTTGGTGTTCCTGAGCATTAGCTATCGATAAAAAGCTGACAAATGTGCATGTTTATGTGCATGTTAAATCAGTCAGCAATAAATCACAGCAGAGAAAACTGAGTATTTTTTTTTTTTTGAATGTAGCTCAATAATAGTTTACAAAGAGATTTAAATAAAGGCTCTCAGTATTTTGCTATTGTTTCTATATCAAATTTTTTAAGAACATAACCAGTGGTTTAATTAAAGGACATCTGTAGTATCACTGAATTTGTTATGATTACCGTGGTGTTTAATGCAAGCCATATAAAGCAGCTTTTTCTCACTCTTCCGGTGAACTGGAAAGGGAGAAAATTTTACTGCCAATTTCATTTATCCATCCATACAACTGCTTGCATCTTCAGTCCTCTTATCCTGGGAATTTCCTCCCTTTGCTTTCGAACGACCTCAACAGCCATCATGGTGGTACAAGGATATTCGCCTTTGAATTATTCAGCAGTTATTTGCTGCTTTCCTTTAGGGAAGAAGGGTTTTGCATTCTGCTGAGAACAGGAAGTTGAGAGTCAAGGCTGTCTGTTTTGCTTTAGGGATCTCACAGTGAGACCTCCTTGTTTTTCCTTCAAGTCTGGAAGCATTGCTGAACAGAGCAAGAGTTTTCAGTGTCACCTGCTAACAGATATTATTATTACTCTTATTGTTATTGCATTCATTGCTGTTACTGAGCTATAATGGACAATAACAATATGATTATACGGTTACGGCACTTTATGACTATAATAATAATAATAATAATAATAATAATAATAATAATAATAATTTTTATGCGCCATTATAACCACTTCACTAGAGTCTCACTGTTGGAAATGGATTAGTTCCTGCATTTCAACACCCTGAGTATCAGCATTGCTTTGCATCCCTCACTCAGAAAATGAGTGAATATGAAAAGTGAATATTTTCTAAGGTGTTTTATATTTTTTACTGTTTATAGATTAGTAAGCAGTGAAATGAGGAAATAAGAGCAAAAACTCAAAACAGGGTGACACATCATCTGTGTTGCTGCACTTTGTGTTCCATCATTGATAAATAGGAATTAATAGGAATTTTCTAAAAGTCAGAAATCTTTTCTTGTTTGGTCAAACTCAATAAATGTACTACAAGCAAGAAGCAGTTTTCACTTTAGATGCATCTCCTGGACACTACTGGCTCTCCAACAGATTGTGTGATCAAGGGAACCTCATCACTAATACTTTCAGCCTCAAAAGAGGATCACCCTTTAAGGACTCTCCACTCTCTTCCCAAAATTAGTAGGCTGCTTAAGTGGTCTTCACATCAAGCAAATGTTTCACAACAAATAAATGAATTGCTGCACAGTAATGGGAGCTCAGTTGCACTGCGTAATTGGCTGTAAACACTGTGCCAGCAGCAGCATAGTGATCCAGTTTGAATTTTAATCTGCTGCATGACTCACATCACTGCTCAAAACTACTGCATTGGTAATATTTTGGAAGAACACTCTAAGCAAAAAGGGAAATACAGTTTCTTGGCTTCATGAGATCCTTCCAGGGCTGGCAAAAGGAACTCTTTTAACACTGTCAGTGCCTCTTTGGTGCTTGATTTTCTCCATCAGCATCCACTGTGCTCCGGAGTCATGACCTACAGTGTTGCATCACTTCTTTGGCCGTACACTACACCAGTTTGCTTGATTCTTGTGAAGGTCAAGCAAACAGTGAGATGTACAGTCTTAGAGCTGGAAAAGCATTCTGTGTGAAATTAAAGGACTGTGAACTATCACATGGTGACCTGCTCGTGGCCAGATCAGCTTGTGGTTCACATTTGAGACAATCAGAGACTCTAGCCTACACTCCTCTCCTCCTCAAGCCACATTACATCTCATGCAAGGACCTTGTCCCTGACCGATCGTTTAATGGGGCGTGCAGCCGCTCAACAGCAGTGTGGTGGCAGGTGTCACATTGTGTCAAGACTCATTTAGCACAGCAATCATTGTTTTTGTGAGGGACATCCTATTCTCAGCTCACACTGTAGTCCTTTCCTCCCATCCACTGTGCTCATTGTTGCATCTAGTTTTATTAAAGAGAATTAAAGATAAACTCAGTGAAGTTGGTTTAAGTTTACGAATAAAAATAGCTCTTACAAGTTCGTAAAAGGATAAGTTGAGTCAGCGGCCATGACCCTGGGGTGTGTAGCTATAGCAGTGGGCTACCATGTGTCTGAAACACATGCATTTATCACCAGTATTTATTGTCTTTGGGTGTGACTATCAGGTCTGGACCTGGGAGTTGCAAGGTAGGGTTGGTATGACTGCATGAAATGACTGCATCCTCACAACCTTCATACAGCAGGTACTGTGAGACTGTGAGGGTCTCTATCTATCTATCTATCTATCTATCTATCTATCTATCTATCTATCTATCTATCTATCTATCTAAGCTTTGCTTTTCAAGCCACAAACTTGCAATTTGGTACACAGGTACTTCTCACCCCAAATGTACATTGTAGACTGATAGATACCATGTTAACCTGGCTAGGTGTTAGAGTGGGAGGTGAACCAATGTTCTGTAGCCAGGAGAAGAGTCCCCGACTGCCTCTCAAAGCCCTGTAAGTGACCTCTGCAATCCTCTCTATGTCCAGGTGCTGGAGGCAAGGCTTTTACCAGGTGAAATGGTAACCCTAGAGGACCTGGGTGCTTCAGCTCCACTGGTACTGGCCAATGAGTCCATCCTGGTCCCTGGGCAGGTGGTCCGTAGCTGGAGCAACCAGATCTTCATCCGCATGCAAAGTACAAGAGCTCAGCAGCGACAGTCAACTTCCTTGCTGCTGCGCTACCAAGGTGAGGCCCCACTCATCGCCACGCCTCTAACCACATTTATTACTATGACCATCACATGTGGTCCAAAGGGTTGACCACACATTTCAAGCAGTACATTAACAGTATCAATCTTGAGGAACACTGTTTGCCTTGCTCCATTAAATGCTAACCTTGCCTAAACCCCAGAGTCAACCCTGTTCTTGCTGTTTTCATGCCCTTATATTTCCTTTTGGAATTATCATCACACAGAAGCATATATGTACAGTATATATTGCAAAAATATGCTAGCGACTGTAAATTCTTTCCTGTATGTAGCTAATAAGGCTGCTAATTATCACAAGTTGTTCACAATGTAAAATTTTTAGCTAGTTGCTAGAATTAATTTGTAGGTGACCAAGGCAATTTGAGAGGCTTGGAACATCTGAGAGCTCTTGTCATCACCCCTTTCACTTCCTGGGCATTTTGTTATCGCCTAGTAAAGGTAATTTGCCTGTGTTAGCCTTGAGATGACAATGACTGTCAGTTCCCAACAGAGCAATTAGACAGGAGGCAGTTGGAGAGACGGCTGAGAGATGGCTGAGGAGCGTAACTCTGAATGATAGGGAAGGAGGGAGCGACACCAGGCTATTTATTCAACATCATAATATGTTTATTCCATGGGCTCACAAAATGAAAAGAACACAACTCAGCACAACAAGCAAGCTGCTTTTGTTGATCCAAATTGACAAATGGAGATCATCTTATCTCACACAGTTAATGTGCCTTTTCTGCAAAGATAACTGATCACCCTTGTGAGTTGTGGTAAGATGAGCTTCAGTAGTTCATTGCATGACTGTGTACTCCAAACCCCAAAGGCCTGTGAAGCAGGTACTGGGTTCAGAAAGAGACTGGGCAGAAAGAGGTGGACTTTAAGCGGCTGTTTTTTATCTGTGTGACCCACATTGAGCAACCACAGTAAGCAGAAAATTCACAAGAGCCACTAATTCAACCAAAGGCTTTTATGGAATCTTTTACTGGAGAGCTGGTTATACTTGGTGGTCGATATCCACTTAGCAAGGTGATTCCAGGTATATATTAGCATATATCGTATATTTCAACTATAAATCATATCGGTCATGTGTGGCCAGGCCGAAGCCTTCACAGCCCCTGTTTCAAATTTCAGCTGGTAGATGTATACACTGAATCTGGACCTCAACATCTGGAATAAGAAGATACAGCTGATGTTGTACCAAGACCCCAGCTGTGGTTGTAGTGATGGAGCCAAGCATAATGTGATGTGAGTTTGAGTCCTTGAAGGGGAACAGCAGCAATTTTTTTTTTCCAAAATGATTTTGGGTAATTGTTATCGTGGATAAACAATTGTCTTTGTTGCAATACATTAATAGCTTGTTGTTAGGTTTTGAGTGGTCATGAAGCTTGAATAAACTGATACATCCAACTCCGAGATTCCAAGAAGTTCGAAGCCACAGGCCCTTTGACTTTAGACACAGGAACACAAGAAACTTCATTCTGATAGTGACCAGAAGCTTATTCCACCTTGCTGCTTACCCTAAGGAAGGGGTAATGGAAAGATGCTGCTGGAGCCTGAGTTAATTAGGACTGGGCTGGTAAACAGGTAGGAAAGGAGGAAAAGAGTATAAACAATGTCTAAACAGGCCATGACCAGACTACAAACTCCAAACTCATGTTGTTGTTTCCTCATGATGTACACCTTTCCTGTCTGCGGTCAGAATTCCATCTCTGTGGAAATGTTCCCAGCAGTAGTGCCCATGAAAGATTTACTCTTCTTAATAATTTACATTAAACTAGGGAACACCACCCTCAACAGACACACATACACACAAACAAAAAATGCACCCACTCATTCATTCACACAGAATGAAGGTCAAGAGCAAATCTTAGTGAGGAGAGATGTTTTGGTGAGGGCAGGTATGGAGGGAAGGCAAAAAATGTGTTTCCTGAGGCTGCATCTAATTCAGAAACTGAAATGGTGCTCCTGCTTGTGTGCTGTGCGGGATTGGAGTGTGTTAGCTCCTTGAGTAATTGGTTTTCTCTTTGTCCATTGTATTTTAAATAAAGGCCACATTTTCACTAGCTGATGCCCCTTGCACATATTGTAAAGCACTGTAAACTTACCATAGTCTTCTAAAAGAAAAACCTACCTCAGGTTAATTCATTTAAGGGAAAGGGGCACTAATTTTTTTTTTTTTTTAAAAAACAGTGCAATACAAAGAATCCCTCTGGATGGGATTTATAACACAATGTTTATTGTCTTTTTTCTAACAATTCTAACAATTTGACTTGCACATGTAACCTTCTTCACTGCATCATGCTGTCAGGTGTCCAGATCAGAACAACGATATTTCAGTGTGAGTGCATCTTTTAACTAGGCAAAATCACCTTGTTTTTCTTTTTGTTTTTTTAATAATGGTGCGTGAAAAATTGAATAAGACAAGCTGCTAAAAAAAGACAGATGTGTTTAAAGATTGATCGGGGCTCTAGGTAATTAATATCTACAGAACCACTCACTCACTGAGATGACAGAGTGATGGATTCTATGCTGAAACATTATATTAGCCTGGATGCAGCAATGAACGTGTATGTGTGTGTGTGTGGGGGGGGGGGGGGGGGAGTTCTTTGTATGCTAACCACATGGCTCAGAAGTGCTATATGTCAGCAGTGTGTGCCTCTGTATAACTATGTAGATATGCAGGTCATGTGAAGTGCGTTGATAGCAGGAATCTTGATCTATAAAGGCTGTAATTTTATTGTTATTATTTGAAATTTGTTTTTAAAAATCAAACAATTGCACCAATACTGGAGTAGATCAGTTTGACGTGTAAATCGGTTGTTGCAGGTTTAAAAAAGTCAGTGGTAATTGGAAGTAATGGAAAAGTTTCTAATGTAACTGCAGTTATGACCTTTTATTTAATGAAGATGTTGCTGCCTTGTGTAGTTTCTTACATTCAGAAGGAGCAAAACCCAACATTTGGGTGCTTTGGTGCAAGTGCAGCAGCAGAAAATGAAAGGCATGAGCAAATTGCAGTTGGCGCATCCTTCTGGCAGCATTAACACTAGATCATAATATCCGCTCTTTCATTGCACCCTTGCAAGTTTCAAACATGCCCTTGACTGACTGCTTGTCTTGGCCATTTGCCAGTGTTCACAAATTTCTTTAAACTCTTCACATAACTGTCAATACTTCCAGTATCCTCGACATTTTCAGTGCAGAAAAATCCAGCATCCTTTCAGATGACAACAACCTGGTTTGAGTTAAAGGAAGCTTCCAGACTCCAAACTGCCCCTAGTGCCTTAAAGTAATGTAATGCTGCTTCTGGAGAAACTCAGACTATTGCCATCAAATATTTTTATCAAATGTCATTTACCTCAGCAATATATTAAGATTCCTGGCAATTTTGAAGCTTTATTTGAGTACGTGGGCTGTCAGAGGCTGGTGTTTTGCTATGTATTGATAAGCGTTCTTTTATTCAATCCTCTTGACCAATGCATGTGTCCACACTGCCCAGACATTCAACAAGCACCTCTTTGAGTTGCTCCACAACCTTAGGCTTTGTATATTGACTTGGAACCAGTAGACATCAGCTGGTATGCAAGAATTGGTCCACTTTATTGGCTGACTTTACAGTTTGGGAAATTTAATGTGTAAAACAAGCACACAAAAATCATAGCCCAGGAAAGCCTGATCTCTGGGGCTCACAACATGCAAAATCAATAATGTATATGTTTTTTGTTCTTTTTACCACATTTTTCTACAGTAAGAAAATTTAAATTGACTCAAAAGAATGCTGAAAGTGCAAAATGGAGTCTTGAAAATATTTGGGAAATATTACATGTTGACTGTGTTTTTAATTAATCCAACTGCACACTAACTTATTGCGTGTATATGGCAGTTTCTTAAATCATGAAGACCTCCTTATAATAAATAATAAGCACAGTGACTCTGCTAAGTCTTGTGTGACGTTTAGTTGCTCTGAGTTTTTTGAAGCACAGATGTTCTGTGAGTTCTGTGTAAAAGAATAGGCAAAGCCACTAGATTGGTGTGATCCTTGTAATTAAAGCCTAATATGCAGGACTAAACCAATTACAAGCTTGCAAGGAGTGAGTTATCCAGTTAATTCTTCCCTTGGTGGCACAAATTTGTCCTCAGTTATTAGAGAAGGCATTTGTATTCTATTTAGAATGCACAAATTTGCTATTTGGCAGAGAATAGAGACATTTTGCTTATTTGATTACATAGATGGAACATCCGCAGTTGTGTTTGGGGGATTTTAATGAAAATGCATTAGTAAAGGGCAATGTAATGAAAAGCCGACTGAATAGTGGGTTTTCATGTAAATGCCGATGAGCAAACGGTAAAGGAAATAAACGCTGAAGGGTTGGTACTGTTAAATGTGACTGATGTCATCAGCAGAGGTCCGGAGCCAACAACAGACCGAATGGTTTACCACAACAGGTCCCCTTCCAAAGACTGAAAAACAGGAAATTGTTTTGTCCCGCTGTGTAGTCACTTACTTTTTAACATCAGGAATAAAACGAAAGTCGTCTTTGTCGGCTGACACTTTTCTGGCAAGTCGGAGGAGCAGTGCGGGATCGGTTCGGAGAGATGATATACATGATGTTGACAGCCTTGAGTCTCCATGGGAACAGAACACATGTTTTGATGTATCTGAAATTGTGTTTACATCCAGGCTTTGCCTGTTTATTTATGTCCTCATTGGGGCAGGGCCTTAAAAATATAACAGTGTCCTAGAAATGCAACGGCCCACATTTTGAAACCTAGAGAAGAGAGAGAAGCTTTATAGATATTTCAAGACTATATTTCTTAATATTTACCCTTCTTTAGCACTGTTTGGCAAATTCTTGACCAGCACCCTTTGTTTTTATAATAGAATCTCATCCTTGCAGTGGTCTTGAGCAGTCATTCACTCTTCACAATGATTCTTCTCTGCTTTTACGCCTCTTCCAGCAATCTTGTTGAATGCATTTAGACACTCTTTATTTCTTCCTTTCATCCTATCCCACAATTTCCTGTCACATGTCCCTGCAGTAGTATTGGATCACCCAGTGCTTTTTCCCCCAATCCTTTCATACCGATCAAATAATCTGCCACCTCTCTTTTGCTGGTCTCTGTGATCTTATTACACAATCCCTTGTGAGTTTTTAACTTGTTCAGTGGGTCAGTAGAAACTGCAGCTACAGGAATGTGAGTAGTTCAGCTGAAGAGAGAGAGGCTTTGATGTAAAGTTCCCCTGAGTTCTGCTCCCTGCCTCATCAATGAAACATCTTCCTCATGCAAAGGTCGATAGTGCTGTTCACAAGAAAGGGGACTGAGGCCCGGGCATTTTGCTATAATCATGTTGTAATTTATTGATCTTCTGCCTCAATAAATTCTATTAAAGAAAGCAATGGTGACCTGTGTTACTGTAGGCTCATGGAGAAAGCATAGGCACACTAAGACCCCAAACTACCCTTAGTGCCTTCATGTAATGGTCCTGTAGCTGTGTTTTGTGAACATAAAAATACAGAATAAAAATTTAAAAGGATGCTAGGATTCAGAAGGAGGGCTGCCTCCTGAAAACAGAACCTTCTGGTGCCGCATATAAAGAGCCAGCTTGTCTGAAAAAGGTGAAAACTGGAAGCCTTGACTTACTTTCCACACTGCTTTGATCTGATGTAGTCCCTTGCAGAAGAAGGAGCTGAGGAAGGAGACTGTGAAGCTGTTTGCTTACAGCCCAAACAGGGGAACGGGAGGGGTGATTTATCCTCCACCTGTTTTTTTATCATTGGGGAAGAATTAAATAAATTATTTTTCGAGCTGCCATTGTAATGCTGTAAAACAAAGTCTCTCATCTGACAATGAACAGGCAGAGTATACGATTCCTGGAGGATCACTTAAGAAGCCCTGTGATTTAATACCTAGAAGGGCTTGAAGCCAGTTTGACAGGCTAGGCAGCTGCCAGAAGGGGTGTTTTAATAACAACAAAATTTGTACAAACAGCAGTCTGGGAACTCAGGTAAACAATTTCATGCTGCTCAGGGAACAGGGGGGCACTCCAGATCATGGCTAGAAGAATGGGGCACGGCTGTCACCTCCTGTGCTTGTGATGTCAGTGAGATTGGACTCCCCCAGCAAATCTTCACTGAGGGCAAAAGGGTCTTCAGTCTCATAAACACAGGAAAGGAGAAAATGAAGGACACAAACCCTTTAACAGAAACAAGAAAAGGCTCCTCTATTGCAGAAGTCATGTTTCCATTTCATAGCTCCAAATCTCAATTTGAATCTGGCTCAAGTTGTATGGCATTTCCATATTCTTTGCATGTTTGCATGAATTTCCTCCAGGTACTCTGGTCAAAGAATACGAGAAGGGGTCAGCATATCATTGAATTTAGAGGTATCACTTTATTGAAGGACCTAGGTTCAAATCCCTGCTGCTGCTAATGCTCCCTCAATCAAGGTACTTAACTAATACAGTAAAAACAAGTTGCATCAGAGATAAATAATTCATTGTAAGAACCTTCCTGAACAATCCTATCAGTGAGAGCCACCCTGGAGAAAAGCAGTACATAAATGTCACTATTCATAATGATATGTGTCAGGTGGACTTGTGAATCTAAATTGCCCTTTATGAGAATGAATGCAAAGGTCTTGTATTGGACAAGCAGCTGCTGAAATCTGTTAGATGCATGTCTCAAGTTCTTACATCTTCTGTAACAACTCCTGAAGACAATTCACCAGTTGACCAACAGGGGTCCTCACAGTAAGCATGCCTGGGCACTTCACTCATCATCTCAAGCTTAAAAGAAGAAGAACCCTCTCATTAGTGCTAGCATTCCTCACTGCTTGCCTGACCTGAGTTTGCTGTGTTTAGTGACCTCCTGCATCTGCTGCCATTGTCATCTCTGTCCTGTCTCCCAGTGTGTTCAAACCTACCTCCTCATTCTGGAAAACCTCAGTTCTTCATGTATTTTGCCTCTGTATTTTCTAAGTTTTTGAGTCCTCCAATCATTGCACTCCCGAGTCTCCTGTTCGTCTTTACACTCAAGTTCCCCAGTCTTCGTAGCACCTATTGATTTTTGTAGCACTTTTTCAGTGCATGTACAACTCCTGCACTTGAAATCACAATTGCTATTCCCCAGGTGAACATGAAATCTCCATTCTGAAGAAGTTAAAGCCCACACCCTTCTGATCACATGTTGAAAATTCAGATCTTCTGCACCCCATTTTGCTTAACCCAGAATAAAAATCTGCCACTTGTCTCTTCACACTAGCTGTTCTCAGTTCACAATATTCAATGTTAATACTGTAATGCTGTAAAGTTCACAAAGGCAGTGAAGTCCATTTAGCTTTTGTAAAAAGTTCTTTATTTTAATGCCTTCTGTGCAAAGGTCTTATAATGTAAAAGGACTGCCTTTAATTTGTTTCTCATTGGCATCCATCCCTAGGGAGGAGTATAAAAAGCAGAGGTGCTCAGTGAGTGGCTTTAGCGCGCCACTATGTTTTACAGATATCATTTTTTCACCTAGTAGACGCTTTTTTCCAATGTGACTTACATGGCTAGCATAGTTGTGCTTTAATGTATTCAAAGAATGGGAACTTCCATAGATACACCAAGTACATTACTCAACAGTGTAACAGCAGTGCCCCTCTTCACACTACCAATTTTGTTTGCAGGATTACTGTTTTCATTCATGTGCTGTTTTCCATTGGTGAATATCTAAAACTCGGGAGTTGGTCACAGACCTAAGTGGCCACATACCTTCCTCTGCCCACTTCCTTCCCAACCTTCAGTGTTCTTTATATCTGTACTGTATTGGTATTCTCTTGTAGGCACAATAAGGCAGACTTGTTAGAAAGACATATACCTAAAAATAAATGGACCTAAGCTATCTTCTGGCACTCTATGGGTGAATTTTTGCTGAGATTCACAGAGCCACAGCTGCAACCCAGCCAAGATCTGAAGCTAGCAATAGCATAAGTCAACTAAACAGCCATAAAGATAATTTCCAAGGAGAAAAAGATATGAAATAGTTTAATACCCCTAAAGTACAAGTACTATGTAAAATGTCAGAAAAAATCTGACAGTATGAGACATTCAATTATGCTCATTTTTAGTCTACTTTTGCCAGTCATGTTTGTTATAATAAGGTTGTTTCTAGTTCTCAAACTGATCTGGAACAGAAGGGGACATTCACCTTCAGAAGAAATCGGCAATGAATAAAAATAAGAGCAGTTGTTAGTGATGGCACTTGGACTGTAGTAGATTAACTCTTCCAGGTCCAAACTTTTTTGGACTGAGGACGTCAAAGAAGCAAAGGTCCACAACCATGTTCAGGGCTATCTGAGAGGTGAGTGTCACTCATTGTGTTCCCTGCTTTCCTCTAACTTTCTCCAGCTTTTGTGCTGAGCTGCCCCTTCCCACAGCGGCCAGTGCAGGGTGATGTGTCCGTCACCAGCTTGCATGCTGGAGGAGAAGCCTACTTTTACTGCTTCACAGGATACCAATTGCAAGGTTCTCCCACCCTCATCTGCCGCAATGCCACAACTCCCTACTGGAGCGGCAAAGAGCCCCGTTGTGTGGGTAAGTACTGACTATACTCAAATACATCAGTAGGTACCCACATACCCGGGGATAGCAAATGAACCAGACATTCTTCTTTAATGTGTTTTCCATATCTGGAGATGCATGTTCTATTTATTTATCTGTGCTACACTTGCGTTAACAAAGGGCCTTTATTCATCCAAGGTGCTAAGCGCATCAGAGAGATGTTCAGGTTTATTGGTAGCAAACAGCAAACGCTGAGGTTGCATACTCAGCTGATCTTCTTTATTGGAATGGGAGGTGCCAATACCTGAATTTTCAAATCTTTGGCGTAGTGACTAAACTCACCCAGATTTAGTCCTCAGTCAAATTTTCCCAGGTTAATTGAAAAATAATTAATAATTGACTGGGCTTGAATTACTGTTGTGAGTGGGGTAACAGTAGAGATTCTGGTGTTACAGTCTTGTCAAGCTGCTCTTTTACTCACTAGAACTTTCTAGGCTGGAAGACAAATTGATGGTCCACTGTTCTGACAAACTGACTGCAGAGCCCATGTCTCAGTTGTGCAGGGGACAAAAGAATAGAATACAGGGGTGCAGCTGAGTATAAAGGCAGTTGCCAGCAAAAACAACTGATGATATGATTAGATTTAAGTCCAACCGCATGGGAACAGTAGTCTGTGAAGGTCTGATTTTGTGATCTGAATTCTCTGTATGGATTGAACCACAGCCGTTAGTCACAAGAAACAAAGTAGGATGTAGCTGAGGTTAGCTCAGCATCATTGATCCCACCCCCACCACCACAGTCTACTTGCTTACTAAAAGTTTTGATGTATTAGCTTTGGAATTAGTGCATTGTAGCTCTCCAACCCACCTGGATCAGTTTAATCACACAATTAATAAAAATTATGTCACAATTCTTAATTGAACTTTCAAAGGCAAAAAGTTAACCAAATTTAGGAATTCAAGCAGTTATCATTTCCTCCATCAGGATGTCTCAGACCAGACTTCTTGATTCCTGAAATATCTCAGAAATGCTCTCCAACCAGGTTCCTTTATTCTACCTGTTCAGTGTCTCCAGACAACAGTGTTAAAAGGAATCGTTTAGTCTTTATTTTATTCTCTTCCCTCTCCATTCTTCCTGCCCTTTTCTGGCCCTTTCAACTGGAGCACAGCCTTCTGTGGGGGAATCATCCGAAACGCTACAGTAGGACACATAACTTCACCTGGTTTCCCCAGCAACTACAGCAACAACCTGACCTGCAACTGGGTGCTAGAGGCCCCTGAGGGCTACAGGTTACATGTCCACTTTGAGAAGGTGGCCTTGGCTGAGGATGACGACAGGTAAGAGAGGAAAGTTGCAGTGACAGCTAGACCATGGCTAATGAATTGGGCTTGAACTGTTTTCTTAGATTCAATTCAATTCAAATCTGAGACTTGAAGAAGATATGAATAACACCATTCATCAGAATCATCTTCTTTATCTTTTACATCTTCAGGATGTGGCAGTGAATAGGTATCAAATGGAGTTAATTAATATGTTAACATTTAGTTTCATCCTGATAACTGACACCTTGCAAATAACTGAAAAGAAACTATTCGGTCTGATCAAAATGTCTGCTCAACAAAAACCTCCTCTATGTACTGACCTCCAGGCTGTTGATAAAGAATGGAAACAGCGCTGATTCGCCACCATTGTACGACTCCTATGAAGTGGAGTATCTGCCTAATGAGGGTGTCATCAGCTCATCCCGCCACCTCTTCATTGAGTTCAGTACCGATTCGTCTGGAACATTCACTGGGGCTGCCCTCCGGTATGAAGGTATTGACTAGTAGAGAACATAAGCTCAGGAGTGACCGCTATCATCTACACCTTCACTGCATTCCAGAACAACAGAGCTCAAACCTGGGGAAGTGCGGGTGGGACAGCGATTAGAAATACTGTCATGATGGAGCCACATTTGAATACCAGCTCGTTGGTGTAACCTTGGGTGAATCATTGTAAGTTTCTGAAGGATTTAAAGATCTCATACCTGATCATCACATAGCAACACAAATTACTTATGGGTCCACCATCCGATACAAATACAAACCACTCCCTAATACTACACTTGTATCTTTCCCTGAATTATGTGGGTGCACTTATGGCCATGGGCATTCACCCATCTTCACATCATGTGGTTCTAGCTCATTCACAGAATTCCACACGCCTATCTTCTTAAACAGCTCAAGAACACAGGTAATATTCCTTCTTATCTATGGATCAACTCTGGCAATCCAAGGTCAAACTGCCCAGTCATCATTCCTATGTGTTTTAGTCTTGACTCATGATCCACTCACTAAGCAGAGACAGCAGATGTTTGAAGATATGTCTTGACCAACAAGGAGTTTTATCCTGTTTGGTATTTTACACACAACACAAGTTCTTACTGTCCACTCCAGTAACATAATCTTCCAAAATAGCTTTCTGGAAATAGTAAATCCTATTACCCTCTTACAGTTGCCCTTGTTTTGATGTGCTGACATGGATGTCTTAAAAGCATCCTTACCCTCAGTGTATCAGGCTCTACTAAAGGTAGAAATTTGCCTTTATTCTCATCCTCTTATATGTTACCAAAACTCTTAGCTTCCAGAGGAGATACAGACCAAGCCTATTTAGACTCTCCTCTGAAATTTGTAGCAGATATTTGCTTTCCCATCCAAGTTTCTATTTCTAAAATGAGTCATCCTGATCCACTTCTTCGTGACCCATTGTAATTTTTGTCCTCCTGCTGTTAAACTCCTGAATGGAAATCATCTGTCATGTTTAATTAAGAGCAAGTGCTTCTGAACAGAAATATAGAAAAAGGTGAAGATGTGTTAGAAGGTATCTGTATCAATTTTATGCTTGCAGAAGTACATGAAAGCATGAATTACAGTGTGTTTTGTTGCCTGGGGCCAAGCTGCCCTCAAAACTTCAAGTTTTCCAGTGTTTTCTGAGAGCTTTTTGACATATCACTGCACCATGCAGCTTTTGTGCACGGGAGCTGTTACGAGCCCTTCATCAAGTACGGGAACTATACAAGCAGCAATGCAGCCTACACTGTGGGCACCATTGTGGAGTTCTCCTGCGAGCCTGGCTACACCCTGGAGCAAGGCTCTGTCACCATTGAGTGCGTGGACACCAGCGGGCCGCAGTGGAACGAGACCGAACCTGCTTGCCGAGGTGAAGTATCTCAGGTTCTCCAGCACACCTCATTTCCAGACATCCTCATCCATCTACATGTGTCTACAGCCATAAAGTGTATAATTCTTTCTTTTAGCTGTCTGCAGTGGTGAGGTCACAGACTCCGCTGGCATCATCCTATCCCCCAATTGGCCCGAGGCTTACGACAAGGGCCAGGACTGCATCTGGGGCATTCATGTGGAGGAAGACAAGCGCATCATGCTGGATGTGCAAATGTGAGTGACATTTGCTTTGAAAAAAAACTTTGAGAAATATCTCCTCCAAGTGTCTGTCAGTTTGTTGTTTTACATATGAATGGACTGTATGGGTATCAGTGCAGAGACGAATTTGTTCCTGCAAGGGCTTATTATTATGTAGCACTGTTACACAAAAGCTATGGTCCTCAAATCTGTTATTCTGAGTAGCAATGGCTGTTTGGAGAGATTGCTTTTGCGGGTAACAACTCCACAACAGGAAGCCTGTCATGTCACATGATAATACATCATCCTTCTATGCAGCCATTTGACTTACTTTATTAATATTCGGGCTTTGCATTTCTGTGCGGGTGCAGAGATATTGCAAGTGTAAATGTGCGTGTACTGCAATAAGGAAAGCTGCCTGCAGAATTAAGCAGAGAATTTATTTAGGGGTTATTTATTTCCTGAACAAATGCTATTGGCCAAAAGGGTTAACATGGTGTAACTGTGATTTTACACTATTGTTTGTAGAAATATTTGTGATGTTTTACTGCATCACTTCACTACAGCGGCCACTAACTGCCACCCCTTTTTCTGTGCAAGAGAGAGGACCACAAAGCTACATAGATCCCCTAGGGATCTGGGACCTCCTGTGATTTTAAAACAGTGGGGTCTCCTGTGATGAAATGTTCAAGCAATTGCACTATGTTGTCTGGTCAAAATGAACCATTGTAAATTATTTATTCATTTATCTAGTGTTTCTCCAAAGTGACTTAGTGTTCAGCTGCTTATACTCATTTACCAATTTATACAGCTGGGTATTTTTTACTGTATCAGTTCAAGGGAATTGTTTTGGCCCAAATATAAGACAATCCTGATTATACGATGACCCCCTCTTTTCCTGCACTCATTTTTGGAAAAAGGTTTTTGGAACATCATATCTTGTCTTAAAAATAAAAATCATATTTATTCATATATGCCATATTTGTGCTTTTAAGGCGGTCTTTTTGGGCTTGCCACCTTCAAACACATTTAGATTTCTTGGCTGCTTGACAGTTGTCTGACACCTCTGCCTCATTGATCATATCTCCTCCTCAATCCTTGGTTCATTTCGCCTAACTTTGAGCTCCTTTTTAACAAACTACTTCAAGGTTTCGCCATCTTTCATGCTCACTTGCCCCATTTGATCATTTCTGTGGATAATTGAAGCCAGTGGATAAGTGATGCCACCTACTGATTTTATTCTGTATTTGACCTTTATATTCATTACTCGAATACGACAACCCCATCTTCTTTTTAGATGTAACTCTCAGAAAAAAATGCCATCTTATATTTGGGCTGATCCTGTACTTTGTCCATGGGTGCAGGGGAACTGTCTAAACATCCGTAATTTTGACCCCAGGAAGTGCTACTGCCCACTCAGCACACACTCAGCAGACAACAGCCCAGAAACACACTTTTTGTTACAAAACCTTTACAGACTCATCAGATATTTAGACCATAGCTCTACCAAGAAGTTGATCAAAACTGGGGCAGTAAAAAGTAATTAATTTTAATAATGTTTTATAAAATAGAATTGTTCAATAAATGCAATAGGGGCAGTAGGTAGTGCAGTGGTTAATAAAAATAACCTGGGTTTGAACCTCTTTTGGGCCTTTTAAATTATGCAGATTCCAAGCCTTTCTATTGGACCAAGGAAAAACAGACAGAAAACTTTGTAAGTAAGGATTGTTGCTGTTCTCCCAGTAAGAAGACTGTTTTTGGTGCCACATAATTATTAAATGCCTTGCTGGCACTCCCAATTACCACAGAACACACTGTATAATAACAACTGATTGATGAATTTCACCGCAAATGAGAGGGCTGGCCCAGCACTCTGTTGTCATGGTGACAGCCAGCAGTGCAGGTGGCAAGTGGAGTCCAGGTGTCCATGTGCCTCTACCACACAAACTTGTCACAAGACAGCCTGATACAGAGGAACTCAAGTCCAAGATGAAAGCTTGAGGCCTGTTAAGAATTTCTCTTCCAGCTGTACTTATAAACTTCATCTAAAATGTGATCAGATCTTCTTCATCTCATAAAATAAACAGAACCCAAGTAAACAAACAACAGATAATGTCATATCTTTTTCTGGCTTCATTTATTGCTCAAAATGACCCAGCATTTAATGTCTTTGTTGGAAAAAGTATGTGAAGCTCTAGGATTATCAGTTCAGTTGAGGGGATAATGAGAGTCAGGATTGTCAGTCAATGGGATGACAATCAGGTGTGAGTTTGGGTGGCCCTGTCCTATTTAAAAAACATAAACCTTCACCACACAGGTTTGTAAATGCATGTCTTCCTTTGATAAAAAAAAAGCTGTCAATAATTATCAATGAAAAAGCTTATAGAACAATATCTAGAAACATTGGGCTACATGAATCCAACATCAGACAGACAGAAAATTGTGCACAAAATTCAGTCGCTTTCCACAGGAGTGGTTGTTGGACAAACATCATTCTAAGAGTAAAGAGTATAGTAATACAGAAGTAATATTTCAGAAGATCACTAGGAACTGCTGGGTAACATCTAAGGTCACTTGGCTCTTGTCAGTGTTCTAAAGCCCAGGCAAACACTGAACACAAATGATGTGCTTGGGAGGAGAGCAAGGGGGAAACCACTAATCTACAAGAAAAACATTGTTGCTTAAAGTTGGCTCAAAACCACCTGGATGAAACATAAGACGACTGGAAGATATTTTGTGGACAGAGTCAAGAGTACAACTTTTTGGCTTAAATGACAAGCAACATGTTTAGCAAAATCCAAGCACTGAATTCCGACATACAGTAAGAACCTCATCCCAGGTGTAAAATACGGCAGCTGTGTCAGGGTGACGGTCTGTTTTGCTGCTCTTGGCCCAGGCAGCTTGAGGTCATTGTAACAGCAAATTCTACAGCAGAAGAACAGGGTATCTGTAGATGAACTGAAGCTCAATAGAAGGTGGGCCTTGCAGCAAGAGAGTGACACTAAATATACAAGTCAAACTACTAAGGAATGGTTGAAGCAGAAGAAATGTCAACTCAAAGTTCAGACCTTAACCCAATAGAAATGTTGTTCCGGGACCTGAAGCAAGAGTTCTTGTACGAAAGGCTGTCAGGGTCACAGAGCTGAAACAGTTTTGTGAGGATGAAGGAGCCAAAATTTCTCCAAGCTGATGTGCAGGACTGATCAGCAGATACCATAAATTTTCGGTTGAATTCATTCCTGCTCAAGAGGGTCATACCAGCTAGCGAAAGCACAGGTTCACACACTTCTTCTGACAGAGACGTTTAATGTTGGATGATTTTGATCAGGAAATGAATGAAAAAGTATAACATTGTATGTGTTTTTGTTTTATTTCTTTTATTCTCTTTTGTCCATTTTTATCACTTAACTAAGATCTGATCACATTTTACATCAAATTTAGAAAATTCTAAAACCTTAATAAGGTTTCAAGCACAGTAGTCAGAGGCCACCTTTGTTGTAGTGCCCTCAAGCAGGGTACTTTCTCCAAGCTGACACAGTAAAAATCCCCAGTAAATAAACAAGTAAATTAGTGTAAGTAACTTAATATACAGATACTATATGTCTCTACTAAATGAATAAAAAAACAATAATAAACAAAACAATGATAAACAATCCTTACACCCTGCAAGTAGAATGTGAGAGGCCTCTTGTGGGAATTATGTAAACTGCAGGTAGTGTAGCATCGCAGAATGGGCAACAGCCAATGGTTGCAACAGAAGGTTTCTGGGGAAGGCACCAGTGCAGAAATAAAAATCCAAATATATGCACACTTACAGATCACCTGAACCAGGTGTAACCTTTGTAAAACTGCAGCACCTGTGCGTGATCTAGGCATTCAAACAGTTGCAACAAGGACATCACAAATTGTTATTCACATTGTTTGTAGTTATTCATTTATCTGGCAGTTTTCTCCATGGTGACTTACAGCATTGGATTAATATACAAAGCAGTTTACAGTGGTTTAGCAATTTGTACTGCAGGGTATTTCAGGGTAAGTACCTTGATCAATGAGGGATGCAGTGGTCCCTCACACCTCCTGGGCTGCTTGCCTGATGTGGGGTTCAGGTCCCACTCAGAGGTGTTTGTAGAGTTTGCAGGTTTTTCTTCATGGTTGGACTACTGTAAGGAAAAAATAGGCTGGAAGAAGGCAAACTACTTCTGTCTTTCTGTGCCTAGAAAACCACAGTAGTGGTTGCCTAGGAGTCAGACATAACTCAAAGTCACTTTCCAACAACAGAAACAGGTGAGGCAATGACTAACCACAATCCCACCTGCTGTCCATAGTTAATCTATTGCATATGAATGTTTATCACACAAGTATTTATTTAATCAGTGAAAATTTCCTTTTCATTGTCCAACACTCTGACTTTCCCTTTTAGGGAGGTCTTGTAAAGCCATTTTCCACAAGAGATGCTCCACCACCTCAAGGGCAAGTGTCCATTTCTTGGATATGGATATAGATTGAAAGATCAAGGGCTATGCGTTTATTTACAGGCATTCCCCAACATGGGGGGGATGTTCCTCTCATGTGAAACCTAACACTACCCACTTGTCCAGTCGTTGAATGAAAAGTTGAAGGGGTGCAGACCAGCAGCCGCAGCCTCATCCAAGCATTTCTGGTCCCACCAGCAAACATCAATATTTAACTGGGGACCAATTGCCGCATTATCTTGACAGGGTAGAGCTCTTCAGGCAGAGGTGATCTGGGAACATTTTATTTTCATTTAGCACACAGGCAGAGCCAGCATCTTTATGGGTCTTCTTGGAAGGCTTGCCAGGGACAGCAGTATATTCATAACAAGTTATTTATTATTTATTAATAACAAAAGGCTATTTGATGGTAAACAGTGCCGGTTTTTCACAGTTGTTTACCATTCTTGAAGTTTTAAGAAATCTAATCTTAAAACTTTCATTTGTAATCCTTAAAAGATCTGGAACCAAAGTATTATTTCGGTGATAAAGTAAAGTAGGTGGCGAGGGGCTTCTTCCTTTGAGTCGGCGGGTAGAAAGAGCGGTGAGGGTGAGGACGCTGAGGTAAAGGGTCGGTAATGTGAGAAGCGGCGGGGTGGCGTAGTGGTGCGTGCGGTAATGGAGGGGAGCAGCTCAGGGACGCCTGAGCCGTGGCTGAGCCTTCTGGAGGTGTCGTGGGCATAATTCAACGAAACGCAGACGAAAGAAGGTGCCCACTTGATAACCCCGATGAGATGACGCGCCATTGCTGCGCCACACCATGGTTGGCATTATGGTTGGTGGACGCTAGTTAGCTGGTGAGTAGCGGATGGTAAGCATGCGGGGGGGTTAGGACGGGTTAGATAGGTGTCAGGATCCCCTTTATAAATCAAGCTCCTGGTATTTAGCACTGTGTGTGTTATATGAACCTAGTTCTGAGTTTTAAATTCAACCTTGATGAATGAGCTCCCTCTGTCCCTCAGAGCTACTGAATCCCAGCCACTTGAGTGATGGGTAGCAGTGGTATCAGACAAACAAACTGCACTGTGATTACTCTGTCTAAGGCCCTTCTGGTGAGGTTGAAGCATTTTACTCTGGGTTGTATATTATTTTGAATAAAAGTGTCTGATAAAGGAATAAATGTGCATGTAATCTTTCTGTATTATCTGCTTGGAGATGAAGGAGAAGCAGATGAAAATGAAATAATGAAATGAAATTATATGGAACATAGTGATTCTATTAAGAAGGCCCAGAGCACACATACATATATTAATATATGGGGGAAAAGAGATCTAAATTTCCTTCTGGGGCAATATGGCAGTGGGCAATATTGGATAGGATTGAAGGTCTTGTGTGCTGTGTTTCTGGGCTAACTGCTGATGGATTTGATACATTCATACCTTGTCTGCACCTGTACAGCCTCCGCCTGGGCCCAAAAGACCAGCTGACTGTCTATGATGGTGACGACCTGACAGCCAACATTCTGGCACAGTATAATGGCATGCGGCCGCATTTCCGCCTCTACACCTCCACAGCTGATGTGACTCTGCAGTTCCAGTCTGACCCTGCCAGTGACATTTTTGGCTACAACAATGGCTTTGTGGTGCACTTCTTCGGTGAGTTTTGCTCTGTGTCAAGGGTGATGGTTGTTTTGGGAGAAAGAGGTTAAATACTCTGCATCCAAATGTGGGGTACTTGGGAAAACCAGTGATCAGACAAATGAAATGGGAGCTTTTAATTAGCTGCTTGTTTCAAGCTGAGCCAGACAGAGGTTCTGGCCAACAGCCTGACTTCCTGGGCACTGGTGGGATTTTGGGCCAATGCACTAGGACAGCAGTGGAAAGGAGTAAAAACTAAAACAGCAGCCTCATCGTGCTGATGATTGGACTGTACTGTACTGTAGGTTGTCCTGTTATACTGCAGATAGACTCCTTTTTCAGTGGCTAAAATGCAACTTTACATCTGTGCAACAGTGCCATCTGCACTAAGAACATGACAAATGACTGATGTGAGAGATAGAAGCAGACATTATATTCTCCATAGCAAGTAACAGTGTTAAGCCACTTACCCAGCAGAGTAATTTTTACTGCATCAATTCCATGCAATACCTTCATCAAGGGTACGATGCTAGGAGCAGTCATTTCAACTTGGTTTCTTTGAGTGCAAGGTGGAAGAATGAATTGCTGTGCTATCGAAATGCAGTCTGCACAACATCTAATCTTGCACGGGAGGTATCAGCAGGTCCCTACCAGTTTCACCATCACTGTCTCTCTTCTGCTGCTCCATGAACTGTGGTTTGAGAGTGCACTCCTCCAAGTGACACACTTTTCCTCCCTCTCCTCCTTTTTACCTTTTGACAGAGGTTCCCCGGAATGACACGTGTCCTGAGCTGCCTGAGATTGCCAGTGGCTGGAAGAGCACATCTCACCCCGAGCTTGTACATGGCACAGTGGTGACCTACCAGTGCTACCCTGGGTTCGAGCTGCGAGCTGGTGCTGAGATTCTCATGTGTCAGTGGGACCTGACATGGAGTGGTGATGTCCCCACCTGTGAGAGGGGTGAGAGAAAGCTTCCTGCAGTACCCCCACACACACACACACAATGCATCAAAGCAGCAGATATGTTCATATGAAAGATTTTAATTCCTCATTAAAGCTGCATCTAAAGACTGATGTTGTGGGAAAGTGTTTTATTCATAAGTATCAGAACACTTGTTTCAAACACTGCTGTCAGATAAAATTGGTTGTATTCATGTTATGGTTCTTTTCAAACTTTTATCTTACTTTTTGCTTATTAGAATCCAGTTAGCACGGTCCATGCATCAGAAGTTAATAAAATGAGACACATCAAATTATGTACAAAAGCAGTTAAAACCTATTCAACTGCTAAAATATTTCAACTGTCACAGTATGGAAAAAATACTTATTCTTCAAAAATTTAATGTCAGTTATTGTTAGAACCCCAAGATGTCTAGGGATGCCCCAACTGCCTTACATCAACTGCCCTAAACCAAACATAGCTGACACTCAATCCTTGCCAAGTGTGGCTTAGGCATCCAAAACAAACCTGTGAATCACATGACTTTCTTACCTGCTCACCCCCCAAAGTACAAACACCAAGGTCATTTAAACAACATCGGTGACAGAGATCAGACTGGGGCAATGAACACCTGGGCATACAAGCAGAAAAGCACTAGTAAAAAAACAACCAGGCAAACCTACACAAGAAACAGCAAGATCAAAAAAAGCAGCAAAAAGCTCAGCACAAGAAAGTTCCAGAGTCCAACACCAGGCAGGCAGACAATTTGTTCTCTGCCTTGATTTTTATTGGCTGGGAGTTTGTGGTCAGTAATGCTGATTGACAGGATGAAGAACCAATGGTACTTGGACAGTTCCAAACAGTCAAACAACTCCCAAACACAGCAGGAACACACTGGGATGTAACAGTTATCAATAAATGTTGAACAAAACAATAAAAACCTCTTAATGGTCAGCACTGTGGTTGGTCTCAGTGGGCAGAATGAAAAATGCTACAGCTTTGAGGTATTGATGTACTGCTCGTATGCCAGTTACACACAATAAGCAATAACGCAATAATATGACAGTGCTAAATCTTACAGTAAAACTGATAGTGACTGACAGTTGGCAATAGCCAATGAAATAAACACAGACATCTGAAGAGGTGTCCTTAAAATGTCACAGTAAAGTGATTTAATCAGCATAATATAGATAATGTTGTGATATAAAAGGCAAAAAATGTTAAAGCATTAAGAAAAGGATAGCAGAAATATATGAATTAAAAAACTTTCTTTTGTGTAAGTGTAGTTGAGTAAAAATAAAGAGTATCTGTGCTAAAAAGTAATGTAATAACTTCAGTTTCTCCAGAAATTAAGTTCTGTTAACAGTAAATGCAGCCATGTCTCTCAGTAACAAGACATGCAGTTTGTACCAAAACATGGATTTAATAATGTGCACAGTCTATGTTTACAGTCATGGGCAGATTTAATGGTTTGGGGGCTCTAGGCAAAGGTAGGAAAGAGGAATCATCAGTCTGAATTTTCACCTTTTGCGGAGGCCTGGTTCTTTCTCACAGACCCCTTATCTGTGAGAAAATCATTACTGTATATAATCAGTATTTATGCATAGAACATTCAATAGCACAACCCACTATAAAATTCTTAAATCCACGCAATTACCTTGTTCTTCACTTAAGCTGGTTGGACTGTTACACTAGTCTTTAAATCTAACTGTTATTCAGCAACATTTTAATTTGCATGCAGCTAACAGGAAAGGATGTCTGATAATTAAAATATAATTAAAATGATGACAGTTTTATATTCCTATTAAACAACAGTCCTTACCAACAATACTGTCATTTTTCAACTGCTTTATTCTGACATCCTCAGCAAATAAAAATATAAATAAGATATAATAAAATTAAATAATGAATAATGAAATTAAGAAAAATAAATAGGAAAATAAAAAAATAAGGAAGAAGATGTAAAATATACATAGAAGTTATAGGTTAGTAAAGAAAGAAATAGCAAACAACAAGCAACAGCAGTCAAACTAACAAATACACAAACTGATAAGGGCATACCAACAGACTCAGAATAATAGTATCTCACTGTCCAAGGGAGGGTTCAGTTTTATCATGTGGGGGAAAAAACTGTCCCGGAACCTGCTTGCTCTCGTCCGAATGCTTCTAAAGCATTTTCCGGACGGGAGCAAGGAAAATAGTTTGTGGCCAAGGTGATTGTAGTCCTTCAAGATGTTATGGGCCTTCTTCTTACACCGCAGGGTGTAAAGGTCCTGCAGGGCTGGCAGATCAGACCTAGTAATGTGCTGTGTTGTTTTGACCACTCTTTGTAGAGCTTTATGGTCTGATGCACTGCAGCTGCCATACCAGGCTATGAAACAGCCAGTCAGGATACTTTCAATGGTAGATCTGTAGAAGTTGACAAGCATTCTGTTGTCCATGCTGAACCTCCTCAGCCCACAGAGGAAGAAGAGGCATTGTGTTGCTGCTTTGATGACGATGCTGGTGTGCCATGATCAGGACAGGTCCTCAGTGATGTTTACTCTGAGGAACCTGAAGCTGTTCACTTTCTCCACTGGGGTGCCGGCTATAGAGATGGGCACGTGGCCATTCCTCTGCTGTCTCCTGAAGTCCACAATCAGCTCCTTTGTTTTGCTAATGTTGAGATGGAGGTCATTGTTCTGACACCATGATGTCAGGGTTCTCACCTCTTCTCTATGGGCCCGCTCATTGTTGTCGGTGATCAGGCCGATGACAGTGGTGTTGTCAGCAAACTTGACAATAATGTTGGAGCTGAGCGAGGCAACACAGTCATGCGTGAACAGGGAGTACAGCAGGGAGCTAAGCACGCAGCCCTGGGGGACCCCGTGCTGAGAGTCAGCACTGAGGAGATGATGTTCCCCAATCTCACCACCCGAGGCCTACCCGTCAGGAAGTCCATGATCCGATTGTACAGGGCAAGGTTGAGTCCCAGGTTCCTGAGCTTGGCAACGAGCTTAGAGGGCACGATGGTGTTGAATGCTGAGCTGTAATTGATAAAAAGCATTCTCACATACGTGTTCCTCTGGTCCAGGTGGGAGAGAGCCTTATGGAGGGTGAAGGCGATTGCGTCGTCAGTTGACCTCTTCGATCTGTAGGTGAACTGAAGCGGGTCCATTGTGTCTGTCAGAGAGGCAATGATATGCGATTTGACTAACTGCTCAAAGCACTTCATGATGACAGACTTAAGTGTGACAGGGCGATAGTCATTTAGGCAGAGGACTCTGGTTTTCTTGAAACATGTGGGTACAATGGACTGCAGCAAGGAAACGTTGAAGATGCCAGTGAACACACCTGCCAGCTGGTCTGCACAAACCTTAAGAACATGACCGAGGTTGTTATCTGGTCCAGGAGCCTTATGTATGTTTATCCTCTTGAAGGATTTACACACATCTACCCTAGTCACCTGCAGTGTGCAAACATCCTGGTTCAGGTCCACAGCCAGGCGTGGGTGGTTCTTCTCAAATTGTGCGCAGAAGGTGTTCAGCTCCTCAGCAAAGGGAGCAAACGCTTCTACAACACTGCTGTTTTTCCCTTTATAGACCGTGATTGTTTTAAGCCCACTCCATGTTTCTGATGTTGGAACCCCGGCAGAGAGACTTCACTTTGTCCCTGTACTGCCTCTTAGCAGATTTTATTGCTTTTCTGAGGTTGCAACAAGAGCGCCTGTAGCCCTCCAAATCACTGGAGTTAAAGGCTGCAGTCCGTGCTTTGAGCAAAGCACAGATTTCACTGGTCACCCACGGTTTTTGGTTGGAGAAAGTTTGTACAGTAACTCTCGGAACAACATTGTCAATACATTTTGCGATGAAACCCGTTACTGTTCCAACGAGTTCCTCCACCCTGTTTTCCGCCACCTCCTGGAACATTACCTAGTCTTGCCAAAACAATGACACAGGGCTTAGTCCAATTCATCCGTCCAGCACTGGATGGTCCTCGTCACCGGCTTTTCCTGCTTTAACCTCTGCCTATAGGCGGGTAGTAGCAGGATGGAGGCGTGGTCTGACTTGCCAAAGGCAGGATGGGGGAGGGCCTTATATCCACCCTGGAAGGGAGTGTAAACATGATCCGGCGTGTTCCCACCACGTGTTGGAAAGCTAATGTGCTGGTGGAATTTCGGCATGGCTTTCTTCAGATTGGTGCTATTGAAATCGCCAGCCACAATCACAGCAACCTCCAGGTATAAAGCCTCCAACTGCTCAATAATACCATACAACTCATCGAGCGCCCCTGCACTGTCGGCTTGTGGTGGAGTATACACTGCTGTTAAAATGACTGCTGAAAATTCCCGGGGCAGGTAGCAGGGTCGGCATCTGATTCTGAGATGCTCGAGGTTAGGGGAACATCCAGAGGAGATATACTCCACATCCAAAAACCACAAGTTGTTTACGATGAAGCAGACACCTCCCCCTCTCACCTTCCCCAACTCCGTTGTCCTGTCCTGCTGGTGAATTGTGAGGCCCTGGGGTGTAATGGCAATGTCCGGAATAGAGGGGTCCAGCCAAGTCTGCGTGAAAACCAGTACATTGCAATCTTTGATGTCCTGATAAAAGGCCAGCCTGCTCCTCAGTTCATCTAGCTTGTTGTGCAGTGACTGAACATTCGCTAGAAGAATACTGGGAAGAAGGAGGCAGTTTAATAGAGTAATCTTGCTTTAAATGCTGAAAAGAATGATTCATCTTTAACTTTATGCCTTTTGGAGATCACTTCATGTTCTACTCACTTAACTATTCACAGTTATAGGAATTTTGACTAGGGGTGTCCAAACTTTTGCATGCCTCTGTAGTATGTATCATATCCACATAGAGAAAACGATTGTATTGTGGATATCCAATTTATTATCATGCATTGTTTAAATACGTTTAAAATGATACAATACATAGTGCTAATAATAGTAATATTAATAATAAAGTAGAATTATTATTGTCCAAATCAATTGGGATCTAGCTAGGTTTGGTTAAACTCTATTATTAACACAACAGTGCAGCAGTATTGAAATTAAAAAGCAAAATGACACAGCATTTTACTTTGGTGGAACGGGAATATTGATTGATGGGAAACAAAATGCCTGCAGTAACCTCACAGTGAAGACTGAGTACAACCTAACTGCCCTGCCCCCAACACACTTGTGAGATTACAGCTATAAAACACAGAATGGCACATCAATGTCATGGGGGACAGTCCTAAGCTGAGCCCAACATTTAACTCCTGAATGCATTATGAGGAAGGAGTAACACTTCAGCATAACAACCAGTGCACTAAAAGTAAGCACAGTTTTTTTTGGAAGGGGTAGTTGAGAAAATTAACAAAAACTGAAACTGAATTCAGGTAATTGATGTTAAAATAATTAATATTCTCCTGTAATAGTAGTAGTAGTAGTAGTAGTAGTAATAATAATAATAATAATAATAATAATAATAATAATAATAATAATAATAATAATAATAATACAGTACTAAAAATTACAGCTTGTTATTCATTTGTTAAGTGTAAATTTTGATCTAGCCAGGACACATACCAATGTCACATGTGTAACTTTGAAACCCAAATGTCTGCATGTCGAAGGAAGATATTCATTTTATTAGGGTGTAACTTCAAAGATTGGTATTGCAAGAGATACAAAACTTGTAGTTTTTAAAACTTTGATTTGTCAAACTCAGCGAATTAACTAGCTTAAATGTTTGGAATGCAAATGTTCCATTAAAACCCCTGAAGATAGCCCAAAACTCTGCAGAGCTTTGGTGGAGCAGCCAACAAACCAAATGAAGAAACTTGCAGGGTTTCCATGACAAGGAAGAAACAACAGTGGTTTGTCCTTGCCCTCTTCTATTTATCTTATTATCAGTGAAATGGGGGTCAGGAGGAAATATGTGAACTTCACATACTTGGAGTGGGACTCAAACCCTCTATCACACAAGCAGTCCTGCACCTATGAGGTAGTAGCATAACCAGCTGTGGTGCCAAGTCTGTCCTCTAGTGCTTCTCCTTTACCTTTATGACAAGTGGGAACAGCACATTGTATCATTAATCTAGCTTTTACTTACTTACTTACTCACAGGAAGTGATCTACGATCATTTAAACAATTTTCTTTTACTGTTAAAAATCTGATGACTCAACAAATTCATAACTGACTGCGTAGATCTTGGTTAAAAATCCAGCAGCCACTTTGGTTGTGGGAACCTCAAACAGGTGTGCAGTGATATCGTTAAAATACGCATTAGTGTGTAAAACACAGTTGCCGTGTGAGATGTACATCATCGTACTACATTGTTAGCACAGTACTCTCTGTTGGGGCGGTGGCACCACAATATGGAACGGTCCACTACAACCTGAACCTCAGGGGCAGCCCACATTCACAGTAAGCTACTAAAAATAATATTTTTAGCAGCAATTTTGGTGTTTTTCAAATTTTGGTACAATTTTAAACAAAAATCCGTGCATGTATAAATGTGAATATTCTTTTTCATGGGGAATCTTGGGGTCCTAGGCACTTATAAGTTTGCCTTTGTTTATTGTCTGTTTGTAACATAACAAGCAGTATCTAATGTTTATAGCATGTGTAACAACAGTCTGGAATATGTTTATACCTCTGTATAACATGACACACAGTCGATACAAAAGGTTTATGAAATAACAGTAACATCTGATGACACAAAAGAGTGAAACATACCAGTCTTTGCAATCTTTTTACCTTAAGGCACATTCAACAGTCACGTTGTGTACGCAGGTAATTTTGCTGTATGTGTTATTTTGTTTGATGTATTTTCGGTGGCGGGGGTGCAGTGACATGGTGTACAGATCCTGGGACGGTCGAGCACAGCCGCAGGGTGCTATCGGGGTCTCGCTTTGCTGTGGGGACCACGGTGCAGTACATCTGCAATAAGGGCTATTCCCTGTCTGGTGTCAGTGTGGTGACCTGCCACAGCCGCAATGCCGCCGGCCCCAAGTGGAGTGACAGGCTGCCCAAGTGTGTCCGTGAGTAACCCTCTCAGTCTACAGTTAAGCAGTCAGCAGTGGAGACCCAACGTCTGACTGTCTGTCCTTGTGTCGCACAGCTGAGGCCTATGAGCCCTGCAGAGATCCTGGGCCGCCTCCATTCAGCATCCAGAGTACAGTGAAGCTCCTCTACCAGGCAGGAGAGACTCTGCACTACAGCTGCTTAGCTGGATACCAGCTTCTGGGCGATGCTGCCATCCACTGTGTCCCGGGGCATCCATCCCAATGGAGCAGTTCACCGCCTGTCTGCAGAGGTGGGAAATGACAAATGCGAGAGCTCAGTCCACCAGGCTTCCCCTTGGAAAACCACTATGTTATTTTGTATAATGATTACTGGATAATAATTGTAATATCAGAGGGCTTTGTTTTTAAGAATGATCTTGCACCTCTGATGTTCACACCGCACATCTAAAATATTTATTGTTGGTTTCACTGAAGTTTGCTATTCACCTTCCCAGCATTCTCTAGGGATTATTCCACCGATCACAGGCTTCAAGGTAAGCAAATTTGATAATTTCTTTATATCTAAATATAGGTTTGCTATTGGATTTGGCTGCATTTTCAACAAAATTATCAAATTTTCTCATAGAACAGATGTAATCCAAAATCCCAACACCTTAATACATCGCTCAAATGCATAACCCTTAATCCATTATTCGGTTTGAGCCTAACATGTTGAATTAGACAAGAAAGCTTTAATCATATTTGCATATCTTTGGGTCTGACAGGATGCAGCTTGGTTTTTAGTCTCCTGTTCATGCATCTTCAAGCTACACAGAATTTTGTGATTGTTTGTTTTTCTTTCATACTTGTTGTCCCCAGAGCTCAGCACAAACACCAGCCTGGAGTGGACAAATATAACGATCACAGTCTTTGTACCGGTTTCAGTCATCTTGGTCATCATCACTGGGATGTACCTGTGGATCTCAAAGTAAGATGGTATGCACTGAGTTAAATGCAAACAAATACAGCAGGTCAGAGGTCAGTCATGTTTTTCTGTTGGTCCACAGGGTTCAAGGCAAAACTCTCCGGCTGCCAATGTCTGCTACACCACCCTATGATAATATGACAGAGTCTGCTTTTGACAACCCCATCTATGAGACTGGAGTAAGTACCGACATGATGCGTCTAAGAGATGTGGACTCCCAGAACACCATTGTGCTGTCCTGATGATGCGTCCCATCGTCTTTTGTCAGCTCACATGACCTCAACGTCTGACAGGTCACCTCTGTCACACCATCATCCATGTTCCGTGTCTTTCATTGAGATTAATGGACCGCTTTGTTTTAGAGTCTCTAGGCTGAGCCAAATGTGACCCAGTGTATGCAGCAGTTCCGTACTTTATACCATGTACACCTGGAAGTTACTGTTTTTCAACTGAGCAATATCAAAGTTTGATCTGGGACTTGAAACAGGAACCTTCTGAGCCTCAAGTCTTAGTGAAGAACACAGGCACCAATAGCTTTAATCCTGGTACTGTGCTCAGTTTTCAGGTCACCTGCACCTCTTTTCAATGTTGTTACAGGTTTGGTGAAAAAACTGAGGTTGTCTAGTTAGCGCAACACTGTAGTTCTGGTTGTGTTATTTCAAAAGTGTATGTTCTCTTTGTCATGATCGTCTTTTTTCGGGTTTTCAAATGTTTTTTTTGTACCAAAAGTCAGTGTGTAATGTGGACATGGTGTTCATACCAGAAAACACACATCTGACTGTATTTGGAAGATGTTATTCAAAAAATGTTGCACCTGGTGGCCAAAAGTACTAAATAGAGAAGCAGTCATCAATCTCATTCAAATTTGTGAAAATTGTATACAACCAAATGCATGTTGGTTTAAACATTGCCTCACCAGTTTATATCTAGTGAGGTTTAGAGTCTGTCCAGCAGTGCACAACTAGCAGTTCTGGACTAATGTCATCAGCAGAATTTCTTGCTTTTTTCTTAAATCTCATAATTTTGAGAGAAAAAGGATTTAAATGGACTCAGTTTGGACTGTGAGTGTAAGGAGGTGATTCACGGCCAGGTTGGACCAGAGACCTCATGGGACTCAACATCCTGGCCTGTGATTTGAACAGTTCTGGTCTTGGAATTTACAGAAGCATTAAAACAGAGGAAGGGTCTGAGAATCCAAAGTTGTGGCAACATTTTAAATTGTAGTCTTTCCATTTTTACACTCAGGTCTTTACTGTTGACTAAGACAAACACAAAAGCAAAAAGCTATTTTGAGTTGCCAAACTTTTACACTCTTTAGAGTTACCTAGTGGCTGTGGTATTAAAGTAATCACTATGATCTGGACAGTGGCAGCTAAAAAAAGGCATTTTAGAACCCTCACACAGTTATCCAGTAGTGAACTGAAGTACTAGTCCTCCATTTGCTCCTTCTCCCCTTCTCCTTCAACATGCAACCTTCACTCCCCCTCTACTCCCCAGTGTCCATCAATTCCTAATTGCTTTCTCGGGTCTCTAATCACTGTGCTTTTCTGTTCTGCTATGGCAAACAAGGACAAGGTGAGTTCCAAGTGTCCACAGTAAGCTACGGGGAGCAGGACACACTGTCCCTAGGATATATCACATCCACTCTACTACCCTACCCTCAGGTCCCTTTCCCACACCCCCAAACACACTTCCGAACTGGCAAAGCCCCTTCTCATCTCCTTTTACACCTCTTTCTCTAAACACATGGATCACAGCCAGTGTCATCCCTTTGACTGAGAACTATACGCAACACAAAAATCTGGACCACCATGGACATTTCTTCATGGTAAAAATTAATTCATAAATGGACATGGTCTGCTGGTGCTGGACTGCAAGGCAAAGTAGTGGCGGGATGAGCAACAGTTTGGAGACCAGGACACATGTGCCCTGAAGGCTTCTTTTTCCTTTGGTTTTGAAAGATAACCCACACCAGGTATTCATAAAAATGTCACACCATTAGATAGGTTTTTGGTCCTTATCTGAACAAAAGGGAATTTTTATGACATCTTAATGCAGCTGATAATGTTTTGAACTGCTGAACAGCATGTAAGTGCACCATGCCCACCTCCATGTGGTTGTTGGTTTGTTCATGACTGACTGCAGTGCTGTGGCCACATCTTGTGTTTACCATCAAATGTGCTCATGTCAGCAATTTTTTACAAAGTTGCCATTAAAGAACCTCTTTTTCACTTTTGCTTTTTATCAGTTTATTTTTACATCATGTTTGCATTTCCCAGGTTTAACTGATTTTGCATGAGTTTGCCTGTCAAATTTCAGTTTCCTACTGAAATACACAGCAAGGAACTGAAATCACATAATTCACCTGTTGCCAAATGCTGGACTAACTGCTTTATGGGTAAGAAACGTATGAGAATCACAGTCATATTTATTGGCTAAGGATGCTCTCACATACAGGGAATTTGGCTTTGGCTCCCAATGGCTCTCAGTGTACAGAAGACAACACAACATGCACACATATATACACACGCATATAGAGATGTACAAAAGATGCATGATGCTGCAAGGAGTATAAGAATAAATGTGAGGAAAAAATAAATTTTTGTAAGGGAAACATTGCACAGACTAACAAATAAGTCAGCTGTCCATTAATGTAAAAGTGTACGGAAAGAATTGGGATCATACGAGTGTAACATATAATATATTATGACATTGGGGAGCTGCGCAAGTGAAGTCATGTGCAGTCCATCTGTCTCAGCTGGCAAAACCCTTATCCTCAGGCTCCCCCAGTCCCCCATCCTGGCTTTGGGGTCATGGTGTTAGAGTGAGAGCTACACTTTAACCACCGCTTATGTCTGGCTTCTGCAGGACTCCAGAGAATACGAAGTCTACATTTAGTGTCCTTCCAGCAGGGGTGGACCCGGACCCTTTTCCTTTCCCTTATGGGAGAGTCTTCTTCACGTCTCCTGGACCACCCTCCTTCTTACCCCTGCCTCCCCACTCTTCTTTACAAACCTAGGCTATGGTAAAAAAAAAATCCTGTCCATAGGTCGATGATGCCAGCACTGGAAATTTATTTTGGAAGACCTGTGTTTTAGTTCTGGAAACAAACATGAGGTAATCAGCTGGCTGCAGTCTCTATGGTTTCTAGCGCTAAATTAATTTATTACACACGCACACTCTAGAATACAGTGTGTTTAACTAAATAATACAGGCCACCCCCACACTGACCAAAAGGAAATTTTCTACTGTGACTCAATGGGAGAGATTTTCTATGTCATGCCATTGGGATTTTTCCAATCCTACAAGTTGCCCCATGGGATTTCTCTATAATTTGTACGTACTGTCCTGTCTAACGTAGCTTTGGAACCAGGATGAATGATGAGACTGGGCAGCTTAATCCTTGTGTGCATTTATTGAAAAGAATTCCCAAGCACATTGCCATGAAAAATCCATGTTCTATGAACACCAGCATAGAATGTGTCATGAAGGAACAGCGCAGCAGGGCTATGAGACAAAGGTTATTGAGATCAGTCGTGGTTTCACTAGTTTTTCTAATCTTTTCTGCTACAATCATGAGTTTGTGTTATTGCCATTGTTCAACAGAGACGAATCAAAAATCACCTTCCTCCTTTTGTATTCTACTTATTTTTTCCAATGGATGGATCTATCTGTCTATCTTTACCCATAATTCTTCATTCAACATAACTTGTGTGTAAAAGAATCAATAAAGGAGTTCATGAAGGACCGGATTCAGCAATTTTCACTGAAAGATGACCCAGCTCCATCATGTTCCTCCTAGAGAGGTGTGGTTGTGAGAGACTGAACTGCAGAATTATGCATTCTTCCATTTTTAGATGCTCTGTGGACAACAGAGGGACATCCAACAAGGTTCTGGGACAAGAAACACGGACATACACTTCCCATCCAAGCAATGGCCCTCAATGTGGCATTGGGTTTTAGTTCTTATTGTCATCATACCTTCTTATGGTGTCGCTTTCCAGTCCATCTCCTAAGACACCCCAGGTGGAAATGGAGATGTTCTAATGAAATTATTATCATTTTATTGGTCAGCTCATATATTTTCAGCAAACTATCAAGGACAGTGAATTGTTCTTTTTCAGATGTACTGCCGGAGACACATTTAATGGTTTTCTTGTGTAAAATTGCAACAGTACACATTCTGTATCTTGGAACAACTTCTGTGTTGAGTTCTGTACAGAATACCAGGCCACAGCAAGGTAAATGCACTCAGTCATACTTATTCATAGCCGAGTCCTCTGCATTACAAAACTGCTACAACAGCTCAATACATGAAAATATACATGTTTTTCATACAAGAACCTAACCACCTAAAAAAGAATTTGCATTAGCCAGCCACCTAGCACAATGGTACTAAAAAGCTCAATGGCAGAAACAATCATAAAATGTCTGAGCAATAAAATGCTTCATAAAAGAAAGCCAGCCATCTGTATTGCATTATTTTAGTGTGTAGTTTTACATGCCATTTTGTGCCGAGAGCAGGTGTTCCACGGCTTTTGGTTTTCCTGCAAGCTTGTACAACAGCCTTTGTCCATTCGTTTACTCACTTTTGCATATTGGTCATCCTTGTCGCTACAGGGCACTGAGCTAGGAGGGGTAAACCCCAAATATGAAGGAAGCGAGCCCAACACTCACTGCTTACCTGTGCTTCCTCTCCTGGGTGCACTTGCATCACTGCTGCAAAGCACCACAATCACCTGAGATGTCTACATTAAAATTAGTAAAATTAGTAAAAAAAAAAAAAAGAGCACGAGAAACTCAGAATATGACCCCCACCTTCTGGAGACTTTAGCTGTGAAGCACTTCTTTAAAATCATAAGAAGCTGCCTAGTAATAGCTTAACCCAGCTTTTGTCAAAACAAAGCAAGATACAACTAAGAAAGATACCATCCATCATCAGTTTTTTTCTGCATAATTTGAACCTTTTCTACCAAATATAGCTACTGTGACTACAAAGAATGACAAATTATTTCCACATTTCCATGAATGTAAATCCGGCACTTTTTGGATACCCTGGGCTTCGCAAAAATGATGCGATCTCTGTTACGTCATGACACTGAGAGTTGCATCAGCCAAAATGAAGTGAAAAATTGTGTCAAAGCCGTAGATCAAGGCAGTGAAGCCTTTGGAAATGCCTTTCATAGATTTTCCCTAACTAAATGATGCAAAAATAAAACAAGGTCTTTTTTTATTTTGCAAATACACCAGCTGATGGGGAAGAAGCATTTCCACAGGTTTCTAGAAGGTACAGAGAATGAAACCTGCCCCCAAATCTGTGACTGAGAACTTTCTTGGCAACACAAAGACCTCAACCTTTCCCAAATTTGTGAACTCATTGCTCCTGGCATATCACAATGTGGGAGGTCTCTGGATTCACATGACCATTATGTAGACTTTGTTATAAGTTATGAGCCTAAAATGTTTCAGATTTCTCAATAACTGGAACCAACCCTATGTTTCCATTCTCATTTTTGTTCTCACCACACCAAATTACTTCAGAAACAACAAATTTTCTGCAAGAAAGAAAAATAAAAGTGGAGACTTGTTGCCTGTGTAATAAAAATAAAGAACCAGTGTTCTTTTTACCCCTACCAGAAAAAAGCTCTGCAGTTGTGTCAAGTGACATCCAAACCATGTTTGAAATATCAGAAATATCCATGGTTCAAATAATTTGTATAGCTGTCCTTTGTGGTACTGCAGCTAATTTTAGATGAGGTAGAGTTTGTTTGGGGGGGGTATGGTGGTGCTCCGGGGTAAGCTGGTGCCTCTAAGCTTCTGGACTGCTTACTTGATGTGGGGTTTGTAGACTCTACTCCATGTTTGCACCCCTCCAAGGAAAAAATAAGCTGGAAGAAGGCAATGGCAAACCACTTCCATTCCTCCTTACTGTGACATCCATGTCAATGGTCACCCAAGAGGTAGTAATGACCAGATGGCACTTTCCCATTCCATATTGTGTTGAAGTTTCTTCCGTGAAAAATAATGGCAGTTCAGTCCCCACCCAGCAGTAGTTCAACTAATGGCAATGGATTTCTTAGAATGACTTATACAGTACCTGTTAGGTTCTGAGTGGGTGCACTTAAAGGGCTAACAGATAATTTGCTCCAGGCTTTGATTTGGATTTCTTTAGGTTGACAAAGGTCATGCCTGCTGCCTGGTTTCAATTTCTGCATAGAATTTTCTTTCCTGAGCCACATGTCGTGACTCTCCTCAACATGGTTTGTCTTTTATATGGTTTATGAACTAGTTTTCATTTTAGGCCCAAGTACAATCTCCTTCACATTCCTGACTTTGACTGCCTTTCGTAATGTATGCTCAAAGCATGCTGGAGTGTCTAGTCATGCAGAGTCTTCTAAGGAACGAATGTCAAACATGTAAAGTTTCAAACGGGTGGATTCCCAACAAAAGACTCAGAACTTGTGAATAAAATGATAACCCTGGCTACATTTTGACTGAATTTTAAAAAATCAGAATCCAGATATGTTTTTTAGCCCTCAACCTTCTTTAATGTGTTTCTGAAAAGTCTGGAGAGCTGCCTGTTCTGGCCTAATAAAATATATTTGCATATCTTAGGGATAGGGTTACATATTTTGCTTGCCATGTCTGGAACATTCAGTACATTTAATAGAATTATTATTTTCACACACTGAAGAACATCCAAATAATTTAAAAATGGAATTGAAATAAATTATGGCCATGTCTGTTTAGTTAAGGTATGCACACCTATTTTCTCCCACTTAAAGCACTGGTTTACGCAGTTTAGTTGAGGCCAGTACGAAACACTGAGGCTGGCAGCTTTGTAAATTTTTTGCAGGAATAAGCAGTACAACAACTAACGCAATGCAGATCACAAGACACAAAATTCACAATCCAAAGCTAGGAAAAAAACTACTTTTTTATTTAAAAAAAAAAAAGCAACTGTGTTCCACAGCACATTTTAAACACTTGCAATTATTTTTTCACATTGTTGAATATGCTCAAATGATTTTAAAAAATTGATAAAAAGGCTGAAAAATTGCATAATATGCAAGATATCTGACCATTACCTTTAAATTAATTTATGTTTTTCACAAATACACAGGGCAGAGGAGTGAGGTGGATTCAAGTGCATTTCTTTGATTTACAGGTGCAACCTGTGTCTTTCTTGGCAAAGTAGGGGGATAGGTGACAATAGCCATTTGGGGCATTAGTTGCATCTCGGCGATATTTTTAAATCAATTTAATGGCACAATGATCAAAAAATAACAATTCTTTCACAAAACAGATTTTTTTTTTGTGATTTACAACTTTTGAATGACAGTGTTTATCAGGAAAATTAACCCTAACCCTAACCCTATTCCATCACTAAGCACTCCATTTGTGTTTTTGCACCACACTGCGAAATGCTTGGATTTCTTTTATTTTCCTAGCTCCATATGATATGCAAGATACCTGTGTTAATTTTTCTTTTTTCACATACTTGTTAACTAGCTGAGTTAATCTAGAGTTCCTCTGATCATAGATGTCAATGTTATGTTATACAGTCATGCACTGCATAACGCCCGTTTGGGCAATGTCCGACTGCATATACTGTACTGTATATCTGTGGTCCCATAAGGTTATAACAGAGTTCAGAAATCGCGACTGGAGAACAGGATGTAGTGAACACAACAGCCTCCTGCCTCACACACAACATGTACCTCAGGTCTCTTATATACAAAGCGATTGCGCTGCCAGGCATATAATAGGGGGGGGTACAGCACATATATACCCATATACACCCTATAATACTTACTGTATGTCTTGATAGTCATAATGTGGTACAGCCTATTGCTCCTAGGCTACAAATCACCGTATAGATTTCCAAAATAATAAATGTTCTTACTCATCTAAATATGCTGTATGTATGTATTAGAGTTTGCAATGTTAAATAAGCAGGTAATTCCAGTAGTTACATCAACTAAATTAAATGAAAAAGTTCTTCTGGTTCTTTAAAACAGAATGAAAGACACATTAAAACTATTCTAAAATTAATTTATATTTATATCATTTATATTATTCTGGGGGCAGGTTTGGAAGATTTGTTAAAGACTGGAATCACTACTTAAGATGTGCCAGTGTTTGTGAACAGTATATCCTGTGCATAATAGACATACAGTATGTATGCAAAGCAATTTATCCTTTGCAGCTTTTTATAGACCAAACTATTTTTACCAAAGCAACCAGTGCAGCAGGTCATGTAGAAGTTAGAAGCATTACATTTTAATTAAAGGACTATAGTTAGAATTCCTGGTTCTGCTGTAGTGTCCTAGATAAAAGTGTTCACCCTGATTTGATAATGCAGAAATTACCCATCTGTGTAGATGTGTATATCATAGTAAATAGCTTTGTATACCAACAAAATATTTTATGTCTCTCTGGAGAAAAGTGTCAATAATAATATACTGTAGGGTAAGTACATTGATGGTGTATTTAGGGTGCTAAACAGTAGAGAAGAGTAATATATTAATTAGCATCTTTCAGTGTTCAAGTGTCAAAGAAATATTAAACAAGGTCCTGGAAGATATGCACACCATGCAAAGTAATGGTCTTTAGTGATACTTGTGTCTAAGAGGTTTCTCATCAGCATGCTGGAACATCCTAAGTTATCTAAGGGCACCCCCTAGGAGTAGAAGTGAGTACTGGATTGCAAAAAGTTCTTATTTGCACAGAAATAATTTAGTAAGGTGACAAGAAGAAGCATTTAAGGATGGATGGATGGATGGATGGATGGGTATTTATTTCTACACATTTTGTCATAATACATTTGTTTGTATTATGCATTTTATGTTTAAGTTGTAGGTGTGAATTTCCCTCTAGGGATAACTTTAATCAAGGGATTATTCTATTAAAGTTGTAGCCTGTCCTGTCCTATCCTATCCTGTTTTGTCCAGTCTTGTCCTGTCTTATTGTGTCATGTCATAGTCTAAAAACACATTGAAAACTACTAATCCCAAGAACCCTGTTACGTCATCTCGACACGTATTCTGTATCGCGAGGACCAGGGGCCTTGTTTAAAGGAAAAATTAATACAATTGGTTCAAACGTTTCCATATGACTTCTTTAAACAAATCAGAGTTGCAAGCAATTGGCGCTACGTTTTAATAGTGGGCGGGACAACTGTCACGTATTCCGACTAAGGTTTCTATTTAATGGATTTCACAAGAATAAAGTTGTCACATTATTATATTTATTTATATAAAGAGTAACATTATATATAAAAGTAAAAAAAAATATTTGATACTAAGAGATCCGTTATTGAAACGACTCGGGAGGCCGGGGCCGCCATTAAGCGAGAGCGCATGCGCGTTCTGGTTTTGCGCCAACTTGTTCGAGAAGCAGCGGTTCTTGCTGTCTCTGCTGAGAAGCGAGATTTTTTTTCCTACAACAAAAAGTGAGTCTTGTTTTTTGCCGGTTTGTCTGTTGCCCGCCGCCACTGCCGCCCGGGGTCCTTCGGGCCCCACTGCTGTCTGCTTGCTTGAGTGTTGGAGGCACCATGGGAGGTGACAGCTCCACAGCGGCGCTCAGCTGCCTACCGACCTGTCGCGACCGCGGGACAAGCGGAGACCACCAGGTAGGATAGAGGCCTCTGTGGGACCGCTGACCGGACACAACCTTCCCGGAGGACTGCGGACCGACAGGAAACCTTAGAAGCTGCTCCCTGTTTTCATTGTACAAAAAAGCTTTCCTGAGAAAACAGCGCGTTCGCACGTCGTGTCGATGTGGGGCATGATGGAGAGCGCGAGCGCAGGACTCCTGCAGGTGAGGCTGTCGTGTGTGTCTGTGGGTGGGGGAGAGTCACACAACTGACAGCTCTGTCACGCCGTCTCAGTTACAGTCACTGCTCGTGCCGCAGGGTGAGGAGGAGGACGAAGAGCAGGGCGCGCGCCGGAGTCGCAGAACGGACGCGCGACCCCGGCGGAGTGGCAGGATCGCCACGCGAGACAGCTGTGCGAGCTGCGGGGAGGGAGGAGCGCTACTGAGCTGCCGCCGCTGCCCCGCCGCCTTTCACCTGCGCTGCTGGTTTGTGCGCAGTCGCGCGTTCTGTGTAAAATGTCTGAATCCTCCCAGAGGACGGTCGTGAGGAGAGCGTTTTGGTGTCCCTGCCGTCTTTTCTTACAGAAGCGGTGCATGATTGCTGTGTGTGTCCGCGCGCGCGTAATGCGTGTTGTCTGCACCTCACACCGAATTTCTGGGTGACGTCACGGTGCACGTTTCTGTTCTTTACGTTTCAAAAACACATCCATTGTGCCGTGCACTTCCTATTGTGGCCACGAGGTGCGCGCTCACCATGGCCGAGGAATAGCTGTCCCGTCCTTGTGTCAGTGTTGCCTTCAGAGCAGTTACACTGAAACGTAAGAGGTGTGAGAAAGCACCTCGTAAAGTGTATGCTGGAATAAGCAGTCGTGATGGACATTTGGCACCACAGACACCTTTCAATCAACTTGTTCTGTGTGAGTGTGTGTTTCCGCTGGAGTCTTAATTTACTACCCAGTGGCATTTTGGATGAGATTTAACCCACATCCCGGGTGTAAAACTGAGTGTGAAGCAGCCTAGCAATATTATGTTCAATCCCTTCCCTGATATGTCACCTGAAAAGTGATGTGGCTATATTGTTAGTAGCTGGTATAGATCAAATACAGATCTAGGACCCACTCTTGTTTTAAGAGTTTTTTTTTTAGTGACCCACCATGATGCTTGTGAAGTCTTGATTCCATTTACCTGACTTTTGTTACATGTCTGCAGCAGCGGTTTAAAAGCTAAACACTTTACAGATCTGCTGCAGGAATTTAAAGTTTGTTGATGACTTGTTATCTCCAAAGTGTCTGGTTTTGCAAGATTATTTTGGTGACCATGATGACAGATTCAGGTGTGTTGAGTAGGATTGGTATTGTTTATTTGCATTCCCTGAAGGTTGAACTGTTTGTGCGCTACAAGGCTTTGGTCACCAGGTCTAATTCAGTGTAGGGTTATTGTAGGGAGCACAAGGTGTGAGGTCCCACCCTGGATGGGACACCAGTCCATCACAAGGGTAATCACGCCCTCATTTGCTCAAACGCTATAAACAATTTAGAGTCACCAGTTTGACTGAAAGCCATCTTGCTTGGACTATGAGTGTAAACTGAAGTATCTGGAAAGCACTCACTAAAACATGTGGAGGATAAAACTGGATAAAATCATGTCAGAATCCAAGGCATAAGAGCTGTAACATTAGTGCTGCCTGTTGGGCCATTTAAATTGATCATTTGTATTTTCTCAGAAATTGACATACCTCTGTGTTGTTGGTACTTTATGCTGAGTCTTTAATCTTCTTAAATGTACCCTTTTGTTTAGCTCAGAGCACCACAGTTATCCAGCTGGAATGTAAGCATTTTTTTTTTTTAAACAAACTCCCCAATCCATCAGCTGGCTATTTATTATTTTTCTTTTACATATTTTCCTGTATGTTAAAAGTGTGAAGATTTTATCTGTCTGTTTGTTTATTTAACCTTTTTGTTAACCATATTTAATCTTGAATGCATGTGAGCCATACAGTTGACCCACTCTTTGTGTGGCGTCACCAGCAACCTGTCTATGAATGAAGGGATGCTGCCCCCTGGAGACTGGATGTGTCATCGCTGCCTGGCACACAGAAAAGTATGTTTTTTTTTTTGTTTTTTTTTTTGTGCTTTGTTAGAGTAATATATGGACAGTTAAGTGATGAAAACGATATGGTTGTGTCACAGCGCTTAAGCCAGTTCCCTCAAAACAGCGGAACCCCTCCCAGGATTCATGAACGGCCTCAGAATAGCTCTTTCAGACCTGTTTCTCTCCTCATCTCTGACAGCTACATAAATGAGTCCAACACTTTTTGAGTGATATGTACCAGCAATATGTTGGTACATAGCTGTGCTCTGCTAATCTTCTGTCAGTGTCCAAACCGCATGTCTGTTTTGAAATTCACCTTTATCAACTCTGAGTTGTCCATAACTTTGGAGAAAAATGTACGAGAAATAAGTATAAACAGATGTATTGTGGGTACCTGGAAAACACTTAAATTATAAAATGCTTTCAGAGGCGGAAGCAGAGGAAGGACCAGATAAATGGATTATTGGACTGCCAGTTGGTCGAGCAACTTTCATCCACTGTCCCAGTGTCTGAGCTGGGTGCTATGCGGCAGCAGGCTACCATGCAGTTTTTGGAGCGGCCAAGCACACCAGCCTCCAGTACCTCCACAGACACAGCCACACCTTCAGAGCCAAATGATGGAGACGAGGAGGACCTGTTGGATGCAGAGGATGAGGCCCCTGGCTCAGACACAGATGCAGATGGCCCCAGCCTGCACCTGAAGAAGCCTTTCGAGCTCCTCATTGCAGCTGCCATCGAGAAGAACTCCACTCAGTTCCAGCTCCCTGGCAACCTTATCTGCAGAACGTCACTTCCAGGTCTGATCTTGTATCCTGCAGGAGCTTTGTTTCCAATCTGATGGCTCATAAGTCATATTTTTTGATAATCAATTATTGTTATCGGTTTGTGTATTGATTGTTTTATTGATTGTTTTACACACGGATACTCAGGAACCAATAAGCGGAGGAGAAAAGAGGAGGTGACCGGAAGGAACATAAAGAGGCCAAAACATGAGTTGGACCCTAATGGAATGGTTCCATTGCCAGTGAAAGTGTGCTTCTCCTGTGGCAGGTATGATCTTAATCTCATCTTTGATCTATGCTGTAAATTGTTCTGGAGTATAAATCGTAAAACCTAAAAATGGGCATACTTGAGGGGGGGAAAAAAAAAAGTAATAAAAAATCAATAGATAAATTATACTGGTATAGAAGTTGCATGCTTTAGGCATTTTATAGTTAGGACCACAACGCATTGAATGGATTTGCTAGGCCAAACAACATTCATATTCATAACTGTTCCCAGTACACCATTTAAATACTGATTTTCCAGCATACATAACAGTGGTATAAAGGCTTTGATATTGTATTGCTAGTAGATAAATGTGAACATAAACAGCAGCCCAAACTTAAATCTTTGAATATATGTATAACAATATATTAAAATAATATATAATGTGTACAGCATACCCTACGTGATGCTTTGTATTGTCTAATGTGTAATTTTGCTATGGGCATTCAGTAATTTTGTGTGTGTTTGCACACCAGCGTAAATGTATGAATGTAAATTGTGTAATAGCTACACTATCTTTGCAGACATAATTTTCTTTTAACTGCTGCTTCTGATGAGATATGAGGTTTTCAGCAGTTCCTTGGTATTCTTACACTAAGAGGAAGTTTTCTCTTTCTGTCCAGCACAGATCCCACAGGACACATAGAGTGATGCCAAGAATAACTTTGCACTTATTTTATTAACTTTTCCTTTATTCTATTTTGGCCAATTATTGGACTATATTCATACCACAGTAAAGTGCTTCAGGTGTTGCTCTTAAGCCCTTTATTGTCATGTCTACATCCTGAACTACTGCACTTCTTGCTGTTTTTTGACAAACTGATCATTATCATCTATGATTTTTGTGGTTTAGAAGCTGCCGGCTGGCTCCACTGATACCATGTGACCTCTGTCCCCTCCTCTTCCACATGGACTGCATGGACCCTCCACTGATGGCTATGCCTGCAGGCAGCTGGAAGTGCCCCAACCACATGGAAAGTTTCTTGGGGAGACTTCCATCTTTAATGGTGATTTGATTTGATTTTATTTATTTATTTATTTATTTATTTATTTAGGGGTGGGGGGGGCACGTAGCTTTATGGAACAGTGACTTGTGGTGTTGGTGCACCGTTGTTCAAATACAGAAGATCATTGAAGATAGCTGTTACTGTGTGACATTTACAGATGGTTTACTCTGCTCTATCATTGCAGCTGAGCAAGGTGCACGCAACTCTCAGCAATCGGTGCCAGCTGTTTGACCGGTTCCAGGACACAGTGTCACAGAATGCCATCAAATTGCGCTTCCTGCATCAGGCATATCTACGGCAGCCGCCAAGCCCTGCCATGATGTTCTCTCACAGGGCAAGAGTGCTCAGGGTACAAAGAGCTATGAATTATCACTAGAGCTGTTTAATTTAGCTGTCAGGAAATTCTGTACAAAATATGAGGCTGGCCTTTGTGTCATACAGGGATTCTTGCAATGTGTTCTATTTCCCTGCCTTTACCACAGGTCCCTGATATTGTCAAATCTCAATACAAATGCCCCTTGGCCCTGGATACCCCCATAGGAGTCCGCAGTGGGGAGCTCATTTGTAACGGTGTAGAAGAGACAACCCAGCTGTCATTCCAGCACTTCACCAGCAAGGCAGAGCAACAAGAGGTTGGAACAGAATGCACTGCAGTTTTACTGTGACCTAGACTTCTGCATGGTTCCATATAACATCATGTGTTCACTGATGGAGTTCAACAGAATGCTGTTTTCCTGCGGCAATACACCAGCTCCTTAGCTTACCAGTGTAATTGGGGCAAGACATCTGTTTGTCAACCTAAAGACACTTTTCCCAAGTCACAATCAATAAAAAAAAGTTATACAGAAGTCCCTTCATTTAGTTGCTAGAAAGGTTCTGTAAAAAATACAGTAAATAGTAATTTACCTATTCCTCACATAAATGGATTTATTAATTTTGGGAAATCAACCTGTTAATCGAGTTCCTATTGTGAGGTGATCAAATTATTGCTTGTTTTTATGGTATGAATAATTGGCTCCTCAAAGAATAATTTCTCTTTAAATTTAAATGCCAATGTAAAAGTTATTTTTGCATCGCTGTAAGATCAGCTTATTTTATAATGTTTATAAGGTTCTTGCTAATCTCTTATACTTTATACTACATCTTTCTGTGTTTCTGCAGCCTTCCTGAGAATTTGAAAACCTTTTTAGGACATGTTTTAATAATTTGGTTAATGATTGTAAAGTTTTTTTTCACACTGCAAAGCCTGTGGAAGGTATGCTGTTAGTGATGCTGTGTAGAGTTGCAACATAATTTCATCCTAGATAGTCTTAATTTGGTCATGAGTTCAGGCCTTATGTAAAGTATTATTTGCTGTTTACAGGGTAAAATAAAGGTTAATACACAAGACTTAGCCAGAAATTAGAAATATTATCCTGACTGAGGACAAAAACTTGGGTTTCAGATACAGTGCATCTCTGTCCCAAAATGTTATACAGATGGTGGTGCCGTGGTACAGAATAGAATAACTATTGTATAGTTGTTCAAAACTTTTCTCTCGTTTATTTGCTATTTAATAGCTTCTTTTCGCTTAGGAAGTAAATGCACATCATTTATTTCAATCAAACTTTAGAACGAGTAAACACAACTAAAAATTAAAATGGAAAATAGTATTTTCCAAAATGTTTAAGTTATCTGTTCATAATGGCATTGTTCTCTAGTGGTGACGTAGGTCACTGATAACCATCTTCTGTCTGTGTTTTTTTTTTTTTTTTTTTTTTTCCCCCCTCTCCCTGTGCTGCAGTGGCTGCAGGACATTATTGCTCTTCAGTGCAGTATTGTAAAACATTTGTCTGCCAAGCAGATATCCCCTCTGGTTTTGGATTCTGAGCAGGTTAGCCGGACCAATGTGAAGCCTAGCGTGAGCCTACAGGAGACTGGAATTTTGTGTCCCCCGGACAGTACTTCCCTACCAATCTCCTGCTCCAAACCCTGTAGCGTCTCTGTTAGCCCCCAGGGGGACTTGCTGACAAACTCTCTTAGTCCCTCCAAAGAGTCAGGAAACTGCTGCAGTTCACCTGTGGAGACATCATGCCTACCAAGTGGGAACCCAAATGGACCCCTGGAGTGCAGTGGGACCCTCAATGCCTGCCACCAGCAGGATCTGCATCAGAGACTGACCACTTCAACCAAGCATGCGGTGAAGCTGGAAAATGGTACTGTCTGTGTCCCCTACCTGGTTCATGAATCAACCTGTGCACAGAGCAGTCACAGTATTTCGACACCCATCGCAATGACCTGTACAGTCAACCCAGCCAGAACCAGCAAAGACAGTGGTGTATCTGCCAAGCCTAGGTTGACAACATTCCCTGCAGGTAAGTTCACTCTCCAACCCCCAGAGATGGTTGATACTGTGGACCCTCTGAGAAAGCTAAATGCATGTCTCTGCAGGTGGGATGATGAGTCTCTGGGGCATGTTTTCTAGCGAGGAGTGCTTGTTTCCAGACCCCTTCTCCCCAGATACGGAAAGCCTCCGCAGTTGTGTGAGACCAATAGCCAGTTGAGATGTCGTTGAGTGTAATCAGACAACCAGGTTTGGGGAATGTTTTCTCATTGTGGTCAAAATAAAATGGTCATCATGAAGCGGGTTCGCAGATGTGGAGCTCAGCCAACTGGACAAGCGCTTTGTTCGCCTTCTGGCCTGGCAGAGGATCCAGCAGCTCTTCCATCTAAAAGGCAACCTGGCCATGAGTGGCTGTGTAAGAGTGCCCTCCAGCTCACCAGCTTCAGGTTAGCACCACTGGTCCCTTATCCTACTTTCCGCTTTCATGTTTTCTCCCTTTGCTCTCTACCCACTGCTAACCCCCTCTTTTTCTTCTGTCCTTGTGCTTGTTTCTGACTTTTTTTTTTTTTTTTTTCCCCCCCCCTGTCATCAAAGAACAAAAGGCCTGGGTGCGAGCACGTGCAGCCTTCTACCCCCTAACTGGGAAAGGAGGCACTGTCAACATGTGCTACAGAACACTGTACATTGGAACAGGTGAGCTCTGCAGTTTGAGGATGTCACCTAGCTCCGCCATACATCCTTTCTGGGTATGCACATAACCTTATCTGCTGTCAATTTGCGTTGTATTCCATACAGCAGATCTCAAACATTGTGATGATTGTTGTGATAGCAACCCATCGCTGAGGTCAGAATGGTGATTGTTTGGACCCTGGTTTTTCATACCATCATTTCTCTCCTCCTGCTCTCATTAACAGGTGTTGACATGGACGTGTGTCTAACAAACTATGGTCACTGTAATTATGTATCTGGAAAACACGCTTGCATCTTCTATGACGAGGTGGGTGGAATACCATATTTCTGAAGTGCAGATTTCTGAAAAATTTGGACTTGTTTAAGTTAGGATCTCTTGATTCTAAGAGGAGAAGATGAACTAAGATAGAGATGTAGAGTGGGGGGATAAAATGGGGTAATTTTGCAGTGGAATCGGGCAAAACGGTAAACATACGATAACACAAACAGTCATAAAATATGGACACTGCAAAAGTTTAAAAGTGTCAGCTGAGGTGCAGCTAAAGACCTGCATGAGTTTGGATCAGGTACTAATTTTTGTGTTATGTAAATTTAAAATATTTATGTATGTGTGTAGAACACAAAGCGTTATGAGCTGCTGAACTACAGCGAGCATGGGACCACAGTGGACGACGTTCTGTACTCCTGCGATTTTTCAGAAAAGACCATGCCCAGCCTCTCCAGCAGCGTGGTCACCAAAGTTCAAAGTATTATCCGTGAGTGTGTAGTTACCATGGTAATGTAGTGCTTGGATGTTTTGGGATGCTCCTCAACAATTTTATTTTGCAGATTCAAAGATTCACCTTTATGGCTAAGTCACTATCGGTGACTCTTAATAATACACTTCATTTGCTGTTAGGTCAAAGTCATTATTTTTCTTAATTTAAAAAAATGTTAAAATCTAAAATGATTGAAAATAAGAATACACTCAGTCCACAAACTCCTGTTCATTATTGGACCAATTCATCCCATAAATACATGCAATGGTCCTCATGTTATTGATCACCGACACTCAGGAACACCAGTCACAAGCTGTAAACGTTGTGGACATGAATTGAAAAAAGGTGGTCCCACATTCCTATTCTCTCTGGGGGGGGGGGGGCTCTTATTGTCTGGCTCAGTTGAAGCACAGCTTGTGTTTGCTCTGCTACAATGAAAAATTGTAGAAAAAAACTACCATTACAGCTGGAAAATAACTTTCTCTTTTGAAAATTTGAAACTCAAAGTTCACGAGAACTTCACCTGTGTTCACTGTAAGGTTAGATATTAAAAGAGAATCTTGTGTTTGTGAAGTAAGTGCATTCTATCCACAGTGGCTGTCATTGGTCAACAGTCGACCATGAAGCTTTTATGGAAATCATAGTTCATGACTCATCATGGCCTCACAAGTTCTCTGTTGTCATGTCCTTCACTAGGACACAGCAAGAAATGGGAACCGGAGGCAGAGCTAGAAGTGGATGATGCCAGAAGGACTGGGACAAAGCCAGCCTTGGCCAAGAGGGTAAGGAGCAGCTGGCCGCAGGGTGGACTAGGTGGTCACTGGACCCCGTGTGACTGTAAGACCAGCAGTTCCAGCCGGTTTGGTGAAAGGGGGATGGGGTGGGAGGGCACGGCGCTGCTACACCATGGCAGCTGTGTCAGAGTGGGCTGCCTGCGTTTTGTCTTCAGTGTAGTTGAGTTTGCTCCAAAGCCCCCCAGGGAGGAAGAGTGGAATGAGCGGGACAAAGGGACAGCAGCTGGCCCTGGGCAGAATGCAGCTGAGCCACTTGAGCTCCACCAGCCTCACGTGCTCTTCTCTGCAAACACCCCATAGCAACTGTTTCCAGTGACAAAGGATTTTCTCACCAACTTGTACACTTTGTGTGTATAATTTAAATATTTGTAGTATGGTATTGCATGAAATTAAGTATTTTTTGAGGCTCCTGGGCAAGGTGCACATCCTTTTTTTTTTTTTTTTTTTTTTTTTTTTTTTTTTTATTAAAAACTCCAGTGTTAGATTTTCATACAATGTGAGGGGACACTGATCTTTGCACTTAATGTTTTCATTAGGTATTTAAAATTATCAGAATTTGTTCTATTTTGTGTTGGTAATAGTTTTTATATTTTTTTTCTTACGTGAAAACTAATTTTATTCAATACCTGATTTTAGTTTTGTTTTTGTTACTTTTGCACTACAGGTAGCTGTATGAACAAAACCTGGTTATGTGTACATGCAAATGAAGTGTGAGCATGTATACTGGGGTGTAGATGTGTAAATGAATACACACATTAAATAATTTGAATCCAAGAATGTTACCTTTTTGGTATGCAACTTTTTTTTTTTTTTTTTAATTTGTTCCAGTAGCATTTCAGAAATGGAAATTGTTGGAAAAGGTTTATCTTGTAATTTAGATTTATATTGTTTTAAAGGTCATTTGAATTTCATATAAATACATAAACTGACTTTTTGGTCTGTTATCTGTGATAATGTAAATACATAAAGATTTTTAAGAAATTCCAAATATTATTTTGTCTGTGATCAAAATATTAACTAGAGGCTGAATCCACTCTGTATGAAGTGCTTTATAGTGATACAGTGAACAAGGTACGGTGACCACACTGGACTATTTTATGATGGTAGGGTGGTCACTGAGGAATGTTTAAGGAATGGCCAGAAGTCAGTCAATTCTCTATAGTCCTATATAGTGCATAACAATGAGACATCCTTAGGTCCTTGTGTGTGTCCAAGTGTGGTGGTGTGTGCTGTAGTTTTCATAACTGTTGCATGAGTTCAGGAGGTGCACTGAACTATGCAGGCGGTGTAGTTGTTAAAACAAGAACTCTGCTTCAAATCCTGCTCTTGTAGTACCTTTGCCCTTGATAATTACTAAAAATGACCCAGCTTTATGAATGGGGAAATCAGTAAGCCATTTTGGAGAAAAGATTTAGATGAGATACTCCTGTTAAACTGGCCCCCAGATGTTCATGTTTTATGATTTATACTAACACAAGACCCTCTGGACAGCACACGTGCATAAGATTTTCCTTGACTGCTGACCTACGTTTGGTGGTCTCAGGTCATGTCCACCATTCAGATCCCACAGACTGCAGAGCTGTACACACAAGTCTTTCAGGAAAAACACCACGGTAGCTACAGCTTTCAAAGGTTGGGGGCTGAGCACCTCAGTTTAGGCAAGATTGAAACAGCATAAACGCACTGCTTCCAGGTGAATGAAGGTGCGAACACAAACCACTCGCCATTCCAGCACAGCAGTGTTCAGATGCTGATTGATTTGGCAAACAAAGCTCACCTAGACTCCCAGCAGGGGGCACAGTCACCATGCCAACTGAGGTTTGGAAGAAGTTGGATTTGCATTGGAAAGTGCTTGGTTTTTCTCTTACTCTGCATAAATAGGTTTGTAGTTCCAAATTTCTACTGTGCTCCCACACTGAGTCTCACCTCTAAATTATTAATCTTTGATTTTGGGCTATAGTGAGTTCTTCAACCACCACACCACCTGCTGTCCTTCAGGTATTAAGGTTTAATTGCCTTTGTATTGGATCTGTTGGTGCGTTCAGCGGTAGTAGAAATTTGTGAGAAATGTTTTATGGTTTCTTTCCCCCTGAGGGAGACATTAATACGGCTTTAAATTGTACTGAAGAACAAATCAAAGTAAAACCACCTTATTACGCAAAACGGTGGTGATTCTTCTGCTCCCGTAGGCATGAAACTCCTCCGCTTCTTTCGGGGTGGATGGGGTGTCTGTGGAGGACCAGTTCGGCCAGTATGGCAACATGTATTCAGGCTGGAGAAACAAGTGGATCCAAGAAACCAGTCCAACTGGCAGCGTCGTGGGGAGATTGAAAAGAGAAGAGATCGGAGAAGCCAGGAAGAACCATAAAGAGACATGAGAAGCGCAGATAAACCTAGAGGAGCCGCGGAGACCCGTGAGAAGATCTGAGGAGCTTGGAGAAACTCAGCGGAACGAGATCTGAGGACTGCGCAGAGGTCCGAGAGGATACCCAATCCGCTGGTCAACAGTTATGTTTGGTCTGCTCGCCTCGGCCGCCCTGCTGGCCGCGCTTTACGTCTTCCTGATCGAGATCTTCTTCAAGAAGTCCAGATGTCTGAGCGCGGCGTCCATGGCCGGAAAAACAGTCATCATCACAGGTACCTGCAAATGAACTCCGCTGGGGCCGCTGCCGCTTTCGCTTTTCTACTCAAAGTGTTTAAATGTTTTGGGGTTGTGAGGAATTAAAAGGCGTGAAAACATAATTTATGACGTGCTGATGTTTGAACTCTGCCACAACGTCAAGTCCTCACAAGCGCTTTTTGAACCGCGGTTTGGAGAATTTCCTTACAGTGACAGTCACAGTTTTACTACACCAGGTGAGCAAGTTTATGCTGAGTGCGGTTGGTTTTACCTGTTTTTTTTTTTTTTTTTTTGGGAGGTGTGGAGGGTGAATCCACCTGTCAGACGGGGTTAGCTGAACCGGCTTTATGCACCGCTTTTCAGAACGTACTTGTCACCTTTTCCCGACAGAAATGTAGAAATTTCAGTTTGTTTAGAATTTTTTTTTTCATTTTATGTATCGCAGGACATTATTTTTAATACAGTCTTAAACTTTAGCGTAGTTTTAGATTCCAAATTTGCTTAAGGAATGAAACCGAACAGAGAACTTCCCCTTTATTATCGTTTACCGATTATTTCACGTACTCGTTTCCTGTTCATTTCTTTTGTTTTTAGTTCCTGGTTGCCCCCCGTTTGCCTTTAAATCTGCTTACATTTCCATTTTTCTAAATAAACTTTTTTGGAATCAAACTCAGCCAAGATTCTGTCTCCTTCCTTTCAAAAACTCTTGAACCTGCACTTCAGGACCATTTATCTGTGCTGCTCTCCTAGAAAGATCTCACAGATGGAGATGAGTTTGGATTCAAGGTCACCTGGATTCAAGATCTCTGAGACAGCTCTCCTTGTTGTGTCAGAATCTCTTCAGTTGGCTAGAGCTGCCTCCATTTTCTATCTTCCTATTCTGTTCAGCTTCTTTGCACAGACAGCCTCTGAATTTTTTTGTCTAAAACAGGTTGAAACCAAACAATCATTAATGGATTTTACCTGTCTGGCAGCTCTTCCTGGGTCGTGTGTCATGGGTCCCTATCTTCCCTTCATTCTCTCTCAGTAGGTGTTCCACATGGCTGAGCACAGGGCCTTTAGCTGTTTTCACCCACACCACTTTCCTTGGTTCTTTATTTTGTCTGTCTTGGCTTCTCCCATCACTGTTCTACAGATGATGCCTGGTTCCTTCTCTAAGCACAAATACATCCTCTTGGAATCTGTCTCTTGACATATTCACCTGGGTGACAGAGTACCTACAACTTCACCTTACTGAGACTGCATCTTCCAACTTCCTGCTGGTTCTTCCCCTTATCAACAGCACTCCATTTCAACTTGCTTATCTCTGACATACCTGTGAAAAATTTAACATTAACAGGCTCAAGTCTTTTGTTTCTCCCAGGACATTACAGCCACAACAGACGTACAGTATCTATTCACATTCTGGTTGAATCTGCCAGTACCTTACACCACATTGTAGGCATCTCCATGCATTTCCTCTCCTTCTCTCTTTTCATTGGTTTCCTCAAGCAGCGAATAACTGATTAAAAATTGGTTATGGCCTCCAAGACCTACAGAACTTGATAACTTGATATGCCTCACAAGAGCACTGTGCTGCTCCACATGTGCCTGCTTGGCAGCCTCACTCACGGGCATCCTTAGTTCTCTTTTATGGCTCCAGTGTGGTAGAATGAATTGCCCCTGTCCCTCAAAGCTGCTGGATCCCTCCCAGCATTCGAGAATGGTCCTGAAACCCAACTCTTTTAGACCCATTTCCTCAGAGAGCTACATGAATGAGTCCCATGCCACCTGCTATGATTATCTTTGTATTTGCCATTTTAACGTCACTTCCATAGACAGCTACATCAGTGTTGTGCAGCAAAATCAGGGTACGAGAAAAACAAACTGGCTTTGTAAAGCTCTTCATCTGTTGTTGATGCACCTTTTAGTCTGAGGTGTAAGCCACTTTGGAGAAAAGCATCTGTTAAGTGAATTAATATAAGCATGTTGTAATTCTCTGTCTCAGTATGCTTCAAGGATTAAGGCTGAACTGTGTGTCTCACTTCCTCTTTCTCCAGGGGGTAACACAGGCATTGGGAAGGCCACAGCTGCAGAACTGGCTAGGAGAGGGGCAAGGATCATCCTGGCCTGCCGAAACCAGCAGAGGGCAGAGGCTGCCATCCATGACATAGAGCAGGTTAGTCACCAACATGTGGCTCACGTGCTTCTGCATGGGGGGGTTCCTCCATAATGGCTTGAGTAGTGACTTGATTGTTTCTTATTCCTCAGACAACTGGGAGTAGCAAAGTGGTCTACATGCAGCTGGACCTCGGGAGCCTGCGGTCTGTGCGTTCCTTTGTAGATACATTTCTGAAGACTGAGCCTAGGCTGGATATTCTCATCAACAATGCAGGTGGGGCCTGATGCTCATCATCTTCATCATATTGGTCTGTGGTTAGAAGAGAAGTATTGATGTCAGTGGCCTGAAGAACATTTATGCCGCTCGTTGTGTGCATTTGCTTTCACATCACAGGTCTGGTGGCTGATGGTCGCACTGAGGATGGTTTTGGAATTGAATTCGGTGTGAATCATCTGGGACACTTTCTGCTCACCTGCCTGCTGTTGGAGCGTCTAAAGGAGGGTAGTGGGGGTCGTGTGGTTACTGTGTCCTCTGTGGCCCACCGTTGGGGTCGCATCGATTTTGAGAGCCTCATGGCCACCAAGGACCTGGGCTCGGGTCGCTACAGCTGGCAGTTCTTCCAGGCATACTGTAACAGCAAGCTCTGCAATGTGCTCTTCACACATGAACTGGGAAGGAGGCTCCTGGGCACCAACGTCAGCTGCTTCAGTGTCCACCCAGGTGTGTCCCCCACTCACCTAAACCTTTTGGTCAGCTCTTCAGTCTACTAAGACAGTGGTGCCACAGTCAGACACTTCTTTTAATGTCCTGTCGCAGTTTCACCTTTGGCGTTTCCGAAATCTCCTAGGCCCAGTTCTGCTGAGTAAAAGGTTTTTTTTTTTTTGTTTTTTTTTTTTTTTTTTTTTTTTTATCTTTTATGTTTGAATCCTGAAAACTTAACATTTTAGTTGAAGGCATTTTATAATTTTTATTTATTATTGATTGCCATTAATGGTGGAAAAGGCTAATTTATTTTTTCACTTAACTTTCACTCAAGTATTTTAGTTTCATGCGCATCAAATACATTTTCTCCTCTTTAGTCCTTGATCAACTGCATAAGTAAAATCAATCTTTTAAGCTCATCAGCATTTTTTTATTCTTTGATGGTTGTATAAACTGAGCCCACATTTTTGGATACAGTGGCTTCATTGTAATGATGCTAAATCCACTTTAAATTACACAGCCTTTTAGAGCAATAGCTGAATAAGATAAAATATTGTCTGGAGGACCAACAAACTTACGGTGCATTTATAGATGAGGACAGAGACTCACTGCTATAGGCAAATGAAGGCAATGATTCCATTAGATGTAGGTGTTTTATCAATAATGTATGTGCACATATGACAGCCTAACTTCTGTATGGGATTCAATCACTGCAGGAATTGTGAGAACTGAGCTCTCAAGGTATGTCAGCTTATGGCAGAAGGTCTTCATCGAACCTGTGGCTCGGCTGCTCTTCTTGGACCCAGAGGCTGGTGCCCAGACCACCCTTCACTGTGTGTTGCAGGAGGGTCTTGAATCCCTCAGTGGCAGCTATTTCTCCAGCTGCAAGCCACAGGAGCTGGGCACCCGTGCCACGGATGATGCTGTGGCTCGGAAGCTGTGGGAGGTGAGCGAGAGGCTGAGCGGTCTGTGCTGAAGGGCAGCACCCCCTTTGGTCTGCCATATGCCAGTCCAGCTGAGGACACCTGGACACAGGACCATTACCTGGGTCATGGTAAAGTTACTTTTTGCGGAACAGATTTCAGCTGTCATTGTCATCGTCAGTATTGCTGTGTGTTGTTTCGACTGAAAATAAGATTCAAATGGACATGAACGAATTAAACTGTGTGCTTTAGACCTTCAGCAACTATGATCTTAATTTGAGCCAAGCTGTTCTGTTCACAGTTTGGATCAGCCTGAGCTTCGGCTTCAGGAGTGACCACGTTGGCTTGTTTACTTTTTTGTACTGCGGCACAGCACTGCAAAAACTGAAGAATGAGCTCAGTGGATGAGAAAAGAGTTGTTTTTAAAGGCCTATCTCTGCAGGATGTCACATGCACATGTTCACCATAGAAATAAATTAATCCAAATATATTTCCTTGCTTGCATGATCATGACAGCTGAAAAATAAGCCTTTCACACTTCTAACTGAAAAAATGTAGGAAAACCCCTATTCATGGCACTGAGAATGACCTAAACTAAATTTGCTGGTTTTGAATGTCATAAAGATTCCAGTATCCTCCTCAAATGATATTATTATATTACTTACCTGACCCACCGAATAAAAATACTTTGTAACTTTATATATGCATTCAGCTGCAGCCTGATGAAAAAATTTGGATTGTGCATCATAAGCAAAGGCTCTGCTAAGATTCCTCCTAAAACTCTGACCATTCCATGTTTCAAGCTCTTTAATACAACCTGCTGTCAAAGAAAGTTTTAAGCATGAGGTGTTCTTCACCCAACAGCCTGGATAAGTTGCTGCAGGGTTCTTTAATTCTGGACAAGTTCTTGGGGAAAAAAACTGGGAACTGTGATGTTCTGATGAATGTGTATGTTTTATTGCAAATAGTCAGTTTTTTTTAATGTGCAAAGACTAAAGAGAAAATCTTGCAAGCACAAATTGATGAATGGATTCATGTTGGTCCTTACTGGTTATGTATTCATTTCCTATTTTGGGGATAAAATAATTTGTGAAAGAACTGATTGTGTGTGAGTGGAGAATATTTTTCCTGCACAATGAAAGCCAGAACCATCCAACAAGTTCCACAGGAATCTCAGGCTGAGGACAAACTTTCTTTGCTGAGAAAATAACTGGCAAAGCTGCTGCCTTTTGTACCAGTGGGGATTTGTTCAGAAGATAGTTTCCTTCAGGACACAGCCCATGGCATGTTGTATATGACATGAGTGAGGAAAATTTTTCTAGTCCAAACCTGCACCCATGTTATAGTTATCTAGTATATAATGGCTTTTTAAAGTTAAGATAAAACTTTGTTTATCCCTAGGGAAATTCTGATATCAACAACATGCTCAGTGCAAAGACAAGAAGATAGTCAATAAATAAAATCAAATAAATTAACATATTATACAAGTATGTACAGGAATTAAATTAACTTATACATAAAAGCTGCTTAATATAACCTGCTTACATTTTCTGATTTACCCATTCATTGACCCATTTAAACAGCTGGGTATTTTTTTACTATAGCAGTGCAGGTTAAGTACTTTGATCAATGATACTAAAGCAGGAGGGAGAATTTGAGTCTGGGTGCTTTGCAGTGTAACAGTTGCAACCACAATGCGTCCTGCGGTCCCTTATAAATATCAGTCTGCAGCTTTACTTAAAATTTAAGTTGCATATTAAACATATTTTGTGGCTCCTTACCACAAGTGTTTTACACGAAGGCTTTCTGGATAGCACTGATTTTCGACTTATCAGCGTGGCTACTGTTCCTAGGCAACAGAAGACAACCTCCGACTTCCTGCCTCGTATTACGCGTCAAGAAACTTCATTTGCTTCCGGTTCACGTCAGGTTGCGTAGTGCGCGCGACCAAGGAGACCCTAGGTGTGGATGTAGTTGTCGCTTTCTGACAGTATCTGAGAATAAATTTAACTAGTTTTATTAACAGTTTGATGTTGATTAAAGGGAGGACTCATTCGTGGTGACCATGGTGGGAAATATTCAGAGCAACTAAGAAAGACCGAATTTCCACTCAGGAGGAACGGGCAGCAGGTGACGTAGTGGTTAGAGCTGCTGCCTCGCGCTTGAAGATCCTAACTTCCAGACCCACCTTTGAGCAAGGTACGTACCCTAAATTGGGAAAAATTACAAAGCTGTATAAATGTAGTCGTCAGAAGTAACTTGGTTTTATAAAAGTAAATATTTAAGGGTAAAGAGTAAACAACACTTAGGTGCTCAGAATAAATACTTGGTTGAGAGAATCAGTAGGTACTCAAAGGCTGGCTGAGTTTGACTCAGCTCTTCAAGTTATGTTTGCATTGTGTCTTCAGTTGGAAGTATTTCTCTCTGGTTTACATCAGTTAGTATCTGGATTGATGGTGATCTCCTGAGATTTAACCTTCACAATGGTTACGTGTACCTGTATTCAGATTACTCAGTCTCTGTCCTGGTGACCACAGTGTGAGTCTGATCTTCCCTTGTGTGTCCAGGTCTCCATTGGCAGCACTCATGATGAGGCCAGTGGTTTGCTGTAGTGCCTCCTGCTGATGCACAGCAAAACCCTTAAAGTGTGATGATGCGCAGAACGGTTGGTGAGATGTTGGTTTCACTCTGCTGTTCATTCAGAGGTCTGCAGCTCAGACCCTACCACTGCTCCTGGGCCCTGTGCTCCCCTAGGGATGAAGATTCTGTACCTGTAATGAAGATAAAGAGCAATGTGGCCAAAAGTAGAAGGAGCAATGGAGAGTCAGGCGCGTCCACGTGGTATCAAGTTCAGTCCTCCAAAGCATGGGGTGCATCTCGGCCCCATGTTCGCAAGAATGCCAACAGCTTTGCAGGCTCAGAGCCAGTGCGCTACAGTCAGAGCAGAATCTCACCAGAGCTGCTCAGACTGCGTGCCGAGGACTTTTCCAAGGGTCAGCGGGGATCTGCCAACCATGAAAGGCCCAAGGAGGTAGAAGACACAGAGGTGCTCTTCGGTGTGGCACCCTGCCTCCTGGCTCTCACCCAGGGCCGGCGGATCCTGCACAGGCTGTTTGTGAAGGAGTCCAATGGTCCTGACAGGCTGTCCGTGAGGCAGGTGTGTGAAGAGGCCCGGAGGCAGGGCGTGCCCCTCCAGCGCTGCAGCAGGGCGCAGCTGGACAGCATGAGTGCCAGGCGGGTCCATCAAGGTCTCTGTTTGGAGACTAGCCCTCTGGGCTTTGTGTCAGAGAGCAATAACGAGGCTCAGCAGGGGGCCACAGAGACCCCACTATGGTTGGTTTTGGATGGGGTGCAGGACCCCATGAACCTCGGTGCCATCCTGCGTTCTGCCTACTTCTTGGGAGTTGATAGGATTGCCAGCAGCATCCGGAACAGGTATCTACCCTTACCCTAAACTGTTGTTTTCTATAAACTATTTGTAAGGACATCTGGGTGATATTAGAGCAGTGGTTACAGCTGTCCCCTTGCACTCATTAATCCTGAGTTTGAACCCCACTGCTTGCTGTTGTGCCCTTTAGCAAGGTACATACCTTGAATTTATACAGCAAAGATTACCCAGCTGTATAAATGGTTAAATTGTTCTGAGTAGCTTATTGTTCAAACTTGATATTGTAAGTCAAGTAATTAAATGTTGGTTAGAGGTCAAGGAAAGCAACGATCCCATCTTCCAATATCCTATGGGGTTTCTTGATCATCTGTACACAAGGCAGGTATCTTGTCTGTAGGACTTTGATTTTTATCTGTATTAATCAATATTCTGCTGTAAAAGTGGGTTTAACCAAGATTGTCTTCAGTTTTTCAAAATTAAAGTTTATTTTGATGACGGAATGTAATGTTTTTATGATCAGTTACTCGTTGCATTTTAACTTCTCTGCATTGCTGTTTGTAGCTGCCCTTTGACCCCAGTGGTGAGCAAAGCAAGCTCGGGCGTGATGGAGGTCATGGAAGTGTATGGCTACTTGAACCTGGAAGATTTGCTGAAGGTATCCTCACAGCTCTCTCCTTTTTTGTTACATGCTGTGCTGTGTCATTATGCTGATGCTCACCAGGGGGCACACCAACCATTTTACTGAATTTAAGTCCACTCAGTAAAAAGTAAGTATAAAGTAAATATAAAGAAAGTATATTTCATGCTCCTCTGACCTTTTGGCCTGTTTAACCTGTTGTGTTTTGATAATTTCTGGGTGCTTTGGTGCTACATTGCTTTACCCCCAAGAGGAATCCTGCACTTTACTTCCTGTGAAGTGTTTACCACCTACCCTCCTGACCTCTGTCCTCTGCTTTAAGGCAAAGGTGCAGCAGGGTTGGCAGGTAGTTGGCACCGTGGGGGCAGAACACAAGGGTGTGGCCGTCCCTGTCCTGAGCTGCTCGCAGTTCCAGCTGACCTCTCCTACGCTTCTGCTCATAGGTGAGCGGTTTAGTTCCAGCGGTGAACAAGGCACAGGTATGCTCAAGCGTTTAACATGCGTCACATCTGTTACCCTTTGTTTTCCAGGTGGTGAGGGTGCTGGCGTGTCACCGGAGCTCCTTGAACTCTGTCACTTCATGGTCACCATCCTGGCCGGCCGTGACCTGCACCCCACCGTTGAGTCCCTCAATGTCTCTGTTGCTGCAGGTAGGGAAGGAGTCTGATTCGGAGATCCCCTGTTTTACCTTTTAGCGGTGTACTTGACTCTGCTCAGCTCAGTATATTTACTACAGCAAGGCTGTAAAAACTTTTCACAACATATACACATGTAACTTGATTATTTATTACAGTAAGTATTCAGAGAATTTTCTACCCAGTTCCCATGTCAGCTTACTGTGCTTCAGGCTGGCAGGAATGATGGTAGCGTAATGGTTACAGCTGCTGCCTTACACAGACCTGGGCTAATTTTTTTAAATCATGTAGTATGTCCTAGGAAATGCGGGCCAATATTTATAAAAATCCTCATTGTTCTATGTCCAATTTTTTGTTTTAATGTCTGCATTTGAATAGGAGGCAACAGAAAAACATTTTTTCATTATATTTTATGTTTAACAAATATGTGCAGATATTTTTCTGTTGTAATTTTCAACAGTTTTATGTAGTGATTTCATAAATACTTAATTATACATAAACTTCATCTTGTGTGTCAACCTTTTTTTTTTGTTTTTACACCTTTTTAACCATGGCACCAAATGTCAAGAACAGGACTGAAAGGGTTTTCTTCTCTTAGTTTTGTTATCTTATAGGAGTTGTTATCTTATAGGAGTTGAATTTTTTGGGTATACTAGGTCTAAAAGGTAATGGCAAGCAATTTGTGGAAATACAGTTCTTGAATATGAAGATTTTTAATGTATGTATTATGAATGTAATTTTGAATAAGGAGACTGTAGTCTAATAGATAAATTATTCAGAGAAAGGGGCCTAAAAAAAGGAGCATGATAGTACCAGTGGCCCAACATCTTCTGTGTGACCGTGTGCTCAACTTCCCCCACCACAGGAATTCTGCTGCACTCGCTGCTGTCTTCCCGGGCGAAACTGTAGCCCTGACCTCACTTACAGCCAGCCACCAACTTTACTGGGGCGTCACACCTGACACCTGGGGTGTGAAGTGCAGACACGCCTGGCAGAGAGGAATCATAGGGGGTCCAGTGGTCATCAGACCGAGAACTGCCTGATTGTGTAGGATGTTGTCACTGTCATTTCAGTGACACCCGTGTGTGTACAAGAAGTGAAATGCAGCAGATTTTGCTCCTTTGGGAAAGTATATTCATCCACAGGAATGGTTTGTGGGCATCAAATATGTGGAAAAGTGTGGTTTTAAACTACATTTTTATCACTAGCTTGAGATGTATGTCGTTTGAAACCTTTCTGTGCCCACTGTATCTAAAGAGAGGACAATAAAACATGAAAAAGTGTATTTGTTGTAACTTTTGAATACTGTGTGAAACATTTTGCTGTGCTTTGTATTTTCATCATTACATTTATTTATTGATATATTATGTATCATTTATTATACTTAGAGAGCAGTAGATAAGGTAAATGTCCCACTGCTGTTTCACATGTCAGTGACACATTGTGCCCCAAACTCCATTACATTTGGTAGAATGACATTGTGTTGTGTGTACACATGTGTGTCTTTGTGTGCGTTAGAGAACAATAATGCGATGTGACACCTCTGACATGAGCTACTGGTTGCTGTGGCAACAAAGCAGGTGGGGGTACCCTGTCTTGAAGCCGTAAGTGATATATAACTGGAATTTAGGTTCTGTACCCCTGTCTTCAGGTGCTACTCCGTTGTTTTTCGCTCAGCCAGCTGCAGCCAGAATTAGTTTCCATTTTGCTGTCCAAGTATCCTTAATCATGTGTCCTAGTTTGGGTCGCAGCAGTCTGAAGCCTCATCATTGTTTCCAAGTAAGTGATTCATATTCGTGTTGCAGTTTTATGTTTTATTGGACTAAAGTGCTGCTGAAGTCGTAATTTATCGCAGTCTGTTCAACAGCTGGCCAACCTTTTAACTGAGAGAAAGTTGTAAAGCTTCACATTGGTGAATTCTGGTTTTACCTGCCCACCTGAGGTCATGCCTCCAACATAATCTCCCAGAGACTAAATACGGATGCTGTCGACCAGCACCTTGTGGCTGAGGCTTCACCTTCAGTTCAACACCTGCTGAACTGGAAGATAAAGGCTAAGCCCAGCTGTCCTTCCTTTTCCTTTGCGTGCGTGCGGTGAGTAGCCCTGGGACCTTTGTGATGGTTTGGAATGTTAGAAGGCATCTAAGAACTTGGACTGGATTGGTTCTTCGGGACCACTGTGATTCTCAGAACTCTGATAACTGGTATGAGAGGAGGAGCAAAACTGTCCTCTTTCTTCTGCCAGATTGGAGGTCAGCTGGGGTGGGAGATATAATACACTTTTGAGCTGTATTAAAAATAAAAAGAATAAATCCATTAATCCACAAACTCAATTTTCATATAAATTGTTTATGGATTAATTCGATAAGAGTGTGATGTTCCCTATAGTCAGCACTGAAACAACGGACATGGAAGTGATGATGGCGTTCACCCAACATTTTTGGAGACAGAAAAGTAAAGAAAATGGTATTAAAAAATAATTTTGAACATTTTTTATTTTTCTATTTCTTCAATGTTTTGGGATAATGTTCTTAGGAAGGCTTTGATAGGAGCTGTGCAAGTTCACCAGTGTTGCGAAATGCGTCATTGTGAGGTGGTCACACATAGCAGAAAGTTCAGGTACCTGCCGCCTTTCTGTGAATTCTACGTGCTGTGAGCCACCCTTAGCCCAGGCTCTTACATTCTGGGAAATCTTAGCCATTTCACAAGTTACTGAAACCCTGTGAGCAGAGCATCACAGTGTGTGGTTGTCAGGGGTAACAAGTCAAACATAACCGTGTCCCTGCCTGCCTTTGTCACATCAACAAGAAGAAATTGAGTCCAGTGAACACCTGTGTTCATTTAGCACCCCCTTTCTTCTGAAGAATGAATAAAAATGCAAATGCTTTGGGGATATTAGAGCAGCGGAGTGTAAATATTTAATATTATTCCTCTATGTAATGGGTTGTTAATATTTCATGTGTTAACCTACAGGAAGTGCAGGGTACCGCCTTGCTGGAGGATTAATCATTTGCTGGAAGATGACTGGTTGACTTGTCCGCCCAAGAGTAAATATGAGTTTTATAATCGCTGCTTGTTTTGCAGATACGATTAACTCACCTGTTTCTCAGTCCAGCAATTAATGACCCCCCCCTTCCCCCGCAGCATTTGAACCTGTAACATACAGCTGACATTTTCCTTCTCTTCACCCACTTACCTAACAAAAATAGCCTGAAATTGTGTTGGATTGTGTTATTAATTATTTGTCTCTCTTTAATCGAAGATTATTTACAGGGATTTATCCATTTACAGCATGTATCAAAAGGTGAAACATTCTAGCTGTAAATACTCCTTATAGGCACTCCAGAAATTCAGGTAACTTCCCTGTGTCAGTTTGGAGTACTTTATGGTCATGGGTGTGGGATTCAAACCTCTGTCCCTCCAATGCAGCATGTATAGCATCCCGTAAGGAGATCTCCCTTAGTGAGAGCTGAGAGTGAGGTGAGTAGGGCTGCCAGCACCTGGGCTGTCTGGGTGTAGGTTCAAATGAAGTCTGTGTGGGGTTTACACATTCTCCCAATATCTGCGGGTTTCTTTTCACAGTCTGCAGATATGCATTTTTGATTAGTTGGTGAGTATAAATTGCCGTGTGTGTGTGTGTGTGTGTGTGTGTGTGTGTGTGTGTGTGTGTGTGTGTGTGTGTGTGTGTGTGTAGTCAGGGTAAATGGTGAGGGTTGATGGCATCTGGAGGACAATGGCTATCTTGGGTTCTCGTGGATTAAATTCCATTAAACTGAGAGATGAAGCAACTCTCAAAATAGCTCTTTACTCTTCTGGATATTTTGACAGACATATAAGAGAGTTTAAATAATATTAATTCAGATAGTTTAAATGGTAGTGTCAGGTGTTGTACTGTTATTGTTGGTGTAAATACAGCAGTAATACAAGTGTAAGGGGAAACCCTTGGTTGAAGATCCAGTGATGTTCAGTGATGAAGACAAGGCTGAGGAAGAGTCAGCCAATGGCCACAGAAGACTGCTGTGTTTGTGGCCGAGTCACAGAAAATAAATTGAAATGTAAATGCAGCTGTGTCAATTAGCAGTTTGAATTTAAACAACATAAGCATTCAGATGCATGTTGAAATTTGAAAACCTTCACGTTCTCTTGCGCAGAGGTCTGAATACACACACATGCTCACACATACAGGGGCAGGACTAACACATCTTTTAGAGAGGCAAGGTCAGCATGTTGTTGATGTGGTTGTCACGGTAACAAGAACACTATTGTGGTTGGGAATAGTTTGCTGCAGTTCCTGTTTTGTCGTGCGTTACTCCACATAGATGTTTACCCTTAAGTGTGCTGCCACCAGCAATCTGCATTGACAACACCTGTGTCCCTGAGTGTCATCAGAATGCGACAAACTTCCCATAATCTAGTGTAGACATTGGTAGTCATACGAGCAGGACTGTTCTGTGGTTTCTACTCCTCATTTTCTCGGGTCACAGCTTTTTCAGTCCACTTTGCCTGGGTCTACTTGGAGCCTGGGACTACAGTCAGTAATCGGGTTCTGGGCAGATTACCAGCTGTGGAACTGAGCTGAACTGAGGCAGTCACACAATCCCACTTGTGCTCTTTAGTGCCATATATTGACTAGGAGGGTAAACAAACATCACATTTGCTCTATTAGAGACAGAAATTTTAGAACATTGTGAAGAAAATGTGCAATTTTAGGGGTAAGTAAATGGGAGAAGTTAACATCTTTAACAGCATAATCGTGTGAATAGGATTCTCTCATGGTACTTATTTAATGCTGAACTATCATGTAGCTGTGTTTGCTCCTAATAGTTTATTCTCACTGCTGCAATGTGTGTCTGCATAGATTGTGTCCATCATGTTGTCTCACTGGTTTGTCTTCACTGTTTTTCCATTCTGTCGCTGTTTTTGCCTATGTTTACATGTTTTATTTCTTTAGCAAACTTTAGCTGACTCAGCATAATAAATTACACTTCATCCACCTGGACAGCTGGGATTTTTCTAAGTTCTTCTTTCTGTGTGAATATGACTTATTTGGGGGTCTCTCTTATGGGGGGTATGAACTGCATGGAGAAGTTAATGTTCCATGAAAGCAAGGGGCAGTGGAGAAATACAGCATCCTTGGACTTTGTCAATAACAGGATGTTTTCAGGAGTAGGAATATGGACTACCGTTTTATTTCCTATTCATAAGCAGTGTAGATTTTTAAACCACAGTCGTACAGTGCAAGCCCATTGTTTTTTTGTGAATTTTTTTTAACCTGTATTGTAGTTTTCATTAATCAGTGTGTCGTGTATTAATAATATAAATATTATGCAATAGAAGATCAATTATTCAGATGATGCTTCTGTGCAAAGAGGACTGCGTCAGGTTTGCCGACTGACGTGCTTTATGATCATACAGCTTGTTAAGTTTTACTAAGCACCTAGATGGAGGAGAAGTGTATAACACAAATATGCACCTGGCACCAAACGGGCTTCTCTCCAACCAGTATGAAGTGCTGTGTTTCTTTCAAACGGTTTTCACCTGAAGAGTTAAATAAACTCAGACTGTAATGTTAAAATCCATGCCTTTTAATTCTCAATCTATATAAACAACACTGCTATGCATATACATACAAATTTGATCTTTAATAGGATGTCAGGTTTTCTTTGGCCATTACATCATTTGTTTTTTCCTTCATTTTTACAAGTTAACCAAATGACAATGAAGGGTCTTTTTTCTTTTTTGCCAGCTTCTGATCAAATCAGACAGCATGGTGACAGCCTTTGACTGCTGTGGAGTGCTTGAATGTTGTCCACTTGAATGCAATGGAAGTCAGTTGAACAGGAGTGGTGGGATGCCAGATGAATCCACTGCCACCAGTCTGATGGATCAAAGTGGAAAACTGATCTGTGCTTCACTCTGCTTCCATGCAACTGGGACCCACCAGTGAAATTTAGAGATGCAATTAAGGATGATGGATGGATCTCATGTTTTTGTTAAAAAACTGAAGGGTGTGGAGGAGGGTGGCAGGTACAAGGGATGTGTCTGAGTGAATGACTGGATGATGCTGGAGATTTCTTTGATGTTTTAAAAAGAATTTGAATGCAAAAATCACAGTGGAGTTGAAAGTTTTGTTCATCCTTGACTGCACTGCCACAGTGTCTGGATTTTCCACCGGAGTGTGGTGCTTCTTGGAGATATGCCATAGTACTCAGCTTTTTTGGGCTTAAGTAGTCTTACGAGTTAAAGAACTCAGGGCAATTTTTTTTTTATCTAAAAAGAGACAGGCAGGGACAGACTGACAGAAAGACAACACAAATAGTTTTCAGAGTCTGTCCTTCTCCTCCACTTCTGTTGGTGCAGTCCTCTAATCTTTTCATTTTGCCTTCATGTCGTGACCTTGGTTTGTCCAGCTTTCAATTCCTGCTCCTCTCACTGCTCTATAGAGAACGCCTGACTGAAAGAAAGACTTTTTTTATTTTCCAAGACTCCACAGCTATTGAGGGTAAATTGAAGAAGATTCAATAAAAGACAGAACAAATGTTTCCATGGTGCTTTTCCAACTGTGTCAGCAGACATTGGGTGAGCAGAGACAAAAAAGGCCAGAAGAGGTAGAGACGTGGTCTTTGGGTCAGGATCAGAAAGTGGAGATCTGCTGAGGAGTCAGTGTTGCTCTACTTCTCGGTAACGCCTGTAGGCTTAGCGATGCATAATGGAGAAGTTTGTGGAAGGAAATGAGCTTCAGGAGGTGGGATATTATTTTATTGGCATTTCTCTTCCAGGGGTTGACAAGTGTACACACCTCAAAGGAAAGGAAAGATAATTTGGAAAAAAAATAAAACAAACAGTTTTTACATTCCTCAATAATTTGTCATGTAGGCATTTTTTCTTGCATTGGAGGAGAAATCCTATTGGGAATTTCTTAGCAGTGTTTTGTTGTCACGGCCTTCGAACAAAGAAGGTCCCAAAATTTGTCCTTGGATGTTCGCTGAGTTGTCCTGCAGAAAAGGTTGCCAGCGGCGCTTATGTAGTTTTCATCCTTCTTGAGGTTAGACGTTTTCCATTTTTGGTCTGCACATTGCCTTGCTATGAGCGCTAAGTCTAAATCAACAGCCCATTGTTGGGTATGAAGCAGCTGCAGCTTTGTGTGGGCATTAGAAGCAGGTATTTTACAGAAAAAAACGCCTTTTCAGCCCCCAACCCCCCCACCACCACCTCCACCACCTCCAAGGGAGATCTACAGCTGTTTGAGTACTGGTGAATTCTCAACAGTGTTTGCATAAACAGGGCTGAAGACAGACATTTCTCCAGCATTCAGCTATGTATTTACATCATCTCCTTTCCGTTGTGGGCAACCATTGTCTTTTTTAATTGAAATTTTAAGGAAAAACTAACCCCTCCAACCACCCCCACCTCCAAGGTGCTCAGAGGCAACAAGCTGAAGGGTTGCCATCACGTTGCAAAGCCCCAGTCCCCACTCAGTGGCACTCCAGAGTGTCTTTCAGGCCAGTTGAATGGTCCACAGGCCAAGCACGTGCCTGTCATGGCTATCTTTTGTACTGCGTCCCCAGGCCACCTGTGCGTTCACACAGCCAACCAATTATCCCAAGTTGTCCCACACAACGGGTGGGATGGCAGTGAGGGGAATAGAATAGGAAGGCTGGAGGCCTAGGGTCAAAGGTCAGACCTATTATGTCAGATGTGCATCTTCCAAAAGGAGGTTCTTTGTAGCTATGAATTTTAACTAAATTGTGGTTTCAAAATGCTGTTGCTGGTGTTCAGATGATGGGCCTCAGGCAAGACATTTCTAATACAAAGGGTCTGTAATGGCTTTCTGGTGATGCTTGAACACTGTTTCTTCCCTCTGGCCCCTTGTTAACCTTCTTGGTGTTCCCAAACCCACTTTCAAACTAATTAAACACAACTGGGGCAAATAAAGTACGTCTCTGGGGTCCCTTATCTTCAGCGGTCTTGGGGTTGAAGAAAAGCAAATTTCGAATCAGCCCAAAACAACGGCTTTAAATGACCAGAGATGCGGATTAAGAAAATATTTCCGACAGAGAGGCCTTACAGCGTTTGTTTGTATCCATGTTGACTCTTCTGCTTGCTGTGATTCTGATGGTGAAGTCTGGTGACAACCATGAGACTCAGTGCAGTGGACTCTGCAGTCTGAGCTCTTGTCCATTTCTCGTGTAGGCAATTTAAAAGCCTGAAGTTCATATTTGTTAGTCGACATAGGAGGGGGCAGGGGATCTGATGTGTAACTTGAAGTTTGGTTTGATTTTCTTTTATGGCTTTGTTCAGGCATCCCCTCCACTTGCATTTACATGATCATCGAATGTCCCTCTGGCTGTGGACGGTGGGAGGTCTTTCTGGCTGATCAGTAAGGAACTCCATAGTTTATCACAGGCTGACCGTGCGCACAGAAGAACTGGGGCCCCACCCCAGCACATCCCATGAACACTGCTATCAAGACCTGCACCAAAGGAGAGGGATTAACCCTTTCCCAGCACAATAGGCACACATCTCACATCATTCAGGTCCCACTCTCCTGGTGCAGTGAGGATTAGACTTAGCAAACTACAGTCAGCAGGTTCTCTGTCAGGCGCTAATTCCACTTTGTGTCGCGCTTTCTTCTCCTGCACGAACACGGGGCCAAATCCTCTTGAATATCAAAGGTGAGACCGTGCATTCAGAACTCCCACTCCCAGATTAGCTCTCCCCAAGTGGGTGGTTCCTCAAGAGCTGGGACCCCGCAGTTAACACCTGCTACCCCACACTGCTTGCTGCCCCCACTCCTCTGTTCCTTCGCTCTACAATTCTGGTCCATTTTTTCTCTGTGCCATCAGTATTTTTTTGTGTGTTCAACCTTATTTTCGACCTCTAAGCTGTCTAATTCTTAGTTAACATTAATTCAGTTTATCTGTCGCTTTTCTCCAAAGCAACTTAAGTTGCCTACAGTTTATACAGCTGGGTGATTTTTACTACATCAATTCAGACTGAGTACCTAGTGCCTCCTTGAGGGGACCAATTCATAATTTATTCACACTCCTTTGAGCACAAAGTAGCATCTCTAACCACCATACAACCACCTGGTTCTCCATATCTCATACTGCAGGGTTAGATGGAAAACTACATTTACCCAGAAATGAAGATCTGCACACAAAAATGGAAAGAAATGAAACTCAAGTGAAGAGAGGCCAGGACACATGAGCAAAGAGGATGAGGCTTTGTGAGATGAAGGGGTACTGATGAAGCAAACCTATTTCGCCCACCATTGTCACCCCCATTCTCCTGTGTGTCCAACCTCATTTCCACTCCAATCTTATCAGACTTCTGCTGCCCTCTCCAGAAGACAGGATACAAGCCCTGACATGAATTAGCCCCTGGATTGACTGATACAGCTGAGCCCCGTGAGATGCTTACTGTGAAACCTCTGGGCCCTCCATCCCTCCTCCACTCATGTTTTTTTCACCTGCTATCAGCCTGTTTCATTTTGTCTTTTCCCCTGGTGTTTTTTTCTTTTCCATTGCTATCAGTGGAAAATCATGATATCTTTCTGTCCCATAACCTGAAGGTTGCTGGTTCACATCCCAAGAGCAACTCTGCTGTAGTGCTCTTGAGTAGAGTACATATACCTTCAGTGCAGTGTTCCCCAAACATACAGCCTGTGTATTTTGATAAACTTGAAAGCCACTTTTGTGTTAAAGTATCAACCAATCAATGAAATATCAACAATAATTTTGCTGGTGCAGTTTTGTGCAATTTCCTTTGGGATCAACAAAGTCCTCAATCATTCATTCATTCATTTCAACAGCAGACTCAGTTCTTCTAACATGCTGCAGTGCTTCAGGAGAGGTACAGACCCAGTGTGGGTCTATCATGTGGCTGGGTTATTCTCAGTATTGATACCACAGTGGACACTGCAAGGCTTTGGCATGAATCCTGTGAGACCTGCCAGAGCCCCCCGCATGTAATATCTGCCCTCCTCATCCTCCCATTGGCTTCCTGTAGCTGAAACCTCATCTCTCCATCAGGTGAAATAATGATTACGGCCTACAAGATCATCAGCAGATCTACAGAGTTCAGTCACTCCCACACCCAGGCAAGAACTCTGTTCTCCTCCATCTTGGGCTCAGCCACATGATTGCCCCCCTCACAAGGAGTCCAAAATGGGAACCCTGTCAGTTTTCAGTTTGGCTCCAGTATGGCGCAGTGAACTCCCCCTGTCTCTCTGAAGTGACAAATCCCTTTCCACACAGAAGACAGAGCTCAAACCCATCCCTTTCAGGTCCCACTCTCATGATCTCCTGACTGCTCCATAAATCTGCTAAATGAATGTAAATGTATATGTAAGTGATAAATTTGGTATAAACACAATTGCCCATGAATGACAGACAAATCTGGGCTTCCCTCCCACTGCAGATCTCTGTCTGTCCATTTCCATCTGCTTGGTCCTACTTCTTCAAAACCAGGAAGCAAACACAACCTCTGATGCAACCCACCAAACCAGGGCACAGACACAGACACAGAGACAGCTTCATCGCAGGGGTGTTAATTTAGGGTGGATTTCTCCCATGCTAAATTTAGGTTACAACAGTACAGCAGGCATGTGACAGTGAAGCCAATCGTGGTGTTTCGTCTCTCTTGTGTTTACATTTGCGCCAGATTTTTCCACTTTTCTACAAAGCCCAATTAATGAAGCCCTCGAAGGCTTTCAAAGAATTTAATTGTCTTTTTCACTGTGCGCACGCCCTCGGCTATTTGATTTTAATCCCCATTGGCGGACCAAGCATCTGCGTGCTTTAGACTTGTTCATCTAGCTGCAGAAGCACAGGTGCATTGTGGGAAATTTGCACAAATGTGGTGTTTGCTGGTGCAACAGGAAATGTGGTTTTTGACAGCAAAGTAGTGTGTAATTTCACATATGTTGCTGTTGTACTTTACTCAACAGATGCTTTTATTATTCTGCATAATTTTACATATTTAGGGAAGGACACGACCAGGTGCTGTGGGTTCCTTCTGTCTCTCCTCTCGGTTGAAGCAGGTAAGAAGAGGATGGGTTAGGATTGTTTTGGGAGATGTTGTGGCACAGTGGGGTAAGCTGGTGTCTCATAGCTCCTGGGCTGCTTACCTGATTTGAGGTGCAAGTCCCGCTCAGTTGTGTGTGTGTGTGAAGTTTGCAGGTTCTCCTTCATGTTTGCACTCCTGTAAGGGAAAAAAATGCAGGAAGAAGGTGATAGCAAACCACTTGTGTTCCTCCTTGGCTTGAAAACCACATCGGTGGTCACCCAGGAGTCAATACTGACTTGATGTCACTTTCCATTCAAACCTAGGATTGTCTTAGAAGTTGTTACAGGGGGTTCAAAACTCTTAAACACAATTAATATTCTTTTGAGATTATGTTGCCTTATTTTATGCTGCCATTGCCCTGTCGGTCTACACAATGGGTCTGAAATGCATTCAGAAGTTGAAAAACCAAAGGGCTTTTGATATTAATTGGTTTATTCAAGTTATTCTGTAAACACTACAGCAGTTCCAAGTGTTGGGGACTTGACCTGTGAACATACTGGTGCAAAAATCCACTTCCTTAATTGCTCCTCAGCTGAGGTCCTTTTTGGAAAGTGTGGCCCCATGGGAATGGTCTGGCCTTTGCATAGCAGGAAGATGGTGTGATCTGCAGTGGTTTTGTCATGGCTCTGCAGATCAGATCAGCAAAAAGAAATGCAGGAACCCAGGGATGTTTGTGAAAATGGGATCAGCAATATTGGATAAAAGAGCATTTGCACACTGTCATGGCAGCTGAGTGGCTTTGTAAATCCAGGCAGGTACAGAGCAGTAGGATCTGGACTTCACTGTCCCACTTTACCTCCTCCTCCAAAAGACCAACTATTGTGATCTATGACCAGCGAGACAGCATAAAGGCCAAAATCTTTCCATCGTCTGGCCCAGATGACAAACGTTCACACTCCAGAATGCACACCTCTGCATGTTTGTGCTTATTAAGATTTTTTAAATATTTTATTGCTATCTTGGGTTGTTTTAGGAAAAGTTTTGGATGAGATTCTCTTGCTACCCGTTTGATCCATTTGTGGCATCAGGGAGGGTTGTGGTTACGGTGGATGTCTTGCAGTTGAAGGAGCTGAGTTTATGTCCACTCTTGCTGCAGTACTCTTGGTCAAGGTGCTTATCCTGAACAGTTAAGTTTACCCTGCTGTGTAAATGGGTAAATTGTTGTAATTATTTTAAAATTAAAGTAGCCCTGTTGGATAAATGAATTAATAATTGCAAATTCTTGCAATAGACCAAAAGGAAACTCTGAAGAAGAGCTGGTGCTGCTGATCTGCAGAGTGGACTGGAACCTTGTGCCCCTGCCTGGAGCTCAGGTATGGAAAGTGGCTGAGTGTGTTTCTGCATCCACTGTTCTCCAGAAGGTTTTCTTCCATCTCACAGTCCCACCCCATCATCTCTATGGTGTCAGGAGGGACCTCCTTCTCCTTTCAAATGCTAAATGGTAATCATGGATGGGAAGTGTTAAGATAACAGTGTTGTTGTGCATGTGTGGGTTGGTCCTCCATCTCACTGCTGCAATTGTCTCTTCACACAGTCAGGCTGTTTTTATGTCCTGGCTACCACAGCGTGGGGGGTAGAGAGTCCTGCCTGCCTCTGCCTTGGTGCCTCCATCAGGGACAGATGACCAAGCTGTCTCTAAGGAGCCTTTTGGTGGTATCAGCGCCCTGCCAAACCCCATCGCCTCCAGGCGCACCATGAAACTAATCGGCCCATTAACCTGTGAGTAGCTAAATGGCTGCATTCCACCTTAGGGTTTGAGGGGAGAGGAGGAGCGGGGAGGGGGTCTACAGTGTTGTTTCTGCCTTTGTACCGCCTTCAAAAATACTTGCCATGAACTGAACAGCTGTAGACACGTATAAATGTGCAAATTATTAAGGGGGATTAAAACTATGCTGCCTATATTTTAAAAATACTTTTACACTAAATTATCTGAAACATTTCTTGATGTAATATAATATGAGTGGGATCCAACAATACAAAATTGCAAAATCATAAATAACATCGCAGAACTGGGTTTGTGTGTGTGTGTGTGTGTGTGTAGTAAATGCAAATAAAAAGTCCCACTGGGATGAAGTGGTTCAGTAGCACTGATTAACCAAATCTCTACACACTTAACATGTAATGGTTTCCCTGGCGATGGCGTCCAAGTCCTGACCGTTCTGCCTCAGTGCTCATAGAGGGTTATGGCTGTGGATGATGCTTACAGAGACCTGGACCCCAGGTGTGTTCATGGCAAACCATTAAATTACACCTCCCCTCCTTACAGGCCCCAAGAGCCCCCTGGTCAGACGTGGAGACTGGAGCCTTGCCTATTAAGATGCCCACTCTGATGGTGGCTGTCGGAATCGATCCATCCATCTGTACCCACTAGGTGGTTAGGGTTGTACCACAAGGCCTTCTCTTTGGCCCCCTTTTTAATCAGTTTTGTTTTTTCTGGTCTGTTTTTGGCCTCTCTGTGACTAAAGTTTGAAGAAAATATGGCAATACAAGATTATAATAAAAAGAAGAAGCAGAAAGATTAGAACTGCATAAACATACCAAGGCAACACAGCACGGTTGTGAAAATAGCAGCAAAATTAAATGTGAATCGGTACAGATGATGACATGGGGATGATTTGCTGTCGATCTGATTCCTAAACTGAATACATGATATAATAAAGTGTGTTCTTGTGGTACTTCAACCAGCCCGTAGTTTGTTTATACACACAGACTGACATCAAGTGAGGCACAGAATGTTTAAAGGCCACCTCACGTGCTCTTTTGAAAGAGATAAATGACTTGCAGATGGCTCAGGCGTTGCTATCCAATAAAGCTTGTGTGAGTGAAAGTCACACTGATGGACTGGGCTGAATTCTGCTTGAGGCCACAATCCAACCCCCTCCTCCCACTGCCAGCCTTGGCCTGTTTTATATAAACCCATGAAGTCTGTCATTTTAATTTTCAGATTAAGCATTTAATTGCAAAAGTCCAATAATTTGTTTTGTCTGTCATTCCAAAGTCACTTTTACCACTTTATCAAGTCACAGTGAATAAAAGGTTAATGAAATAAATCTCCCCTGATTTAATCACAGACTGTTTGACTACTACAATGAGCTCATGTGAGGACTGAGTTCAAATTTTTAAAATGCAGCAACACTGAAAACACTGGACAGGAACATGAACTGTAGTTCCTAGGAAGGAAAGTTTGTGTAAGGGTCAGCAGGTAGATAGGTGCCAGGTGGATGGTTGGGGAGAGGTCATATTCAATTGCAGGCTGGCCAGTTGCTGGGGAGAAGCTCAGTCGTGGCGAGTGTTCAGGGATAAAGCGATCATCAAATCTGCCACTGATGTGATGGCCAGTCTTTCCCCTTAACCAAACACCTAAAACAGCATCTCATCTCGCTGCTGACATCCTCAAGTCTTCTGGCTGGAATGATCTTTCCCAGTTGGTGCCTTAATCAAATGCCCAGCTGAATGACCCCCGAGAGCTTTGCTGCCTACCAAACTCTTCCTCTATGCCTGTCGTTCCTCTCCTGTTTCTGAATTTTTTTTCCCCAGACAGCAGCTTGTTGGAAGCTCACATGGACACAGGTTTGGGTTCATGGATCCTGGGATGAAGAGCTCTTTAGGTCTGTGTCTAAACATCCATAAAAACATGACCAGTGGCTGCTAACTCTTCATGCCTAGACCTCATTATGGCACAGGAATTGGGGGGTAATCGGGCGTATGGGTGACCAGCCTGGGGAGGTGACAAGCCTATTGTGAGGTTCCCATCTGTCTGTGAATCCAGGTCCATTTGGCCCCTGCGGTCTATGTGCCTTGGGCGTGGTGGGAGGACATGACTCCGATGGCTGAGTTGGGAATCCCAACAGGAGGACGACTGTCTCCCGGCCTCCCTCCTCCTGCATCACCCATTCAACATCAGTGGAGATGGAGTGGCATCAGATAGGAACAGAGCAGTCAGCTGTGATAGACAGAGGGGCCAGGAACCCCCATCTGGAACATAGCAGCATGGAGAAAGTTCTATGTAGAACAAAGCAAATTCTGTTACAAACAAAAATCTCTGGTTAGACCACTGTTTTATTATTTTAATTAATGTCATACAGCAGTTAAATAAAATCGAATGCATACCCATCCTTTGCCTAATGGGGTTCGTCCATTACACGAAATCACCCCATTCATCGGATTCCTGTTGTGAGGGGGGCCAAATTAACAGCATTTTTTATTCTGGATGAAAAATGTATCCACTAAAATTAATAAAAAACACAAATAGGTAATTTGATGCATGACAATGAGGTGTTGGGTAGGATAATAATTGTTTGGCATTAGAAAATCTTTTCATTTGATGGTGAAATGAAAGCTTTATTTTCCGCTAGCAGTAAATAATGCTTTAATGTTCTAGGGGATTTATGTGTTATTAAAGCTTTTTGTATGATTATGGAACGTGTGTTCAAAGTTGTGTTAGAACAAAGAAACAAGAAAGGATGAATCGCGTCCTCCTCGGCCTTTGTTTTAATCGTTCCTGGCAGTATGAAAGTGCAAGACCCTGAGAAGAAAACCTGTCAGAAAGAGAAGACTGACCAATGTCCAGTCCCTCACCTTTGTTGCTTATCAGTCACCATTTCTGTATGTAACACAAATAAAACACAAACATTCTCATGTCAACTCCTTTAAAAATCCTCATTTGTCAAAATTATTTAGGTAACTGAGTTGAGTTGCATGTTTATAATTTCTGTGAGTACTTGAGACTCAACAGGTTTGAATCCAACTTCCTGCTGGTCAAGCTCTGGACCCTGATACAGCAAAAAAAAATCCCAGCTATCTAAATAGGTAAATCACTGTAAGTAGCTTAATGCTGTAAATCACTTTGGAGAAAAGCGTCAGACAACTGAAGTAAAATTGTCTGCAGTGCAGTGTTGCTGCACTGTAGCCTTGTGCTAAGTAAAAGTAAGTTTCTGTTCATTGTTAAATGAATTAAACATTCCCATAATATTTGTATCCTGTTCTTGTCCTGAATGACAGATGAACAAGAAAATTGCCTGCATTGTTGGGAATTAACTATAACCAAACGTGGTGATACTGTCTATTCCATCAAGATTGAGATCACACAAAAGGACAAAGATTGAAACAGAATTACTTTGCTATTATATGGAATTATTTGGTTATGCGTGAAAATTCTACATTTTCAAAAGCCATTGTGGTGAGTTTTCACCGTAAGGTACACCTTCGTATCATGGATGGGTGAACTAAAAAAACTATTCAGCGTTCAATTTTGAAAGGTTCACCTGATAAACTTGCCATGTTTGTTGACTTAATATTGACATCTGACACTGAGGTCCCACACTGCTTTCCTATTCAGGAGCTCTTCAATGCCATCTCTCCCGGCTTGGAGGGTAAACACTGGCTGCTTTTGCTCCTCCGTGGACAGAGCTTTTAGAAAACAGCATGCGCTGTATCTGTCTATCAGGATAGCTGAGATTAAAATGAAGAAGCAATGTCTGTGTTTACTCCACCCCAATGTACCTTGTTGAGGATCGATATGCCTGTGAACAGCTGAGCCTTTATGAGGCCCTGGATCTTTATGCAGGAGGGGGTGTTCTGGCACAGTGTGAACCGTGTGAAAATGCCAACATGTGCGACCGGCACTCGACCGTGGAGCCATGCTGCTTAAACCGCTCTCTCCTCAAGCCATATGCCGCCCCTTGCTGCCCTGCGGTGATGTGACAAGTGACAACAGCCTCTGTCTCCGCCCCCTGTCATCATGCCCCCATTCTGCCTGCTCGCTTTGACTGGATGCAATAGGGGAGTAGTGCAATGGTCTCACACACACACACACACACACACACACACACACACACACACACACACACACACACACTCCTCCCGTACCAAAGGGCCTGACCTCTTCTCCAATTCACACCCGCCAACCATTGCTGTCAGCTGCTCACAGTGGGGTGTGTATAAGGGGGGTTGCCTGGTCAATTAAATTCACATTGAAGGGCAATGATTTGCAAATTACACACAAACAAGCAAGTGACTCCAGTTGGGGTGGGCGGGGCCCTTTCACAGCCTGCTCGTGGGGCACTGGGTCTTGGCTTTGTGACCATGACAGGTGTGTGTCTGTCTGCCAGCAACAGACTGTCATCTGTGTCTACATCCAAATGTGACAGCGCGACACCGTCGTCCCTTGCTACCACCACCGTTGCAGGCACACAATACCTGTGCGTGAATACAGGAAGAGACAAATTCATCAAGGTCATCTTTTCATAACTTCATCTCCAAGTAGATAACAATGAAAGTCATCTCTGTTCCTGGAACAGCGACCTTCAGTGTGCAGACACGTTTGACATTCTCATGCAGCTATAAGAATTTCTTTCACACAGGCTGGGGTCTATCAGAGTAACAGCGTACTGGTGTTGGTGGTCACGGTGCTACAGATACAGATGCACACATAACATGAGACCTGGTGTTTGATGTGGAAGTCTGTAAAGAGCGGTCTTCAGATATAGCTGGTGTTTCAAACCAAGATTCCCACCTTGGGAGGCTGGGGGGGAGGGTGTGTGCTTTCAGACATTTTTCTCTTTTATAACGATACAAAATGGCCTTTTAATTTCCTTTGTGTGTGCGAGGCATGACAACTTGGCTGCATCCATCATCCTGTGTGGAATCTCTCCCAGGAGCACCAGCCCAAACCAACATCTTGCTCTTGAACCCCCCCCAACCCTTGATCTATCTATCTATCTATCTATCTATCTATCTATCTATCTATCTATCTATCTATCTATCTACCTACCTACCTACCTACCTACCTCTGGGCTTTGGTGTGCTGTATCACTGTTAATTGATACAAGACTTTGATGATCAACCGATAACTGATGAGAACTTTTGTGTAAAACATTCTTGTAACCTCAGGGGGCTTCCTCTTTGTCTCATTGGAGCTAGTTAGCTAATAAGTGTTCATGAGAGTTTTCACTCTGTCTAGTAAATAAGGCAAAACAGGTCCTGTTCCCATGACCTTTGACCTCAACACTAGTGATAGTGGTGAGTTTATAACCTGATCCAAATTCAGGATTTAACAACCTAAAGCATGTTTGGCAGAACAAGATGAGCAACGTTGCATGTGTTTACGATGAATCGGTCAACAATCTGACCCAGATAGAAGTTTATATTTTTATTTTCAGCCATTTTCACTTGGACTTAATTTTACTGCAGCTTCAGGTCACTGTTCTGGGATAAAGTATTTGCCCCCTTCCTGATTTGCCCTTTTACTGCAATCTGTCACTCTAAATGATTTCAGACCTTTAGACCAAATATTACAATGTTAAACAAAGGAAGCTTAAATAAGCATGTAACACATTTTAAAATTATTAACTTATTTCAGCAAAATTATCCAATATCTATATCACCAGCCCAGAAATCCCTTCAAGAAAGCCATTGCAAACATAAGAAGAAACAGTGAGGAAGCGGACTTCCATGTGAAGACTGGGAATTGACCCCACAGCAACACTCAATATGTCCATAAAGTCATGAAGTCCATAAAGAAATAGTTCTTCTCAGTCAGTGTCCTTACATTTGCATTTAATTTTCATTTTTTATATTAAACTGATGAAAGTTTCAGTAACTGTCCTACGATCAGGAGGAAAGTGGATCTTAAACTGATGAGTTTTGAGACCCTTCTTGAATGTTGAGAGGGACTCAGTAGTTCTAAGGGACAAAGGGAGCTCATTCCACCACTCTGGAACCAAAACTAGAACCTAGAAACCATTGACTACGGACCCGTTGTAAATTGGACTACCAAGCAGCCAAAAAGGACAACAGTGGTCTTCCTAGAATGTAGGGAGTGATCAGGTCTTTTAGGTACTTTGAGTATCTTATAAACCTTAACCAGAGTGTTGAACATGATATGGGCAGATGTCACATTGCAACCACCACATACCTCAAAAAACCCTCATGTCCCAAAGATGGGTAAATAAGCATCTCAAGGTGAGGGCACTCAGTGTGTGGTCCATTCTTTGGCAAAGCCAACTAAACAAACACCGGTCTGCCTCTTTTCTCTCTTCCGCCATCTGACTCCCCTTTCGCCACACATCACAGATAAATGTTTCTATCACTGTTCCCTTTCTTAACGAATCCAAGCTGATAAGACCGCCCTGACCACTTAACATGTACAGGGTGACAGGTGTCTTCTTTGCAAAGATCTGCTCCCAGGACAGAAGAACAAAGACCCCCACAATGATCTGGACAGTCCACCTCCATACCACATTGGCTATTCCTGGTAACCCCCCAAAGATCACCGAACACACCAATAACACATTTATGGGGCTAGCAGATGAAAGAGGTTTGATAAATATCTAAAAAAAAAGGAGCACAGGACAGATAAAGATGCCCACACCCCTCTGGAAAGGACCTGTGATCAATTCACCTGGTTTCTCAGCCAGTTGCTTGGGGGCGCTGGGAATTCATTAGGCAGTTTGGTGGAAATGGGATCAAGGCTCAGTGGATACAGTAGATTGTATTAAACCTTCCACTCATACTTGACCTAGTAGTTCATTACCAGATCAGTGTTTCTTCTTGATCTGTACAGGTAAATAAAGGTCAAATGTATTACTGAAGTCAAAACTACTGAGGGCAACAAAATGAACATTTGTGACATTAAAATCAGCAGTAAAGCATACATTTACTGTACTGTAAGCAGTTGATGGCTTTTTTACTCAAGTAGCTGATGGCCTGGTGGATTGTTTATGTGTTGTTGTTGCTCTATGCCGTTCAGCAAACATCTTGGATGGAAGGGAGGAGGATGTAAGGTGCAATGATCTTTTAAAACAAATCCTGCCCATTCTAGTAGATAGTGTGCCATGGAGTGGTGTGCTGTTGGCGTTGTTGTAAGTTTGGTTGCTGTGTGCTGTTGGTTTGCTTGCTGTGTCTTCCCCCCCACCCACTCCCCCATGTATATCTTCATACCTATTGTTATTTATTTACTCTCTTTATTTATTATTATTTATTTGTTTTCTTTTTCCTGATTGTAGTATTTATTTAACTATCCTGTACCTTATTTATACTTTTACATATTTATGTTCATATTTATATTACTGAGGATGCCCGGAAACAAAACTTCTCATGGTGACAACACTGCTATGCTGTGTTGTTCACCCATGACAAATAAACCTTGACTTGACTTGAGCCTAGAACATCACAATGGGTCTCTAAACTGTACATCTCAGTGTGGTAAATGAAATACCCAGAGACATAATTACTTCCTACACGCAAGTAAGAAAACAAGTGTTGTCCCAAACACATGGATCTAAATCAGAAACCTTGTCCTAGTGTGGTGAGACAAACTTTCTCTGTTCCTCAGAGCTGCTGAATCACTAAAGTGTTTAAGAAAGGTCCCAAACTCTCGCCTGATCTTCCGACAGCTACAAAAATGAGTCCGACACCATCTGCCATGATTATCTGCATGTCTGATATGTCTGAACGTTACTTCAAGCAGCTACTTGAAGTGATGTGATCCAGCAACCTACTGGTGTCACACAAGCAAGCTGTACCCATGCCTTTATGTAAAACTGTTTGTTGTAGGTGCACTGTTGTTCTTTTTGGACAAAACTGTCTGGTAAATTACTAAATATAAATGCAAATTAATTCTGATGTGAAGGTGGACATGTTTTCTAAGCCAGTGACGGAATGTCACGAGCGCCATAGTCTTTTGTGTCACCTGAAACTGACATACTTTTACACTATAATTAACTGCTTCTCACACTCTTACTGCAGTGTTACATTTCATCCATTTTTTTTGCAGGATATTTTTATGAAACCAATTAAGGTTAAGCACCTTTTTTTCAGGGTATGGAAACAAGCTCCTCTCCTGCAGTCTGACCTGTGAATATAGACTGCCCCTTAACTGCTATGGCAGGTGTAAACCTTAATCAGGCCTGCAGGATGGAGTGAACATCTTACACCTGAATAAAGAGGTCAGGCTAGCATCACTGTACCGCTGTTTAGGTCCTTAAGATGTTGAGCGTTAGAATGCAACTCCGTCACAGATTTTTACATTAAATGCAATATAGCCTACATTTTTTGTGCAAATGAAATAATATAATATGTACATTTATGTCATTAATGTTATCACATTTATATTGTACTGTATATTAAAGATTCATTATATTTATAAGAGGATTGCAGACTTGTTTGTAGGCAAGAAGAAGAAGAAGAAGAAGAAGAAGAAGAAGAAGAAGAAGTATTGACCAAGTGCTTACACAATAAAAGAATTTGGCTTTGGTTTCCAATTTTCCAGTGTACCTTAACACAACACACCATACACACATGCAGCATGAGCAAAAGATGTATGGCAGTGCAGGAGAATAGGAATAATAATAATAATAATAATAATAATAATAATAATAATAATAATAATAATAATAATAATAATGTTTTATAGCATTTTCGTAACAAATAATACTGGCATTTAAAGGGCCAAACGGGATAATTAGTGACCTTCTGTCGACATTAATATTATGTTTTGTATAGGGAAAATATTTCAGTTATACCTTGGTCAGTTGGTCCATATTACTGCTCCACATTATTTCAGTCTCAATTATTTCACCTGGCCCGTGTTATTTCCACACAAAATGATGCCCACATTGATTGCGTGGAAAAGGAAGGCAGAGCTGATCCACCTCTGCATTAGATCAAGTCTGAAATGGTGCCTTATGCTGTGTGGAGACCGTATGTGAGGACTCATCTTCTAAATAAATCTTTGCATCCTGTTTAATTTGTACACATTTTAAAGAAGCTAATCACACTCATTTCAACATTCATACTTTTTGGAAGTTTTGCAACAGTTGCCCAAATTTTTCCTTCTATATGCTCCGCTGCAGATGCGACTGGTTTACCTCTAACCTGTACTGAGCTGTGTTCAAATGTATCAGATCTGCTGAAGCCAAGAGCGGATTGGATGGAGCAACCAGTGACGTCACGGAGCTGCGAACAAGGCTCCCTCATCCAGGATGCTCCGTGAAGATGTAGAGCGCCGCGGAGTGTGGACCCTACAGAGCCCCTCGGACCACGACGGTTCGGTTGGATGAACCCAGAGGAACCAAAGGAACAAAAAAAGAGATCTTTTATGTTTTCCATCATCTCACCGTGGAGATACAGGTGTCATCCCGAAGCTTCCTTTCTGCTGACATTGCGAATGTTCCTCGGTGTTAACTATGTATTTGCGCTTTATTTATTAATAATATATGTATTTATTTATAAAGTGATTATTAATGAAACTCTTCCACAAATTGTTTCGTCTTCTCTGATAAACCTTTACTCTGCGGACTCGGCGCTCACCACTGCCATCTCCTACCTTCAGAGTGTCTGCGCGCCAACCTCACACCTGGGCATATTCGCCTGTTCGGACGGACCGGGTTCTGCGGTTCTATTCCTCTTATTTATCGCGGCACGAGAGGATCCGCATGCTACGCCAGCAGAGATGAGATTCTGAGGAACTGAACCCAAAGAGGAGTCTAGGAAGAGGAGGGGCCGCTCCGGGGACCATGGTCCAGTGCGCAGGCTGCGAGAGGCCCATTCTGGACCGCTTCCTCCTGCACGTGCTGGACAGCACCTGGCACGCGGCGTGCGTGCAGTGCTGTGAGTGTCAGTGTCATCTGAGGGACAGGTGCTTCTCCAGGGATGGGAAGCTCTACTGCAAGGAGGACTTCTTTAGGTGAGTCCTAACCCCCGCTTAGTAGCAGTAACAACCAACACGAGTTATAATAGAGACTAAAGTGGTTAATAATAATAACAATAATAATAATAATAATAATAATAATAATAATAATAATAATAATAACTGGAATTTATTTTTTATGTATACCGCCATTTTAAACAAATAAATTTAATCAAAATCACAGCCAATGGAAAAAAATGTTGTACAGCACAAAGATTAACTGATGTACCAACTTCTAGTCAAATAAATCGTTTTGGATTTGTCCCATTATTTCAAATAATTTCATTGCAACGAGCAAAACCCATTTACGTTAAATGTAACAGTTTTAAAATATGTCTACTATTTATAATTTATGGAACATGACATATATGCTGTTATAAATCCGAAAGACGTACTTTCTGACACTTTTTTCTTGCACACAAAAATATTTACCCAGCTTATTTACCTTAATAAATAATAATAAATGAAAACGTTTTGTACGGTGTCATGTTGTAGGCTCCGGGAATAGAAACCTGATCAAGTTGAACATATTTGAATCTTTATTTGTATTAATTTAGCTTATAATAGGAATCGTTTGTGTGTTTATTGATTTTTTTTTTCTGTCGTTAAAAACACTGCAGTTCGCCCGTCCCACGACGGCCGGTGACATAAATAAGTACCCGTTCACAGTCTCAGGCTGCTTACAAATTCCATAATTAATTAAATTAAATAATTCCAAGTTCGCGTTGGAAATCACTAGTCCAAATAAAACCTAAAATATTTGGTATTAAATGGACTCCTCTGGCTGTAAAGTTTTTATACATCTTATATTTCTGAAGCACATTATTGCCGTCCTGTGTGTAAAAATTGGTTAAGGTCCGAAATCGTGCTGTCGAGATGCACTTAAACAGCAAATCCTAATAAAAAGAATACATTTTTCCTTCAGCTAATATTTAAAGCTGCAAACACATTTAAATAGGCTGCAAGTTAAACGTTTTGTAACTAAATGTTGCCCAGCAAATATGAAAATAAATAAAGCCGATATTACGCACAAGTAGCGAAGGATGCGAACAGCAGAAGCGGATAGAGTTATCTCTCTTTTTTGTAATCATTTAAATGTGGAGGTTTTTTTAAATTGTTTTTGTCACTTTATTTTATAGCCAATGTCCTGCTTCTCCCTAGTCAACCCTCCCCATTTTCTTCATTTGGTTCATTTAGCTCATTTTGAATTCCATTTCGGTCTCCTTTCTGCTCCAGGTTATGCAGGACAGATAAATTATTTACGTATTAGCGGGCTGCTTTTATGTTTATTTCATTTAGTTTTCTTTTGCTTCCTTTTGTCCGCTCTTGATTCATTTTTATACATGCTGGTCTCCGTTGTGGTTCTCGGCTTTTCTGTCCCATCCGGGCCATCCGGGTGTTGCGCGGTTCCATCCTGTTGCGCTTTGCCGCCCCCAGGCTGTTCGGGACGCGGTGCACGCGCTGCGGCCTCGGGATCCCGCCCAGCGCCCTGGTGCGCAGAGCGCGCGGCCGCGTCTTCCACCTGCACTGCTTCACGTGCGCGCTCTGTCACCGGCAGCTGTCCACCGGGGACGAGCTGTACGTGCTGGACGACGGCCGGTTCCTGTGCAGGGAGGACTTCCTCGGCGGCGGGGCCGAGAAGGACGCGATTCTGCCCTCCGGTAGGAGCACACAGGCCGCGGGGCCCCGCAAAATCCCGCAAACAGCCCCGCGGGATGCTATACAGCGCAAGCGCGCATCCTTGCTTTAATTTGGAATTTAAAGAGGAAAAAAAATCCGATTCTGTTTTTCCATTTGACAAATCAGTGAAAATATTTGCTCTTTTAAAATATCCCTTTACTTTGGATTGTGTTGGCAATCTTAAGACGTAACTGTATGAGTTTGGGTTCAAGGAAAATAGATTGTATATTTATTTGGAGTTCAGTTAGATTTAAATAATTGTTGCTACATGTTTTTATTCATTTGTTAACCAGGACTCTTGTCTGTGGTAAACTTTATGTGGAGGTCCAGGTCATTCCAGCCCGTTAAAATCCTGTCACTTCCACGTCACAGGTTAGCCACTAACTTCTAGACGGTGTTGCGATTTAGCTCCTTTTTCTGATATAATTTGTGACTTATTTTAGCGAACAAATACTCTAATAAATAAAATACTAAATGGTCATGTGTGAGCTGTGGCGCGGCCCTCAGAGAGCATCGGCAGTGTCCTGTTACTTACTGACCAGTCTGACACTACGGAATTCCTTGTGCTCAGTCGCCACCTGCAGTGACCCCAGCTCGTCTCCGGACTCCCGCGACCCCCCGGAGGAGGGCGCCGATGTGGAGACGGAAATCGGGCCCCAGTCGGACAGAGAGACGACCACCGCAGAGCACGAAGAGCAGAGCGGGAGCGGCAAACGACGGGGACCCCGGACCACCATCAAGGCAAAGCAGCTGGAGACCCTGCGGGCCGCATTTGCCACCACACCGAAGCCCACAAGGCACGCGCGGGAGCAGCTCGCGCAGGAGACCGGCCTGAGCATGCGCGTCATCCAGGTGCTCTGTCATTAATGCGTAATAATAATATCATAATAATCCAATTAAAAATATGCCAGTAATAAACTAATGACTGTTTAAATGATGACAAACCCAATAATTAACTAAATTGTGGCTGTGGGGCAGCCGCCTTTCATTGGCAGGAAACGGGTTCGAATCTCAGCTCTTTCAGTTGTAGTTTCTTGCTCAACCTACCAACCCTAGATTGAAACAGTAAAAATGAGTCTTATATGTCAATGAGTAGATGACTGTAAGGCGAGCAATATTGTGAGGAAAGCGTCAGCAGAATAATATAAATATATAATAAAAATGGAGTAATACCAAATTAACCATTCATAACAAGCAGAGAATGAAAAAAATAATGAATTCATAATTAACTAATTAATAATTATCTGGTAATAAATTGATAATGAATTAATAATGGACTGGTAATGGTAAAGAGTCACCTTTAAATGTTTCCAAATTTGTGTCTACGTCTTCCCATTTATGAACTTGAATCAGTTAATGTGTAGATCTGCTACTTTATGTGATGATCAGTAGAGCTCAGTTTTTCCCAGTCACTTATACATTTTGCAAAATATCTTACAGTTTACCAAAACTATACAAAGCCACAAATGAAAAATCACAGTCCTTTGCTTAAACAAGCAAGGAAAACACTCAAATGGCAAAAAATTCTATACACAACAGTCAAAAGGAAATATTCCAGTCAAAATCTCTCTCTCTCTCTCTCACACACACACACACACACACACACACACACACACACACACACACAGCAAAAATGCAGGCAACAGCAAGCAGAAATTACACACTATGCACAAAAAAATTGCTTCAAAAAGAAATATTCTATAGGAAATGGATACAGCAATGAGAGCCACAGAAGAATAACCTCATGGTATTTACAGTGTAAAGGTAAGCTGTACTATACAGAGGGTAATTCTACCAACTGATAAACAGCACACATTTCAAACACAGTAATGACTGCAGCCAAAAAACAATTTTTACACGAAATACATTTTTGCAGGAAAAGTTAAAACTGCAGCAGGCCTATATGGTAGAGCATCGTGTAAAATATATTACAACAATTACAGTAAATGTGCAGAGAGCACAGGTATCATTCTGCTGATCACATGGATTTGGCCACATGTTCTCCTCTACATCACAAAGGATGTTTTTTAAGGCCAAACAATAATATTTTGAATTATGTCTCTTTCTTTGACAACCTCAGACACCTGAGCATCACACCCATATGTGCTTGTTCGCATGCAAGAAGATGGCCAGAGAACCCATTACAGTCTAAGCTGTTATTCCATAGCTGGAATCATTATGTCCTTTTGCACTCAAAAGAAGTACATTTCACAGTAAAAGAGCACAGCTATGATTGTCTATGTCTAGGAAACAGAATGACTGTTGTTGCTGTACTCTGCAGAACTCACAGAAAATCATCAAATGATGGAAAAAACTGTCTCTTTAGCCAAGAACAAGAAGAAGAAATGATCAAGATGGTCTTGGCAGACCACACTGCTTATGCTGTCATTGGGATAATGTTAGTTTTCACCATTCAAAAACAGTTGAATTCACACCCAAACATTCAAATGACCTTCCTTCCATTGTACTTCCCATTCCTCAATTGCACTGAAGAGTTTTTTTTTTCCAGTTGGCAATGAAGCTATACTTTGTCGCCAAAAGTATGTGGACCCCCCCCTTCTAATGATTGAGCTGTTTCAGCCCCACCCATACAGCATAAAAACATATTATAGACAACTGTGAGCTTCCAGCTTTGTGGCCACAGTTTGGGGAGGAAGCACCTTTACAGGAGCTGCCCCACCAAGGGTGTGGAAGAACTTGAGTGGCTGCACAGAGCCCTGACCTCAACCCTAGTGAACATCTTTGGGATGAACTGCAGCAGTGCCCAGTCTCACTTATGTTCTGGCAAAATAGGCACAAATTCTCACAACCACACTCCAAAATTTGGCGGTAAGCCTTCCCAGAAGAATGGAGGCTGTTACAGAAGCAAAGGATAGGACTCCATATTAATGCCCATTAGCAGGTTTGGAATGGGATGTTCACCAAGCACATATGGATTTGATGCTCAGATGTCCACACAGTTTTGGCCACATTGTGTATTTTACATTGAACTAATACAGTAAAATGATTCTCTTGATTCTTTACTCCAGTTAGATTACAGTGAGTTACCCATTCATACAGACATTGTTGTTATTGTTCAGGTGTGGTTCCAGAACCGGCGGTCTAAGGAGCGGCGCATGAAACAGCTGAGTGTGCTGGGCACTCGGCGGCACGCACTCCTGCGAAGCCCACGGAGAATGCGTGCGCTCACACTCACGGGGCGTCTGGAACCTGTGGATCCGGTCCAGAACGGGCTCTTACCATACTATGGAGGTGAGACAGTCACAATAAAAATAATATATTTATATAAAACCAACAGACTCTTACGACAACATTGAAAATGAAATAAATGAAATGTTGAGTCAGGAGGTAGCACAGGGGTTTAAAACTGTCAACTTGCAGAACCCCATCTCCTACCATTCATCCAGGTACCCTCAATTGGTACATGCATAGGAGTAAAAGAGCCAAGTGTAAAAGCCTTATATTGTATGTAACCTTGGAGAAAAATGTCAAATAAATGAATTACACTAATAAAAATCTTCAGCATTGGAAGTCAAATGTAAACACATCTGACAAAGTACACTTCTGGAATCATTCCCACAGGAGTTCACACAAGAGGTTGTGGGTTTACAGCTCAGGGTTTGACAAATACAGATGGCAGAATCACTTATGTTAAAAGGCACATTGACACACTCAAGCAGCAGAGGAGGGAGCACCATCACACAGCAAATGCAGCAAAGTTTGCACTAATTGGCCTTTAAAATGTGAGAACATTCTCATAGGGCATCTGGGCAGCAAAGCTCTGGGTTTGGGTGATACTGTACTCTGTGGGACATAGGAGACATGTTCACCTTTTATAACTCCAGGCCAGGCAGGCAGACAATGGAGAGGTGCTCACTGTAATTATGTCCTGCCCTGCCTAGAAGAAATTTCTAGAAAAAAATTTACAAACCATTTATCGCACACTTTTCTCCAAAGAAACTTACAATTATTTATCCTCTGACACAACTGGTTGATTTTTTTTCAAGAACAACTTAAGTGTAGTATGGTAATATCCGGTTTAATAATATCCAGTTTAGTGTTGTAGTAGCACTCATGCTATAACTTCATAGTGCCCATACATGTAGGACACTCGAAATTGCAAAGTTTGTTTTAGTTATTAATACTCTCATAATTCTCATTTTCTCTGGTGCTCATGTTGACAGGAGATTCTCTGTGCTTTGTCCACCCTCAGTTCCACTGCATACAGCATGAAATGTCTGTTCTTGGCATATGCTCTCATCTCCACACACACTTCTGTCTTACTCTGTTTTTGCTGCGTTTTCTGTATCTCCGTTCATAGGAACATTTGCAATACTGCTTGGAAGGTAACTGTTAGAAATACGAAGAACAAGAAAAAAGTATTTACATGGTTATGGACACAGTCACCACAGCCATGGATGCCCTTTGTTAAGTCTTAGCTGACTTGCTGAAGACCGGATGCTTTTCAGGACAGTTATCCATAGTCGCCATGAGTCTACACTGATTTGAAGGCACTTAACAAAATTTACATGCTTCTGATAAGATGAATAATTGTTCTACTATAAAAAGTATGTATATTTTCATCTGTTTAATAAGACAATTATCCCACTTAGTGCTCCATCTTCTAGAAACATATCCTTAGTCCAAGCAGAGTTTTACTATATCTTACTCAAGGGTACTACAGAAGGATGAGGAGCTCAAACCTGTGACTTCTGAGACTAGAGGAAGCACTAAACACAATTAGATTTGAATAACAGTAAAAGCTACAATGCTCGTTTGCTCAGTTAAACAGATCAATTTTACTGCCAACAAAGTACCTTAAAAAAGGGTAGTATTAGCAGGAAAATTGAACCTGAACCATGATCTTTCTCATAGCGAGGGGATGGCTCTAACTACTATGCCACTTCCTGAACTTTCAGCAGTATGCCTGACTGTAAATTCAAAGCTCTGTTATTATCTTCCTCCCATTTACTGGTTCACTCTGATCTGCTTGTTTTCCACAGATTACCGAAGTGATTACTACTCTACCAGGACAAACTACGATTATTTCCTCCAAGGCCGCCCCCTTGTAATGGGTCAGACTCCCTGTGAACTGAGTTTTGTACCTTCTCCAGGGCCTGTCCAGAACCCAGGGTCAGGATCAGAGCACCACCCTCCAGGGGAGGGGCAACACTACTCGGACCTCCTGGCCCATCATCCGGGGGACTTGCCCAGCCCTGAGCTCCTGCACCGTGCCCCCTCTGAGGCATTTGAACCTGGCTCAGATTCTGGGATCACCCATGCGCTACCCTTCACCTCTCTGGCCTTGGGTGGCACAGTGGGATTTGGCCCCGTGTCCCACTCTGTCCCTGAGAAGTGAGTGAAGGCAATGGGTTGCAGGCTGCAGGGAGGTGTATAACTGAGACTGAAGAAGAAGACAAAGGGTGCACACCACTCTCACATCAAATTGTTTATTAATTTATTTGTCTCTTCATATATTTATTTATTTATTCATTTGTATAATTTTGTCAGCGAAATGTATGAAGAAGGGTATCTATGGAACGGCTGTTACCATGACAACAAATCCACATTAAATAACAGGTTGGACTTGTTTGTTTGTTTTCTGTATACGGTACTGAGAGACTTGAGGTAAATGGAGAGAAAACCTCCTCCCACTCCAAAACAAGGGACCACTCAAAACTTCTGAATGGCAAAAATATTTCAATTTTCATTGTTTCTCAACATTAATGATAATCAAAAACTTGCTGCATGGAAAGCCTATATTAATGTGAAGGACTTGAATGTTAATTATTTGTAGGTTTAAAATATAACAGGATTCTGAAAGTCTGCTGTTTACATGTTTAAATCAGGATGTTGGAAATCAACCACATTTTACAGTCTCATACTTCAGACACAAAGCAGCCAACCAAACCTTTGTACTGCTTTTATTTATAATTTATATTAAAAAAAAACAAAAAAACAAGGTCATTTAGGGCCTAGGGTGCTTTTGTGTGAAGTTGTGTTTTCAAAAAATTGAAACTAAAGCAAAAATTAAATAAAAACTATACAGTTATAAGATGTTTCAAAACACTAGAAGCTCTAAATTCAGCAATTGCAAACTTGGCCAAAAATATTGGTACGCTTTCATTTTATTAAAATATCATTCTTCTTGGAAAGTGTTGGAATTAAAATATCTTTTGTGTATCCATATATGCAGTTCTTTGATTTGCAGTGGAATAGAAGAAAAAAAAATGAAAATAGCTGAATTCTTTCTTATTCTGCGACAAAAATGGCCTGGACAGTACTGTTATAAGAAATACTGTAACTGCATTGTAGTGACACTTCAGACTTTTCTCCTTTATCAGCACCACACACGTCTTCAGTCTTATAATCACTCATTCAGCCAGTTCAGATGGAGAAACGTTGTGTTGCTTAAACGTAGAAAAGAGAAGGGAAAGCCGAGTTGTCTGAGGAGGTTAAAAAGAACAGCCAAGCATGATCAACACAAAGGCTACTCAAACATGTACAAAGAGCTTGATGTCCCTGCGATCACTGTTGCCAATGTCATCAAGAATTTTAAGGCCCACAAGACTGTAGCAAAAATCTGTGGACGAAGCCACAAGAGGAAAATAGACCCAAGATTGAAGAGGAAGATTGTTATTTGTCCACCATTCAAACAAAGGAAAACATCAAAACAGATCCAAGCTGACCTTCAAGCTCAAGGCGCAGCAATTTCAAGTGGCACCTTAGGTCACTCTCTGAATGAAAATGGGCTTCATGGTAGCACCACAAAAAGCCCAGAGAAACACAAAAAAGCCTGACTGGAGTTTGCCAAAATGCATGTTGACAACCCACAGTCCTCCTGGGAGAAGGTCCCTCAGACACATGAAACAAAATTAGAACTTTTTCGTAAATTACGCCAACTCTGTTCACAGAAAACTAAACAAAATTTTCAAAGAAAAGAACACCAACCCTACTGCAAAACATGGAGGAGACTCAGTTTTGGGGTTGTTTTGCTGCCTCTGGCACTGGTACCTTGAATCTCTGTAGGACACAACAAGATCAGAAGACAATAGTATCCAGGCATTTTGGAGCAAAATGTACAGCCCAGTGTCAGAAAACTCTGTCTCAATCACAGGCTATTGTGATTCCACCAGGAGAAGAAAACACTGGACCGTTCTGACGGGTTCTGATATGATTCCTGCTCTGATTACCATAGAACACCTGTGGAAAGAGCTGAACCTCACAAAAGAGAGAAGGAACCCATCATATCGGAAAAACTAGCAGTTTGCTAAGGTATGGGCCAAACTACCATGGTAGATGCGTAGGAATCTCACTCAGAGCTACAGAAAGCGCTTGATTGCAGTTATTGCCTCCAAAGGCTGTGTTAACAAGTTTTAGGCTGGTGGTCTCAATATTTGTGTCTATGCCAATTTCATGTTTTATAATTTAAAATAATATATCATAAGTCAAAAGCAAAGTTTCTGTTCTATTGAATGTGAAATAAAATATTGTGGTTACAAAATACTTTTGTCCTTTTCAACTTATTTCAGAGAAAACTGCGAGTTTATTAATAATATGGAATTAATAAATATTTTTGGCCAGGTCTCTTTGAAACGGCACATTTTTACCTACAAGTGGTACTTTGAGTAGAAATGCAAATTTAATAGTCTTTGGCATGAATAAACCCATCCTAACGTGTCCATTATTAACTCCAAGAAAGGCCCATACAACTTCTTTATGGCAATTTTAATTTTCAATTTAAAAAATCCCCTCTTTGCAGAAAATCAAGCTATTTGTCTAACTTTTTTGTTTTTGAACCATGGCATACATTTGTCTAAATTGCTGAAGAAGTGTGGTTCACGCTTCTTTCTTCACAGTCCAAGACCTAGTAGCTTTTTTGTGATGAATTTCTGGTGGAGAACAAAAAAAAATTGCTTTGTTTTTTGCTTCAGTGGCAAAAAATAATACCAGTAGTAGTCAGTAAAATAATACCAAATGGACCCCCACAAATATGATGCAGAGCCTCTTTGGGCTGGAAGTGGTCAAGTTGTGGATTTCAAAGCTGAAAAAAATCTGTCCTTCAAATTTTTTACTTCACTATTCTGTCTAAAAATTGTTCCACAGCAAATATGAGGTCAGCTTACACTGACACGTGGCTGGCATTTACCTATTGGTTCCGCAGGTGAGCATACTTGGTTACACCCAAACAAAAGTATGTTATCCCAGCAGTTTGTAGTGCTCCTTAGTGCTAGCAATGAATAAAAAAAATGAAAATCGCTGTACATTTATGTGAAGAATCAGTTAGAAATCTCCACTGGAAAAAATACATTTCCAAAACTTAATTTAAGGAAATTTACAACAGCTTTACCTTTCCAGTAGTTTCAAGTTAATAAAAAAGTGCTACCTTGTGCCAAGCTCCTGACTACAACAATCTTGTGTGGGACAGACAGATATTATGGACACAGTTATTAATAATCTGTTAATATGTGGACAGACTTATTGACCTTTTATTGACTGTGATTTTGTGGTAAAAATGGCTTTGGCACTATGAACAAATCTATTTACAGACCCCCAGTCCCCTTTTGTGACCAAGTTGAGGAGCCAGTGAACTCCAGAACAGTGACACCAGTTCTTTATAAAGGAACACCGGCAGTTTCATCCAATGCTGCCATTGTTATTCCCAGTCAGCTGTTTGAACCCAGCGTGGTTGTGATGTTTTACTGTTAACGTTTATGAGAATCATTGTGACAACAGCACCTGCCTTCACTGTGGATTTATCATTTGCAGCCCAGTGCATCAGACTGGTGAGGACCTCTTCAGGTCATTCTTCTTCAACTCCATTTCTGTCTCTGTGAGATCTTGGAGATTGAAATTTGCTTTGTGTTCTTAAACTTTTGTGAACTGAGGGGTTGGAAATAGAACAGGGCCTGCACAGAGCTCTCTCTTCTGCCTGCTTGCATTCTGTTCTTATTTTTTTAAAAATTTGTTTAACCAAACTATGATCAGATGCTTGGACTTACTCGGCCCAACAGCCAATAGATAACCCTGTCAACCAATCAGCTCGCAGCTTTTAGTGCCATATACAGTGGCTGATCCCAACACTCTGCACACATCCTATGTAACCGCCCCCCCCACACACACACATACACCTAAAGAGCAAACAACAGCCTGTACAAAAGCACTAATACAAAGCAAATAAACTGGATGTAACCACATTATATGATGGCTTTACACACTGAGTGACAATAAGAAGAAAAAAGAAGGAAAAATAGACATTATTGACCTTTAATTGTGTTAAGTTCAACCATAACAAGATGACCATCAACCTTCTCCAAACCATAAAAACACAAGTCCAGATGCCTAGTGTGAGCACACCTGTGCCTTCAACACCTTGTATCACTGTGAACACCCCACCTGTCTGATGCACTGAGCACTTTAGTGTTGAGTCAAAACTAACAGATTCTCCTTTCACTTTTCACTGTGCTTGTTTTTGTCTGCAGGTAACTTAACGGCTGACCTAGTACACGAGGTTGTCATGACGATATACTGCATACCAGAGAACCTGGCGCTAGCATGCTTTTGATTTGGTTTCATACCCGTTTCCCTGTCTACTATTTTCGGTTTATTCCGTATCTCTGTGTTTGTCTATTTGCTGTCTAGTTAAGCACTATGGTTATTCATACATTTATAAGCAGACATTTTTGGGGTTATCTCTGGTTCTCTGACTCATGTTAAAAATTCTCTTAAAAAGAACAACAATAAGCTCCACATGACACTGACTGACTGCTACGTGAATATAAATATAACCACTAATGCATAACACTATATATCCTTTTTAAATGTACACATTATCTTGGATCCACTGGGGGTCAAACCCTCCAAGAGCGTCCAGCCTCCCCTCCTCCTGGACAAACTAATGATCAAGGGCTTGTCAGAAAAACCAATGCCCTGTACAAGTGCACCAGGTTGGTTCTGCAGGTTGCCTGCAGACACCATGTTTGTACCTGTGGCCCCACGAATTCACCATGGTACTGTTTCCCCTGTGTGCCTGTGTATATATCTGCTGAAGCAACTCCCTTTCTGGAGCACCGTGTGTTCAGAGGGCAGGGTAGCGATGACAGTCTCTAGGAGGACGTGGGGGTGTCCATGGTGGATAGGATGCGGACCACTTCGGCACGCTGGGTGGGTGAGATGTGCTGGGTCATGTGCACGATGGAATCCATGGCCACCTCCGGATTGGCTTGAACCAGACTGCAACACACAGACACAGAACTTGAGTTTATATTTTATAACCCAGTCAAATTCTGTTTCATCCTCAGCCCTAAGTATAATGTCAGTGTAATGGTCTCCAGTTGGGTATGGGTACACTGATCACCTGTAGAATGAGGTCCCATTTATAGCAGTGTATGAAAATAGGCAATAAAATAATACAACAATATTATTCTGCAATAATTATTATTAGAAATATGTTAAAATATGCTGTGTGATCATTTTATGATGTTCCTTGTGTTATAGATGGCACAGATTTATAAAGATTTTCAACTTTATCTGTAATTGCATTTTCTTCAATCATCCATTTTTGTAAAATTTGTGTGCAGTGGAGCAAACATAACTGACATTTAGCCTCTGGGCTGACAGATGGGGGTATGATACAGCCAAACCACCTTAATCCAACTCACTGCTAAAGTGCTTACAGCTTATGTTTGGCATTCCTGAATGTTGGTGATCAAAAAGAAGATGAGAAATGATGCCCATGTCTGTAGTATGCATTGTTTAACAAACAGCATCCAGTATGAATTTGTGGCAAACTGGAGGAACGGCTCTATTATTAAACCGTCATTCATTTTATTTTAAAAGTAAATTGACTGTCAGACTTCCTGGCTCCATTGTACAGCCCTACGTGTTTGTCCATAATCACAATGATGTTAGTATGGCACAATGAAGCGTTGCCTGCTAAAAATGAGAAAAGATACTGAGATTAAAAAAAAGCATATTTTTTCCACAGGAAATTATGACTATAACATGTTTTGCAACAGTGTTAGTGTCATATTTATTGTGTTTAGTAATGTTTTTTAAAATAGTATTTCCATTCTTGAGTGGTCTGCCCTTCTAGGAACACACAACTGTTACATGTTGTGCTGTAAGTGACTTTAGGTGCAACTTTCTGGGTTTATGAACACATTTTTCCCCATACAAAATAACAGTAATAATGGTAATTTGACCCCTGTATAACAGTTGTCCACCTAGCAGGGTGATATCCAGTTAGGTCTGTCAAGTGAGGACTGTAATTATCTTTGCATCATTCTGGAAGGATAAATGGTGGCAGAAGTCACAACCTGAACTCTCTAGAATGCTGCCTGGAGGAAGCTCATGAACCTCACCAGATCTAAAGTTATTTATTATTAATTAAGTCATTAATTCAGAATGCCTTATCCTACTGCAGGATGCAGTGTTGTGAGCCAGACCCAATTAGGACTCCAGGAACCCATGTTGGAAAGGCAGGGTTTAGCGCAAGAACAGAAGCAGACTCCAGATTCATGCCCTCACCTGCGGATCTGCTTGAGGAGGTGGTCTCGGCGAATGTACTTTATGTTCTCGTCAATGATGGAGCGGGCACCCTCTTCCTCAGCCAGTTGCCTGACCAGCCATTCCACCACCACCTCATTATTGTCCCACAAGTAGGCCTTCCCGGGGGGTAGAAAGAGACAGTCCATCAGTCAACTGCAAGCCACCATTTGGCAGGACCAGTACACGAATATTTAAAAAACACAAAAAAAAAAAAAAAAATCATTCAGGCTCATCTCTCTGGGTCAAGTCTGTGACCCTCTTTATCACGTTAACACTGACAGCAATCGGGACTCAGACAATAAAACGCAAAAACTGATTTCTCAGATCAACCAGTGTGCCTTATTAGCCTCTCAAAAGTGCATTACAATACATACCCACACATAAATGGACAATAAAATTGCACTGGTGGCACCCAGTTATAAATTAACAGATTACAGTAACAGCTATTTATGCTTAATATTTCTGCTCTTTCTACCTCTATGATCACATTATTCATTAAAGATTCACACATACCTGTAAATAATTGCACTGCTTGTAAGGTATTAATTGTTTTCTCTTCCAACTTTGTATCTTTATTTTTTACTGCTTTACTGTTGTTCTGTGTTGGTATTAAATTCTACTATGTGCAATTGTAGCAAATAAATAGTAATAAAGTGTTATCTTGAGAACGTGACAATTGTGAAGGATGACAATTTTCCATGCTATTTTTCACAGGCACTTCGATCATTTGAATGTGCGCGCGCGCACGCACGCACGCACGCACGCACAGGGTTAAGCCTCATCACATCTTTCCTGTGACTCCAGCTGGGTTGAGGCTTAGGTTCAGACCCCAGTCTCCACAACAGAAGAGGTGTTTAAATTAAAACAAGACAGCTGTGTCAAAGGAAGCTGTTGTCCAGCAATCACTTATCTTGACAAAGTCATCACATGCATATTTATGAAGCTGGTAGTGTCTGCTCCCAAACAAACAAAACCGCTGGCCCTTGAAGGCTGCGAGAGTGTTAATGACACTCTTTTTAAAAGCCCTCATCCCCTGGTGCTCATGGTCTATGGGAACATTTAATGTGCCCATTAATCATTTCCAAAGTGTTAGCTTTTAATTAAGAAACAGCATGGCGCCGTCCGATGAGTGCATGAAAGGGTAAAGATTAATGGCAGCTTAAGATGGTGGTGCACGATTGGTGTAAAACATTAATAAGATGTCGGCTAGTCGATAGAAGGCAACTGTATAAAACTAGTACCCTCCTCTTTCCCTCTAGTAGGGTAGCCCTAGGCACATGTTCCCATCTACTTCTTTATGCTACAGTAGGAGTATCCATGAAGTTAAGAAATGGGAAGAGGGGGTGTGGCCTCTGGAAGGATGCACAGAAACTGGCCCTCACCTTTACAGCGCCCTCGGCTTCCACAAACCAGCGCCGCAGCATGGCCTGCGTCTGGCCATCTGTCAGCTCACTGTTGGCTGCCTGGATCTTGCGCTTCACTGTACCCTCCAGCAGCAGGCGCCGCAGCCGCCAGTAGAAGAACTGTCGAGAGGTCCTCCACTCCAGGATGTCCTGGAAAAGCAGAGACACACCCAAAATATAGCTATCAAATTCAGATTAGAAAAATTAGGAAAACAAATCAGACCTTATTGAACATCCAAGCAGAGAAAGGGAACAGGCACATGGGCAGCACTGTGTGCAGTTTTGTGAGGTTGATGAGGAACCAACCGTGATCACGCCTTTCTCCTGCATGCGCCCAGGAGTATCATGCAGGTCGGCAAACTGTAGTGCCACCTGGTGGTAGATGGGAAGCAAGAATTCTTCCCGCTCCTTAAGTTTGGTCTCCAGTTCCTTACGCTCTGATGAGCTCAATTCTGGCGTACCTATCCAGGATGTTGTGAGGAGTTTATGGTTACAACTCACATCTGCGGTTGACATCTAAACCTAAAATCCTTGCTTTCTGAGACAGATTTGACAGGAAGCCCACTGTATCAGCAGATTTAAGGATGACTAGAGAGTTACAGTGAAAGTAGTATAAGACAAATTGTAGTCAGGACTAGGAGCATTGTGGGAAAAGTACCAAGGCAGAGAGGAAAATTTGGGCAGCCAGTGTAGAGCTCCTGCAGGACAGTGGTAGAAGTGGTAAGAAGAATGTGCAAGCGAACAGAAAACTTACCCAGTCTCTCGGCCAGACTCATGTATATGGGATCTACACGCCTCATGGTCTTTACAAGGTCCTTCCTGCGAAACTTTATTTCCACAGTACCTTCTGGCTCCAAAACGCCACCACTGAGGGAAGAGTTCATGTTAACAAACAGTTATTATTAAATTGACCATGGTCTTTTGAAAATGATAAATGGGCAAAGTTCTAACTGGCAAATAAATTCAAATGATTCCTCTCAATGTTCACATCAGGTGTGTCTCAGAGGTTTAGGGACCATTACCATATTTACGCACTTCCTCAAAAAAAACCTTTCTGCACAGTAGCTCTGTTGGATTGCTGCCATCATCAACATCTCCTGATCTTACAATGTTCAAATCTAAACTGCATGCAAGGCTTAACATTACATTTTTATGTATGGATTTTTATCCATAGAACAGGAACATTTCACATTTCATCTATGCAAAAGCATACACCTGTCCAGTTTTTGAGAAATTGAGAAAGACATAAATAAGTACATATTTATGGTTAAAATATCCACATAAAATGCAATCAAAGTGAGGTAATTGAGGTATTGTGAGAAAGAAAGTATACTTGCTCTAACAAAGAAATCACCCAAAATGAGACTGTATTTTACATTTATTTTGACAAATGTGGGTGCTTTCTTGTGAGAAAATGATTTCCAAAGAAAAATGCAGATGCCACAATTAGTGACATCACATGGGTGTGACGTTATTTATCAGAACCTTTTCTCCAAAATAATGTGCAATTTTATGTTTGTACATTGAGCTTCTTGTGATTTTTGCAGTAATACTGTAAGGTAATTTTTACACTGTCAATTTAGGGTAAGTACTTTTATCAAAAGTAGCAGCAGGAGCAAGAATTTGAATCCAGGCCCTTTGATAAGGAGGTCAAGGCTCTAATGCTATGCGATTTGTTGTCTCCATTTTCCTACCTACAGGAAAGCATGTTTTCTCTCCCTCACACTAACTATCCTAATATCCTGTTTGCTGTACTGAGTTCCAGTTGATTTCCTTCTTCATGTCATTTCAAGCCTGACACAGTATTTGTTTCAGCTGGATCACATCTTACCGGCTTTCCTTGTCTGCATACATCTCCATGTGCCGGGGGTTGATGGTGGGATCGATGACCACCCACGAGCCTCCCCGGAGCTCAGCTTGTGGAGGGATGTAGACCAAGACTGGCTGGCAGTACTCCCTCAGTCCGTCCACAATATAGGCCCCAAATTTCAGTATCTGATCATACATATCTGGGATGGAGAAGCATATGGCATTTTTGCATGCACGCTCTCTCACACAAACACACACACACACACTTACATTTTTTTGTAACACTAGTCACTCTTTTGCAGTGCAGTGCTGATCATAGCTCAGATCTGCTAATACATACCTTTCATGCCCCCAGAAAAACCCCTCCAGTTGGCAAACACCATGAGTGGCAGACCTTCCCGGTTCAGATCCTTGATGGCCTGTGCTGTCTTAAAGGCTGAGTCGGGAAACCACACCTGACCAGCCTGTTGGATGATCTGCAAGAATGGGAGAAAGAGAACTGCCAGTCCATCTACTGCTATCCAGCAGTGTGATTGGGTGTAATTTGTGTGTGAATAGATCTAATTGCATGTATTCAAATATGAGTATAAGAAAATGATTGCAAGTGATTGGAAGTGACAACTGACCTTCGCTTCAGAGTCAAGGTTAGCTGGATCAGCTGGGATCGATAACTCCACAGACCTGGTTTCCACAGCAACTACCCCAGTAGGTATTCCTCCAAGCCTGATGTTGAATAACAAGATCAGATACAGAAAGACTGTGAGATCAAATTTAAAAGAAGGCAAATGCTGTTAGTAATGAACAAGGAATCCTATACTGCTTAGTTGAAAAGTGTGTGAACTAAGATGTAAAAGCATGTGGATATGAGGTGGGGGTACTCATGGCCTACCTGGCTCTACCCACTACCACGCTCTGTGCCCATGGTTGCATGATCTCCATGAAGGAACCATGGTCAAAGAACCCACTGATCCATGGACCCTTGGGGTCTACAGAAAAAATGGAGACAGAAGGCCTGAACTACTCAAACACAAACCAATGTAAAACATGGCTTTGAGTTTAAACAAAGGTCACATTAATTTAGCTACAGGTAGGAGTTTTCTCTTCCTCCTCTTTCTCTGAAGATTAATGGGCATCCAGCTGAAATATCTAGCTTAAATTATAGCAAATGCAGTAATTCAGCCTAAATACTGTATGTTCATACAGTGCGAGGGCAAGACTCGCAAAGAAGCGTGGAAAGCAGCAGAAACAGCTGAACCAGTGCACATTTTGCACTTCTGCTCTGGATGAATTCATAACAGCATACAATAGAGTTTATTACAATACAAACAGCACTTTTCTGACACTGTATAACACTATACAAATATTTATCTGCAGGTTTTTCTTTAAATTTATTTTTATTTGTGTTTTTTTTATTTTGAGGAAGCATCATATAAAAACACAATATACCAAAGTTTCTGTTTAAAAACTGACATTTAGGTATTCATTTTATATAAGAGCGGTTATAGTGAAAATTTGGATATAGAGAGCTTAGATATTCATAGTAGATAAATACAGACACGGTGCAAGGTACACATTCAAACTGAAGTTCAAGCTTAAAAACAGTGCTTACTTAACAACAACACGCAAAAATGTGAACCCATTTACTCATCACATGTTCACAGGTTTGCCTGTCCTTTTAGATGAGGAAAAAAAAAGATGTGCACTAAGGGATGAAGGAATTGTATTTACTTGGGTTGGGACGGCCAGCCAGCATCCAGCGAGGGTCATAGGGTGTCTTGGTGGGTATAAATTCCACTGGACGGTCGACGGGGTCTTTAGCATTCAGGATGGGCACCGGACTAGATTTGCACTGCGAAGTTTGGAAACAGTGATAAGTGAGGATAAAAGGGTATTCTTAGTTGACATCAGACGTCATGTGGGATGTCTCTTAGGAGGGGACAGGAGTGCAGTGGTCACCTTGGGCATGTAGGCGAGCCACTGCAGCAGGGTGTAGACACCCTCAAAATCATCACAGACCGTGCTGTGTGTCACACCGTTGTTGTGCATAATCTGTATCCCACCCAGCTGGTTATTGGAGGTGTATACTTCCCGTCCCAGAACCTGTAGAGAACACATATAGGAAGGAGATAACTTCTTCTGAACTCGCAAATCCTGTAATAAAGGTCTACCTTTGTGTATAGATAGCATTATATAGTAATATTACTGATATTTTGCTAATAAAAAAAAAGTTTACAAAAAACAAGCAAAAAGGTTGGAACTCATTATTTTGCTGCATTGGTGCTGGCTTCAGCATCAAAATGTCTGGTATTTAGGACTCTCTAGGACGCAATGGCAAAACAGAGTATACAAGTTATAACAGTGTGACCCAACTAATGGAGAAAGGACCAACATCAGGAAGCAATTAAAAAAAACTGATAAGTGATGAAGTGATAAAGCATTGAACCCTATGATAATGAAGGGGACCCGTCCTGATGACATAATATGGACTCCACTCAGTGACACAAAGACCCAATCCAATCATGATGAAGGGATCCCATGGGAATAAGCCCACAGGAATAGGGAAAAAAGCCACTCATAACCTAGATAATAAATAATAATAATAATAATAATAATAATAATAATAATAATAATAATAAATAAGCCACCCAATGATGACGCAGGGTCCCAACCACTCCCGGACACTAAAAGACAACCAGGTTCCACCCAAATGCCCACAATCCCTCCAAATCTGTAAACCCAGCTCAAACATTGCTGCCTTGTGGGACATAATGATGTGCAATTTGTAATCAAATTTTAAATTGAGCTTACTTTTGTTGGTTGAGAAGGAAGACACAAGGGGTAGTGGATTTATGGTCGTGGGATGGGGGAGGAGAAAAAAAAAAAAAAAAAAAACAGTCCTGGCTGCCTGGGGCACTATGCCATTACTCTGCAAATAACAAACCACACCCCCCACCCCAACTCTAAAATTACTGCTCCTTCAGGCAGGGGTGAGAGGACAGGTGCGCACATATTGCATAATGACAAACTTGCACCAACATACACAGCAACTTCACCAAAATAAATCCAGTCCTGTAGCAGAGATGTGCAGGTGTTGCTGGAGTATCTGAAAACCTCAGCTAATGAGTGCCAGTACTAAGATTCCATGTGAAAATACCAATGCATTAACTATATGACTAAAGAAAATAAATTGTTTGTGACACAGACAACTGAGCACAGCATAATATCATAGGTCAGCCTCCTGACCCCGAGTGGGAAAACCCATTTAGAGATAAAGCAGGTCAAGCCTCGGATCTACTGACTATATCCGTTGAGTAGGCTGTTTTTGATGTCTAAAAGATGGTCAAAGGATCTGCACTCTGAAGCCTACATGACCATTCCTTACACTGCAGTAACAACACTGTTCTTTGGCTGGCTCCTCCACATCTGGCTATCCTATGCACAAGGGTTCCAAGAGTGAAAGTCCATGTAACCCAATGTGATAGACCTAAGACCCTTTGCCCCACAGAGCTGTTGAATCCCTTGCACCATTTAAAAATCTCATCTTAAAACCCATCTGTTTCATACTCATTTCTCTTTAAATCTACTGACAGCTACATAAATGGATCCAACACAGTCTATTAGTTATCTATGTATTTGCTATCTGAGCTCTAACATCTGTTATTGATGACTGCGCATGTCTACGGTGCTCAAAACCAACCTTGTTCAGTGCTCCTGCGCCAGTCAGAATGATGTGAGAATTTTCCACCTGGATGGTCCTCTGGGCCAGCCGCACCAAATAGGCCCCAATGCCAATAGCTCGGCATGTCACCTGTTCAGAAATAGCATGGTGGAACCAGTAAGGTCACTAAAGTCGGAGAAAACATGTCTGTGTGGTGTGGGCAAGTAACAACTCACAAGGTTCATGGTGATGACCTCCTCGTAGGCGAGTGAAGTCTCCCCTGCAATCATCCCTGAGCCCCGCAGGTTCTCCACACCCAACCCCTCTTCCTTCCCAATGATGTCAGTGATCTTATACCTGCAGGGAAGTGGCGGACACTTTTGTCACATTGTTTACTCATAGTAGAAATCAGCAGGTCATCTTCTGGGCCTGGTCTTTACAACAATCTACAGCATACTGACAATGGCCAGGGCATAACATAATAAACTGAAACTAAGCACTCATTTAAACTCTAAGTATATAGCAAACACATGGGATGACGCATGGAACCAGATCAGTGTCACCTTGACTCGCCCTCATCCTCCACGTGTTCACAATGCACAGAGTTCAGGGCTGAAACCTTCTTGTAGTCCTGAGGAGTGAGGTACATGTACTTGAAACCCTAGAAAGCCAATGGAAAACTGGATTAGTGAAGGATTAAATGAGGTGAAGGATTAAGCCAGTGCAACACTAACATTTTTTCCACTTTATTGAGAGTACCAAACCCTTCTGTGGAGCCATTCTCTAAGCTTCATGCCAGCCTCTGAACCCAGCAGATCTCACCCCAACCCTCTAAAAGCTTACTTTGTACGGGTCAGCAGGGTCCTGCCAAGCTACATGGAACATGTGACGAATCTCTTCAGCCAGACCAATGCGCGCACCACTGTTGGCTGCTATGTAGATGCGTGGGATTCCATTCTCGCGTGACATCTCAGAAGCCTGCTGGAAGAGCACATCCTCTTGAGGCCCAAATGAGCCAATCTTGTGCGTGATATCGTTGCTGATCACGATGATCTCACGACCTGCTGGGTATTCGGGAGTGCGGAGAGTCATCCACCAAGCCACCATGCCAATCTGTGTGATGACCACACACATGCACACACAAAGGTTCATTTGTTAGTAAGAATGCTTTCATGCCAGACTCTGCAGACACTAGCTGGAATTTTTTTCCCCCCATATCATAGAGCCTCTGCAACCGCTTGGCTGACCTCGTTACCCCCTGGCAGCCGGTTCATCTGTACTAGCTGGCCCTGTGGGTCTAGCACCAGTTCCCGGAAGGTAAGAAGCTCAGAGGGCTGGGGGCAGGGTGGGAGGTTGGCATAGGTCTCCATGGAGTGCCACAGCTTTTTGAGAGCCTGATGGGAACAGAAATAGAAGAGAAAGAAGTAACAATGCAGTATATTTTATATTTCATACAACCACTGAATATATGGTAAAGCTTTCAACCTATAGAAGCTTCTTTTATATGAATGACTGACTTGAACTTTTTCTTGTTTTTTTTTTTATTTGAAGAGAACTATTGCCATTTCTAATAGAATTTTCTTTCCTCTGGTACTCAGACACCAGTAAAAACACTTAAAAAGAATAAGAGCGTGGGACCTTCTTAATTTAATAGGTTGTTGTACAGTAGAAATTTCATAATCTGTGCAACCATTATGGAAACCTTTGTGAAATCAGGAAGAGGTCGCCACTATACCTGTCGAAACATCTCTGGGAAGTCATAGACATAGGTTGTACCCAGAGTCTGGGCCTGAAAGCGCTTGGACTGGAGCAGGTCCTTGGTCACATACGGGGTGTTGATGAGCATGCCGTGCAGGGGGCCTTGCTTGTCTCCATATGCTTGGAACATGATCTGCAAAAAAAAAAAAACCAGAGGGAGAAGTTACAGTGACTTAGAAACTGACTTGCAATGGGGAAAAGGAGTCAAACGGCATCAAAGGAGTTATTAACTCCAGAAAGGGCCCAACCAATTCACCTGAGGAGTTACCTTAAGGAAGGCACTCTGCCAACCTATGCTGAGACCTGGGGAACCCATAATGACACCATGAAAAATAGAAGCATAGGAGTGCATGTGACAATGTTAGAAATTCAGCAGTAACAGTAACAGGACAAGAGGATGACCAAATCAGACCACACCATGGAGCCACAGAAGATTTCACTGTGGTCCATCAATGAGGAAAACAATGATTGTGGTCAAAAAAGGCAGACACCCACATACAATGAGACAACTAATTCAATAAACTGCCCTGCCACCAAGTGTCAGCTGTGTCAAAAGACCTAAGCTCCCCTCTGCAAAGACAAATGTGCCACTGTACACCATGTGGTCTCTGCCAAACCTGCCCTGCAGTCACAGGAATGGTTGTTAATTAGTTCTGCCAAATGTGGTACCTCACTAACATGCTTCTTATTTAGCCATGGCTGGAAAATCTTAAATGAGAATAAAATTAATGTTCTTTATTCAAGGCGGACTAATTTCTGCTTAATAAAGTGGTAGATTTGGAGAAGCGAAGCATTAAGGGCTTGTTTAGGTATGAGAGCTTTCCAGTGCAGGGTTAACCTGACAGTTCCTCACAACTAGTCGTACGGTTGCTGAATCTGAAAATAGTTGTTCTCCTGAGGAAAGTGCTTAAACAGCATCTACAGTGCAGCTGTTCACAACTGGGCCAAAGACCTGACTTGTGCAGTAGGTGTGGATGAAAGAGTCAGAACAGCAAGAACAAATAATGTTAATGTCATATTGGTGTGGGTTCCACAGCAATCAGCTAGCAAACATAGTTAACATCTATCCAGTGGTGTCTAAATTGGATTGGTCAGTTGGGGAGAAAAAAAAAAAAACAAGAGTTGCCACATGGTTATATGGAAAAGATGAAATAGGGGTTGAACATTAGAGAAAATTCTTCTGGAAAGGTGTGCATAAATTATTTCACTTGTACTTACATATTTTCAAAGATATGAATATTTTCTAGTTTGTTTATTTTTAATAGCATTTTCTTCACTATTCTATTTTCTGAAAATTGAATGTAGCAGGAAGAAATAGTCTGCACCATTGGGGACAGTGAAAAATCACACTCAGAGCAGAATCTCAAATGGGGGTGGGGAGTGGAGGAAGAGTAAAGGGTGAAGGCAGCTTCAAACATATTTTGCAGAGTTTACCATTAGACATACACTTGACATTTTAGGTGAAACACCTTTTAAAGCTTTCTCCTCAGTTAACACTCCACACTGCAACTCATTCTCCTGTGTTTTCTTCTCCTGAGCCATGTAGTATGCAGAAGCAACACTGCACTACAGAAACACAGGACTCTCCAAGGCTGTGGACATAATTTTTTAATCTTATGTGAAAGTAAATTTAATGATACTTCATATTAATTAAAGATAATAAAATAAACTTTTGTTAGATCTACGTTGCATCTTGTCTCACTCTATGGTTCTGATAGAAACCCTGAGACTCTGCACTCACTGTATGCATGGTTTATGAAAACTGAAGAAATGAAGTTTTAGAATTTTTTAGTTCATTTTAGCTTCATATGAATCAACAACAGAATCTAACACTTCATCATTTGCAGACATTAATGGAATAATTGTATTATTAATATTTTACTGATTGTTAAGCAGTGGGTGGACTTGTGAACAGTTCCAAGTTATACAGTAACTTGCTGTGGCCAATTTGTGTTCTTAAGTTTAAAGAAATGCAACTTGTGACACATAGCAGGCAGTGGTCCAGGACGGGGTGGCTTGGCAAAAGTACCCCATCTAGAAGGTTCTAGCTTCTAACTGTGCAGCTGTAGTTTCTTTCTTTTTTGGTTATACAGAATCATTTTGTGCACTTTGGCTCACCAAAGCTGGAAACAATGAACCATTTAGAATCATGCTATTCCATTTTCCTCCATCTTTTTTGGAACTCTTCCATGCTAGAGCATAAAAAGTGTATATACACCACATTAACTGTTATTATTTGTGATGACATAGTGCATCATGGGAGCTGCAAGTGGGAGCCATATTGGGGCAGAGGTGCATGGATGACAGTTGAATGAGCCCACCTGTCTGTCTTTGGGGCCCACCTGTCCTGTGCGGGAGTCAGTGACCTCTTTGTACAGGCTGATATCCAGGTAGTACCCTGACTCGTTGGTGAGGAAGAGCCGAATGGGGATCTGCTTCCCTGTGGGTGTTAGCCGGATATTGATCTTCAGCTCAGCTTGCAGAACTCGCAACTTCCACAGCCGGCTGCCATAACGCATGACCATGGAGCGCACAGACTCCTCAATCTAGAGGCCAAAGAAGGTAGAGGGGTTAAATAAAAAAAGCAAACATGCATGCAATGCAAAATTTAGCTCTTTGTCTACCCTTCTATTACACCTATGTGGTGGAACAAATAGTTTCGGAAGGGTTCTGGGGCAGGAGGTCAGAGGCCAAAGGTAAAGGACAAGATTCCTGACTAACCTTGGACGGGTCCATGATGACAGTGGGGACAAAATTGAGGAAGATATGGTTGCAATCGGTGCGCACGGTCGTGTTGTTGAAGGCTACCTCCAGCTCATCCATAGCCTCCAGCAGCAAACGCTCAGCCTCATTGTGCAGGTACTCAAACGAAGCCTCCTGAAACACACCATAGAGCATAGAGGAGGGTTATAGAAGAGTGGGGGGGATCAGAGAGGTTCTAGGTATCTAAAGTAATTTTGATCAGGAATAGACTGTTTCGAGTGGCAAAATTTGAAATCGAACAGGTTTGAGCAGCTAGGGTTAGATTGACTGGATCAAGTGTAGTTGAGTTTGGATAAATTAGCAGGAATTACTGAAGGTATGATTATAGGAGCATAGTTGGGGTCAGATTGGTTACACCAGGTATGGTTGGAGCAAGCAGGGTAAAGGGGATGGTAGGCAAAGCCAGACAGACTCACCTTGGTGACCAGGTCTGAGTGACGGATGATAGCACGTACAAAGAAACGGTAGTCTGTGACCTCAGTGCCGACTTCCACCCGGGCAGCACCCAGGTATAGATGCATCTTGTGGTTAGCGCAGGGAATAGCAGTCAGAGCAAAGTTACGCATGCGGTTCAGCTCTAGCTGGAAGGCCAGCGCTGGCTCCAGGTGCCGGTAGATGCGGTCCTCTTCAAACTGGTGGTGCAAAAGAAATGAGAGAACCATGTTACATGACAGTCAAAATCCACGTGTCCCACCATCGTCTTTTTTGCTAAACTCTACCATACTGGTGGAATGTAACTGAAATTTGACATTTCCTGTGCACTTCACCAGAGTAATCAAAAAATGTTTAACTAAAATTGACCAAAATTACAAATCATGAGACCATTATAAAAATAAAATAATGAAATTTCTATACAAATTTAACCTAAAATGTGATCATCTTAGTCACAAAAATAAAGATAACCTAATAAACAATATAACAATTACAATTTTTCCAATTTCATTTATCGACCAAAATGATCCAACATTTAATGTCTTTGTTGGAAAAAGTATGTGAAGCTCTAGGTTTATCAGTTCAGTTAGGGGGATAATGAGAGTGAGGATTGTCGGTCAATGGGATTATAGTCATGTGTGAGTTTGGGTGGCCTTGTCCTATTTAAAAAACATAAACCTTCACCACACACGTTTGTGCACACGTCTTACTTTGATAGAGATTTCTGAAGACTTCAGAAAAAGAGCTGTCAATAATTATCAGGATGGAAAAGCTTAAAAAACTAGTGTACAAATGCAGAAATACAAAAAGATGTGATTTTTTTTAAACCCATTTTATGACATAGATAAGGATCTGGTCACATTTTAGTTTAAATTTATTGTAAAAGGTTTATTGTAATTGTAAAGGGTTCATAAACTTTCTAGCAGCATTGTACAGTGGGTCCCTAAACCACAGAAACTGTTGATCTTCTATAAGAAATATGAGATTTTGGACCAAAATGTCAAAGATCTGGACACAGCAAATGAAACAAATGGTGCCACATTATATAAAAATGATTCCTCTCATAGGGAATTTAATTAAAATGACCATACTGTATAATTATAAAAAGTTCATTATTTCATTCCTTTAATGAGTTTTAGTGGGGCACTCTTCATCAGAGAGCACTGATGACAGCATTTCTTTCTTATTGTATCAACTCCTTTCTTTAACTTAACAAAAGAGTAACTACAGAATTGTATACACCCTAGCAAAAGCTGTGTTCCACCACTTCTGGACACAGGGTGGTCCTAGTCATGAGGACTCCTAAGCTATAAACCAGTAAGTCCCAGGTTTTAGCCCCAGTGTGGACAAATGAAGGCCCCTTTCTTCCTCAGAGTGAATCTTTAAAAGCATTCGAGGAGGTTCTTAAAACCAATCTCTTTCAGACTCGTTGCTCTACTCATCGCCTAACAGCTTCATAAATGAGTCCAACACCATCTGGAATAATTTTCTGCATATGTGCTATACAAATATTACTTATATAAGCAGGAACTTGTGTGATGTGTACTAGCATGGTGGGATCAAACAAGCAAGCTGTGACATGATAATTCTCTGTTGTATCTTAAGCTCTTCATCTGTTGTCGATGCACTGTGGTTTACACTGAGCTGAAAGTTGCTTTGGAGAATCAAGTCAAATAAATATGTAAATGTACATGTAGGGTGCTGTGCACATAGAAATCACCCGTCATTACACTCACCTTGTCCCTGGCACGGAAAGTGAAGAACTTGGGGAACTCTCTCTAAAATGGGACAAAGCACAAGGTTAAGCATTGTCCCTCCACTGATCTGCACGGAGAGCAACAAAGGAGTGAGATCCAGGGAGACACAGTAAAGGGTGCAGGAAAACCACCTACTGCAATTCAAAAAATACTCACATGGAACCTCTGATCCACCTCACAGTTGACTTGCTTTCTGAAATCCTGTCAGCACATGAAGCATTGACAACAACAGAGACGGAGGACAGGTAGGACAAAGAACAACATGGCAAATTATGAGCCAAGAAATTAATGCCAATTACAAGAATGATCAATCAAAAAGATCAAAACACTAAAATATAAAATCAGAAAAGTGATTATCTGGATTAGAGGTATTAATAAGAAAGTTATTTGAGGGGAACACGTGGCCACAAAATGAGGTCAAAATTTACCTTCTGAGCTACTAGGAAGGTCAGTCTACGGATGCCATGTTCAAACAGCAAGGATTTCTGTGAGAGAACAGGAACCAATAGATAATCTGAAAACACTGCCACCACGAGCATAGATGTTCTTTTATGGTAATCAATTTGTGTGAGGGTATGGACAGGGGATAGATGATAATGGTTATTAGTGCTATCACCTTGGACTGTGTGAATTCCCGGAACATTCCAGCCAGGCCATCATCATCAATGTCTCCGTCTGTCTTGATGGCAACGTTGAGGATGTGGATGGGTTCGTCCTGAGTGCTCTGTGAAGGGAAACATTCATGTATATCTCCATCTGTCTCACCCCATCGTACTGCCTTAAACAAGACTTCCAGAGATGCCAGTACAGTGCACCAAAACAGAGTATAAACTGCCTTTGTTCAACTCCTTTCCAAAGATTTCACAACCATGTCTGGAGTTCTCTGTATATCTCTGCATGTATGGGTGTAGCTTACCAATAACAAGATGAGGAGCGTTGCACATGTTTATGTCATGAATATGTCAACAATCAGTATTCAGTAGAAGTTTGTTCAGATACAAATTTTAAGTTTTACCAAGTTTTTAAAATAATTTTTATCTAATATTGGAAAAAAAAAAAACAAACAAATTGAAGAATGTATCATTAACATTCTTCTAGTCGTGACTTTGGATTTACAAACAAATCAAGTTATGTGTGGTCCCAAATGTCCTTGTAAGTTGAGTGGTAGCTGTGCTGAATGTTTCTTCTCATGCCTTCAGAGTATTGCAAAAAATTCATTTTCTACACTAATTTATTTAGAGGTTTTTTTGGTTCTCAGTAATTTGTCTGCTTCAGTAAGAGCTTAACATCGGTATGAATATTTCATTCTCTTTGTCATTTACAAAAATGTTCGCTTTTCATTTTTCATGTTCCATTTAATTAAATTAAACAGTGTCAGGATGTGGTGTAAAACTACTCTTTTTATGCTAATATGACTGCAGAAAAGGTTAAAATTAAATGATAAAATGCTAAGCTCCAGCGAGCTCATTTGTCCGTGGTACATAGATTTTTTATTAATGTAATTGTACAAAGAAAGGATCCCCTTTATAAATTGTGACCTTCGTGGTGAGGGGGGTTCTGTATCTTAGTGACGCTATAAGCTGTATTGTGTAGAGCTACCCAAGATGGACAGGTCATGGCAGAGAGGTCAGACTAAATGCGATCCACTGGAAAAGGAAATGGCAACCCAGTCCAACATTTCGCCAAGAAAACTTCATGGACAAAGCAACCATAAACTAGAATGACACCAGAAGATGAGCACCGCAGGTCTGAAGATGCCCAACATCTTCTTCACTGGAAGGCACGATTGTGAAACAAAAGCTCAAATACTTTGGTCACACATAGGGAAGACAGGATTCCCTGGAAAAAAAAATGCTCCTAGGAAAAACTGAAAGTGAGAGGAGAAGAGGGGTAGAAGTTAAGATGAATAGACAGCATTACTGAAGCAACGTATATGACCTTAAACAATCTCAAAGAGGCAGTCTATCGCAGGAAGACTTAGCACGCTGAAGTTCATGGGGTCATAAAGAGTCGGACTTGACTAAATGACTAAACAACAACAAAGGAAGGATATATTTTGGGGCAGTAATTTCATATCAGAGTAGTCTTTGGTCAGCTGCATTCCCTCCTCACCTTACTGTCATCCTCTCCATAAAGCACAGGGTTTCCTCCATCAGGGAAGGTGGGACTGGGGGGTGGAGAATCTGAGAAACAGCTCATCACATCCTTGATGTTCCTGAGTAAATGAAGTAGAGTATTGAGTCAAATTATTCACCAGTTATTCTTATTTTCATTGCTACACTTCCATTATTTACATTATTATTTTTCATGCCCACTTAGTTTAACAGACCCAGCATAACTGCAAAATATCCAGCTCTGTATGTTTTGAGTCTTTTTCAGGCCAGGCTTACTTAAAAAGTTAAACCTTCAACCAGCTTGTCAGATGGACTCAACTTACCTGGTAAAGTCCTGGAAAGAGCGGAAAGAGACCATAGCACCCATACGCTGGCAAGGAGGGGTGAAGGACGTGTCCAGAAGAACATCGCTCACACTGGCCACGTGTGCCATGCCGTAGTGGTTTAGGTTTGAGGAGAAGGACATCCTGGGATTGTGAAGTGACACCATTAGGGTGGTGAGCAGTAGTTCCCTACTGCCACACTCATGCTTTTGTTCACCACCATTCTCCATCACTGCTTCAGAAGTCAATTAAATTCATACACCTCTGTTTGGTCATGCCAGTATTTCCATAGCAACATTTACTCTTGAAGCTGCAGACAAACTTTACAAAATACACTCACTTCTCAATTTACATCGATCATCCAAAACATTAAAACCAGCTACCTAATATTGTGTAGGTCCCCCTCATGCCACCAGAACAGCTTTGACCCGTTGAGGCATAGACTCCACAAGACCTCTGAAGGTGTCCTGTGGTATCTGGCAACAAGACCTTAACAGCAGATCCTTCAAGTCCTGTAACTTAAGAGGTGGGGCCTCCATATATATGGGTGCTATATACCTCCCCCTACCCCTTGACAGGTGCCACTGTAACAAGACAACCAATGTTATTCACCTGTCAATGGTTTTAATGTTGTGGCTGATCAGTGTATAGTTGTGAATCTGGAAGTCATCTTGTCAATAAGCTAAGGAAAAACTGCCAGGGTGCTAAATGTCTTCCTTGCAATGGAAGCATTGGTCTTTCTCAGTCAATGACCATAATGCTCTCCAGCACATGGAAAGTGTTTAGGAATTCCAGTGTCATCAAGACTTACAACTTCGAGATCAATAGACTCCTGCTGTTGAAAATAAGAGAACTCCACCCTCAAAAACGATACAACAATCCCCAATACTATGTAGTAACAGCCATTGATGCCATTCCCTTCCCCTACTTTCTGCTCTTTACACACACGGAGTGGGGAAAGCTAGAGCTGAAGCACATGAGGGACACTTTTCACACACAGACACTCAAAACAAGTCAGAATTAACCAGAAGAAGCACAGCACACATACCAATACTAGACAAAAATCACTAACTACAAACCTACATGAACATACATGGACAGATCTCCCATAACCCCACACCCAAAGAAAGGCACACACTGTCAGTGAACCAGTGCACTGGTGAAAGCCATGCTTTTGCCACTGGTTGTCCATCAATCCACTAAGGGCAAAGGCCAGGAAAAGCACTGCTTCATGAGAACCAGCAGCATGGTCAGATGGGTTGAGTCCTACCTGTTGAGGTATTCATCAATGGAGGCTGGTCTGGTTGGTCAAAGTTTCAGGGAAACATATTCGTTTTTTTCTGAGGTCTGAACTTCCCCATCATTGGAACTCAGATATGCACTGACAGACATGACAACAACAATAATATATAAATTTGGTCTTGTTGCAGTCACCCTGACCATGCTGCGATGCTCTCAAACACCTGACAGGGACTCTCCTGATTGAACGGCAATAGAAAGAAGGTGTACAGTACCTGTTTAAGGTGGGGATGTTGCCCCTGCAATCAGACAACATGGATTATTGGTTGGTTAGTAGCAGGCAACAATGGGGCAGGTTGTTCTCTCCAGCAGTGTATAAGGCCCTTCTGGCTATGGCTGCGTAAAGGCTAAGGTACTCTGGCTGCATACACACCTGGGCCTAAACCACCACACCAATATATGCTAAGGTGATTTTGTCTGGTGTGAATGCATAGCCAAGTAAATAATCAGGAACTGTCACAGGAGGCAGTTACTGGGCCATTTACCATGTTCGCAGCTGGAAAAAGCAACATGGTCTCACACGCATGCTGGAGATCGACAACAACTCCCCTTTCGCATGCATTTGTACCTCTTTTGTGGCCACTCTTTTTTTCACTTCAGGCCACCAACAACACCGGAATGGGATGGGTCTTTGAAACCCTTGTGAGACACATACAACACAAACACTGATTGACAAACACACACAAAACATACATGAGCCCAGACACACTTACAGGGATCAACAGTTTGTTGGGCTTGGATGTCCATGGACCACATACATTTTACTTGTCTGTTTAAATTTTATACCTGTCAAATTCTGGAATATTGGTTATTATTAAGGATGCAGATTGAAGCTGTTTGCTGCGACAAGTACTTGGGGAGTCCACACTTGCAAAAAAAAAAGAAAAAAAAAAAGAGTATTTTCATCTCATGGAAGGCACAGCAGGCCTTAACCCTGATTTAGTGGAGGGTGTGGTGCAGTCCAGGATGAGGAGGAAGCTGCATGGCCATAGGGTTATTTAGCCTAGGTGCACCAAGAAGGACTTCTTTTTACAAAACAGCCACCCATCTCCAGAATGCCACAAAAGCACTGTAAGCTACAGGACACAGAAAACTGCCTTGTGACCTTCGAGTCAGTGCAGTTGTTTAACTGTGTAGTATAACTGTAACATAAAAATGTATATTTTGGATACAGCTGCATTATCTCACATGTAATGTTACGTGTCATATTTTAAGCTGGTGTATGTGTGAATTTTCCTGCAGAGATTTCAAATTATCTACTATATACCTACCTACTTACTTACAAAAAAGTAAACTGTCAAATAATGTAAATATTGGCACTGTTCTCTTTATCTTTGACAAATGAGTACTTCTTGGCAAGAAAACTACTTTAAAATAAAATGCAGATGATGGAATCAGTGATGTTGCACAGTTTCATTATGACGACCTTGTTTTGAAGATTTCCTAAATATTTTTACCTTACCTTAGCATTTTTTATTCATATTTTATCTTGCCTTTTTTAAAACCATATATTCTATTGTATTATCGTATATCAGAATGAATCTATATTTTTGACTATGAAAATTTAAATACGAGGGGTGATTAAAAAATAAATTTTTCAACTGTCAAAAGGGAGTAAAATTTCTTTGTATTTTTTTTTATGTTTTTGGAACAAATTACCTGTCTTAAACCCTCATACAGTCATTTTTGTTGGGCCCAAATTGCTATTCATGCATGACACTTTTCTCCAAAGTGATGCAGCCGAAAGGCTGGCACCTGGCACCCCCCCCCCCCACACACACACACATACAGTCCATGATCTAGACACAGAAACATATGGGTACAGACCTGTGAGCGCACCAGATGACAGCAGGTAATGAACATAACTGTCAGATGGGATGCAAAACATGCAAGAAGTGATGCAAATAACCAAGATCACCATTACTGCTGATGGATCATTTCGAGGTGTGAGCCACTAGTATTAGTGAGTTAATTGGTCAACCGGCGATTGGGATGCATTTTTCAGGTGATTATGGTCAGTGTGTATTAAACTTTTAACAAGTTTTTAAACCTTGAAAAGGGAAGGGTTGTCGCGGCTGGAGACAGCTGGCCTTAAGGCGACTTCTCATGGAATGGAGAGAAGCATAAGCTTCAGAATCGAAACCACTCTACCAGAGTTGTTGAGGGGCAGTTCTGGTCCACTGGGGTGCTATGCTGTTTGGACTCAATTTTTTTTTTTTTTTAACAGACACCATTAAATAAATTTCCACACAGGTGGGATTAAACGATTTTCGGTTTAGTCCCAAAGTGGTGAAACAAACACCTGCTGACTCTTAGAACTGCTGAATTCAAGAATTCCAAGTAGAGTTTGTGACTAGTCAAACTCCAGGACCAGCGCTGCCTTGAGCTGCCAGGGAAGACATGGATAGGTGATGAAAAGGAGGTTATCCTGCCAAAGGTAACAGATCCTCCACCAAGGGAGAGAGGTCTGAGCTACAGACCAGGTGCAGTGCATTGTGGGTACCTGTTAGGATGCGAGGTGGGCAGCATGAACTGGAACTCCACTACGCAGGTGCTGTCCTTCAGCTGTCGGTGCTGGACACTGTTGAGCTCATAGGCAATGTATGCCCTGCGTACGTACACCTGGGGGGGGGGGGGGCAAAAGAGGATGGAACAGACTGAATGAGACCAAAGTCACTCAGCAACACCCAATCAGGTGGTGGAAATGGCTTGTAAACTGGGTCTAGAGCCCTTACCTCCAAGGCAGCCATCCGAACAACCTGGTTGCTGTGGTAGAAGAAGTTGGGCAACACATCGAAGATGGATGTTTCAGACAGGATCAGTTTCTAGTAGAGAGAAATGAAACGCGCTAACCACGACTTGGGATGTCCACTGTTTTCCTATCTGTGTACTTGGCCCGTAGGTGTGAGGAAGTTATATTTATTCATTTAGCTGACAATTTTTTCTACAACAGTTTATGTGAAGCCAGCCGTAGTGATTTATGTATTAATACAGACGAGTAATTTTTACTGCTTTGCTAATATAGGTAAGACATGAAGATAAGAACTTTAATCAAGGGCCATATAGCAACCTCACCATTTACATGGGTTAGGGACTGGCATTGAAGAACCAACTTGCCACATACATACACACCCGCACAGACAGTGAACAAATAACATCAAACACATGTCTTTGGACAGTGGTAGAAAACCAGAGCACCCTGAGAAAACCCACACAGAAACAGGGAGAACATGCACACTGCACACAGACAGAGCTGGGTTCAAAGACACACCCAAACAGCCCAGTCACAGTGAAGGAACAGTGCTATATACTGCATCACTGTACCACCCCACGTTACGATACAATTTTACAGAAATACATTTTACAAAAATGCTCGGTACTTAAACCAGCTTATAACCGCAGGCAAAAGGTATGGCAGAATTCTGGAAACAGGCCAGGGATCCATCCTTTTTTCTCTGTCAACTTTCTTTTAAATTTAACTGAACCCTGGGGTATGGTTTTTAATGGTCTTATAGATATACATCATACCATATGTATTGGCTGGTTTTATTAAACTGATTTTGTTGTATAATTATTTTAGTTGTGCATAAAGGTTTTTAACTATTTGCTGGATAGTGTTCAAACGAAGTTTTACATCAAACATCGAGGGGAAAAAAATCAATTAAAAAATAAGCCAGCTCCTTGTGTTATAAATCCTTGAATTATACATTTTTAAAAATACAAACATGTTCCACTTTATTACATTTTAATTGCATTTTTAACTGGAAAATCTCACAGCCTGTGTTTACCATCAGAGGCGATAGGTGGCAATAAAGAGCAAAAAAACAGAACACGATTGTGTAGGGGTCTTCTTCATTCAACTCACTTCCATAGTGTCATCTCAGGTGTGATGTTCCTGAGAACCAGTGAGCAATACTAAGATGACTAACACTGAATGCGTTTGTGGGAAGAACTTGTCAATGTCACTGAAAACACATTTTGGAATGACAATGTATTTCTCTTTTCTTTCAATTTAGATTAGTTTTAATGTGGATAAAAATATAATACATTTTTTAAATGTTTTAAGGAGAATATTTACAGTAAATTTTGAGTTACAAAAAAACAATTGTCAACTGTTTATGTTAGTTGAGGAATCAGTATATGTTGACGCATGAAAAAGAAGGCAATGACCACCTTAATGTGCAACAAAGTGGTTCCCAGTGACAGCAGACTGATGCATACCTGCAGGTTCTCGATGCAGAACTGGTGTCCATACATGTCAATGGCTGAGAGGAATATTGACTCCACCTGGTTGTGCCGCAGCTCATATGAGGGCAGATGGGAGGCGATCAGTACCTGGAGGAAACCAGAGAGCTCTGACAGAAGCATTGGACACCAGTTAGGAACAGGGGGGCTGGGGTTGGGCAAAGCTTACCTGGCGTGCGCGCAGTGCCACCTTGGCATTGGTGGTCTTGCTGAGCTGTGTCAACTCTGTCAGGATGGCCATCAGCTCGTCAGTTAAGGTAGGGTCTCGGCCACACAGCTGATCCTGTTGGTGACAGAGGTTTGAGGCAACACTGATATGGAAAATTATGGAACACAACCTACTGCAATACTGAGCCTAGGAGATGGGCTACTTACGATGAGCATTGTCACTAGCAGGTTCTTCTTAGTGACCTGTGCATGCGAGAAGATGTAGTTGAGCACGTTAGCCATGTCACCTTTGTTTTCCTCCCGGAGTGTGAACACACATTTGTCATAGTGACCTGTTGGGAGATGGAACAAGTGGTTGAACTTCATACCACAACCGGAGAATGAAACTGGAGGTGGAAAGGACTTGATCAGAGTGCTATGAAGCTGAACTTCTTCAGGTGTACAAGTCAATGAGACAGAAGGTGAGCACAACCTCTCCGGCAGATAGAGAGACCATTCATTCTGTATGATCTGATCTTGAGTGGCAGGAAACCAAAATGATTGAACAATCATGGTCACAACAGTCTGGAACCTATCACAAAAATCACTGGGGATTAAGTTGTCAATTAATTGGCAGTTTAGAGTGACTACCAACCTAAAACATATGTCTTTGGACCGTGGGAAGAAACCAGAACACCAGGAGGAAATCCATATGGACAGGGGAAGAACATGCATGTAAACTGCACACAGATTCAAACTTACACCTGAGAAGCCCAAGTGCTGGGAGGCATTAGCGCTACTTGCTGAGCCACCATGCTATCCATCTACATCTCCATGTGTCCATTTTTTTTGTTTTTTTTTTTTTTTTAAAAAGAAATGCATAAGATCCATGGTCATTTCTCCTCCTATTCAGTATTTCATACTGGTGATATATGCGCGCGTGTGCGCGCGCGCGCACACACACACACAGTGTATAGAAAAGAATCACCCCTCTTGAAAATATTCACGTTCTGTTGCTTTGCAGCCTTGATATATATTTTTTTACATAAATCATTTGCACATAAGTTTATTATGTCAAAATGTGATAAAAACCCAACTTAAAAGTAATCTATTAAAAAGCATATTGGAACGAGTGGTCAGTCACATGACCAACCTCCTGACCACATATTAGAAAGGTCAAGCAAGAATGACACGTAATTCGGAAAAGACAAGCAAACAAACAGCTGTACAGTTTTTGGGAAGCTTCTCCACTGTGAAGTCCAGATGGAAACATTCCAGACTCTGTATGAAAGCATTGGTGGTGTGAAGGGTGTATACATGGGGGTCCTCACCATTCTGAAACTGCACCTCCACCTTGAGGTACTGCCTGAGCAGGTCCATGACAACCGCCTTCATGTGCCCACGGATGCCACTACGGTACCTACGGACAACCAGGTTAGCATCGAAAGGAGGAGAATCCGGGAGCAGCAGGACAGAAAGTACTATAATAACTATGTTACTGTCAGTATTACTCAAGCATAGCTGCATCACTGAATGAATGTGTACAACATGAAATGCCCATCCCCCTGATTATCCTGCTTCTACTCGCCCTTGAGGTGATCTCACTTTTGCACCAGCTGCACGATGCTTTGTGTATTCATGAAGAAGACCTCACGCTCTGACTTGCGGTTCAGGGTGGCAGCATGGCTGTCCAAGATATTGGCAATCTGGGTGGTGGGGGAAATGGAATGTCAGCTTGTGTTATGAATGGCTCTGGTAAGCTGGTGGGGTGGGGCAAGGCAGCTCACCTGTTGGCTGGGAAACTGGCAAAGCACAGAGGTGATGTTGCTGGCATACTGAGCCATCTCCTTCTTTATGGCCTTTTCAACGGCAGGTGGAATGCGGCCCGACACACTGGTCATGATGTCCTGGAGCTCAAGCAGTGGCAGAGAGGGGTCCCGCAGGGTCTTCATCAGGCGCTCCACCCACTCCTTCAACTGGGGGAAGGAGCAAAGGGCTGGGGGTTCAGTGGTTGTATCAGAGTGTGTATGTGTGTGTAGGATACAATGGGTACTCACCTTGGAACTGTAGAAGGGCTCTGGTAGGCAGTACCCATTCATGATGTGAACCAGGTGGTCCAACGTACTGTGAAAGACCCGGTGCAGCTTCTCACCCCGCAGTGCCACTGACTGAATCTGGGGCAACGCATCTGTGTGCAGCTCTGCCTATATAACATATCCAAAATGGTCATCACTCACTCTCACACACACACATACACAGCCAGCTGAATTCATACTACCTGTTGCACTCTGCTGGGGTCATCCAGCTGCAACTTGGCAATGACGCAGCCGGGTTCGAGTGCAGCTCCTGCCCTCTTCACATAGTGGATACAGCCCGATTCCAAAGCTGTAAGTGTCATCACCATTTTCATCACCTATAGAGGGCAACACATGGTCTGTATTTTTATCTGGATGCCCCTACTGATAAGAGCTCCTATATTTTATACATTCACTGGTACACACCTGTCCACTATCGGCTTGCCCCATTTTTTGCATATTCATCTGCCTATCACCAATAACAGGGGTCCTCCTACATACTGCACATACCTCAGCATATCCCAGAACATTAGAAGATCCTCCTACATTTTATATACTCATCTGTATATCCAGATGTTAGAGGCTTCTCCTACAGTTTACATGTTCATATGCATTCCCCAGATTTTGAACATCTGTTCATGCCTTCCCTGTAGAGGCCCTATCTATTTGTGCATATTAGAATGTATAGAGCAATCCCATGGTATCCAAAATCCATATAGGAATTCACACTAATTAATACCTGAAAATTGGTATCCAAACACAAACTACTGCTAACAAATGATGCGAAGCTTAGCCATAATTAAAATAAATAAATAAATAAATAAATAAATAAATAAATAAATAAATAAATAAAACGCAAATAAAAATCATATTGGGAAAAAAAAAGTATGCAGAGTACTGAACTACATCCTGTAATAAAAAAATAGCATATGGATTGTAATAAACTATATCTTATACTATTATGATTTCATCCAAAGTAAAAGTATGAAATGCAAATGCATATGTATGCCCGTGGTGGTGCTATATTCATTATCACTATAGTCTCTTCCTACATTCTGAATGTACATATATCCCCACATGGCCACTGCCCCATTAGTGCACACCTCTATCTCGGCATAGCACTGGCCAGCAAACACGTGACCTCCATCTTCCACTGTGTACTGAATCAGCTTGCCAGCAGAGGGCGAGCGGAGCAGAGATGGGTCATTCTCCTTCTCAAAGACACACGTCTTGTTCCCAATGGTAATGCGGTATCTGCAAGACATAGCTTAACTGAGAGAAACGCTTTGGAAACCACCTGTTTCCCTAGTAAATCCTTTGGTACTTTATACATAAAGACATCATATGTCATATATGTCATACATCATCTATAATTCCTAAAGGATACATGAACATTCATTGTCCATTCATTCTGTAGCACAATGAATGCTACAGCCTCAGGTGAGCAGGTAAGGTTCCCTTGTTTTACCTGTCCACCTCCTCCTTCATGTAGGTAGTGTAGCTACTGCCATCATAGGAGAGCAGTAGACCACCATCGCTGAGTCGGTGCACGTCCACCTCCACGCTGGTACCATTCATGACAACCACGTAGGAGTTGGGAGACTGACGTGTCACCTTCAGCACATACTTTTTGGCCTCGTAGATGAGCTCTACATCCACCGTATTGAGCAGTGTGTGTGCTGGCAGCACCTGACCTCTAGAAAAAGAGAGACGGGTTTTGTTAACCACTTGTTAACCGAGTTCCAGTTTCCATATAACTGTCATCCTCGTCCCATAAAGAGAAAACCTATCAGGGCATACCTTTCTAGAGAGTGCAGAAAATTGGAGACACTGTTCCTAAAGTTGACATCAGCTACATGAAGTGCCCCAGTCACAATGCCCAACATAGTGTCAGGTCTCTCAGCCTAGTGAACACAGACTGGGTCAGATGCAAAGATACTCATGCAGACCCACACCCACACACACAGACACATGGCAGCCCACGGGATTACCTGCATCTTCTCTGCAATAAGCCTGTCTAACCAGCCCGTGTCAATGTTATTATGCTGGAAGCTCTCAGTTTCCAGTAGCTTGATGAGGTATTCCACTGTTGTTCTGAAGTCTCCTCGAATGGACAGTTCCTTCAGGGCAACAACCATGTTCCTGAAGATAAACACAAAATTTTACAGAGTATAGTAGGTCTCCAACTTATGAACTTTCAATTTACAAACTTTTCTAATATTAACTTTTGAGAAGTACTTAGTGTTTTTAAAGAACCAGCATACCAGTCCAAATCATGCAGCATCAGTTTGTCAGAAGAGTAGAGAAGACACAAAGAGGAGATGAACATGGTGTAGAGGTTTATACATCCTCTATATGTACCAGTTCTGAGCCATCAGTGAAGTGCTGCCCCTCTGTGATTCTACAACTCCACATAAACACTCCAACTCTGAGATAACGCACAGCAGTTGTCTAGCTTTTTTTTTTTTTTTTTTTACATTTCTTACAGTTATGCTTTTACCTTTATTAGACTTATACTGAGCATTATTGAATTCTGTGTATCATATGAGAGAAAAGGTACAAGTGAACAAAAAAAACTATGGTGCAGCTCTTTATTGGGATTTCTTATTTGTGATATGTCAGGGGACTGAAAACAAATAAACATGCACACAAAGCCCATGAGAGGGAGGAGCTGTCTGCCAGCCTGGTCTCTGTGAGATGCTCAGTGGGATGGAAAAACTGCATCTTTCTGCTGTATTACTGTCCTGAAAGCCATGCTGCTCCTTCCTACCATAAAGCTGTTGACATTTAAATATATTCATTTTTCAGAGTCTTTTCTCTGAAACTATGCACAATTCTGAGAAAACAAAGGTGTATTTCACCAGCAAAATAAATTCCTGCTTTGTGAAGCTCACAATGTATAGTTTTTGTTGAGACTGGGTCAGAGTTGCTGATTCAACTCTGTGGTCATTTTTGAGGTTTTATTTTTGAGGCAATCCCTGTCCCTGTCTGTGAGCTTTGACTTATGACCACTGTTCTTTTTTGCTGGTGAAGTTTGTCATTGTTTGCCACATGCTCTCATTATTTTTGAGACTGTTCCCCTTCTGCAGTTTTTCAGTTTGAGGACATACCTGAGTATTTAGTCCAACTGTTAGTTGCCACAAGCTGCTTTAAACACTCTTGTATTAAAGTGTTAATTATCAACAATTAGGTAACATTTTTTATAACAGTTAACCTGTTATGACTCTATGCAGCTGCATTTGTAATTTTGTTATTTCAAACTCAGAGATTGGTAGTAATGAGTTAAATAGAATTAACAAAGTAAATTTGAAGACATTTTTGGAGAAATTGTACTCTTCAAAGTAGTTTTTGACACGGACACAAGTGAGCCCAAAATATGACCTTTTACAGTATATCACATTTTAAACTTTTGAGAAAAGCAGTTTTGGATGCCTTAGTTACTGGTACAATAATCTTAACTTTGGCTAAAACCCTATACCAGCCAAGGAACGCCATAATAATTTATCATAATAATTGGAATGACATTACACCTGATATGTTGCTACTTCATAATCTTACCTCTGGTGTAAAATTTTAGTCACACAGTCATTTTCCAAGATGATCACATGAATTTTGCCTGCCTTCCAAAGAACCACAACATTTGAACTTTGATTTTAAGTTTCTACATCTGCAATTGACAGAATTTTACACATCTTGCTCCAAAGACAATAAGATTTATTCTGATTAATTCTTCAACAGGCTCTTAGAAAGGTTAAAGAACTATGGTACAGTCCATCGAGACAAGTAAAACCGGGGGGGGGGGGGCGGCGGCAATTATACGAGGTTGCTATAGATGCATTATGCATTTTTAGGGAAAAGAACTAGTTAAGGTGAACTAACAATTACCATCTTCCTCATCCTAACTGTAAGCCTAATGGCAGCACAAGATGAGCTCAGTTGGCCTCCAGCATATTCTCAGAACCCAAATATGAACCTTCTATATACACACAGTTACCATTTTATTAAAGGGATATACACACAGTTATGATCATAAAGAAAGTATATATGCACGTTTACCCTCTCACTGACATGGTACTAGCCAAATAAGGAAGGGTCTAGACTCACGAGATAGCCTCCTCCCGGTTCTCGCCCCAGGAAAAGCAGTGTCCAAACTGTGAGTCGGCAAACTCATGCAGTCCACCAGCAGCGGCCACACTGAAGTAACCCCACACATTCTTGTTACTGCGAAAGTTCAGCTCCTGCACTGTGCCTGAGCTGGGCTTGAACCCCTGAGAGTTGGAAGGGAAGTTTGGGATGAATTAAACAGCTAAACATGGTGGACAAAACAAAAAGCACAAATATTCATCCATTAATAACTACACACTGCAACCCAGGGGCAAAGAACAGTATTTACCTCGTCAGGGTTCTCGCTGGTGATGCGGGCAGCAATGACGTGACCTCGGGGTGAGGGTGTGGTTGATAGAGCTTCAAAGTCGATAGGTGTGTCACCCCAAGGCTGCGTACCATACATCATACGGATGTCCTTGATACGGTGAAGGGGAATTCCCATGGCAATCTACGGAACACAACAAGTTATCCAGCTGGTGAATTTCATTAAATGTCCCTTAAAAATTACACCTGTAATGATCATAAACTAATAAAATAATAGAAGCTGTCTCTTTCTGGATGGGATATAGTTCTCCTAACTTTTTGCTCTGATTGGAGAATGGTTCCCTTAATACTCTGTATGGGGTGAATAGGATATGACTGCCCAGCTGTAGGAACTGTGGCCACCTGTGGGACGAATTGAAAATACCTTCCCTTCCAGTCGTGTAACCACTGATCTAGATAGCTGGGACTCATGTGACTGAGGAAACATGCTGTTGCTGGTTCCCACGGCAACTACACGACCAGAGTGCTCTGAAGTAGGCAGCAGGGAGGTGCTCAGACAGCAATGTGTTTCTTCATGTGTGCAATAAAAATGTCAAGCATACCCTTCAAATAAAGCATAGCTGAAGCAGGCCTTTACTAATGAGCATGCACACACCTGCAGTTGGGCAGCAGGCAGATTGACATCAGCCACCATCTCTGTGCAGGGATGCTCCACCTGCAGCCGGGGATTGAGCTCCAGGAAGTAAAAGCTGCCATCTTGACTGTAGAGGTACTCCACTGTGCCAGCACTGACATAGCCCACCATTTTAGCAAGCTTCACTGCACACTGCAGGAGATCATCAGCCAATAAACACTTAAGAAGCTTAGAACTGCAGGCAAGGTGTCATTCAGAAGTCATCTTCATACCCCATTCAAACTAATATGCAAACGGTACAAATTTACATTTTAACAGACAGAGACCTTGAACTTACAGAATTTGCAGGGGATATAACGAGTAGCAGCTTTTAGGACTTGGGACAAAAAGCCACCATAACTTTTTGGCGACAGGTTATTATGACTTATTTAGCCACACCCACTACACACTAACATCACTATGCTAACCTCTTTGATAAATAAGCCAGTTCAAATGAGTCTTTCATCCACCCCATGGCCATGGTACCTTCTCCATGTCTTCAAACACATCTGTGGTGGCGATGGTGGCTGGTGCCTCCTCGATGATCTTCTGGTGGCGGCGCTGCACAGAGCAGTCACGGCCAAAAAGTGAGATAGCGTTGCCATATTGGTCAGCAAGGATTTGCACCTCCAAGTGGCGCGCGTGTTTGGCCAGCTGCATGACGAAGATGGGAGATCCTGGAACCTCTGTTTGGACCTGCAGAATGAGGATATTAGTGGGCTGTCCACGTGCTGCCTACAGTTTTGAGTGGAGAAAGAAAGGATGCGCACTTGTCTGAAAAGGTTGGGGAAGTCGTCTGCACTGTTGACTTTGCGAATGCCTTTTCCACCACCTCCCTCAGAGGCCTTCACCATCACTGGGTATCCAACCTTTTCTGCAGCCTACAGATATGAGCAGGAGACCCTGGTCACCAATCATTGTCATAGACAATCCTGTTACATAGGCATTGCATTCTGTAAAATGTTATGGTCTGTGCTGCCAAGGTTACCTGCAGCCCTGCCTCCACATCATGGATGCAGCCCTGCTCATACAGCTCTGGAGGAACATTGATGATACTCTTCTTCTGGTCACTCTCGGTCCACTTAACTGTCAGTCCTGAAAAGGGCCATCAAACCCAGACAACCACATACACACACTCATTGGCTGATTTGGAACAAAAGGCCAGAGAAGTAAACAAACCATCCCAGATGATGCCCTTTACCAGTTCCACTCCAAGGCAGTGTGGGGATCCCTGCAGTTTGGGCCACAATAGATGATGCAATCTTGTCCCCTAGTGCCCACATGGCCTGGCTGGGGGGCCCTAGCGATTTGGGAAGTACAAATGCAGAACAGTGAGGTTTTTTTTTACAGAAATACATATACAGTATATTGATTTTTTTTATTTTGATTTTTGTTCACATTTTAATTTATTTTACTATGGATAAGCTTCACATAAAAAATTCATTTTAGGAAAAGTTTCCACTCTGATACCAATATTTAGACATTAATTTTGAAGAACTGTCACAGTGAAAATTTGGAGAGTTCCCAAGGGACAACAACACAAACACACATTGCCAAATGTTGCAGAAAGACTTTATGAATTAATTAATTAATCAGTAATCATTTGTAAAATTTCTTTTATTGTTTGAAGATGTGCTGCTTGGTTTCTATAACACAATTAAGAAGAGAGGAAAAAATGCAATATTTTTAATCTCATCTCACTAGCACAAAGTTTCATATTCCTTAGACTTTATTAGTAGCAAAAAAAACTATGTATTTCTGAATATTGGCCACACGCTCATCCTTATAGCCAGCGCCCCAGTGGAAAGAGTAAGCAGCTTCGGGTTCCTTGGAGTTAACATCACTGAGGACCTGTCCTGGTCATGGCACACCAGCATCATTATCAAGGCAGCAACACAACGCCTCTTCTTCCTCCGTTGGCTAAGAAGGTTCGACATGGACAACAGGATACTTGTTAACTTCTACAGATGTACCATTGAAAGTATCCTGACTGGCTGTTTCACAGCCTGGTATGGCAGCTGCAGTGCCTCAGACCGCATAGCTCTACAAAGAGTGGTCAAGAAAGCACAGAGCATTACCAGGACTGATCTGCTAGTCCTGCAAGACCTCTACACCCAGCAGTGTAAGAAGAAGGCCCATAATATCCTAAAAGACCACAGTCACCCCAGCCCCAAACTATTTTCTCTGCCCCCATATATATTTTATATTGGAGTATGTATGTATGTACTGTATGTATGTATTTATTTATCTGTTTATTTATTTAACTTACTTAATTTGTATGCATATTTATTACTTCTTATTTTTCTTATATCTTATTTATATATTGTTAGGTGCTGAGGATGTCTGGAAGCAACACATTTTTTGGTCATAACACTGCTATACTGTTATTGCCCCAGTGGAACCACGAATTTTACAAATCCAAAGATGGGGGAGTCTGGTGAACACTAAGTGGTGCGAGGTGAAGCGCGTTTCTGTTCTCTCTCGCTCCTGCTCACCTCATCTGGAACATCTGACCATCAAGTGCTGTCCTTTTTACCTGCCTCAGGAGTTCAGCTTGGTTATCGCCACAGCGGTTTATATTCCGCCTCATGCGGACGTTGGCACAGCCCTGTCTGAACTGCACGAGGCACTCAGCGCAACTCAACACAAGCACCCGGACGCAGCAACCATAGTGGTGGGGGACTTTAATAAAGCGAACCTCAGACAAGTTATGCCGGACTTCTACCAACATGTCACGTGCATGACTAGAGGGGACAACACACCGGACCACTACTACACGCCGTACAAGCTGGGCTACAAAGCTGTTCCACAGCCGGCGTTTGGGAAGTCGGACCACAACGCTGTTTTCCTCATGCCGGCTTACAAACAGAAGTCTCGTCTTGAGGCTCCGGCCACAAGGGAGGTAAAGCGCTGGTCTGCCTAATCGGAAGCTGCGTCACAGGATGCGCTTGATGACGTCGACTGGGACATGTTCAGGACAAGTTTGGATGACGTCAGTGAGTTCGCTGAAGTAGTGCTCAGCTTTGTTAGCGTGCTGGAAGGCAACATTGTCCCCACGGTTAAAATTAAGACCTTTACCAACCAAAAACCGTGGGTCAATGGAACCGTCCGCAAAGCAGTGAATGCGCGCACTGCTGCGTACAACGCAGGTCTCGCCACCGGCGACATGAGTGCTTACAAAGTGGCTTCATACAGCGTACGATGTGCAGTGAAGGAGGCGAAGCGCTGGTACTGGGAGCAGGTCGAGTCGCGTTTCCACCAGGGTGACACGCGTCAATTGTGGCAAGGACTGCGCACCATCACAGATTTCGGAAGGAAATCTAACGTGGCTATGTGTGCCGACTCTGGGTTTGCCAACGAACTCAACGCATTCTATGCCCGTTTCGAGCCCGATTGCGCTAAAGTCATCCGCGACAGCAGTGAGAGTCGCAGCCGGTAGACGGTGTGGTGACATCATCACCGTCGCTGAGTCCGATGTGCGCAGGGCGCTGAAGCACGTTAACATCAGGAAAGTGCCGGGGCCGGACGGCATCTCCGGGCGCCTGCTGCGCTGACCAGCTGGCCGGAGTTCTCACAACCATCTTTAACGAGTCTCTGGCTCAGTCCACAGTCCCCAGGTGCTTTAAAACATCCACCATTGTCCCAGTACCAAAGAACAATAAGCCATCATGCCCAAATGACTACCGGCCTGTTGCACTAACCTCGGTAGTCATGAAGGTCTTTGAGAGACTCATCAAAGCCATCATCACAGCTTTGTAGATCCACTTCAGTTTGCCTACCGCCCAATAGATCCACAGATGATGCCATACCCCACATCCTGCACACCACCCTCAGTCATGTGGACAGGAAACAGGGGAACTATGTGAGATTGCTGTTCATTGACTACAGTTCAGCTTTCAACACCATTGTTCCCCACAGACTGTTCACTGAACTGAGAGACTTGAGATTGAACCGCCACCTGTGTGCCTGGGTTCTCAGTTTTCTCACAGGCAGATCACAGGTGGTGAGAGTCGGTAGTTGCACCTCCAGCACCATCACGCTCAACGCAGGAGCTCCACAAGGTTGTGTACTTAGCCCTCTGCTCTATGCCCTCTACACTCACGACTATGTGGCCACGCACACCTCCAATTCCATCATCAAATTTGCTGACGACACGGTGGTGCTGGGCCTCATCTCCAACAACGATGAGACTGCATACTTGGAGGAGGTGGAGAACTTGGCATCATGGTGCCAGGAGAACTGCCTCCAACTGAATGTCAGCAAAACTAAAGAGATGGTGGTGGACTTTGGTAGGCGACAGCAGCGGTCCTATACCCCCCTTAAAATCAACGGGACTGCAGTGGAGAGGGTGAGCAGCTTCAAATACCTGGGCGTTCATGTCACTGAGGATTTGACATGGACTGTACACATCTGAGCTCAGGCCAGTAGAGCAAAGCAGCGGCTTTACCACCTCAGGCAGCTGAGGAAGCTTCAGGTCTTTCCGGCGATCCTTAAAACCTTCTACTCTGGTGCTGTACAAACTGTTCTGACTCAGAACATCATCTCCTGGTTTGGGAATAGCTGTGCTCGCGACATCAAGGCACTGCAGAGAGTGATCCGGGCAGTGGAACGCTGCACCAGATCTGATCTGCCATCCCTACAGGACATCTACACCAGGAGATGCAGGACCAGAGCGACTAGGATCATCGGAGACCTGTCTCATCCCAGCAACCATCTGTTCAACCTGCTGAAATTGGGCAAACGATTCAGGAGTATTATGGCCAAAACGGAGAGGCTCAGGAGGAGCTTCTATCCACAGGCCATAAGGCTTTTGAACCCATCACAATCCTCACAAACCAGGGTCTACAATATCCTCTAACCGCTCCCCCTCACTGTCACTGTTACTGTCCCACCGGTGCACCTTAAGGTTTTATTTTACTATTTTATTTATCTATCTATTTATTTATTTACTTACTTATCTATTTGCTGTGTGTTCTTGTCTTCTTGGGTTTGGTTGTTTGTTTGTCTTACTCGTGTTAAATTTTTTGGTATGTAACCACGCACAGTCTCCTGTCGAATCAGAGCACATTTCACTACATAGTATACTCAGTAACAATGTAAGTGACAAATAAACTCTTATCTTTATCTATCTTATTGCACACATGACAAATAAACCTTGAAACTCGATATTGTTTAGCAGTATACTGTATCTGCACCTCCAGTAACTGTAAATCCCTAAAAACTATTAAGCTATTTATTTCTTTTAAGCTTCCTGTGTAACATTTATTCCCCAGGCTTTCTTTTTTCTCCTTCACCATATTTTTTCCTCTCTTCCCATATTTCTTTTTAATGCTGAATAATGATAAAGGAACAGACCATGCTGAAACACCAGGACTCACCCATAAAGGCGATGCCATTCTTATGCAGTAGCTCTGGCAGCTTGGGGTTCTCAGACGCATGGCCCCACCCAGCCCAGACAGCCTGGGGAGAGAGCAAGGGCAGTGAGGGTCAGGCAGCAGTCACAGAAAAGGGGAACGCACACACACGCACGCACGCAATAATATAAACTGCAAGCTAAATCTCACTTGCACAGGGATACGCTTGGCGATGTCCAGAATGAGCTCCACATTGGCATAGTTGTTGTTGTTGGTACCCCCTGGCACAGGGACGTAGTGATCTGCCATTTTGATGTACTCTGTCATAGTAAAAGTCTGGTAAAAATTCATCCGCATGCTGAGTCATTGGTCACACTGTTGGACAGGCTCACAGGGCAACTGCGGAAACTGAAAGCACTCTTCTGTGCCACTCCTACCCCCTTGTACACTTACCTGCATTGGCTTTCAGGTCTTCGGGGGTCACCATAACGACAAAACGGATAGCACGCTCATTGCGGAACATCTCGTATGCCCAGCGACGGATGGAGCGCATACACTTGACAGCCGCAATGCCATTGTTGGCAATGAGAACCTGTAGATGATTAAAGACCCGTAAGTGCAACTAGCAGGGCTACCCTTACCCCTAACCCATGACCCCAAAGCCTTTGACGAACCTTTTCAATAACCTTATTACCCCCAAAGCGAGTGACAAACTCAGCAGGTGAAGCAACCGTGAAGTCCCTCTGGAGGTCAATGCGGCGCCGCTCACGGCCTTGCTTGACCAGATGCAGACCTGACATGCTGGGCCTAGGACACAGACACACATACAGACACAGAAACACACAAATGATCTTGCTGGCCCTCAACACTCATCCTGCCTATGCTTGTTTTTAAATTACATCATTCCATGAGTCTACACCCACTCTGAAACTCCTATTTCAGTATGTAGAAACAGTCCTTTCTGCTGCGATGTCAAAGTGGCCATGGAGACCCCGCTCATTTGGAATGGCCTCACTGGCCAAGTGTCCCAAAGGAACTCATGAACATCTTATCTGCTGCTGTCTTTTACAGCTGTCAGCTCACAGATAACAGACCCATTAGACAGCAATCTCTCGCTCCCAAACCTGGGAATTACCACCCCCACTGAAACAGGAGGCTGTCTTTTTCAAGACTTCTGTGTATTTCTTGGGTGAGTTCTGAGTGCTGCCTGTTGACAAATTAATCTCTTAAATACATTCCTCATATTATTATTATTGATCACTGACACTCAGAAACAGCAGACACACTATAAACAGTGTAGGAATGAGGTGAATTAAGGAGGTCTCTCACTTCTGTTCTGTGTGGGTGCTCAAAAATATGCAACTTTGCCATTCATGATACAAATAGCAAGTGTACACAGACTTAAATTTCATGCACAAAGCCCTCTTTATTGGGGTGATTTTGACATCAGTTTCACAAGAGGATTACAGCGGGCAGACTTTGGTAATCAGGCACGAATACCCAGGTGACCTCTGATTTCCACATTGGCAAAGCATTGCTGAAAGGTCAATGCAGGACAAACATGAGAGAATAGAGGAAGGGATTCGTATACTCGCTCACCCCAGATAAACCAGTACAATTGCTGCCATTGTCCTGACAGGGGAAAAAAAAGAAAAAAAAAAAAAAAAAAAACTATGAATTTGTGTTCATGCAGAATAATGGCACGACTATCATTCCTCAGCTTTTCTCTTCAGTGGATTTCTGTTGGTAAAAGGACTGTGAAGTTCTCTCAGATTCCTGTCTGCCACCATCCAGCAAACAGATAAATTCCAAAAAAGGGCCCCTCTTCAAATGAATGAGCAAGACCCCCTCTCACTTAGTTGGGCACAAGTACAGCAAAAGCAGTTAAGAGGGGTGGGACTAGTGCTGATCCGGAGGTTTATTATATTATTCACAAAGGTGTGTCACATCTCAGCAATGTGGTCTGAACACACAACTAGACTCCATCTTGACCCCCACAAATCATCCCCAATACTGTAGTAGGCCACCCCCCACTAACACCTTCCATTCAGCATAAGGAAGGCAGAGATGCTGTTTTTGTGTGTTGCTGCAATTCTAAAGCTGGCGGTTCCACCTCTTTGGCCTCAGACATATTTATAGGTGTGTGAACACCCCTCCTTATCTACTGCTAGTCTACATGTGTGTTTGCACAGGTGATAAGGGCTGGCACAGACATCTGCCAAGTTCTGAGTTGGGGGGGGGGAAGAAAAAAAAAAAAAAAAATCAACCAGGACAATGCCTCCCTCACAGGGATCTAAAAAGGAAAACCCAGTGTTACAAGGGCTTCCTGTCGAATCCCTGAAGGAGATGAACCTCTGAATGAATCCTGTCTTCTCCTTAACTGAACTCATGTGCCGGGGAGAGATGGCACACGTGCTCCCGCTCGTCTTGCATGATTTCAAGCATACCCACACACATATTTGGGTCTTGTAGTGCAAAATTCCACCCTTCTGCGTCAACACACACACGCTGCAATGTGATACCTGGAACCACAGCAGCAAAAGCATCTTTCAACAGATGAACAAAGAATTCAAAATTACTACCACTGTATATATTAAAAACAAAATGACATTTACATTTATTTAGCTGAAGCTTTCCCTCAAACAAACTGATTTACCCAGTTACAAAGCTGGGTATAGGTAATCCCCATTTACTTTGTGCAAAGTGTAATGGAATTTTATATTTTTTTTACTTTTTTTAAACATTATTTTAAATGGGAAAAATAATAATACATATGATACATTCCCTGTGCATCCACAAGAACCCAAATTAACTTCACTAAAGATCACTGAAACACTGTAAAACACCTTGTAGCACCCATAGCACCATGCTGTGCAGCACACACAGGACATTTAACTGTGCAGTGCATGCACACATGCACAGGGCATCACAGCAAACACAAGGGTCACCAACTCCTCTGTTCACAGTAGGAGGCTCAGACCTGACCAGAGACTTGAGCTCTCTAAAACTTTTCTGTTTTTTGGCCCAGTTGCTGGATTACATTACATTACATCTGTCGGATTAAAATGAACACACTGGAAAAATGTCTAGAAACAAAGAGAAGATAAGACGTGAAACTGTATGGATATTAGCAAACTCCCTTTTTTGACTTCTAGAATATGGATTTCTGGCACTGCATTATGGCTGTGTTATAGTGGGGCATCTACTGCGCAAACCAGAATCTAGACTTAAAACTTGGGGATTTATCCATAAAGACTGTATTAGTTCAGATTAAGTACAAGTATCTCTCAAGACACAAAAATGTATGTAGAATTTATGTTGCTAGGCAACAGGGCCCCTATTGTTTCTATACACTCCCCTTTCCTTTAAGATGAAGATCAAGCCGAGGCTGATGAAGGAATAGGGTTTCTTCCCTCTGTCATAGCTGAACCCCCCCCCCACGACATGTGCACAGGAAAACTGCTAATGTACTGCACATTTTTCCTCCTCCTTCAAAAAAAAAAAAAAACCCAGCAGACTATACACAACTGAAAAGAAACAGGAGGGTGAGAGGGACAGAGAGCAAGCAAACAGGACACTCTGCTGACCTCATGTGTAGCAGTCCATCCACGTGATCAAAACCCATCTCATACATGCTGTCCGAGCTGACTGAGGAGGGTGACAGTGAGCGCTCCTTCTCCTCCAGCGGCAAGTCCAGCTTGCTTGGGATCTCATCTTCAGAGTTCTCTTCAGACACGGAACCGATGGTAAAATGGGACACTAAATTGGCCACAGCTGGTGGTTTCGCAGAACTGGGGCCCTCTTCTTCTGCCATTGCTGGACCACCCTGGCAGGAAGTGAAAACTGCAGGGGGGGGGGGGGGGGGGGAATGAAAAAACTGTCAAGGGGCAAGGAGCAGTCTGAGGATCACAGGTCACTGAGGCTCCTGCCAGTGTCAGCCAGTACCAATTTCACTATAGGCTCCATGTCCCAAGCTGGTTTAAGTGATAAGAACAACTGGCATCGCTGCTGCCTGTGACTGGACATCAGAGTTGTCAAAGCTCAAAGGGGTTTCCTCACCACTTCCACACCAACTACTGCAACAGAACCCTTCCTGGCCAACAGCACCACCTAAAATATGACCTGAACCATAGCTTTTCACTAATCCAAATTCAAATCATAGCTGGCACTGTTAACAATTTAGTGTTCTCACAGCAGCCTCATTTTAATCAGATTTCCATCTTTTGTTATTAAATAGCTGGTGTAGTTCATATTTGTGACATCAGTTTTATTTTTAATACCAAAAGCAATCATATTTAGTGAAAAATCTGTACTTGCATCTTACAATCAAACACATTTGGTCTGAACTGTAATATATGCAGTAGTAAGGAAAGCCAATATTACATTTATTGTGTATGAAAAATATAACATTGTTGTACCGCCGTATTCCAGCGATTCTCGTATCGTTAAAATTTTGAGAAATATAACTCCGATTTACAGCATACTTGTGAGCAAACACACTACAGCCCTGGATTTTATTTCATTCCCACTGAGGAAATTGGACTGCACGTTGGGCCAACAGAGAACCACTGCCGTTCACTATGGTGACACCTTGACAGTGGGCCCTGTAACCCTACAGCCACCACGCTTCTCCATGAAACACAACTGACTGGTAAAACCGGTACTGCCGCCTTTCCACAGACCCGAGCACGTTTCACTGATCGCCGGGAAAACACGTTTTCCTCTCAGTGAGAGGCTAATCTCCCAGTAAATGTGTAATAATGTCTAAAATGAGCGTTATTCTCCACACAGACAAACACAAAGGTCTCGCGCTCTCCATCCTCCTGTCAAGGCACTGACGCGTTCAGCCCAGTCGCAGACGTCGTACTCACCGTGGGACAGAAAGCGGCACGCAATCCTGACGCGCTGCTCTCGCAGAGCTGCTAAAAGTCCACTACGACAGCACGGCTCCACGCATATTTAGGTGCGCGGCGACGGCAGCTCGGAACCCGGCGAACTGACGCGAGTGCAGCCCGGTATCTGACAGCGGCAGCGCGGTGGGGTGAGGTGCCCACGGGTTCATTGCCGGGCGTTCACCTCTGACCCATCCGAGCCGAAGCTCACGCTGCCGAAGACGAACCAATCGGAGGATCTGGAGGCGGAGTCTGGCAAACAAATAAATCCGGAGGTGTGCCCAATGAGAGTGTAGCTTTCTCTTCCCACGTGATGTCCGCAGTATGGCCTGATCCGACGAGGCATCGGAAGTGCAATGCGCTTGCGCGCGGTACAGATAGCCGTAGCCGCAATACTAATACTAATAGTAATAATAATAATGATGATATGGGAAAATGTATAATACCTTAAGGACAGAAATAAGAAGTGACACAAGCTGAGTATTAAGATATAATAATGCACATCATACTGTGCACATCAAACACCCTGCACATTGTGCTCAGTTTTGTTAACACTTATTTTCTTGGCTCTGTTATGTGTAACACATATGAATGTAGCAGAAATGTGGTATTCCTTAAACACATGTTCTGGCCTAAACAGGAGGTTTCACACTGCCAGAGGGACCTTAGTCAGAGTCACTGTGCCAGAGGCTGTAGGGCGGTCAGCTGTTCCCAGGACAAAGCGTATCTAAGTACCACAGACAGCTGGGACCTGGCTCCTGGTGCCTCTCCAGTGTGGTTGTGCAAGGCGGATGCTCTGGCTCCCAGGCCCAGGCTGGCATGGGATCTTACCCATCAGCATATTTCAACATCTGTGATGGTCAGAACAGGCCAAGGGCGCTGATCAGAAGGTCTGTGGCACGCATCTCCCTGGACTGCTATTGGCAGTTTCATGGAGGAGTATAGGCCTCTACTTTCTTCCTTTTGTACTTCACACTTTGCAATACATGTGACACTGAGTTGCAGTAATGAAGCAGCAATGGGTGAAGCTAGAAAGTTGGGAGGTATGTAACTGTTAGCTACAAAAACCATCTATCCATCTTTAGTTGCTTATCCTGGTCAGGGATATTACAGTTCAGAACCTATCCCAGAATCACCTGTAGCAAAGCTGGGAAGCTATACCTTGGATAGAACACCAATCCATCACAGGCCACTAAAGCCTTCTTTTAGATTACTGTATTTTTCAGACTATGAGTTGTACCATAGTATAAGTTGCGTGTACCAGGTATTTTACCATAGGGCCACAGTGCATTAAATGGGTAAGCCAGGCCAATCATGCATTCGTATTCATAATTGCTTCCTGTATACAACTGAAAACACATCTTACAGATGGATATGTAGATTAATTCAGTAATAGGTTATCATCTTTTTGTTAAACATAAAATGTTCCTGGTATACCAGTGGTTGAAATAAAAGCAGAAAACAGGCCTTGGCTTTGCTAGTGGATAAATGTAAACATAAGGAGCAACCCAAGCTTAAATGTTGAAATGTGTTGTCCCAAATTATATACATGCTGGTCCAAGTCCTCACCAGTAGTGATAAAATTGTCAAAATCTTTGTCTTCCTATCACTGTTACACTGTACAGTGATTCAGAAGGCCCATTTGTGACTAGTGAGTACCTGACCATTCACAACCACAAGGTGATGGAAGAAATGACACCTTCATGAGTTTCTCATTAAGATCTCATATCTGGCTGATATGTATATTCAGGTTGTACAATGAGACAAACAAGCGTATCCAGGAGGCAGATGGCAGTGTTACGGAATGGAAAGGAGACTATGGACACATTTGTGGGTAAACTTGAATGCAGAAAAAACTAACTGGAGAAGTGGGACCTACAGCAATTTACCTAATGCTTGACTGCAAGTATTCCCCTTCCACATGGAGCAAACACGCAATTAGATGAACTCATGGTTTTCTAATAATGATAAATACACCGCCAAGGACATATGGGTGATGGGCCCATTTCTTGCAAGGACAGAACTTGGAGTAACCCCATGTTGAGGATGAGCTCCTGAACATCCAGACAAATTCTCTGTTAAAGAGATTTTTCCCTGGAAAAATAGATACAAACACTTCTGGTTGGCGAAAGGATTGGACAGGACTCCAAGGCTGGGCACACTGTGCAACAACCAGAATAATCCAACCATTTGTCACAACATATTTATCAGAGACAGCATTTAGTGCATTGGTTACAAGCAAAATAAAAGCATTTAACTGATTAGAAGGGCAGTGACTTTTGTCACTAAGAATCACTGCCTTCATTCCATTGCTGGCTGAAGAAATACAGGCCCAGCGCTCCCATTAAAAATAAAATGGTAGGTAGGCATACAATCCAATGACATAAACAGCCCAAAATAACTAATTTCATTTAATTTCTGACTTCATTTTTATATAGAATATAATACCATATGAGCAGGAAATAATGGGTTCCTAAGCCAGACTTCTACCTGTAACAAATTTTATGCAAAATCTGAAATTTTAAAATGTATGTTTGTTTCAATTTTGCTCTTCTGGTGGGGGGACCAAGCCATGAAATCTATCATATGTACCCTTTAGTAGGGGTCCCTTGGAATATTTTCAAACATTTCACTCCTTGATCATCATCATCATCATCATGATTGCCTGTGGCACCCATTGGCGCATAGGGCAGTAACAGAGGCTCTCCACTGCTGTCTGTCCTTGGCCAGCCTCTCAAGGGATGCCCAGGTATAAATAAAGTCTTTCATTTCTCCCTCTGCTGTTCTTCTCCATGTCTGTTTCAGCCAGCCAAGCTTCCTCTTGCCCTCTGGTGTCCAGCAGAGGGCCACTCTGGCTATGGAGTCAGATTCCATCTGCAACACATGACCAATCCATCTCCAGCTCTTCCTGGTGATAAGTGTCTTCATGTGTTCATGTGGCACTGTAGGAGATGGTCGTAGGAGATATTCTGGGGTCAGAAAATTTGCAGGATCCTTTGGAGCCATGAGGTGTGACCTGATGACAGCTTGGCAATGTTGCATTTTATTATTCGCCAGCATTCTGGCCCATACAGAAATGTTGACAGGATACAACTATGGTAGAGCTTGAGGTTAATGTTAAGGCTGCACTGTAATGATCTCCATACGTTGTTCATGGATCTCATAATGTTGGCTTTGTTCAGTCTATTCTTGATATCGTATTCAGCCACACCATCCTACCGGACAATACTGCCCAGGTAGGTAAATTGTTCTGTGCTGGGAAGGTTGGCACCATAGGATGTCACTGTACCAGGAGTCTCAGTGTTGAGGGCCATAGTCACTGTCTTCTGGTTAACCTTTAGCCCAAACGGTCCTCCAAATGTACACAAGCGGTCAGTCTTCTCTTGAATGTGTCTGTGTGAATGTGACATCAGAGCCAGATCATCTGCAAAGTCAAGGTTCTCCAAGGTTTAGAAGAGAGTCCAACAAATGTCTCTCTGTCAGTCCTCAGTCATTCTCCTTATTACTCAGTCGATCACCAGACTGAACAAGATTGCACACCTCTTGGTCATCGTATACTAAGAAAATGTAAAAAAAAGTACTTGCTACAAGATAATTCCCAGTATGTCATACTTTTTAAGTTCTTTAACGCAATAAAATGCATGAACTCCAAGTGGAATAGTGGCTAGAACCTAAGGGTTTGGCTTTGAATCACACCTCCTTTGTGAAAACATAAACCTGGAAACCATTTCTAAAACCATTTTTGGAAGGTAAATGATAGTTAATAATTATGAGACACAGAATTAAAAAGTAGTTCAGGTATGAGGTGAGTACCGTGGCAGCAAATGATCAGAGATTAACTGATGGCCTGCCTGATTCCTGTGTTCTGGCTGTTTTCAGTAGATCACTTAGGGTCATGTAATGGATGGCCACTGTATAAATATGATCCTATGCCCCCTAGTGGTATTTTGTTGACACTGCAAGAAATATTATTTGATAATGTCTGCATATTTACTGTATTTTACTTCCATTTGCAGTGGAAGGGTTGTATACTAAGCTACTTTACTTGTTTATAATGCATGATGGTTTTTACTGGATCAGTTCAGGATAAGTAAGGTTATCACTAGTATTACAGCAGAATATGGGACTGAACTCTGTATCTTCTGAGTCCATATATGTTAGTGTTTAGATCGGCACTGGAGAGCCTCTTAAGCCCATTGGAAATTTTGGGCACCACTTGTGGTCATGAGTCAGGGAGCAGAACAGGTGAACCTGCATCAGTGTTGTTTCATGCCACAGTGTGTATTGGTGTAGGGAGACACACACCAACAACTGAGTTAGCTGTTGAGCCCTGGAGCTTTAGCCAACATTAAAGGGAGACAACAGAGTTTCTTACAGCTATGTGTGTTGTGTGTGTTTATGTGCTACTTGTGTGGATGCGTGGTCAGGTACAGCCAAGATCAGACTAAAGATGAGCATTCAGACCCAGTTTGTTGCTTAATAGCACACACATCACAGGACATCAGGGTTAATGGGCATGTAACTCATTCAGGAGGGGGTGTGGGCAGATCCATGGAACTGAGGTTGGTTTCATTAATGATTGCCATTTGCAACAACCAGCAGAGTCCAGCTCTCTTTTTATGTTCCTGCTATTTGTGGTTAAATCCTTTCCTACAAATGAAACACCATGATGACATTATGTAATAATTTTAACAACTTTCTTTCTTCTGAATGCTCTTTTGAGATTTTGAACAAGACATTTACTTTATGATGACACTTTAAGGTTCACTGGCATTTCAAAACCCAAGTTGTCTGAATCATGGTTCTTGGCTGTAGTGAGACACAGAGTGTGGCCCTCCAGACTCACATCTCTGGCCTATGACATCACAGAATGTGGTCTGCATGTCATGCCTGGTCCCCACTAAGGGCAGGGGGTGTGACATGAGGATATGACTTGGCGGAGATGATGATGGAAACAAAATAGCTAGTGGGCAACAGGTGGCACAGTGGTTAGGGTTATGGTTGCAGTTCAAAAGTCTGCTCCTGCTGTATGACCATTGATCAAAATATCCAAAATGTGTGTAGTAAAAATGATACTGCTGTATATATAGGCAAATCACTTTAAGCTTTAAGTTGCTTTAGAGAAAAGAGTAGCTAAGCAAATAGACAAAGATATAATATATTTCTCCATTTAATTTACCTAGATACAAGCTTGGATGTATTGCATAGTGTGGTGTCTACTATGGGGACGTGAATTCAACACAATGCTCAGAAAACCTGCCTTAACTTTTTTCTGCACAGCAGATACTTGAACATCTGTCTGCTGAGATTTTTTTTATTCTTAGGGTAAAATACCAACAGTCTCGTTGGAGAGTGACTGTCAGGATGCTGTCGGGGATGAGGTAAGGGACCCAAATGCAGACACAACACAAGGGACTGGATTTACAAAGGACAAGATGTTCACACTGAACCGCAGAGATAGCATGTGGTAACTATTGGCAGCTACGGATGAGATCCCGTGCTTGAGCTGACCAACCCTGTGCCTTTTATCACTGATCTAATGAGTAGATCAGGTGCAGCTGCGATGGGTAGACGGGCCGTACCTATCCGGTTCCGGACAGTGACATACACACGCACCAGTTGTACTCTAGTGTACTCATAATTCTATAAATGACACACATGGAGGTATAAATTTTAATGATATAAGGGGAATTAAGTTTGGCAGTATATACACTGTTCAGCCAAAAAAAGGGCAACACCTGGATTTAACTTAGTGTTATTATCTGCGTTTGCTTCAGTTGGTCAGGTCTAGGTTCAGCAACATTATGTGCCCAAAAATGAGGTCAGCTGACTACCCACACACACACACACACACACACACACACACACACACACACACACACACACACACAGATACTGCGCAGAACCCTCAAACTCCCAGGACCCAAGGTTGAGGAAGGTACACACACATACCACCCCCCCAATTAGGGGAAGGCGACAGGGAGATTTATATATATATATATATATATTTTTTTTTTTTTCTGGGAATCACATTTAAAAAGGATGGAGTAATCTTATATTCAAGGACTGGACCTATAAAGGTCAAATACCGTACATCACCTGTAGGTGGCGTCACTTATCCACTGGCATCAGTTATCCACAGAAATGTTTAACTGAAGTGAGCGAGAGTGAAAAATGGTGAAACCTCAAGGCGGTCTGGAAGAAAGGAGCTCAAAGTTAGGCCAAATTAACCAAGGAGTGAGGAGGAGTTATGATTTTAATTTTAAGATGAGGGTGATCATTGAGGCTGAGGTGTCAGACAACTCTCAGGCAGCTAAGAAGTTGCAGAATGTCGTGTTTGAAGAGGCCAAAAAGAATGGCTTAAAAATGCAAATACAATAAATATGAATAAACATGATGTTTCCTCTTAAGATAACATATGATGTTCCAAAAACATTTTTCTAAAAATGTGTAGAAAAAGAGAGGATCGTCTTATATTCTAGCTAGTGTGCATATATATTTCATTTCTGTTTGAAGAAGGGAGAAGTACAAAAGATAATGTCTAAATCTGAAGAACAGTTTGTGCAAAAAAGAACGTGATGCTAAAAATGAAATATTATTTACGTATGTGCAGGAAAAGAGATGAATGGCTTGATTGGTGCTTGACAGCTACTCACTCATAGCAAAACGTTTGAGTCTGGAGATTTAAGACTTACTGATAAGAGACAGAACTGTATATGGAATTGGAGATAATGACTCAAAAAGGACAGAATTTAACATTGGACAAAGCAGTGCAGACTAGCAGAAACAGTCACACTGCAAACAAGAGCTCTGCACAACATGAGTGAAAGTAGAGTGCAAAGAAAAAGCAACACACAGGAGAACGAAAGAGCCACAGCCACAGAGAAAGAAAAAGAATGAGGGCGGTGTTTGTGGTAGATGGGGAAATAAGTACACAGTTTGTCATGCAAGTGGAAAAACTTTGACAAAATGTGGCAGAAATAGTCACTTTGTTAAATGTCCCAAAATGGATGACCACCCCGAAGAAAGTGCACACAGCCAATGAAAAGGAAATTAAAGAATTTAAAATAGATACAGTTGAAAATTACCACTGAATGAATAAAGACTGTTAATGCTTTTACCAGCAAATGGCATAGCTACACAATTGAAGCTTGACACAGGCACATAAGTATTTCCATAGAAAGACCACAGTACGCTGGCAAAAAAGGACCCAAGATACAGCCAGCAAGGATCAAACACATTTCAGAGGACCCCCGTAGAATGAAAATGGTTTGTAACTATGAACCACAAAGGCACACAATTTAATATTGTAATACCCTGGTAAGCCCTCAGTACATATTCCTAGAAAGTTGACCAGTCAGCAAATCAGTGAGAAAAGGTCATTAAAAAATGTAATCTCGTGAAATAAGTAAAAATACAAATACAGTAGAAAAATAACAATCTTTTATTAAAAATCTGATCAAAAATGCATACTGTAAATGGTTGTTTCTCATTTATCTTTGCATTTATCTTGTATGCATATGTGTGAAAATATGTAGGGAGATATTTGAAATGCTGAAAAAAAAATCAATAAAATGAGGAAAGATGAGAATTCTCCTCTGGATGGAATCATCAGTGATTGTTTTTTTTGTAATAGATGCCATATCTGTGTTTCCATGGTGAGCTCCTGCCTCCTGGTCCAGTGAAACACACACAACCCTTGATGTGTAAATAAAAATATGCAGATTAGCTTATCGTTGCTTTTGGGAGGCCTGCAGAACAAACAAGTTCATAGTAGTGGGTCAGAATGAAAAAAAAAATGTAAAGATCATACAAAATTCATCTGAACACAGAATGCGACTGCCCGCATGTATTTGTGCTTTTTGGACTTAGCTGTGTTGTTTAGAAAACCTTTGTTTTGGACCTTTGTTAAGGCTGTTTGTTTTGTGAGACATGGGAAGATACGGATGCAACGACTCCTTGACCTTCAGGTGCCACCATTCACCACGGAAACAATTGATACTCCCTGGATGGAGTTGCGTATGTTTTATTTCTATTGAAATAGGTCACACATAATATCTCGATGAGTTATTGTAAAAAATAATATAATACAAACATTAAAATTGAGGGGAAAAAGCCTTTCACAACTCTGGAAGTCTTCATTCAGGGGCTGTGATCCACTAATGGGAGGAGGGAAACACAACCCTGACCTCTATTCATGCTGTATGTCTTCCTACCTATGACCACTGCAGTTTTAACCCTTTGCATGATGGTGCCACTTCATTTGCATGAAAGGGAGGAACATTAAGAGTACTCAGTGGACCCTTTTTCAGCACCAGAATCACTCAGTTTGGACAGGAATTGCAAGGAAACACTTGGATGCCCCCTAATTTAAGTATAGTACAATGTACATTATCCAAACATAAATTATCCAAAATGTCAATTATATGAACCCCTGCCCTCCAAATAAAAAAAAGTCTCCTGTTAGAACACTGGTTGTTATGCTGAAGTGTTACTCCTTCCTTGTAATGCATTCATCTATGATTATTTATTTGAAGATCAATGCAGTATAGCACAGAAATAGTTGCAATTTGGCTTTGCAGCAGTTAAAAATTTAATTTTTACCTTAGCTACTGTGTAGACTCAAGACTATCCCCCGTAACGTTGATGCGCCATTCTGTATTCTGTAATAGCTGTGATCTCACAAGTGTGTTGGGGGGCAGTTAGGTTTTACTCAGCCTGTACTGCGAGGTTATTGTATGCATTTTGTTTCTCATCAATCAATATTCCTGTTCCCCCAAAGTGAAAGGCTGTGTCATTTTGCTTTTTCAGTTTCAATACTGCTGCACTATTGTGTTAATGACTGAGTTTACAGACAAAAGACACTGCCGTGTGTTGTCAGTCGAAGACAAGATGATAATTATTAATGGACTGGACAAGGACAAAACTGGTGTATCTCTTGCTAAGATTTTTAATGTTTGTTTTAATTTTCCAAACTGTTTCATTAACTGAACCAACCTCATTATTTTCACCACATCACTTCACTTCACTGCTACAATGCTGTGATTTGTTAACTGCAGTGAAGAAGAAAGGCCAACACCTGGACAGAACCTCATATAAAGCTGTGCCTTTGACAGGCATCTCCAGCAGCCTGTCCAACCCAAAACCCGAGCCTGCCCAGCCTAATTGGGTCAGACTACTTTTTTCTGGTCCTTTCTGCAGCTCGATCCAGGGTCCAACAGTTGCTCTGTTAATCGGAGGTGACAGGGCACCACAAAAGCCCCTTAAAGAAGTCAGTTTGCGTTGCTGTATTACTGGATGGGTCTCTCTAATTGGGGGCTCTGGTGGTCGGAGAGGGCCAGGCAGGCGGCAGACGGCGGCTCCTGGACAATAGCTTGTCTGCGCCCCCTCCTGCGTGCCGCCCTCCTCCCACCCCCATGGAATAACTGTGAATGTTGTAATGTGAGTTTATGTGAAGGGACTGCCTGTCCTGCAGCAAGACCACTGGTTCCTGCCAGGCCAGTGGTCACCTTTTCCAGCAAGATACTTTCACTTATGAACAAGTATTATGCAGGAATTTAAAAAACACAATTGTGGAAGATGGAATTTAAGTACAGTTCAATTATTACAGCACATTTAAAAGTTATTTGCTGTTGGGTGTTGTTATATCAGATCTTACCTTTTGCTATGTTACTCTCATTTAAAATCGCTTACAGTCCTAGGCGACAGGGGATGGCACACGTCAGTGTGGCGAAGACCTTTCCTGACTGCAGGTAAAAATAGAAGTTTGGGTTTTCTACATTGAATCAGTCACTGGCTTTTTAAACGCCTTCTTCAAAATTTTCAAAATAATTGCAGTGCATTTTCCTGTCAAAATGTGGAAAAAAGAGAGACACTTAAGAAAGGGGTTACCAGATAACCAGCATAAAGGAAACACTTTTATTAAGTTTATATTAACATAAAAATCAATTAAAAATATTTTTATAATAAAAACCTGAGTTTCATTGCCTTCACTCTCCTCTCTGTATAAAAGAAAACACTTTTCTGACTCTTAACCCTGATATTTGTGACAGCCATCCAACATGCAGACGTGTTTTCTTGACTTTTTCTCACAGGGCCTGACCACAAAGCAGCACAAACACCAAGAGTCTGAGTATTTCCGTTCAAAGTCACGTCCAACTAAGTCAACATGAGAAATGCTATTTACAGGCCCTTGTACGGCTTTGAATAAATTGAATAAATTAATATCTTTGTGACCCGGGGAGGATATGCATTATTTACATCATTTTTAGTTGCATAAATAATTCATATACAGTTAAATGTCAGGTTAGATGTTAAAGGCAACCAGTTTTCAAGACAAGATAGTTTGCTCCAATTTCCTTTTTTCTTCCTCAGTTCCATCAATACAAATGCCGCCCGAGTGTCAAACATTCATCTGCAACTGTTTCCTTTTCATGGAGTGCAAATTCAGTGGCTTAACCTCTGCCCTTTATTAATAGAATGTAAGGACTGTGTGTGCGATACCTCCATCCAGTTCTGGTTCTGTCCTCAAGCATTACTTTTTAATGCGTACACAGAGAGCGTCTACATGAACTAACTGTCGGATGCCTGATTTTGTGAGGTGAAATGATTGTTCGCTGCTTTGTTCTCTTCAGAACCAGGCCCAAAGGACTGCACTGTGTCCAACTGCATGGTAAGCTGGACTGACCCCTTGACTAATGCTTAATCCTCTGCCGGTGGGGTCCTTGCAGGGAAGGAGTCTCTCTGACCCTCCAGCCCACTGACAAGTCTCTGGATGCTTTGGAGTTCGCTAGCAGACTCCCTTAATCCAGCTTTTGTCCTGTGGGTGGCGCCCAGCCTTGCAGCTGGACTTTGGTGTTCGGGAGCTGGTGTGGGGCTCGGGTCATGGCTGCTGAGCCCGCAGGGGTCCCACCCTGAGTTCAGTGCTGTGACTGAGCTTGGCAGCTGATAGGGGCTGAAGCGCAGCCGTGACCGAGTGGAGCTCAGCAAGGGGCTCCGTGGTAAGGAGGCATTACCTGCACTTCCAGGCAGGATGGAGGCAGCGGCGGCAGCAGCAGCCATATAGCTGTATGGATATGGGAGCATCGTCCCGAAGGCAGGCATGTGGATGCCCTGTTGGTGACACACAGCAACAAACTCATCACACACTCATTACTCCAGTTGCTTAACCATTACAAACTAAAATGAGAACTCGGCTTAAGAGCTATAAGAAACTGAAGCTAGCCCTCACTGTTCATTCGGCATAAAATACCTTTCTGGCCCAAATATAAGACGGTATTTTTTCTGGGAATTATAGTACATTCAAAAGAAGATAGTGACATCATATTCAAGGAATGGACCTACAAGGGTCAAATATCGTATAACACCAGTAGGTGGCATTATTTATTCCCTGGTGTCAGTTATCCACAGAAATGATTGATTAGGGCGAGTGGGTGCAAAAGATGGCGAAACCTTGAGGTGGACTGGAAGAAAGAACCTCAAAGTTAGGCCAAGCGAACCATGGATGGAGGAGGAATTACGATGCCAATTTTAAGGTAAAGGTGATCAATGAAGCAGAGGTGTCAAACAACTCTCAAGCAGCCAAGAAATAAAAAGTTACAGACTGTTATGTTTGAAGATGGGGAGCCTAAAAAGTATTAAAAATTCAAATACAGTAGATAAGAATAAATATGATTTTTCTTTCTTAGATAAGATACGATGTTCAAGATGCAGGGGACAGAAAGAAGTGGAAACAATTGATCCGCTGTGGCGACCCCTAACGGGAGCAGCCGAAAGATGAAGAGGAAGATAAGATATGATGTTCCAAAAGTTAGTTTTAAAAAAGAGGGGGGGGGGGGGTCATACCAACTGTACATGCATACCACCCTTGTCATATCTGTTCAGCACTCTGTGTCACTGCAATGAGAAGAGCGTTATATAAAAATAAAATTGAACTGAATCTTGTAATCGACATCGTCTTATATTTGGGCCAGCATGGTAATACGCTAGGTCCTCATTTAATGAATTGTTGAATTTGGGATTTTTGACAATACAAACTTTTTTCATTTTATTTCTAGTTACAATTTCTTATTTATTTTCCAAAATCTTGGTCTGCAAATGAACTGAACACAACCTGCATTTACCCTCTCAGCCAACAGACGGCAGTAAAAGAACACACAAAGAAATAAGAGTGAGGGACAAGGAAAGCTGATCAATAACAAGATGATTGAAGGGATAAATCAGTTAGCGATAGGCTCTCTATGAGAGTTTGTGGAGGCAATGTATTCTTATTTTCATTCATTCATTTAATGTTTTAAAATGGGACTCAAAGTTATATACTTTTTCAGTGGCATCTGGGAGGCATAGCAAGTAGCTGGTCTGTCCTAACTTTGGATGAAAAGAGGCTCCAGTGTAGTTTGCCTCTTCTCTTCATGTCTACATGCAGTGCCTCTGGGTGCTCTGGTTTCCTCCTACAGTCCAAACACGTGTGTTTTAGCGTCACTTCCCAAAAACTGTCCATAGTTTGTGCATGTGTAGCCACCCTGTGATGGACTGACATCCCATCCAGGGTGCAGTTTCCCAGCTTGGCACTCAGACACCCATCAAATTCTGGGACAGACTGCTGCAACCCTGACCCAGGCAAAGCAACTACAGATGGATATACAAAAAAATATTTTTTAGTCTGCAATATGGGTCTTTAAGATTTTTACAGAACCTAACAAACAAATAAACTGAACAACATTTGTATCATTGAGCTTTTTTGACTGTAATTTAGAGGTTAAAAGGTGGCAGCAGATGCCACAGTGGTTATAAATGCAGTCTTTTACTTTGAAATCCACCTCCTTGCTGTATGCAGCTTAACACTTTGTACTGCTTTGGAAAAATATGTCAGACTAATGAACAAGTGGGTGGCTGTGGCTCTGGAAAAAAGTGAATTACACACTTCTGGACACAGGTGTGTTTGCAAACTGGGAACCCCAGCATGGTGGGTGGCTGTGGCTCTGGGAAAAAAGTGAATTACACACTTCTGGACACAGGTGTGTTTGCAAACTGGGAACCCCAGCATGGTGAAAAATGCTTTTGTTTGTGATTCTCTAAAAGTAGGCGACCTTGCAGATGTTTGCTTTCTCAGAAAGAAAGCAGGAGAAGAAGCAAAGAGGCCCTCACTTATGCTCTAGGTGAACATTTGGAAAGGGAACTAAATATATGAAATACATGTGAATATATATTACCTTAAATAATTAACACTTCACATATAAATATGTGCGTGCGTGCATGTGTGTGTTTGAATGTCAGTTGAACCACATCTGGTGGATGGACATCAGGACAGGTGTTTTACCTGGGAAGTGAGCATGTGCTGTGACAGATGAAGGGGGAAGGTGCATGACCCGCCTGCAGTCTGGCCAACCAGTGCTGTGTCCTCTAGGCTTGCTGCCAAGGAAATGGACGACAGCAGGTGGCCCATGCCCATGGTAGACAGCGCCCTTGGGGTCACAGTGAACTGGCCTGGGTGGATCAGCAAGGGATGCCCTGCACCCAGGTTGCTGTACAATGGCTGCCCGTGCAGTCCAGAGAGAGCCAAAGCCTGCAGCTGGGTGGTGCTGAAGTGAGATGGGCTGTCTGAGTGCTGCACACGGGGAGAGGTGTCCTCCCTGCTGCTGCTGCCCGGGCTCTCGGCTTCTTCTTCTTTCCTGTTCTGGCTCTCTGTCTGCTCTCTGTCCAGGGCTTTGACTCTGGCCAACAGGCTGCTATCTTTCTCAAGGTCCTCCTTCTTATCTTGGCCCAAGTGAACAGAGGAGGCGGCGTGGTTGTCTGGTGTGACTGAGCAAATCTCAAGACACTCTGGTTCCTGGTCAGTGTCTGCACTGATTTTCCCATCTGTTCAAAAGACAAATGCACAAGGGTGTGAGTGTGTGTGTATGTGTGTAGAACTGTACATGCAGTCAGTGGTGCTTGGCATGGGAAATCATGTTATTGGTGCAAAAGAGGGTCATGTGACCATTTGTCTGCTTTGACCGCTAGGTGACGCCCCCTCCCGTTTTTGTGTACTGGTGCAGACAAATGTAGTTGGACCCCATATCCGGCGCGGGGGGTCACATGGAAAGATTTACAGGAATTTAAAACAGAGGAAAAACAACAGCTATTTGTTATCGTTTTTTGTTAATGTTTTTTTTCTTCTTTTGTGAATAAAAAGTTACTACTGAAATGTAAAATTTACTACATTTCTAATACAGAACCATCCAGACGGTTCCAGCTCCTCCACTTGGTACCGGGGTGTGTAAACCAAACTGTGTGCAAATGGCGTGTGAACGGTGCGTAAATGATGTGCAATTGACTGATACCTCTGCAGGCTCCGCTGACCCCCGGTGGACTCCTCAGCGCCCTGGGGGGTGATTCCTCACCAGTGACAGGATCACAAGAGGAAGTGTCAGAGTCCACGACATCCCGCTCAGCCTTGCACTGGTCCTCGAACCCCCGCAGTGTGGGAAGGCTTAACTGTTTCCTGGGGAAATTTAACCTAATAATAATAATAATAATAATAATAATAATAATAATAATAATAATAATGATAATAATAATAATGATAATAATAATAAAAACTCCCAAACTATATTTTTAATAATGTAAATATGATTTAATATTAGCTGTGAAAGGAGGAGTACATTGCAGTGTTTTGTGTGAAATGGACTGATGGCGATGATGGTGCGTTCTACCTCTTCTCTCTTCTCCCGTTCCCAGTGTCTCTGAAGCCTTTGGCGAACGGGTTGTTGTCGATCTTCAGCTGGGTGATCTGATGCAGAAAGGAAGTTCATTTCAGTCAGAAAAGCGCGGGGAGGCCTGAGCATGGAACCCAGGAACGAACTCTTCGCGGTATCAGATCCACATCGAAGTGCCGCCAGACCATCGCATCCAACTGAGTTCCGTTCCTGCTTCCCTGCGGGGGACACGGGTCCTGCATCTGTCACTTCTGTCGCCTGTGTCGCCTGTCCTCCCGCTGCGTTCCACGCTTTTACTCACCAGCAGTTTTTTTGCTCCCAAAAGTCCCGGCTAATGAACTGGATGGGTACAATGCGCCTTTGAATGGAAACGTGACATATTTCCTTTCTTTTATTAACTGCACCGCGTGCATAAATTGGAAAATGTATACCAAATTTTACAATATGTAACTATTTCCGTCAAAAGGGGAATTAAGTGGTTCTGGACCGCGCACACCGCACTTCACTGCTGCTTTTATTAATTCTTTCTCGGGGTGTGACGCTACACCTTGGACGAGATGGTAGCCCATGGGAGGAAGCCCCCCGCCCACACACGCACACACACGCACAGGGGGCAAATTACAGTGACAAACCGACCTGAAGGTCTTTGCACTGTGGGAGGAAACCGGAGCGCCCAGAAAAACTCCACTTAGACTGAGCCCGCAACTAAAGAGAACGGCGCCACTCGCTGCACCACCACGACGCCTTATTATTATTATTATTATTATTATTATTATTATTGTTATTATTATTATTATTATTATTATTATTATTATTATTATCCGTGAAGGTTGTGTGCTGCACGACGCCCATTTTACCTTCAACTCTATATTTGCGTGTAATTGTAAAGTCGTGTAACTGAATTGTTAAAGACAAACGCGCAGGTGATTTACCCCGATTTCACCGTGCAGTTCTAGTAGTTGAAGGTGATTTACCCTGATTTTACCTTGTCGTTCTGGTAGGCCGTGACGGCGGTGAACACGGTCTCCGGGAACACGTAGGTCCTGAAGGTGCTGTAGGGAAGCTTGAGGATGTCGTTGGCCCGAACGATGTGGAACCGCGGCTGGTACTTGTGCATGGAGTTCAGAATCGTCTACAACAATGAAAATAATAAAATAAAAATAAATTTATTAAATGTAAACGTCACTGATCAGTAATAACAGGAAATGTTCTGCACGATGTAACTGAAACCTAGAAAACTTTTTTGAAATTTCGAGTTTCGCACCAAATACTGGACGTAAATGAGCTTTATTCACGATTTAATATCAAATCTATTTTTGAAGTTTTTCATTGTATCCTACAAACAGTGGAAAATAATGTTTACTTTCAGCCCGATATTTTTAAATGATCGCAAGCTTTAGCATTAAACCCCAGAATAATAAACTGTGTACTTTATTAAAATTTGTGTCTGGACGGTTTACGTTGGCCAGAAATGTTAATCCACTCCTTGTTGCAGGAATTATTTCAAATTCAGCAGAACTCAGAGCTGCACTACAGGTGTCTCACACAGGAAAGAATAACTTTTATTTTATGTAAAATAAAAGTAGAGAAATGTATTTTCTGACAGTTCATGCTATAAGAAAACAATGTTGAAATGTTTCCAAAACGTTTGAAATGTTCTTGTTCTTGTAATTTTTTGATTACAGTACATCGATTAAATAAACTAAGGAGATCATAGTTAAAATTTGCTGACAAAGTTACATATTCCCTCACCGCTGAGTGAATTTAAACATGGTATAAATGTGGTATAAATATGGTACAACCCCAGTGCTTAACAGCATTTGATTCAGCACGAGGACGTTGCACAGTTGCTTTTTCAGTCAAACGGAATACATAATTTAAAAAAGAATAATAATGAAGAACTTTGGACTCACTACGAATGTAAGAAGAAAAGCAGTGCATGAATTTAACACCTTGATTCAGTTCTGTTATAGCCGAAATATTAAAAATAAAGTGGATTATAAATAACATTTCAGATAACACCCGCAGGTATTGAACTAAACAAAAATCACAGCAGCGCTCGTGACCATTGCAGCCACCGTCACGGAGCAGAATCCTCACTTCGGTTATTCGAGTAATAAATTATTATGTTTTAATTTTATTTCCTTACTCGTTATGCTTCTTAAATCACTTTTACGCCCACTCAAGTGCTGTCATTTCGACAAAAAAGCAAAATCCTCCGTTTCTGACACCGTAACACAGCCACACAAAAACGTCATGCAGACCATCCCTGCCTAAAATTATTATTAAAATATTTAAAGTACAGTCAAAAACATTAACACTATAACCTGAATTGGTGATTTATCTGTAAGCTTTGAAAAGCCTTGGGCAGATGGATGGTCGCGGATGTGTAACAGGTGAACAGAGATATTGTTTTCAAATAAATTCACAAATTAAAGTGTAATAATAAATAAGGACATTTATTCTCACTGCTGTATGCGAATAAAAACTTCAACCTAATCCTTCATCCTAACCCCAACCCACAAGAAAAGTCATCTTCTCCATCCTGCTCCATCTCCTCCCTCCATCGTACATCTTGATCCCAACCTGCCTATATGGGGGGGTTCTACACCACAAACTGTTCTGCTTATAAATGTTATTTACATGCATCAGCACTGAAAGGAAAGAACATAACTACCTTAACAAAAGAACTAAACAAATTGTGCAAATATTGTTTTGACTCATAATTGAGGTCTGGAAAAAATACTAACACTGTTACTATGTTTTCATTTTAAACACAATATTCTGCATATCTGTGTTCCGCAACTGTGGACCAGCATTCGAACATCTTCAGTTGTGCATCTCCTCCACAACTAAGAACCAGTTTGTTTATTATTAATTATTCAGTTGTTCTGAAGCCCTTAGGTTAGTTATGCAAGTGTGCTGAAAACCAGGATATGTTTGTGTGGAGCACTCACAAATCCATGCTTGTCTGAGATGTTGTTGGTCAGCTTGAGCTTGTGGAAGGTCACAGGCTTGGCCATCCACTGCTCTCCCGTGGCTGGGCTGTCCGGGTGAATGTACATCCTTTTGGGCATCTCGGGGTCGGCCTTCCCTGCCACCATCCAGTGCGAATTGTGGAACTTGTACCTGCCGTCGTCTGCCGACACGACGTCCATCAGCAAGATATACCTGGCCTTTTTGTCCAGACCCTCCACTCGTACCTTGAACGGTGGAAACATCCTCCTGGAGCCGGAGAAGAAATGTGCAAATCTCCAGACTAATATTTTAGTAAAGGAGTTAAATCTGAGCTATTTGGTTAATTTTTATGACAATTACTATTTCAATAATAATATCTGTAGATGATGACTCAAACTTTGAAGTCTGCCGAGTTCAGTAGTTTCCTGTCAACTTACCAGTAAGGTCTAAACTGTGAAAAAAATGCAGGAATTTATATCGTCAAAAACTTGCATGTTTTTTAGATAGTTATTAGGCTGAGATTTTCTTATTTTTTTTGAGAATAACATTAATGCCCATAAGTTGAACAGTCATACTAAACTGTTTAATTTTTGTATTTTCAGACATTCAGCATGAAATATATGCAACAACAGTGTGAATAAGCATCTGAAAATATTTCATAAACTTCATTTCATTCCGAGAGTGAAGCGTTGTCCAAAAACGGATACCAAATGTTCCAGCTACATTTTGTGAACTAAATCCCCTGGACGCATCTTTCACAAAGCACTGTTTTACTGTTGGTCACCATTGCAAAAACACCCCTGTGCATCTCCCTGCACATACGTGTGCATGTGCGTGCGTGCGTTTGTGTGTAAAATTCAGGTTGGAGCCGGATGTGGAAATGCAGGTTGTTTCCCTTTACTGGGTTATCCAGTGAAATAAATATAAATAAAACTCTACAGCTGTAATACTTGGGCTGAAGAAGGACAAATAGAGTTTTTAATGATCAATAAAAATGGTAACATCAGGTGTTTCACTCTGAAGATGAACTGCTTGACTGTGTTTGCTGACCATTCATATAGCACGAACCTCCAGAAAAAAATTATTTTAATAAAACAATAATGTGGCCGTCTGTAAAGCAAGCTGCCCCCCACCTGCCTGACTTGGTGATGACCATCTCGGTGCCAATCTTGTGGAACTGGTCCCACAAGTCTTTAGCTTCCAGGGTCACCTTGGGGTCATCCTCTGCCGTCTCCTCCAGCTCCAAGCTCTTGAAACTGTGGAGGGGGGTGCCGTGGGTGTGGTGGTGGGGTAGACCCAGCGCCCCTGACAGTCCGGGCTCCAGAGGGGGCTTCCCGAGGGTGCTGGGGGGCAGCGCCAGGGCCGGGAAGAAGGAGGGCTGGGCGGCCGCGAGGAAGGCAGATATGGAGAAGTCCAGTGGCCGGGGGGCCTGGAAAGGGTGATACGCCATGGTGGATCCGGAAAACACTGGGTCTCTCATCGGTGCATCCAAGAAAGCGAGATGAAACAATCAAAATGCAAAAACTGAGATGACAATGAAAAGCACCAAAGTGATCAAAACCTCCGGGTGAAACAACTGCGTGCTGTAATGAACTCCGGCAGAGACACATGAGCCTCTGCAGGGATGAAAGTGAAGCAAAAAAGTGGACCAGAAGCAGAGTCCAAGAAGATGTGTCCTTAACCATCCGCAGTGTCACAGCAAATGCTGCTGGGAGTCGCTGCCCTGCAGGGTCCAGGGCAGAGGCGCAGTTGCGGAGTAGCACACATCTCCACGTTTCCAAGCAGGAAGCCGTCCACTGTCCAGTGGGACAGAGCTACCGGGACTCCGGCTTGCCAGTGGAGCTCTGAGGGCTTCATGTACTCCTTCTGCCTTCATGGCCCCCACAGGGCTGTCCCTCCCTCTCATTACTGAGCCCACGCCTTCTGGACCAATGGCTGCTCCTTGTGGGCGGGTCTCTAACAGCATGAACTGTGTGTGTGTGCGTGCGTGTACATGTGTGCGTGTGTAAACCTGGCTTACTTTACAGAGTCCATGTAATCTTTAAATGCATACACAAACCATCTATGGAATTATTTTATATCTAGTATATCGTATTATTCCGTCTGTCAATCATTTTTTCAGCGCTGTATGTCACTGAGAAAGGGTTCTTTATAAAAATTAACAGATTTGAACTGAAGCGTGCGTGTGCGCACGCGTGTGTGTGTGTGTGTGTGTGTGTGTGTGTGTGTGTGTGTGTGAAGAGCATAAGCCCTGTTGACAGAATTAAAAATGTAACCAGTAAGGGTGACTATAGGATGACTGACCCAACAACAACCTGTACACAGTGAATACAGTGAAGAAGCCAGTGTACAAAGTTTGCGCTGAACAACTCAAATAAATGGAGTAAATCAATATACCAGACACAGTAAACACAGTAAATGCAACAAACACATCAAACGCAGGGAATGCAACAAACTGACCAACCTAAATGTAGTAAATGCTGTGAACAAAATGAACTCATCAAACACATGAAACAGCTGAGGACAGTGAATGCAGTGATACCACTGAATATGGGGAACATGGTAAACACGGTAAAAAGAAACCCTGTACAGAGAGACCTTAATGTGGACGGCAGGTAAAAAATAGTACAAAGTAGTCTATACCATTGATATTGAGCACCGTACAAGTCTATATCATTTATTCTGGTACAAAATAGTGTATACCATTTATACTTGGTACAGTACAAGTCTATACCATTTATTTAGAGTACAAAATAGTCTATACCATTTATATTGAGGACAGCACAGGTCTATACCATTCATTCTGGGTACAAAATAGTCTATACCATTTATAATTGGAACAGTACAGGTCTGTGCCATTTATTTTCAGTACAAGAGAGTCTATACCGTTTTTTATTGGGGACAGTGTAGTATTATTATATTTTTATAATTAAATTTGGGTTTTTATTTGAGTTCATTAAAAATTCAGTAAATTGGTAGCCGTTTATAGCTGTGTACAGAGTACTAAATGAACCCAAAAGAAATCTGCTGTTGGGGACTCTTTCAAACTTTTCACTTAAACTGTTGAATTTCTTTTGCCTCAACTTTTTTGCTGCTGGACGATGCGATTGTAGATTAAGCATTGGCATCCCATCGCCCCTCTGCTGTTCCCCGGTGTTAGTTTTCCTCATCTCTGGCTGTGTCTTGCTTGGACTTCGCTAGAATGTTCGGGAACACAGATGCGCACACGGTGATGACCCATGTCGCGCGCGGACCTTAGGGAAGACCACACGTTGACCTGCGATTGCTCGGTGTTCCATGCTGCGCTGGCGCCCCACTCGGTCCCCATGACGATGCCAGATGACGATCAGGCAGTCCCTTCTTTTCTGGCAAAGAGGCAGCAGATGGAGGTAGGGTCTGAAGGCCGATGAACCGTGCGTGTGAACCTCCTCAGTGAAGGATACCCTGTAAACATCTTCGAAGGACGAAGTTGAGGCCGCTTTATCTCCAGCGCGGGATTCGAACCATCATGACACGGTTCAGTCTCGCGCTCCAACCTGTTTTGGTTTCCGAGCCCCTGCCCTCCTTGGTTTTAATTCTAGTTTTTGGTGAAATTTAGCCCTGATTCCATGCAAAACTGTGCGCCTTTCCAAAAAAGAGTAAAAAATATATGAAGCAAAGCGAAATACATTTTACGCATTTTTAATATTAAATGTTAATATCTGACATTGCATATGTATGTAAGTAGGTTGTTTTTAAACAATGACTCTGCTTTCACAGTAAACTCAAATACAGAAATAAATGTAATTTATATAAATTGTAAGTCTATACAATATTTTACATCTTACTGTATCCTCTTTGCCTGTCGCCGTACTTTACACCGAACCGCAAAATATCGTAGGTTACTACCTAATGTTAATATAATCTATTTAATTTTTAATTGAATTTAGGAAAAGTGTTAACTAACCTCCTTAATGTGGTTTTTCTACAGCAAATGCGGCAAAAAACTGAGATATTTAATGAAGAGATTAGAAAACGAATTTAGAATTTTGTCTAAATAGTAACATAGGTCCGGATAAAAGAAAATGCAGCACGATTGCCGAGATGGTCAAACCAAACTTGTTTTTGCAAAAACGAGGCTTGCTTGTATTTAATCGTATTTTTTGCGTTTACACACTCAGGTGTGTATGTTTGAGTTCCCTCCACTGCTTTACTTTAAGCTGTAATTTTAATAAACGTAAGCAGCAGCAAAACGTGAAAACAACGGGGCTCCAAATTCTTCTTCAGGAATTTACCGATTTACCATGATTTCACCACAATGACAGCCTGCTGTATTTGTAACTAAAAGTTACTATTAGTTCAACATGTTTAAGCAAAAATAAAATATGAAAAATATAAAAAACAAAAACTATGGGCATTTATAAAGGGCGAGGGACGAGACGAAGATATTTTGCGAAATATTTTTTTGGCAAAATCTGTAACCTATGTAACATCAATAATTTATTTTAAAACGCATCAAAAACTCTAAAAGTCAAAACTCTAATTCTGGTGTTGCTTATGTCTTGTAAAATTTCATCATAGAATTCTTGTACAGCTTTATTGAAAAATTACATATTTATAATAGATAAAATTAAACGCGTGTGTATTAACCTCTTCATTATCTTTCAACAGACCGTTCAAAAGTTCTAAACTGCACATTTTTGAAAAGAGTGATCTTTTATTAATTTATTTTGTTTCCTGCGTTTCGTTTGTTTCGGTTTTCAGAAAAATAAATTGCCTAACGACATGTTGAGATTATTAATGATTTTTTTTCTGTGTAAAAACTCATCTGCGGGACATAAGTATATGAACAAAGGTGGAAACTGATTTATATTTATTTTCCTAAGGAAAAAAAATGGAGTCCTGGGGACCTGCGGTGGTTTTTCCCATCTAAATCTGACTGAACATTTTCTATAACAAGAGCTGCAGTGTAAAATGTTATGATCTGCTCATACATCAGAATTGCTATTTTTTGTCAGAATTGCATGGAATTATAAAAATATTTATTTTTAGAAGATACATGTGCATTTCAAACTGCATTATCTTCTCACTTGAGGATTATTATTATTATTATTATTATTATTATTATTATTATTATTATTATCATCTCCCACCTCACCAGGAGAAAAGCGAAATGTTTCTGTTGTACATTCAGGGATGAAACATTCAGGGATGAAACATTGCAAACACATAAACAAAACAAAATAATAAATCATATTTATTACAAAAGCTATGAGGAAAATTTTTGTCCAGGAGCATCAGAATGACCCCCTTTCCCCCAGGTCTACACCAGCCGTCCTGCTCTATTTACCCTCGATTTACCCCATGGACTGAAACTCTGGCGCCAGACCATTTAAGAGCCATCAAACTTCGTCATATTCCCTCCCTCCTCTCTCTCTCTCTCTCTCTCTCTCTCTCTCTCTCTCTCTCTCTCTCTCTATATATATATATATATATATATATATATATATATATTTCTTACTCTCTCTCTGTTTATGTTTGTACTTCTTCCTGGAGCCTCACCATCCCCTGCCAACCCCTCTTTCCCCCTCCTCTCTTCTCCTTGTTCTACACTGTTGCTCTTTCACCCCCTCCATCCACTTCTTCCCCTGCTCTTTTGCTTGTTTACATCCCTCCACATCCTCCCAATCTCAATTAAAGTCTGGTTTTAATCCCTCACTTCCTTGCTTTGTTTGCAGGCTACTGCACTTCAGTCTTCTCCTTGGCCTTGTTGTGTCACTGGCCCCAATCAGTGGGGGTCCTGGTTCTCCTGTCCCCATCACGTGGGCAGATTATAGCTGATGGCTATGAACAAAATCCCTGAGCAACCCTGCCCATCCCTTAAGTACCTCCACCAGATCTTTACAACTCTCACCCACCAACACCAGCCTTCACTAAGTCTTGCCACCCTCATCCTCTTGCTTTATAACCTAACCCTACTCTTACCACAACCTCTAGCCTAACCCTGAGTCAAACCCTAACCTTGCTCATCTTCTCCCAACTCTGTAGAACCCTTGTGCAGTAACCTTTGCACATCTCCATCCTTCATCAACCTCGACCGATCATCATCAACCTCCAGCTGTTCACGCAAGCTAGGCAGCCCTTCACAACGATATGTTACCCCCCAAACAAACCTTTCCTGTAAGATCGTCCCAAAACAGCTGAGATGAACACTGAATACTGGTTTGTAGAACTTCTCTTCCAGAATGACGTAATGAAACAGATTGCAATGTGTAATGCACTTTAATACCAAAGTGGAATCAGGCGGCTGGTTTTGATCCAATTACTTTTATTTTGTTGTATTGTGTTTATATTATTTGCTGCACGTCTCTTGTCTCCTAGCATAAATTTAGCCTGAGGATTTTCCTCCAAAGTCTCCTTCTGCTGCAGTACCCTTGACAAATCTGTGCAAAAAAAGACCCAGCTAAAATTTTCCGCTGAGGATTCAGTAGAAATGTACCTACAGATGAATGATAAATTACGATAAGTTGTGAGCTTAATATATTTTATTAGGTACACCTATTTAAGCATGGGAATAGGTTTTACTGCAGAAAAACATATTTTGTACAATCTTTTGTACAAGTGTCCTCGCTTTGCTCTCCCATGGATTCATAAACTGCACAGTGTTAAATTTGTTAATCACTATTATTAGTCACTGGATTTAGCTGCTGTCATATTAGTAATATCATAGCAGGTGGAGTAGTACTGAGCTTTATGCTCCTCCACCCCTGGTGTGGATCCCACCCCCTGGTGCAAGAAGATATAATAAGTGAGCATAAGTGGATTTTTTTGCTTTATCAACCCGAGAATCCAATAATTACAATAAAACATTCCGCAGTACAGCAAAAACAAACAAGAAACAACAGAATAACCTCTGTAAACAGATAAGTAGTGCAGCAGAGTTCATCAGTGGGAAATTCTTCTTATAATGCACATACGTATTTTACAGGGAACAATGTGTACTGTAACTATATGATAACTGCATACATCAAGGATAAATATGCAAACATGAGATAAAATACCAAATGATAAAATCTCCATAAAATGAAATAAAGTGCTGCTAAAGGCCTTGATAATACTCACAAGAGCACATAAAACATTGTCCGGGAATAACAAGTTTCATCTTACAAAATCCAGCACTGTGTGTGCAAATTCAAAAAGCACAAATACATTAAAAAAACAATTAAATCACAATGGATTCTAAAATTACAGGAAAATGCATAAAAGATTTAGTAATGCAGCACTTGGTTTAGTACTATTTCTTTAAGGCCCCCTAAGAGTCAGAGCAGGGGCTGAACATAATAAATAGTTTGCACTAATTTACATGTTAGGGTTGTCCTATTTTAACGTTTTATGGATTTTAATGTCATTTTAGAATTTTTTGTGAAAAAAGTGTCTTGTTTGTATTTCAAACCTTGTCAGCCTGACAAGCCACACTGCTCTTGTTCCACCAATACCCCAAAAGCAGCCTCATGCTAAAGGGGACACATGCAGGGCCACCAAAGGTAAGCTAAGCATAATATGTAAATTAAGTATGCAAATGACCTAATATTCAAATGAATCCAAACTATTAGGGGTGCCCTAATAAAGTGATATTAAACCAGTTTTCTATATTATTAACTTTTTTAGGTTAAAATTACCCAGCAGTACAGATGTGTAAATCATAATAAGTAGATTAAATTGACAAATGATCAAAGTAAATACATTTATGAGCCATTTCTAATGTATCTCTGCAAGATTTCTCATAGATCTCATCAATCCATACAACTACTGATGATGTTCCAAGCCTTTGACTCATTGTTAAAACATCAAAACAGTAAAATACCTTGCGCTTATCACAGTAAAAAATAACAAAATGTTGTTACCGTCTCAAAATCAGAGTAATAATGCAATAATTTCCAGCTGCTCATATCTAATTGCTATTGATTATTGTAGACTTTTGTGATTTTGCCTTTATAATGATTCCCTGAGGAATATAAATAATTAATTTCTTTTGGAGATTTTAATTTTCTTTCTTTTTTTCTTCAAAAACAACAGAACGATAGAGTCTGACCCAATTAACAGATTTTGGCTTGTATATAGGTGTCATATTAATATTTACTATTTTCTATTTTTATCGTGAAATGTATCTGGAGAAGCAATATTTTTTTATTTCTACCTTTAGAATAGAATAAAAAAGTAAAAAAAATAGATGAATAAAATAAATACCTACACATTTATAGAAAAAACATCGCCACAACTAATACTGTATATTGTGATTAAAATACAATATACAAATTTAGGTTTATTTGGGCTGTTTACTGTTTTTTAAATTTGACACTTACATGTTAAAGAAGTTATTTATTATTTATCCATATTCCAGTTACACAAAAGCTATGCAAAAATAAAGCAGATGAGTTGGGTGAAATCATGCACGTCCTGCGTTCTTCAGGTTTATTTTAACAAAAGGAAAACTGTGTGCAAAGTGCCACTGAGTCTTGACATTTGACCTCCTAATAGCACCGCCCGTTCGTGGATGCATTAATTTGGCAGGTTGACACCTAGAATTTTGAAGATTAGACAAGCAAGAAAGAATTTTGGCTGTGGTCAGCTGGCAAGTTTACAAGCAGACATCAAGGGTTTGCAGAAGTTCCTTGGGATGAGTTCCTTCAGAGAGGAACACAGCCAGTTCATCCCGTTCTTCACTAAACATGCAGAGTGTATAAGCAGCAAAGGACAACCATCCAATCCCAATGCCTCCAACAGAATAAACATGGTCCAGCTGATATTGCAGCTGAAAAGCAATGTTGATTATGAGGGACACAGGAAGTAGATTATGGGATGTGATCTCATTCGCCCCGTATAAGACAAACAGGTTCGGACTTTGGTCAAATAAATTGTAATCAAAGCTGCAAGACAGCGCCCGTGGAGGATGCACCGTAAATCACGGCTCCTTACTTTCCTCTTCTATGGACAATCCTCGGTCCTTCCTATAGGTTTATCCTTTCATTCTTCACAGTCCAGGACTGTGTTTGTTTTCTGCAGTTCTTGAGTAGGTTTATTGGGTCTCCTTTTAGGAGTTGGAAAGTGCCATTGAGTCATGTCCAACTCGTAGGTGACCACTAGCATTCTTCTCTAGGCAAACTGAAACAGAAGTGGTTTGCCATCACCTTCTTCTAATATATTCTTTCCTTAGAGGAGTGCAGACACTGAGGAGAACCTACAAACTCAACTCCCACCAGTGAGCAGGACTTGAACCTCACATCCAGTAAGCAGCCCAGCAACTGTGAGGCACCAGCTTACCCTACTGCAAGACCACATCCTCTTGTGAGCGCAACCACAAGGCATAAAGGGAATGGGAAGGTAGCCTGGTGGTTTAAGGAAGAGCAGTAGGAAGATTTTTGGACTAAAAAAATTGCATCATTCTCCAGCTGATATCAACCCAACATGTTGCCACCACTCATCAAATGTTCTCAGCTGTCATACTTTATCTGTCCTCCAGATAGTAAAATCAAAGGTCGCCCCCCAAGAAACCCTCAGCCATCATTTCAGTAGTCTTGTCCTACTGCTGCATACAAGCTGTTGGTTTAATCTGCAGATAATCCAAGCCTATTCATAACCCCTTTTGTCAGTAGAAGATGTCATTGTCTTCAGCACTCTAGGTATGGCCATTAAGATGACCAAAGGGCTGGTTCATCTGGATCACCCACTGCAGCCCAGTGCAGTGCTTCTACAGCTCCTGCTGTGCTGTGGTCCAGCTCATGAGGGATCAACAATCCAAATTCCCTAGATTATTGGTTTTTTCCCAAATTTGGTGGAAAAAACACTGCTGTCCCTTGAAAGAATGGTTGAATTTTCTCCAGCTTTCAAGAGAGGTCTTAAAATACAACCCTACTTCAGGAGAACCTATTCCTACCCTGATCGCTTAACAGCTACACTTATGAATCCGACACCATCTGCAATGATTCTCTATATATTTTACATTTGCATTTATTTATGTAGTTGATGCTTTTCTCCAAACCAGCTGACAGTGTTAGGCTGCTTATCTGGATTATGGTGATTTATTTTTTGTGTACTGGAACAATTGAGGGTAGGAATCCTGCTCCAGTGCAGATGTGGTGGTGTCTCACAGCTCCTGGGCTGCTTGGCTAATGTGGGGTTTAAGTCCAGCTCACAGTTCTGTGTTGAGTCTGCATGTTTTCCTCCATGTTTGCATGCATCTAAGGAAAAAAATATGCTGGAACAAGGTGATGACAAACCACTTCTGTTCCTCCTTGCCTAGAAAATCATGCCAGTGGCCATGTCTCTGGAGTCAGAGACTTGATGCAACTTTCCAATTCCAATCCTACTCAAAGGTATAAGCAGGAGGTGGGATTGGAACTAGGGTCCTTCAAGGGCAATGTAGCGGCTCTAAACACTATAGGACCCATTATGTGAGGTCACTTTCAAAGGTGTCTGCTTCGCTAATGTGCCATAAGTGCTAGCAAAATGTTGTATCAGACCAACAAGCTGTGCTTTGATGATCCTGTGTCCATGTAAAGCTTTTTGTCTGTTCTTTATGTACTTTTGTTTACCCTCAGCTCTACATGACTTTGGAGAATAACATTATTATTATTATTATTATTATTATTATTATTATTATTATTATTATTGTTGTTGTTGTTGTTGTTGTTGTTGTTGTTGTTGTTGTTGTTGTTGCTGTTGTTGTTGTTGTTGTCTTGTCATCATTCCTCAGCATTTATCTGGGCCTACATATGATGACTTTGGTTTGAATGTGTCTATTTGTTTCTGCATGACCCACAGCCAAATGGCAGATTACATCTTCCATGCTCTTCTCTCACTTTTCACTTTTCTCCTGCCTTCAGAAAAACATCTTTACTTACCATAATCTTCTCTTCAACAAAGTAGAAAAGAGCCCCCCCTGACCTGCTGTGGTTCCTCCCAATACTCATGCTAAGCTAGCATACTGCTGGTTGGGATGCAAAGATAGAGGTGAAGAAGGGATGAGGGATAGAATGATACATGGACCATTTGTGTCAGAGAAAGAGAGTGGTATTGTCGGGGTCTGGAGGCTGGAATGGCAGTTCCCAGTGCAGGAATTCTTCACGGTCTCACACTGTCGCAGTGCATTACCGTCAAGATCCTGGTTTTGCCGACAAAAGTGACCCCAAGGTGATTGGGAGGTGGGGGGACACCAAAGGGAGAGGTAGAACCTTAGTCTGCTGTCACGCTCTGGTCTCTTCTCACTGTATGTACAGCCGTGGCTACAAACTTGGAGGTCAGATAGAGGGTCTCCAGGAAACATAGCGTTCTCCTTGACAGCTAAGCCCTGAGGTAACATGAGCAACATTTTCTGTTAAACATTTCAAACACAGTTCCCAGCAATTGGACACACTGTACAGCTGGAGGAGACCCTGCAAGTCTTAAATTATCTTTCTCTTACACCAGAGAACCTCAAACCTTTCACTGTAGATCTTGAACTCTCTCTGACTTTTCAGTCTTACCTTAAACACCTTGTTCATGCCCATCTGACTTACTTTGAGGCAGCAGGTGGCATAGTGCTTTGAGTTATCACAGTGGAACCTGAAGGTCCTGTTTTTGAATTTCCCTCTCTGCTACAGTATGTTTGGTCGAGGTCCTTAGTCTGAACTGGTATGGTACAAATTACCCTGTACAAGTGGTGCGGAAACCTGAAGCTGTTTCAAAGAAATGTGCCAGATGAATAAATAAGTAAGCATAATACTTCTCTCTGATCTTAAGGGCAGGAATCCTGCTCCACTGGGGATGTAGTGGTGCTTCACAGCTCTTGGGTTGCTTAGCTGATGTGGGGTTCAAGCTTGTTGTGGAGGATCAGGCTTGTTATGCTGGGCCAAAGTCTATTTCTACAAATGTCAAAAATTTAAATAAAATATAACAAAGTCTGAATACAGTTCAGAAGTACAAGAAGCCACCAGGCTGAATTCTGGAGACTCTCTAGACTGGAAATGATTGGTTTGTGTGCCCTGTCATTTAGACTTGAGGGGGGAAACCACAGCAGGCCACCTACAGTGAAGCGCTACCAAACAGCTTTGTATTACAGTGGAGATGGGTCTCTGTGGTGTGGGTTCTGGTCTCCAGGTCAGACTGGTTTCTTCCAGAGAAAGCCCTCAATCTCAATGTCCAGTTTAAATCCACCGCAGCTGCTGTGTTCTGCCCAGCTGTTGTCCCAGTTGTTGAATAACTGTTCCAGCAAACAATGATTTCATGAAGAGTGACACTTGCAGCCTTCCTCCTCCAAAACAAAACATTGGCAAGGGGAGAGTAGTCAAGCTGCGAAGTCTCAGTGAGTAAGATTTGGAGGAATGTGGACATGGGCACAACTTGCCCTAAGAGTGTCCTTTTCCCAAGGCAGCATGAGCACCTCCTTCAGGCTATAAAAACCACGGTGCAGTGCTGTGACCAACAATATACAAAAATATCACCACTTTGACCTAAAGAGATGACTTGGATGCTGACTACTACATCACGAACCTGATCAAGGGCACAATGACACATCTTCTGGAAACTGAAACCATGTGTATTGAAATGTTTTATTTACTAGGTGCAGCAAGGGAGAGCATTTTGAGGAAAAGTTTAGGTGAAGAGAAGTTTTGCTGAGACAATCATGTATAAAAAACAGGACCTCACTTGTTTTTTTTGGTCTTTGCTCAAGCAGAAATGCTTGCTGTTTCACAGTCTGATGTCAAACTTGTCTCTCCTTGAGGCACCCCAGACGCTGCTCCCCCAATAACTCACTTTACTAGGTTTGCAGTGAGCCCAACTCACCTCAGTGATTTGAAGACTACCTGAAGCTGACTAGATGCTTCCAGTCATTGCTGAATATGACATCATTTTGATAGGCTGTGGTATATGCCCTATGGGTTCATGAGTCTCTGAAAGGTAGCTGAGATCCCATGAAGAACAAATGAGAGTTTTCTCAAATAAGTGCAAACAAGTAGTCAAGAATGCAGAGATGTCCTTGGACTCTGAAGATAGGCGAATCTGTCAGTAGTCTTTGGGGAAATTTAGTGTTGAGTAAAAAAGAGCAAAACCCAATCAATCCCATAGATTGTCCTCCTGTGGCTTGGGGACTGCATCAAGCTTTGTGACTATACCATCAAGTTTGAGTAGTAGGACTACAATACTGCTCCACACACCTTCTGATACTTCCATGACACCCTTCTCCAGTATTTCATCTACCTTTACCAGCTGCTCTTCATCTACCAGAAGATGGGGCAGCTTTGAACCATGACACCTGGCTGAGGTTGGACATGATGCTGTATGAAATGTGTTTGGCCTGGATAGCAGACAACACATCAGAGAACATCTCCTGTAAGTGTCTACAGTAACTAGATGAGGTGCTTGGGTTTTGAAAACTCAGGTCCTAGCTCTATATGGTCTTCAACTACAGTAGCTAAAGAGACAACTAATTCATCCAGCCACATTTGAAGGAGGTTTAAATGATATGATTGTTGCGCTTTGCCCTTGTCTGACTGAACCACTTTATAATCTACATCCACTTTTTGCAGTGTGACCCCAAAGAATCCTTTGCACTTTTGCAAGTGATTTAAAGTGAAGGATAGGGAGCGAGACATGTACTTTTACTCCAGGTTCAAATTGCCTTTCTGAGGCTATCCGATTGCATGTGTGTGCTTGCTATTCTTGTATCTTCAGTTTGGATCTATAACATCTGGCTCAGTTTGTGCAGTTTTGCTCACAGATCATGAATATATGTAACCTTATTTACTAGGGCTACAACTTTCTTTCCAGTATTGTTTAAATGATATCCAAAACAGCTCTTGGTTGAAGCCCATATAGCAGCTCAAAGCGGGGAAAACCCTGTGGAGGTCCAAGGAGCCCTACAAAATGCAAACAACAGAGAGTCCAACATTTTATCCCAGCACTGCATCCACTTTCTGAAACTTGCAGATCATCTTTTTAGTATGCGGTTAAAACGTTCCATTAAGCTCTCCATCTGAGGGTGAAACGCAGATGTTTTAATGGCTATCGTGCCGAATAAATGACAGAGTTGGGGAAGTGTGCGTGACATAAACATTTTGCTTTGATCTGTGAGGATCTCCCTGGGAATCCCCATCCAGATGAATACATGAAACATCTGCAAATGTTTGGAAAAATTTTAGCCACTATGTTAGGCAATGGCACAACTTCCAAGCAATGTGTTGCATAATCGACTTTAATGAAAGCAAAACGAGAGCTGGGTGTACTATGGTCTGATGGCTTGGTGAGATTCATGGCTTTTCATTCCATCAGTGGGAGAGGATGAAATGGTGTCTGTGAAATAGTTGGTGGACTCACCTTTTGGCAGTCTCAATATTCTGCACACCACTGCTGGACATCTCCTGAAATCCCTTGTGAAAAGATTTGGGCCATTAGATGCTATGTGGTTTTTTCCCATCTGTGGTGGCCCACCGTAGGGTTAAAATGTACCACCTGAAATAGCATTTTCCAATAACCTCGTAACCTTCTCTTCTGTAGCTGAGTTCCGGTATACTTGGTAGAGTTTATTCTTTATTAATAGGAAAATGTAAGTAGGTGACTGTCAGCCCTGGATCACCACCACCAGTCTTTATTACCTTTTCCTGGAGGGGATGCAGAATGTATTATCCCACGATTGCTTGGGAAGATCTCCTACAGGTTTGAAGCAGGGTATATGCATAGTATGATTCCTCCTACCTCAAGCTGGCACATTCCCCGAGGTGATTTTCCACTTGTATGGTGAGATGGTTCTTCTTCTGGATTGTTGAAGGTAATTTCCTGTCTTGAAACAACAAGGAGGCCCAGCTGACACCTGCCCAGAGACTGAGCTTTTTTATCAGCATAGGAGGTAAGCCAAATAGTAGGCTATCTATGATTTTTTTGTGGGTGTAAGAGGAGGGGAGGTTAAGGAAAGATGTTTGCAGCAGAAGGTTTTGAAAGGGCACAATAGGGTAGAAGGGTTTGTCTGAGGGAAGAAGAGGAATGGAATTGTAGGCGGAGGCATCTGCTGTAACTGATACAGTAGGTGGTTCTCTGGCAGCCGAATCACCTTGGGCACAGACACAGACTTATGACACCAAAGACTGTCTGCTGTAGTTCTTGAAAGTACTGTCACAAATTGCTCCAGGGCCACCACCTCTATGGTTTTGTCTTGGTTTTGTGGCTCCAGTTCTAGCCGCCACAACCAGGAGTGGTGGAGGCACTGGGTGAAAGCAAAGGGTCATTTATAGCACGATGCTGCTGTCCCAGGACCAAGCACTATTGTAGTAGGGACAGTGTTTTGAGGAGCAAAATGAGGGGAGAGGAGGATATGATGTGAAATTCAGGGCTTTTTATTGTGCTCTGGGGACAAAAGGTAACAGATGCAGGTGTCCTGGGGATGGAGCGCCAGACTATTTGAATGAAGAAAGGGGAGGCTTTGGACAGCCATCTACAGCATTGCCATTGTTTTTCTCCCTGCCTCCTGAGAAGTGTGCATGATCAGAAAAAAGAACCAGTGATGCTTGTTTCCTGACCCTTTCAGCTGGCATTCCCAGATGCCCGCACGTGTTACACTAGGATTTGGGATGAAATTTAAAATTGTTACCAAAAGTATTCCATGGTGGCAAAATGTTCCCTCATTCCACAGTACACAATGGCTTGTCACATAGCCATCTGGTTCTTGTCAGGGCAATAACCAGATCCTAAAACTGGGACCTTCACTCAGACCTTTATATTTCAAACCAAATGGACGCAGTTGTGTCAAAGTGGAACCAAGCAGATATGGAAAAACTCACATACCGGCAAAGAACATGGCCAATATCAACATTACTGGAAGGACTTTAAATAAAAGGGCGCACATGAATCTTAAACAGCTTGTTTTTAGAAACGCAGAGCTGAGTATGTCCTTTGAGATTAGATTAAATGCCTTTGCTTTGTAATCGCCCGTCGTTGTATACACACTGTATTAAATGTTAAAGAAATGTTAGCGATAACATCGAGCAGCAGGGAGGCCCTGCCAAACAACACAGAGGAGTTAATCAATTCAGGGAGCCGGCCTCAAATAATAAACAACCACAGGAGTGATTCATTCAGTGGAAAAGCGGGTTTGAAGGCCACCTGGCAACATCATGAGGAATGACTGTGCTCAGGGCAGATTGCTTCTCAAAGCTGCGTGGCATTTGAGCTCAGTCACCCAGTGAACTTTGCGGTAGCACTGTTCTTAGCAGTTAGTGTTATGGAAAAAAAGATGAGCACACAGCTTTACCACTCCTAACCAAACTGCCTCTCCTCTTCTCTGCCTTGACGTCTCACTGCCTTCCAGACTCCCTTCTTTTGCTCATATCACTCGAACACAGCATGGATGTGAAAGCTGGATACTGATGGAGCAAGACAGAGAAATTGTGGAGTCCACTGAGCTGTTGTGCTGGAGAGAAAGGACAAAGGGGGAGGAAGAACACCACTAGCATTTGTTGGATCAAAATCAATACAGAACTTTCACTGGATGTGAAAATAATGAGATGGATTTTCCTACTGGTTATGTCATGAAAAGGTTGGATTTTTTTCAAAAAGTTGGTGATGTTTGGAACATGAAAAAGAAGAAGACTACCAGCAACCAGATAGATGAACTCAACCACAGTGACAACGGACACCCCAGCAAACACTACGGACACAAGTGATGGACCCAGCATTCTAGAGACTCTCTGTGCATTTGGTCAGAAAGAGACAATATCAACCCAGTGGACTTAACAGCAGGCAAAAACATGACTATAAATGAATGACAGGGGGGTGACGTTGGATAAACTGGATATTATGGGAGAGGGTGGGATGTGAGCGAGACATAATGTATCCAACCAGCAGAGTCCAGTTTTACATTTGTTACATTACAGGAGAAAATCTAATAAAGAGGAAGGAATGCATTTTGTGAGTCTGCGATTATAACCTTTTCCATCTTTGTTCCTGGTTGTTTTTGTCCTTAACCTGTATATACACATGGGACCTAAACTGTTCCTAAGTGCAGTTCCTTGCAGTTTATTTAAATAATGCGCAATTCTTCCTGAAAAGTGTTAAAATTAAGAGATCTTTTGTCATCCACAAACGGTATACATTTTTTGCAGTGGGAAAAAAAGCAGTGAAAATAAAACTGAATTTTGCTTATTCAACAAAGAGTCTAAAGTGGCCTGGACAGTATTGATACCCTTTATTAGTTAAAACAAATTATTGTCTTGTAGTTATACTTCAAGCTGAATGTTCACCTTTGTTAGTATCACAGGTGTCTCACATCTTATAATCACTCTTTCTGGCAGTTTAGATAGAGAAAAGTTCTCACTCTGCTGTATTGCGGCACTGTGTATTGCTAAAAATGGAAAAGAGAAGGAAAAACAGAATTGTCTGAGGAGGCTGAAAAGAAGGTAACAGCCATGCATGGTTGATGTAAAGTTTAGAAGAAGCTTAAATCCATGGGACTGTAGCCACCATCTCTGGATATGGCCACAAGAGGCCCAAGATTGACTGAAGAAGAGAAAGGTTGATTGAATGGTGGAGAAAGAATCAAGGAAAACATCAGAACAGATCCAAGCTGATCTTCAAGCTTAAGGTTCAAGGGCACAGCACAAGTGGCTGTCTGAATGAAAATGGACTCCACAGTAGAAAACCCAAGAAAACTTCTGAGAAACACAAAGTAGACTGGAGTTTCCCAAAATGCATGTCCATGAGCCACAGTTTCTAATGGTTTATCCATTTATACACCCAGGTGGCTTTTACTGGACCAACTTTGGTCAAGAACCTAGTACAGCTGTGGGTTAATGAACCAGAGATCTTGCTGATCAGCTTTCGTGGCAGCAACTCTCAAGAACTGCACCCCCCCAATCACTGGTCCCTCCTCATCCTTGCTGCCTCCCTACACAACAGCCTGCAAAGAAGCAAAGATTTTAAATAGAGTCAACTTGGGTTTCCTTTTGCTTCCACACCCTGCCTTCCTCTTCAGTTCCTTACTTGCTTAGTCTCCAGGGTGCTGATCCTGTGTTTATGGGGAAATGAGGGTCCACAGTTGAACATTACGCTGTCGCTAATGAATTTTGTGTTACTTTAGGCTACATAAAAGAACAAATAAGTGCAGACTACAAGTGTTCCAGAGTCTGAGCTAATCTAATGACGCAGAAACAGAGACAGGACCAAATAGAAGGAGGACCAAGCCAGGGGTTGCTGCAGTGACTGTAAATGAATAGGTGCAAATCACATTACTGTCCAGTGGCCTTGCTACAGGGGATGCCTGTCAATGCTAAATCCATTTGGGTCTCGTGCTGCAATCTGCTATGAGTGGGAGCACCCAGATCTGCCTTCCTCCCACCTCGACCCCATCACAGTTGAAAGTTCATAGGAGGGTTTTTAATGCACAAGAAGAAGCCAAAGCAATGTTGCCTGCTGGACAAGCCAAAGGCTCTGTTTGCACATTGATTCAGCTAACCTGATACTTCAGGTATTCCTGAAACCATAAAACCCCAAACAACATTCTTTGCTCATTGTTGTCGCCCCTCCGTGTAAATCACTGGCATTCCTTGGTCAGTGGGGCAAATGTCTCAGAGGACCCATGGTGCTTACCATGATCACTCCAGTAAAAATACTAGGTATATGAACTGATCAGATGCTGTATGTAATTTGGATGAAGATGACCCGAGGTAATAACCATAAATATTTATTCAAATAATTCTGGCTTTGTTTTCTGTGTGTAGACACTGGCTGAAACCTAGAGTCCTCAACTTAGAAATCCCTTTTGAGGGCTTTTGCAGCGAGTACATTAAAGCATAGCTCCGGCTTCTCACCACAGTCCAAATATGCATTTCAGATAAACAGGTGACTAAACTGCCACTGTCTATGTGTGAGTGAACAAGTGTGTGTGACTGCCCTGGGATGAACTGATGTCCCATTCTCGGTGTACCCTTTGTTATTACCAGGGGTTTAAAGATCCGCCCAAGACCACCTTGTCCTTGCAATGGGCAAGCAGTCCACATGCAAAAAGGAAAAAGGAATCCAACTTATATGTCAAAACTTTTTAACAGAAAGTCATGCGATTCCCATTTATTGTTTGTGTTTACAAGGAGAATGTTGCCATGGACAGTTTGTGGTGTTTAATTGGACTTATCTCTGCTTGGCCATGTTTGTGTTCTCACTAGTTCAAATGGCATCAGCCTACATGCAGTGAAAAAACTGAAAAAATAATGCTATCATTGCACAGGGAATATGGAACCAGCATGTTTCTGATTCACATCTGAGGAAGCATTATTGCTGTAACTTAAAATGACCAGGAAGTGACCCAGCTCTGTAGTTTGTTGCTTTAATGCACCTCAGAAAAACACCTCTGCTGTTCCACTGAGGCTCATGTTAGCTGAATGGCAATTTTGTAACTGCAACATGATGCTTCTGAACATGACTTCACTCCCACCTGATAGATGGAGCATGGGAGAGAAAAAAGAGGAAGATAAAGAAGGCAGAGATTAGTAGGAGGCAGGGATGGCGACCACAATTCTTCTGCCCTTTTAGATAAGTAGGTTAGGGATGAAGTGCCTCCTATTTGTCTTGTTTCTCCCAGAGGAAGAAAATAAAATCAGTTGGTGAAAAGCAGAAGCCTCAGTTGACTGTCAGACTGTAAGGACCTTACTTTGTCCCACTGGCTCATATTTTTTCCTAACATTCATCCACAGATCTTATCACACAACTCTCTATTATTCACCAGTGAAAGGTGATGTGACTCACACGAGAAACGAACACACCTGACTAGGTGTGAATTGGATTAGAAGATTCCCAACTTTACCACCCCTGGATGAAGTGGAAAAGTTTTGACTTGTATACATCATCCCAAAATGAGAAGTTTATCATTACTTATATAGTATACATTGCTACAACCCATTGTTGGTGTTAGACTCAGTCAAGTGGTAGTGGTAGCCATATATAAAAATGGGAAAAGTGGAAGGAAGGTGTTGAGTGTAGTTAACTGGATTTATAGGCAGGTTTTATTGTTGGGTATTAGTGATAATGTGAAAATATACAAATAATGGTGTGCTCTAAGATGTCCCAAGTAATAAAAAAGAACTATTCTATTATGTGAACAAAAGGCAATCTTCTTACCTTGTACATTGAAAAGAAATGGAAAGTCAAAACAATGTGCACATCTACAGACTGAACTGCTCTAAACTAACCAAAATACACAAACATAACAGATACAGGGCACCACTCTCCATAGAAAACCATACACGAGCAATGCAAAAACATACAACTGCATGAACACACATCAAATACAGCAAATCACTGCACAAAACAGGCACAGATCAAGTCACAAATTAGTCAAACCCCAAATCTCAGAAATAGATAGAAGTCTACCAGATTAACAGAATGGCGGCATTTTAAAAGTGGCTGAACCTGGAGATGATTGGTCTGGATGGAGGAGGCGATGACAGGATTGACAATGATGGACATGAAACAGAACCAATGACAGACAGCCAACCGGTAAAATGACCTAACAGTGTATTAATTTATGCAGAATTAGTCATGCCCAGAGATCAGCCTCTTCTTCATGGCCATGTTTTGAGCTATGGAAATGATGTCAATTTGTTTGGGAGCATGAGTTCATTTGCACTGGGTTTCTTTTATCTTCATTGTTCTATATTATTGTTTGTTTGAAATGAAGGTATAATTAATACTTAAACACTGAGTATCATATTTATGTATGTTTTGTTTAAGTACATGGTACAAAACAGATGCAAAAGAAGTGAAGGAGTGCAGGTAGCTGGCCATACAGTAACTAGAGGGAAATTAATAATGGTTGTAAAATGGACGAAAATTATACGATTTTGTTCCACACCCACACAACGGGAATATGAGAGAACTGCTGCACTTTCTTTCTGTTGGTGACAAGACAAACACATTAAAAAAGAACAAACAGTCATTCCTGGAGAAGCTATAAATCTCACAACAAAAGATAAAAATGCTGTGGACCAGTGGTTTCCAGATGTGGGGAACTGTGATCCCTGCATCTAGGCAGAAATGCATCATTTATTTAATGTCATTGGCACTGAAGTGAGACCATCACCGATGTAACAGTCATCTGACTGAAGCCAACTGGACACTGGGATGAGTACCTCTGTGCTTGCTGTATAAAGACTGGAAAAAACCACACAATGGACAACCTTGCTACTGCTTTAGCTTGTCCCCACTTGGTTGGTTCACATGCATATTTATGCTTCAACACAGATACAAACCCAGCCAAGCTGACATTTGGATATGTATGTTAGTGGATCAGCGCATGATTTATGCAACGAAACCTGTTGTCAAGAAGACACCAAAATACTGTAGGTGATAAGTGGACTCAAGTGCTGGAGCTGGGAATATGAGTGCGAGACTTGATAAACTGGAGTAGAGAAATTTTGGAGTTTTGGAGAAGTTGAGGACTTTGAGAAACAAAGAGGTTGATTAATAAACAAGGAACACTGGATGACAGATTAAACAGGCAGAGAAAACTCAAGGAAGGAAGGAAGGAAGGAAGGATCAATGCTGAGATTCTGCAAAGTACAATACCAAACAGTTTGTATTTAAATGCAGTCCTGATTACCTGATTGAGGACAGGTGTGTCCAGGTTGTTAGAAGTACAAGGACCCTTGGTGGTCAGCTCGGAAGATAGGGTTGTGACCCCTGTCTAAAACCCAAACTGAACAAACTAGCAGCTTTAAATCTGGAAGCTCTCTCTATGGGCTGACCAGTTATCTCAAGGTAGTGAGCTCCCACTATGTGTCAGTCCAACAGGAGATGATGGGGATCTCCTACTATAAGCCAATGAAAGGGCTCAAGACAGGAATTTTTTACTATTCAGTGAAAGGCAGTGAGGCTTCATTGTAATCCAATCAAACTGCTCCGGACAGAGATTTCCCACTGTGGGCTAAAATTGGAAATATTTTAATCAAAGGTTCATTGCAAATTTACATCACCCATTTTCCCAAATGAATAATCCTATATCTACGGGACAGCTACCTCATACTTGCAGGTTGGACACACTTGGAAACAAAGCCCTAGTCTCATGACATTTCCCCTTCCAGGAACTTTGGACCTTATTGTATCAGTACCATCATTTTTGGTCCAAAGAGAATAGAAGAATAGTTTACAGGATTAGTTGGCCTACTATGCAAGAACTGGGCCTGAATGAAAGCTATTCAAATCCATACAACTGTGTAATAGAAGCTAGCTGCCCTCCGTTATGTTTTTTTTTCTTTAAGGACTTGAAGTTGTATCATAGCTTCCTTGACCCATAAATCACACCAGTAGTCTTAGCTAACTCCACTCTCCAGTGAATAGTAAGTGATCACAGACCACATTCCCTGCTGACTGGCTCTATCCATCTGGCAACTCACCTCAGACTCATGCACCTTGCACCCTCACTCCTCTGTGGTGAAGTAAGACCCTGTAAGAAGCCCAGATTACAATAATCAAAGTCTTTAGAATGTCAAAGGGGGCCAGGTGACAGCTTCAGTGTAGATTAATTATTAGATACAGGAATAAAACCCCAGGTAAAGGAAAAGTGGAATCTACGATGGAGAAATTTTTCCTAACTTCTCTCCAAGTACTGCACATGTCTATTTCTCTTGCTCTATTTCAGAGAACTCACCTGGACTGGTCCTTATGCCGGACATCATAATGAACTGTTTCACAACTTAAGAGTTTTTTCTCAAGAGCAGCTAAGCTAACAGGTAAAAATTTGACATTAATGAAGGACACTGTACTGTGTCAAACACTAAAGCCTTTAAACAGTTTAAAAAGCGAGATAAATTTAGCATCTGGGATGCTGAGGGCAGTGGGCTGGCATAGCAAGTGGCTGGCTCATTCTGTATGAAGTTTTAATGTTCTCCCAATGTCTACAAAAACATGCATGTCAGGTTAATTAGTTACTCTTTTCTGCCCATAGCACGTGTGTACTGTGTGTGTGTGTGTGTGTGTGTGTGTGTGTGTGTGTGTGTGTGTGTGTGTGTGTGTGTGTGTATACGTGTGGCCACCCTGCAATGGACTGGCACCTCATACAAGGTGTGACTCCATAGTCTGGTGATTTTGGGATGGGCTCCATACCACCATTACCCTGACCAGGGTGAAGCAGTCAGTGATAAGAGATGTATAAATAGATGGATGAATGGAATTCCAAGAGGAGATTTTTACCTGGCATTAGAAAGTCTTCTGAACAGAGCAAAAAGAAATTATTGCTAATAAAAAAACATGGATGCAGTTGTGCTTTGGCAGCAAGACAGAAAGAAGCCGTTGTTGCCTCATGGCTGTGACATGGCCAGTCAATGAACAGGATTCCATCCTGCATGATAAATAACCCCAAACCTGGGACTAAAGCCTTTCTAGGTGAAAGAGATTAATAAGGAATCACCCCAGAAGGTTGAGAGAAGATTAATACCTTAAGCTGTTTAACCTCTATGAAGAAGCAATAAAAATCCACTTTACAGAATACAAACAGTTGCACGTATTGGTATCATTTCTGTTTTTCCCACATATTATTTTCAGACAGGTGGGTTCGCGCAAAAACCAGTTAAACTACCCCACAGGGAAGTTACTGAAAAAAGTTAAATATCTTTATGTTATGCACCTATTTCTATAACAGCAGAAGTTCCCCTCAGGGACACTGACTGAGGGACTTTGTGAGCCCTTAAATGCAAAATAAGCAGAGCTGTGATGCAAAATTTGCACAGCTGCACATAGACCCTGAAAAACCAGCCTCAAAACCTCTCCTATTCCTGTCTGCATTTGTCTGCACCATCAGGATCTATTGAATGTGAGCTATAACCATTTTTCGTATATGCATGGTTAGTTACAAGATGCAGAAGTGGTTGTTTTGTGGATCAGATATTATGTCTATGTCCAGAGAAAGGACTGAGGACCGGCTGATAAATTTATCTGCATCTAAGTCCCCATCTTCACCCTTTGGGCCATTACAATGCACATGCTGCATGGATCTAATACTGCACCAGGGTAATGAAGAGTGATCCTGGGTGTGAGGTTTCACACACTTGCTGTTTTATTAGGATAAAGAATGCCCAGGGACACTCGCATTAATAAATCCCCCATGCACACATTTCTCTACCACTATTTTACTATATGGCTGTCTCTATAGTCCAATAACCAAGAATTTATGTTGTGACAGTGGTGTGCACAACAATCCGATTTTCTGATATCTAACACTGCCTCTGTACAGAAGGTCTTGAATAATCCCCAATGACCTACCTATTTTTCTCTCCCTTCACTGTCAGGGTCGCAGCCATGACTTCCCACAAACCTCTGTCATCTAATTGTGCCCAAACCCCCTAGAAGAGATTATACTGTAACTGCAACATCTGGCAGCTGGATGATACATGATACTCCACTGTCTATGACATTCAGTCAATTTTTTACGTATCATTACAGCTTTAAATGCAGAAATGTAGATGATCATGTTCATTTGGTAAGACTGTGCATTGCTACTGCCCTGCTTAGCATGCACAGTATGACTGCTGTAAAGGACTGTGACCAAAAAGAGGAGGAAAAGCTCTCAGATTCTAGCATTCAGATGCCACATAATCTTGGAATTCCATGCTTGCAGCTTTGATGCTGCATAAACTTTTCTCTGATGTAGCTAATAGCATTTGAACATGGCAGAACCTATTTGCTGAAGTCAAAGAGGAAAGTTAATCTTCATTCTCTGGCCACAGATGTGACACCCCATTAGTTGTGCTGCAATAGAATTACTGGTCAACCTCTCCTTCACTGTGCCTGATGATGCTCAATTGTGCTAATTGCTCTGTTCTCCTCCTAAGGAGTGAGTGGTTGGAATAGCAGGCACAATCTAGTGAGCCTGAGTCAGGAAACCAGGCCTGCTGGAATCAAATTAGTGGCTCCTTTTGATGCTCTAACCCATGACTCTCATAGACGGGTTGCCACACACACACACACACACACACACACACACACACACACACACACACAAGAGTTGGCCATGTTCGCCTTTGGGATGACAATAGTCACTGAATGTAACCTGGGAATCCATGGCAGGACTCTGAAGATGCATGTGACGTTGCAGATTGTGATAACAATAATACTGATCATCAAGGAGTCTGGGTGAAGTGTTGGATTACATTGATTCCAACCCCAAGGAAGTAAACTGGGCAACAAGGGAAAGCCGCTGTAGAGGAATATGGGAGGAAAGGGGGGTATGGTAGAGTTTAGAGTGGGTTGTGTGAGACTCTGTTTTGAATTTTATGTCAAATAATCAGAAATGGTTTAAGTGACAACAATGACCATGGTACAAAATTCTGCACTTTTTCAATATTAATCCCTCTCATTTAGCCTGGCCAAAGGGATTGCAAGTTTCAGGCACCCATAAAGCAAAGCTTTAAAAGTTGTTATTGTAGTGCAAATACAAACCACAACAGTGAACACTGTGCCAGACGTCTGCTGAAAATTCATTGTTCTGTTTTCGGTGGATTGCCAGGGGACCGACCAGCTCCCTCTCTACTTGATACTTTAAAGTACTTTCAGCTGATATTTCTTTTACTGCCATGGTCCCCCATAAATGTCAGAGTTATTTATGTTATCCTTTTTTTCCTGCCTCTCTGTATACACTGTTGATTCCTCCATTTGCACTCAATAAAGCTGCAAAACTTGATTTAAAACATGTAGATAAAAAAGGCAGACAATTTAGAACATGTGTCTTGGCCATTGTTGCTTAAATTATTGTTTAATGCGATTGCAAGGGTGAAATTCGGCCTAAAGTCCCGTGAACACTCATGGCGCAAGGAACCCTGTGTACAGCGCTCACAGCTGTCCCTTGGCAGATTCTAGCAGAACAACCCGTAATGCTGCCTCTGATGCTCCACGCCAGCTTTAACAGAGCAGAAGAGTGCCTCTGAATCCCCTAAAGAGAAATTGTTCTTGTGCTCTGTGGTGTTGCCATGTAATCTTCAGTGCTTTAACAAACTCCTAGCATTTAGATGATCAAGAAGCAAAAAAGTACTGCATACTGTATGTTAAGATGAAACCATCTTTTGTGTAAATAAAATAAGTTCTGATGTGTGATGGGGTGTCACAGCCCATCCTGTCTTCTCCAGGTCTCAGGTTTGGTCCAGAATATACATTAGACTCTGAACTGAGTATTAGGGTTTAACCACTGGGCTTTGAGTGCTGAAGGTCTGCAGATCTCCATTTGACTCCTGAACTACAAGGGAGATGGCTGTAAATCTGCTATAGGACTGGTGGTATAACCAAAAAGGCTTTGAGTGCCACATTTATTACCCTTTATTACCCAATCAAGTTTTTCATGCCCTTTATTCCAGAAACGTTTCATTTTGAACATCTGAACACATTATTAATCCTTTTTCTCTCTTTCTACTGACTATAAACTCATGCCAGAAACTCCACCATTTTCAATAAACTCCTTCATTCATTTGGTATAAAACTGAGCCACACTCATGATCACCGGTTGGTTATGGACTTATCATCACCATCATCATCAGTGCATAGCTGTAGACACCTCCATTTGCAGCACACAGTGGGTGAACTGGCTGAAAATAGGACTGTAATTTATCTCACTTTAACCCCCTTTATTGTATGCCACCAGATTATCATTATCCTCAATCATGTAAACCAGTGAAGATGGCAGCAGCTCTTCAAATGCTCTTCACAAAGTAAAAATGTAAAAAAGGAATAAGAAATTAGATCACGCACGCATGGCACTCTGTGCCACATTTCTCGGATTTCTGTGTGCTGCTGTAAAAATCATCATTTTCCTTTTCCTTCTTCAAGTGAGGGGGTGGACAGCAGCTGTAACTGTAAATGTGACAATCAGTGCAGTGAGGTAGCTGTGTCTTCAGACCCCTCTGGTAATACCTGATTTATGGCCTTTTCCTCTCACTGGAAGGCAGCGTTTAGCACCGTAGCATTCAGTCTGCTGTCCAAGCCTTCAACTGTTCCTTTATGAGGACTGACGTGTGTAATTCGACACATTTGGGAAACACTGACAGGTATGTGATGAAGAGCAACTAAGGAAAAGCATTGGGAAGAAAGCAGCCCCTGGAGGACATCACTCTGGAAGCACTGACAGTGCTATATGGCCTAAGTAAAAAATGTGAATGTTCTAAGCTCAAGGGCACACAGAGAAACACTGGTGCTAATGATGTGCATCTTTCTAGTCTGTCTATTCCTATGTCTGGTCCTTAGCTTTCATGCCACAACATCCCTGCTGCTACAAATGCTATGCTGTAGGGAAGTGTTGAGCTTGGCTGTGGATGTGGACAGTGTTCAAGGCCTGGAAAGCCCCACAAGTAATGGGAGGGGAGAGGAAGCTTTCATCTTTCCCTCCAAGTCCAGGCTGACTCATTTGCGGAGAGGCCAAAAAAAAGGCAGGCAGAGGATTAAGGGCGTGGGAGGACGCAGGATGGAAGCCACGGTCGGGGTGCGACCAGTCTCTGCAGCTTCCTGGAACTGCATATGGATGGACGTTGGGTTCCCAGGGATGTTTAATGAATGCTTCATGGTCCTTCAGGGTTGTTTGAAGATGTTAGGCGTAGGAGATGATGGTGGGATGTAGCCCATCATTGGCTGTAGGGACACCGATGAGCCTGACTCCTTGCCAAGGCTAACGCTTCTGCTTCCTGTGTTGGCAGTTGGTCACAGGTATTTTACCAAGTGCCATTTCCTGTTTGCTTTCAATTTAACATATTAGTCGAATGAACAAATGGTGAGCAGGGGACTGCTTACCCACCCTTGGAATTTCCCTACCCTTTATGCTCTCCAGACTTTTATGTCTCTTTATGCCATAATCATTTCTTTCTTGACTTTCATTTTACCTTTCTCTCTCTCCTCACTCCTAAATCTCTAGTTCAGTCCTCCCTTTTTCCTCAAACCTTAGCTGCTCTCTCTCCCAGTGATGTGACAGATTTTGCAAAGTCAAAGACAGAAAACCGCTGCTCACTAACCTATGGGGGGTATTGCAGAGATGGTCTTTGTGAAAAGGACTTTTTAACAAGAGTACCTTGGGTCCATCTCTTAAAGCTGAGAGCCCAACTTCTGTGGAACGTCAAAATGACTGCTCTGGGATCAGTGAAACATCCGCAGAAGGTGCCTGGTGGTGATCAAAGAGCTCTGTAATCTTCCAAGCAAATTGCCAGATTATATCCTGAGGACCTTTTAGCCCAAACTGTTCGCTGGACCCATTCTAATGGAAGAGTAAAGCAAATTCTTTTTTTCTGTTTATGTTCTTCCACAAACTACAACTCTAGATAAAAGGAAAAAGTACTCCCATCCCACCGCTCTTGTCCCTTGCCCTCCCGTCATCCCACGCTGTTTACGACAGGGCAGCGTCAGCCAATGAGAATGTGAATGAAGCAACATTTATATCTGATTCATCCCAGGCCATGTGTTCTCACATCTGTGGCAAAACTATCATGGCTCTAAGGGCATTTTTATTGCAAAATCAGCCTTGTCTGAGGCACGAATTGCCCCATTAAAGGGAGGCACTCACATTCAAACCTGTTTATTGGTCTCCAAGTTGGACAACATTGCATTGATATGTCAGAGACTCGAGCATTCCTTACCTCTCAGCAAGAACATTGTTCTCCTCTTACTTGGCTGCTTGCTGGTTCTGCTCACAAAGGGGTCAATAACAAAAGCCTTCTTTTTTTACATTTTTGGCCTCAGTGTTATAGTGCAAACCCCAGAACTGCCAAACCCCACATATTGTTCAAGAAAGGTCACCAAACCCATCTCTTTCACAACTATTTCTCTCAATTTCTTCATCTTCTGTTAGCATAAATGAGTCTGTTAAAATTACCCATGCATTTGCTATTTGAATGTTTCCTCTATAGGCAGCTACTTGAAGGAAATACGCCAGCATAATGGTAGTATCAGACAAATAACCTGTTTCTTTTTATTTACTCTGAGCTGTATATTTGAGTTGTTTCACTTTGGAAAAAAAAACTATCAAATGGATGGAGATCTTAGTAATACTGTGGCTAAGACCCCTTCCTCAGATACATCAACATCAATTCAGTGTCCCCATTGTGTGTGGCAGCCAACTACAACTATCAAGTCAACCCGGTGCTTCCATTAATATGTGCATAGGCGTACACACACAAACACACACACAAACACACCTGGGCACATGCATCCTCTGGACTGTTTACAAGGACTCATAAGACTGACATGTGATTAATTTGTTCATTTGCTTTTGCTTTTTGGACCTAGAGGATCCTTCTGCCTGGCCTTCTTGTTCCTGTGACCCCACTAAAAACCATAGGAGGTAAAATCACCACAACACACTTAATATATTTACAGCTCAAGATGGATGGGTGATGGAAGGACAGAATGTGAAAAAAGAACCACAAAATGACCCCACTTTATCACAGATTTGCCACTGTAATGAGTAGATGGAAGTGGTCCCTGGAAAGGCACTCTGGAATGAAGTTGTCCTCCGTGAAGAAAAGTTGGGATTAGTCTACAGAAAATGCTTTCTTTTCTTCTGAGAAGTGAACATTGAGTTTCCAATTTGTAATAAGAAAGGGGAAAATTATATCAAATTAATGCAATTAGAAAATGAATAAAAAATTTAGAAGGTTACATGTTATGGGTAATGCTGTCCTCAGACTCCCAAGATAGTCAAAAAGTGACCTACTAACAAACTGACACTAGCCACTCTCATCTGACCTGGCAGATTTGACTGAGTAACTTGCTCATTTGATTCAAAATAATGAAATGCAAGTATTACTCAGTGTAACCCGCAAACCTTATTCTGATGTAAATTTTAGAAAAGCAACCAAACAACATTTAAGCCATGTTACTAAAAAATTGCTTACCTCAGAAGTTAGGTTAGCTTAGCACACTGTGAGACTTCAAGACCTCAGTTACCTCTCTATATGCCTCCATATATGGGCATGCACATAAGCAGCAGACAAATCCCACTGCTACAAGAGCCTACAGAGAATGTACCACCAACAGAGTGTAGAGGTAACTGACCTGAGGAAATCACACTGATGGCCAGAAAAGGCAGGATTATAGGACAGTACAGAGCACAGAAAGAAGCTCTTTGCATCATGCCAGTAGTAGACTGGATGTGCAGAGCACCAGGAAGCTCCTGAGACAATCCAGCACCTAGTAGCAGCCACCAGATGCAGGCAAAGACAGCAGATACTGAGAGACATAACCAAGTGGCAGGCAAGGAATATGGCCTGAACACTTCCAAGTGTAAATGGGAGGTTCCACAGGGAGTGGTGGAGAACAAGAGATCCAAGATCCCATGGGGTTTCCATATCCAGACAGATACAGTAATCAGGTAAGGGTTGACCAACCAGATACAATGATAATAAGGAGGGTAAGGAGGGGGGAAAGCAGTGGTGATTCCAAGTGATAGAAATATCTAGGAGAAGGAATGTGAGAAGTGGGGGAAATACAAGGGACAGAGAGAAGAACTGGAGAGAATATGGAAGGTGAAGACCAATGTAATCCTAATAGTGACACGAGCACCTCTAAGCTGGAAGAGAAGCTGCATCAGATCCCAGAAAGGACAACATCGGTCTCAATGCAGAAGAGTCCTGGCTAAACCACTGGTTAATATAATGAATACTTTGTTACGAACTGGTACTGTCTCTGATACATTTAAGATTGCCATGACCTCTATTAAAAAACAGGACCTTGACCAAACCGTCATCATTTTAATATATTTGAAAAATTCCAGTCAGGATTCCACCCAGACCATAGCACGGAGACAGCTCTAACCCGTGTAGTGAACGACATCCTTGTGTCACTCGACTCTGGTAAGATCTCAGTCATAATGCTTTTAGACCTGAGTGCTGTGTTTGACCATTCTATTCTGTTTGGCAGACTGGAAACATTAGTCGGGTTGCCAGGAACTGTCCTAAGGTGGTTCCAGTTATGCCTTTATGGATGTAAACAATACGTGTCACAGTCAGTTGACGATCTTGTGTCAGTCACATCAACAAGGGTCAGTTGGGAGTCTGTTACTATTATCAATCTACATGCAACCACTGGATGATAATATTCAGAGGCATAGGGTTAGTTTCCACTCGCACGCTGACGATACTCAGCTTTATGTCTCTTTTGAGCCTGGGGACTATAAACGCCTTCTCTCATTAAGAAATTGCTACAACGATATAAAGGCATGGATGAGTAACAATTTCTTATCCCTAAATGCCAACAAAACTGAGGTCCTTCTGGCTGGTGCTAGCAATGCAGCCCACAGTGAAATTGTATCTCTCTTTGAAACCCATGGCCTGAATTTTAATATCTCAGACTATGTGAGGGATTTGGGAGTGCTCCTGGACACATACATGTCGTTCGTGTCTCATACAACAGCTTTAACAAGGTCATGCTAGCTACATTTAAAAAATGTAGCTAAACTAAGGTGATTCTTGGACAGAAAGGACACCGAGAAACTGGTTCACGCCTTCATCTTTGAGCAGGATTGATTACTGCAACTCCCTGCTATCTGGCTATCAATCTCAGATTATCTCTGCAGATACTAATGAATGCTGCAGCAAGGATAGTTACAAGAACCAAAAAATACAACCACATCTCACCAGTACTCCAATCTCTGCACTGGCTACCAGTCAGATTTAGAATTGACTATAAAATCCTATTACTAACATATAAGGCAGTGAGGGGGACTGGACCAGCATACCTCAGTGAAATACTTGAGGATTACATTCCGGGTCGAAGCCTTCGATCCTCGGAAGCAGGTTACCTTGCGATTCCGAGGATCAACAAAGTGATGCTAGGCGGACGTGCATTTGGCCACATGGCCCCTAAATTTCGGAATAGCCTGCCAGATGAATTACGTTCTATCATCTCCTTACCTCTCTTTAGCTCTAGTTTAAAAACCTACCTTTTTGATTTAGCATATCATGCATGATGCCTGTTGCCAAGCCCCCTGAGTATGTACCTTGCCTAATGCCCCCTCTGTTTTCTGAGCCGTTTGTGCTGCAGGTCACCTCGCAGTGTCTGCTATGTCAGTGGACTGAATAGACCCGGGCCGGATGGGAAACAGGACCGAAATATATGCAGGGGACAGGCAGAAAGCCAATCAACCTGATCACAAGGAATCAGACTCTGCGGACGTGGGTGGCCGTGCCTGACTATGAACTGTAACTGGAACCATACCATACCCCTTATACCACAATGACAAAAACCTACAATTCTTATTAACATTGTTATGAACTGGTTATTACCCATGTATAGAATGCCCAGGAGGGGTGGGCTTCCACTGACACACGGACCCCCAGAGGTTTATTTTTCTCCTATTCTCTAGTAGAAAAAAGTTTTTTGTTTTCTTCTCCTGCGTGGCCAGATACCAACTGTACATGTATACTACCCTTGTCATGTCTGTTCAGCGCTCTGTGTCACTGTAGTGAGAAGAGCGCTATATAAAAATAAAATTGAATTGAATTGAATTGAAAGAGTTGAATCCTAGGAACAGCAAAAGTATTGCGTTGAACCCTCAAACTCCCAGGCTTCTAGTAGGAAGCCTGAGTCTGAGTAAAGACGCCTCCAACAAGGAAAACAGGGTGAGAGAGGAATTTATATGTAGCCAGGGTCAAATTACACTTTGTGCACCAAACCCAGCTAATTTGGGCTGGCTTTCTACTGATGTGTACTATTTAAGGAAGCAGCCAACTGAGGACCTGTAAAGCATGTGTTTCTCAAACTACAGACTCTGATGTTCTTGTGCTCTTGTGAAACTGTGCATCTGGGCCTTCCCCTTTTTTTTCTCCTGGTTCTCTTAAGATAGTAGTGGACCCCTTTGTATAAAATATTTGGTTTCCTGCCAATCTGATACGTGGAATAAACTTAATTTCCTAAAACAAGAATAGACTAGGGGGTGATTCTTGAAGAAGCTGTTTTGTTTGGTCAATTTTTGAATCCAAAAATGAACTTTTGGAATGCCAGAACCTTACAGTCCAAGAAAAGACAATTTACTTGCTTTTCTGAACAGAATACCAAGGTTCAGCTGTGCTAACACAATTAGAGAGCTTTCAGTAATAACCTTTTATTATTTAAGCAGGATTATTTAAGGATGAATTAAGAGAGGTTACCATTAGGGTCCTGGGGAAATGGTGGGTGAAAATGGGGCTTTGCACTCATTCTGTATGTGAATAATAAATTATAAATTAGTCATTTTGACAACAAAATTTTTGTTGGCAGAATTAGTTGGATCTCGGCGATATTTTTAAATTAATTTATTGGCACTTTGATCAAGAAATAACAATTCTTTAAAAAAAACTGAAATTTTTCAGCAATTACAGACTTGAACGCTAAAGTATGTGTCTATCTGTCTATCTGTCTGCCTACCTGTCCATCCATCTATCCATGCATTCATCCACATGAGGGACTGTTTGGTTACTGGAGGCTCTGCTGCTGGATTACACTTCCTTATTTGGAGAAACAAGGAAACAGGAGCTCTGCCCTGTAATACATTCACCCTTTCAAATGCACTTCATGGTGACAGCAATAAGTCATTGCTTTTGCAGTGAGCACCCAAGTGACTGAAATCATCACATTGCACCCATTTGCACTCAGCAGGGATGCTTGTAAAGAGGTTTTGCACTTCAAAATCTGGCTTTGTTTGCCCCTGAAAGTTGTCTTCTCTAGAAAAAAAAAATGGTTAGTCACATGACTTTTCGACAGTACACTTTTCAAAATACTCACACTTCCTCTGGGCAGCTTTCACTGCGCACTGTGCTGCCCACTGAGGAGTGTCTCCCAAAGGATTACATGCCCTGAAGAGCAAATATTCCTTGTTTGAAATTGTCAGGTCGGCTTCCATATAGTCATGGTTAGCCATGGTTATAGGGTTAGGTTAAAAGCTCTGTGTCTAAACCCCTGCTCTAGTACCCTTGCTGGCACAGTACAGAATATTCAGTTAAATGCAAAATTTGGTGTATTAGCTTAGTATAACAATCTCACATTGTAAGTCACTTCTAAGTCAGATAAATAATAGTTAATAATAAACCATTTACAGATGTACTTGAGGTCATTCCTGATGTATTTACTGAGAGAACCATATCCCAGTGAAAGCAGAAGCTAAGAAATAAAGATAGGAATACTGTGCACCACTCCATTAAAAGCCAAGTGTGTAAAATCACACGGGCCTTGTATTTTTACAACTGTCCAAGGTAAATCCACACAGGCTGTGCCAAACTAGTGAGTGACAGCATCAGCTCAGCAGCTCTGGGAGCCTGGATTTGGTCTGGGATACTTCCTGCTTCATTAGATTAGGCAGACCTGACAGGAGAGCCATGGACTGGCACAGTATCCCTCAATGTTTGATGGTAACTAGAAGCGGACAATTGGGAGAACAGACAGCTGCCCTTCTCTTTTCCAGACATTACCAGTCCAGGGGGCCTATTTCAATCTTTCTCAAGACATCCTGGCTCTGCACCAGACAGCACAGCCCCTTTCGGTGTTTGTGTTTGCACACAGGAATGTACGGCTGCTACTTCCCAGACCTGACAACTTCCTGCCCCCATGTCTACATGTGTGCAAGACACAATCAGCATAAACACGAACACATCTGTCTGCGTATCTGCATGAATCCTGAAAACCCTGGAGCCTGCGTGTCGTTGGATGGAGTCATCGTCTAGCAAGCTGTTCGAAAGGAACTGTCTAATTGTTTGCAAACAGCGCAGTGTGGTGATTAAGTGGGAGTTTCCACGGTTGCTGCAAGATGCTTTTTCCAAACAAAACACAATTTGTGATTGTACACACAAGATGCCACACCTTCAGCGCCACTCACTTTTTCCTCACATGATTCATAATGTTTCACTAGCGGCTGCAGAATTCAATGACCTGCTCCTGAATCTCACTCCTGTTGCAATAACCTGAATGAAGGCACTCACCCAGAAATGATACAGTAAAAATTACCATGCTATATAAAAATAAGTAAATTGCTCTTAACTGGTACAAAAATACAATGGAAGACACCTTGGTCTGGTGCACAATTTGTAAGTTTATCAACATTCTTTATAAAATCTGAGGGACACCACTGCAAAATCCCCTTCTGGAAGCCAGGGTGATTGTTTATGGGTAGGCTGGGAAAATGAGGAACTTGAATGGAGACCTGGTTTTATTAGGGTCATATGGTGGCTGCTGACCCCCTGCTAGCATCCAAGTCTAAAGCCTGCAGTGCACATTAGGACCCATTTCCCAGTTTGTGGCCAGCAGCCATCAGGCCTGTGAAATCATTGTTTAATGTGAGTTGCCTGTGCAGACACAATTGGACACTGAGGACATATGCACATGATCTGGATTATGAGGATGTTTTAGTCAGAAAGAGACCTTGGTCAGGGGCTGCAGGTACCATTGTGTGATATTGCCATCAGACTGCTAGAATAAGACATGGAGTTCACTAGTAACAGATATGCACACCCACCATGTGTTTGTCTGAAAAAGACCTTTCGACAGAGACCAGCAGCTGATGACCATGAAGCTGGACAATTTTTGATCACGTTGACAAAACAGTAATAATTCAAGGAGAGCTTGAGTGGAAACTTGGAGCAGAAGTTCATATCCCCTTTCTTTCAACATCCCTGACCACAAGCAGCTGCTGAGACATCTTCATGTTGCAGTGCTCAGAATCACACACGATTCCTGTGAATGAAGAACTCTGTAGGACTTAGATAGCCACAGTTTTTGTTATCAGTTCACTCTTTTGTCCAGATAAACTCAAAGTTCTACGTTAATCTCCTTACAGTATCTCACCATTTATACAGCTGGGTCATTTTTGCTGCATCAGCGCAGAGTAAAGTACCTTGTACTGTGTTACATCCCAGTGTGTTCTTGCTGTGTTTGGGAGCTGTTTAACTTTTTACAGCTGTCCAACTACCATTGGTCCTTCATCCCACCAATCAGCATTACTGATGACATCACCACAAACCTCCCAGCCAATAAAAATCAAGGCAGAGAACAAATTGTCTGCCTGCCTGGTGCTGGACTCTGGATCTTTCTTGTGCTGAGCTGTTTTGCTGCTTTTTCTGAACTTGCTGTTTCTTGTAGGTTTGCCTGGTTGTGTTTATGCTCATTTTGTGTCTACTGGTGCTTTTCTGCTTGCCCAGGTGTTCTTTGTGCCAGTCACCGGTGTTGTTCGAATTACGTTGGTGTGAACTGTAACTTTTTTTTTTTTTTTTGGGGGGGGGGGTGAACAGGTAAGAAAGTTGTGTGACCCACACCTGTCCACACAGGTTTGTTTTGGATGCTTACCTCACACTAGGCAAGGAGTGAGTGTCAGTTGTGTTTGTTTGGCGTAGGGCAGATGCTGAAGAAGCTGTTCTGTTTGTTTTTCTTTCATTTGTAAGGATGGTTTTCTGTAGTCAATTTTGTTCCCAAAATTCCTCTTGTTTGCAAATTTTTCTTGTCCCCACCCAAACCATTGATATTCAGGCAATTTAATGTTACACCCTTCACCCCCTAGACACCTTGGGGTCAAGTCAAAGTCAAGTCAAAAGAGAAGAAGTCAAAAAGAGTTTATTTGTCAAGCACATGGTTGTGTACCATGTGTTGAAATGTGCACCGATCTGAACCAGGATGACTGTGCGAACAATCTATAATGGAAAATGAAGCAAACACATATCCAAACACTAAGAAGAATAGAGACAGAAACAAGCAGTAAATAGATAAATAAGTAAGTAAATAAGTAAATAAATAAGTAAATAAATAGGGAAAATGGTACGGAACAGTTAAGGTGCCCTGGAAGGGCAGTGACAGTGGGGGGGGGGGGGGTTGGAGCGGAGTGGTCAGAGATTACGTGAGGGTAGTCATGTCATGTCCGGGTTCAGAAGTCTTATGGCCTGTGGGTAGAAGCTCCTCCTTAGCCTCTCCGTTCTGGCCATAATGCTTCTGTAGCGTTTGCCTGATTTCATCAAGATGAATAGATGGTTGCTGGGATGAGACAGGTCACCGACGATCCTACTCGCTCTGGTCCTGCATCTCCTGGTATAGATGTCATGTGGTAGGGTCACAACCTACCACAAGCACTGCGGGACTTTGAAGCCAGGTTTCTCAAACACAAAACAATAGTCCAAACTATTATGTCACCTACTGTCCTTTGTTAATTGCTGCATCCAGCTGATGAATTGCTCAAGCTTCAAACCGAACTTCCTTTACACAGTCAGTGTGCCTGAAGTCAGCAGAGAGCACAGTGCTAAACAGTTTGACTGCACACATCTCTTCATGATCTCTAGTGTTTGCAGTTATGAAGTTCAGGAGCGATAATCCTCTGGTGTCCGAGCTGCTGGCATTATATTTCAGAGCTTTTTCTGAGCTTTTCACAGAATTAATAACAACATGCTGATAGACCAGAGCTCAGGCATCAGAGCATCTGTCGCTACAGTAAAATCAAACTGGAGTCTTCTGAATGAGCTGCTCAGACCTGAGCTGTGAGGTAAATATTTTTATTGCTTTATCATTCAATGCCTTTTAGATAAATCTTGTGCTCTAAAATGAGATAAAACTCTCTATGGTTCATACGTGTCCACTAGAGCATTCAAATACCGAAGGGTTCACAGATACGGAATGCAAAAACTATACAATGGGTTGCACATTGCAAACTGGAGAAGAGTTTTCAAAGTGTCATCTATCAGGTCTAAGGCTAATGTCTCCTGTCAGATTTTACGCCAGTTGTGCACTTCTCAATCAGACATAAGGCTACCTATAGTGTGTTGGGTTAAATATGAGCTCAGTTGCAGTTTCCTCTCAAATCCCTAAAGCCTATCACACCCAATGAGATCATCTAATAAGATAATAAAGACCAGTCATCTATCTGTCAAGATAACTGAAGTCCATCATATGCTTTCCAATCAGATCTGCGAGGCAACTATCAAAAAATTAAGGACACAGGGTGTCAGAATTCCTTTCAGTCTGAGAAGAAAAAAACACCCAAGGAACTGATATGTTGCCCTAAAGCCAGTCAAAAAAGGATAAAAACATCTCATATTTATATTTGAGATAAAGCAAAAATACAGAAGAATAAATTTGTCATCACATATCTGAATTTTGAGGAATGCCAGCTGTCCCATACTAGATTCCAGGTCTCAAGTAGGGATTGGCCCAAGCAGGCTATGAAAGTGACTGGTGGCTGTCACTAGTATCACCTGAAAGTCCAAACCTCCCAAAGTGGCCTACAGAAAGACAAGAGGTCATCAGATGTATTTATATCTCAAAAATGCTTCTTTCACCAGCAGCCCCCACCACCTCACTTCATATTACCCTCTGTTCTGAGATACAAACAAGATCAGACCCAAAGGATTATGGGATTATTTTTCACCACATCTGCTTTGATATAGAGGGGGACAACATGGAGATTTTGTTCCTAATCTAAGCTCAGAAATTTGTGGGCCACAGTGGGTCCGCCCACTTTTGTACAGTGCGCCCTAGCTCTCCTCCCCTCTGAAGAAACATTATGCTGAGAGTGAATAAATGGGAAAGCATCTTTATATCTGGGCTGAGAAATTTACCATGCTGCCTGTTTTGGGCCTAGTAATGTGCTGTGATCTTTTGTTTACCACAGGGAGGCACAGTCCCACCAGTAGGTGGTCCCTGTACTGCAGTCCACACCAAACACAACCCTGGCAGAACGACATGTTGCTCAGGGACCCAAGCAGTCACCAAGCATCGTTTTCCCACTACAGCCCAACAAACATCCTGCAAAAGCGAGGAGATAACGGACTTTTGCTCAGCCGGTTGTGACAGTCAGCAGTAATGGGCATCACTGATGCCTGTGGACTGAGCATCAAACACACAAAAATAGCATGCGTGTTTGTTTGCATATCATGGTGTAGACATCATTCTGGATATCACTAAATTTCAATGACTTTTTCAGTAACCGATCTAAAAAAAAGTTATACACAAAATGGCATGCATACAGTGCCTTGAAAAAGTATTCAGACCCTTGACAAAATCACACGTTTTACTGAATAACAAAATGATGCTTTTATACAGCGCTTTCCAAACTTTTTCCATGGGGAAACCCCAAGGGACCTAAGGAAAATGTAAAAAATATATAGTAAAAAATTTTAAAAAAGAAAGATTAATAAATAAATCTTTATGTATATAAGTATATATATACTGTACATACATATTGTATACAGTACATTCATCAGTCATGCTATGCACACACGCTGACATAAGACACACCGAGAAATTTTTTGACATCACACACACACACACACACACACACACACACACACACACACACACTCGCATGGGGTGGCAGATGTCACATACACTGTCATATACCAGATGTGCATATATTTCCTTGCCAGACACAGACATACACATACACACACAGTGGTGTCCTTTCTCTCACATACTTACGCTGTACACACACGCTGACATAAGATTCACTAACAAATTTTGTTGCACCTCATGTGTACACACACGCACCCACTCCTGAAAACCTCAGAGTGTTTATACAGTACACTGCACTACTTTTAACACTGAACTCTAAGTCTATATGCGTCCATTACAATGATGACATCAAAGTGACATCAACTCAGAGTAGGTAAAAGTGCATCAACAACTGTGGAAGAGCTGTGCACACAGATGCAGGACTACCAAACCATAGTCTGTTTGCCTGTTGAAGTCATTTTAAGTACACCGTTTGGCCAAAAGTATGTGGACACGTGAGCACTGCACCCATATGTGCTTGTTGAACAAACATTCCAAACCCATGGGCATTCATATGGAGTTGTTCCCCCTTTGCTACAATAATAGCCTCCACACTTCTGGGAAGGCTTTCTAACAAATTTTAGGAATTTGTGCCCATTCGGCCACAAGAGGATCAGTGATGTTAGGCATTGATGTTGGGAGAGAAGGTCTGGTTTGCATTTGGTGTTCCAGTTCATCCCAAAGGGGTTTAATGGGGTTGAGGTCAGGGCTATGTGCAGGCCACTCAAGTTCTTCCACACCAACCTGGGCAAACACACAGATAATTACAGTAGACACACAGAAAACCAAAACAGATGATCATAGTAAATCGTGTTCAGACGTCACAAGGGATTATGGTTTGGTGACCCTTCTTCAGTGTCGCAATTCTGACGGACACAGGGAGATTTTTCCACCACATCAGGACCAAAACTCATGTGAGGGTTAGGGTTAGACCAGCAAATAACTAGAGATGGAGGAACAGTATGTTGAGTAGGAGGTGAAGCTTTAATTACACTGTACTTACTTACAGTTTGTCATCACTGCGAACAACACCAAGCAAAACCAAAATCCCCCATATTCAAAGGGATCCAGAATGGTAGGCCTCTAAACTAAAGGCATATCTGTCTTGGGATGCAGCAGTGATACAGCTTGTATCACTTGCTGTTGACCCCTGTGCCAACAGTAAACCTTTTCATCTTTATCTTCATTTTTCATAACTCCTCATGAAACAACACTGACCCTAACAACTGACATCCTTTCATCGCTCAACATGTTTCCCCAGAACATGATATTGTGTACTTGTAAATCTGGAGAGGTGTTTTTGGTAAACAAGAACTGTAAACAACCAGAAGCAATTTTATTCAGAGAAGTAATTGATGCACAAGTGATTGTGTGTGGTTTTGAGTTTCTGACGTTGCTCCACAGTATTAGACTGTCTTTGTTCACACAAACTGAACCTCAGCAGCGCTGTAAGCTGTGACCACTCCATTTGGCCTCCGGGCCAGGGGCACAGAATGAATTTATTACATAAAAGCCCACCTGCATTTTCCAAAATATTCATTTCATATTCGTTATTCTATTGCTCAAAGCTGTGAACACAATTTTTTCTGCTGACTGTGTGAGGTTATCTTACCAAAGAGAGGTGGGCAACTTGTTGAAACTGAACCCACAGAAGTTCTTTCTCCTGTACCAGTTTTACAAGTTTTTTTTTTTCCCTTGATGCCTTCTAGCTTTTATATAATATTGTTTTGGCTTATTTTGTATTTTTTATGTTTATAATTCTGTGTTTAGTGTTCTGAGACAACCAACTAGTAAGGGAATCGTAGCAAAAACAAATTCAGCTGAGTCAGGGCCTACAGTATGACTATTGCTATTGGATTAGTCAAGCAGGATGGCCCAACTCTTTAGCTGGCCAGTCCCACAGAACAACCCAGGCTTCAACCCACCAGCCAGCCAGGATGGCCTAGCATTTCAATCTGTAGGACAGGATGGCCCTGTGCTCCAGTGGGCCAGTCAAACGAGATAGCCAAACACTCCAGTGAGTCCATCCCCTGGGGTAACTTAACACATCAGTGGACCAACCAAACAGGATGACCCAGAGCTTCAGAAGACCAACCTCACAAAATGGCCCGCTGCTCCAGTCAGCTAGATAAATTAATTGGCCAACACTCCAACGGGAGATCTTCACAGGATGGCCAATATTCTAGTGGTCCAGTCGTACAAGACAGCCCAGTGCCGGTTATACAGTCTGACAAATCCACTTATCAGTATGTTAGTGGCACTGTTTGGTCTCTGAAGGCAATCAGATTCTACACCACAAGAATCTTGTCCAAAAAATTGACTGATGCAAGGAATAAAAACTGAGGGTCAAGTTAGCACAATTTCTTGGGAAAAAAGACTCAAGAACCTTTGGAAGGATGGGTAACTCCGGAAAAGTGTGGACAGCAATTCTGGAGAGGTGTTGAAGATGAACTGTTTGCTGGTGGGAAAGAAAAGCTGGAATTCTAGTTAGGCAGATAGAGAGGATTTAACTTTTTTAGGATCAGATCACACCCCAGTATCTCCAGCTGTCAATCCTGCTGCATCTTCTGCAAATGGAAGGTGTCACCAACTATGCATTTTCTTTGGGTTAGTGTGTATGCATTTGTGTGTCTGAATGTGGGTGTTTACACTTTTATGTGTGTGAATGCCCATCAGTGTGTTTCTCTTCAGTCGTACTTGATCAGTAATTCAGTGCCACATGGAAGAGGAGAGACCTCAAACAGGGTTGGAGTTCACATGAGATTGGTAACCCTGAAGAAGGCTGTGTGAAATCAGGAACAACAGTGCATGCTGTTCCTTCTCTCATTTCCTTGTTTATTTGTTCGAATCTCCTTTCAGGCAGGTTTGCACTCCATTGGAAGGTGACCTGGAGCTCCTCTGGACAGAGTAGCAGCACAAAAAAGGAGTTGAACTACAGAGTTATTGCAGCTATGACAGTGAATACTGGGCCCTAAGAGGGTAAACGTTCAACTTTTCAGCAACTTAAATGTTAAAATTGAACAATTTGATTTATTTACCTTAGCCGGTCTGTTAAAGTGGCCTAAAATGTCAATGTTCCAGATGGGACCACAACTAGCTTGTAGGCAGAAGAGCTCTGGAAACATGGACATCCAGGCTGCATTTCCACTTTCACTCTATTAGCGTGTGGTAAATATTTACACTGTGGGATCCTCTACTCATGAAAGACTCCAGTGAAACTTTCCTTGTGTCGAGCTGTTCATGAAGGTGTCTGGTGAAGAGGTGTGAACGTAAAGCCTGATGAGTCTGCAGGCAGTCAGTTTGTTCTAACTGCAGTATGTGCCATGGTGCCATATAGTTCTTGGCTACGTCTACACTGGAACCGTCACAAATCATGGGTCATCGCTACAACTATACAACCACCCCCCTCCACCCCTGCTAATCCTGGTGGTGAGAAGTGCATCAGCTATGCAGTGAATAAATGTTGGTGGCAACAGTGATATGACATTAATTGACTAGACTCATATCTGTTTGCAAAATGCACTTTTGTTGTCTCTGAGTTGTATGTCACATTGGAGAAAATCTGCTACAGCTTCCAGATATTCCCCAAGGTCTCAAGGACACCTCCCAGCATCCATCTAGATACACTGTGCGATTTACAAATCATGATTTCATTTCCTCTCGAGCCCCTTGTTCACATTCCCCCTTTGCTCTTGAGCCCCTGAAAAGCTCCCTGCTTTTACTGGCCTCATGTGAGCTAACTACGGGCATGTCCTGTCCTTTCTTCGTGGAAAGAGGTAGAAAGCTGCCAAAAGTCGACCTCCATCTCACCTTTGCTGATGACTTCGAAACCAAGGAAGGAAGCAGCATAATGATTCCCAAATGCGTGGGAGCGTCTGAGCCATGCAGGATGCCGCACGTGTCAAATGAACAGCTCCACCAATTGACCTTTGACCCCTGAGTAGCCCAGGGACTTTGTAGCTTCCCCTCTTCCTTGCAGAGGAGATGAGACTTCACTAATAAAAAGTAAGAAAGTAAAAGTGTGAACAGGGGTTCCAAACCTGCCTGTTTTCAGACGTTTGATGAGAATATTGAAATGACTGATGGGAGTGATGGGGAAATGAACCAATACCTACATTACACACTGGCATATAGGGTTGTACCTCTTCTTCTTCTTCTTTGTCACATACATAGATATACAAGTACATGTAGTGAAATGTGCCCTGAATCGGCCATGAGACTGTGTACAATACAATTTTACAAATAGATTAAAAAAAAAAAAAAATCCCATAAACAATACAATTATAAACGAAATCTAAACAATGTGCAAGGGAATAGAATAAAATATCTATGTATACATTATAGTACAGTGTCTAATTAGCTTGTTAATGTAAATAACCTTAAAATGACATAGCAGCAGCTGAGATACACTGACATTGAAAGTTCAATAAATATTATAATGGACATTGAAAAAATCTGTGGTGGCATGTCCAGGTTCAGAAGTCTTATGGTCTGTGGATAGAAGCTCCTCCTGAACCTCTCTATTTTGGCCACAATACTCCTAAAGTGTTTGCCTGTTTTCAGCAGGTCAAACAAACAATTACTGAGATGAGACGAGTCTCTGATGATCCTAGTTGCTCTGGTCCTTCATCTCCTGGTATAAGAACTCCCTTAGAATGTGCTGTCATGTGGCTCACCAGCCAGTCAAAGAACAACTTCAGGTCATCGCCACATCACCTAATGGGTGAAACCTGGCTGGTTATTGACATTACTGACATTACTGATGCTCTACCTGTGTGCTAGAAACACAGTAAAAGAAGGAATGACAGCCTAAAAAATGATGAAGTGTGCCACATGGATAATCCATTTTCCTGTATGGATATAAGGAGGCTAAATGGTTGCTCATTCCATCATCAACATTCTCTGCAGACCAGAAAAGTTCTTGACTGGTCTTTGATCTACCCTAACTTACATTTCTGACTTTTACCCCTTTGGATAACATGTCAGATGACAAACATTGGTTTTGGGAGGTAGTGGTGCTTCCAACACAATGCCATCTACATAATGAGCTCTAGCTCACTATACAAGAAAAATGTTGAAGGGTTAAACTTTGTAGATGAACCACAACCTCCCTGAACCAGTGATGTGCAGGTGTAGTACAACCTGAGAGAAATGGTGAGTCATAGCTCAGGCCGGTGCTCTCTGAGACAGTGCTGTTGGACAGAAAGTGAACTTTGTTGGCATTTGGCACATTCCACAAGTTGAAGTAGAAGCCAGAAGGAAGCCGCCATATAAGACCCAAGACAAATAAGTAAGAAAGGAGGCTAATGAGGGGAAAAGAATTAAGCTCTGTGCATGTTAAAGGTTACAGGGATAATCATTCCTTCAAAAAAAGGGAAACAAATGGAAAAAATGCTACATAAACATTGTCCCGGATGTAATTTTCAACCCAGGAACACATTTCCCTGTAGAAATCAGCAGCTAGAAGGAAGTAATTTGCCCCACTGAGCAGCAAATTGGATCCTGATTTTCCTGCTTGGGCCTCGTTCTCAAACACTAGTAAGAGTTCTGCAATCCGTCAGCCAGTCACTGAGGAAACAGGAGCGGGAAAAGAGCGAGCGAGCGAGCTGGGGCTAAGATGCGTTGCAGAAATGCTGTAGAAAACATTGTGGGGTTGCTCTGTGGAATAAGGGGATCAGCCTGCATATTGTGTTCAGAGGGTTGCCAAGAAGCAAAGAGAAGAAGAAAACTGAGACATGAAGGTCATAAAAACATCCTCCCCTCCATCCGATATCGGCATTCTTTTGGAGCAAAATTGTAAACTTTCCTATAGATAGGACTGCACTATGCAGTATAACACCATGAGCCACAGAACTTTTCATTTCTTGAATTCTTTGGACTCCTGAACTAATGATCACCTCACTCTCAGAGTACTGATCTCGACTGTACCGTCTAGTAGTTTTTTTTTTTTTTAATAAGCCATACCTGGCTTGCATTTCACATTTCAGATCTATGCTCAGATCATGTTATGTGTACATATTATGCAACATATTTATAAACCATGATATCTAAACCTCATTGAAGTTACAGAAGTTACTGCTTACCCACATTTTACTGACTGGTGCTCTGTGTCGAATGTACATGTGAAAGATAACATTATGCGATAAGGCACAAGGCCTATATATGTTATATATAAACCTGTGCAAAGCATAGTGTCTGCTTAGTAAAATGACAATAAACATATACACACAATATGCAAATGAGCAAACAGAATCTTCCTTACTTCAATATGTCTTCATAGGACATCTCTAAAGACAATTTACGTCTCTCCAGGCAATTTGATGATATTTATTATAGGAATGAGAGAGAATACAAGTTTACTGGAACAATGTTCAATCAGTTGAAAAAATCTTGAAAAAAGTTTGTTCACATCTGTATACCTGATAAAATGATATCTTATATTCTCTTTTTACCAGATACACAAAATGTGTTGATAGCTGCTAAATATTTCTATGAGGAAATATATTTTATTGCTCTAGCCTACATGAGAAGTTCCTGCCAGTATCAAGCTCACTTCTACCAGAAAAGTTATAACATCATATATCTGAAGAATTCTGGAAGTTAGGTTAACTTTTGTATTCTGCTAAATATTGTAAACCTTTGCCTAGGTGCTATATCTAATGTTATATGTATATTCTTATTTTCTCCACTAACAGATTTTTTGTTGTTTTGACCCAGTTCTATTCTAGTGTTTAATGGAAATAAATTTTAAAAAAGGACTATGCATGAGAAGTAAAATGTGTTGTGGAGAAGGAAGCATTGGGAAAGAGAAGGGTGATGGGACATGTGTTTTCAGTTTATCAAAATGACTTGGCATACTTGCCAGTTCCTCTTAAATTCTTAAATATTTGTGTTTATTAAGATGTGGAACACTGGTATTTTTGAGTACCCCCTCCACACTTTCCCCTCTGGGAAACTGACAGGCTGTGCTCCACATTCTTGGGATGCACTGCAGTGCTGATGATCAAGCAAAGCCCAGCCGGGCACTCTGGAAAGTTAAGTCCTAATCCTCAACATCCATAACTCAACATTCAGGCAGCATAGGCTGTCTTGCACCCGAGGTCATTGCCTGCCAAAACGGTGGCTTGCTGAGGGGGTTTAGCTGGTGGAATTTGGGATGGCATCATCTCATGGTGCTGCCTGATGTATCAACATCCACCCACCAACTGTTGTCCTCTCTGGTCACTCAGTCTACTAAACAGATGGACTAAGCACTCAGCAAAAACTTTAAAGACAACAGAAGCCTGGAATCTTAACCTGATTAAACTTCTTGTTAGGTTGAAACTATGCAATATTATCACTCACATGTATTCTTTTATTAAATGTAAGATATTGTATAACCTGTTCCACTGTACATAGCACATACTCCACCCCTGCTGTACAAACCTGTTGTTTCCGTTTCCATTTCCTTTTACAACTGTCATCCACACCCCCATGTAACCTGATACGTTTGTATGTCTCCCAGTATAAATAAAACCTGTTGAGGAGCCAGACCTCTGTAGCTCACACTGCAGACTGTGTGGTTACCCTTGCAGCAAGTAAAACAGCGCGTGTCTCACTCTGTTGGTCAACGGGTCGGTGGGAGCTGATCCCTCCCCCTGACACTTCTCTACAGTTCTAGACTGTCATTTATGACTCCTGCAACCTCATGTATTTGTGTCCCACATCCACATGTGTTGAATCACTTTTCCCTTCCAAACACACTGTGAACAAAACAAAATCATAAATCTTTTATCAATATTTTACTGCCTTTCCTGAAAAACTCAAAAAGCAAGCAGGCCCCACAAAACAGTCCAAAGCTGAGATAGGATGATGGGCAGCAGTGTCCATCAGAATGGTTTCATTCATGCACACATTACTGTTATGGATGGAGGGTAGAAAGCCTCCCTGAATAAATACCTGAGTTCCACCTTCTCTTTTGTCCTCCAATTTCAGGTCACCAGCAGAAGAAAGGAGCAGTGTTTGTGAGATGGAGAGGCAGGCCAGATGGCAGCAGGGGGTGGGGGCAAGCAAAGAGGTCATGGGAGATAGGCTCCTATCAATGTTGAAAAAACCCTGTCTTTGTGCCTTGGGTCCTCTGCTTCTGAATGTGACCTTTGTCTCTGACAAAAGGCCACTTGTATTCACAACCAGGTAATTACAGTTGTGGGTTGGCTTCCTCTGGCTGTATCTGTTACCTGGGGGTCTGATAGGTAGGCTGCGAAGCCACATCCCTGGGGCAGTGCTGAGGACAAGAAGCTGGATCACAACTGTTGTACCCCCTTTGACTACACAAAGATCCACGCACACACACACACACACACACACACACACACACACTACATAGTGTGAATGGGTCAGTTAGGTTTTAACTAAGTTCACTGAAAGTTCCAAGGTTCCTCCAGTCAGCTGACCTGTGCAACAGATTTGCTGGTTTTCACACTATGTTGCTGATACAAATACTTGCACGTACATACACAAGAGTGAAATGAAAAAAAGTAGTAGCAAAGAAGCCAGGATTTATGTATCACTATCTAAAATCAATAAATAAATGTACCGATTTCCTTAGCTGGAAACCTACCTGTGTGTTTTTTTTTTTTCCAATTTCATTACCATCTCTGAAAAAGGAGACATCTTTGGAATTATTTTATTGTAAACCTGGATGCAGGTAGTGACAGAGGAGTGGCTGATGGTGAAAGAAGAGTAGCAGGGACAGGGAGATGAGTATGTATGCATGCTGAAATCAATCAGGCCAAAAATCAGAGTCAACCAATGAGAGAGGCTAGCCTGACAGCGCAACCAAACCTGTAACACTTAACCTGGGGATCTACTGTGAGAATTTTCCAGCAAACCAGCAGGTATGGTCTATATTCTGCAAGTGCTTCTAGTTGAACCACACATTACAGTAGTACAGCATATTGAGCAAATCTTCCAGAACCACTCATGTGAGACTGTTTGTATTTTTCCCTTAGGACCCACAGGGGGAACAGGTATGATTTTCTCTGCACTCATTAATATTGTTGTCATGCCTGCGGTTGCTACGAGACTGCCACCTATACCGTCTCTCCGCCCCTGCCCTCAGGCTGGGCGCTGATGGGCGTGGGAACCAATTATGGACCACATATAAGACTCACCTGGACTCCCACTCAGCGCTCAGTCTTCCATTGATTCCCACCGGAGTTCCATGAGCTCTCGACCGGACCGACTCAGCTAAGTTCTCCGAGACTCTTGATCCTATTGACTGTTTGTTTGTGACTGTATCTTGTGCTGTACCGTCTCGTTACTTTGAGTTTGGACTCACTGATACTAAGCACAAGCTCCCAGATGAGGAGTGCAAATCTTGTAAAACTTTGCTCCCAGTAAACATCATCTGACTTAAAGACTGTGGTGTTCCGCAAGTGCTTCCTCCAGCTCTCACCGTGACAGTAAGACCGAGCCAGAAATGGAAGCAGCGGACCTAACGCAGCTGTGTGTGGTGCAGCATCAACAGGTTTTTGCACAACACCAAGTCCAGCTCACGCAGCTGACAAAAAACATTCTCCAACTTAATGCGGCTCATGTCCAGCTCACTTCCTCACTGGAGAGCCTTGCTCGTGCCCAAGCTCCGCCCCTTGTGCGGCATTTTTTGTCTTCGAGTGCTCCGTCATCTTCAGCACTGCTGCTGCACCAGCCACTCTCCGCCTAGTCACTCCCCTACGTTACTCAGGAGAAAAAGGCAAGTGTGCATTTTTTCTGCTCCATTGTGAGAACTACTTCTTAACCTCACCCACAGAGTTTAGCGGTGATTCATGTAGGCCCTGGGCAAACCCATGCAGCTTGGACACACCCATCTCTCCGAGCAGGAGAAGGAGAGGAGTATGCTTGGGCCTATGTCTCTATTGTACCTCATCCAGTCACCTGCGGGAGGCATGCCCCAACCTGCTGAAGAAAGGGACTGGTCCCTCATTTGTCCAGGGCGGACTGAGGGGCTCAACTTCTGCACATCCCCGGGCTTCGCAGCTGCAGTCTCATGTTACCCTTACCATAGGGGGGCCATCCCATCACCCTCTTAGCACTGGTTGACTCCGGGGCTGCAGACTGCTTTATGCTTTGCCCAACATCTAAACCTGACACTGCTGTCCTGCACCACTCTGCTAAGGGTACAAACTCTGGATGGCCAACCCTTGAGTTCCAGAAAAATGATGCAGTGCACCCTTCAACTTCACATGAAGATACTGCTTGCACACTCTGAGTCCCTCACATTTATCCTCCTCTCCTCGCCAGATACACCCCTCATCCTAGGTTTCTCATGGTTGCAGCAACATGACCCAGTGATCAGCTGGTCTACCATCTCCATCCTGGGTTGGTCACCTCACTGCTACAAGAAGTGCATACCTCCTCCCCTGCTACCTACCTCTGAGGACTCATCCTCTGAGTAAATTCTCACTTTGGACTGTCTGCCCCAGGAATACTTTGACCTTAGAGAAGTAGGCAGCAAGGGCTGGGCATCCAAGCTTCCGCCCCATCGCCCTTACAATTGTGCTATTGACCTGCTCCCAGGCACAACCACCCCGCAGGGCTGGCTCTTCGCCCTCTCACCATAGGAGCATAAAGCTATGAACGCTTACATCGAGGAAGTACTGCACCTGCCCATAATCATCCTCAGCTGGCGCAAAATTCTTCTTTGCTAAGAAGAAAGATGGGTATCTTCACCCCTGCATCAATTACTGAGGCCTGAACAAGGTGAGGATCAAGAATCACTACCCCCTGCCACCCCTCTCCATAGCCTTTTATTGCTTCAAGGACACCATTTTCACTAAATTGGACCTCAGGAGTGCTTACAATTTGGTTCAGATATGAGAGGGGGATGAGTGGAAGACCGCCTTCAACACCCCTCGGGGCCGTTACAATATCAGGTTATGCCTTTCGGGCTGACCAATGCCCCTGAATCTTCCAGTCCCTAGTGTATAATGTCCTGTGCCCCTGTGTAGAGAGGTTTGTCTTTGTCTATCTGGACGATATCCTGATCTTCTCTCAGGATAAAAAGGAGCACATCCAACATGTTCAGGAGGTGCTCCAAGCCCTCCTTGAGAACCATTTTTTCATTAAACTGGAAAAGTGTGACTTCCACATCTCCACTATGACTGTTTTGGGTTTCATCGTCTCGGCATTTGGAACTGCCATGGACCCAGCTAAGGTAAAGGCAGTAATGGATTAGCCAGTACCCACAAACATCAAGCAGGTCCAACAATTTCTGGGGTTCGTCAACTTCTACAGGCACTTTATCTGAGATTTCAGGAAGGTAACTTCTCCTCTCCACACCCTCATTCGCAAAACCTCCACATCTTTTCACTGGTCCCCGAAGCAGAGACAACCCTCCAGCATCTCAAGACCATCTTCACTGAGGCCCCCCATCCTGCAACATCCCGACCCGTTTTGCTAATTCCTGGTTGAGGTGGATGCGTCCAATGAAGAAGCTTGGGCAGTCTTGTCCCAGTGGTCTGCAGATGGCAAGGTCCATCCCTGCGCCTACTTCTCACATTGATTCTCCCCTACTGAGCTCCTCACAGTCAAGTGGGCCCTGGAAGAGTGGAGGCATTGGCTGGAGGGGGCCCAGCATCCCTTTATTGTCTGGACTGACCACAAAAACCTGACCTACCGCCAGACAGCCAAACGACTGAATGCCCGACAGGTCTGTTGGTCCCTCTTCTTTTCCTGCTTTGACTTCACCTTCTCCTATTGACCAGGTACCAAGAACACTAAACCTAATGCCCTCCTGTGGCAATTCAAGGACTCCATTGTACTCGCCACACCATAAACCATCATCTCTCTCTCGTGGATCGTGGCTCTGGTAATCTTGTCACTTGAGCAGGACATGCAGCAAGCTCACTGTCAGCACACTCCTCCTCCCAAGACTCTTCTTGGCTGCCTCTACGTACCCGAAGCCTTCTGTGCTCAGGGCACACTCCTTCGGCTAGCTGGACACCTGGGCATGTTATGCTCCAAAGAGCTCCTGCATTGTCGCTTTTGGTGGCCAACCTCCAAGCAGGACATGCAACAGTTTGTCCAGTCCTGCCCCATTTGTGCCTGCAACAAAAGCCTCAGCTAGCCACCTCTCAGTCAGCTGCTGCCCTTACAAGTTCCTCTGCGCCCTTGGGTTCATATCGGTGTCGACTTTGTGACCGGTCTAACCCTTTCAGGAGGATTTACCTGTGTTGTGGTCGCGGACCATTTCAGCAAGGTGGCTCATTTCATTCCACTTCCATCCTTACCCACAGCAAATCAGATGGCTGTAGCCCTCCTTCATGTAGTCTGGAATCACGGTGTCCCACAGGATGTTCTCTCTGAAAGCGGCCTCCAGTTCACCTCTCAGTTCTGGGTGGCCTGTTGCAATCTGCTCGAAGTCGAGGTAAAGCTCACTTCTGCTTACCACCCCCAGATCAATGACCTAGTGGAACGGACCAATCAGGAGTTTGGGAAATATCTCCAATGCTTCTCCTCCACCTATCCCAGCTCCTGGAGCTGCCACCTGATGTGGGCCCAATTACCCCACAACACCCTGTACAATTCCTCCCTGGGAATGTTCCCTTTGAAGGCCCAGTCTGGCTTCCCTCCGCACTTCCTACCTGGTCACCCTGTGGATTCCTCAGTCCCTTCTGCCCAGGCCTTTGTCACCCGCTGCAAGCAGACCTGGGAAGTTGCCCAGAAACACCTCCAGAGAACCTTCAGCTCTATGGAATGGGCAGCCAACCTCAGGTGCCGGCACACTCATCTGTTCCACCCCGCCAATGAGGTCTGGCTCTGTACTTGGAACCTCCCTCTCAAGACCCCCTATAAGATGCTTTTGCCTCGCTTTGTTGGACCCTTTAAGGTCCTCTCCCATGTCAACCCTGTCACCTATTGGCTGTCCCTTCCTCCGCCTTGGTGCATTTGTCCCACCTTCCACATGTCCCAGTTGAAGCCCTTCATCACCTTGCTCTTGCACACTATGGATCCGGGCCCTCCACGACCTCATCTTGTCAATGGGGGCCCCATTTACAACGCCTCCTGCCTCCTCGACTCCCACCGCCGTAGATGGGGCATACAGTACCTTGTTGACTGGGAGGATTACGGCCCGGAGGAACGCTCCTGGGTCCTGGCATTGTTCATCTTGGATAACTCACTCATCCAGCACTTCCATCAGCAATACCATCTGGGCTGCTGGACCATCTGGAGCCAATCACAGTGGGGGGGGTACTGTCACGCCTGCAGCTGCTACGAGACTGCTATGTGTACGGTCTCTCCACCCCCGCCCTCGGACTGGGCACTGATGGGCATGGGAACCACTTATGGACTATATATAAGATTCACCCGGACTCCCATTCAGTGCTCAGTCTTCCACTGATTCCCACCAGAGTTCTGTGAGCTCTCTACCGGACCAACTCAGCTAAGTTCCCTGAGATTATTGATCCTATTGACTGTGTGTTTGTGACACGCAGGCCACAGCAATTATCTTTGTGCTCTCTCACTAGAGTTCAGCCTTTGTAATGGTCCTATGTCTTGCCCTGCGCTGTACCGTCTCGTTACTTTGAGTTTGGACTAAGCACAAGCTCCCAGATGAGGAGAGCGCACCTTGGAAAACTTCGCTCCCAGTAAACATCATCTGACTTAAAGCCTGTGGTGTTCTGTTAGTGCTTCCTCCACCTCTCACCTTGACAACTGTCATGATCAACAATTCCAAAAAGCTTTGGAAAAATGTGGAAATGTCCAACATGTAAACATGAAAACCATCGTTAGCGTCCTGAAATAGCGTCAAGTCAGGATGAAGCTCCACACTGTCCATTCCAAGAGGACCTCTGATAGTGTCAAGCATTTCAGGTATCAGTATGTCCAGATGAGATGTTTCCAGAATACAGTACTGATTTTACACAAAACTAAACAAGGTACAGTGCACACAGCTGTGTTTTAGGCATAATATAAACTACTGTAATGGCATAACTCTTATGTTTCCTTGTGGGTTTATTTTAGAGAATTGTGGAGCCAGGCAAACACCCCACATACTCAGATTACATATTTGTGAATGAGGGCAGTTTCAGCTTGGCTGAAACATGCTGGTGAGGAAAGAGCAGAGGAAACAGTGGATATTAGAGGCCAGATGGGTACCAACATCACAGTGCAGGCAGCAATAACCGCTGATGGATTGTTGATCCATAAACTGCTGACTGGGCTACAAAGTACAGTGCATCTCATTCCATTTGTATTTTACTTCTGCTAGAGGTTTGTGCCAAGTGAAGGAAGTAAGTGAGTAAGGTAAAATATGCAAACAGTCTTAACTGTGCTGGACATTGTTGCATTTCACCAACAGAATGCTTTGCAGTCCAGGAGTTCTTTTCCTCACGGAGGCAGAAGATTTATGATCACCATCCTCACGACCAAATGTCTGGAGATGCTGTACCTGCAAAAGATTCCCATTGATAACAAAAGATTCTTTCCCAGGTTTCCTGAGTATATTGTAAGTGAGGGCATAAGACGTGATATGGATGAGAAATACAGAAGACAGGGCTGACTGACATTACTACACATTTGCATTGTGTAGTATATGTATGTATATATATATATATATATATATATATATATATATATATATATATATATATATATATATATATATATATATATATATATATACATACATATACTACACAATGCAAATGTGTGTGTGTGTATATATATATATATATATATGTGCATGTATATGTCTGTACAGAATATACACATTTTTTGAATTACTGTGCTGGAATTACTTTATTTCGTGTATTTTGGAATTCCTCTTTGGAATTCCTCTGCAAAAAAAATGGCAAAAATAAAGCCCATTGCCCCTTCTCCGATTTATTCCTATAGGACATACTGTACTACATTTGATTCTGTAATGAGGTGCTGTTTTTATTTTGTAACAGAATTTTGGATTATGTAAAAAATAAAAAAAAAATCAAAGATGGCTGTATGCTACCTAATGGTAATCTTAAAGATTTAAGATCATTGCTTTAAGACTGACAAAGTGTTCTTGTTCAGAGAGTTCTTGCTACTGTTATGGCAGATAGACTTGATTTTGAGACATATGGAGTATCTTGGTAGTTTTAGTGCATTTTCAATGTGATGTATTTGTGTCAGTCCTCATGTTGGTAAAGAGGTCTTTGTAATGACATGTATCCAATTCCAACAATGGAGAACTGTAAAAATGTTCCAGTAACAGCTGGTGCACACTGTAGAATGTAAAGGCAACTTGAGGTCTAAAATATAAGGCTGAGGTACCCCACTGACAATGCCAGTTTCATTATAGACTGCATTTTTACTGAAGTTCTGCAAGATATTTCAGGGGTCACTGACGAGTGTGACCTACTTCCTACTACCTACATTGCTACTGGGCTGGTTAACATATAAACTATAGCAGTTCCACAGGTGGGGATGGTTCAATCAAAAACCATTAAATTTCACATACTTAACTGTCTTTAGGACCCTTTTATATTAGGTTACACAACCAAGTATTGTTCTGGAGTTCTGGTGGTAATTTTTTGGAGAAAACAAAGTACTGGCAGAAGTCTCATGCGTCTTTGTCAGGCTGCTACTACTATAATGCAGATATCCTAATGCAGATGTCTTACTTCAGATCCGGGGGAGTATCAGGACTTGTCTTGTGTGTTTAGCAAAGTAAAGGCCTTAGAATGTCTACCACATCATTCCTGGGATTGTGCTATTGATCTACCAGGTATTATTCCCCCAAGAGAAACAATATATACTTTCTTACTACTAGAACAGAAAGCTAGGGAGGAATATGTATCAGAGGCATTACATTTAAGGAGCATTCAGCCATCTACTTCCCCAGCGTCCTTCGGAATTTTTTTGTTTGGCTTATGAATTTTTATTCATTATAGGGACCTAAAATTGAACATAAATATATATCGTAAGCTTACCATTTCCAGTATATGTATGGTTCATTCTCAGTTTCAGTTATTCAGATCATCCAGGAAAGCAGTGGCAGATGCTGCACAGTCAAACATGCAGACATTTTAGTCTAAATGGAAATGTAAAAATTAAACAGATTGTCAGTTGTTTAAGACAACAGAATTTGGATGTTTCATTTTTCTTATTTTGTTTTTTGATACACAAAATGCAATATAAAACCTTAAAGGTTTAATTACTGCAGACTGATTATTTTATCAATTTTTTTTTTCATTGAGGAGATAATGAACACACATTGCATTACTCTGCTGAGAGATATGACCTATGTGCTGTGCACGATGTAACCAATTTAAAAGAATCACAGAGTTCCTGTGCTGATCATTCTTCATTGGATTATGCTACCATAATAACATGATATGGCTACTGAAAATACATATACTGGCAACATAAAAATAACATATAATCAGGGCAGTGATGAGGAACACGTTGTCTGCTTGTTCTTGATGAGGTTATGACCGCAATATCTGCCCTGAACGCTGTGCAAAGTCCAGCGCTTGTCTGTTTTTGAGTTTATGAGGAAATGTCATCAGGCCCATTACACAGAACAATGGAAATGATGGCGCTTGTAGAGCAGCCATTTATGGACAAGGTTTGGGATGAAATTCTCCCACGTTTGAAAAGTTCCTACAGCTGACTTCATGCTTGTGGAAAAGGGTGAGGTAGTGCTACACAAAATAAAAGCATTTTCAGTTTTTTCCTGGTAAAAATGCTCTTGGCTTTGTAGCGAAAGTATAGGCAGTATTTGATTCAGTGGCACTTCCACCACTGTGCATCTTCTTGGGAGAAGGACAGCTGCACATGAGTAGTAGACACAGAAACAAAGCTGAAAAACTGGTATTGCCACAAAAGGGTCATAAACCAGTGGACCTCATTGGAAATTTGGCCTCAATCAAACCTTAAAATGTTTTTGAAGTTAACCCAATTACTCCAAATCCAATTAAACCATAATGAAACCCACAAGGCTGAGGAAATGTTATTTTTCATTTAGAGTTTTTTCTGCAATTCTGTGTGAATTGTTGCTACATTTAAACTGCAGTTCAGATGTTAGAATCTCTGCTCTGTGAATCTGAAAGATAAGAGTTATAAAATTGTTGAAAGACACCACAGTTCAAAACTGAACAACCACACTTGGTCTAAAGTCTAACATGAAAGCCAAGAAGTAATCCTCATTTTAGTCTAGCTGCCCCATATTGTCTATGGTGCACATGAGCAGCCAGGTGTACAGTCCTGAGCTTGTTTTTTACATGAATATGTGAGGACATGAATGTGAGTGGTCCCATGTGTGAAGGGGTTGAGGCACTATGTCAGCATGGAACTGGTAGCACATATGCTGAGCAAATATCAAGGTCTTGGAACATCAATAATGTTTTGGAATACCTTGGAATATCAAGGTCTTGAAGCCTTGGAACAGATTCCCCAAACCACTGAGGAGAGTTAAGGACCAAGCGACCTGTGCTACCCGGGAGGTATGACGCACTCACCCGGCCTAGCACACTCCTCCACCTGTCTCTGCTAAAGAGACAACTATTTTCATGACTTTGCATTATTGGTTTGTATAGAATTCCTGGACCAGTTGTCCGAACTCGCCAACTCTAGAAAGGAAATATTTATGCTGCCACCTTGGAAAAAAGCCACATTAAAAACCTGTTATGAGTAAAATTTGACTGGACACTAAAGGCACCAGAGGTACTAACATAGGCCAACCATTCTGCTGCCACCTCTCTGCCTTCCTCATCCTGTGTTACTTGACACTAAATGCTGTAGATATGCTGCCGTCATCAAAGGGAGAAAGAGGGCGCTTATCTGCCGGCTTTGATTTCTCCAGAGACCTCATGGAGACAGAAGAATGCCTGCTTATGCGCTCAACTGCCATTCCCTCGACGCCAATGAAACATAGTGCCTGAACATGGGACTTCAAAGGGCATCTGACGGAAGAACAGAAAGCAAGGGTGGAATTGCGGCCAACATGGTTCACAGAACTGAGTGACACCCAACTCTGCTCCATGCTGGGTTAAAGTCAAAGCCCAGTAGACATCTGATGCTATCACCTAATGAGGGTCCATAGCTACATGGTTCCAGAATGCTTTTTTCCTGGATGGTCCTTCCTATTATTTGTCCCCGAAGAGACAGAAATGTCTGATTTGTGGAAAAATGGGCAGACAAACTACAGGGTTCCTCACCCATTAACTGGCGTCAAGCCCGGTTTTCATTGGTCCCGTGCCTTTTCATTTACTAAATTTTTAATCATGGTGGATCCACTAACGCAATTGTCAAAAGCCCCTGGACAGTAGCAACCCAATTACTTCCCGAGTCACCCACAAACTCGCTCCCACAGCCCTCACACACACAGACTTTTAAAAAATCTGTCTGTGAATTGAACAGTTTCTGGACCTGAGTTTCTACTGGCCCTACTGGTGCATTTGAGAACTGAAGTGACTGTGTGGTCACTCCATTGGATTTACTGGGGCTTGTGCTTCTGTCCAGGTAATGAATGTCCTGGGAAAGGATCAGCAAAAGGAGAAGTAGAAAAACTCTTACTGTTCAACAAGTAGAGCATTGATATGCTGGTTAATAGGTAGAGTTTGGATATCCTGGTCCAAAATTAAAGCATAGACATCCTGGTCAACATTTACAGTGAGGATCTCCTAGTCAATTGATAGAACACAGAAGTTCTGCTCAACAGATTTTGACTGAGCATCTTAGTACACAAGACTACGGTTAATCCTTTTCCTTAAAGCTGTTTGTGCTGCATTATGCAAAATGTATCAAAGAAACCCAAGTTCACAGGTTCAAGCAGAAACTCTTCCTGAAACTGGACTCTGCTATAAAGCATAAAAAATAAAAAGTAACGCTGCAGTGCTCTCCAGGTCACAACTGAGGCCTCCAATAAGAACATTAGGTGTTTGCTTTAATCATTTTCTCCAAAGCCTCTCATAAAACATGGATTTGTTTTAAAAAAACACGCAGACGTGTTTCAGTTCTACGTCACACTAGAGTGCTGGCTTAAAAACATTCTGTAATGCTGTGTCAGGCCTGAAAGTGTTTAATGGAAATGCGTCCTACATAACCTCATTGTGACCCCCCGTTCAAAGTGTCGGCAGGTTAAAAGTCTTTGCCTGGTCAATACAAGGTGTGCTGACCATCAAAGCCGAGGGACGGGGGGGTTAGTAAAAACTAGACTTGTGACCAATATGTTTTTAGCTGAAGTCCCAGAGGGGAAAATGCAGTTAAACCTTTGAATGATACACTTGACCCATGCTGCTTTGGTTAAAATCCAGCTGTTTAAACAAATACACCTCAAAGAAAATATTTCTGCACAAGGGACATAAATAAATACAACTAGAAGATGACCCTTGAACCAGAGGATTAATATGTAGACACGAGAGGAAATGATTATGTCACATTTGGAAGTGTCCTCTGCAGAGCTTGCCCTTTCTGACAGCCACAGCATGGGGCCAATCGTGGAGCTCCCTTCTTCCGCATTTCCACAACAACAACCCTCCGCAAAAGTACCACTGATATGGAACAACTAAGGGCATGCAGGACTCCCAGCTGCTATCCCTCTAAATAACAAACTCCACCTCATAGAGCTGAAAAAATCCGGGCATCGAGAAACGGTGGTGGAGACCCAGTACTAATGCTGAAGGAGGCTCCAGGGGGACCAAACAGCTAATAACCACCTTTGTTTGGGAATAAGCTGGGGGTTCCATTCTGGAGGGAGGGAAGTGGTTGTTATCTAATCCGTAAATTACTCCTGGACCCTTGTTTTATAATGTCAACCATCAAAGCTGGAGGTCAGATGGTTCCAATAACCAGTGGGTAGGAGCTCTGATTCCAAAATATGGCTTTCTGTTAATTCAGCTGTTTATAGGAGACACAGTGGACTGCATGACCATAATGGTACTGTGAGTTTCTTTTTTCAATTTCTTCCAATTTGTTTTTGCTTCTTGGACTTGAGTTCCTGAATAACAAATGCAGAGATGATTCATCTCAGTTTGGCTTCGCTTGAGATGATATTTGAGCTTGATGGCATCGACCGCAAACATTGTGTTGTTCGCCCCTTCTTTCACCCCCATGACCAACCCGTCGTAAAACGTATTTGACCAGTTCTTGTGCTGAGCTTCACTATCCCACCCAAAACCAGCCAGATATTTTTTCTCTGTTGGATTTAACTGTAATTTCCTAAAGAGCTGATACTATGGATGCTGTGGAAGACTGTAGCCAGACTCTTCAAGCGGAAGGAAACTGCTGTGTATTTGATTACAGGCATGAAGAGGAATTTAAAACTCAAAAATATGGCATAATAATCGGACCGAACCACCGTAAAGTAAATATATAGAGACGGTCTGATGGGCTTTGTGGAAGGAAGGCCACAATCTCCTGCATAACCCAGGAACTGAGATTCATGTTTTCAGCTGGAAAATGGTCAGCTACCTTCTGTTGAAAAGAGCTCCAAGGCTGCTGTTAAGAGCTGTTGAGTGCATGTCAGCTCTTGATGACCTCCAGAAAGTTCTGTTCTCCACTTGTGTCCTTAATGTTGAAAGGGCCGTGTCCATTCTCACTGTGATTGTGTTTGTCTGTCTTTTTGCTGGTTGTCAGCTTCCTTTTTCTTGTAGCATTTAAAATTATCTCAAAATCCAATTTTCTCATGACAACATCCAGATTACACCCTTATTTGTGCTTTCTCTGAAGGTTTTGGTCTGATTCAGTTCATTATTCATCTCCTTGTTTTTCTGGCTGCCCATGGGGTTCCTTAAAAGCATCACAGCTTGAAAGAGTCCATGTTTTTCCCCACCCTGCTTCTTCAGTGCCCAGCTTTCACATCCAGCTAGCATTACTCAAAATATATTTGCTCAAACAAATCTAATCTTCATTTCTATGAACACATCAGCATATTTGAGGATTTGTATAAATTCATTCCTGGCAGTTCACCTAAGTGCTTGTCTTTAATTTTTGACTAGTGGATCCCTTGTTGTTGTTGATCCAAAAATTGTCACGTATAAAACTAAATGCAAGCTGGGACAACAAACCAAGTGGTCACATCTACATTTGGCTTGGTGTTCCATCATTCAGGAAGCTACCGTAGAGATATTGGATGAGGTTAATCCTCTGCTGTGATTTCCACACACACAGGGAAAGGTAAACATATCTTCAAATGTCAGTGACAGTCCTGGGGGGACAAACAAACCTAGAAGCAGTTATTGACACAAAGCCACGCTTAAAAAGCACAAATGGTGTCTGTCTGCACCAACAGTAGAAACAAAAGCTTTTCTACAAGATCCGGATGGTGTCTGCAATACATCCGGTGTAGAGGAAGGGAGGTCATAGAGCCAAAGTGTAGCGGAGGGGCCTTTTCCAAAGACCAAAAATCTATATTGCTTAATGTTATGAAAACTAGGAAGAAAAGGCATCCAGAACCCTGCTATCTTGCAGGAAAGACACCAACATACACAGAAAAGTGCATATATCCACACGCACACTCATCGCTCAGAATGATATACATGCCATTACACTCCAGAGACATCCAACAGTCTCAGGAAGTTTCTTGTTACTAAACCAACAGAGAACTTCAAGAAAAAACACTTCTCAAATCAACAAACAGGAATACAGCCCACTTCCTTTCTGCAAATTTACCATTGAACTTTACACATTCCTTTTTTCTGTGGATATGTGAAGAAAGGGGGGTGAGTCATATATGATGGCCTTTTTATGAAACAGTTAAATTAAATTAAGGACTAGCAAAAAGAAAGATACTCTACACACAGCCCGAATGTGATTTAGGGCAGGCTGTAAGCTAAATTCTACAGAAAACACACAACACCCTGCATGCTAAGTACTACCCGCTTTAAAATAAAGGTCAAATGCAACAGCACTCACACAACATTCTGCTGTACAGTGAAAGCTATGAACCGCATGACTAGGAGATCGTACAAACCATGTAGTTGTAGTGAGCAGATCTTAAAGGTTGAAACAAAAACATCTATGCGGAAAACAAGGACCTAGAAGCATGAACTTACACAGTCATTGCCTTCTGGGACTGATGAGTTCAGGTGGCCCATGGGGCGAGGGCTCACAATTCCCGATTCATCCTTCACCCAACCCTCTCTGTTACCAAGATGTTCAGACCAATGTTAATAGTTTTCTAACTTATTTACAGTGGCAACCATTTGCAGTTCAAGAATAGAGCCCAGTATCACACTGGTGGATATTAACCAAAGCAAGCCTTCCTCTTAAAATTCTTTGTAACTGATATTTGATATTATGATGTTATCTTCTTTAATTCTTCTTGACCAAGATTTATTTTGAGGATGAGATTTTTTCCCGCTGTAATAATGCAAAAATAACAATGTGAATGTTGGATTTACTTAAAACTGGGTCAACTGTCATAAATTTCATAAGATGACTCCTGTGCAAAAAAGTATTAAAAAAACAGTCCGGACCACAGCTGAGTCGATATGAATCCTCTTATAAATGAAAACAACCCCGAGGGAGGTGAAAGTCAAGGAAATGAATAGGACTGAACACAGCTTTTTCAGTGGTAAGTGTTGCACAACCGGGCCTGCAAAGTGTTGAGGGCATTCATAGAGCCAGGGAACTTCAGTTGCACAGAAATAATACTGAGAAAACTGGTGAAGACCATTTTAATTTTTTTTTTTGAACCTGAGAAGTTGGAAACCAGTTAGTTAAAAAAATAACAAATAAATGACTGTACATCTCTAAGAAAGAAATTTAATCAGCAGTAGGTAGCATTTTTATTATTTACTAAACTAACATTCTTCACCAAAGGTGACATATGAGATTTACTGTATTCTGATTTATAGAAGTATGTAATTTATACTAACAGTATTGCTGCTGCTAATACTACTACAAATTAAAATAAACAAATACATAAATAAATAAATAAATAAATAACAACAACAACAATTTTAAAAATAATAATAAAAATTTAAAAACAACAACAATAAAACATTATTATTATTATTATTATTATTATTATTATTATTTCAGACATACATATATAATTATTTATGATACTGTAAAATATGCATTATGGATTAATGCGAATGTGTATTAATTTACATGACACCTTTATCTAAATCAGGTTCATTAATCTGACTAAGCCACTTACTGTGATGTACCAGTTATATACAGATAAACAATTTTTACTGTATGAACTAAATGTAAGTACAGTTCTGCACAGGAATGAAAATAAAACCCGCACACAATCTATAGCCGAGACCCTAAAACCTGACTGAGCCAAGACCAAATGATGCTGCCAAATTTGAAGCCCACACCTCACCCAAACCTGTAAACATTCACTTTCTTGTCAGAGTGAGGCAACACACAGACATGGAGATGTTTTCTCACACATGCTGTTTTATAGCTCTTTGCATTATAAATCCATAATACTTTTGAAGGTGGGGAACAGCTGATAACTGTAGGTTTACTAAAAAAAGAAACACAGTAAATGAATATGGGCGGAGGTTTTACTGGTTTTAGCATGAAATGATGTAGCACACAACACAGAAGAATTTATCATACTTTTTTGGGAAATTTACCTTACAGGCAATAATTATCATGCTGCTATACACTGTTTTTCTCTTGCTATCACAAGTCAAAGTAGCATTTCAGCCCCTGCACTGTATGTGACCACTGAGTGCTTTATTTATTGTGTCCATTGAGTCATAATATCCCTAAATCATTTGGCATCTTGGGTAGTTCTCCCTTTGTCAGTTTTTGCGCAAACAAGCATGCAAGCGCTAAAAATGAGTTACTACTTTCTTCTAATAGAAATAAATTAAAAACATAAAGTAAGTTCCACTTTTCAGGAAACAAACCTCAATTTGATGTAGGCCAAATGTTGTATGTAGAAAAAACAACTTGAATCTGGCCTGAAACCTAATTCCACCAGGCTACAAAGGGTAAGTATCAAGGATACTACAGCAAGAATAGGAATTCTGTCTCAGTACCAGTGTTTCAACTCTAACCATTATGCCACCTGCTGCCCCAACAAAATAATGGACATGAAGTTCCAGTGCCCAGTAAAGATATCCCCCTTCTTATAAGCATAATACATTCCTGTAAATCTTCTTATCGGGCTAAAGCAGGTGATGCTACATGAAAGTTCTTCAAGAGAATGAAGTTCTGGGTAGTGAATGCCATTCCAGAGAGATGTCTGATGGCTATTTTGAGTGTAACTGGGATAATTCTCCCTGTCACTTGGCTCTTCTTATTCATAACTGGGGAAAAAAATCAGCCTTACCAACTGTATTTGGTCATGACTTGGTAGAAGGTGTTAATTTTATTTTTAAGCACAAAAACTGATGCAAGTCAAATTTTCATATCTCGAGCAACACTTGAATCTTGAAAATTCCTACTCCAAATTGCTAAGGAAACCCACCACAGATTCTGGATAACTGGGTGGTCATGCCCCCAATATTCTAAAATCTAGACAGACTTGCCTTAATTCTCAGAGTTCAACTTCAATGTTTTTCTGCACTCTGTCACTGGTGAATCAAAATACGTGCATCTGTATGTGTTGCCTCATGTTTGTCTGCGGATGTGTGTTTTTGTTACAGATATTTAACAGCTACAAAAAAGGCTGACACATTTTTGTGTTTACTCGGTAGGTTTACTCTGCACATTCAAAGACAGCAGTATATGGATAAACTGTTTACAGAGAACAGCGTCACCGCTGAAGTTACACCAGCAGGCGAGTCTAAACTTGTTTGGAAGTCCCTCTTCAATGTGGTCATTTACATCTCTTTCCCAGACTGTGTGAACTGGTTCAGTGGCACTATGGGTGCAAAACATAGATGTGGAGTTAATGTTAGAAAAATGTATGTAGAATGAATCCAGCTCGTAAGTGACTGGTGTGGCTTCGAGGGAAAGATGAGTGGAAGTGATTTGCCTGACAAGAGAGGATGTGCAAACATCAAAAACCCTGATCTGGGCCTGAATTAAACACCATGCAAGTAACCTAGGATCTCAGAAAAAATATATATAGACCCTGAAATGCGTCGCTGGTGAATTTCTATTTATACTGCCTTTAGTGGTGGCAAAGTGCAAAACTATTGTTTTGTTGGGCTTCCACAAATCACAGTGGCAAATAACTGTGACAACGTACTGTTATCCAGAAAAGTTTGCTAAAAAACAAATAAGCTGATAAAAATGGACAGATAAATATGACTGATTCTTAAAAATTAAACTTTACTCAGCAGCAGCAATTAAATCCAGTTTAATTCAGTTTATTTTGATGTGGTATTTGGGTGACACAGGGCACGGAACAAGGATCAAGGTTCACTTTATTGTAATTCTGCTATTATATGGATGTACGAGGGAATCAAATGTAGTTTATTCGTATCCACCATAACTGATGCTGAAGCCTGCATGCTGCACCTCTATGTTTCACCCTTTAGTTTAAAAGGATCCAGTATCTTTACGTCATATGTCTTAAAATTATATTTGCTAAGACCCACTTGTCTTGTTTGTGCTTCTCAATGCTGTATTGTGGCCAGAGAGCCACTGTTAATTCAGAGTGATGATTCCCTTGCAGCTGAATGGTCCCAATATTATTATTATTTCTCTGCAATACTCCTGGGCACCAGAGGGTGGCAAAAATGATGCTTCAGGCCAAATAAGCCCCTGCCCCCCCCCTCCATTTTTTGTTTGATTTATTTCAGTGAAATGCACAATCAACAGTGATGCAGCAGCAGCTCAAATTTCAGAAAAATTGGGAGCTGTATTTTGTAAAACATAATTTCTGCAACCCCACTGAACACCACACCCTCGAGCACAGCTGGAAAGAAGTACCAGCTCTAGGATTAAAGCAAAAAAGAGTTAATTCCATTCAGAATGAAAGCATGTTTTGCGTGAAAAGTGAACTGCACTCTAACCTTTGTCTACAACTATAATGCTCTGTTTGTTCTATAGGCAATCCTTTGTTTTTCAATCCACAGACTAGATACTTGGCACACAGGTACTTCTCACCTTAACTGTGGCTTTAGCAAGATAGCAAAAAACACACACACACAAACACTGCACTGCACATATTAGTAAGATCTGCCTCCAGCCAATTACCAGCTAATTTGTTAGAATAAAGATAAATAGGCCAGTTCACTTGGACATGCACAAACCAGGGAGAGATGGATGGGTGGTCTAGGAGGAAGGACATGAATTGGAGGCAGACAGGGGTAAGAAATTTTACACGACACACACATATTGAGCTGCACACATTATCAGCGTGAAGGTAATAAAGTCTGGTGACATACTTTGTAATTATCTTTTCTCCTTTCCACCTTTCTACTAAATTAAAAATGAGGACATATATGGTTTTTTATAACAACAAGGCTGTTAAATAGGTAATGGGAGTTCTGGTGCACAGATTACAGTTTTTTTCAACTGCTAAGAGACATTCTGCAATACTGAAGTCACAGTCTCAAAACTCTTCATAGAGTTGCCACAACATCAGTTTATGTGGGCTAAACTGTGGATCTCTTTGCTTTTATACAAAATGCAGTCAGTGACTAAATGCCTCAAAATTCACGGATTCTTTTCTCACTCAAAATCCACCACCATCGAAACATTACATTTTCAGAGGCCATTTTGCACATGCTTATATACTGTTACCAAAACTGTTAAAAAGACATCCAAAATTCAATGACAACAATTTGCTAAATCACTATCAAGATCCTTCTAAAATATATTGTTAACACGACATAATATAAAATAAATTTTTTCTGCATTTTGTTCTTTAGTGGTTGTGGGTTTGAAGGTAAAACACTATGAATAAAGCAGTCCAGGATACAAACCCAGTCCAAGCCCAACTACCCTACCACTGAACAAGACCCTTGTACGCCAGAGTTGCCCCAGAGGGATTGTGCCTCTAATTGATCAACTGTCCGCAGCTCTGAATAAGGCTGTCTTCCTTACAGATTCCGTACAAATGTTTGAATTCCAATATACCAAAACGGTCATACCATATAAAGCCATGTATACAGTAATGTATGCTGCTGTAATGTAATGTAATCCTTACAATATGGTACCTTGTGTTTTTACTGTTAGAGGGTCATGAAGTTGGAGGCTATGCAAACAGCCCATGTGTTCATCTTTGTGGATGAAGCTGAGTTTAACCTGGCAAAACAATGGCAATGAGGACAAAATATTGTAGGGCAAAGAGCAACTGTGCAAATTCCATGACAGAGAGGAGCCAACATTACAATGTGTGTTGTATTGTTTCACACAAACCAGTCATTGGCCCATACAACACAGAGCACCTCATTTTGTTCCTTGGTGAAGTCTCCAGGATACTGGTACCAGAGTATGTGAGAGAGCGGGTGAGCACAAATGCATCAGTATTTGTTGTGGTGTGGGATAATGTGGCATTCCACCACTCCACTGCAGTCACAGAGTGCTTTGCAGCACACTCAAGGATGTTGTCATTGTTTCTGCCACCATACTCCCCCTACCTGAACCCCATTAAGGAATTCTTTTCTGCACGGAGGTGGAAGATTTCTGACCACCGTCCACATGATCACATGTCCTTACTGGATGCTATGACTGCTGGAGGCCAAGATATCACACCAGAGCAATTTCAAGGATGGATCAGGCATGCCAAAAGATACTACCCTAGATGTATTACTAGAGAGGACATCAGATGTGACATCGATGAGAACTTGTGGCCGAATCCAGAGGAGAGGATGGGTTATAGCAATACAGTATGACATACTATGTATGGTATTGTTACAGTTGTGGACCAACTGCAAGTGTGGGTGTATATATATATTTGCGCAGTGTGTTTCGCTTCTATAGTATTTACTGGACTGCTATATTTTTGTGCTGTTTTTTTTCTTGATTTTTTTTTCATTACAAATTAATATTCTGTAATTACAGTAGACCACAGTCAGCAATAAAGACCATTGACATATACTGCTGCATGGTTTGTTCATTCCTGGACATTTTATAGAGTGAAAAAGTGTTCTGCTTTGCACTACAGTGTTTGTGACACATACAGTAACATCAGTTACTTTACATACAATCCTTTACTGTAATGAAGATCCATATTATATTTTATGTAATGCTGTCTGTTGTTAGTGTTTTGTAGGCCATTCTTTTGTGTATGATGTAGTGTTCTTCAAGAAAGACACAGAGTGCTAATGTTTTGGTAGCTGTAGTCCATTTGGAGGGGAGATAAACTGTTTTGCCAAACTGTGTGTTGGTGTTGCAGACTGTGTGCAGAGTTTTGAGACTGTGACTTCAGTATTGCAGAATATCTCTTAGCAATTGAAAAAAACCGTAAAGTGTCAGCAGATATTTTGCTCTTTTCTTTATTATACATTAAAGAGCCAAGACAGCAGCCACTGTTTAAATGGAAGCAACACCCAAAGGTTGAGGAAGAGCTTTCAGGAGGGCCCTAGTAAGAGGGCTTTCTGACTGCTCTGAATAGAAGCAGTTCAGCAGTTCTCTTCCTCCTGTTCCATTACGTGATTTGCTCAGTGGACTGCCAGGCCTGCTTGGCAATAACAAATGGGGCAAGACATGCGACTAAGATATGAGTCAAAGGCATGAGTGTCCCTGAAATCCTGCTTAAGTCCGGTTGTAGACAGATTTATCCCATAAACATGTGCAATGTTCCACAACTTGTTATTGATTAACAACTTTGAAGACCACCAGACACAAGCAGTTAGTGTTGTGAACATGAGCTTGCTTGTTACTGTCAACTACTGATAGGATGCAGAAATGCAGATCATGTTTGCTCTGTTAGAAAGAAATTATGGAAATAATACAGGTGAATAAAAACAAAAATAAATGGATAAAATGAAATAGGTATCACTGAAAATTCATAACCGCTGCATTCATAACACTAAGACCCAGTGTTTATGTTTATCTATGCCTGACTATTAGTAATCTAAAGTCTTGATAACAGCAACTCAGCAGTTTTCATGCATCACTTAATATCTAAATTATACTGTAGAACAAGTCAGAACCTGAAGGGCAAAACCATCCCTGGGTCACTGGACTGAAAGGCTGCTAACACTATTGTTTCTAAAATGCTTTATCAACCTTTATTGCTGAAAAACAGAGGTCAGAAGTCATTACCTTCAGTTTCTGCGAAAAAGGAACTTAAAAACAACATCAAAACAGCATAGTCACTGTAGCAAAAAAGTTTAGCCTTGACTTATTTCAGTACAATGACAAGTACCCCTGATGGTCCTCAAAAGTCAAACTTCTCCAACCTTTGACCCCAACAAAGTGTAAATTGACAGGGTTAACGGTAGGCACCTGAGGGCCACGTCACGCATTCAATTTGTGGCACATTTGCTCAGATCAAGTCACAACACTCCTGCATGCCAGCTCTGTGATATCACCTGGTCCCACTTCCAATTTAGAATTAGCACAGGCAATTGATTGGTAACCCACAAGGCTGCCAAAGACTTACGGCCAAGGCCAGGCTGCTGAAAGGAAGCAAATAGCACGGCCACAGGAAATAGCAGGAGACCCTCATCTCTGTGAAACTGACTATTCAAAGTTCAGGAAATGAACCACTGACCACCAGAACCTGTGAAAGATCTTTACTTGAGTTGTATTTAAAAAAAGGTCAAAGCAATGTCCCCCAGGCAAGCCTGTGGGTGTGCCCTACTATCAATACTACAGCATTTCACCACGCTTAGCTACTCAGAGCTCATTTCACCCAGGATGCCTGTCCAGAGGCCCTTTTCTTTGTAACCAGGAAGAGAAAGACAGGTAGCTGTTTCACGGGTAATAAAGCTGCTCTTGGGCACAACGTTAAGATAGGCATCAGGGAGGAGAAACATGAGGGTCCTACGCTGCACCATGAAAGATTGAACCTTTAAAGAGGAGATAAGCTCTCAGACTGACTGGCCAGTAAATATGCAGCCTATGGGAACAGCAAACAGAACTGAACCCTGAAAAATGCAGAAATGACCTTGAGTCCTTCACCTATACAGTGTTGCCAAGGAGATGTATAGCATTTTGGGGACCTGTTTTAAAAATCTTGAAGGTTTTGTAACCGTCAGGGCTTTGGCTGAAACAGACACTAACCTGAACCCTAATCTCCTCTTTTCCACCCCTTTCCACCATAGTCCCACCAAGGAGACTAGATGTAACATTAAAATTCAGGAGAACTTCCTCCATCACATCCTTATCTCGTGCAATGTGTCACTCTGCTCCTCTCTTGCACTTGCTGATGTCAGTGGTCATGAGTCCAGCATTGAACAACAATTGTGTGCATGGGAGGAGAGCAAGGAGGAAACCACTACTCTACAAGAGCACTGCTGCTTAAAGTTTACAGAAGATCGGCTGGATGAGCCAGAAAACTACCTGAGAGATATTCTGTGGATGGAGGGGCAGAACTTTAGAAAAATAGAACTTTTTGGCTCAAATAAGAAACATTATGTTTAGCAAAACCAAGCACGGGATTCTAGCATGAGAACCACATCGCAGCCACAAAACATAGTGGTGGCATCATGGTTGGGGTCCCTTTTGATGCCAGGATGGTTTGCTATCACTGGCAGAAGTATGAATTCTGAATTGCACAGCAGAAGGACAGGGTATCTGTAGGCGAAATGAAGCTCAACAGAAGGTGGGTCTTGCAGCAAGACAGTCATCCTAAATATACAAGTCAGACTACTAAGGAATGGTTGAAGCAGAAGAAATGTTGGGTTAAAGTTCAGACCTTAACACAATAGAAATGTTGTTGCAGGACCTGAAGCAGGAGTTCTTGTATGAAAGCCTTTCAGGGTCACAGAGCTGAAGCAGTTTTGTGAGAATGAAGGAGCCAAAATTCTTCCAAGCTGATGTGCAGGACTGATCAGCAGATACCATAAATGCTTGGTTGAACTCCACTATCTCCTATAGAGTCCTTGTGCTGGGTGGAAAGATACCCACTGACCACAGGAAAATAGAAGTTGTCACTGTATTTCTGTAGCATCACAAAAAAAAAATTGTTTGCAGTGGCTTTTATCTAAAGCAGCTTAGAGCACTGTTAACTTAAATTGGGTTGGGTTTACAGGAGAAGTCCAATGACATCAAAAAAGGCCCTCTTCATCTAGCGCCTTTCTCATTTTAAGTGTAACCCTAATCCTTAACTCCCCACTAAATGTAACCCCTAAACCTAACCCCTTAGCTTTGTTAGTTTAAGAGCTCTAAATTCCTGAAAATGTACTTTACCATCTCTATTTTAATTACACATCTAAAAGATTTTTTTTTTTGTACTTGTAATGTAGACATCAACTCATTCATTATTTCATTCATTTATTCATTTGTTAATTTCCTCCAATACTGGGTCATGGCAGTATTGCAGACATGATATACTTAAAACATATTTAAAATGACTTTCCAGCATGTGACTTCAGCAAATGTTAACTTCTAATGTTAACATCACCCGAAACCTGGAATTTGGACAAATAATTGATAAATTATTTGTGTGCTCCATTACAAGCAGATAATTTGCTGCAGAGTCCTGCATGATCCATGATTTAACTAAAACTTAAAAGTCTATTTCCATCATAAATCTTATTGGCCATGCCCACTTTGCCTCCCATCCCATGTCACACCTTTCTCTAGGTTTCTGTCTGCTAGTAGAGGTGCACTGGCCAGGAACCCACTTTGCAAGGAAGTCATTTGTCTGAGAACTAATGGCCCACCATTTGTTTTCCTTGGTGTCCGATGCGCGGTGTAAATCTCAACAGCGAGTGCGGTCCTGATGTATCCCAGCTCAATGTGTTGACAGTAAGATCCTGGCTCGGAAACAAGGGCCTCAGTGAACATTAACATAGGAAATGAGCTTCAGCTGTGAGCCATGACCCAGCTGCCCGGCTCTGCAGTGCGGAAACAAGATGCAAAGTTCCACCAGTGTTTGGTTAAAACCAGCTTAAGCTGTACAGCACTAACACTAGCTGTTTTTTTCCCCACTTTCAAAAAGTTAATAATTTAGATAAATTTGGCTTAGCTTTGAGTAACATCAAGGAACTTGGTTCCTTGGAACATTAACATTTGGAAGTTGAAGCTTTGGCGGTGTGGAAGTTCTTGAGGTAGAACTTACAGGTCGCCACAAAAAAGGATCATGGAGCCCTCATGGAAGGAGGTGTCTCCACATTCAAGACAGATGGGTAAATTTTGATGAATATGGTTAGAGTTTGGGTGGGTAGTTGCAGGGAGACAGTCTTGAGCACTATTGAACATACAATGACAAACAGCTGAAATGTGTTCAAGGAACTTCTGTAGTGCAGAACAACTGGACCACCAGGAACCATAATCACAGATGCTTTTTCTGAAACCTGCCAGTAAAAGTAGATAGTCTGAAATCATTGCATGAACATGGTTGCCTTCATCCAAATGAGACTATTGTTTCAGTGGAGTCAACACACCTGACAGCAACACATTTCAAGACACATGAGTGATGACCTCCCAAAGATCTATTCAAAATCCCCCTCTTCACCCACAATCTCCAAATTTTTTCAGGAATGTATATAACACCAGAAGTACAGAACCATTTTTATACTATATATTATGGAAATATAGCGAGTGGTGAGATGTTCAGAATCATCCAGATGATGTGGCTCAACTTCATGAAAGTCAAGCATCCATGCAAGCCTCAAGAAGACATTTTTTTAATGAAAGGATTCAGCTTTGGTTTCTAACAGCCATCAGACGATCAAGAGAAAATGAATGGTTTTCTCGTTCTGCATCTCTGAAGTTGATGATTCAGTAAAATTTTATTTGTGTGAGGTTTTTGTTGTGCTGTATGTGAAAAGTAAAAAAAGTAAAAAAGTCACATGATTAAAGAATTAAAATAATTTGGTAACTGTACACAGTAAAGATATGAAGAAACGCAAGGATGGTCCTGCCAGGGTTAATTTGCATACTTCGCTTTACATGAATCAATGACCATGTTTGCTTGGTTAAGTGATATAATCTTAAGACAATGAATGCAAGGGGTGGGAGGTCTTCTGCAGGCATCGAAAGGATGCAGAGAATTGGACAGCAGTCATCCGTGCCACGGTCCCAAGCTGTAAACCGTCCCCAGCCCAAGTCGCTAACAAGGAGCCAGACCACAGCTGGGATTACTGGAAATATGAAGGGTTGGGGTGGAAAGGGGTTCTATTATAATTGCAGGGTATTGAAAATGGAAGAAAACCATGGATCATTAGGATTTTGGGCCATGCGGTAGGTTTATTTGGAACTCCCCACTCCACAGTTGCCAACAAACCCAGCATCTTGCCCCAAACGATTGTCTTGTCTCATCCGACAAGAGGAAGGCTAAACAGTACCGTACCCAGTGCCTCCCCAGAAGGTCATCCCATCATGAGATTTTGGCAAACTGTTTAAATGAAATGCTTTTTGAAGCCAAGTTAGTTGGTGAGCTCCGCAAGAACATAATTAAATTAATAATTTTAGAGAATGGCCATCCTACAAATATTTTTCAATAACCAAAGGTCTCAGCTACTTACATCAGAATCAGAATCAAAATCAGAATCAGAAAAACTTTGTTATCCCAAAGGAAATTACTTATGTTACAACTGTATGAAGAGGCAAAGACACAAATAACAGGAAGAACAAATGTAGCTAACATATTAAATAAATAGAATATGCAATAAATATAAATACATATAAATATCAAATAAACTACTAAAAGTTCTCATTCAAGTATTGCACATATGAGTGAAATATCATACATTCTACCTACCAAAGTTATACTAATGGGAAGTAAACAAACAAGTTATTGCACATCTGTGTTTATGAATGACCGGAAGTGAAGATATAAAGCCTTATATCAGTGGGGAGGAAGAATTTTCTGTGACTTTCAGTGGAGCACTTCATGCTGATCAGTCTACTACTAAAAATGCTTCTCTGTCCCACCACAACACTATGAAGTGGGTGATTAGCGTTTTCAATAATAGACTGAAGTCTAGACAACATTCTCCGATCTGCCACTGTTTCCAGACTGTCCAATTTTTCTCCTACTGCAGAGCCAGACTTCTGAATCAGTTTATTGAACCTCTTGATGTCTGCAATCTTCATGCTGCCCCCCAGCATGCCACCGAGAAGAAAATAGCACTGGCAACCACACACTGACAGAACATCCGCAGCATAGTATTGCAGACCCCAAAGGATCTAAGTCTGTGTAGGAAATACAGCCTACTTTGACCATTCTTGTATATGGCCAGTGAGTTCTTAGACCAGTCTAACTCATATACACTCTCAGGTACTTGTAATCCTGAACGATCTCCATATCCACCCCCCTGATAGACAGGGGAGTAACTGGAGATCTTATTCATCTCAAGTCCACCACCAGTTCTTTAGTTTTACTGGTGCTGACCTGCAACTGATTCAGCTCACACCAGATGACAAAACTGTCCACTACCCTCTTATATTCTCAACACAATGCCTGATACTTCCTACTATTACGGAGTCATCAGAGAATTACTGCAGATGGCAGCCCTCTGTGTTGTAATTGAAGTCTGTAGTGTACAGGGCAAAAAAGGAACGGTGACAAAACTGTCCCTTGTGGAGTACCAGTGTCACTCAGCAGAGTATCGGACACACAGCTCTGTAGCCACACATACTGTGGCCTTCCAAATGAAATAGTCCATAATCCATGAAACTAAGGGTACATCCACCTGCATTGCAGACAGCTTACTCCCCAGTCTGGCTGGCTGGATGGTGTTAAAAGCGCATGACAAATCAAAGACTATAATCCTAAGAATTCCTCTTGGCTTGTCTAGGTGACTGTAGGCACGGTGCACCAGATAGTTGATGGCATCTTCAACCCCAATCCTCTCCTGGTATGTAAATTGGAGGGGATTCAATGCAAACCTAACCAGGGGGCAAAGTATTTCCAGGGCCAGTCTCTCAAACATATGTGCAGTGAGTGCCGCTGGCCTGTAATCAGATGGGGCACGAGGATGTGCCTTCTTTGGAACAGGAACCAGACAAGATGTTTTCCATAGCACTGGCACCTTTTGAATACTCGGACTCATGTTAAAGATCCTTAGTAATACTCCACAGAGCTGTGAGGCGCAGATCTTAAGTATCAACGGACTGATGCCATTAGGGCCCTTGGTCTTCAGTAAAGGTGATGGACGGTCTGCTTGTATCAGCGTTATAGACAGAAGAGGGGGTAGAGGTGGATTTAGCTGGAAAAGGGGGAAAAGTCAGTGATTCTACACACCCCTTCATCTGTAATAAGGAGAAGGGAAGGGAACAGTGAGCGAATGAGGCCCCAATGGTGGTATCAAGGGGTACATAGCCAGTCACAGAGGTGGAACTGCAAGGCAAGTTGTACTGAGGTATGTTGTCAAACCTGTTAAAAAACTGGTTAAACTCATTTTTCCTTCTTTCTATCGCCTTCAGTCTCCTGGCAGCTGGAATTAAAGCCAGTAATTGTCTTCATGCCCTTTCACACTTCTCTGGTGTTGTTCTCCTGCAGCTTCTGCCCTCACTGGCTTCCTTTGACCACCTCCTCATGGTCCTGATGGTGGCTAACTGTCCAGTTTGGAAGCTCCCTTTCAGAAGCAGGGCCACTTGTACCCTACTTGAGGAACACAGAGAATGGCCACTGTGCTGATAATAATAATAATAATAATAATAATAATAATAATAATAATAATAATAATAATAATAATAATAGCAGCATTATTTTGACTCTTTACTGCCATCTATCAGGTCAGTAAGTAAATGCTGGTCTTGTTCAGACAATACAGACAGACAATTCTGAAAATTGAGGGGTGAAGAAAATCCCACTAACATTCAATAAACGAACTGAAAAATTTTTGAATCTTTGAAAGTTTGTAACTCTGCCTTCCATAAAGCAAGCATCAAGATTTACACAACAGGAGAAGAAATGTGAAGCAAAGACATACAAATTAAAAGGTGGCAGACTAGCCTATCTTTGATGCCCCCTGCCTGCAACAGACTGCTTTATTTATGTTGCTGAACATCTATGAAGGTTCAATTCCATTAATGCACCATTTTAAAGGAGGATTAAAGCTGGTGAAATAAGATGCAGATGCTGAACAGTAATGTATCTGCTGAAATATGAACTCTTGATGAAGTGTTGGGTTCCAATCTCTGACAACAGTGATGTCTCAGGCTATAAACAATGGAAAACTTTTTAGGCAGAACCCATGGGAAACAAACCCACTGAGACGCCTGTCAAACAAGATGTAAGGAGATTGACAGGACAGGTAGGTACAACTCCAAGGAGGCAGCCTGCTGCAGGTGGTTTGTAGCTCATTACTCACAGTTGCCTTTGTAGTTCCACTGTGACCTTGGTGTGGTGAACAGACGCTTATGTTAGGGTGAAGGTGTTAAACTTTGTCTTGGCTGTTACAGGACTCCAGGGGAAAGACCTGATGCATAGAGGATGCATACCATAGATAATTGTGTTTTTAAGTCTATTTTTGCACTTTTCTTAAAACATTTAATTTACAGTTAATATGAATATTAGTGCAAAAAACCAAATAAAGTGAAAATTCTATAAAGGCCAAAATTTAGCAGGAGGACCTTTAGCAAGCAGCTGATTTTAAGAATAAGCAGGATCTCCTCAACTTTTATAAAATCCAGTGCTCACAATAAGGGGAAAAAACTGTATTCTTAATGTATTAAATGTATTTAAATGCACATTTTTTCGAACTTTGCTTCTTTGGAAGAAAATGAACAGGAATGACACTCTACACTAAACCAATCAATCAACAATACAAATGCAACTGTACCTGCACTCAATAAGGGGAAATTTGGCCAGTGATACTAACCAGAAAGGAGTCAACTTTCAGCAAAGCAACATTTTTACTGGTTTGCCACGAAGGTTAACAGAGCTGAAAATAAATACTGAAATCAACAGTCAGTGTCTTGGTTGTGATAAAACAGATAAAACATTATCTGTTTTATCACAACCATTTTTTAACCTTCTAAGGAAGGTTAAAAAAATTAATATTTTCTTGACACACAGCACTTTTTAACAGTACAGTGCTGGGGCGTTAACACAAAACAGTTTGGGAGAAATGCATGGCAGCGGTACCAAATCCAGTGTAAAGTCACGAGACTGAGATGGCTGTGTAAGAATTCTGGAAGCTGCTAGACCTGCTGGGATTGTGGGCTACCTGTATAGTCACACGTGAATGTGACTAGACACTGGACATGTGTTCAGTTTTGTTTGCATCTCTGAAAGTTTGTAAATTGGAAGCTCCTAAGTCGAGACCTTGGTGTATTTATATATTCCTTTTAAACTGACCTGATATGATGGAAGTCCAGATAAAACCTAGCAATGCTTGTAATGAAATCCAGGCAAGGTAAAGGGAATATGGTGTCAGCCCTCAGATGTACACGCTGGTGTTCAGACTGGCCTCCCACCACCCACAAAGGAAACTTTCTCTGATACAGACCAGATCCCCTTCATTGAGGCCAAGCCAGACGATGTTGTTCTGCTGGGGGAAGCCAGGTTGCTCCACTTGAAAAAGGAATTAGCACTCGGCTGTGTCTGCGATGTAATCCTATTACCCTGGAGACGGCTGGGTTCCTCATTCCAGATCTGTGGTCAGCCCCCGACCGCCGCCTGTCCCACACGGGACAAATGAGTACAAGCACAGACAGGATGAGCAGACGCACGGTAGCCTGTCTCCACCCAAAAAAGGCAGTGAGAACAGGCCTGTGATCCCACCCTCCCACAGATAGATAGACAGTACAGTGGTTTCAGTCATGACTCCAAAGTCAAGGGACCCAAACTGAAATGCCACTTCCTGTTGTAGTACCCTTGACCAAGGCGCTTACCCTAAATTGACACAATAAACATTAACCAGCTGTGTAAATTGGTAAAACCCTATGTAAGTCACTTTTGATGAGGGTTTCAGATAAATGTAGTAAAATACTACAAATATTTACCTGTAAATATTGATGGCAAAAGGGTCAACCTATTGATGTTCTGATCAGGGCTAAAAAGCCAAACGGCAGCAGTCAGTAAACGCATTAGTGTTGATCGACCAGAACCAAACCCCCTCCATGTTGCTAAATAATTGATTGTTGACAATTGAGGAGCAGTCTGTTAGGCAGCAGCTGGAGCCGACTGCTCTCGGCGCACCTACCCTGGGGGCAACAAAGAGGCGCCAGGCGGCACCAGCGCCGCCGCCCATCCCCCTCGCCGGCGCTCAGACATTCACTGTGGTTTGCTCCATTAACTCAGCCCAGGTTGGGGGTGATGGGGGGGCACTTGAGGAGCTGTGCTGTCAAATTCGTGGGCTGCTTGGAGCACTGTGACCCCCAACCTATGACCTATGACCCTTGAGCCCAGCCAGTCAAGTGAAGGGCTGTTTCAGAACACTGGGAATGGCCAATGGGCAGCCCATCATCCAAACCGTCAGGCTCTTCCAGATGATGAATGCCATTAAGGCTTAAGACCCTGCTCTTTATGGAGTCACTTGGGGATGCAAGGTCAGGCATGTGAACATACCGACATCTGGGAAGAGGAGAGTAGGACAGCAGGGAAGTATGGGACGCATCTCCATGTGCATCTCAGTTGGCACTGGAATCCCCTCTCCTTATCAGGTTTTACAGAGGGACAGGTCAAAGGTCACAGGAGATCGGTTGGTAACACTTGGATTCTGGACGATGTGTATGTTCCCTTTTACCACTCATCCAAACAGTTGTATTGTAAAATTCATGGCCGATAAAGGTCCCATGTGTCCTCCAGGGCTGTATGTTGCCATAGTGACTGGAGAGGACACATTCCCTTCCCCTTAGATTGAGGTCTCAAGCCAAAATCCTTAAGCAAAATGTTACTGCTGTCCTGACATTTGTCTTATGACCTCCTTCAGTCACACACCTCAGTGCAGCAATGGATTCCTGGTTGAAGGCTGACAGGGGAATACAGGAAGCAGCATTACTTAATCAGTTTGACAAATTTGTTTAGTTATTACAAAATTTTAAAACTGTGTAATACTGATACCAAAATTCTTGGAATATGGTGGGTAAAAACGATGACACAACTCCTCTCATTTCATGATCTGGCAGGATAATGGTGAATACAATTAGGATGATGGGTTCAGGCCTCACATCAATTGATTTTCTACAAAAATTCTTCATCTGTCACTCATCTATAACTCAGATAAGCAGGCAGAGTTTTGCTGAATCTCCCACATAAGCCTCATCTGCAGATGACAAAACTAAAATCATAGCTGCCATGTTTTAGCCATTATTGAAGTTTGGCAAACAGATGCAATGTCAGTCACATTTTGCACTCCCACTGTTGGTAGCATCAAAATGCATCATATACACAATATGGCCAGATGTGTGGAAACCTGATCATCACACTCATATGTGCTTGCTGAACATCCCATTCCAAACCTATGGGTGTTAATATGGAGTTGTTCCCCCCTTTGCTGCTATAACAACCTCCAAGGCTGTGGGACTTTGTGCCCATTCAGCCACAAAAGCATCAGTGAGGTTGGGCAATGATGTGGGACAAGAAGACCTGGCTCACAGTTGGCTTTCTAGTTCAACCCAAAGGTGTGCAGTGAGGTTGAGGTCAGGGCTCTGTGCAGCCACTCAAGTTCTTCCACACCAGCCTGGGCAAACCCTATGTTTATGAAGGTCACTTTGTGCACAGGGGGCACAGCCATGCTGGAGCAGGAAAAGAACTTCTTTCCCAAACTTTGTCCACAAAGCTAGAAGCACATAATTGTCTAGAATTTGTTTATACGCTGTATGAATGCAGCTGAAACAGCTCAACTTAGTCATTAGAAGGGGAGTTCACACACTTTTGGCCATATGGTGTATTCTGCAGTATAAAGCATTTGATTACAGAGTTCTTGATGGCAGAAGACCTGTAAAGGCATCTCCACGTATCTCCCCTTTCTTCCTTCCTCTCCATTGACTTCATATTTCTGTCCATATCACATTTAAACCTATAGTTAAGGCCTACAAAACAGTTAAAAGACCTGCACCTAAATACTCATAGGACCTGTTTACTTCTTACACTCTAGCAAGAGCACTGTTTTCATCTGCCTCTGGCCACTTAATAGTCCCTTGCACTAGAGATCCAAAATTAACAGTCCACAGGTTCTTGGTCTTGGATGTAATGGGGTGGATTGAGCGCCATCTGTCCTTCAGAACTACTGAATCCCTTTCAACATTCAAGATGGGTCTTAAAATTCATCTCTTTCGGACCCATATCTCTTCTGATCTGCTGACTTGTAAACATCACATAATCTGTAACCTAGGTGGGTAAATACCGGTGCATGCCGGCAAAAAAAGGGGGTGTCGAACAAACTAACTGGATCTAAAGTTTTTTTTCTCTCTCTCTCTCGGCGAAATGCATATTCGTTTACTCTTTCAGAGTTCTTTCTTGGAGAAAAGCTTCTAACAAATACTGTAAATGCAAATGTGAACAATACTTCCAGCCTAGACAGTCATAGAGATAACAGAATGAAGTGGAGAAAAATATAGAAGTTGACAGGAAAATCTGTTTGATTTGTTTATTCATTTTTTTTACTTTTTCAATCTTTGTTTTTTTTTTGTTTTTTATCTGCTTTCAGAGAAGCTGAGACAATACCGAAAAAGTTGCAATTTCTGCTTAGTATGCAAACACTTGAGAGTTAAAAGAAAGACGTTCCAACCCAAGGAACCTGCAGCCCCTCATCACTGAAAGACAACAGAATTTCAGTGGCCAACTATGGACCAAAGGCAGACCGCCAAGTGGGATGGTAACAGCAAAAAGCCTTACTTGCTGCTACTTGTACGTAGCACACAGCTTGGGTGAGTATGCAGATCTGGTTTAGATTGGTTTGACTTAGCAGGAAGAGTGTTTATTTCTTTTAATTCTTGACAGGCCAGTTAGAGAAATTAGTTTCTGCTTTAAAACAATCACAGCTTTGTTGTAATGGATGCTAGACTGGAGGTAACCAAAACTAAAATGGAAGTTAAAAGGTTGTGTAAACTGCGGTTCTTGTGATGGGTGTTGGCTGAGGTGCTTGCATCCTCAGACCCCCCCCACCCCCACTTTTTTTAAAAACACATTATAGCTTCATACCAGCGGCAATGAATTCAGCAACACTTTTAATGGACGTCTAAGCAGGCCAGTTTTTATGAGAAAAATGTTTGATTAAATTTGGCAAAGTGTGTGACTGCAGCAAATAAAAAAGTAAAAGGGTAACTGCAGCACGAGAGTCTTCCGAATTCCTGGTCAACATCCTTTCAACCAGAATTTGAGCCAAATTAAACAGCATCAAACCTTTTCAAAAGCAGTCATGCTGAGACAAATAGAGCTCACTTTTGTCTAAAGTGGCATCATCATACTTGAGAAAACAAGGGGTCCACCTGAAATTGCATAAAATGGTCTAAAATTTACATGTTTTACATATTTTCCAGCAGAAGTCATACTTTAGAAGGCCTCTGTGTTTATCACCATTACAGTTTAATTCACATCTTCAGTGTAAGCAGATGGCGTCTGGGAGAAGTGCACTTTTCTTCTGGGTGAGAGAACAACGCTCGCTGCTTATACAATCTTTTTTCAACAGTAGTTACTGAGAAGGATAATGTCAAAGGACAGCCCACCAATCTGGAACATCGTGTTATGGTATCACGGACACCAAGTTCACGTTCCTCAGAGGAGAAAAATCTTCTTCTCATCCTCTTTTCCTGAAGCTCAAAAGGTAACATCCCGGAGCCATTTCCCGCAGCAAACAAAGTGCAGACTTTCCCCTCAAAATAAACCCCACAGGCGTGACGAAGAGCAAACATGTCTCCTTCCCACAAGTATTGCATCTGGCCAAAAAGCGGTTTCAATTTTTCACCGTGTTCCCGGCACTGTTTTCCAGAAGATTGGTGGAAATAGTTGCAAATTACAAAGTAATGAAGTCAATGGAGATTAAGTTAAGACCCTGAAGAAAACATGGCACAGTATGACTCCCTCTACACTGCAGTATGAGGCACTCCAAACTTCATATGAGGAAGACACTGCTAGAAACAGCCCTAAAGACAGGCCAGTGCCACCAAGGGAGACTGCAGCCTACTAAGGTAAGTGCCACTGAAGCAAAGTCACATCTTGGCACCATTCACATGGTTTTCTCTGTAAGGGGTAGTACAGAATTGATCTATCACTGCCTTCTTCTACATTCGTCTTTGGAATACAGAAAGAAATCCATTCAAATGCATGGAGGACATGCAAATTCTACACAGACTATGCTGGATTCCATCCAGAGATCAAATTCACAGCCCAGGAGCTGTGAGGTACCAGTGCTACCCGCTGTGCCAGCGCACAATGGTACAGAGTACAGTGTCTACACAAAGGTTGGAGTACATTATGGTCACCCATCGTTCATCTAAATGAAGCTCTTTTTCTTCCACTTCTTGAATCCACATGAGCCCTGTGATCAGATTTGCCTTTTGTCATCTTCAAAGTATGCAGGTTCTTAAAAGGCAGCAGTTTGGGTGGAAGTGAAATATACAACTTCAGTGACACACACAGAGCTGTTTACCACGAACACTAAACACATGCAGGATAAGTCCGCTGTAACGGAGCACCTCAGTGATGTCAGCTTGCAACTAAACCGCTGTGAAAACTCAGACAAACATTTACCATAATGGGGAATAAACATGAATCCGGCTGTGCGTGAGTCTGCATCCGCTAGTGGACACAGGAAGTGATGTCATTTGTCACTCACTCTACGGTGGCAAAATGCAGAGGCACGCAAAGAGAAACCGCAAACAACCCAAAAGACAGAGGGGCATTCATTGGCAACAGCAAGGAAGTGAGGCCTCTTCATATTGCCCCCCACCCCCATGACCTGGGGGCCACCTACCCACCCCCTCGGGGCCAGACTGCATCCACCCACAGCAGGACGCGTGTTGATTCCATTACAGCAGTTGACTTGTAATCACATTACGGCTCTGAACGTTTCCTGGAAAACAAGTGAAGAAAGAAAATGAGAAACTGTGGACCCTCTTTCCTTGCTAATCCATGGCCAGACTCATCCCTGCAGACCACAGAATGTTGCAGGGATTGGACAAACATTTTGGAGGATCGAGTGACATTAACCAAGCTGGCATGCATGCCAGTGGGTGGAAGCGGAGTGCAGAACACCACCCAGTGTGTCCAGGCAGTTTTTCCCTCTGAATACAGATGATAGTTTGTGCCAACGGTCTTCACATACATCTGTACAACCTTGTATACAGTAAATTTAGTTCAGGTGCAAGGCAGTAAAATGGAAAAGATCTTAAACAGAAAGTAAAAAACAGAATAATGTAGTTTTTTTAATAAACTGATGCCTTTTTCTTATTTGACTTGCAGCATTAGATTTGCACACTGAGCTACAAACAGTGATTTAATCCTTTACACAACATTGTAATTTTCACCACATCAGTTCAGGGTAAATGCCTTGATCAAAGGTACTACAGCAGGGACGAGTAGTGGCACTAGCAGGCATCTGGGTTACAGCTGTTACTGTAAGCAGAAAGAATCTATTCAAACCCCACTTCCTGCTCTTGTGATAAAGTTTACAGGAAAAAGTGGTGTGCTATCCTCTGTCCTACACAAAATATGTTTGTATATACCATTTTGGTCTGAAAGATGGTATTTTTTTCTGGGAATTACATCTAAAAAAAAAAAAAGGGGTTGTCTTGTATTCAAGCACTAGACCTATAAAGGTCAAATACCGGACAACACCAGTAGGTGGCGTCACTTATCCAATGGTGTCAGTTATCCACAGAAATGATTGACTGGAGCAAGTGAGAGTGAAAGATGGTGAAACCTCAAGGTGGTTTGGAAAAAAGAAGCTCAAAGTTAGATCAAATGAACTAAGGACTGATGAGGAGTTACAATGCCAATTTTAAGATAAAGGTGAACAATGAGAGAGAGGTGTCAGACAACATTCAAGCAGCCAAGAAATACAAACTTGCAGAATGTTGTGTTCGAAGATAGCAAGCCCAAAAATGTGGAAAATATGAATAAATATGATTTTTCTTTGTAAAAATAAGATATGATATTACAAAGACCTTTTTCAAAAAATGAGTGTCGAAAAAGAGGGGGGTCATTTTATAACCGAGATCGTCTTATATTCAGGCCAGTACAGAAATTAAAGTTTTGTAACTTATTCTATATTTAGTTCACATCTTTGTCGAATATGACTTAAAATATTACTTATTACTTAACTTGCATAACAAACCCTCCCTTGTGAAAAAAGTATACTTAATACAACATCAGTAGGTTAGTATATACTTTAATATACTTTTAGTATACTAAAAGTATACTAAATATACTTTTTTCACAAGGGCTTGCATTTTATTTTGTATTACAAAACCCTGGGCAGGTTGAAGACTCGATAAATAAAGAAGGTTATCATTTAGTTATGCTTGAAAACTGTAAAGATGTTGTCAATACCCTATGGTTAACTGCTATCACTTAGTCCAAAAGCAGTGACTTCCTTTGTGACTGGGAGTGAAATATCAGATCCTGAACTCCAGGAAGAGAAGTGTAAACATTGCTCTTAACGCTGTCTGGCCACAAGAGCCCAATCTCACTCAAAACCCTGTCCACATAGCAGGGGGTGTCCATGTGGCCCACCCACCGCGAGGTGCTCGGAACTGTTCAATCTGCCCTCACCCCACCTCTGTGACCCCCTGTGTGGGACTGTGACTGTTATGCTGATACTCATGACTCCTACTAATCCACATCTCCTTCTAGACCACGCACAACTGTGTGTTTGTGAGTTGTGGAAATGGTTTGTAGTTGCCGTGTAAGCAAAATACTGAAAATTGTGTCATTGTCCAAATACTTATGGACCTGACTGTAAATGTTAATTATGGACATGTATGATGGTACACTATGGAACAGCACTGCTTTACAGTGCCTGGGGAGGTCAGGTATAGGTTCAAATCTGGCTCTGTTTGTGCTGAGGAACGGAAGTGGTTTGTCATTGCCTTCTTCCAGCATATTTTTTTCCTTAGAGGGATGTAAACATAGAGGAGAATCTGCAAACTCAAGACACATACCCCTGAGCAACATTTAAACTTCATATCAGGCAAACAGCCCAGCAGCAGTGATGCACCACCACATCCCCCATATTAAATATTATTCAATAAAAAAAACAGTCCCAAACCCATCTTTCAGACAAGTTTCCTTCCTCATCTGAGACTTACATGCAGTAATTATGTTACAGTAACAACATCAGTTACTTGATCAATAAAATGAGATGCACCTGAACTAAATTTCAAGTGTCATAACAAAGGGCCTGAATACCTATGCCAATGTGAGATCAAATTTTTTGTTTTTAATAAATTGGCAAAAAAAATCTAAAATCCTATTTTCACTTTGTCATTCTGGGGTACTGAAGGTGGCTTGTTGAGGGAAAAATGAATTTAAACAATTTCAGTGCAAGGATACAACAAGTACAAGTAAAATGTGTAAAAAGTGAAGTGGTCTGAATACTTTCCAAATGTATCGTAAATGACTCCAACACCATCTGCTGTGATTTTCTGTACATTTGCCCTAGAATGTCACTCCAGGCAGTAACTTGAGGGATGTGAACCAGCAACATGGTGGTATAAGAGAAACAGGCTGTGCTCTGATGATCCTTTGTCTGAGTTCAAGGCTCTTCATCTGTTGAAGCACTTTTATTTACTCAGCTTTGTTGTGCTGTGACTAATAAATATGAATGCGTTTATCTGATGTTGTAATACATCTGAATCCAGGTTGCCTTTTTTATATCTCATACATAATACAAGAACATTTTAGGCCACTTTAATGGATTGACTTAGCTGAGTAAACTGAATCATCCAACTTCGAAGTTGCTGAAAAGTTGAAAGGAACTTGAGAGATGTGTACCAGACCAAAAAAAAAAAGGAGGATAAATGAGTTCAATGTCAAACGTGTGCAGGATGCCTTTACCTCTGAGCACTTTCATTGCTCCTTCATGTGTCCTCTTTCTGCATCTCTGTATCTCTCTGCCATACCCCCACAGGTTGAAATACTGAAGAATAAAGGGGTTGACATTAGATTTGAGAATGCAGAGCGTGAGCCAACGCTGCAGTAAGCAGCAGATGGAAGGTCACTAATAGTGTGGATACCTAGAGTGTGAGAACATAGAATGGTCACCTTGAGCATGACTACCTCAGGCACAGTCATCATCAACCTACACAAGAAACAGCGAGATCAGGAAAAGCAGCAAAAAACTCAGCACAAGAAAGGTCCAGAGTCCAACACCAGACAGGCAGACAATTCATTCTCTGCCTTGATTGAAAACAGTTATTTATTTTGTTTTCAAAAATTTTGTTGAATTTCTCTGCAGGGATTTATATTTATAAGTTATATTCCATGCTGTGCTGCAGAATGATCCAGAATAGCATCATCTACCACATGATCCTCAACACCATCTACCAGGCTGTGGTCATCCACAGCATGCTGTCCTGCATGTTAGGTATGATCCAGCATGTCAGAAGGTGGCACAAGTTTTTCCCTTGTGCCAGGAATCCACTCTCTGTTTACAACAGGTATTCGGGAACACAAGTAGCACAGCTAGATGGAGACGTAAATGTCTTGGTAGTAAAACATCCTTACAAGGACAGTGGCCAGGAAGCCATACTGGTCAACAACAGGGCACAGCTTTTTTGCCTTTGAGCAGAAAACCCTTAACTAACTTGTCCAATAACATCTACAAATTGCACAAAGCACAACTTGACTCTGAATTAAATCTCTGAAGCTGAGTTTAGGGTTTGCAGTAATTTTTGCTGTTCTGCAACTTGCAGGCCTTCATCAGAGTGCTCAATTCATGCATCAGCTTTGACCTTTGATTCCTGTAAGCAATGACAAGAAGCTGAAAACAAGTCCCGCAGCACCATTATTGCTCTGCAGCTCACATGTCCATGCCTGTTGGGATCCAGCACTAAACATCTGAAACCCAAACTACTTCCATCAATAAAACACAGGCAATTCCTCAGCTTTACAACCTTCAAGGCTCACGAGTTACTCAACAGCTTAATAAATCCTTAATAAGTCGCCATATTTGATAGAGACATCCTTTCAATTACTTCTAGTTTCATAATAACACAGTCATAAATGACATAGCTCGTGTTCTTCACGCCACTGGATGTTGACCTGTGGTACGACAGCGAGCAACTATGCAGACCAAAACAAAGTAGCCATTGTTCAGGGCAACAAAAACATTGTACAGCCCGACTATGAGCAACAAGACTCATGTGAAGAGCAATTTTTTAATGAGGAATGACTTCACTGCTGAGTCTCAGCTGCCACCCCGAAGACCACCAAGGTCCTGGAAAGTCTTGAGACGAGTGAGCCGCGTCTCTGTCTCCCCACTCAGTGAGCTGACTGATGTCCCCATTTTAATGGGTCTTTATTTAATCAACCATTGCTTTAAGAGCGTCATTTTGCCGTTAAATTTCTGAGGATGTGCACAATCGTGTTACTGCCTGTAATCGATGTGTTTTAAGGATCCTACATGAGGACGGCTCCTAAATCATGCCCGTGGGTTTGATAGACGGCAAAGTGCCGTTGCTATGCTACCTTGATACTTATCCCACCAAATTGGTCTCCATGGTTTAAACAGTTTGCGTTCAGGGAGGCACAGCAGGGAGATGATGGGGGAGCCAGATGGAATGGAGAACTGCCTTGAAGTGAATGTTTGTGTGCTGGAAAAGATAAGTGAAAAAAAAAACATGCAATGCATGCACTTTATGGAGGACAAAGGCACCCCATGTAGAGTGAAGAAGATGAAGGAATTTACTGCACGTCACATGCAGGAGGCTTGTCTGGATCACTGAGTGGATGGAGCACAGAGAAACACACAGCAACATGAAAAGTCTTTTGTAGGAACCAAAATAAGACTGAAAAGTTGGTTGGAGTGTTGCAGCTAAAGCTGTAGGTTGTGGATTTAACCCTTTGAGTCATTAGTGACTCCTGGGTGACCACTGAAATGGTTTTCAAGGCAAAGAGGAACAACAGGGGTTCATCATTGCCTTCTTCTGGCCTATTTTTTATCTTTAGAGGGGAACAAACATAGAAGAAAACAACCAGACTCCACACAGACCCCTCAACTGGACTTGAACCCCACATCAGGCAAGCAGACCAACAGCTATAAAGCACCAGATTACCCAACTGCATTCCTAAACCACTGGGAAAAGTTCTTCTTCCTGCTGTGGCACACCTGAGCAAGGTATTTATACTGTCTGAATATCTTACTGCATAAATGGATAAATCAGTGCATCTTGCTTCAGACAAAAGTGTCACAAGAATTATTGAAATCTGTTTTCTCAAACTGATTTGTGTGTGTAGAATACCTTAACAAAAGCCAATTTTGGCTTCTACATTTTTGGTCACTGTAATTTCTCTAAAACCTGTAGAAATTAATTAAATGGATTGAATACAATAAATCTGTACACTCAGCAAACTTCATGAAAATATGTTCTGGTAATTCAGTTGAAATTGACCGAGTTCTATTGTTTATTTTTCATGGTTTAGAGCAACACAAAAAGGCTGGGTATCAACATGTGACTGTGTTGGATTTCAAAGGGAGGTTGTAGACATTGACGGTCAATCTAAAATGCAGATGGCTGTCACTTCAGTACAAACTGTACACATTCAGCAGTTGGTGTTTCTTCTTGGTGTTTGTTTGTTTGGCTCTACCTGTAAATTTTTGGAATGGAACCACACACAGTCTCCTGTTGAATCAGGGCACATTTCACTACATGGTATACTTGGTAACCATGTATGTGACAAATAAACTCTTTTGACTCTTTGACTCTTTTGATACTGTGTACTGTGAAGGAAGAATCCTGGAATAGGGGTTTGCTTTTAGCAAAAAAAATCAAAGGTATGTGAGACTTGTGAGTTTCATGTTCCAGAGATGTGATACCATACATACTCACTGCCAGGTCTTACTCTGGCTTCAGCAAGTCACAATGACAACACAAGCATCTTCAACCCCTCGCATGACACATCATTTCCAGAGACACGTGCATGTTCTGGCATCCTTTCACATTAGCTCAGGCCTGATCATCCCAGATGTTTTATCTCAGGGACATAAAACAATCCTCTTTCCCAGGACGAGAACAGATTGAGGCCCATTGCCAAATGAGGCAGGCGGGGTTGGGGGACAGATTGCTCAACAACTCTGTGGTTTTGTGAAGTGTTTGTTCAGCTTCTGTCCCAAACGCTTCAGCCATCACTATCAGAAATGCCCGTGAATTTGTCCTCGCATCTCCATGGTCAAGCAAAAAAAAAACACAAAAAATAATTGCAGGATTTAACAGCAGCTCAGTGGAAATACTTTGCAAAACTGTGGATGAGAAGCAGGACCTGAGCCTTCAGGCAAAGCCTCTCAGTGTCTTTCCCAGAAAGCCCCTCAGTTTACTGTTGAACCTTCCTCCCGTTCTCATCTGTAGTCACAAATTTTGGTGATGACCAAAAGTCTGAGCTTGCAGGTAGAAGCAGATATGTACATTTCTCCACGTTTCTGTTGCTTGGGAAAAAGTAAGCTTTGTGCCTGTCTGCTCAGCCTGCCATTACCACAGGGCCTCCAGGAAGAGTGAAAAGATTTGATTTGACGTAACCAGATGGCCGTTGTCAAAACTTCATAGTTTGGCGACCCCTAGTGGCGATTGTGATGACGTACGCAAGATGGCCTTTTGAAAATGCATTGCTGCCCACTGTGATGTGAAAATTCTTCCTCCTCGTTATAACTTGCTGCCCCTTGGCAATAAAATTATTACACAGTTGGAAATTTGTAAAATTTACACACATACGTTGCATGTTTGCATTTGCACTAGCATCACGATTTTCACGTGGTTGATGTCAGCTCAGTGAACAAGCGCCACCCCGTTATCATAGCAACAAACTTTCAGGATTTCTTGCTGTTTTGTCTAAAACCTTTTTAACTCTGCTTAAAGCAATCCTGCTGAGTCAAAACCCCGTTAAGCAGTAACAATTTCAATACAGACACTGTCTTCCATTTAAATATAAAAAACACCATAGGGGTCATGATCATTGAGAGATGTACAAAACAAATAAAGATTAAGGAAAATGTTTGTTGAGCACAGTGATGAAATGCTATTAAATGAGATGTAGCTTTTCCATGCAGACATAGCAAATATGTAAAGATTATATGAACACATTATGTGAGGCAAAAACAGCAGACTGTGGTACAACATCTGTGCACCTGCTTCTTCGCCACAAGAGCATCTGACAGGAATAAGGACAAAAAACTGGCGCCCTTGGACTCACATTAAATACTAACTCCAAAATCCAAGAAACAGAAAATTTGTTCCACTTTCTGAGTGGAAAACATTGGACAAATCAACATAAAAGTTACAAAGAACAAAAATGATTAAAGTATGATAAGCCTAAGAGCTGGACACAACAGATTTTCTTCCTGGATCACCAGGGTGTGATGCACCTGTTCAGGTATTGGATGACCCACTAGCTGGTGGACTGTGCAGGCTGCAAAAGAGAGCACCTTTTGTCTCCTCAGACTGTTGACACATTAGGACCCCTTAGGGCTCATGATGTCCATTTCCCAAAAGGCCTCAGTCCCAGCAAATCCCCAAACATACGAAGTCCTTCGTTTCCAAACTGGAAGAAAAACACACCCCTTCCCACATACTGTAACCGCTTCTCTGACTAACAATGATTAAAATGTTCCAGTCTCCAAACCAGAACAATTTCAGGAGCCACTATAAAATTCTATTTTACAAACATCACCTTTCATGTTGCCCTGAAAACTTCTTGTCTTGAGGGACTCGCATATGGTTCTGGTCAGCATTAATACTGTCCAGATCATATTTTCCTTTGGGAAAAACATATAATCTGGACAGACATCTTTTTTATTGTAAAACTTTGGACACCCTATTAAATCATTCTGCTGACTTGCTGCAGGTAAAGTTCCAGTCATTTCTGAAGAATACATGAAGTTACATGAAGCTCCTAAAATGGAAGGGTACCTTTCTTATTACTCAGTTGCAAAACCGTTGGCAATGATGACGCTTCCAAATGTTTCTTGTACCATTGATAAACTTCTTTCTGCTCGTAGTTTCTCTTTCTATTCTCACTCTTCAGTTGAGTTGGTTGTAGCTCTTGAATGTTTGTAAAATTCCTTTTACCAGTAGCAGATTCCAGCTCTCCAAAGGTTTTCAATCAAACTGAGATGAGGACTCAGGGCTGGTGAGTTCAACACAGTCAGTTTTTTTTTGTTTTTTGCCACTTTTGGATGTGTGTTTGGAGTCATTGTCCTGCTTGAAGACCCAGTTTTTATGACACTCAGCTTCACATTTTGCTCTAAAATATCTTTGTAGTCCTCCAATTGCATGATTTCATAAACGATTCCTACGTTCAAAGCCTCTGGAATCAGAAGCAGCAAAGCAGTCCCACAGCATTATGGAACCTCCAGAATGTTTAACTGTAGATTGTTCTTTTCCTCATAAGCTTCACTTCATCACCTGTGAACAAACCACAGGTTTGCATTGCCAAAGAACTCGGTTTTGGTGTCATCACAGAACCACAGAACATTTTTGCCAAAGGATGTTGGTTTCTCTAGGTAGGTTTGAGCAATGATCGGTCATGCCTTTTTGTGTTTGTCAATAGTTGGGTCCTCCTTGGCTTTCACCCATGAAGCTCTTCTCAGTTTAGTGTGCGATGTACAAATAGGTGGAAACCATAACTCCAAGTCAGCTTGAAGCCCTTTCCATGTTTCACATGGTGCTTGCATCAGCCTTCCAAAAGTTCAGTTTTCCTGTTCTCACCACATGCTGGGAGGTTCTTGACAGTTCCATGAGCAGCAAACTTTTTAATAAAATTGTAAATTGTGGAAATAGGGATGCCATACTATATCCTTGTAGCCTTTTCAATTTTTATGTTTGGTGGTAATAGCTTTTCTGATCAAGGACCTGGGAATGAAGGCAATCTTTTTTAAACATTAAAGCCATCATCAGCCTTTGTTGCTTAATCGCTGGTTATTTTGCATTGTGTGAGTTCTGGAAATTTATTGGATGTGAGTCCAATTTCACTCCAGTGAGAATGTAGATGTTTTTGTTAAACTGTCAAACAAATTGTCATGGCAACTTTTCAGTTTTTTTTTTCCATTTTCACACACATCTTTTCAAATTTTGTTAATCTCCTGCTGCTCTGTATCAAACTACTGAGTCTACACAGACCAAAGCTGTTTCACAGCCCACTTTTTTCAGGAGATATTGCATGTGTGTGCATGTGTGCTTTCATGCATATTTTTGTATTCACTTTTCTATACACTGTATTTTTCTTTTATATGTACAATTATCTTTAACCTATCAATTTTATCTATAACATATTAATTTTATTTCTTTATCTATTAATTATTCTTTCGATTGTTCTGTGCACTGCGAACCCAAGAACCTTCATTTCGTGCTCTCTTGTATACCTGCTAAACTGGGGTGTTTGTCAATAAACAGTTCTTGATACCCACCAAAAAAGTACCATAAATAGGTGATAGGAGAGCATTTTGGAAATCTAAAAAGTTATCAGGGGGTAGAAAAGACAAACATCAAGGTTGCAAAACGTCTTGAAAAATTGTGGTTGACAAAAGTTATAACACATCTAATCTGCTTTTCGATTTCCACGATCACTGTTCATCCCTCTACACACATTTCAATATATAAAAAAATACATTAGCTTAAGTTTGGGCTCACCTTGGTGAAACTGGTTCACAGCCAAGCAGCTTTCATTTTCATTCAGCTTCATTCTGCAGACACTGCTATCAATTTTCAGTATTCCTCAAAAGTCCATCCACAGGCCATGGTGAGCAAATACACTTTTTACAGTCTGAAGCTCTGACCTCTGAATATTTCCATTTGCCTGCAATAAATTATTTATTACAAACATTACATGGGAAAAATTATTTTATAATTATTATTATAAAAGTAATTATCTTACTTTCTAATTCACCTTTTACTATTGCTGATCCAGCTGCAATTCAGGTCAACCAGCTGCTATTTTATTCCAAAGGTAGATGCAGATTTGGTTTATATACAGACAAATTTGTTGGTGCCCTTATAGCTCACTGAAAAATCAGTTTATTCGTCAGATGCCATTGATGTCAAGACACGAAAACTCCTTGCGATGCATGGAGGGTTCCACCCAAAGTCCAGCAGCCTGAGACTCTACGAACAACAGATAGGAGGACGAGGATTAGTGAGTGTCAGAGCCACTATCCAGAATGAAACAAGAAACATCCGTGAATACATCGAGAAGATGGCCCCCCAGGACGAACTGATGAATGATTGCTTCAGGCAGCAGAAAACAGTGGATGGTGAGAAGGAAGAGAAGGAATGTATCACCAGCAGATAGAGGAAGTGGCTGACATCGAGAAATGCTACCAGCAGTTGGACAAAGCAGGCCTGAACCACAGAGGCTCTGAGCATGGCAGCTCAAGAACAGGCCCTAAACACCAGATCTGTAGAGGCTGAGGTCTACCACAGTAGACAGGACCCAAGGTGCAGGCTGTACAAAGACGCCCCTGAGACTGTCCAACACATAGTAGCTGGGTGCAGAATACAAGCTGGGCTGTGGCTAATCTCCTTGTAGCCTCATCCTGATTCCCATTGGCCTATAGGATACCAAGGTACTTGTAGCTGTCCTGTATGTCTGCTGTTCTGCCCTCTGGTAACTTCACTCCCTCAGTTCTGATAACCTTCCCTCTGTTGGCCACCATGCATCCGCATTTATCTAGTCCAAACGTCATCCCGATGTTCTCGCTGTAGATTCTGGTGAGGTAAATCACTGAGTCGATGTCTCGCTCACTCTTGGCATACAGCTTGATGTCATGCATATACAGGAAGTGGCTGATGGTTATTCCACTTCTGAACTTGTATCCATATCCACGCTTTGTGATGATGTGGCTGAGGGGGTTCAGTCCTATGCAGAACAGCAGCGAGGACAGTGCATAACCTTGGTATATACTGCATTTTATGGTGACTTGTACAATGGCCTTGGAATTGGATTCCAGTGTAGTCCTCCACAGCTGCATGGAGTTCTTGATGAAGCTTATCAGTGCCTTATTAGCCTTGTACAGTGCCAGGCATTCCAATATCCATGTGTGGGGGATCAAGTCATAGGCCTTCGTGTAGTTGATCCAAGCTGTGCTCAGATTGGTCTGTCTAGTCTTGGGTGATTGTTCTATCAACCAATAGCTGGTGCTTTGACCCTCTGGTGTTGGTTCCAAAGCCTTTCTGAACTTTGCTCATGTACTGACTCATGTCGCTACCTAGCTTGTCTGCTATGATGCCTGAGAGGAGCTTCCATGTCATGGAGAGGCAGGTTATTGGCCTGTAGTTGGTGAGGGCAGTGTGCCCTTCTGGGGGTCTTTTATGATTAGGATTGTCCTGCCTTGTGTTAACAACTGGGGGTGGGTGCCTGTTGTTAGCAGCTCATTCATTTGTGCTGCCAGGAAGTCAGCTTCTTCAGCCATTAGGTGTGTACCATGTCAGGTCCAGGTGCTGTCCAGTTCTTCATTTCTGAGACACACTATTGGATATCTGCCCTGGTGATGGTGCTTGCTCTGGGAGGTTGCTGCGGTCAGCTCTAAGGTCTTCCAGCCACTGGGCATTTTGCTGCTGTGAATACACCCTAGATGTTTCTTTGGAGAACAGGCTGCTTCCCTGCTGTATCTCTTCAATCTTGTTGCGAGTTGTGAGTCTGTAAATACACACACACACACACACACACACACACACACACACACACACACACACAGTATATTTAAAAAAAAAAACATAGAGCCACTTTGCAATGGTGTCTCATCTTGGGGTAGCGTCATAGCCTACTACACAGCGATTCCAGGATAAGCTCCACCATGACTCTGCAGTTAACATCAATCAATAGAATAGAATTGTTTGCTTCATTTATTTTGACATATTCTAAATATTTATTTTTACATATTTACATATTTAAAGGGTACCTACTGTATTTTAGCCAGCTACAGTGAATTCTTACTTTCCCTTTCAAATTTATATTTTCAGCAGAGCGGAGACTTGCATTTCATTTGTAGGACCTTAAAAGTTCTGAAAAAACTATGCAATAGTCAATTATGTTGTTTTTTTCTTCTTCCATAGTGTCAGAAAAAATGAATTATCTGCGACATTTCTCAAAAATAATAACCGTCATCAAAATCTCAAATCGCAACGTCCCTAGTCTCTGTGTCTACCACCACCAACTTCCAAACTCAAATGTACAGCAGGCAATGGCAGCATTTTCACTGTTTTATTGTACAGATGATGTTGAGGCATGAACCACTCCACACCAACATGCAAGTACGCTGGGAGCTTCCTCTTTTCACCATGGTATGGTTGGGGTGTGAAGTGGAGAGGCTCACCTCGGGAAGGACTAACATCCTGACCACCAATCTGAGCTGGTTCCCAAGACCAGGAGACCAGAAGCTGAGTTTCAAACCCAGAAACCCCTTCTAATAATGCTGAGATTTGCTGAAAAGCACTGTGGGAATGTGAACTCCTTCTGGGAGGAAGACTGCAACGACAGGATGAAATTCAGGTCCAAGTGTCAGAAGTTGCATTTTTTGCCCGATTCCAAAATATATGTTGTCTTTTGAGTTCTTCAGCATATAGTATTACTACATTTTCTAAAGATTAAAAACAGCACCATCCAAATAATATGACTAAAAAAGATCAAATTTGATTATCCAGAACAGTATCTGAATCCTAATGTGACAGAGAAGGTTTAGCTTTGTTTTTCTTTAAAGAGTAAAAAAAAAAAAAAAACTGCATTGTATAAAAAATAAACTGTTCAACAGTAAATTGAGAATTTTAGGTGAAAGGTTTCTGAATAACTGATGACAACAGGGATAAAATCAGTCCAAGTAATTAAATCTGGAGGTCAAAGAAACCTTTAGAAATGAATGTGACAGTTGTAGAAAAACTTGCATGACGTTAAAAAGGTGTTCAAAACCCTGCCAAGAAAAAACATGACCAAAGGCTGACAGTATTCTCCTCACAAATGTGTTTGTGTCCTCAACCAGCTGAGAATACTGATGAGTTGGAGCTGCATCAGAAAGAAATACAGACATATGGGCACACCCCTAAGTCGGGGCAGCCTCTGGGCCACATGGAAACCTTGGTGGGGGTATTAGCATGCACATGCTGTGGGTTTGCGGTGACCCTGGAGGAGACAGGGCACATTAGGCGTTCGTTTCTGGTCTCCCCTTGCTCCTCGGCGTGTGACTGGCCGCTCCTGATGAGGCCGCAGGAGGCCACGACGGGTTCTCTTCACCGCGAGGCCAGAGTCGGTTGTCACACCTTCTACTGGCCAGATTTCTGTTCCTACTTTGTCCCTTGTCACTGAGGGCAAGACTTGCAGGGCCATGACAGGGTCATCCATGGGAGGGGACATTTCCTGGTGCAGGAGTAGCTGTGGATCAGACCAAAGAGACACTAGCAAAGTATTGGATGAATAGACACCTGCCCATTGAATGTAGAGGAGGAGAAGACAAAAGGCCCCCACCAAAACTGTTGCAATGGTCTTAGCTGCTATTGTTGGTATTAGTTAATGGTTGTTATTAGCATTAATGTGTATCACATTTCAAGTCTTACCCCCTTGTTAAAATGAAACCTACATCATTGGGGAAGGGTGCATCAGAGGACATGACATTAGTGTCATCCGGGTTGGTGTCTTCAGCCAGTGTCACAACCACCTCATCGTGCTGCAGCGGCTTCTGCGTGGCCCCAGGCTCCAGCAACGCAATAACAATGGCGCTCGTATTGTCTGCACACAGCATTCGCTGCCGCCACCGCATCAGAGCATGGCCAACAAGACGCCGGGCACTGGACACAGCAAATGGGGCCTGAGATGGGAATGGAGGAGGATTGAGCACAAGACACCTGACAGTCATGACAAACGGAAGATCATCAGGCACACCACTCACCAGAGCCTCGTCATGATCTAGGCACAGTGTCACAGCATCCTGAGGTGGAACCACATTCCACAGCCCATCGCTGCCCAGAATGATGTAGCGGTGCTGCTGGGGGTCAAGGGTCATGACCTTAACATCTGGCTCTGGAGAGACCACAAACTGCCCACTATAGTAATCATAGCTCCAAAGATCACCTGTGAGAGGAAAAGGTGGGTTTAGCCAGGTTCACAGAGACTGCAAGACTCACATTCCATTTGTGTCACCAGGTAGCCATGCTGAACTGAGAAACATAAACCGGTGAAAAAGGTAAAGCAGACAATTTAAAATAAAGCAAAAAATACAGCTAACTATAATGAATTGTTTCTATTTGTTCTCACTATATAAAGAGAAAACTTTGCATGTTCATGGGCTGGAGGAGATGCTGAAATATTCAGCCAATGAGAAGACGTCCATGTGGATGTCTTGGATCAGAAGACAAAGCCTGCAATTTAGGCTTACACTCTCTGCAATGCTGGAACTACATGCGCACCCTCTCTCATGACTGAGAGTGTTTGGCCACCTTCTTTTCACTAATTTACATGGGCTTTGCACATTTTCTCAAAGTTTGCAGACAATTAAATGCTATCTTATTATAATCTTTCTATTTTTTGCTTATCTTTTACTAATTAAGATGAAGTTGATTGTTCTGTGGCTGGTGCTAAACTCTCTTTCTTTATACACTAGCTGAGTTACTCAGTACTGTTCAGGTCAAAAAGGTACAGCGGTGGAAAGGTAAAAAGTAATAGCACATTATATAATCACCAAACTGTTTTAACATTAAAGTGGTTGCATTTAGTACATAAGTATTGTTAGTCCTGTTAAACAGGTCATCACAAAGAGTGATTGTTGTGGTCAAGCGTAAAAGGAAAAAACAAACTATACATCACCAAACTTTTATTACCCTTACATTACTAATGTGTACTAATGCAGTATCGAGTGCATCATGTATCATTTCTCATTAATTTTTACATTTTCATTTGCGCACAGACAACAACTACTTGCTCCTGAGGTTAAACACAAAGATGATACAGACAGCAACACACACACTGACCTTAGTGTCATGCACGCAGTACATTTGGCTGTGTGTGTGAGTGTATGTGGCGTCAAAAATCTTCCACAGTTCGTAAGTAACATGTGGCTTCTACACATATGTGTTACAACAAAATTTGTCCTATGGAAAAATGAAAACCCTTCCATGTCCTCTAAGTACCGTGTGTGCGCATGGAGTAAAGAAAATTCACCAACATGTTATGTCTGTGTGTGTACTGAGCAAAGTTTGTCTGCTTGTGCATCAGCATCTGTGTAGAGCATGTGCAGTGTCTGCTGGTCTGTGTGTATAAAAAAGTGGGTTTGTGTGTGCTTATGGAGCAAGAAAAGAATATGCACCTTGTACATTACTGCATGTGTGGTGTCTGCTGCCCTTGCTGTGTGTGGCAGGAGATTGATCAGATTATCTTGCGTCAGTGTGTTTGTAGAGCGTGCATGGGTGTGTGCGAGAGAGAAAACGTGTCAGTCTGTATGAATGTGACAAAATCTGCCAATTTTAAAATTTCAAAACAATAAGTAACCTTTTTAGTTTAATTAACTTTACTACACAAAAAGACAACAGTATGAGCAGTACCTGAGTGGCAAATTTCAAATCTAGGGCTTGAAAAAGGAAAGCCGTACAGAAAAAAACAGACAAACAAACAAGCAAAAATTAAGCCTGGTGGATACAGAGATTGAGAGTTGTGTATGTGTTTGTGTGCGTGTTTTTCTAGATAAGGACGATGCAAGACTGGGATAAATTGGCAGGAGGAGTTTTCTGTGGACACATTTATTACAGTTTTGGTGTCTGGTGTGACTGTACACAAACCCAAAGCAGCCTGGAAAAACACACTGCGAACTAAAACTCAATTTCTGACCTAAAAAACAAGAGAGATTCCACTGAGAGGATGTAGGTGTAACAAATAATAAAAAAATGCTGCCCAGCTGGGAAGTGCAGGCTGTGTCTTTACCCAGAGCTCTAGCCACCGCGAGGAAGGGGATCTGGTCCATCACAGTGCTTCTCCTGACAGGCCCACTGTGACTCAGCCTGGGTCTCTTCCAGACCACACGGTTCACACCAGACTTCTTCATCACGCTGTTTGAGATACATGTAGCAGTTGCATTTGACATGTTCCACGACTTTTTGCTTGTGTCATGGTGCAAGAGAAGGTGCTAGCTTGCACTGAAGGGTCTGATTAACACAACGTGGAGTGTATTCATAAATCCATGGCTTGTTTTAAGATATCAAAGAGCTTTAATTTCTACTAGAATTTTCTTCCCCAAACCAAACTGCTGTCTCTCGGCCCTAAACCCCCTATAATTTATCTTCTATGTGCCTCTGGGGCCCAACTCCAAAATTCCCACATCTCTGCTGTGTCCTCTCTCCCAACCACCCCCTGCTGAGCCTCATCAGACTCCTGCCCACAACCCTCACTTGTTTCCTTTTTCCAGAACTGCAGCCAAAAAAAACTCTTGTCTCACCTGCCACCAAGTCCCTCTATACGCTGCTTTTCCCGGGGTACTTCTGGCTTGTGGTCTTGCGTGACTTCCATGGCATGGAGAGTCTGGTCACCTGGGTTTTCCCTTACCCCAAGCACAACTGATGAATCCCCTACGTGGGCCACATACATGTAGCCCCCCCGGATAACTACCACACTGGCTGTGGTGCCAGAAGTGCTGGGCAAACCCATCTGCGTCTTTGGCCATTCTGCTACAGAGGGACATGGGATTGAGAATTAAAATGTTAAATGTTAGTGTCACATTTTCCTTCTATGTATACCAGCATGCAAATCTTGTGATGGCTCTACCAAAGGAGTAACAAGAGAAATTTACTGAATGCAGAAAATATACGCATTCTAAATAAGGTGACAAATGCTTGGTGGTAACAAGCACCTCAGACTGATGTTTCAAAAGTCTGGGATGGATGGATGGATGGATGACAAAGAGTTCCTTATTTATGTCTCACAAGTGTAGTGTGGGTGAAGTACCTGGAAAACAGCATGGAGACCCCAGGGTTGGATTGTGGCCTGATGACCAGCACTTGCCATTACTGATTCTGTCTATCATCATCATCCTGACTTTAGAGGAAGAATTTCTGCTGTGACTAAAGAGGGTCCTATAAAGACACTGCTATTTTAACCAACAGATGACTACCATTCTAGTGACAGAACTCACAGACTTTCAAGCAGTGCTGCCAACCAGCAGCATGGAATAATTTAAAATACCATCTTGGACATTGGGAATCACTGGGTATCACTGCTGCTAGTTGGACACTCTGAGAAGGGTGGATGTTTAGGAATACTTGCACCAGGCCAACACCTTCCAGCATGCTGAACTGAACATGCTAAAGGAGTAGTCAGTACGTCAGGGCCAGTGCCTTAAAGCTCTACAGCACCAGTTCCAACTTCTCCAGCTAGAGGTCCAGGCACGCACCTCTCCAGTGCGAGCTTCAATTCCTGGTTTACTGTCCCCTGGTTTAGATGGGACCCCTTAAAGTATGCAAGTGCCAGCTCCGGTAGTAGAGGACCAGCAAACGACTGCCAGCACAGGTCAGTCTCTGTATATGAAAGATCCAAAATTGGAAAAGTTAACTGAGAATGATGATGTGGAACACTTCCTTGTGATGTTTGAAAGAATTGCGGCAGCCTGCCGTTAGCCTAAGTCTGACTGGGTTTTCAGGCTCGTCCCATTGTTAACTGGTAAAGCAAGGAGTGCCTATGTGCATATGGATATGGAGGAGAGCCTTGACTATGACAAGGTGAAAAATGCCATTTTAAGGAAATTTGATGTTAACCCTGAGACTTACAGGCAAAGGTTTCGCTCTCTGGATGTGGATCCTGGTGAAAGCACTAAGGAATTGTATGTGAGGCTGAAGGAGTTGTATGGAAAGTGGATCCAACACCAAGGTAAAACAGTCCAAGACATAAGTGAAATAATCATATTGGAACAGTATCTGAGAATGGTGTCCCCAGAGCTACAGGTGTGGATACGGGAGCATGACCCTGCAACTGCGGCTGAGGCAGCTACTCTTGCTGATGTCTTTGTAGCAGCCAGGAAAAAAGGCCAGCGATGGAGTTATGTGGCATGGGGTGCAGGTAAAGAGGTACGTAGGCTGCCACCTTCTTTTCAGTACCAGAAGCCAGCATCAAATGTGGGCAATGTGAGCAAGTCCCTAGTGAAGGACAATTCTGCAGCCAAGGTACAGCTAAAAGTCTTTTATAAAGCACCAACTTGTTATTTGTGTGGACAAGAGGAGCATACCAAGCCAAGATGTCCTAGGAACCCTGTGAAACTTACTCAGATGTGTTTTATGCCCTGCCAGAATGCAGATTTTAGGTCCAGGAAGGATAGGAGTATTAAAACTACCTGGGTAAAGATTAATGGTAAAAGCATTAAAGCGCTCATTGATACAGGTAGTGATCAAACCTTGGTACACAGGCGGTATGTTCCACTAAGTGTGATTTGCACACTAGATACCATCCCCATCTGCTGTGTTCACGGTGAGGAGAAGTTGTACCCGACAGCAGATGTTTACATGGAGATTAAAGGACAATCTTATCTTCTAAATGTTGGGGTTGTTGATAAATTACCATTTCCAGTGCTGTTGGGTTGTGATCTACCTGTCCTATTTGATCTACTGGGTTCCAGCAATGTTGTGATTACTAGAGCTCAAGCTAAGCAGCTAGAAGAACCATCCTTAACCCTCAAGGGCCTGCCATTTTATAATGGTGACCTAGAGACCCAACCCGGGAAGTCTCGAAAGTCACGCAGACAGTGGAGGCAGGAGAGGTTTAATCATACGGTGTCAAAGCTATCAACTGAAGTTGTTCCAGAGATGCCCCTGGAGTTTCAGATACCCACTAATATTAGGCAAATGCAACAAAGTGACCCGAGCTTAACTGCCCTATTACAAGGAGCCAAAGAGAGAGAAGCAGAGGCAGAGCCAATTGGCAAGGGTGACAGTTACTTTTTGCAGAAAAGTATTCTCTACCATCAGCAGGGTTCAGTTAAGCAGCTAGTGGTTCCTGAAGCAGCCCAAGAGACAGCGCTTGCCTTGGGCCATTCTATTCCCTGGGCTGGCCACCTGGGGAAACACAAGACCACAGCTCGCATTAAAGACCAGTTTTACTGGCCTGACTTGAGAGCTGATGTTGCAAAGTTCTGTAGGAGTTGCCCTGAGTGCCAAAGGACTTCTGGAAGGTGTATTTCTAAGGCTCCACTTCAGCCCTTGCCCATCATAGGGACCCCTTTTGAACGTCTGGGGATGGACGTTTGTTGGGCCGGTGGAGAAAAGCAAAGCTGGGAATCGGTTTATGTTGGTGATTACTGATTACACCACCAAATATCCAGAGGTGTTCCTGTTAAAGTCTGTTAAAGCTAGGGCGGTGGCAGTCTCTCTGGTGCACCTGTTCTCAAGGGTTGGATTCCCAAGAGAAATTTTGACAGATCAGGGCATTAATTTTACGTCAACTTTGCTGAAACAGGTGTACCAACTACTTGGAATAAGGAGTGTGCGAACAACCCCATATCATCCACAAACAGATGGACTGACAGAACGCTTCAACCAAGCACTTAAACAGATGCTCCGCAAGTTTGTCAATGACACAGGTTCTGATTGGGATCAGTGGCTCCCCTATCTTCTTTTTGCTTATAGGGAAGTACCGCAAGCCTCTACTGGGTTTTCCCCTTTTGAGCTGTTATACAGTCTTGAGGTAAGAAGTCCGTTGACACTGCTGAGGGAAATTTGGGAAGGGGACTCGGACAAGGAAGAACCTTTGAATGTGATCTCTTATGTTGTTCAAATGAGGGAGCGATTACAAAAAATGAGTGAACTGGCTCAGGCACATATGGCAGAGGCTCAACAACATCAGAAGGTTTGGTATGATTGATCAGCTAGACAAAGGAGCTTTGTTCCAGGGCAGAAGGTCTTGGTAATGCTGCCTACTTTAGACAGTAAGCTACTGGCAAAGTGGCAAGGGCCCTTTGAAGTACAGAAGAAGCTTGGACCCACTACATACCAGATCTTCACTTCAGGGAAGTCAGGTTCTAGTCGGGTCCTCCATGTCTACCTTTTGAAGGAGTGGGTCTCAAGGCCAGGAAGAGGGGCTGAAGTGTTACTGATAAGAGGGGTGAAGGAGGAAGAGGAAGTGGATGACCAGTACCTGCCCTCGTCAATTACCACTGAACTGAATTTGGATCACCTCACAGAAGAACAGCAAGTACAGGTGAGAGCTTCGATTGACTTGGATGTATTTTCTGAATACCCTAGTCGTACAGATATGGTTCAGCATGATATAGTGTTGAACGATAATGCAAGGGGGAGGCGTCTGAGTTATAGGGTACCAGAGCGCCTCCGAGAGTCACTGAAGAAAGAAGTGGACTACGTGCTGTCCCTGGGCATTATTGAACCTTCAAAGAGTGAGTGGTGTAGTCCAGTGGTTTTGGCTCCAAAGAAAGATGGTACCATAAGATTTTGTATTGATTTTAGATACCTGAACTCTGTTTCCAAATTCGATTCATATCCAACACCCCGAATTGATGATCTATTGGAGTGCGTGGGTAAAGCGAAGTATTTTACAACTATTGATCTGTGCAAAGGATATTGGCAAGTACCTTTGACATAGAGGTCCCGGGAGCTGACAGCTTTTAGGACCCCGTTTGGTCTTTTTCAGTTTGCTTTTCTCCCATTTGGGCTTCACGGGGCTCCAGCAACATTCCAAAGACTGATGGATCAAGTGGTGCGTGATTTATCTGATTTTGCCTGTTCGTATTTAGATGATATTGTCATATATAGCGCCACCTGGGAGGAGCATTTGGAACATCTTAGGAGGGCTTTCCAGCGTCTCCGCTCTGCAGGGTTGACTGTTAATCCTTCCAAGTTTACTTTGGCAAAAACAGAGGCTCGGTATTTGGGATCCATCATTGGGAATGGAATAAATAAGCCACAAGTTCACAAGACCCATGCAATTGAGTCATGTCCCCTGCTGCAAACAAAAAAAACAACTAAAATCCTTTTTGGGTATGGCTGGTTTTTATCATCGCTTTATTCCAAACTTTTCTGACCGAGCAGCTCCGCTGACATACATGACAAGCTCTAGATGCCCTAAGATCAAGATGGCGCCGACAAGATGGCTGCCTACCTGATCGCTCCAGGTGGACTGTGCGTTTTTCTTTCATTTCTACCTACTACTCCCTCACACATCAATGGGACTGCTACTGTATGGAAATCGGAAATCAGATTACGTGGTTTCTGAACTCTTAAATCTGGTTCGTCCGGATGGCGATTGAGGACATGACCGAGAGACCCCGTCGCGCCGCACAGGGAAACATCGGGGGTCGGTGATACCCGTGCCGGTGCTCTTTGGGCCCGATTCGTCGTGGCCTGCTGGAGTGCTTCGGATGGCGGATAGCAATTGGGGATGCGGCTGAGAGACCCCACGGCGACGCACACAAGAAACATCGGGGGACCCGCGCCCCATTCTGCTCGCGAACGTCCAGTCGTCGGAGAGCGGCCTGGCTGATCTGGGAGAGGCAGTGATCTTCCTGCGGGACGTGGGGGACTGTGGCATCTTGTGTTTTACTGTTCTATAGATCTCGTATAATCCAAGATGGCGCCGACACGATGGCTGAAAATGTAAATATACTGAAAATGTACTCTATGAAGTCTGACTGTCTGTTTTGTTGTTTGTTTTTTTACTTGTAAATTTTCTTTTTTTCTGGAATGTAACCACGCACAGTCTCCTCTTGATTCAGGGCACCACATTTCACTACATGGTATACTCGGTTACTATGTATATGACAATAAAACTCTTTGAACCAAGTGCAGTGGACAGAGGAGGCAGTCACAGCATTCAAGGATATCCAAGGTTCATTAAGTAAGGACCCTGTTCTTTATAGTCTGGACTTTGATGGACATTTTATTTTACAAACCGACACCTCTCTTAGAGGTATTGGAGCTGTGCTATTACAAGGGCCGCCAGAGGATCGGCACCCAGTAGCTTTCATCCGCTGGAAGTTGTTTCCAAGAGAGGTCCGCTATTCTATAATGGAGAAGGAAGCCCTGGCAATTAAGTGGGCACTTTACTCTCTTAAACACTATTTGCTTGGAAGAGAGTTTACCTTGGAGACAGACCATAAGGCACTTCAGTGGCTGGAGAAGATGAGGGACAGTAATGGTAGAATAACTAGGTGGTATCTGGCCATGCAGCCCTTCCGCTTTACTTTTCATCATATCCCTGGGAAGGACAACATAACAAGCAGTGTCTTTATAGGACCCGCTGTTACAGTGAAGATTCCAAAGAGGGAGGAGTCTCTGAAGGGGGGGTGTGTGATGGCCGCTCCAGCACCCACACAGATGAGTGGATAGTTAAAGTATATTTTTGTTTGAATTTTTATTTATGTTTTGCTTTGGAGAGTTTTGGGTGGTGAGATGTTTGGCTCGAATTTGTTTGGGGTCTGAATGGAAATTGTTTTTGGGTTGCTGGTTTGGTTGGTGGTCTCCGGGGATTGGCCTATCCAGGTACCAGTCCGGACAGAGGATTGGAGGAAGGAAATCGGGCCTTGGAAAGCGGGAAGTGGATCCAGGGCCAATAAAGCTTTGCTGCAGCATGGGGGGGGGGGGGGGGATATCGGTGTAGACGTTCACTTGGTTTGATTTCCTGATTTGTGTTTTTATTAGTAGTGTTTTGATTCTGCTGGATTTTGTTATGTATATGATTTGGTTAACCAATCAGTGTGTAGTGTTTTGTTGTTTGTTTGTGTTTGCATAGTTCTGGTGTTCCCCTATTGTATATAGTTGTATGTGACTGGTCTGATCAGCCATTATTTAAGCCCTATTGTTTGAGTGTTTGGGGGGTCAGTTGTATGTCTACTTGATTTGTGCTGTGCATTGTTGGTTTGGGTGTTATGTTCTGTTGACCTTTTTATGGGCCCAATTTTATTCTTTGCTGACATAATTACCTTTTTTGGAATAATTTTTTTTTTCTAACAATTAACCTGTGATTCCTTGTGCCTGCTGATTCGGTCCCTCACAGACATCATTTGGACAGCATAGAGCCTTGCTTCCCAGGAGGAATGGCTATTAAAGTGTGTGATTGTCAGGAGCCCTTTGCTGTGGAGATGCCAGAAAACTTTCATTGGGGTGGCACCACAAAGGAAACATCGCCCTGCACCAGCCCATACCACTTGTTCCAGCCACATACCCCTCAAGGTGGGGGTTGTGTCCTGCAGAGCTTTACTTGGCCCCAGGTTGGCCATTTCTAACTTCTAGGTAGGCCTATTACCTAGAATCATATGATCAATCTCAGCCAACCTATGCATCATAACAGGGCAGACTGTCCAGACATGAAGATGACAGCATCTTAGCATCACTATCTGTAACTGACTACTCAAACATGAGATCTAGCTGGCTCAGATACAGAACTTGTGCAATATAAGCTCAGACCTCCACTACAAGGGCAGAACTCAGCTTTGGAGAGTGTTTGTCAGTCAGAAACAACTAACCACCTAACCTCTTTCTCCTGGTGAGAATGACCCTGCCACATTCTATGTCCACTTGCTGAGAAACAACAAGAAAAATAATCATGGCCAGTCTGAGAATGCTGTGGGGCCCAGAAGTTAATGAGACCCTGGAAGTCTTTGTGGCGACCTGGTGTGCACTTAGAATAAACATAAACTTCAACAGAACCCTTGAGATTGCAGCTGGAGTCAGACCCTGGTAACTGGGCAGAGAGCTGTCAAACTGGCCCACTGTCACCACATAGGGCTGCAGGCAAGTTGCTCTCTGGCTCTGACCCCCCTCTTCTGAACTACAATGGGTCAGTAGGTGGCACAGTGGTTTTAATTACTGTCTGCGGACTCAAATCCAAAGTCTTGCTGTAGTACCTTCACCATGGTACTTAGCCAGAACTGATGCAGTAAAAAATGACCCAGCAGCATAAATATCTAAACCACTGAAATCAGCTTCACACTCCAAGTTGCTCTGGGGAAACTCATGGCACAGTCAGTCATTTCAAACCAATGACAAAAACGACAATTTGGAAAGAAGATGAGCTTTTTTGCTGCTCAAGTGTTTATGCAATATCTCATTTAAAAATTGACCTTGTTTTGCAAGCAGACATCAAGCTGTCAAACAGCTGAAATGCTTAATAGCTTCCGGGAATAAAACATTTTGGCTAAGTGAAAAATTATAGTGCGTGACATAAGATATTTAAGCACTTCTGATGTGCATTATTTTGGGGACAAAGAGCTGCATTTCCTTTATGTAAAACGAACGAACATGACATGTTCGTGTCCCAGGCCGATGACAGGAACGGAACAACACGACTTCACCCCCGTATGCAGTGCCCGATACAAATGGGCACAAAATCCGTGCTCCGATATGAGGCCCGGTCAGAACTCACGCAGTTTTTTCCACATGGCGTGATGGCAGGAGACGAACCCCCTGCGGATCGCCGCCGAAACCTCCTCGTGGTTGTTGGACCAGAACCCGCGCTGCTTCTTCACGTGCCCCCACAGATGGTCGCGCGCGAACTGCGCGGCCTCGCGCCCCCCGTGGCCGTCGAACACCGCAAAAAAGGCGACGCGCGAGCGAGCGTCCGTCCGTCTGTCCCCATCCTCTCGCTCCATCACGACCTGGGTTACATCCTCCATGTACCTCCTGCCTCCCTGCTCCGCGAAGGCGCTAACGCGCATGGAGAGTTCGTGCCTCATGACTGCGGGAGCGTCGTTCCCACGGAGCCCGCAATGTGCCCCTCGGGGTCGCTGCAGAAGATCACCACAAACACCGTTAGGGGTTTTTGTCGGCGTCTCTGCACCACGCCGTGAACACAGTGACGTCAGAGACACGATTCCTCACCACCTCGTCCTACTGGTCCGGTGCGTGCGTGTGCATAATGTATTATTGCATTACAACGTTTCGTGTTAATCTGTGCAAATAGAAACAGTTCAGCCGATTTACCTAGTATGGATACAGCCAGAGTTAAATACTGAATCTTTAATAAAACAGAATATTTTATAAAATACAATATTTAATTAAAAACAATAACACTGCGAAAAATGAATAACGGTAAGGAGGGTGACGTAACTACATTTATAAATTATTTATAAGACCAAGTGGGTTAACAGATATAAACTGTAGTCGAAATAACTTTATTATTTATTATTTAATGATAGCTATTAATAATTTTTTTTAATCTGTTTTTCAGTACTTCTCATTTTATGACGCGGCGCTAAAGCGTCAGTACGTCTGATCCCGAGGAGACGTAAGGACGTCCGCCGCGTAGCGCGCGAGCCACAGAACTACCGCGACATTTGAACATGGCGCCGCAAGGTAGTTTATAGGGCACAGTAGCGAAAGAAGCAGTATTGTTTTTGCGTTTTCGTGAGCGATAAGGAGCGCAGGATAATTAGGACCGTATGAGAAGATAGCGAGGGAGACAGCCCGTTGGGTGCAGAGACCTTGGCCGCCACTGAGCCTGTACAACACGTCAGTGTATGCGACAGTGGACAGCATGGACACTGGGAGACTTGCACGATCTTCCCGAGAACGTCCAGTTCGACATATAGTACAATTTAGGACCTCACAACCTGCTTCCAAGATCATGTTGTATGCCCACAAGAGGATGGAAGCTCACGATGTGCTGTTAGATGTGCGCCGCAGGGTCGAACCTGCAGAGCAGTGTTGTACAGCACCTTTATGTTAGTTTTACTGGAATCTAATTTGTCACTTGATGGTCCCATCCACAAGGTCAGGTGGTTCTCAGTTTTCCTGCAGATGTGATTTACATGACTCCTCTGTTCCTCACAGCTGCTGAGTCCTTGCATTGTTAATTAGTCACTGGTTATAGTATTCACACGCATTTTTTTAAATGCTTTTTGACTGTCTTGCCGCGATGGTTCTTCTTATACCTCTGCCAGAAGAGGTGCCTTTACCAGCTGTGGGGGGTGGTTCTATGAGCTGGAGGTGTTTGCCACAGTCCTGCAAGGTACCACACCTGGGAATGAATGTTGTGTGCTTCTCCTGAGATGCTGGGGACATCTTCACCCCTGCTGTGGACCTACATCTTCGAGAGAGCACTACTGGAGCTCTTGGTGTCACAGTGATAGTAAAATGTGGGCAAAGCGGGATTAGGCTGTAAGTAGCATTAGTCAGACACTGCTGACATATGGTTGTTTTGTGGATGTTTTCTCTCATGCACTGGTTTTGCTGTATGAATGGTCAAGTTACGTATTTCTGAAAAAGCAAACATTTTTCCTGTTTATTTATTAAGGAAGGTCTAGGCCCACCTTCTCAGCCATTTCGCACCGTGACCCTCAGAACTAAAAGCAGGTTGAAACTGAACTAATTTATTTTTATTAAAATTTTCTTTACTTGCCTGTCTTATACATTTTCTTTTTTTGTTGATGAGCAAAGGCAGCCTGAAATTGTGCAGCTGTTAAAGATCAACGAGCCATCACGCAGAACATAATTAAAGGAACAATTTTTACACAGAGTATAGCATCAAGTCAATGAACCTTCTGGGATGTTGATCTGGTCAGTTAAGTAGCAGAGGGGGTTGTTAAGCAGTTTCAGCTGCTTTGGTGTTAATGAAGTTAACAACAGGTGCACTAGAGGGGCGACAATGAGATGACCCCAAAACAGGAATGGTTTAACAGGTGGAGGCCACTGACATTTTTCCCTCCTCATCTTTTCTGACTGGTTTTCACTAGTTTTGCATTTGGCTACGGTCAGTGTCACTATTGGTAGCATGAGGCGATACCTGGATCCTACAGAGGTTGCATAGGTAGTCCAACTTCTCCAGGATGGCACATCAATATGGGCATGGAGGAGATTCCAGGAGACAGGCAGTTGCTCTAGGAGAGCTGGACAGGGCCATAGAAGGTCCTTAACCCATCAGCAGGACTGGTATCTGCTCCTTTGGGCAAGGAGGAACAGGATGAGCGCTGCCAGAGCCCTACAAAATGACCTCCAGCAGGCCACTGGTATGAATGTCTCTGACCAAACAATCAGAAACAGACTTCATGAGGGTGGCCTGAGGGCCCGACGTCCTCTAGTAGGCCCTGTGCTCACTGCCCGGCACCGTGGAGCTCGATTGGCATTTGCCATAGAATACCAGAATTGGTAGGTCCGCCACTGGTGCCCTGTGCTTTTCACAGATGAGAGCAGGTTCACCCTGAGCACATGTGACAGATGTGAAAGGGTATGGAGAAGCCGTGGAGAACGTTATGCTGCCTGTAACATCGTTCAGCATGACCGGTTTGGTGGTGGGTCAGTGATGGTCTGGGGAGGCATATCCATGGAGGGATGCACAGACCTCTACAGGCTAGACAATGGCAACCTTGACTGCCATTAGGTATCGGGATGAAATCCTTAGACCCATTGCCAGACCCTATGCTGGTGCAGTGGGTCCTGGGTTCCTCCTGGTGTACGACAATGCCCGGCCTCACGTGGCGAGAGTATGCAGGCAGTTCCTGGAGGATGAAGGAATTGATACCATTGACTGCCCCCACGCTTGCCTGACCTAAATCCAATAGAACACCTCTGGGACATTATGTTTTGACACCTCAGACTGTCCAGGAGCTCAGTGATGCCCTGGTCCAGATCTGGGAGGAGATCCCCCCCAGGACACCATCTGTCGTCTCATTAGGAGCATGCCCCGAAGTTGTCAGGCATGCATACTAGCACGTGGGGGCCATACAAACTACTGAGTACGATTTTGAGTTGCTGCAATGAAATTTTGGCGAAATGGACTAGCCTGCTGCATCATTTTGTCACTTTGATTTTCAGGTTGTCTTTGAATTTAGCCCTCTGTAGGTTGATGATTTTCATTTCCATCAAACGATGTGGCATCCTTTCATTCCTAACACATTACCCAGTCCATATCAGTATAGATATCGGCATGTTTTTTTTTTTTCCCCATTGAGATCTGATGTGTTCTCAAAGTGTTCCTTAATTTTTTTAAGCAATGTAGTTGGAAGTGCCTTTGAGTCATGTCTGACTCCTAGGTGACCACTGCTATGGTTTTCAAGCCAAGGAGGAACAGAAGTGGTTCACCTTTGCCATCTTCTAGCATATTCATTCTTTAGAGGGGTGCAGACACTGAGGAGAATCTGCAAATTCCACACACACCCCCCTCAGGCAAGCAGCCCCCCCCCCCCCAGAAAATGGGTAGGAAGATAAAAATTACCTAAAAAAAATTTTAAACTGTGAAAACTAATGGTGCATTTCCAGCCCATCTGAAAACCCCAAACCAACTTTCTCGAATATCACTACAACCCTTTAAAAACACATTTTAGTGCAGGCAGCATCATACTGTCCAGCACACTGACAGGATCCGATAGCACAGTGCAGCATGAAAAAGATAAGTCTGCTTTTTGAGATTAAAATAGAGACATGTCACAAATGCAGAGAAGCAAAGCCAACGGGAGAAATCAAACTAAGGATATCAACAAAGTGTATCCCTGACAGGCTGTCATATGAAAGAGCGTTATGTCAAAAGGCAGTGTGGTATAAGGACAAGCTGCTCATGCCACACATGGACAATGAATTTCTTGTCCATTGTGCAAACGGAGTGCTGGTATTAAAAGTTTAGCTGCACTGTAGTGGAAATGCATACACTGGGGGTTACCTGTATTTTCAAAAATGTGTGACTTGACCATTGTGACAGAAGCCAGAGTGAATTACTTTAGTAAACCTATAATTCAGCTGTCAGTGACATGGGATGTATATACAGTCATGGCCAAAAGTTTTGGCAGTGACACAAATGGTGTGGTTGGCAAACTTTGCTGCTTCAGCATTTTTAGATTTTTTTTTTTTACCATGTTTCTATGGTATATTGAAGAACAATTTTAAACATTTCATAAGTTTCAAACGCTTTTATTGGCAAATACATCATATTTTTGAGAATTGACGACAGATTCTCAATGGTATTAAGATCTGGGGAGTTTCCTGGTCATGGGTCCAAAATTTCAATGTTATGATCTCTGAGCCACCTTATCACTTTTGCCTTGTGACATGGTGCTCCATCATGCTGGAAAATACACATATCATCACCAAATTGCACCTAGATTGTTGGGAGAAGTTGCTCTTGGAGGACATTTTGATACCATTGTTTATTCATGGCAGTGTTCTTGGGTAGAATTGTGAGTGAGCCCACTCCCTTGGATGAGAAGCAACCCCACACATGGATTGTCTCAGGATGCTTCAATGTTGCCACGACACAGGACTCATGGTAGCGTTCACCTTTTCTTCTTTGGACGGTTGATTTTCCAGATGTCCCAAACAGTCGGAAGGAGGATTCATCCGAGAAAATAACTTTGCACCAGTCTTCAGCTGTCCAATCCTTGTACTTCCTGCAGAATTTCAGTCTGTCCTTGATGTTTTTCTTGGAAAGAAGTGGCTTCTTTGCTGCCCTTCTTGACATAAGACCGTTTTCCAAAAGTCTTTGCCTCACTGTGCATGCAGATGCACTCCCACCCACCTGCTGCCAATATTGAGCAAGCTCTGCACTGGTGGCAACACGATTCTGTAGCTGACTCCTCAGGAGGAGACGGTCCTGGTCCTTGCTGAACACTCTTGGACGTCCTGAAGTCTTGTTCCCCACAGTTGAACCTCTCGCCTTGAAGTTCTTGATGATCCTGTAAATGGTTCTTTCAGGTGTAATATGCATCCGGTCACTCTGCACAATAATCTAAAAACTATGTGAATTGCCACCACAAAAACTGAAGCCGCAAATTTTCTAGAACAACATTTGTGTCATTGCCAAAATTTTTGGCAACAGCAGTACAGTAGATGCAGCACAGACTGCTTTAAAGCTGTGCTGGCTAATGTGACAGGTATGACATGTAAATGGAAAAACTGATGATACAGTATTGACTGATTGTGGTGAGAATGGTAGAGGTGGTGTGTGCTCATGTATGAAGTATGGAGATGAAGGTAGTACAAAGGAGGAGCTGCAGGGAAGCTGTGTCCAGTATGGTGGTGATCTAGGAAGTTACTCTCTCACCCCCTCAGACCTAATTTTTAAAGAGATCTTCACCAGGTACCATAGCAAGTAGATGGAGGAGCATCGTCTGCAAGGGGCCCAAAACCTGGACCACTTGTCCACTGTGGAAGTTCAGTATCTAGATGGCCATTTCAAGCAGGAGATGAATAGGTGTTTAAAAGAATAGTTTAGCAAAATAACCAGCTTCATCTAAACAATAGTGGACAGGAAAAGTGAGCTTTGTGTGTACGTTATTGGGATATCAGAAAATGCCCCAGTTTTGCCCCTGGTCTTGTGCGGCAAGCAAGAAACAGAAGGCAAATGTAGCCATGAACAGCTGATCGGTTGCACAAATTAAGGGAAAGACACAACAACTTGAAACCACCTCACCTCCCTCTGTAGCTATATGCGCCAGTGTGATCTGGAAAAGCTCTACCTCTGTTCCATCACCACAGATGGGGTGTGGGTGTTTCCCTGGTAATTGTACAATTATATTTTTGTCACGTGTGTGTGTATTTCTGAGCTTTCCCTGGCAAAAAGCTTTTTGTCAGATGGGGGTGTATTAAAGTCTTTTTTTAGGTTTTTTGTTAGAGCTTCTTTTGCTCCATCTCCATCACTAGTGGTCTCAGGATGTTATTCAGGCTTAATGTTCTCAAAATGCTTATTGGTGTCCTCAGCATTTTTGTCTACATCTGAGGACAACAAAACTGATTTTAGGATCTGTCAGCCACGTGCCTTTCATATGATTTGATGCTCAGTCTTTTTGTTTGCATACTAGGAGTTGTGCTGTGAAAAATGCAGTTTAGTGCAGATTCTGTTTTTAAGGGGCTGCTTGTCGGCCTGTTGCAGTGGTCCAACGCATAATTTGCCCACGAGGGGGCGCTAGATTCCCCATGCAGGTTGCTGGGCAAATTTAAGGGACAATAAATTTAAGGCCTCTAAGTAGACAATGTCATTGCAGCTACAGTATTTTGGAATTTCTTTTTTGGGAAACAGATCAATTGGAAAAGAGTTTGGGTGATGCCTAATAAATAATTTATAACTAAAAATGTGGAGGAGGCTTTATATAAATTGTCAAATTTATACAGTAAAGACGGTTGGTGTGCATTGTTTTTAAAACCAAAATAGTGAAAATTGAGATTTTTTTCTCTGAAAATAGGCTTGGGACATTTCAGCATCTGTTCTGGCTATACCCTGTGGTTAAAAATTTCTGCAATGAACTGCAAAAAATGTGACCAGTATTGATATTAATTTTAAAGAAACAGAAGGCATAAAATGCAAAACTGATGCCAAAATATTGTTTTTAATTTATTTAATGGTTATACTAACACAGTATTATGTATTTATGAAGAGAAATGGTCTTAAAAGAGCCTTATGTCTAAATGTTTGGAAGTTATTTATTTGCAAGCTGTTTCTTAATGTAAAAACAGGTAAAGAATAAGAACCTTTTCTATGTTTACTTTCTTTAATCTCTTTAAAAACGTATGTATCTGTATTACAACATATAAACCTGCTGTAAACATACAGTTCCATGCAAGTGTTTTGACACTCCTGGCCAAATTGCATAATTTCTTGACATTCGAAGTAAAAATTAGTAAATACAACTTTGATAGCAGAAAATGCAAAACACTGTCATTTTTATGAAAGTTAATATACAATTGTGATTTAATAAGCTCAACAAATGTAAAAACATAAATGACTTAAGTGTGGCATTTGCAAAAGTTTGGGTACCCTACTAAGTCAGTACCCCCTTGAGGGAAAATTACAGCTTGGAAATGTGAGTCTTTAAATTCTTCTTTTTTTCCCACCATTCTCCCTTGCAGATCACTTACAGTTGTGAGATATTTTTGCGCCGTCTTGCATGCACAGCACATTTAAAATCTACCCACAGATTTTGAGTGATGTCTGGGGACTTCCAGGGCCATTCCAAAACATTCAGCTTGTGTTTCTTGAGGTGCGTCACAGTAGATTTCAAAAGTGTGTTTTGGATCATTGTTTTGTTGTAGAGCCGTCCTTTCTTCAGCTTCAGTTTCCTAGCTGACATTCTCTTAAAGGATTTGTTGATATTTAGTGGCATCCCTTCATAATAGAGCCACCCTCATACTTAACAGTTGCCAAATGCATTCTTCTCTTGAAATGCTGTTCCTTTTTTTCCTCCAAAATAACCTTTATGGTTGTGACTGAATAGTTTGAGTTTTCACTTCTTCTGTCCCTAGCTCTTGGTTGCAAAATGCCTCTGTCTTATGCAGATGTTGTTTTGCATACATGAAATGTTGTTTTTTGGGATGAGCTCACAGGAAAGGTTTCCTTCTGATGGTTCTTCCATGAAGGTCATTTCCGTGTAAGTAATGCCGCATAGTAGAGTAGGGCAACACCGCTCCTTCCTCAGCTGAACATGTCATGTTGGGGGGTTTTGCTTTGTCTTCCTGCAGAGCACATGAGCTCTTGTATCTGTCAGTTTTCTTGGTTTTCTAGATCTTGTCTTGACCTCCACGGTTCCCCTTAACTGCCATTTCGGACTTTGGAAACTGCTAGCTTGAAGTGCTTTCATATCTTTTTAAAGCCTTCACCTGCTTCATAGGCATCACTTTGTTTAATTTTCAGATCCTCAGTCAGTTGCTTAGAAGAGCCCATGGTTGTTGAGTATAGCACAGTTTTTGAAAAGTCAAAAAATTTATTAGACTCTGGAATTGTCATCAGTTGACAATTTCTAGTTATAATTCTTCACCAGGCTAACATCTCAGAGTTCTGAAACCTTACAATTGAAAGGGTGCCTAAACTTTTGTAAGTGCTAAATTTACTCTCTTTTTTTTACATTTATTTAGTTCATCAAATAAATTGTAACCATACATTAAAATTTTCATAAAAATTGCATTGCTTTATTTATTTAGTTGTTTAAGTTGTATTTACAATTTTTTTTTATTATTTAACTTCATTTGACCAGGGGTGTTCAAACTTTTGCATAGAACTGTATGTACCGTTGTTTGTGTTACAGTTTGTGTTGTTGTTTAAATAATAAAATTAGATTTATTTTACAATATTGATTTGAGGGGTGTGAATATGCAATGAGCAGGTTTATTTGGTTTACAAGTTTTCAACCCCACCCCCTCTTGCAGAAAGTTTTATAAAGTCTCTGGGGGGGGGGGGGGTTGCAATATGTAAAACATAAAGTAAGGGTCCCCTTGAGGATAAAGGGTTGGGAACCATTGGTTCACCTAATGCTTCTGGCATTCTGCAATCTGCAAGCAGCATGGCACTTACTGCTGGCTGTGGTTTACGTGCTGCCGATGGGCCCTTAGTAAAACAACAAAACCTGCAATAAGACAAATTGAGATACAGTGTGATTAGCCATTGGTTCCTGTCCTCTTATCAGTATCTTCTGCCTGTATCAAATGTGCAGGATTTACCAAAGACAGCATGGGTTTGACTAAAAGTTTCTATTAGTATGGTATCAGTGGCAGAAGGAGCCATGACTCCCATAATGTACTGCTGCTGCTCATTTATAAATAGTTATGCCCAATCATTGTGGGGAGCTGTAGAGTTAAACATGCTGCCGCTTACCCACTCCTGGTGCTGCTCGTAATGAACATTGCCTTCCCATAGTCCAGCCTCCTTTTGTATCCTTGATGTTACTGCTTTACTATGAGTATTTTACTGTAATAATCATTTAATTTTCTGTGTCTTATAAATCAAACTTTTTTTCTTTTCACACAGCAACTGGAAGGCCAACTGAAAAGTATTATTTTTCATGAATCTTGCAATAAGCCAACCTGACATTTTACATGGTTCAATTTTTTGGACCCCACTTATCACCTCGGGGGGAGGCTTACTGTACTGCCTACTAAACAGTAAAACAGAATAACTCGTATCACTGCCATGCTGGCATCTATGCCACAAATAGGCTTATTTTGTGTTTAGCCTTGTAGAAAATGCAGTTTCTAACTTGGGTTTCACATTGTTCTCGCTGCTCAGGCCATGTGTTGTGCTGCTCCCTTGTTGATTTAATTCAGCACAGTATTTTACTATAGATAAGAAATGGTGCAGTATGTTTATTTACTTTCAGCACTTTCTATCAGAGGTGATAAAGAGGAGGCCACCTTAGAAATAACTCTGCAGTGTATACAGTAAAACAGTAGTATATCTTATAAATTATGTTTTGCACCCTTGCTTTAAAACTGAGATGCTATTTGCAGTAAACTGCACAACTTGTGTAAGGTGTGGAATTTACTGTATGCATGCATGTTTAATTTGGAAGAAGAAACAAAGGGATGAAAAACAGCAGCTGAAGAATCAAACATTTAATCCCATGTACCATAATATAGTTAAAAGGACATGAATGTTCCAGTGGGTGGCACTCAGGTGTTACTGTAGGAGAGCGATGGGGATCACTGTGAGGAAAACTCGCTACGCTCAGTTTGCCTATAGCTGCAAACTCGTGTGTGTGCATGCATGGATGGGTGCAAGCATTTTCTCTTCTTAATGTTACTACTGTCCAGGTAATCAGGCATTAAAGACTAAAATTGTAGTGTAGAGCAGAGATGTGCTGTTTCCTGCAATCCGTCCAGTCCAGCATCTTTTACAGCTTTTATATTTTACTATATTTTACTAATAGTGGTTGTATCTGTGAGTACTCCTGGCTATTAATATGTTTTCTGACTGCTTAACTTTATGACACCAGTGATTTAATTGTGGGCACAGAACAGTGTTTCTTTTTGCCTTTTTTTTTTACCCTTTTTTACATTTTCACAGTCGCATGGACAACAACAGCATAGTGCACAAATTTGGATGCTCTCTTTGCCCATGGAAGGACCTCCTCTTGTTTGTGTGTCATAGTTCTGCACAGACTACACACATAGTACCTCTCTTTCCATAAAAAATGCCCAAACACCCAGTGACTTTGTTCTCCACACACTTGCTCAGTGGTTATTTATGCATCTGCAAGTATCAATTTCTTGCTTTTATTTATGTATTTTTGACTGTGCTATATGTGAGTATAGGAATGAAAAAGAATGATGAGAGGATAAAAAGATTTTGTGATAATGTTCTTCAAATAATCTTATTTTGTGGACTGAAAGAGCACCTTTTGTGTGAAAACAGCAGGTCGCGTAGTACTTATGGCTGCAACTTTGTAGCCTGGGTTCAAATCTTCCCTCCCATCCTAGAACCCTTAAGCAAAGTGCTTACCCTGTCTTGTTCCAAAAAAAGGTCAATCCTTATCAGTAATTTGGTTTATAAACCTAGGCACAAAGTGTCTTAGGGCTGTAGCCGTAGTACAAATGAAAGCTGCAGTGTCGATGACTTCTGGTCACACTGTCATGCTGTGGATCATACCCACGAATGTTCATCTTGTTGTCTTGCTGCTCATATTTGTCTTACTTTGCTGTAACTCTCATGAGCACAACTTCTTCAGAAAGCATCTGCTCTAACATTATTAGATTTGTCATCTGGGAAATGCTTTTATAGTCTTGCACACTTGCAGTCATTATTTAAATAGGTGATCCCGATGTAACTGGAGTCCTACTATAGGCATTAAAGTAGGGCTGCGTTAGAGAAGCTTCTTCTGTTGTACTGATGTAAGTACAGTATTTGTATTTCTGCTGGTAACAATCTGTCTGCTGCAGTATGCACCCTTTCTTGCCCTGGCTTTGGCTCCTACTGACTGTGTTGTGTTTCTGTAGGTGCCTTTGTACTCCCAGACTTGGGACTGACCTCCTGTCTCGTTTCTCATCCCTGCACCAGTGTAGTGCTGAAGGTACCTCACTCAGGGTGGTGTTGCAAGAGTATGAGCCCCACAGGCTTCTTCAATGACAAAGTCACAGACACCGGAATCCAGGGCAAGTGCAAAGTTTTAATGTGCCACTGAAATGTACTGAACTACTTTACAGTGTTTACAATATTTACAGGTCCACACATTATTATATACTCATTATATACTATCATCAGAGGTTGCAAAAGATGTACAACTAGAAGCTGACTGCCCCACACAATGTTTCACAGCCCTGTTTCTGTCTTCAGAGACTCCTTTACTCGTTGTAGATCGTACCACGATTATACCGCAGTTACCACAGCCATGCTTAAACCCAAATCATATTAAGGAGAATCATTTAACACACAAAATATCAGTCAGCTGACCTCACAGTACTCACAATACAGTATTACCATGGTGTAAACAAAGCATAGTGAGTGGTCATCTATGACTGGTAGGTTCCAAAGGTGGCTGCTTCCCATGGGTGACAAAGTTGATTCAAAAACATTGCGGGAATACCGCCAAGAACAGCACAAACAGCCTTGGTGCACCATGAAACCCCACAAGTACTGCAGTCCAACAAACAAACGGGTTTACAGAAACATTGCTTGAAATTCTACGCACGCAGATGATGGTGATCCGTTAACGCCGTGCACCCACAGACACACTGCAGTGAAGTTGTGTTGAATGAGCGCGAGCGGGTGTTACAGGTTGAAAGTTGCTGTGTTGGGACAGTATGCTGTCACAAGCAGCCACTTGTTCCCCTTACCTGCTGCCAGAGCCTTTGAACAGTTGGTGAGTAGCACATATGATGGCCATCTGTATGATGTTGCTCGCTGCTGCAGGACTGAGGTCTGGAGTCTCTCCACATTGAACTTGGACCTGGCTGTTCGATAAGTGGGCGTCAGTCTGGAGGCCCAAATGGCGTCTTTCTCCTAACACTCCATTGAGTGGCGATCTTGCACCATCCACAGGCATGGGCAGCTTCCGCAGCAGAGAGACCCAGGGACAGGGACGAGCGCTCTGTGGCCATTTCGGGTCCCTTCACCTGCTCTTGTGCCCGTCCTCTCCTGCGCCGTAATCACTCTTCCTCTTCAATTTTGTCTCAAAATGAGCAATTAAATAGACTTGTTTAATCATCAACACTTTATTGAGTTCCAACCTCTAAGCTTTCAGCTCCAGCCAGCTGTCTGTAGCGCTGGGGAAGGGGAACTGACAGCAAAGGTCGCCAGGTTACCTGGGCTTTTGAGATTTTCAGGAAGGATGTGTTGTCATGCATGCTGATAAGAGGTTTGCTGTCTCTCTGAAAGCTTGTGAGCCCCAGTAAAATGGAAATAAATCCAGACAGTGTCTCTAATACCAACCTTTAGAGAAGATCGTCTCCCACCCTCCAAACCCCCTTAGAATTTCATGATCTTCGTTAAAAATTTAAAGACAGTTTTTCATCCTCTACAAATGAGTGTGTACCAGTTCAGCCGGATGCCAACTCAGCTGCTATGCTTAACTGCTTTACTGCAGGCTTTATTTAGGTTGTAAGTCACCCAGAATGGTTTCTTGGGTGGAAATCCAATACAGATTCAGATGTATTCGATCAAATCTGCAGGAGTCCAGCTCTGAAGGGCAAAGTTGGGGGGGGGGGGGGCACAGTGTTTGGATGCTGTCTTGACAGTCAGCTGGATAGGACAGAACATATCTTCTATTTGCACTACTTACATATTTTATATGTAAAGTCTGCCCTGTGCATGCTGGGATACCACACCTCCAGCCTGGCACCCTGGGAATTGGGCCATGACTCAGCAGCCATACAGGTGGCTCCTGTCATCATGCTATGCAACAGCTTGGCCACAAAAGGCCGAGCCATCTACTATCAAAAATCTTAATTCCCAGATATATTTTATTGTTTGCTGCTACTATTGCTTGATGTGTTTTTTTCCCCCTTCCTTCCATCACAATCTTCTGATGGTCTTTCTGCACGTTGAACGATTATACTTTCCCCAAGTGGTGTTTGTGACAATGGACAAAAAAACGATATCTTCTTTTAAAAACAACACCTCTCCGTCGCTCTGTCGCTATTTCTCAGCGCGGTTCATTTTAATTCAGGATGCTTCATTGGCACGGATTTCACTTCTGTACATATTGCCAGCAAAACGCTTCTCACTCACTCCTACTCCTGCCCGCCTGTGATTTCCCCCCCCTCGTCTCTGACTTAGAGAAATTGCCCGTATCTTGCTGGCAGCGGTGAGGAGCACAGAGGAGTTTTATAAATGTTGAGTTTATCGGTTTATTTTTTGATAAGTTCCCAGGGTGTCTGAGGCAATGATGTTCCCACCTGGCAGCGGTGATTGGCATCGCGTCCGCTGCATGGTATGTTCGCTGCCGCTGTGTTTGCTAGCGGTTGTTGAGCTAGATAACAGCCTGGCCCCACAAGTCCTGGCCATGTGACAGGGCCTTCAGGGGATCATGATCGCACTCCAGGAACAGCCCACCCTTTCCAGCAGCAACCTTGGTTTCAGCTTTCATTGCTCTCGGGTAGCGCTTTCACAGAAAGTAAGTTATCTGCTGTAGACAACCTGCCATGGGGACGGACAAAGTGGCTGGTGACAACCCACTGCTGTACCTCTGCTTAGTCATGTGACTGTCTGCCTTGGTCCGCAGCATGCGCTTGACCCCGTGCCACGGTAAAAGGGGTCCCTACACCTCCCCGTGTGTCACACTTGGGCTACTGACTTCCAGGCATGCAAAGGTGTTCACTCCACTGCTAATCTGTTCTGCTCATCTCCCTGCCAGGCTGCACCTGCTGGTTTCCCCATAAAGTCACACCTACTGGTCTTCTCAGATCCCAGCAGGTGTTCTGCTCACTGCCCTGCTCCATTTTGTGCTCTCCTCTAAATTGCTATCGGTGAGAGCAGGCCCGCATCGGGCAGCCGAGAGACCGGCTGTCAGAGGTAATCACCATTTCGGTTCCGCCTCTTCTCTTCAATCTCTTCCTCTGTTTCCACAGCCCCACATACCCTTACCCCCGCCCACCCCACCCCTCACCCTCCAGCCCTCCCGGGTGCCAGGCCCAGCATGGGCTGACCTGAGATGAAGTGACATTCAGGAGCCAGTCCCCTGCCTGCCAGGCTGACATTTCTGCCACGCTTTGATGGCACCTTTGAACACAGATCTGTGGCGGGGCTGAGCCTCGCGGCAGCCCCGTTCAGAGTGAGACGTCCCTGCCACGTCTCCACCCCCCTGCTGCGGCACCTTCAAAGACTGCCACGTTGCCACAGTGATGGCAGAACAGGCAGCACCCCCCCACACACCCCATCCCCCTTTCCCAGCCCACATACAGCATTCATATCTACTCTGGCTTTGTAGTCCCGGAATATCTGGAATGCAGAACTGGGCCAAAAAACCCTGATTACTTAATTTATTTATTTATTTATTTATTTATTTATTTATTTATTTATTTATTTATTTGCTTATTTATTTATCCAAAGCTTATTACAGTATATATTTCCGCTATTTTACACAGCTGGACATCCGTGTAAAAGTTAGGCCCGGCGCCCGCCCTCCTTGTACGCAGCAGGTCCTCCCTTTGGGATGCAGGTCAAATGCTTTACCTATCAGGTAAGTGCTCAGTAAGTGTGTTAACTGTCGCTGTACCCTGTTTTTGCAAGGCCCTCAAACCTGCTTCTTGCCTTTGTCTGGCGAGGGGGGCAGCTTTGGCGGACTTTGTGTCCCCCAGACCAGCGCGGGAACAATAACCATGCATCAATCAACCCAACCTAATTGAACTTAATCATATCCCCCCCTCCCTGCCATTTTGTAATGAGTAATTTAAACAGAAATAACCGGAATAAATCAAACTCATTTATCCAGGTGGCAGCACACCAACAAGGAAGGCAAGTGAGGTACAGAGGGGAGGGGGTCGGACAGGGACCGGGGAAGGTCAGCTGCTCACGAACCCCCCCAGCCTTCCTTCACGCAAGTGTTCAGGCACTTCCATACCCACCACTAGTAAGACGCAACAGCATAAGCTCCCCAGCACACATATTTATGCCAGACACGTTCACGTCCCCGCTGCGGTCACGTTGCGTCGGGTCACTTTTATCGGAAAGCCCTCCTGCGACGCAGCATTGATTGGACGCAGAAAGCAGCTCACCTGCTAACTGAAAGGCTGTTAAGGCCCCAGGCAGGCCTGTAAAGCTCTACATTGAAACTCTGCTGGCACTGTTTTGGGCCTCCTGCGTTGCTGAACTGCCTTCACCTTTGTTTCCATCCACTGCCGTGGAAACAGTATGCTGGAGTGTAATGAGAGTGGGAGGGGCTCTGTTTTTTATGGAGCAAGTAAAGGCAGGTGAGCTGGGGGTTAGGGAGAGTCTGCCGTCTCCAGACGCTATTCATCCAGCTCACCGTCCTCCCTTCCGAGAAGACACGCTTAGCCATTTGTTGTCACGGAGAAGCCACCCACAGTGTTAGGATGGTCAGCAGCTCGCTCGTGTTCCACCCTTCACGGTAAAGCAGGGATGGGACTGGGGTCAGAGTGCACCACCTAACCCTTGCACATACCCAGCATAGCAGAGGTTAGATGGATTGCAGTTAAAACCCCAACAATTAGCCAGTGGGTAACTTTAAATGTTCCTATTGTGCCAGGGACAAAGGGCTGCGGAGCCCAAGGCAGAGGACATGGGCAGATGGGCTCATCTGCTTCAGTTTCTTTGTGGAGAGGAGATATTGAGCCAGGCCGCTCCACTGGCCTGAGCTTTTATGTGCCCTTTGTTGCTCATAATTTTGATGCAGGATCTCAGAAGACAAACGGCCCCCGCTGTCTCTAATTTTCCAGTGGGGATTGAGATACGTGTGGGGGCTGAGAATTGAGGACTGTTGTAAAATTACTTTCAAGGCTACGCTGTGGTACTTAGAAACCCTCCCTCCCCCATCCATCACAGGCAGCCTCACAGCTGAGTTTGGTCACACAACAAATGCATGCGCTGCTTAGCTGGAGAAGGCCGACTACGGCAAGTTTGCTTGTTTTGTATGACATCATTTTAAGGCCGAGAAACAAAGTGGAGCCAGATAAACCTAAAGTTGTTAGCCAGAGGCTACTTTTTAGCCGCTCTGCACCTGCAGACATGATTCAAAGATGAAAGAGCAGATATTTCAGGGCGAGAATTACCTCGCAAATGCTTCTCGAGCTTGATTTTATTTATTTGCAGCAGCAGTAGACTTCATGCCAGAGTTTTGTTTCCATTGGCATATCTAGTATTGGTATTGTAACTGCTTTTTAAATTTGTGTTTTAATTGATACGCAAAGTGTAACAGAGTACAGTTGCATATGCAGCAAAAATGGGACCGGACACGACTTGACAACCATTGACTCAGCCAAACGTGTGCATGCAGCAAATCAAAAGGGTTCCCTCTCCATTGGAATACGTGTGGCTCAGACTCCATGCCACACATCCCTGATAAGCAGCTGTTTCTTCATTCATGGGGAAAATTAGATTCCCGAATTCCCGGCCACAGTGAGAGCAATCAAAGCGAATTTGCCTTGGCGTCGCAGCGGCCGTCAGCAGGCACGACAGTGAGAGAAATGTTCGCCATCGACGTGGGGACTGCTATGCAGTCCGCTTGGAATGTTTTGCAGATACGATGGTGCAGCTGCTGAATTCCCCCAGTGATCTGAAGGGTCGTGTGTGTGTGTGTGTGTCTGGGTGGGGGTGGAGAAATCTGTCTGCCGGGCTTGGATAAAGATGCCAGAAATATAGGATTCTGAAAGAAAGATTCAGCTTCAGGAAAGACGGTCTCAGAGGATGGATTGGGTTTGTGGAGGGAGGGAGAAGCGGGGTGTTGTCAAACTGATAAAATCCTTCAACCCTGCCTCAACCCCCCAAACCAGATTCTCTACAGCAGCGATCATCCCCTTCCACAGTTCCAGTGTTATTCCCGTCCTCCTCTGATTAGTTCCCCTTCCATTCTATTCTCCCTGGAAGATGTCCACTCTAAGTGCCACATCAGCACTGCTACGAGGTGGGGGTCGTATAGCCTCTTTCTTTGGAGCATCTTATATGGGACACTTCGCAAAACATCCACCAGATGGAGACGACAGCTGGGTGTTTTTTTTGGTTAGATTTCCACCACTGATGGGAGATGGGGAGAAGAGGGTGATGGGTAGCAAAACAACTGTTCTTGGATGCTCTAAGGGGTAGTAATGTACCCCCCAGGGTGGAGTAGATTGAGATGCCCTGGACTTTGTGTTTCCCAGTATGGGCCTTCAAAGAGAAACAAACCTGCTGTATGACGGCCTTGCTACACCGAACGGCCGAGCGAGAGAAAAGTGCACAGAATGGGTTGGGGTGGCGTTTGCTCAACGTACAGTGTGGGGTGGGGATGTGTACTGTGCCCTGTAGGTTTTCAGTTAGATACGGCTGTGATACCTGCTTAGAAATTGATTGCGAGGTGTCATCCATTTGCAGCACTAGAAAGAAACTTTGTGCAGTCATGCAAGAACCAACAGATCTCTCATATTCCGTAAACAAGAAAAATTGATAAAGAGACACTGACACCTTGAACAACAGGTGAAGCTCAGATGGGTTGAGCTCAGTGGAAAGTGAATGTCTTCTCTCATGACCTTAAAGTCCATCTAAGACCTTTCTCTCCGCTGTGATGAATCAGTCATCTTTCTCTTTGACGATCAGTTAAGAACTCATAATACGCAACTAATTCCGTCCAACATTTCTCCATTTAAACGGTAGGCTCTCACTTAAGATTTCATTATAGTCAAGGAAATATCAGTTTGTTGTCTATACTATTTAAGATAATTTTGATGTAGTCTGGCTGCAGATATTGAAACTCCATGTGACAGCCGGTGCCAGCAAAATTAAAATGCCCGTATGCTGCATGGTCGGCCAAATGCTTCCGTCTCACTTGATATACTCCCTTTTCCTCCACCTCGTCTCTTCTTCTCCTTCGCTCCTTTCTTTCCATGCAGCGCCCCTGAGAGGGAGCCATTCTCGGTGTTATTACATTAATAAGCAGTGCTGGCAGTAGCTCTGACCTCCTCTTCGTTTCCTTGCTCACAAAAGCTGTCATTCCAAAAAGCCTCAGATGAGGTGCGGCTCGCTCTCTGCATCTCCTCGTTCTCTGCGTGGGGCCCATCAAGCCCTCGTACCACCTGCTGACTGCCCCGGTAGAGCAGGCACAAGCTCGGGAGTCGAGGGTCTTGCGTTGTGCTTCAGAACCGGGCCCTTAACACCCTGGTAGGAGTTTGCAGTGAAGTCGGCAGCCCAGCAGGCCACCTCTCTACATTTAAAAAGGCTTCTTTTTTTTTTTAAACGTTTGGCCTCCGCTTTATTGTGTTTGCTCCTCTATAACCCCACATGTTCTTATTCTTGTCTTGTTTTAATTGTTGCTTTAAAATGGTTTCGTACGCAGATATTCATGTAGACATGTAGAGGTGTTGTGTTATGCAACAGGCAGGTGGCCAGGGGTAGCTAGGTCACCTGCTGTGTGCCTTTAAATTCTGTTTTGACCAAGTAAGCGCCTGAAGGAGAGTCATTCCAAGGTCCAAGCTGCGTCACTAATAGCCGCGGCGTTCCTCTAATGCCGGCTTTTTTCTTTTGTTGTTTTCTTTTCTTTCATGTTTGCAAGTGCTTTATTTACTTGGAGCGGAACACTGCCATATGTGTCCTCCGGGGTGCAGAGAACAGTGTCCCCCAAAGAAAGACAAATAATCACTCTTGCAGAATTTACGAGCCCGCGCATACGTCCAGCTGCCTTCGTACCCCCTCCCTTCCCATCCTCCACGTTTGCATCCATAAATATTGAAAGTATGAACGCTGCGATATGCACTTGCATTGTAAAATCCGTCCTAAAGAGGTTATAAATTCGGCCTCAGGACAAAACTCCTGTATTAGTGTCGCCGATTATGTCGGCTCACTTCTCTTCAACATCACACAGATGTAATTTGCAAAGCCGCAAAATTTCTGACAGATGAACAAATGTCACTGCACCTTTAGTGGGTGGGTTTTTTTTTTCATTTTTATTTTTTTATTTTTGGATCAAGTAAAGCTACAGTGTCGGGCTGTAGCTGCCTGAAAGCATAGCAGGTGCTTCAGGTATTGTGCGTGATTTGAAAATGATCCGCAATGACAATAATATTAAATTAGTTTTCATAACACTTTAATCGTCAGGAGAGTATGCCGCTGCTTCTCGCCGGCTGTTCCCCACCGCTGAGCTATTTCAGACCCGTATTTGTATTCTCGGGAAGACTGAATTATCCGCTCTTGATTATTTGCCTTCCCATGGTAATATTGAGGTTGGGGATGTAACAAGACACACATTTTTTATACATTGTTGATTGAGTCACATATTTCCTTGTTTGTTTCCTTTAGCATAACTGTTGGCAAAAAAAATAAATAAATGAATAGCGTGTGTGTGTGGGGGGGGGGGGGCTGATTGTTATACATGGAGACCCCAGGTCACTGTGTTATATTCTACTAGCGTTCTGTCTTAGTATTCAGCTAGGAATCTGTAATAATTAGAGACATTTTTCTATCATTTTTTACCATGAAAATCTCTGCTTGCTCACTGGTGTTTGATTAAGTTGGCAGTGAACAATTAATATTCCTCTCGAAGCAGAGGTCTGTGGTTATTAGGCAAAGCTGTGACATAGCTATTTCACAAGTGTCCCATCTCTTTATCAAATTGTCAAGCTCCCTTAATGTTTGTCTCGCAATTAATAATGTCATCGCCAAACAATAAAAATGCTGTTGGGGTTTAACGGACCCCCGTGAGGTTCACACACAGTGATTTGTATGTTCTGGAGCATGGAGATGGTTGATGCTTTTCTCTGGTCAACTCCCTCCTTTTTTCCTGTTTGCCGTTGTCGTGCGGAAGGGCGAGGGAAATAGTTTGTTATTTCGGCGTGAGCGAAAGTGGGGAGGGGGACCGAGGTTAATGAGACAGCGGAACCAAACGGAGGTGTTTATTAACAGGCCGAAGGTGGGCAGAAACAGATGGCCCTGAATGGATTAACACAAAGGAGGACTTCAAGGAATCCACCGGACCCCGACAATAGACTGGACTCCTTGACAGCTGAGATGTCTGGGGAGAGCGGCGAAGTGGGTTCAGGTTCAGTACCAGAGACCCACTGTGTGAAAAGACAAATTGTTTTCAAAATATGGAAAAAATGCAGGTTTTTAAAGTTTTTGTGTTAAAATTTCCTATGCAAGCTCTTTTCAAGCACCCACTGCCTTGTGGTCTTGTAGATAAAAATATAATCCTCTGGAAAAGCACACAAAATAGCCTTCTTTCAGACGTACCTCAGAATGGAAAGTGGTGGAAGTGTCACTAAAACAAAGAGGAGGACAAGTGAAATGGTGCTGGATGATGCCATGCAGAGAGCTAAAAGCCCCGTGCCACAGTCCTTAGACAATGCCAGAACGCCAGCAGGTAATGCAGCAGCAAAGGATGCCGCCTTCTGACCTCAAACTTGGCGGTGGAGGTCAAAAAAGGGCCACTGCTGTAAAACCCACAGGACTGGAGCTTAACTCCTGTGTAAATAGATAATAACTGTGAGTCTCTGGGGAAGCTGTCTGCTAGGCTAAGAAATAGCAAAGCCTTCCAATCATCACCTTCTGTTTTTTTTTTCAAAGACCTGAACTTCAACTTAAGAAGACAATAAGTGTTGTATATTGATGATGATGATGATGATTATTATTATTATTATTTTTATTTTTATTTTTATTTTTTTTTAGGCAGTGCTGGCCACTGAAACTGCTTTACAACAGTGGCAGTAAATATTCACCAAACTTTTTTTATTGCAGCAAAAAGTCTCAGATTTTTCAGTCCAGTGCTCATGCAGCAAAGCCATAAAGTGCTTCTGAGCAGCCCAGGCATTTCAGTCCCTCGCTGCCACACCTGAATGATGCCATGGCCTCATTGAGAGTGAGCTATAGCTGGTGCGCAGACAGTCCTTCCTCGCTCCGCCGCGATCCCACCATCCGTCAGGCCTGACACCAGATGACACCCTTGGGGGGTGGCTTGACAAAAATAAAGCCAAAGCCATTTTGCTGTAAGAATAGCTGTCCCACCACCAATAGACAATCAATGCCAGGGTTCATCAGCTCCAGGTGCGAAGAGACCCTTATCATCCGTTACTGCATCTTTTGCTTCTCCGGCATCTCTGTGTTGCCAAAAAGATCTTTACGTCTCCATTATCGCATATATATTTTTTTACAATTTATGACAGACTCCCAAAGTTGTCACTGTTGCACCTGTATGGGATCGGCAGCAAAACCAGCATCTAAAATACTTCTGCTTGATTGTAGCGAAGCAAAGAAAAGCACTCAGCTGGATAAATTAAGTGATTACAGTTTGACAGCACACATAAAACCATAAACAGGTATAGTCAGACCACTTTGACCACAGTAAGAATACAAGAAAAATATGAGCAAAATCCCCTCCTCCAGATTAGGGGTAAAATAGCTGTGGGATCTCCATGATGCCAGGCAATCTGTGACACATTCTCATCAGCTGTGGAACAACACTTTTAGATACACGCACACTTTCCTGACTAATAACAATCTGAAACATTTTGTTCCCGCGTTAGACAAAACTGCGATATCGTTCCTAACCACCTGTGCTAGTAAACATTTTGATCCGCACATTAATTGAGACAAAAGAGAATCTTTCTGTCTGAATTTAAATAAAGATGATCAAATTGTAATGAAATAAAGCCTTGGTCTGAATATAACACAATATTTTTTTCTGGGAATTACATAAAAAAAACATGGGGTTGTCTTTTATTCAAGGATTGGACCTATAAAGGGCAAATACCATACAACACCAGTAGGTGGCGTCACTTATCCACTGGCGTCAGTTATCCACAGAAATGATTAACTGAGGCAAGCGAGAGTGAAAGATGGCGAAACCTCAAGATGGTCTGGAAGAAATGAGCTGAAAGTTTGGCCAGATTAACCAAGTACGGAGCAGGTGTTATGGTGCCAATTTTAAGATAAAGCTGATCAATGAAGCATTGGTGTCAGACAACTTTCCAGCAGCCAAGAAATATAAAATTACTAAATGTCATACTCGAAGGTGGCGAGCCAGAAAACACCATCTGAAAATGTGGTAAATATGAATAAATATGATTTTTATTTCTAAGATATGATGTTCCAAATACCTTTTTCCGAAAATGAACGTTGAAAAAGCGGGGATCATTTTATAATCAGGATTTTTTTTATATTCTGACCCATATGGTACTTTTGGAGAGTATTTGATTTACTGTGACTCATTGGCTGTACCTGCATCCCAGCATGATGCTCCACAGTTAGCCCCTCTCTGCCTCTAGGGTAAAGCCCGGCCCCTGGAGTATGTGTACCTGCTGTTCTGATCTGGCCCAATCCAACTTCATGATGGGAGAAGCCACACTGGAAAGCAGTGGCCCAGTGGGGCATTGGCTCTTTTCGCAATGCACGATTACCAAGCAGGAGGTCCGAATCCACTAATCAACCTGTCAGGCGATGAACACTGTGGCACAAGGCATGCACATAAAAACAAAAGAACAGATAAGTTATTCATGGAACATCAAATATGCATCTGCAAGTGGGGAGGAAAAAAGAATGTGTAGATGCAAGTATTTCTAAATGGAGAAAAAAATAGGAATTCGCATTCCCTTAATTCTGTGCACACATACAAATAAACTTACACTTTGGGGTACTTATTAATTTTAGTTCAGCTTTTTCAATTTCACATTTATTCACTCCCGTATCTATTAATGCAAATTGTCCCATAGTCCCCAATTGCCTTGTTGTGCATTTGTGTTGACGCCTGGATTACTTCACCTGGAAAAAGTAAATGAATTTTGCCGTCCGCATAAGCAAATGGATTGCAGTGTAATAATAAAAGGGAGGAGAACGTACACCTCCACCGCCTTTTAATGAGTTTGAATTCAAAATAAATTCTTGGCCTCACAATTATCATCACCAGAGCTGAAAATAGTGCATATTCAAATTATGCAGGGAAAAAATGTCGAATAAAAAGCCAGGCTTCACCATGCGCCCATTTGAGACCAGAATAAAAGACTCAGCACTTTGCCTGCTGTTTGCACATATACAGTACATACAAGTCTCAGTGACCTGCTTTCATTTTTCTATTTTATTCATTTATTCATTCATACATTCATTGTCATATTTACTTCTAGGATCTGCAGTGATTGATGTCCAGCGAAAGTGGGTGAGGGAACTTCTTGTCTGCGGGACCACACAAAACACGAATAAGTAATAAATTGTGGTCATCCCGGCATAAAAACTTGATCTCCGCTGTTGAAATGAGCAGGAGCAGCCCGGCTAAACCTCTGTAAGACCACATGGCCCCAAGAATATAATCCATCTTGTTACATTCAGTGAATTGCGCTGTGTTACAGAAGACCCAAATGTCAAAGGATGGGGATTTTTTGAGAAAGCGATTCTCTTTCTCCTGGGTAAAGATAGCAGCAGAGAACAAGTGAACACAACTTCATCCATGTAGAAGTTTGTAGATGAGGACAAAGAAAAGGACTGTCAAAGTTTTGGAAGTTAAATAAAGTTTAATAGAATTTTCATTTGGCCACTTCACTTTCGGTAGTATCCATACAGATCATTGTGCAAAAAGCTTAAGAATGTACACACTAAAAGATATTTTGGAAGGTTCTTATCATTAAATCCCATGCTGTTGGCTGGGAAAACAGAGAGGAATGTTTTCTATAAAATCCTATTAACCCATCCAACCTGTATTTTTCCATTATTTCACCAAACAGCTGGTGTTTCCGAAGGATGCCATTTGTAACAAGGCTGCCACTTTTTGACCTGCCACTTTTCTTGAACAGTGTACCTAAGGCAATTTTGGATCCATCTCTTGGCCGCGTGTTGATTGATGGGTCTCGCCAACGCTTGCTGAGCAGAAAGGGATTAAGGAATCCGGCGCACCACATCATATGTATTGAATTTTGCCACTGGGAAGTTTTGAAAATCCAGAGGTTATCCTCTTTCAGCTGTCACCATGCCCTTGGAAACAAATCACAGCACGCGTGAAATACAGGCGACCATAGCAGCAAACGCACCAAGATGATTCGGTGCCATCGACACGGTCCTGATATTCTGTGTAAAGCACTGCGACCCCCAAAGAGCCAATCTTCCTCAGGGCATAATCATTTTAATAGCGCTTTTACTAGTTAAAAATATCATTGCATTATCCAGCTATAATTCTGTTATTAAAATTACTCCATATATTACAGCATAGATTTTATAGCCCCTGAATCTGGAGAATAGTGATCATCATAATAATAGCGATGCATAGCAAGGAATGGCCTTACAGTGAAAAAGCAGCGCATGCACAAAGTCAGAACCACGGACAGCAACAAGTGCGCATTTCCCGAGAAATTGGCCTTATAAAATCTTTTGACGTTTTTTTTTTTTTATTTTTTATTAGTACACAGTGGAAGAAATATTGCTCAGAATAAAATTTCCACTTATTATATAGCCAATATTTTATTAGTATTTTTTTTTATTTAATAAGTATAACTCATAGCATTTGCTGCTTGTAAGCATTTCTTCACATCAAAGTAGAAGAGCACAAGACGTAATAGGATTAAGGAAGTTTAAAAATGCGTGATTTTTCTGCGCTCGCACTGTTGCTGAATACAGTTGCGTTTGGGATTAGGAGCTTTAAAGAACACAGCCTTTCGGCAGTGCGCTGCTCGCAGTGCTGGCGTCGGGGACCAGGCCGACTGGAAGTGGCTCTGCGATGCAGAAATGCGCAGATGCGCCCAGGTGGGGGCGCGCTGCACGAGACTCGGACACACACTCGCGTGCGGAGTGCGTTGAGAAGCGCCGTTCCGCACAAATGTTTGGATTCACAGCCCACCCTTTGGTCCCCAACCATGAGGCCCCGTGATTGGCTACATCGGACAGATTATGCAAATGAGAAGCGGGTCTGTTTAGGAGACCGCGGGGCTGACGTCACGAGGCAGAGTGGCCGCCGACGGGGGTGGGGAAAAAAGGGGGGGTGGAGTGGAACGAGACACGGAACTCGGGCAGCAGAGACATGAAAAGATAGAAACGGAGCGACGGCCGGAGAGAGGAGAGGGGAAGGAGAAAAGGCTGAAAAGGAGAGCTCGACAGAGAGCGAGAGAGGAGTGGGAGTGGGGTATTAGAGAAAGGGAAGGTGGAGTGGGGCTGGAAGACAGAGAGAGAGGAAGACGGGGGAGAGCGAGAGCAGGGAGAGAGAGAGCGAGAGAGAGAGGGAGAGAGAGAGAGAGGGGGGGAGAGAGAGAGGGGGAGAGCAGCTGGTCCATTGAAGAAAGATGGCTACAGTCACGGCGAACGGAGTGCAGCAGGAGAATGGATTCAGCACCACGAACAGCGGCGGCAGGATGAACGGGCTCACCATCGGCCAGAACACGATTCCCATGAAGGACCACGACGCCATCAAGTTGTTCATAGGGCAGATACCGCGGAACCTGGAGGAGAAGGACCTGAAACCGCTCTTTGAGGAATTCGGCAAGATATACGAACTCACCGTGCTGAAAGACAGGTTCACTGGGATGCATAAAGGTGCGTGCGCTGAGGCTGCTGGGGGAACGGCGACACACACGTACACGCACACACACACACTCGCGGCAACTTGGCTTGAAATAAGTGACTTACGGCTCAGCGTTTACCGCGGAGGGCTGCGGACAAAGCAGCGCTGTTTATTCCACATTAAATTAAATTTGGGACTGCGTAGCGTGCGTGCGTGCGTGCGCGTGTGCGTGTGCGTGTGGGAAGGGGGCGGTGTTCCACGTGAACACCGAAGAACAAAAACTTACTAGCAGCTCAGTGTGCCGAGTTGGTGATCCAGCTGCCCTGCGTTAACTGAGCTTTACTAAAACTGCAACCAAACGGGTTCACAGCTGCCCTCCACTGCGTTTTCCACCATAAACGGATTACAAGATTATTATCAGACGTAAAATCAATAGTGGGCTTCATCTTGACAAACTGATGTTTATATGTTAACAACATTTATGATCATGGATCATTGTCTTCTGATGCTACTGTGGGATGGCAGTGGATGGCGTGCAGTGGATGCATACTACACACTGTGTACAGTACACACACACACACTGCACCCTCTCAGAGGACATCCAGTCATCAAAAACAATCCCTGCACTTGATAATAAATTTAAATGCAAATACAACAAAGGCGATTTCCGTGATATCGCTGTCTCACTCATACATGGTCAGTAAAAAGCACAGAAGATGAAAAAGGCATAGACAATTTTTGTTGAACAAAGGGAGGTCCCAAGTAACATCGTCAGTCGCAAATTTTACAGACCCATCTGTAAACCTACACACAGGTACCCATAAAAGAAGCAACTGTTTCCAAACAATCTGGTATTTTCTCCTTTTTCAGCCCCAAATGTCTGTTGCCTTCCTGAAAGCATTAAACATTGTTGAAATGTAAGTCAGGGATTAAACCGAAAAATCGGTCCTAATATTTTAACATTTATACTGTTTCACTTCGTTTAAACAGGTATGAATGTTCATTTATTCAGTTTTGTCCTGAATATTCTTAAAAAGCTCTTAAATACCCAACAAAAATAGTTTTAAAATTGCCAGATTGAAAGAGCATAAAAAATATTTCTTAAAATTAAAAGAAATGTGTTAATAGGAACAAATTAATAATAAATAGATTTATATTTGTTGGCTGGGTAGGCTAAACTTGTATGACTTCGGTTAGCTGACCACTTTGGCTGTGATTTAAATGTTTTCCAGGTGTATATGTTAATGTTTATTATATAGCGTTAAATTATAGTCAGCAAAACCTCTGCCTTGACACTCTTAGGTAACAAAAGAGTGCAGAATGAGAAGTTGTTTGGCGGTGTTTCTTCAGTCTGTGCTCGAAGTTGGGTGGATGAGCTCCAGTCGCTCCGTGGGCGGCATTTTCTGGAACAGCGCTCCTTATTTCATGTCAGCATCCAACGTGAAGAAGCTCAAAAGTCCCCCCAAAGGGGCGAGGAGACGGATCGACCCGTCCACCTGTTACTCACATGCTCACCTGTTATGGAGGCTTTTCTCCACGCGGTCTCATATATTAGATGATGAACAGAACGATGAATTATGACCAAATGGTCATTTTCAAATCTATTAGACAAAGGTGTCAACGGAAACAGCACCACTATTCTATCCATGCATCTATATATCTATTTTCACTAATGGAGATAGTGGGCACTTGGCTATGCAACTGTGCTTGGGATGCCAGTCCATTGCAGGATGAACACACACACACACACACACACACACACACACACACACACACACACACACACACACACACTACAGTGACCAATTAACGCTTTTAGACAGTGGGAGGAAACCAGAGCAAACCCACGTAGACACCAGCAGACCACATACGGAGTCCGCTTCGAACTCACGCTAGATCAGCTGAGGCCCTACTTGCCCTGTAATAATAATAATAATAATAATAANGGCTTTTACACCGCTTTTACTGCGCTTATCTTTTTACCTCAGAGGAGCGGACGGGTCACGGTAGTTTTGAGGACGCGCACGAGTGCGACGAGTGCGCGCATGTCAAAGCGCCGAGGGGCTGTGCGCGCCCCCCGTGACGCCTGCGACCCCTCCCCCGCTTTACGACCACCGGCTGCTATTCGGTGCAAACAGAAAAACGTATTTTAAACCCATAATGTGTACCATGCAATAGAGTCTGATCCATAGAAGGAGCCTTTCTGCACAACTGTTAAATAATAGCAGGCTTCACTATAATAATAATAATAATAATAATAATAATAATAATAATAATAATAATAATAATAATAATAATAATTATTATTATTATTATTATTATTATTATTATTATTATTATTATTATTATTATTATTATTATTATAGTGAAGCCTGCTATTATTTAACAGTTGTGCAGAAAGGCTCCTTCTATGGATCAGACTCTATTGCATGGTACACATTATGGGTTTAAAATACGTTTTTCTGTTTGCACCGAATAGCAGCCGGTGGTCGTAAAGCGGGGGAGGGGTCGCAGGCGTCACGGGGGGCGCGCACAGCCCCTCGGCGCTTTGACATGCGCGCACTCGTCGCACTCGTGCGCGTCCTCAAAACTACCGTGACCCGTCCGCTCCTCTGAGGTAAAAAGATAAGCGCAGTAAAAGCGGTGTAAAAGCCGTCGCCTACCTCCCCTCTTTTATTAAGTCTCTTATATATAGACCACAGTTTTAAATAAGCGTAATAAAAATAAATCATGTTGACTTTTAACGATTTCACCTTGGGTTATGATGACTGAGCTTGCAGAAAATGAATGACATGTTCAAAATAAACGAACTACTATTTTGTAAGACAATAAAAGAATCAAGTCAAAAAGTGCGTTTAAAAGTTGTATTTATTACTGTGTTAGTTTAACTTTTTAAGTTTATATTTATGGAAAACAGCATCGATGCATACCGGTTATCATTACCTCAGCAAATGCTTGCGTGCAAAAATACCAATAGGAAAATTTTATTGACAGATTAATGTTATTTGTCTTTGGTTAATCACAAAGAGATTATTTTTAGTACAAATGGTGACTTTCTAAACAATTCATTGAGATATCTGGCAAAGAAAGTGTATTTTGTGCTTAACTGGCTGACCAACAAACAGCAAGGTCTTCTTCAGCAAGCTGTGGAAGCTGGACACTTCCTAGACCACTAAAGCTACGACATTCCACAGGAACCTGGTGAAACATTTGTCAAATTCCTCAAATTAAGAACAGCTGACAGCTCAAAACAGCTTTTTGTGTTTCATTTAAATACAGTTTTAGCTCTTGTTCATTATATGTGACTTTAGTGCAAAATAACAGGTTGTCACTATTAAACTTGGGCCCGGAACTCCCGCAAAACCATATTGATGAGGAGGGAGTGAATATAAATTGAATAAAATTGTGCACTGAATAACCTGTGATATACAGAGCTGTTGTTTGAGATGCAAATGCTTTTTTATACGAATGTATATATTCCCTAATGTCTGCAATATTATACAATATGCTTTGCTAATGTTATAGTAAATCCAGGCTTTATGTTTGAGGAGAATGCAAAAAGTGAAATATTAGTCTGCAGTACTTACCTGCTGGCCAGGAATTGTGCTGTGCCCTCCTCACTTATCGGGCTCTTTAAGCTTTGCTCATTTATTTCTTTAAAAGGCACAGGTAGAAAAGAGAAAAATGTGTCGGGTCAAATTTTAATCCACATACTTGAAAACAGTAATTCGGTGTCCATGCAGATTACTTCTGCAGAATTTAATTAATTTTTGTCACAAATCTTTACACCATAGACCTCTAGAGGCGGAGGCTCATTCACTGATAATCCTGTCATCACTGCTACTGCGGCCTCTCTCTCAGGAAGGTAGCGTCTATTCCCTCTTGAGGCTTGTGGAGAATCACAAAAAGTTAGGCACTCAGATGTGTTCATCGCTAGTTCTGGAATGAGAAAATGTACCCTGGTTGAGTACTCTGATCACACAGCATGATGTACATGTTTATTGCAATCTATAGTGTATAGTACATAGTGCATAATGATTTAATAATGTATAGGATAGGGCGTATAGGAACTTTTATAGTGTATAATTTTTTATGTATAGTAACTTAATAGTGCATAGTATATAGCGTAAAGTGATTTACTCCTAGCTGTGACATCACCAGTCTGAACATAACATGTCCCACTGTCTGTTTCTTCAATAGCTTTGCATTGTTTATACTTTGTGTGGGGGGTCTTTCAATATCATTTGACATCTTAAGTGTAGTGACCAATAGTGGTTAAAATATTTATGAGCAGAGAGCAAAATCTTTGTCACTTACTTCCCATGCAGGATGGAAGAACCACTTTTCATTTAGTCATGATGAAACTGTGATTTGTAGCGTAACAGTTATCGTTGTTCAGGTACTAATTGTGAAAATGGATGGAAGGGAGGATGAGCTGCATGTTTACTTTGGTGCCATTGATCATGAATATTAACTGTTTGTCCTAATACGTATTATCGTTTTCAGAGCTAACACAGGAGGGCTGAGCCTTTCCCTGGGAAAAAAGGGCTTCTCGTAAATAAGACCCAGGCTAATTTTTGAACACGCGGCCATCTGCTGTGCTCCAACCACCGCCGTGAAGTAAATCCTCTCTCCGTCTGTGCCTTGTCTGTCTGCCCCCTCTCCAGGATGTGCCTTTCTCACGTACTGTGCCAGAGAGTCAGCGCTGAAGGCCCAGAGTGCCCTGCACGAACAGAAGACCCTACCGGGGGTAAGTGCCCTAATTTCACTCCCTGCTCTCCCTTCCTGGTCGTGGCCAGCTCCAGTGCCCCTGGTGATGATGCGCACTAATCCTGGGAGAGAGGATGGGATCGAGAGAGAGAGAGAGCGAGAGAGAGCACGACGGTGGGGGAGGAACGCGAAAAAGGCCTCTGTTGTGAGCTAATCAGCTATTTGCAGCACAGTGGATGGCCTGCGTAATTTATTGTAAACTACACACAGTGCACAATGCCCTGCACATCCCAGACGAACTGCTTCTGCTTCCTTTATTATTGTGCTGTGCAGCTCCTCCGTCCCTAGTTGTCCATTTAAAGAAATCCTCAATAAAACTGCTTTGTGACTTGCACACATCTCTCTCCAGGCATATGAGGTTGAACATCTGAGAATCACTGAACCATAAACTCGCCAGTACTCTGGTCGTGGGAAGCAAATCAAGCACAATGATTCAGTTTATGGACGGTTTTGTACTCTCCACACCCAACATCTGACCTTCCGTTGAATGTGTAACAGGTTGAAAAGTTGCATTCATTGGACGATGTAAGTCATTCTGCATTCTGCGGGTTTGGCTAAATTGATTATCTGGAGGTATTGAATGTGATCATCTTCTAGAAGGAAAATCCAGAGCTTCTCAAAAACAAGATCTAAGGTGGACATCCATTCATTTGGTTATGGTAATTACCATGGCAGTGTGTGCAGGGCTGATGTGAAGGCCAGCTCCTGTTAGCATGTTAGCAAGTACATTTGAACATCCACCACCATGTTTGGAGAGCAAAGCAAAGGCAGGAAAAGCATGTTTTCAGCTACCTTTTCAAATTTCTCCAGTTCCAACGTGCATGTGTCTGTTGAGCTTAAGCAAATTTCCAGAAAATGTCTATGAGGAGAACATCATCCAGACCGAGATTAGAAAAGCCAGTGTTTTTTGCTTTCAGGGCCACATGAATGAACTTTTTATACCAACATGAGCTGTTTATTTCGGTCTTCTCCACAGCTACCAAAAGCACATTTCTCTATAAACAATTCTTTTCTTCTATGCCCCTGTAAGTGGATCACAGTAAATACTGTGGAAGTTTCAGCAGATCATTTCCTTCCCTTTGAGATGTTTTTTTTTTTTTTTTTTTCATTATGTGAACATCCAGATGTTCTGTGCGATAGGCATGCATGTTACCCAGAGGACGAACCTTTGAGGTTAGGCCAGCTTTATCACCGATTCCTCCCCAACTGCAATTCCTTCATGTTATCTTTTTGTGAGCTTTGTTGTCACCCAGCACAGCAACTTGTAGCCTTGCACCACATCCTCGAACAAAGCCTTTTTGTGTGTGTGTGTTTTTTTTTCTTCTTTTTGTGGCCATCATTCATCAACCTCTCAGACCAATTAGTTCATCGGGTACAGATGTAATAGGCCCGCTAATTGGCCTCGCGCAAGCCCAAAAGCCAATTAGAATCCTGAAAGAAGCCAGATCCTCTGTGCTTCTCACTCCCCTTTCTCTCTGCCCTCCCCCTCTGTTTGTGCCTTTCACTCATGGCCTCATTACAGTTGCATCATGGGCCATGCACGGGGGTGAGGAAATCGATTCAGATGAAGAAAAACTTTCTTCTGTGTTACTGTGGCAGCACCTAAGCACCTCGGTAAAGACAAGCTAGCAAAGCCGGCATTTACAGTGCAGTTTGGGTCGGAAGCCTGCAGGTGACAGATGGACAGCAGGCCAAAAGAGCGGGTTTTTTTTTTTTTTTTTTCAAAAGGTTACGTGCTCAGTGAGAGAGGGGGGTGAAGTCGTGACTAGCTGCATGGGGGGCTGCCTCCATCTCACCTGCATGCCCGCCCCAGGACCGGACCCCTTCGTGGCCGAGCGCACCGGACCCACACATCCTGTGCCAGACAGTGACGTGGTCCCTCTGCATGTGTGCACACGGGCCTGCGTGAGAGACAATGATTATTACTCGCTATGCCCTTTCTCACATGTCATTCTGTGGCATTACTACTGCAAGCACAGTTGCTCTCATAATTGGTGGTGACAGCAATCGCAAATTTGCCGCTTTTGTCTTTTTGTCAGAATAATTAGTGCTGGTTGTTTATGAACATTTCTGTGCTGCTAGGATGAAAATATAAAGGGGGGAGGAGAGAGGAAAGGAGTGTATGCTGAATTCTGCACTGAAACCAGAACTAGACGGCATTTGTCCATTCTACTCTGTTTCAGCACCCCCCCCGCTCAACCTATCCCTCTTGTCCCATCTCACTCCTTAGAGCCATTAAAAGACACTTGAAAAAATGGAGAAGACCACCTCCAAACTCTGTGTTTTAATTACTGAGATAAAGACAAAAGACACAGTGCAACAGAAGTTGTTTCAGAAACCAAGCAAACATGAAATCGCTTTTGGATGAATAGTCCGAAAGTGGTGAGGGCTGTTGTTTCAGTGCTTTATGATAGACTCTGGTCTGTTTTACCAAAAATTAGATTCAGTAGCACTGGGATACTTCCTGCACAATCATCTCCTTTGCTGCTCAGCCCCACCCTTACCCCTTTTTAGCATCTGTCATGCAAAGCCCAAAACCTGTGTCGTTGCAGATTCCCTCTCTAATTTATTCGCTTCTTTGCCCGTAATGAGGCAGAACTGGCAAATGTGACGACAGGATTGTTAACATTGCGGGTTCAGTGGAATGGATAAAGATGGAACAGCGGAAAATGAGCTTGAATGCCAGAGTGTCGAAGACAGGCGGACTGGCAACCCCCCCCCCCAAAAAAAACCCCTCACTTCCCCCACCCACCTATTTCTTTCAGCCGCCATGGCTCGTTGAGCCACATTGTCACGTGCGCTGCTTTGGTCAGCATGTCGGCAAATACCAATCTAATTCTTAGCGCGCTTTAGTAATCACTAAGTACATTTACATCATATATTCAGAGGAAACAAATGAAAACATGGCATTTTCTAGTCCAGCAAAGTGCTTAATGACAGGAAAAAACAAAAGCTTGTCAAAATACACAGTTAATCATAGACAGACCGCCATCCTTTTGGAAGCTGTCTCCACATACCTGTCTGCTTCCCAGGGCTCCGAAACACACGTACACATTTACATACCACCTGGCTCCTTGCTGTGATAGTATGCTGTACTTTGGACTTTAGTGTGGATAAATCATCATAGAATGCCAGAGAACAGTGTGTGTGTGTGTGTGTGTGTGTGTGTGTGTGATTGTATTTTAATATCTGTGGGCCTGACAGATTTGGGATACATCTCAGCAGCCATTAAAATAAAGGGTGACCATGTAGTTCTTTAGTTTGTGACCAAGGCTGTGAACTGAGGGTTGGTTCACAATTCCACAGATCTCCATAGTTATTACATTTGCACTCGTCTGATCTCCTAACCAAATAAATGTTGATATGTTTTAATTTACCACTGCATAGCCACCTAGGTTTATAATAGTCAGTTTTAATCTAATTTTTCATTTTTTGTATGAAGTTTGGATATTCTGAGATCTAAAACCAGTAACAAAGCTTATGCAAACAAATGCAAAAATACACTGTTATATATTCATCTATCCATCCATTTATTGTCATTAACCATTTTATTTTGGGCAGAATCACAGTAGTCCAGAGACTCTGGACTATGGTTATGAAGCTGCTCCCTGGATGTGAATCTAGTCCATCACAGCGTGGCAACAAAAGCACTATGGGCAATTTAGAGTGAGTAGTTCATCTGAAACACATGTCATTGGACTGTGAGAGGAAACCAAAGCATCTGGAATAAAACTCCCAGGTTGTGTTACTTGCCACCCTATACTCCATCCATCCTTTGTTATAGTTTCATAGCTCCATGTCCTAGAGCCCGTTGATTCTGGGATAGGCTGTGTCTTGACCAGCATAAAGCAGTTAAGTATAATGGATGGATGGGTGGGTATCCTCAAGATACAATTTTTTGACTTTATAGAACACCCTTTATAGAGTTAAGGCCAAATACGAGGCTGACTTCTTGTGTTCATGAGTAACAAGAGCTAAGCGTTGGGTAATTTCCACTGTTCATTTAAGACCCAAAATGGCCAACAGGCTGTTCTCTGGAATGCACTTGCTGTAATGCCCCTCTATCTTTAAGCAGTACTTTCACATTATGTGTCAGACTTGCAAGATTTCACCTTAAGAGCCAATTTCCAGGAACACATTATGCTCGCGAGTAGGGGGACACCTCTATATTGATTCCAGTGGTTTTATAGGTGAAATGTTAAAATAAGGAATGTTGTCATAAACTCTCAATGTTTATTTTCCATATCAACGCATGAGGTCTATTATGCAGTATCTATTAAAAGACAAAACTGAGTTCTTAGATGATGGTAAGTTGCGTAAAAGCAGTCAGCACTTTATTTGCAATATATTGTATACAAGAGTAACATTCTGGAGGATTTAAGTAGGTAAATCTTACCCCAACTTTGCAGTAGCCTTTACCAAAACTGTGGACATTGTACCCACTGGGCTACTTGTCATCTGCAAGTGGCTCAAGGTGTCTCAGTTTTCACACCAGAGGTTTTGTACTGATATAAAGGTTGGACATAAACCCAAGCTGATGAATAGAACAATAAATAAAAGAAACTGAGGTTAAATGGTAAAAAAAAAAAAAAAATCATGTACAGAATTTCATGAAAAGAAAGTCATTTGTTTAAAATCATTAAAAGATGAGAACTTAAATGGGCCTTATTGCAAACAACGGCTTTAACAGCTACATGATGCACATAACTGTAGTTCTGTTCTTCAAATAAGCAAATCAAACAGATAAAAAAAAACCTTTAAATAACATGTACTTTTAAATAAAATTGGCAGTTATCCAATTATCTTGCAAACCATTAATTTAAATTAGCCTCCCCATGACTATATGCATTTTGGTTTAGCTTTTATTTAAGAGGATAATTCAGTAATCTGACTTTAAATTAATGAAATCAGTAGTCAAAATTGCATTTAATGAGTTTATTGGTATATAGCTTTTTGGAAACAAATCACAGATGAACTGCTGCTCATCATTAGATAACGGCTGACTTGAGCAAAGGCTTACGTTTGCCTAGGCTTTTAGGAAACAGCTCAAATCTAGTGATTTGTTTTAGTGAATCTGTGATAAACCAAAAGGACCGCATGGGTTGTGGGGTTTGCGTGGCATCACTTGCTTATCTCAAACAAGTCACGCTTAAAGCAACAAATATCCCAAACCTATAAGTTAAATATTTATTTCATAATCCCACTCTCATTTCTCTACCATTTCAAGTTTTATTTTTAATTGCCAGCACCTCACCCAGCTTGAAGCCAGTAGACAGGTGTGGCCTTCCAGGCCCTTAAACATACACACTCATATCTGCGTTTCAAGGTGTGTGTGAGATGTCGATTCACATTTATGTTCCATTTCTGAGATTAGTGCTTTCCCATCCCTGGAGACTCCAGCGATATAGGTTTTTGCTTTAGCTGAGCTCATAATTAATGAAGTTTAACTACGCTTTAAGAAAATATTGAGCTCCATATAGAAATACAGTGAAAGTTTCAAGCTCCAGGTACATTTGTGTGTAAAATTTGATTAGGATTATATTTTGTCCCTTGATAAAATCCACTGCAAATGAAGTGTTAAACTTAATTACTTCCAATCTGTCATTCACTTATTGTTTTCATCTGAGGACCACTGAGAAATGACTAATTCATCCAATAAACCCGTTGACTATAATTAAGGTTAGGGAAATGTTTTCAAGAGGAAAAAAAAAAAAAACAAACATTCTTACTTTGATCTTTTTTATCAGTACATGCATGCCTACAGTCACTTGTCAAGAAGAATACAAAAGATGTTTGCAGATCAGCTTAATGTCAGAATTCAGCAAACTGCTTGGTCACGACAAAATTAAAAAGAGCTAAGCAGGAATCTGATTTGGCATAAAAAATGAAGAAAGTGAATGAAGTTATAAAGAAGTGTGCACACAGGGGTCCTTGGGGTAACCCTGTGTATGAACATCTTTTGGAAAATCTCACATTATTTCCTATCATGAAGGATAACAGTCTTTCCAAAATTAAATCTGTAACTGAAGGTGGTTAATGGGACTTAAATCACAGTGAAGTTCTGAAGATATGAAAGCAGGATTTATTGACCTCAGAACCTGGAGTTATGCATGCTTTAGAAAATAAATCTAAGTCATTGGCGTCCGGGCACTTGGAACAATAGATGAGGTGAAATAACTAACTCGTCATATGTTCTCACCGACCTCCGATAGGAGGCAGGTGTCCCTGATAAAGCGGATCAGGGTCAACTGTAATATTATCTGGCTGTGGAGGCAGCCAGGACCCTATCCAGTCCCATCTCCCACCACCCACACCTCTTACTTCTGCCATCCCCAGTAGGGCACGTGGTACTGTGTAGCTGGCTTTACAGGAGCTGATACCCACATAATACCGTTGGCACTGAATGGGCATGAAACTCCCCACTTCTGTTTGCTGGTCCCTCAAAAAAGCACAGTTTCTCTGCCACATGTGGCGCGTTAATCCACATTCACTACATTTTGCGCGCCGACTCTTCATGATGCACTCACTGCTGGTCTTTTCCTTGTGGCTTCTCTGTAGGTGCCGCTTACCTGAGAAACAAATTAATTACTCAGAACATAATTTTGTTGTTCTTTGTTATGCAAACCTAAACATGTTTTTTAGGCCCGAAGATAGTGCATCTAATTTGTCTGCATTGTGTAATTATTTACCTGTAAGTCTCATGCAGCTTCTTTACTTGAACATTTCCCATTTTTTTATGGCTTCCATCAATTTTTCATCTTTCATCATTTTACTCATTATTAGAAAGACTTTCTAATAAAGGCTTTTTTTCCTTTCATATCATGCCTTGCTGTACCCATCTTCCTGCAATCTACTCTCTCCACTGTTCTCGCCAGTCCTTTATTGTTCAATCCTCACTCCTTCAGAGAGGAACAGGCGTCTTCTGCTATAACCGCACACGCTGTCCTTAGTAAATAAAAGCCTTTTTGTTTGGATAATGATCACCTCTGAAATCATAGGCTTGCATCAGCGCAGCTCAGAGCTCAGTGGGTTGGAGTTGGGGTGGGGCAGAGAGGAGAGGTAGTGCTGAGAAATCTGGTGTCTTCAGGCGTTATAGTCTTTCTGTCCAGCCCTGCAGGCTTTCAATCATCTCATCCAAATTCTGCTCTCCACCCAAGTAGAAACCAAGTCTGCACCAGCTGGCTGTTAAACTCCATTATCCACAATTACTGGGGTACGCAAGAGAGGGTATGCACTTCGTGCTCAGTTGAACACACCTGAGGTTAAATACACTGATGTGATCAAAGGGAGCAGCGCTCAGTGGTCTCATTGGCCAGCAGATGCTCTGGAGCAAAACTCGCTTCAGCGTTTTGCCAGTCTGGGCGTACTTGGCCAAGGGAATGTGCTAAATGTCCCAGGAACAAGGTCCATGGCTTGCTCATTGTGGAGTTTACTTTTGGACAGGGTTATGGGTTGCTTTGGGCAGGGGCACCGTTCATTTGGAGAGGAAGCAACACCCGCCTTCTTCAAGATTAACCCTCTGGCAGGAAAATATGGCCTTTGATCTGCGACGCTTGGAAGAGCAGGAAGGAAATTGAAAAGTCGGAGGTATTGTGCCCCCGCTGAAGCCACGCTGTTTCAACAGCACAAGGGTGAGGCCGGTCGTTCTGACATGGACTTGTGGGCTGGGGCCGCTGTGCAAATCATTGTGCATTATTAGTGCAGGAGGGATGATGTCATGCCATCGGGGCCCAATGAGTTCAGGAGCTTAGTAAAAAAAATAAACAAAAAGAAAAGCCATCTCATCTCCATTGCCGACACTACTACATCTCTTCTATGTGAGAGAAGCTGAACCTTTTCACACTGGGCTTGTGTCTCACTCATTTATTCTCTCTGTGACCAAGTACATTCATGTCCAGCAGCATTGCAGGGCCCTCAGGGACCCCACTGTGCCTTGAGCAAGGACAGGGAAGAGAGGCAGGGTTGCATATCTGCTGACCACACCCTCCTGTGGCTTTGTGGCTGTGGGACAGGCTGGTGAAGCGGGTGATGGCTGTGGATGTCAGCAGGTAGCAGTGGCTGATGGGCACTGACTGACAGTGATGAGAGATAAGGCAGTGAGGGAGCAGAAATGTAGACAGAGCTGCTGAGAGTGATAAGGCACAGATTAGCAGAGCACAAAGAGAGAGAGAGTGTGACAGAGAATGAAAGAGGGATGGCGAGAGACACAAAGTAAAGAGGATGTAAGGAGAGATAAGTGTCGGTTGACTGTGTTTCTCTAAGCCAGTGATCATGTTCGACTCAAGTATATCAATTATTGCTCTTGTTTATTCAAAGGAAAAAAAACTGCATGTTTTTTTTTCTGTAGCCATGCATCAGAATGCAGCATTATTTGTGGAAATATACATCCCAGTATGCCTCAGAAGTGGCATGGTACACTGGAGTGTGTACTAGCTTTAAATGCTAAACACATGCACTGGACTATGTATGTTGATACGTTACAGTGTGTTAGTTTACAGGAGTCACAGTGTTAGTATACATAGGTAAATGCTTCATTGTTTGAGCCAATAATGTGTGTGTGTGTGTGTGTGTGTGTGTGTGTGTGTGTGTGTGTGTGTGTTTGTATCCCCATCCTGATGTGTGCAGCACGGGAAAGCAAACAGGTCCCTGGTCCACAGGGTTTCCACGGCAACCGCGTGGTGCATTCATGCATAGCAAGCCCAGCAGACACTCAGTCTTTCGCTGCCATGGTGTGGAAGCAGGAAAGGCTGGGGGTGGGGGTGTTGGGGGTGCATATTTACACAGCCTTGACGGAGTCTCTGATGATAACAGTGCGCAGAAAAGATTAGGTCGTCAAGGGCTACAGCCGCCATGCCAGTTCTTCACGGCTGGAACCCACAACCACCAAGAACCCAGAGGGAGGATGGGAATGGTATGAGGGACCAGAGGGCACTGTCAATGGGGAGCCACTAGAAAGCCCCCCGTTGCCTTGGAGCAGCTGCGAGCAGGTCAAGAACCTAAGCAAGCGGTTGCATTGTTCACTCTGCGTCCGCCCGCTCTCGGCTGCCTCATTTTCCCTAATTATACCCAGTCACAGCTGAGACGCTTTTCCCGAAATCTCACCCACAAGTCGCAAGCTGTTCCGACAGGTGGCTGTCCCCGTGGACCATGTTTCCTCTCGCCGTGCTTCCCTTTAATGGCGCCTGGGGGGGGCGACACAAAGTCGACAAACTAGGAACAAACATCGTTCACGTGGGAGGAAACAACACGGGACCTCGTCTGCAATGTCAACTCCTTCTGAGGTGCCGCCATCCAGTGGGAATGTCTTACTGCCTTTATGAAATAAAATAGGGAAACGAGACTAGGAAATAAACATTTAATAAATAAATACGCCCTCCTCATGGCAGCTGTTTCCAACAGGCCTGCAAGGAATTGAGCAGCATCAATTCAGGTCAGTCAGATCAAAGCAGACAAGATGAAAACACACTTATTCTGCTGGTGTTGTGGCTAATGTGTTTCCCCGACACAAGACGCCAGAATAAATCAGGCGCACGGGAGCCTCGCAGTGCATCTCCGCAGCTGACACTGGAGAGCTTGTGTGGCCCTTTTTTCAAATGATCATTCAGAGTTTTAAGACAAATAGCTTAAGATGTCACTTGGAAGCTATTTCATGTCTGGCCTGCTCCTCTTGTGCTTTCTCAGTGTGGCACTTTGGGCTGGAAAAGTGGCGCAAAGAATATTCTTTGGAATGCCATCTCGTTTTCTTCCAGGGTGGGACTGGGGAGCAGCCGGGCATAGTATGGGAGGAGTAATGGTCACACATAGCAGCAAAAGAGATAAGAAACCTGCAAGCGAACACACAAGCACACAGCGCGGCCGTACCCATACTTTGTAATGCTAGGCAGGCCGCTGAAACAGGATAACGGAGCTGTTATGCCCTCATATGTAGGTCACATATTTCTTACGGGATCATATTTTTGTTAAATCTCAGTGTGCACAATACTTCTCCATTAAACAGGCAGAGTTTAAAAAGAACTATCCATTAATGCGTAGTCAAGTCATCTCCCAAGACTCACTGAAACAATTGTAGAGGTCTAATGTGTGCTAACACTTCATTTCACATTTTCTGGAAATATTTTATTTTATGCATCACTGAATGTGCATTAGTTCTATTTGTACAGTAGGACAGCACTTTTGTTTCTTCAGTCCATATGTTGGGAGGGTTGGGTCCCTTATGCAAAAAAGTCCAATTTTTGACATAAAATTAAAAGTCACCATATAAGACCTTGAAGCTATCATAGTTTTTCCTTAAGTACTCTGTTCAAAAGATGACTTAGTTACGCCATCTGATCAGAACTGTTTGAGTGTCCGTGAGATGTCACACTATAATGGCAGGGTTAAGCTCTGACTAACCTTGGTTAGGTGAACACCCTGGGATCAACTTTAATGCACTGGCTTTGTACCACGCTGCAGGCAGGTGCCAAGTATTTTATTATTTGCAGCTTGAGCTATTTGGTGGGCAGGGTGCATTGAAGAACACTCTCATTTAATGAAATGTAGTATTCATCCGAAAAAAGTAATCATTTTGGTGCCCCCTTCTCCACCTTGTGCTCCGGTGCGAGCCCACCCCTCACACTTGCCTAGTTATGCTGCAATTATTCTTTATTCCCCCCATTCAACTTTTCCAAAGCACATTTCACACCCCACCTCAGCCCACAGAGTACCGATTCCATCCACCACCCAGGTCTGCCAGCAATTCATAAATATCCTTTACTGTATTAAGGATTACATTAAATGCAGTGAGCAGCATTCAGGTTGTACCAAAGAGCAATGCACCTGCTGTGTGAGGTGACGGAGGAGAGAGAGATAACAGGTAACGGGAGGTGGAGGAAGCCTTGTCGCTCGCTTGTCAAAGAGAAGTGTTTAATCAGGTTTCTGAACCAGGTGGGTGAGGTCACCCCTCACAGACTCATTACATCTGAATGAGACGCAGCACAAGGATGGATGGGCACAATCTCTCTGAGTCATCTTCCTCGCATCCATCTCGCAACGTGCGCTGGAGCAGCAAGGGACAGGTCACTCGTGTGCACTGCAAACATACACACACACACACACACACACACACCATACCAGTGGCATGGCAGGAGACAGAAGATGACTTTCTTTTTTTACACAGAGACACGTATATCCATGCACGCACAACATATGCCTGCACAGCGTGAAGCACAACATGATACACACATACATGATCACACACAATTGCACGCACACACACTCGAAACATGTCACCACAAGGACGGCAGGAGTCTTTCTCTTGGCCTGTGTTTTTCACTCCCTCACACAGATACACACACACACAGCGCCAGGTTCACAGGCCCATATCCCATGGATGACGCGGTGGCCAGATGACCAGCTCTCGTGGCCCTGCACACACGCTGACTCTGATGCCATGGCCCAATAGAGAGGATCTGGATGAGCAGCTGGGACCCCTTGGCCCTATTCTTGCTCGTGTCATCATGGCTCCCACCGCCAGCGGCGAGGTGAATGGAAAGGTTCAAGGGTCAAAACGTTGCTGCCTATTCGCCAACCTCGCAGCACAAGTTTTTCAAATTAGATTTTCACACTGAATTTTTACTCCTTTTTTTAACTGAACAGCCATAATAAAAACCATTACGTCTAGCCTATCAGGTCAAAGTTGTTCATTTTCGCTGGCCCAAATTCCACTCTAATTCCAGTACATTTTCAGGTATAATTGTATGACCACAGACAAATTCCCTGTATGTATAACAGTACTTGGCCAAATAAATCTGATTCTAATTCTGATTCTCATGACAGCGGGCAAAGGAAGTACTGAAAGAAAAAGAATATTGTGTACATGGTAATGAAAATGTACATGAAAATAATGTGTAGTAGCTTTTTCAAGACTACAACTGCTATTCCCTTAGAAAAAACCTTATAGTCCAGGTTTCTTACCCTCAGACTCCGTGCTAGAATTGTATTGGCTGTGAATTTGGTAGCAGAGTGTGCAAATGAACAGTTATGGCACTTACTGAGTCCCCTGAGCAGTATGACTACCTCCCCTTCAACCTGCTTCTCGAGCGCCGTCAGTACGGCGGGTATGGAGGTGTACCTGTCCAGGTGACCTGCTTCGGACACAGGTCCCAAAGGATGACAAACGTACTGTTTGTGTCTGCACTGTGGTCCACAGTCCCCTATATTGTTTCCCCACAGCTATTATGGACTTAACGTTTATTTTCTTGCAAAACATAGTTGAAAATGAACCAGTTTTTATTTTTGCCCTTTAATGAGTCTCTGTCAGTGAACCCTGCTGCAGCCAGAGGAAAACATCTCTCTTTTCTGCATCAGTGGGAGTGGCTGTTGTCAGGCAATTGAAGTATGAGAATGGCCCCGAAGGCGAACCCCTACCAGCTGCCGATTCGTGCCTAAAATGTAACATCTGCAGATGGCTACCACTCTGTAGTCCATTATCCCATCCATCACCTGTGGAGTGCAAGTGTACTCACCAGACTGACACTATCAGGCTTAATGCCAGGAGAGGCCAGCTTGCTCCCTGAGACTCTCCTCTGGGTGTGAGTAACACTGGATTGCTTGATGTCTCTGGTGGGATTTGCCCAAAAAAATCATGAGTTGCAGTTAAGAGCCAGGACTGGACTTGGCGTTCACCAGCTGCAAAGACAGCTTCTTCGGGGAAACACGTGCCGCTCCATATTAGTGCCACAACCGCATTTCCACAAATGTGCAAATATGCTCAAGTTGCGGTTCGATTTCTTCTGCTCTCCTACAAAATGTGGATGTTGATAGGATTTGAAAGACAACTATAAGCTTTGCGTCATTATTCTGATCTTTCCATGGTCTAAATTCTGAGCAGGGCTTATTATGGAACAGGGAAGTTAATAGGAAAATACCACACCTCTGCCTAAATCAACAGTCCAAGTCTAATCTAACCCCATCCTACCTTTCTGTATGAATTACACAGGACATGCAAAGCAGGTACTTTTGGATTTACATTTATTTATACAGAGACTTACCGGAAAATCAAAAAATTCAAAGGCTGCTGGGAACACCGGCTAATAAACAACAGTGCCAGTGTTCATGTATTAATACAAACACAGATGTGCCAGGAAAGGAAGGAAAGAGCAAAGACCTATCAGCTCTCTCATCACGGGCACACAAGTATAACTTAATCCACTGGCAATTGTGTGTGTGAGTGCCAGTAATTGCTGCAGTGTTATGTTGGGTTGTACGACTCAGTGGCCCCCATGTGACAGCTCACAGAGCTGTTTAAAGACCCCGCCTGAGGCATCTGCGGCATGCAGGGGCACTGCGGGCCAGGGTGTAAAGTGGCCAGAAAGCCTGACTTGTGGTAACAGGGTTGTTGGCTTGAGTTCCATGAACAGAACCACAGCTGTACCCTTGAGCAAGGAGCTTAACCTCAGATGTTTCGGGGAATGTGGAGCTGAATGTATGGGAAGTTTACATGTAATCAATAGAAATATCACTCAACCTGGATTTAAACTTAATGTAATACAAAAATGGGACCAGGGGAATAACCCCGAAAAATAGGCTATGGTCCTCTGGCACTGAGATGACATGGAGCCGTGGGAGGAGCGGACAGCGGCAGCGTGATGGATGTCAGGAGAATGGTACACCCCCCAGCGCCCCTGTCCCCCCACCACAGCCTCCAACCCCTTCTCCTCCATCAGCCTCTGACAGTAATTTGACAGCCTCAGTGCTGCCAGATTTGAAGGAGGCAGAGTAAGTGATGGCCAGGCCATTGGTGTCTGCCAGCATGCTTTGAGGCTGGCGGTGTGATCAGGGATTTGTGATTGGGTCGGGGATGAGGGGGCGGCACTCGTCCTGAGGTGTGGGGCTATTTGTGGGATTGTGCAGGATGCTCTCAGAAGGCCTCACCTGCTCAAATGATACCTAACGGTGTGGCTCCACCTGCAGGAGGCACCATACCATCAGAAATTTGTCACTTGTTTTCTCATTAGCGAGAGAAGTAACATTTCTCCTCTCACATTATGTACAATATTTCTTGTTAGGGAAGGGAAAGACATGATGCCGGTAAGGAGAGAGCAGGGCCATGAACATAAGATGCAGGTTTTCATCACAGCTAAAGTAACAGGTAGGGTTGTTTGCGGGATATCTACTCTTGACAGGGTGTAAATTTCCACACCATGCTGAGCAGGAGCATATGTGGCTTTGGAAAGCAGGAAAGGTGTTGGAACAGCTGCCCGTTTCAAGGGAACTGGCTGGTGCCCCTATGACAGACAGCTGCACAAAGCCAGCAGCTCTGCACAAAATTCTACAGGGGCCTGCTGCCTCTCATGCCTCCTGATCAACCACAAAGCATTGGCCATGCTAAATGGGTTTCTAGTGAGCAGTCAATATGACACCGGTCCATCCCAAATCCTCTGTCTCTCCTTCTGACACCAAATAGCTTTTGCAAATAGAAAATTATATATATATATATATAATTTATATTTATATATATATATATATATATATATATATATATAGGTATATAATATTGCATATATATATATATATATTTATCTATTTGTCATTGTCTCCCACATACAAGGACTTAACCCTTTTTTCAAAGGCTAAAAATCTAAGGACATTCCTAGTGCTCAAATAACACAGCTTTCAACACAATTAAAAATAAATCCAAAACATGATTTCCAGCACTTTAAAAAGAAATGACAAACAAGAAAAAGCCTAGGGCACCTCAAAAGATACAGACAGTTAAATCCTGGCAGAACTCTTGCCGCACACTTACAACAGAAAGAAAATCGGAGTGCATAGATCCACAGGATTTATAAAACAATATTTTAAAAAAAAGAAAACGTTTAAACCGCTTACCAATGAAAACACAGCAGACAGCAGGGGGATTGTCNATATATATATATATATATATATATATATATATATATTTATTTATTTTTTTTATATATATATATATTTTTTTTTTTTTTTTTTTTTTTTTGCAAATCCTCAACATTTGCAGTGTAACTTATTCTTCATAACATATCGTCACCAGGAGCCGTTGCCCTCTGACATACATCATGAAGGAAGGAAACTGTGCTGGGTGTAATGGATGGAAGCTTGGGTGGAGCAGACACATCTTTCCCAGGACAGCAAGAAGAGTACAGGAAGATACTCAAAGGCCCCCCCATGGAGAGAAGGAATGACAGAAGCCACACACATACACACACACACACAGAAAGAGAGAAAAGGACATACAGCCTCTGCCCACATTAACCAGTCAGACAGAGCCAAGACACAAACCTTCTAGTATTCCAGAGAGATGTGGTTGTGGTGATGGTGGGTGGAGGCGAGACCAAGAGAAGGAAACTGAATGAGCCCGGGGAAGCTGGGGGACACATCCTGCTGGTTGTCACATTTCTTGTCTTTGATGTGCGACTAATCTGCGTCTCCGGGCCCTTGGATCCAGTCGCCCTGCCCCCAGGCTGCCGCAGCTGCTCCAGCATTGGTTTATAGCTCCATGCACGATGCTGCTCATAGGGCCACGCCCCCTCATCTGGGCTGCCACTCACACACTTCTCTGTCTTTCGGCATCTGAGCAACTCCATCTCTCACTCCAGGGAGGTCTGATGTGTTCATTAGCTCCGTTCTGACCAAGCTCTTGTCATAATGTCATAATATTTCATTTCCCAGCATCACTGTATGCCTTTGCTGTCTGGCCCTGACAAAAGTTGAGTTAAGCACGTAATAAAGCAGGAATTTGTCAGTTGCGTGGCGGACCAGTATTTTTCTTTTCCCCCAAAATTAGGTCAGGTGTACCTCTGTGCCCCATTTGCGACTGATCCACTTCTTCGAGGAGACCAACGTGTCGGTCCTCTTTCTTCAGTGAGGCCTGTTCATTTGTGCCACTTGCATCACATTCTGCTTCTGCAGCTCTTGTGCAAGCTGATTTGGTGGCAAGCTGGTTAGGTGATCAGGCTCGTGGGGTTGTGTATCATCCTCCTCTACCTCCTCCTCCCTTGAGTTCAAGACCCAGCTGCCAAATGAGGGAGATTAGACCCCAGAAGTGCTCAGGAAGGCAGGCGGTGGTCCTCGCAGTTGCTGGCAAAGACGTAATAAAGATGGGCGATTGTAATATTTAAAAAATGTAAAGGTCAAAGGGACAAGTCTCCTCCTTGTACGCGAGTCTCAGCAGTCCTTCTTAATGTGAGCCATTAATTTGCCCTCGTGCTCTATCTGCTCTTAGTGACCCCCTTTGCCTGTCATGTGTGGTAGATTACATTCTCCTAAAATTACGTTTTTTTTTTTCCCTCCCTCTCTCATGTTTGAACGATTTGTACTGAAACAAGGCGTTAAGAGTGCAGAGAATTTTGGATAACCGAAAAGTATCAGAGCCGTAATATTCAGGTTACTCTGTGGGGTTTTTTTGCATTCCTGTGTGTGTGTGTGTGTGTGTGTGTGTGTGTGTGTGTGTGTGAGATCCATGCCTTGAAATAAAGGTATGAGCCCCCCTCCTCCTTTGTGGTAGGGCACAGCTCCTATCTGCCTGAGTTTTCATTTCCATATAATTGAATTCTGGCCCGTCCCCATCTGTGGGCTATATTTGGTGGAGCTGGGAGCAGCTCCTGTACCGCTGCACCCCCTGTGCAGATTCGGGCAGCCCAGCTACCGAGCCGGAGAGGAGCACATGGCCGTCTCGGCGGATATCGCTTCTAATTACTGTGTTTATTGGAAATTAAAGATATGCCTACTAATGAAACGTGGCAGTATTACCTCCAATGCAGTGCCATTAATTCTGGCCCATCTTATGTTGTGTCTTGGAGGAGGGAGAGAGGGAGGCAGGGCGGGGACTGGGGGGAGATATGCGCATTAGCATAAATATGAATTTTAGTCAGCTGGAAAGCACTCGAATGAAGAAAATAATGAAAACGTTGTCTTTTCATTTCCTCCCGTAATTTCGGAATCGTGATGAATAAATAAGTCATGGTGGAGGGATGGGGGGGGGTGTCTGTGGACAGGGGAGCTCTGCAGCAAGAGTAGGACAGGGAGAAACCTGTGGAGCAGACACATCTTTCTGTGGGACATAGACGTTTGCAGGGAATCTTGACTCGGACCACCAGTTACAGTTAGCGGTTATGGTCGATGCGGTCACACCCACATCCAGCTGCAATGAGACCACGTTTGCCTGGTGGGTGGCAATGCTCCGCACTGGAGCAACTTGGCCCGTCATCAGAAAATCACAAGCTCACGTTCTAAGTTGGGACCCCTTTTAGCACCCTTGGGAGCAGAGCTTAGCTTTCATACCCTTTTTTCACGGTGCAAAAGTGCTTGAGTAAGAAAAATGTCTGCACACATGCACATAGCACACATGGGTAACTGAGTAAAATGTGTCGGATTTCAGATAAGTGTCTGTCATGTCCTTTTGTGTAAAAGCATTTGTTAGGAAAGTAATCATTTTTACCCTTGCGGAGAACAATGTGACTTTATTATAGCCTTCTTGTTTATTTTCACCCCATTTGGACCTTTTGAACGCTTTCTGCAGTAGTCAGCTTGCAACAACCAAATGAAATACGCTGGTGTTACCGTGTTTGGCAGCTTTAGCATTGGGAGCCTCATCTGGGCAAACGTCTGCATTTACCATTAGCTCAGCTGCTGGCCGCTTCTGTTGTGAGGGAAGGATAAAGCACACACGCGGCCCGTTGTCTCCATTTGATTTCTGTACCCACAGTAGCATAAACAATATTGAAATTAGAGCGCTTTTAGCTATCGTCTGCAGTCATTTGTCATAGTAATCATTCCCATTTGAGTTAGGAGTCGGGAGCGGCTCCGTGATGTCCAGGCAAGCTGGGGGGGGGGGGGGGTATTTGAAGGAGCTCAGCAGTACATCATGCCACACATTCTTTTTGAGTTTTGCAACCCTGGTGTTTGAGCGCTTCTAGTTCCCCTCATCCGAACATGCGTTTGAGTAGCAGGCAGCATCATACACAGCCATGGGAGACATGAGCTGGCCATCGGCACGGAAGAAGGTGTGCCACACTTTCCTAAAATACACCCCCTTAATCTCAGGGGGTGCCGGTGTTTACCAGAGAGTTCAGTAAGAGAAAACCTGGTCTGGAGGACGTTGGTGGCTTACACTGTAGTACTGCTGGAGGCCCACAAGGGAGGCCCTTACTCCCCAGCAGTTGCCCACACATTTGTCATCACTCCCAATATTAAACTCATTTCAAGACTGATTTCATTGTCTTGGTGGAGTTTGGAGACCGGGGGTAATACTATAATAACAGATATCCAATTTAATAAGTAATAACTGGATTTACTAACATCTGAGGAGAAATGTTATCCTCAATTATTTATTTAATGAAATCTTAAAAAGTTGCCTATATGTAAATGATTAACAATCTTAAGTTTGCAATAAATCTCATGACAGATTTGCTAGAAAGTGGCAAAACCAATAAATTTATTAAACTCATAGTCGCTCCCACCAGGGGGCTGATTTGATGTGTTGTGCGTGATAAAATCATTAACGGATTGATTGTTACAGTAGAGGGAATTTTCAGAAAAGAGCATTTGAATGCTGTGGGCTAGAATGGGGCGTCGAAGCTCTCCACACCCACGGCTGTCAGTCAATCCATAGACGAAAGCTGTCCATAAATCAGAAAGGGCAGGGCATGTGTCGGGATGGATCTGTTGTCACGGCAGTCTACAAGCTCCCAGTTCCCTCATCCATCTCTCCTGACTGGCCTGGCCTTGGCAGCTCATTTGTGGTGAGGATTGACAAAGAGCCATAAGTGTGGTCACAGCAAGGTATACAGCTCTAGGTGCACTGCTGTCCACTTGTGTCCAACACATCTCCAATAAGGTTTTCTTTCAACGTTTTCACACGTCTGTTGTAAAATAACTTCTTTTAGTTCGCATATTCTTCTCACCAGAGACTACTGTTGTCTACTTTCATTTCTTTATTTAATATTTCCACTTTCATTTAGGTTCATGGTGGATCAGTGCCTAGCCTATGAAGCATAGTACATGAGGCAAGGTACGCCTTGGAGTGGACTCCAGGACGTTGAGAGTAATAACACTCTCCCTCCTTCCCTCACACACACACACACACTATAGGTAATGGAAAGTCACCGTCTTTGAAGTGTTGGAGGAAACCAAAGCACCCTGGAGAAACACACACAAACATGGTGAACATGAACAGCCCACACAGACTTATTCAAACCTACCTCCAAACCCAAAGGCTGGGAGCTGTGAGGTACCTGCACTACCCGCTGTGCCACCATGCTGCCCTATATTGCAGTTATCTCTTGATGTTATCTCTTCCGCTTTGCTTCATGCAGCCTTAACCTGCAATTCACAGCCACAAAATGGGGTTCACCACATACCGCAGAACCTTCACCGCAGGAAGAACAGGCTGCTGTCTGCTCAGGGAACTCAGATGAAAGCGACTTCCAGAGCCCCAGACTCTCGAGTCTCTTTTGTGGCAGTCTTAGCCTGCTGTGCCTTGGCATACCTCCTTACCTTCTTTCTTCCAGAAAGCTCACAAACAACTCGGCAGAGTCCCTTGACATTTCCGAGCGCTGTTGCTTGCCCACCCCGACGCCTGCTGTTTTGGACCGATTTCTTAGAGTTTAGGCCACAGCAACCGGATTCCTTAAGGCACATCTTAGGGGTGCACTGAAGGCAAAAAGGGTGGTGGGCTCCTTGGCTCGAGATCCAGCACAGGCTAGCGTACATCTCTGTAATACTTAACTGAACCTTCAGCCTGCTGGTCACATGTCAAGTTCTACAGCACAGCTCTAAGTGATAACTCAGAGACTCCTTTTATAATGCAAAATGGCCACCTATCTTATGAAACAGAAAGACAAAATGAATGGCTGTTATATATATTTTTTGGTGCGCCGCAACATTTCGAAGAATTACATGTTTATGACACAAGGCTCTGCGTAATGCTGAGATGCTTTGGAGAAACATCCCTCGCCGCCCATGAGTTCAGAGCATTGCTGGTTCTAGCAGTGCAGCGGAAGCTACTGGTTTGGCATTGTGGAAGGCTGGCCCATGTGCTGCTTAGTGGGATTGTTTTTAATTGGGTTCTCTGTTTGCCAACCTTTATAAGATAGGCTTACTCAACCGAGGAATAACAGCAATAACAACAAAGAAAGACAATTAATTAGACACTGACGGGATTTGGCGGGCATTTCTTCAGCCAGATACCTTCTCAGTCTGCTCAGGTTCATTCCTCGAGACCGGCTGTCACTCAGGCTGATAAACCTCTCAGCGCAAACCATGTAAGATGGCTAACACTATTAAGAAAATTAAGAATTTTGTGGGCGGTGTAATGATCCACATCTCCAATGCATGACGCATGAAACCGAACCTGAGCTGCAGCGCCAAAAGGCAACGTTTCCACAACCTGATTGACCCCCGCATGGAAGCTACGCAGGGGGCATTGCTTAAGCAAGTGCTCTCTAGTCAGTAAATACAGACCTGAAAGAAATGAATCAGTGGCACCTTAATGCTTTAGCAATCAGCTGCCATTTAGGTTAATAGGCTTTCTGTGGGGCAGAGGCAACTAATGGGCAATTTAGAGGTTCAGGCTTCCACACTAATCCTGCACACTTCTTCAACCTGTTCAGCTGAGGGCCGGTGACCTGGCAGATGCTCTTCCCCGAATGTGCAGTGCGTGTTCTTTACCTGGGTCGCTTCAGATGGCCACGCGGTCGCTCCCGACGGTTGCACTTCACCGTCGAAAGGCTGTGCAACACGTTTTTTTTTAGTTTGGAGTGCTCCGCTAAGCCTTTTCCAGAAGCTCAGCAATCTTTTCAACATCTGAACTCTAGTTTATGAAAAATTAGGTTTGGATTGTCTGTTCTCATTTTCACAAAATAGCATTTGGTTTGCCTCGAGGACCTTCTCACGGGTTCAGTTCTAGAGTTTAAGTCTTGGAGCTTCATGGCAAATCTGCGCAGTTATTAGGGAGCTGAAGTGTTGCCATGAAGCCACCCTTGGTGGGAAAATCTCTAAAGAAAGCTGTGGAACGAGGACCATCGCAGTAATGTCGTTGGTTGATGTGTAACTTGTTGCTTTTTTTTTTTTTTCCTATGCTGAACCGATTCACTCAGTTAAGGTGCAATTCACTCCACTCTGAAGCCCACCTACTCTCCTTGCACTTGTCTCCCTCACTCTCTTTTTGTCCACAAGACATGCTCTTAGCCTGTGACATTTCCGTTTCCCTGGAGATGGAGCATACCCGGCAGTTGCCATGGAAACTCCTTGCTCTACAAGGCACATGGAACCATGGTTTCCCCTCCCCTCTCCCTGCAGATCCAGTGGATGCTCACCTGCTGGTTTCCTGCTAACTGGTCCTCTTTTTCTAAGTCTTCTTCGTTTCGTGTCTTAACTTTTCACCGTTTCCCTTCTCTCTGGCCATAGCCAGCTTATAAGGAATAAGTAGCTGCTGTTACTTCCTCTCAATCATTTGTTCCTTATAATCCAATTATCTTAATCTTAACCAGACCCCCACACACACTCTGAAACGAAAAAGTGAAAATGTGCTGATTCTCTTAAGTCACAGAACACTGCTGAATTTTCTGCTGTTCGGTTTTGCAAGCAGGCATTTGCAGTGACTAAGGGACATCACAACAGGTTGAGAACATCAGTAGACAGACGCGAGCACAGCGTCTGTCGAGCATTAACACACGGCCGCGGCTGTATTTTTGCAACGCACGATCATTGCTGCAGCTTGAAGTTACGACTTGCCATATGATCTTCAACATGTGCTTTGTATAATTGAACGGAGGATAACAAGCATTGAGCGGTTATGAGGGTTGCACTGCAGAGTGCGTGAGTTCGTGCTGCTGAAAGCTATGCGTTACGCTGAGACCAGACGTGCGGCACTCTGGTTGCTGCCTGCGCTTGTGAGCCATCGTGCTGAGAGCAGGGAAACAGGGAATCGAGAGCCTCCTTCCTCCCATCTCAGACCCCATCCCTGTAACACCCAGCTTGGCCCTCCTTCTGCCCCTCCCACTTGCTTTGCCCCCTCATTGAACTTGTTCTGGGCGACTTTGTCAGGCTGTTTGGGGATTAAGACGCTTGACTCCAAGTGCGTCTGCAGAGATGGGGGTCTGCCGCGTTTCTCTCTGGTGGAGCATTCACCCTCCTCTCTTTGAACTTTCTCCAGGGTAGTGGCACCACCTTTTCCTCCCTGCTCCAGCACAATTTCCATGTCACGTATGAGGAGAGGGAATAATCTGTGTTGAGCAGGTGCAAAACTAATTTCACTTGAAACTCGCGTTCAAATCACTTTTTCTCGGGGCTAAAGTTGAAGACTCCGACCCGTTTTAAAGCGAAAGCTGGCTATGTTGTAGGTAAAACCCTGAAGTTGAAGATAGGCAGCACTAAAATACTGAAATGGATCTTGCATTACTGCACTGGTAAATCAGAATTGAATCTCTATAACATACAGGATCGACATGAACGTCAAAGGAACGCAGATTCTCACCCTTGTGTTCCTGTGACTGAGCAGTGCCTCTTCGCAAGTCAGCTCCAAGCTGAAAGTTTGTATTCCTGCCATATTTTTGAGGTCTTGTAAGGCTGGAGAAGTCAGTACTGGTTTGAAATTAATTTCACTCATATCTTGTATGTTATTTTTCATATGTATATCATTGATCTGACATTTTTTCATAAAATGATTTATGGAGTTAAGGTAAGTATATGAAGCTACTTACCAAACTCATTCATTTACACAGCTAGTTCATTTTTACTGGGATAATTCATGGTAAATTCCTTGAACAAGGATGCTACAGCAGGAGCAGGCATTTGAACCCAGGGCCATCCAGATGGCAAGGTGACCGCAGTAATCGCAACACCGCCTGCTGCTTATTGGTAGTGACAAAAACGGCTGTTTTGAGGGCAGCAGTGCATGAGCAATACCAAGAAAACCGCTCAAGCATCCTTATTCCTCTCTGCAACCTGACGGGTACGGATGCCCAGGCGTACCTCATTCCAAGTCCACCGCAGACCCTCTGTTATGTGTACCATTGCCCCTCAGGCATCCAGCACCCACATCTCACCAGCGCCACAGATTAAACAAATAACTTGCAAGTTGTCGTCTACCTCCAGCTCACCGTTTGAATACCCTAAATCACAAGTCTTCCCCAACCCGAATCACCAACGAACCAGAAAATTCTACAGCATCCCACCTTACACGACACCAAGGTGCACACGTTCCAGGCAGTGTCCCGCTGGTTCACTCAATTCCGAAGATGATCCTTTGTTTCAGGCCACCACACGGCCTTAAGCACGGCTGCGGTGAGCTCAGCGTCACCACCTCCCACTCAACGCACCTTTGCAACTTCCAACCTTCTACGCAGACACCGAAAACCACCTTAGACAGAGGAGTCGGACCTGCGATTGAGCAGAAATAAAAATAATTTCCCTCTGTGCGTTTTGCATTCAATGTCTAATTTGAGTCTGGTGATCAATAGCAAAACCAGCAACATTTATGCGAGCGTTAAAAAGAGCAATGATGGCTCAGTAGTTTGATTTCACTTTCGGCTGTGCTACATTCATCTGGGCAGCACCCCAGCGGCTGGCTGCTGTGGCAGGTTCATCTGTCGCTCAGTGTTTTTTTTTCCATCAGAAACACACACCGCGGCGTCCAAGAGCACTGAGTCTGACAGCCCCATCACGCAAACCGCACGCAACAGCGGGCCATCGGAATCTTTTCACTGAGCATCGCGTCTCGGCCCACACTCGCCACGACCTATTTGTCATGTCGCTGTATCTCTCCTCCCAAATAAACACAAACAAATCCCGTTTTCATCGGTGAAAAAAGACACAGAGTGGCTACATAAAGCAACCGTCGCAGATAACAACGTTCCATAAATCTGCCCTTGATATCACTGGGGAGATTTTCCGGAACTTTCAGCTAACGTACACGCGCGTGAAGATCTGCATTGACGATAATGACAGTGATCAGGTATCGTGGTGCACCTGGCAGGCCTTCGAATTCTGTGGAAGAGGGGGGTACTGGGGGAAATCATCGCGCCCCAATTATTTGCCAGCGTGCGGCCGGGGGTCACAGGGGAAAGCTGGGAGTCTGAGCGGTGTTATTTGCCTAATGGCTTGTGTCCCCGATGGGGGCATTGCAGCACTGGCATCACATGGTATGCCCTTGCACCTCCATGCCACATCCCACAGTGGTGCCATGCTGGCGCTGTTGTGTGGGAGAAAGAGTTGGACCAGTACAGGAACGTCAGCAAGTCCACTCCTTTTGTTGTCGGAGACCCTGTTAAACATAGGAATGTGCACTGTACTGTACGTACCCAAGTGTAATACTGTAAGCTACTCTGCGCAGCCGATTCCCGAATAAACGTCTCTGCCACGCCAATTAAAAACGCTGTAGACAATGCTGAGCTGCCTCTTGCAATGCCTCTGCCGGTAGGGAGGAGGTGGGAGCTCATCCTCCCCCGTTGCTTCAAGTAACAAGCCACACGGGTACGGGTTCCGGCGCCGTTCATGGCTCACGGCGGGTGGGTGACCAAGGGGAGGAAGATGAGAAGTGGTTACCTTGCAGGCGCAGCCACAACTAGCTCTGGTGATCAGCTGTGCTGCTGTTGGACGCGGTCACCGCATAGGGTGGCCAGACACAGCAACAGAACTATAGATTGTCAAAAGGTGTTTGTAAAAAAGTCATTCACTATAGCATTTAGGAACTTTGCTGTTAACCCAAGGACCTCACATTTTTACTATTTTCGTAGCTCCACATCCAGTTGGTGCAAAGTTGAAAGCCCTGGGCAGCAGAGCCCCTCCTCAGGCTTTATGTGGCAAACAGTCTGGTTATAAATATGTGTGCGTCTAATAAAAAAATATACATCCCACAAAGAAACAGCCACCTACGCATTTGCAGCACTTCACCATGATTTCTGTATCGTAGCACCGCACCACTTAATAGCTGTAGATGGCAGCTCAGCCTGACCTTTATGGATTTCTGCATTCCCATGTGATCTCCCGAGGTCAGATTTCATGCTTTGTTTTTGCATCTCTTCTCCAGGTGATGCTTATTTCATGCTGAGTAACAGCCCTGACACTTTCTGGGTGCTCAACACATACACACATACACACACTCACAAATGCACAAGTGCAAGCGTTCCCTGCCAGGTCTGATGCAAGTCAATGCAATGGCACCCACAGTCCTGCAGCTCCAGCTCACGTTTTTTTTTTTTTTTCTTTTCTTTTCTTTTTCTTTTCCTTCCCTTTTTCCAATGCAGCTGCAGAAAAACATTACGTAAGAGTCAAAGCGCTTCTGATGCAGTTTGCTTACTCTCATTGTTTGGTCCTTCCAACTGCTATTATGAAAAAACAAATTCATTATACAAAAATCATTTCAAATGCAGTTAGGATCTCTTTTAAGCAAAACATGGTTTTCTAGTGATCGAATCATTTGGTGTTTTTCACCCCAAGAGGAGAAAATATGGAGAAACTTGGATCTGTTATGTGTTTGCAGGTATCTCCGTGGAGAAGGAATAGGCCTTGCATGTGTGGATCAATCTGACATTAAGTGTCATAAGGTTTGAAAATCAGTGTTTCTGCTAAGCTTACTGCTCTTCTGCTCTGACACCGTCCACGTGACACTGTGAAACCTCTCAGCACTATGAGAACGCTGATGGGTGGGAGTCAGAGCAGAAGCACGGAGATTTGTTCCATGATGTGACTCATTCGTAATCTGAGAGGAACTGAAATTGTGAGGCGAGCTTGAGGAGATGGTGAGTGAGAGAAAGAGAGGGATAGATGGAAGGAACCTGGCCGTTACGAAAGTCCCAGCACACAGACCCTCTTCTGGGCCCTGAAAACGAAGCTTATTACAAGTTCCCAAAACCAGGACGTGCAAGCGTCGGCACGACACGCTCTTACGCAAAGGTAAACATGGTTACACACTCGCAGGCGCTGTTCAGAATCTCACTTGGTATTTTGGTGTTTTGTGTTCTGGTTAATAAAAATCTTGCAACAGTGAGATCAAACAGTCCAGTGCTGTCGCTTCTTCCAGGCACCCATAGTGTTGTGGTGCCACAGAACTGGTTTACTGGTTCAGAAGATTCTGTGTTTTTCTACTGCAAATATGCAGACGTGCTTTCACCTGCCCACATTGCATGTATGTACACATATGAACTGTGCAGTTCTATTTACCTCCTTCGAGTCCCAGAAGGGCTGTTGTGTACATTTGTGTAGGAGCAAGACTACAGGGTGGGTGTCTCTCTCTCTCTCTCTCTCTCTCTCTCTCTCTCTCTCTCTCTCTCTCGCCTTGTTGCATTTGTCTGATCTCATCTCCTTCACATCCTCCCCTGCTTCTCCCTTGCTGTGCCTGGGGAGTAATTAAATCACGCCGCGCCTCCCTAGAAGATACACAAACACACACAGTCATGCACCCTCTCAACATGTCCCCATGCACCAGCCCTCCATCCCTGTTTAAAAAAGAAAAAAGCCCACCAAAAGTGTCAGTGATGGTGTTTGTTGAAAACCTTCAAACCTTATAGAAACATCTTAGCACAACGCTGTTTGACCACAGGCCACATTTCTGACCTGAAATGTTTTTTTTACATGCGGAACGGAGATGGAGAGCGGGCAACCTTGCAAAGGCTTGTTACACCAATGCACTTGGGCGCAGATTAAATGAGGAACCCGGAGGCAGTACGTAAATTAATATGAACTAGAGAGACATTAGCCACCGTGCTTTGAGTCACTGCGACATGTGGGCTGCAAAAATGGCTGAAGTGTGTTGGATTTCAGCTTGCTTAGGTGTTAACTTCACAGCACATTCATTAGCAAGTTAAGCAAAAGCGATTCCAGCTTGACAGTTGGCATTTCAGGACCAGGGGCAGTTGGTGGCCTTCCCCGCAGGGGCCTGTAGAAGTGAAAGCTAGTGCCGGCCACCCAGGGGATTTGGGACAGCGGGCCTTTTCAGGACCAGGGTCACTGGCGCTGAAATATCCGTTTACGGTTGGGAGCCTCTTGGGTTTGTTTGGAGTCTTTTCTAATATAAAGTCGGCCAACACTTTTTTTATGTATCTGCCATCTTGTGTTCTCTTCCTGTGTCCTTGAGAGTGGATGGTGGTCGCTCACCAGGCATGAACACTGTCCCCAGGCCCAGGGTGATGGTAGGTGCCCTGGGGAGCCAGGGGTCCACGTGGAGCAGAGGTTTATTACCACAGAGCTAACAGCATTCTGCAGGGTCTGCTACAACAAACGCGGTCTGCTTTAAACGTTGCATTTTCCGCAGTGCTAAATGTCACATTTCTTCAGGCTTCTTATTGCTGACATTACTTTTGGTTTATGTGTGCTGGTAATTCAGAAACGCGTCCAAACCGGCCTATTGAAATTCACATTATTTCTTCCTACTGGGGCATTAAATGGTCTTAAATATAGACTGAGAGCAGCGTGACGGTGGTGTCGCGGGACGCAGCTGTGCCGCAGGTATGCGGTTTCCTGGGGCAAATGTGTGCATGACAGCTAAGATGTGGTATTTGGTGCTTGCATGTATAAATCTGTAGCAACGCAACGCTTGGTCGAGATCCGCAGGGAATCGCGCTCCTCTTTTTCACATGTTTTTCAGACCTTCCTCTGCTAATGTTAGAATTACTGCTATTAGAGCTCGGGGAGGACACCAGTGACCCTTCCGCGACGTGCACCCTTAAGTGTTCTCGATTCATGGATGTGACTCTACCGCACACCCGAAAACTATCTGTTCTCTGTTTACGAGAGCGCAGCGGATGATATTTGAGTTATCAATGTTTGAACAATCTGGGGTTTACAAAGGAACATTTTTTGTTCCCCTCATAAAGATTCAGTACCAAATCTGAGTAATGGGCGCAGTGTATTGACATAGACGTCAGCCATTTTTTATTACCTAAATCTAACATTATTGTACAGGAAAATAATATGGCACTTGATCTTTTCTTAATTAAATTGGGGAGATCTGGTTATGAATCTCACTGTTATTCATAAGCACTTTTGCCCAAAGGGACAGGCTGTATAAACATCCATCAGGCTAAGCAGAGTAACGCAATTTATTTGCCAATTGAATAATCGGTTATTGCGCCCTCGCTAAACTGTTGAAGATTTGTTGAGAGCAGATTTCTGTTGAGTTTATTTTATTAGATAACATTATTTTGGGCCTGCATATTTTAAGCTAAGATGTGGACTACTTTTTACAAGGGTACTGCATAATAAAAACAATAATGTAGAATAATGAGAAGTATTTTGTCTGTCATTAGAACAGCACAAGAGATCGATCGTTGAGGCGGCGAAAGCTGTTAGTTTAGCTCTGGGAGCAAAGATTAAAATGTACAATATTTGCTGCTTTTCCATGCGGAAGAACCCGAAGGAACTGGTTCGACTGAAGTGCTCCTTGTTTGGTCGCCGAGGACCTGACCACATGCAGCCGCCGATGTCTTAAAAAATATATATTGGCCACAAAAATACCATATGCCATGTGAGCAAACACAGCCCTGAAAGCCTTGGACCCCTGCGGAATTCCTTAGACAAATCGTACTGTAAGCGTGGGTTTCAGTGACCTGTACACGTAGCAGTTTACTGTACTGTACTCAGGAACTCATATGTTTGCATAGGTTTCCTGATCTCTTATTTGATTCTTTTTCTTTCATTGAGCATTTTCATTTTCCCCTCCCTTACCAGTATTAAGCAAAATCAGGTTTGACAAATATTATGGAAACATAAGCAAAAACTTATTTTATTTCCCAGTTGTGTACTTCTATTTATATGACTGCAATCTGCTTTTGCTGGAAGAGCCATCCTCAGCATTTAAAATATGCATTTCGTATCACAAATATCACCTTTGCTCGTTGGAAATATGTGGAAATGTAGAACATATATTAGAAATGTGGACTAGATTGTGGATTAGTAGTTAAAGAAAATGGATGGATGGATCTATGTATGCTTTATATACACATATGTACATATATGTATATTATAGTCACAATATATCAATGTAATATTCAAATAATATACATGTATACGTGTGTGTATACATGTGTATAGCACAGATTATATATTAAAAAATGTGGAATACACAGTGGATTACACGTGGATGGACATATGCATATATATATATATATATATATATATATATATATATATATATATATATATATATATATATGTGCATTAATATTGTATTATATGTATTATTTATTATATATGTATGTATGTATGTATATATATATAATAAATAATACATATAATACAATATTAATGCACATATATTTTATATATATATATAATAAATAATACACATAGTACACACACATACACACAAACAGAGTCCAGAATCCGTTACCCGTCACAGTCAAAGACATGATTTATTGTGTGCTCCTCGCTTGTGCGGTTCCTCTTTGTTACCAGAAAACTCTGACCCCATCCAGCCGCCAGGCCATATGTGCCAGGGAGATTCTTAATCTCAGTGGACAGTAGCTGTAAGAACTCATTTCCACAGCACAAGAAGAGGCGGAGGTGGCACTGGTCCGCAACCCTGCCATCTCTACCTCAGCCAAGGAGTGTTTGCTATAGCCACTGCTATAAAAAAAACCCTCCTGGGCTTTTAAGGGATCTTTAGCATTAGTGTATGGCCTTTTCCTTTAGGAGAAGGAGGGAGAGTACAGGGAACCCTCCTGTGATGTATGACACTGTTTCTAAAAAAAAGATGAGGAGTATGTTTTAAAATGATGTACAAAAAATACAGTTCATGAACTCCCCTGTGCTTCTGGTGCTCAGTACTTGGGTGCTGGATGTGTGGTGACCCTAACGTGCAAACTCTGCAGCTCCTGCTTAATCCTGATTTTAATGCCAGCCTTGCCCGAGGCTCTGTTCTTCACTATGAAAGGATTACGGCTGCAGCTGAGTCCCACAAGGCAGCGGCAAGCGCCGGTGCATCTCAGCGCTCTCCAAGATTAACATATGTAAAGACACAGGGCTTCTGCTTTCCTCTTCACTCTTACCTCTCTGGCAACGGTGAAGTCGCCGGGCTGTGCTGACAGACGCCGGGGTGATGATGTGTCCTGTCTGCCCCAAACTTCGGTGTAGTGACTTCGAACGTGGCTGCATTCTTAAATACAACCAACATTTATTTTAATTTGTATTAGTTTTTTTGTAACCCAGTTTGATCTCTCAAGAGTGAAAGAGATTATTTCCGATGATAAAAAGTGGAATGCCGATGGAGAGGAATACATTGGTTTGGAGTTCATCCTGAGGTCAAAAATTTGGAAAATTTGACTATTTACTAAATCCATTGATTTTTTTTTTTTTATGCTTATTGAGGTTACACAGAGGCCACTGTTCTATCAGCAAGGAAAAAAAATCTATAAATACTTGTAAAAAAACTTTAGGGATATTTTCATAGGAATATACATGAATGTAAGGAAGGGAAATAGAACAAGAGGACACGAGCTGCTGTTTTTCTTTGAGGCTGAGTACAGAGAAGAAAAGGGAGAGCGGAAACTCTATTGCCACAATTTAAAGAAATTACAAGGATGTTCCAAGGAGAATATGTGAGCTAGAAGTGCCAGCTCTTCTCTCAGAACATAAACTTACATTGTTACTGTTGTACTTTAAATTGTATTCCTCATGCTGGATGCCTACTAAAGCAAAGTTTCCTACCTGCTCCATTAAACCTCAGGTGGATTCACTGTGGGTTCAGCTGTTCTAAAGTAAATTCACTACCATCCAGGAAGGGGCTGCCTCTGGTCAAAGAATCTCAACTGGGTCCTGCTTCCTTTAGCTCGTCGACATGCTGAACTGCTCCTTACACACAAGTGCTCAGCTGCTGACTGCTCACGGAGGCGGTTAGGGAGTGACTGAGTTCGGCACGCCTCCGACTGCAGTTGTGTGGACGCCAACTGTCTGTTGGAGCCCCTCTGCTTGACAGGTACTGCAAAGTCGGCGGCAAACTTTTGCCACGCACGAGGAGATTGATTTTAATCTGTTTGATAAGTACACGGCAACTTGCCTTTGGTTCATTCACGCTATTTGTGGAAATACGGGCTGGTTTCAGAAACAGGATCACGGCTGAACATCACTTGCGTGAAGTTCTGCAAGTTGTCGCCCGCGTTGGGAATAAGCCAGACAGGAATTTCCCCACAAAAAAAATGTTTCTTTCCTCAACGTGTCTGCCTAGTGCTTTAACATCGACAAACAGCGCACATAGTTTGTCCTATAATGCAGTAAGAAAGGGAAATTTCATCTCAGCCGCTTCCTGTAATCCGTACACCTGTACAAACCCATCTCGCCAACTGCTGCGCTGTCGCTCTGTTTTCCCTGTGCCAAGTGAACACAGTAATGCTGCCATGCATTATTAATTCGGGCCGTGTATTCGTGGAATGGATTCTGAATGGCGGTGCGGGTTTGATTAACTTGTACAAGTTTACGCTGAATTCACGGCAAGAGGATCAAGCAACAGAAGGCCTTCCTCCCCCACTGTCTCCTCGGGATGAGGGAGGTGGATTCATCCCTGGACCGCAGCAACCAGGGCTTTTGTATTTCATTTCCAGAGCTTCTCTTCCAGCTCCTTTGTGTTTCTAAACACTTAAAGTGATTGAACTCATTTCAGATCATTTCAGAGGTATTATTATTATTATTACTGCTACCACTACTACTACAACTACCAATACTGCTACTACATGTTGTTCTTGTTTTAATTATTTCACGAATTTATCATTTGCATGACAAACCCTGTGCCTTGCTAAAATTCATACTGCTTTGGCCCATTACTCTCAACATGGTCTCAACCAGGCACAGTAGAAAAAAGCACCCAAAACCTGCCAAGGGTCTTTAAGGAGCAAACAGTAGATGCAGCTTAGACAGGAAAAGACGGCCATTGTTGTCGCTCAGATGTTTTGTTCCTGTTAACACGGGAAGTTCCATGGCAGACGTACAGCTGGGGAAGTTGGGGCTAGTTGATTAAGGAAGTTAACATCTATTCTGCCAAGCTGAGACTCGGTTTGTTCCACCGTTTCCTGCGCCAGGATTTTATACCCTAAAAGCTATGCAGTCAGACACGGATAAATAAAGGATCGCAGCCATTTTCTGTCGATTGCCCGTTGCTTCTTATTTTCCCTAAGTCCCTGAGGGGGCTAACACTCTTTGCTTGACTTTACACTCTAAGGCCCTCATTTTGCAGTTCCTCAGAATGAAAATGAAAATATTTACTCCACAGCTGCCAACCTGAGGCATTTATCAATGGACGGTCCCTTGGGTATCCGCATTCCCATCCCGTTGTCCCATATATCAAAAAAGACGTTGATTGACATAGCCGGACAAATAAACACAAACTAATAAAGGAGTTAAAGACACTGTAGGGGGAAACATGAAACGTGATCTCCAGTCCCTGGAAAAACACGCTTTCCTTTCTGTGTTTACCACAGCTCTGTGACAGGGATCATCTACGTTGCCAGGCCCTTTGGAACAACAGGCAATGTCAGCTTGCAAACGGCCCAAGGCCATAAATTGCCCCTGCATCTCAGTCCCATTCCCTTTACAAATGTTTATGGAGAGGTGGAACCAGCATGTCCTAACTTCGCCTTTTTCCTGACTTTTATGGTTACTTTTTATGGAAGTGAGAGGGAGTCTGTGATGGGCTGTTTTGAGTTCGGATTCCCTAAAAAATGCACACAGTTGTGACCGCTAAATGATGTCCTGTCCAGGTTGCTCCCTGCCTAAAGAAACCCAAGCTTCTGGGATGGGCTCGCAAGGGTCATGACCCTGTGAGAGGACAGGCAGGTAGCAATACCGAGTAAGAGAAAGCGCAAAGCCCTCGGCACCACACCACCTCTCGCAGGCTGAGCAGTGAGCAGCACAAGGAGTTAGCGACACCTTGTTATTACTGAATTCCATTTCAGGTTGAACAAATGTCGTGCCGTAATATCGGCACAGATGTATAATTCATGGTAGCTGTGATGACAGAAAGAACAAAACGTGGCGTTTCAAAGGATTGTTGAAGGCTGGCACCCAGGGTGCGTGTGGGATAGCATGAAGGCACGGCTTCTCTTGCTTCGTGCGTGCAAGGAAGATGTGCTGTAGCACGGGCCGGCTCAGCTGGGGGGCAATGCAGTGGCGTTGGCAAACCACTCTAAATAAACATGTATTTTATCCCTAAACGAGAAGCCAGCTGGTCCCCAGGTGTCCCAGACAAAGGGTTTGCATGCGTTTCCTTCACTCGCTATTAAATGGGCCTCTGTAAAAGATTGCCAGCAAAGCAATTTCCCCGCTTCCTCACCGCAGGGTGTTGGGCAGACCTGGGGCGTAATTGTAGCCCTTCACGCCGCATGCAGTTCAGGCATGTGGCCGAGAGACACGGTGCTTTTGACTCGCCAGAAGGGAGGACAGCCGGCCAGATGAAATGTCAGAGATGCAAAGTCGACATGCACAGTCAAAGATGAGCGCCCGTGTCAGTTCTAACTTGGTTTACTTTAAACGCAGAACACCTGTAAATATAAAACACCATTCCTCCTGAGATGGATGCATTAGCAGATAAATGTCTAACACGGCATACGGGGGCTGGACAACTGTGCATGTGCTGCCATTGTGCTATTGTCCTGTACTCCTTCAGCAACCCAGTTGTTCCCTTGAGTCACAGCCAGGATGATGTCATAAAGCCAGTAAACCCACAACATCATCCAGTCCTTCTGCGGAGGGAGGCTCGTCTTCAAAACAAATATAACAATTAAAGAAAAAAAATCCCCCCACATATGTGTAGGCCACGAGATCAAATAGGCACCACTGCATCTAGGAGAACTGCTGTTTCCAAAAATGAAGATTTTACTCATGATCACAACACGCAGTGCCAGGGTGGGTCAGGGTCCTGTAGAAGGGAGGAGTAAAATCTGCCTGGTAGACTAAGCCTGACGGGTTTTTTCCGCGTCGCCCCTCTTAAGTGACAAGAGGCTTCGACCTGAATCGTCCCCTCTGTCAACACGTTAATGAATCTCGGCCCGCCAAACAAACTCAGAGAAGCATGTGTCCACAAACCACTCGAACGCGTCCGCAACAAGCAGCTACAAGCTGCAGCTGAATCAATACCGCAGGCAGGCACTGCCAGGCTGTCACACAGACCCTCATGATCTCCCCAGAATGGCACAGGAGGCATCTGACAGGAATTAAAATGCACCCCTCCATAGGTCTCAAGATGTCTGAAGATAGCGCTTTCATCTTCTGCGTTCAAAGGTGCCTTCAGGTGTTTCCCATTTTGTAAGTGGGGCCTAAAAGATGTGTTTCTGTCTGATATTTCACGCCTTCAGATGTTTTCAAGACATTATCAGCCCCTCCATAATGTGTTTGCTCTTTGCTCTCTTACAACACATTATACAAATCTCCATTTAATAACAATTAAAACTCAATTCGGTTAAATGAATTTTCACAGACGCGGATAGGACGGGTAAAGACTAATAGATAAATTTCATGGTTAGTTAAACACAGGTACTTTATTTGCGGCATTATTAATTAAGGTGGAGAATTTTTTTTTTTTCCCAAAGGAAGCCTTTTTAGTTCATTGTTTTGCAAAACCCTCAGTGTGATTTTGTTAACTTTGCTTTATTTTTCCAAGAACAACCTGCCTTTGACACCTGACTTCTGATATAGACAAAAGCAAGCCAAAGAATGACAGATGTGCTTGAGAAGATTGCTTGAGGATTTAGTGGGTGTTTTTTTTTTTTTTTTTTTCCCCTTGTGGCTGTCACATTTGAGTTGAAAAAACAATCACAAAGCTGCAGAATTGAGGAGAAAAAAAAAAAAAAATCCTCAGAGGATCTCAAGTAAAGGTCCGCAGCCACCAGGAAACAATAAACCCCCGACTTGAACATTAATACGATCCCAGGAATGAATTGCATTCCTCCCTGTAGACGCATTCACCCCACATTACTGACCAAAGGGTGCTGTCAGCCGCGATAGGTGGAAAAGAAGGAGCATTGTTTTAAATGCTATTCCCAAATTTCTCAAGGCTTCCATTAATCTGCATAGGAGTTTGCAAGAATGTGTCATTGACCAAAGCCCCGTTCTCCACATGATTAATTAGAGTGTTGACCCCCCTCGGAGGAATGGAAATGAATCTTTAATCGGAATGCCTCGCAGGACATAAATGTTACAAAAACACTCATTAGGCGATATTACTCCACTTGACCTGTAACAGGGGAAAAACTGATGATCATTAATCATACGTGTGTTGTAAGGCTTCCGATCTGCATGTATAATGCAGGGTATATTAAGATGTCTCTCCTGTGGCATTGCATTCCGGTTTTTCCGGGCATCTAGAACGGAACGTTCGCCGGCGTGGCGGGGGGAAGCGTGGCTAAACGTCGGGGAGACGGACCCCTGGCCAATGAGAGGCTCCGCAACTGACGTTAAAACCGCAACTGCCAATCAAACAGCCCCAGGCTCTTCTGTGGTCCCACCCGCATCAATTAGCATACATTTGCATAGAGAATCACCAGTTTGGTTGTCGCGCTCTGTCTTGCCGACGGAGTGACATTTTGTCTTTCCGTCTCCTCTCTCTCCCCTCTCGCCGATAAGGGGCAAGCGGCGACGGAGCTGTCTCGCCGCGCCGGCGCCTTCCCGTGGTTCCGCGCGTACGATAAATGTTTGTGAAGAACTTCTTAAATCTTGACTGAAATCCACAGAGATGAATTACTGACGGGAGAACTGAAACGCTGCTGAACAAGTAATGATGAGCCGAGCAGACTGCTGACAAAAAAAGGGCAATGTAGGAATCTCACCCCCTCCCCCCGAGGTGTACTTGTTTGCTCGGCTGCCGAATGTAAAAATTACGGCTCTACCCAAACGGGGCCTTCATTCTAGGGATCCTTAATGTCTAACGCTGGCCGGTGCATAATAAATTGCCTCTTTTTTGCAAGGAATTATTTCAAAGTTGTGCAACGGCCATCGCTGGTTGGGGATGCATCTTGGTCACCAGCAGCAGCAAAAAAGAGATAAGCAAAATAAATGTAGTTCCTGCAAGTGATTAACCTTGGCATATGTTAATCCCACAAAAACAAACAACAGCGTCTGAAAAAGAAAACATCTTCAGGGTTCATTTACGGCCATAATGCAACCAATAATATTCAAATGAGGTGTTCTAACATCCCTACAATGGAATGGGTGATGGCCGAAAGCAGACCGTGCTCACGGTTTTAAAAACAAAGCCCGCTTCCGCTATGCTTTCAGGATCTTTTGAAATGGGCTCGTCTGGAGGCTGTGAAAGGAAGAGGGCGAGGGGGCCGAGTCAAAGGGGAGCGGACCCGGTTCAGACACAGCATGGGCAAAGGTCCCAAAGATCTCGGGCACATGGGCTTCCAGGATTGCTCAAGAGTGTCTTGACAAAATGATCGCCTCAGCTTAAAATACCTGACGGCAATTAACACCTAAGCCGTCAAACGTATGCATTGGCAGCCGGACAGACTCATTTTCAAAATGAGAATGTTGGATTCAGTCTGCAGAACTGTAAGCTATTACAGGTCAAAGAAAAGTGTTATTTAGGCTGAACTCTTCCCCCCGTGCCCACTTCTAACATGTTAGGGATTTATTAGCACACCGGATTATTAAAATTGGGATTTTACAGAATGCCCTGCTACACTGACAAAAGAAATAATGCTTAAAGGCAAGAGAATGAGCGTAAATACAATTAAAAGGGAAAGCAAAGTTTACGTGAGGCTAAATTCTGGTTCCTGAAAGCAAGAGCGCAAGCAGCAACAAATGTGGAATTAAATATACGGGGGCACATTTATGGCAAGCGGTTTGAAATACTGCCCTGTGTCCAAGGCTAAATGGATGCAGACAAAGAGAGCGCGGTGTTCCAGGAACCTCCGCTGAAGTCGGACAGCTGCTGTTATAGAGGCAGAGGCCCTTTCATTAATCCGGTTGCTGATGGAGCGCTGTGGCAATGTTCTGAAATAGTGAGGATCGATCTTGGGAAAATCATCTTTTCGGACGGACATCAAAGCAACTCTTTGAACTCTGAAACACAAATAAAACTTTCCATAATTTTGTTGCTCTCTCATATGTCTGGGATTCCTCTCGCAAGCAATTTCACCGGGTTAAAAACAAATGCTGGTAACCGGTGGCAACCGGTGGGCACGTGACTCTTTCGATGGCACCTGGTGAAGTCACGTACTGACAACGCATGTTTTTTCATTGCAGAGCGTCTTTAAGCGTACAGTAAGGGGGCCTCCAGCTGATGGTTATTATGCTTTGAATAGTTCATTTTTATGTGACCCAGATCGCTTACCTTATCCATTCTGCGCAACTCTGCCATTCACCCAGGATAAAAAAGGCGACTCAGTAAGTTTCAGCAGAGTGAATAACGCGAAATGAAAAAGCCCCAAGACTATTTTCAAAAGCAGCAGGATAACAAGGACAGAGCTGTCCCATCATAGCGCGGGTGTGTGTGTGTGTGTGTGTGTGTGTGTGTGCGTGTGCGTGTATGTGCGCGTGTGCTCATGCCCTAAAAGAACCTCGAGGCTTCAGCAATTTCAGCAGCCCCAACTGTCCTACCACCTCGAGGTCTTCCAACCAGTCAGCTTCTAAAATGACATCCATTCACAGGCGTGGCTAATGACTGCCTTTGCCTTACTTGCTGTCATTACTAACTGTGACAAAACCAGGCAGTGTCACTCCTGAAGCCACTACACTTCGTCCCACAGTCCCAATTTGGTGCACCAAAGCATAGCAGCACGCTGATTTTCTACTACATAACCTTCACGCTATAGAGCAACTACGGAGCAGCCTGCTGGTGAAAAAAAAAAAGAGTGAAAACTTCATTTTTGCTAATTTCGATTTTGTCTTTTTTGTTTTCAGTTGGGGGGGGGCTCCTATGAATTTTTCAGGGAAAGGAGCCCGTCGTGGAGTACGATGCTGCCCGCAAGGAAATTAGACAGAGAAAAATGAGCAGACCCTTCGCCCCTGCCTTGGTTTTGGGTGGAATTAATTGGCTGCCCCCTTGTCTTAAGACCCTGCTTGAGGCTGGCCCTGCATTCCTAATGTCGTTTTCCCGACCACCTAGTATTCATTTTCCTTATTGTTTTTGCCTGTTATCCAAGTCTTGTGCGGTAAATTATTGAAGGAACACTTTGGTCCCGAAAGCAGGCCATGTTTACTGATGGGCTTGATGCCGATCGCCGTGTCCCACGGTGTCCACACAGGTAGCGTCACTTGGGGAGCCCGTGGTGTCTCATTGACCTTGGCATTGTGGCTTTTGCATTTCAATTGTTTGCCTCTGTGCACGTGCGCTGTGAACTTCCCCTCCGGCAAGCATTATTCTTGCGAACAGAGTCAGATGTTGTTAGAAACAGCTACATCTGTGCAGAGGGGGCTCATCGTTTCTGCCTGCTGGAACATTCTTTGGGGGGGGGGGGGGGCACTGTCGAGACAAACTTGGCAGACCTACAGCGGGTGCAGATTCTGTCGGGAGCAACGGGTGCAGACCTACAGCGGGTTCTGTCTTCTCCCGCCGGTGTTTGTCAGACTCCTTTCCCATATGGTTTGAGAGTGGCTCAGTGCTGCCCCCTGAGGGGACACGGGGCGTTGCAACACACAGCACCTTATCGTCACCTCACAGTCGTCAGGTGTCCCCCGCTAGCGCTAATTAACTGTCACTCCAGGTTTGCCTCCCCAAACAACCTTTTCAATTACACCTGCTATCCAGACCCCGCGCCTGTGAGCCACAGAGCCCTGTCTCGCACACCTCTCTCATGCTGTCTCCTCCAAGTGTGAGGCGCCCACTGGACAAGATAAAGACGGACTATAGGAAAAATGCTTCGCTGCGTTTCGTTTTGGTTTTTTTACATATCTTATTACCGCCGCTCCCCTGAATCCGAGAGCAGTCCGACTTCTACTACAGCGCAGGCTCAGGCTGTCCAGAGCTTCCTAACCCTTTGCTCGGCCATGGAGTCTTTGTTTCTTGTGCTTCGTGACAGCATGCCTTCGCCAACACTTCTGGCTGCAAGGACTGGGGTTCGATGGCCAGATGTGTTTGCTTGAAAGGGGGTGGGGGTGAAGTGTGAAAGTCACTCTTTTGTGGCACTTTGTCGTTTTCCTTTCGTTTGCCTTTTTTTAGTAAAGTGTGCAGACTCAGGTAGCTGACATGTTTAAAATGAGCCCTCTTTAGCATTATTTAGCATCGAGAACACAACATGATCACGGCTTGTAATAAATTGTGCTACCGGGCATTTGATTTGGGTTTGAAAAGTAAATTTGTGCACTTTGTCTTCTGAATAATTTTGGGCCTTTGTCTGAGTACTTGTGAGCCAGACGGATTTTCGTAAATGGCCGGAATTGTTGGCAATAACCACATATTTTTGATATTGACGATTTCGAGTCAGCTCTGCAGAGACGCGTGCTGCTGGCAAGAGTGATTTTGCTGTGTATTTTGTAGCAGTGCCTGTCCTTCAAACAAACATGGAGGACAATTAAAATAGTCCGAAGAAGGAAGTCCAAACGGAGCATAGAAGTTCTTGGAGAAACGTGTGAAAAGAGAGGATGCAACCTGTTACGCTGCACATCATTGTGTTTCTTGCCTCTCTTTAAACGTTCTCTCATGCGCAAGTGGGTGCTTCAAGGGAAATGAGATTTGGTTTGCCTCTCCTAAATGCAAACCCTGTAACACCCCCTCACAAACCAGGGTCTACAATATCCATTCACAGCTCCTCTCTGTCACTGTCACTATCCATACAATGCACCTTAAGGTTTTATTTACTTACTTACTTACTTATTTATTTACTTATTTATCTATTTGTTGTTTGTTACTTGTCTTCTTGTTGTTTGCTTGTTTGTTTGTTTTTACTTGTAAATTTTTGGAATGGAACCACACACAGTCTCCTGTTGAATCAGGGCACATTTCACTACACGGTATACTCGGTAACCATGACAAATAAACTCTTTTGACTCTTTTGACCCTTGTTCTGTCTGTGGAAGTGCAGCAGACAGGTTTTTCAATGCAAAAGCATGATGCGGTGCTCTGAATAGAGCTGGCAGGCTGTTCGAAGCCTTGTGTATGTCATCTCTACTAGTGTGCTGCCATGCCAACGCTGCGTGTGCGTGTGCGTGTATGCACGCGTTGCATTTGCATGAGTCTCCAAACACTTGTTCATTTTAATGAGGTGTAGCACTTTGCTGCTTAAAAGTGATATTTGTGCAAGAATACTAAGGGAGCGCTTTTGATGTCTACATTTGGGCCGGGCCCTTACCTTTTTGTTTATTTATGTCTCTCAAGGTGTCTGCAAAGAGCAGATCCCATAATTAGAACCTGTGCTGTCTCTCTGGAGAACACCTAACTATGCATCCCTTACACACTCGTGCAACCCATTTTGACATCACGCCGCTGCGGCACAGGCCTCACCGCCGCTCGACCACACCTCTGGTGACATGAGACTGCTTTTCGTCGTGTGCACCTGTAGTTGGTAAAACTTCTCCCACGGCAAGCTGTGTACGAGTTTAATCAGGCTCATGACATATGGGTCTCCAATTTAGCGGAGGTGTTGAGTTGAACAGGAAATCCAACCGGTTCATTATTCTTGTTTCCTGCTTTCGCTTTGAAATGCATTAGCCAGCGCTCAGACATACGGGTCTTCCTTCGGTGCTTGCATCTCTGAGGCTTGTGTAGCTCATTTTGTCATTAGCAAAGTAGCTTGGTGCCAGCTGTCAAACCCCTAGCCGAAAACTTGCTGAAAGATGCGGCGTCTTGTTCCCAGTCACACCGCTGGCTCAGAGAGGCTTCCATATTCTCACCGGGCAGCAGGTGATGCAGCTGTTAAATCATTGCATTTAAGGCCAGAAGGCTTTGTTTCTAAATATTAGTAGAAACCCTGCTGTTGTACATCCAGGTAGGATGATTTAACTACTGTAGACTGTATTTGAAAAGAAAAAAAAAATTAGGTAAAGGTAAAGAGAGAAGTACAGGTAAAAAATTCTATACAGTGTAAAAGAATTTGCTTCATTTCAAGCTGACTGCTAAGAAACTAAATGAGGCCTTTTGAAAGTCTTTGTGAAAGTCGGTAAAGTTGGAAAAGCAAAACATCTGCAGAAACATTTGCACACAGAGGCCAAATGGCTTTGCCACACGGACATAACCCCCCCTCCCCCTCCCAGGCTGCTCTAAGTGGCGCTTCACAGCCCCGAGGCGGAACGCCACAGTTGCTTCATAAAGCCCACTGTCATGCTGGCTTATCCCAACCCCCCACACCCCACCCCAGGGCAAAAAGAAAAAGTAGCCATAAAGTTAATGTGGCGCGGCATCCACTCTGCGGTGATCCATGTGCCGGTGCTTCCACTGCTGGGGAGGAAAGGGGTTTATGAAACTGAGTGTAGCAGGGTTGCTGGCTGGACTTCTCTCGCACCCTATGCCATCCAGCTCTCACCAGGATCTACACCCTCCAGCCCAGTTTAGATGAAGAACAATGGCAGAGAGGAGATGGATTAGAATACCTGCTGCCCGTGACCAGCTCCACTGTGGCAGCACCACTCAGCAGGTGTGTTGGAAGTCAAGGTGGTGTACGGCTCGATGCGAAAAGGAAAGCCCATTTCTCCACAAGAAAATGTGAATTGTCACTGTCCCGATGAGCAGGGAATTGGGCAGAAAATTTGAAGAAAGAACACAGGGCCTAAAAGTCTAAGTAAAATCCAGTATAATGCAGCCCATTTCTGCCATTTTGTCTTGGAATTTGAAAGATGCGAAAAACCCATTCCATAAAGTTGATAGCTGCATGTACGGAGATAGGATGCAAACGCCAACTCAACCTTCCCTGCACGATGGTATGGACCCCCCTCCAAGTTGGTCATTACCAAGCCCCTCAGCCAGTTCAATCCCAGCAAGACTATGCATTTCTTTGGGTCGTGACTCTCCTCCACTCTCAACTACTCTCAAACTCTATAAATATCCATAGTTCCTCTGCAGAGCTCCTGCAGACTGCAAGATACTTATGTATTCTTAGCTAGACAAAATGCATCGTTTTGTTCTGCATGGACATTTAAGAAGGTGGAGGTGTTGAAACCCTGGGGGCCTAAGCAGTCTGCAAGTCCATAGCGGTTACTGCTGCGGCCAACTGGGCAAAGAGCCCTCAGAGTCCTGGTGGTGGCACAGCTGCTGCTGACCTGAGAGCGACATTCTGGAGTTACTGTCATCTGTAGCCTGGCTGCCACCAGCTGCTGCTCAAAGCAGGCCCACAAATGGGTGCAAGGCACGGTAGCGGGGTTGCAGCATACAGGTCGAGCCAGTGCTCCAGTGGGTCTCTGCTATGTCTCTCCCTCAAATGCTGGCCGGCGAGAACGCTGGGCTCAAACCTCTCTCGAATGTCAACGTAGCCTTATTGGAAGTCTAGATGAATAAGCTGGCAGAAGACCCCTGGCAGCAGAGGACTGGAGGGAACAGTATTTTACCGAGTCTTCTCGCTGTGTGGCAATTGCTCAGCTCCTGATAAAAGACAGGCCGAAAACCATGCTGCTAAAAAGCTTTTGAGGTCAAAGACGACATTCTTCTTTCCAAAATAACCAATTTGTACCTGGTTTCTCACCACTAACTGGAGTGTCCATCCTTTTTACCTTCAGCGTAGCGGCAGTATTTTTTGTTTGGCTTATGCATCAAAAGCAGCCATTCAGCACAGTAGTGGAGCAGAAACAGCTGGATGCTGGAATCAGAACCGGAATCAGAATCAGAGTCAGATTTATTGGCCAAGGATGCTCACACATACAGGGAATTTAGCTTTGGTTTGCAGTGGCTCTCAGCGCACAGAAAACAACACAATACACACACACACACACACACAAAGATTTATGATAGTGTAAGAGAATAATAATAAGAATAAATATTATAAGGAAGAATAAATACTGTAAAGGGAACATTGCACAAACTAACAAACAAATCAGCTGTTCATGGCCGTAACAGCACAGGGAAAGAAATAGTTTTTGTATCTGCTTGTTTTGGTGCTAATTGATCTATAGTGCCTGCCAGATGGGAGAAGTTTGAAAAAGCTGTGGCCCAGGTGACAGGAATGTGTGAAGATTTTCCCTGCCCATCTCCTAATTCAGGAGGAGTACAGGTCTTCAAGGCAGGGTAGTCTGGCACCAGTGAGCTTCTCCACAGACCTATTTGGTACAACCTGTTCTTCTCTTGTTTGGTGGCTGAGCCAAACCAGACTGTGACTGAGGAACTGCGACTCAATGACTGCTATGCAGAGCTGGATTAGCACCTCCAGAAGGTGACCAAAAAGAAAAGGCTGTCTTTTATACCCCATTGACATATTTCGAATCTGAATGGTTTGCCTTCAATAGAAGGTTCGGCAACGTGCACGCATTAAATGGCAAGCTATAAAATCTTCGTTGGATAAACCCTCTAGAGTGTAACGTATTAAGGTGTCTTTTCAGGTGCGCACACTTGTGCCCTAGCGTGTGTGTGTGTGTCTGTCCCAGCCACCTGTGGTTAGAGATGTCATCGCGCCTGCCCTGCCTCGCCGCGCCCCCTAGCCTCTCCAGGCCTCAGATAAATTAGAGATAATTAACTTTGCCTTGATCTGCCGGCTAATCTTACACTCAATAATAAGGGATTCAGCTGTCACTTAGGCCATCTGCTGCCGGCACAGTCCCTAGCCAATGCCTGTGTGTGTGTATGCTTGTGTGAGGGTGGGTTGAGATTTAACGTGGTATTAAGACAGAGAATTACCTGTGTTTATTAATATTCACACACTCAACTTAATTTCAACTTATTTGCTTTTTTTTAATTTTTTTTGGCACTCACGTTTTGTACGTTTTTTTCGCTCTAGTTTGTAATGGATTTGAAACCGCTACACCGAAACAGAGTCAAAACTTCAGCTTCGCAACAATGAGTATCTTTGGGCAATTTGACATGAACTGAAATCTGTTGTGTGTGTGTGTGTGGAGGGGGCAGACTTCCTACCCAAGAGTCCCAAACAGGAACTAGGGCTACTGACAAGTAGGTGTCAAAAATCGGTGTTAAATGTGTCTGAGTTGCCTCGCTGAACAAGCCAGAGAATGAGGAAGGATAATGGCCCATGAACCTTCACACCGACAGGCTGAGAGGTGACCTCTGAATATGGCTGTGTGGAGACTTCCCACAGTTAAAAATTCAGCCATTGTTAGGTCTGCTCCGCTGTAGCGATCTACAGCTTCATCCCTGTAGCAAGTCGGTATGCGGCAGAACCAGGAAATGGAGCGCACCGTGCCTAGATAGGGACATCAGGAGATGGACCTTAGCAGATCAGGTTTCACCCCGTCCTCCTCTTAGATTATCGGCATCCACAATCTTCCTTCATTCAACTCCCGGACGTCCAAGGTTCCCATCTTTGCAATTCCCCCTTGGCTCAATTTGATATGATATGAACAGAGCATTTGATCTGTCTGCAGGCATTCATTTTTCACTTGAAACACTAGTAGTGAAAACAAAAGGTTAATTCAAAATTATTGACTTTGCGGGAGAGTCTATTTACAAAACCCGTCAAACGTCAAGCCGGCGCATAGTCAAACCTCACGGATTCTGGTATTTCTGTTCCACCGAGAACCCTTTTCATACAGGCTGGCAATCATAGGCCCTTGTAACTAAACAGCCGTCATTTGTCACAGAACTCTGCGTGTCGATCTGGGCATGGAAATCGGTCCCATGTCCATCTGCTCAAGCTCCTCTCTCCTCCGCATCCTCCGCACAACCTGGCAACCCAGATCTGTTGTTACCAAACAAAGAGAGGCCTCTAGTCTCTGACCCTCACTGGTTAGTGTGAGGCTCTGTATCACAGATGTCTTTAGTAGAACTGCATGTATGCATCCAGGCTTTTTGGTCATCTATTAGCTCTTGGGCCTTTTTGTTACGCTTAATTCAGTGAGGGAACAACAAAAACTGTTGTTGCGCAGCACAAATCTCCCATTAATATGTGCACCTCTACCATGAGTACAGACGTAGATTCTTTCCAGTTCCCATCCAGTACTTCGAAGTGATGTACCTAATCTGGGTTTTGTGTCTCCCTCTCGACTCAGATGAACCGACCAATCCAAGTGAAACCAGCAGACAGTGAAGGACGAGGAGGTAAGTGAGCTTCTTCTCTCCATTGATCAAAACCAAAGCGACCGCCTTGTGTGTCTCCACGTTCTACGAGTGCGTAGCACTCTGAATTCTGGGAATTCACTAAGAACCTCTTGTTTTGAGGCACAGCTGATGTACGTGCAAGCTCTCTGAGGATTTCTGATAAACGGAGCCTGAAATAACAAGCGAGCCGTTTGGCTGGATGGGATTTCTGAAGGCACGGTCATTCTTAAGTTCCCGGAGAGGTCTCGGGCATTGCAACCTAACTCCAGCGGCCCAGCTTTTAAAAAAACTTTATTTGGCTCCTTGTGGCAATACACACACACTTGAGCAGAGTTGTTTCTTCGAGTGTGGCAGCTTTGTCCCGTTTGCATTTCCTCTCCCCGAGCTGAAACCTGGGGATGATTTACACTGCCAGGTTAGGGATCAGGCCTCCCATTTCCTCCCCACACAAATCTCATTTAGATCCTATTTTTGTCACGGCGCCACTTTAATTAATGGCCATCTAAAAACGGGCAAGTCTGACCGACAAGGCTTGGGCAGAAGCCAGTCTGCATTTTACGGAGATGGATTGGACATAGGGCCTAAGAGAGTAGGATGGATGGGGCTGCTATCAATTACTGTTCTCTCTCTCTCTCTCTCCCCACCCCCCGTCTGCTTGAGAGAGGAGGACAGTGAAAACACATGCAAGTGAGTGAAATACAGGTTAGCTTATGCTCAGCTCCAATCTTCTCTGGCTCTTTTTAGCTGCTCAGAAAGAAAGAATTAGGAATGCAAATAAAAAAAGCTGAGGAGGAATTTACAAGCGTGCGTGTAATTGGAGCTGTAGACCTTCTAGCAATCTGATTGTGAAACTAAGTCCACAAATAAAACAGCTAGTCAGGCCTTTCGTTCCATCAAAGCGGGACTGCAAGGGCTCCATTAATAAGCGGCTCCACCGGCAGTGAGAGCACAGGCTCAGCAATGGCCAACAGGTACGGATGCTGGCCACTTAATGCACTACCAACTACCAGGAGTTCTGGACATGCTTGATGGCCTCATTCTGACACCCAGTGCAACTTCCCTACAAATGAGTGCCATCGGTCAAACATGTGACATCTGCGATTACCCATCACTGGGAGTCGAGAAGGCATCTGGTCCCAGTGCCTTTTGCAGACATTAGTGCCTATTAGTGGATTCCACTATTCATTCAGCCCCCACTCATCCGCCCCCTCGTCCTCCCAGATTTCCAGGAGAGGGATATCCTCTCCCGAGGAACAGGCATATGCCGCTCCCTTACCTTGGTCTGCCGCCAAGATCCAGACACTCAGGCCGGGTGCTCCCCCCCCCCAACCCTCCCTCCTGTCAATCACATTCAGTCACGACTCTGGCGGGATTCTGCAAATTATCAGCGGGACTTTCATCGCCGTTGCATCAGTTGTCTTGGCTTTCCATTTGGCCTTCAAACATTTCCTTGGGGGGCGGCAGTATGACATGTTAAAGGGCAAACACAAATTGAAAGATGGGAAGTCAGCAAAAGGACCATAATGGAGTTTATCGCATTTAGCCTGCAATTTATTCAGTTAATGTTTCCTTAGTCCTCAAGTCAGGGGGAAAATTAAAACAATTCGAGATTCCGGCGATGAACTCGACTCCCTGCTATTCCCACATTGCACGCTTTAACATTCCAAATGTTACATGGATAATGCGTATCGGAGTTCTGGAGCACGTCCGACCGAGGTCGTAATCCACATCCTCCTAAGTAGAATGTCTTTGGTTACATTTCTGTCGGCTCTGCCTGTCGAGAGGGAAATAAGGAGAAGAAGAAGGCTGTATAAGAGAGTTAGAGGGAGTTTTGGACAGCTGATCCAATCTCAGTAACAAGGCAACAAAGAGCCTTCCTATCCTCCCTTCCTCAATCCACCGGGAGTCTCTTACCCCTGACCTTGTCGGACGGTGTTCCACCGAAGAAAATATCAAGCCAGATAATCTGTGATTGGAGATGGCCGTTATCTAAACACAATCTGTTTGTTTGCTTGGTCCTGGTCCTCCCGCCGGAGCCCTGGCGAAACACGGAACACATCCAATTACCGGGGAGATGAGGAGGGACAGCGGGCAGGTCGCAAACCTCATTCGCTTTCATTAGCTGTGATAACAAAGCGTCCCTCTTTTTCCATCAGGGCACCAAATCTGCTCTGGCTTTTTCTTTCTAACCTCTAAAGGAAGAACTTTTTTTTTTCCCTCCTTTTTCTCGTTCCGCAGTGTTTGCCCTTGCTGTCGTCAGGAGGTGCGGGAGACCGAGCCCCCGTTGAACTCGGTGGCTCGATGCTGACTGCGGTGTCCCGTGGACAATGTCTACCGGAGTCTGCTTTCTGATTGGCCGGGGTGGTCGTAGGAGAGCCGTGCATCAGCATCCAGAATCCGCGGAGATCCGCATTGTGTTTGCTATGCAAATTTTAGCAACACCGCGTGATTCATGGCTAAATTGCACCCAGCGCTAGAACCCGTAAAAGTGTGATGTGTAAAATAATACCTTAGGGTTCGCGCAGAACATTAAAGTTTTTTGTTAGACTGGTACCTCATAACGCTGTGCTATAATAACAGAAGAATGAGAATTCTTCGCTTGTTAGCGCCGCATCAAAGTAAATATGTGATACGGTTTAGCGTAAGCAAATCATTACAAATAACGTACAGTTCATTTCTTTTTTCATTGTCACATTTCCTGCAGCTTTGGAAAACATACAAAAAAGCTTTTTCACAACCTTAACAAATTTTTCCAAGGTAATTTAGTTGGCTGGCACCTACCCATTTACAGAAGCAATTGGGGGAAATTAAATCCTAAGGGGCCTCGGGTTTCGGCAGATTTACTTTTCATTTGGGTCGCGCAACATGGGCTCCCTTATAATCCAAACAATCATCTCATTTCACTGACAGGATGAAAGCATGAGGTAAAACAAAAACAGCAAATCTTGTGGCCCTTCAGGACTGGAGTTCCCCGCTAGCTTTTAGCGCCACATCAAGTAAACTTTTCTCAAAAACGCAAATAAGAAAGCAGCACACGGACATGAAAGAGATTTTGTCATGAGACAAATTGTTCAGAGAGCTGACATACTTGCACCGAGCCATAAAAATGCAAGCTGGATTTTCCACAACATCATTTCTTCCTTGAAAACATAAAGTAGCAGGAAGCAAAAGCGCAAAACTTTGTGCGTAACATCGGGGTGGCTGACACTTTGCAGACAGGTGCATTAACCTCTACAACCACTGTGGTCTGGGGCAAAACTACTAATAATTTAAATCATCGGATGTCAGTGGGGGCTTCGGTTATTTCTGTGCACATACCTGGCTCTTCACACTCCAGCCTGGGTATGACTGAAAGCCTACGTGTGCTCGGTCTCCGCACAAACCCCGCTTCTGCAGCTCAGACGCAGCGAAAGCTGTCAGGTTGCACAGCAGAAAGAAAGAGTGCCGTCTCGAGTCCGGCTGGGGAGCTCGTCCTTAAAATAGACGCTTATTTGTCATCCTCGAGCATTTTCTTTACGAAAGTCCAGAAGCGTAAGGGGGGATGGGGGGATTCGCACAACCTGGCGAGCGTGGAAAAGGAGAACGGTGAATCGTTCGAGTGTTTGCATTGAACGGACACTAAAGGATGAATAGCTCAATTTTTACCAAAAAGTACAGTGAGACGGATAAATGTGCGCGACCAAGGTAGGTTAATCTATCTCGGCGGCGCTGTTGCAAGGACACCTCGCACGCGCACGTCTAATAATTCGAGCCGGCGGCCTTAGGGGAGGAAAGCGCTAATGAACTAAATAAAAAAGAAGGCTAATTTACATCCCAGACATGAGTTGACTGACTAAGCAACAATGTGGGAAATGGAAGGTCTCCTCGCCTCCTGGAAGCGGGGACCTCTTATGGCTGCGACGCACGTACGTAAGCATGGCCGCAGCGGGCATCCTATAGGCCTCCGATTCCGTTGCTGATCGTGTGGGTAGACAGGAAGTGTCAAAGCCATTTGTGTGAACTTTTCACAAGTGGAACAGGACAGGATACTGCGCGTGAAGGAGGCCCCGGTTTTATTTTTAGCCCACAATAAGCGACAGGCAGCGCAGCTGCAGCTAATGGGGTCTGGCAGAGACAGGAGACGTCACATCTGTCGAGACCCAGGTGATTCTCCTGCAACCGCCCCCCCCTCCCCCCTTGCCCAGCGCTCACAGACAAATGACTCACAGGGAAAGATCAACAGTGTCATTTCTAATAAACTCCCTCCCTTCGTCACGCCACTTTGGATCAATGCCGGCGATAGGCTGCAGTACTTAGTAAATTTATTCCGCAACTCTGTCGCGTAAGGAATAAACTGCGCAAGAAGGAAAAAAGGAGATGAATGCAGCGTCTAATTTCCCAGACAGATGGGGAGATTGATGGCAGTGTTTCGCTTGTTCTGACAGTGGAGCTGCTTGGTGTTTGATGGCAGGAGGCAATGTCACCCACACTTGCACTGGGTACCAAATATCCTCTCTTTGCAACAGCCTCCCCTTTATGAGTGCTAGTAGTTCCTTCAGTACACAAAGGTTGCATAAGGTTCCACGTACAATAGATTCGAATCTCAAATCGCTCTGTCAAGGCACCCCCTTTCTTTGTTATTTCACTGCTTATATGTTTACATCTAAAGATACGGTTTTGGCCATTTAAAACGTTGGACATTTTGCACAAGCAAGCGATGTTTCGTTTTGGGACCACAAGCTCGCCTTTAACTTCAGCACTGTATATTGAGTTGAATAAACGGGTAAATCGAAAAACTGTCAGCTATGCGAGCGGTTCTGCCAGGTCGGTAGATGAAACAGTGATGACTGTGTTCTTCTTGTGTTCCCCTCCCTTCATTTTGTGTCCAGAAGACCGGAAGCTGTTTGTGGGCATGCTGGGAAAGCAGCAGGGTGAGGAGGACGTCCGGCGGCTGTTCGAGCCCTTCGGCCAGATCGAGGAGTGCACCATCCTGAGAGGGCCTGACGGGGCCAGTAAGGGTCAGCGCCAGAACGCCTCCCTCCGCCTTCCCTCCGCCCCCCCGCCTTCCCCCATCCCACATAAGAAAGTGCTATTTCACCTCATCACTCACCAACCCCAGAAACAATCCCTTCCCAGACAGAACGTCCCACCCAACGAACACAGGCTTGTCGTTTACCACGGTACCGAGGATCTGCCATCGCTAAGGCTGACGGGCTTAATCGTACATCTCGCTCCTTCCCTTCCCATTTCTCTGCCAGCATTCCTCAGAGAACATAGAACTCGAGCAAGTAGGACAGCGAGGCAGTAATAACTTTGTGTGCTCGCTTGTTCCTGTTCAGACAGCACATAACAAAGTTGTTCCAAACAGCTCCTTCACAGCAAATTGCCGCACTTTGATTTGAATTTACTTCAGCAGAAATGCGACCAAAACAAACTCCCGAGTCTCCTCGCACGTCTCGGATGATATCCGTCGTGACAAAACTGAACAAACGCAGGCCTGAGGACCCGGTGCCTGCTCCTTTTCAGATATTACATGAATGGCTGAGTGTGAAGGAACAACAAGTGCATCAAGTGTACATTTCATTACACAGATAACAATGAGCACAAAAGAGTGACGCGAAGGGCGTGAGCTGAGAAGACAGCATTCACTAAACCATGCCAATGGCCATCTAATCTCTTCTGCGTTCATTTCTAACTTGTGGTTCGGCATCCTTATGTTTATGAGGGACTGACAGCCGGAGGTCTTTTTGCCCCCTAACTTTCTGTCCTGCCTCGCCTGGCCCCTCTGCCCACACTACACGCCATCTCTCCCCGGTACTTTCTCATGATACTTTGCTTGCGTTGTTTCACAGCAAGCTTTACACTTAGCTTCAAATTTGTCAGACATGAATGCTGGCAGAACCACCGAATGGCCAGGTCCACGTGACGCAAGCTCGAGGAAGATACCGGAACACCAAGAAGTGCTTGCGGCAGTTGGTGACCTCCAGCAACCTTACTGAACGCTGGTTAAGGGTCACGAATGTCTCACCTGGTATTCTGGCTTTGATCCTGTTTGGTTGGCCTTCTGTGTGTAGTTGACCATTTAAAACATACAAGACTGAGAACAAATGCAGGGGGGAAAAAATTACATCAGACTCCCTGGCAATTAACAGCTGCATTTATGCCATAAATCATACTTTGTCATCCAGCTGCTGTGAATTGTTTTAGCTCTACAGCATTACATGCCACTCTACCCCCATTATCCAATAAAAATGCCAATGAGTTTAATTCCCAAGTCCAGCTGCAAAATTCATCGTGAGGGTAGAAGTCATCAGTCATGGAAGAGGCCTGGCTTTTATATATAACAGATGCATAAAAACCAACACTTGTTGGTAGGAGAATTCACACACAGGCGCACATATACGCTGTTTACGTGACTGCCCAGAACCTCTTAAAAAAAAAAAAAAAAGCGACACAATTTCTTCGGTCATAACGTTCAAAAGCTTGAGCTTATTTCCTCTCGGAGGGTCCCTGGAAGCACCTTTGCACAGCAGCGCTTACGCTGAGTGGTTTGGCAGCGGCAGAGGGACCAGAGGGCTGTTGGAGGAGAAGTGCAGCTTGTATCCTCAAGCCAAGTACTTAACCTGAATTGTTTCAGTAAATGTACAGTTGTATAAATGGGGAAATACGTAAAACTGCACGCTGCGTAGGACTGTGCTGATAAAATGCATCTGTTCCGCAGTTTAATGCGGTAAATAACGCGACGCGAGGATGGAGCCGTAGCAGCACCAGGCAGCATCGGCAAGCCACATTCGTGTGGAAAACAATAAGTAATTAAATGTAGTGTTTGCCTAAGATGTAGGACCTTAGGTTAAGGCAACTGTGGGACTGAACTCTTTCTTCTTTGCTGAATGAGAACAGCTGTCACTTCTTCCCTGCAACTACTTTTAATCCCTGTGAGCTGGATAGGCGAGGACTCACAAGTCACAGTCGGAGAATCCTGACGCTCACGACAGGCTGCCTATACCGTCAGTTCGGAAGCTAAGGTCGATCTGTTCCGTTCACACAAAAGGGGGCCTGAATTAAAAGCGCAGACTGTGGTCGAGCACAGCCTTGCCAAAAGGAACCGTCTCATTTTTTCCACTTTAAAATGGTGAGCAGCAGCGTCGGAACAAATGAATGAGTGCAGCAGAACAAGCAAACAAAATCGCACAACCCTTGCCTCTCACCCGGCCAGAAATAAAACGTACACAACTGTAACTTTTAGACTGGGGGATCTATTCAGTTTGAACGCTTCAGGTTCTCGTCTTAATTTTCTTTCTCGGGAAAAGAGAACAGGTGCGGGTCTTGCATATAAGCAGGAAAAAGAAGCCAATGTAATATTTTTGCGTACATGGGTTTTTTTCGTATTAAAAAATGTTTATTCTTAAAAATTGTTTTAAAACTACTTTAAATGCTAGAAGGAGCTGCTGCTGAAACCTCTTTTGGGTGTTTGTTACAGTTGTTGTTATTATTATTATTATTATTATTATTATTATTATTATTATTATTATTATTATTATTATTATTAGCAAAATTCACCAGCATGTTTGTGCCTGGTGTCTGTTGCTTGTAGGTATGTTGAAAATGCATAGCAGATTGTCCTAATTTATTGAAAAAAGTGAAATCTTGCACAATTTCATTCATATCGACACATTTTGCAGCATAAGGATGCCATGTGACGAGGACAAGTAGATGAGCATGATTTACATTTGTATGTCAAATGTCCTCAGTTCCCAAATATGCTTTCTTATTTTTCATTTGTGGAAGTAAACCAGCGGAGGGATCGAAGATCATTTCAGACGCTTTTCCAGCGAACTCCTCCATCCGAAATGGCATCCCTGCAGAGACATGGATTACAGTCAACACATTTCATGTTAACATCTTTTGTGAAAAATCACACAGAGATGAGAATGAGCAAATATTAAACAGATTAATAATCACAAACAAGCTTCTGCTTTAATTACTTTGCAAGAATTCACAAATGAGTGAGGGGGAGTGCAGTGCGTCTTGCGTTGTGCAGTTAATGCATTCAGAAATATCTGGGGGATTTATTCATAGGCTATGCATGACAACATTGTAAATAGTTTTTAAGATGGGAAAACATCTAAAAGGGATTACAGCGATGAATATGCTGACCTTATTTAAGGCCTAGAAACTGATCACAGAGCTCTTTTTCTCCTTTCCTGTGTGTCTGTGTGCAGGCTGTGCCTTTGTTAAGTTCTCCAGCCATGCAGAAGCACAGGCAGCCATCAACACCCTGCACGGTGGACAGACCATGCCGGTGAGTGCCAGCACCCTCTCCTCTGGCAGACACGGGAGAGAAGCAGGAGGCTCCTCTGATGGAGCTTTGCTTGAGGTTTTACATGAGGCAGAATGTGAGTAGCTTTGCTGTTTAAGGAAAGGGTTCGGCTTGGTTGATTTCTGTTTTATTTGCTGACACGACTGTTTTGAACGATGGGATGAACCAAATGAAACGTACGGTCTAGCTAGCCAGGCACATTCGGCGTTTGGATCCAAATGAACTCTGAATGCAACCTCGGCCATCCAGACACCTACTGAGAAATTCAGTGCTTTCTGCCTACTGCTGCCCCAGCTGCTGCACCTGTTACTGCCATGACGGTGTCCAGCCTGCCGTCGAAGTAATAAAACACAGGTCGGCCGCTAGTTCTTTATCTGCCGGGCTTTTCCATACCGGTGGTGGTCAGGTCGATCTGGGCAACATCACGGCCAGGTTTCCAACAGCAGATGAGCAAGACCCAGGACGCGTGGGGAAGGCGGCTGTAGTCCGTAGAGAAAAGAAGCAGTAATGTTCATCCTGTTGGTACGTGAACAGCCGTGCTTGTGAAGAGCATCATCCAGCATCATCAGATATCATCAGATCATCAGTCTATGTGAAATAAATAATTAACCCAGTTTATTTTGCTCGGTCTGTCTACATTCCATAGTCACGTTGCACGAGAAAATGACTGTATTATTTACACATACCCTGCGGAGCATTTCTCAAGGATTGGTTTATTTAGCATCTTTTTTACCAAGCACAGTTACGGTGCAACTGAAAACCACCAAAGATACACAAAAATGAAGCATGACATCCAGAAAGCCTTTCACTCAGCCATCACTGTTGCACAAAAAGGCTCAGGAGTGTTGGGTCACAGATGCCATTTCATGAGGCCCACCAGCTCTCTGAGGAGCTGGGGATAAAGAGATCATCTGAGCAACGTTCGTAATCTGACAGCAAGAGCAGCTGACCACATCTCCAAAGCAAAATGTCCGTGTCTCAGCAGTTTGCAACTGCTGGTAGATTTAATTCGAATGCTAGCACGTAGTATGTGTGTGTGTGTGTGTGTGTGTGTGTGTGTGTGTGTTCCTATACTATGGCTCAGGGGATTAGGAGCACACACAGAGACGGAAGACAGCGGTGATAATGAGCCAATTTTCTCTCTTAGGGGTTGCGGTCGTAAGCAAAGGTGAACCCAATACCCCCCATGGGGGATAGGACATTCCCAATTACTGTTCAATGTACACATGTGATATTTTATTGAAGTTAATGAAGTATCTCAACACTCGATAGAAGCGTTGTTAAACAGCGGCAACAATGCTCATCACTTACGTTTCACACACTCGTAATGGGAAGAATTTAAGACAAACATCGCACATTAATATTCGACGTGCATCTTAAAAAAACATATATTTTTCTTGCATCACCGTGCTTTTGAGAAAACTTTCTGCGCTTCCTTTTGAAATGTCCTTGTACGTTTGATTTTTCAGTGTTTGATTGTTTTTTCTCTTTGCAAATGAGGCACAATGGGAATCCAGCCAAACAGACGATGGAACCATCGAATGCCTCATTGACATTCTCACTGTTTTGTCAAGGCTCTCTCTATTTTTTTTTTTTTTGACTGACTTTTTGTGGGTTCAAAGTGTGTATTATAATGCATCCTATTTATTAATTTAAAGCTCTCCTAACGTCTGGATGTCGGACAAATTGGAAGCCCACCGTTGCCTTGATAATGAGCTGTATGAATATGAATTAGAAGCACAAGTGCCGTTGCAGATACAGTATGCTGGTAACACTTGAAGGACATGTCTGGAAGAGAAGTATCAGGGTTGGAGATAGGATGAGAATAAACAACAATTAGGAAAATAGCCAAATGTTTACCCAGGGTCATCAAATTTGGTTTTGATATTTTGTGTTTCTCTGTTTGTTTTTGTCTGTGCAAGCTGTCTTCCCTGGCTCTCCGTAGCTGTTGCTGCACTGCGGTCCTAATGTATTCCTCAGAATTATAAATAAGTAAAATTAAACAGAAGTGGGATGCGATCTAAATGCCAGGTATTCGGGGATGCCGGTGCGGCGGGGCAGCTATTTGCTCGGCAACAGCCTCATTAAAATAAGAAGCCCCCTCCACCTTGTGACCCTCTGAGGTTGAGGGGCAGAGGGGGGGAGGGAGAAGCGGTGCAGGGAGGAGAGGACCAGAAAAAGGTCAGGAGTTTTGAAAGAACCAAATAACAAAGGATGGAACTCTGCTCTGCCTCGGTTCAACTGTGGTGTATCGATTGGGCAAATTAAAGCGAGACCTTTGCGATGCCACCAGGCGCAACCCCCCCAACCGCAGGTCGAGACAAGGCTATGCAGATGCGCTAAAACGTCTTCTGCGATGCCGAGCCCAACCAACCTGCCACGACATCAGAGGATTCTGCAGAACAGAGTCGGACCACCGGCAGAACATCCAAAGCAAGCGTTTTGCATCTAAATTCATAAAACATGAAGCAATTTGCGTCCACGACTTCAGGGTCTGCGAATCAAAGCGAGTCGGAGGTTGGAGCGCAATTGGATTGTACTGTTGGAGATGTACGGCTTTGTTCGAGATCGCCTTGGAAATTACAAGACATTCGTACAGCTTAGTCAGAAAACAGCCGTATCGATTGCAGATAAACACGACGCAAATGGCGAAAAGGTTTAATTAGCTAATGTTAAAGGTTCAAAATGACCTATTATTGAGCTGTTTTCAAATATAAAATTGATTTTGCGTGATCAATTGCCATTATATTCACAAACGGATAGAGGAAGTTAAACAATACCTTTTAAAGTACGTTTGCCTGGCCTGAGGTTGATGGTATCGTTCGTATCCACGCAATTTTGGCTGGCATTTCTATGACGCCTTTTGTCTCCTGGCCTGTAAAATAAGGTGTCTTCCTGAGGGCCCCAAGACGGGTGAAGTTGCAACGAAAAGTAAAAACGTTTTGTGCTGCCCGGCGTTCCTTCGGCCAAAGTTTTGGTGAAGACAGCCTGTGTCCAAACGGAGAAAAACGTATGTCGGTCAGTCGGTAATAATGGCAATAATAAATGAGGTGCATTCATTTGGGCAGGTGGGCAAAAAAATGGGCAACGTGTCGCAGTTTAAATGTTAGAAAATCTGGTAGGGAGGGAAATAAACAACGCAGCATATGTGAGTGCTGAAATTTGTGACAGGATTGTAAATGCTGCATCAACGGCCTGTCGCTGCTCCGGTCCAAGACGTCAGTTTATTGCAAACTCACACTTTAGCGTGAGGAGCTGATCGGTACTGACAGAGAAAAGGAGTTGAGCATTTGTTTGTGTCTAGCAGGAGAATTGTTGTGAAATGGCAAATAACTGCATGAAAACATTCCCGTGATACATGTCAGCACAGACGTGCCTCCGCGGAAAGCTGGGTTAAGGTCTTTTATCAGGTTGTATTTATGTGACACTGGCCTGGCACGGAGGATTATATTATTTTGGAGTGATGTGTAAACACACCCCTTGCGCTATTTACTTCTTCAAACAAACACAGATAAAAGCATCATTTTCAGCTGTGCCAGGATGCACCGTGATGTTATGAAGTAATTTGTTACTCAAGTATATGCCTGTCAGCATTGCTGCAATTTAATTTTATGGGTTGGGAGGTAAAGGTGTTGCTTTCAATTTTTATACTTTACTGTACTCATTATTTTTTTTTCCTCCTCATCTGGCATTGACAAGTACTGGGCATCGCTAAAGTGCTTCATATTTTATTCAGTGCCTGTGGACAGCTTTGTGCTGGCAAATCGTAAATTGCGAGTTTAATAGCAAACGCAACATCGCATACATCAGCGCAAGGGAAACTGTGAGCAAAGACTTAAATTTCAAAGGAGAAGGAAAGCGAAAGGTCTCCTCTGCAGCTTTGCGGAGGGGGATCGTAACTTTTTGGACGATTTTTGCCATTGTTGTTTTTCGGGCATCCCGAACTCCAAAGATTTCATCCAGGTTTTCCATCCACATTACTTGCAGGCTCCAGTCGCCATGTAATACTGCACTCACAGTGTGACAACGATACATTCATTTTTTTTTTTTTTTTTTTTTTTAAATTTTAGCGTTTTCGTCGGTGCTGTGGTCACGGGCACAACTGGAAAAAGTCTAACCAGTCCATTTTCATGACAGGTCTTTTATATCTTCACTGGAAACTGTCTTATGAAGCTAGTGGAGCTCACACCGCAGCCTACATTGTTAGTGGCTTGCGTTCATACTGTTTTTTATAATAACCTCCATTCCTCCGGTTGGACCGATACAGAAATGAAATATAGTATTTCCTTAATTTAAAATAATATCCTCTGCAGCACTGTGTATCACATGTCAAAAGGCTGGAGCTAAGTAAATTACTAAGGAGTAAGGACATTGAAACAAAAACCTTCATTCACATGGCCGGCCAGGAATTGAGTTTGAGGAAAAAATGTCGAGTTTAGGAGGTTCTCTCTGAGGGGAAATTGGCCACGGGGGCACCTGTGCCTCCATAGACTTTAATAATCAGCACAAAATCATATTTCGGAGGACTAATTCACACCGACTTGCCGTTATTGTGCGGATGTCCATAGTTTCCCTTTACTGTGTAAATTAGGTTCTGTTCCGGCTTAATTTGGTCAAGGATTCAATTGCGTGGGGCCTTGTGACTGCAGCATTGATGCGACGCGACACTGACAGGCCGCAGCGCGCACAAGGTGGCGAACCATTTGCCGAAGCAGCTTGCAAAAAGCAAAGCAAATGTTTTTGCTGAAAACAATTACAGTCATTTGTATTCCACAGAGCATCTGCAGAGGGTTAAACTCCACCGTGAGTCCTTCAGTGTGCAGACGCAGAAGTCACAGCAGTGTACGTGTGTCTATCCAGGGAGCCTCGTCGAGCTTGGTGGTGAAGTTCGCCGACACGGACAAGGAACGCACCCTGCGTCGTATGCACCAGATGGCAGGACAGCTCGGCATTTTCAGCCCCATGACAGTACAGTTTGGAGCCTATGGGACCTACACGCACGCTGTGAGTCTTTGCGCCAGATAAATTCACTCTTAAGCGCTCGGGTGCGAATGCCACCTGCATACACAGACCTGTTAATGCAAGTGCCAGCACCTCCGCCCTTGTCCAACTTGCTCAAATTCCTCGCTGTCATTAATTCTACTTAAATACAGCCAGAGTAAAAGTGAACCACGGTGTGTCATGGCAGGTAAGAACACACAGACTCCGTGTGCCAAGTCTTCTGCTAGCTAGGAAATGTTTAAAAAGAAAACAGAGCCATTTTATATTTCCTTCAGAGAGGCGTTCCTTGCCCAGCTCTCCTTCAGCAGTGAGCAAAAATGGAGCCCCTTAAATGGGAAAGGCTTCCCCTGCTGGAGTTACGTGGAGAAGACATGAAACTGGCAGGGTCCTGCAAAAAGCAAGGAATACCTGAGCTGGGGGCGCTCCACGTATTTTTACGGGCACCTTTTCTGAGCTTCCAGAGGTTTCCCCTCTGGCTGCCAGCTGACCAATTCGAAACAAACATGGCACGTGCGTTGCCTGAATATCAGGAATGTTCCAAAAGAGGCACCATGCGTGCTTTTGTAATGCTATGGGAGATGTACGTTTTGGCGCGGCTCACACAGCATGTGAAATTATTAAGGTTTTCAGCCAGACCCTTTCTGTTGTTCGTCTGGGACGATGAATGGAGACTGTGCTTGGGACTGTGCTTTGTGTGAAACCTCTTGGTCCTCTATGTCTTCACAGCAGATGATGCAGCAGCAGGCAGCATTCATGGCCGCAGCCCAAGGCTCCTACCTGAACCCCATGGCAGCCATCGCCGCCGCACAGATGCAGCAAATGGCAACCTTCAATGTCAATGGCCTCGTGGCTGCCCCCATGACACCCTCCTCAGGTAGAAATAAAAGAGCAAAATAACAGCATGAGAAGCCATGATCTGTGACAGTCCGTTTGCAAGCCAGATGCAGCCACTTGAGGCCATGCTCACCGATGCAGGCAGTGGTGTCGCATCTCCTGTGCCGACATGAGACACAGAGCCCAGACATGTGAAGGTGTGTAGCAGTGACAAATATTGCTCGTGAACACACCGACTTAAATGTCACCTTCACAACTGAGCTGCTGAGACACTTTTGTTCTGCCAGTCACCCATTAGGTGTGTATGAAGTCAGACAGGACATTAACACCTACTGGTCCACTGACAGGCTTCAAAGGTTCAGGAGGGATCATGTGTCTACCTTTTAATGGGAATAAAGGAAAACCCTTTCCCTCACTGTTTTTCTTCCTGAGAAACAAGATAGGAAAAGAGGTGACACTGACATTGCAGGAGCAGGACATGGGCGGCCCTCTTTGGCTCACACGGTGACAGAAAGCGATACGCAATCTTCCCCTCGCCGCAGCGGGCGGTCTGAGCATGAGGAGAACAAGTCGCTCCTTCGGTACTCTCTGTTTGTGCTCTGCTGGGCCCGGAGCCAATTCCATAACTGTGAAGGAGGACGTCCTCATCTTTTCAAAAAGGCCGAGGATTTGTGTATGGCGAGCCGAGACCTCTGCCCACCTGACCCACCTCTCTACCCACCGTTCTGACAAGCTGCCATCAGCCTGCCAGTGCGCTAAATGCTTCTTGACACATTCATTAAATGAAGCGTCCCCGCAGCATCCCCCGTGCCCAACATTTGATTTCCATAAAAACGTGGGCATATTAAAGCAATGAATGCACAATTCGTGACTGAAACACCCTTCACGAAAAAGTCACATTGCTTATCAAGGGACAGTGCTGACAAGGTGACAGCTTTTGAGATTTAAGTAAGGCGGCAGATCTCCCAATACAACAACAAGATGTAGCCCAAGTCTTGAACTGTACTCGTTCCTGCACTCGTCATCCTCCCTTACTATGGTTCAGTGATCTGTCGTTCCAGGCACCAGCACTCCCCCGGGCATCAGTGCCACAGCCGTGCCAAGCATACCCACTCCCATCGGGGTGAACGGCTTCAGTGCCCTGCCACCACAGACTAACAGCCAACCCACATCAGAGCCCATCTATGCCAACGGGATACACCCCTACCCAGGTAAGACCACAGAAGAATGACTGATCACGTTCCCCTCAGCAGTCACTCAGGGTCTAAATTTAACATAAGGACTTGCCATGTTAACAAACACTTTTCTGAAAGCAGGTGTGATAGGCGGGAAAAATGATCTTTATGAGCATATTCTCGTTCTCCTCCAGTGACCGTAAGCTAGCGAGGGACAATGTTAGTTCACATGTTCTTCAATCGCATTTTCACTTCGTCCCCACTCTCTGCTTCCCTCTCACGCAACAGCACAGAGTCCTACAGTGGCAGACCCACTGCAACAGGCCTACGCAGGTGTCCAGCACTACGCAGGTAATCCCTCTTTCTGCAGTCCTACGTGCATCCGGAAAACCGGTTCCTCAATGTGGAAGTGCCCTTGTGGGTGGGGCCACCGTCTGCGATGAACTGGTATCCCATCCAGGGATACTTTCATAGGTCAGCACCTCATGATTCCAGAATAGGCTCTGGACCACTTCAACCCTGCTCAGGATTAAGTAGTTTACAATAATGGATGGATGGATAGATGGATGGATGGATGGATGGATATAAACAACAAACAGTTAGGTGCTCTATGGCACATCCTTTACCCTATTGTTACGAGGGTGCACCAACATACATCAACCAAAATCACATCACCCATTATGGCACAAATTTTGAAATTCGCCCATGCTCAACTTTTTTGTAAGGGCAAAAATCAGCCTTGTATTTGGTTTCCACTTGGTAAAAGGGTTTAATTTTCTCGAATACAAAAGTCAAGCACCTTGAGGGATTCCTGTACGCTCATGTTCTGACGCGAAAAGCCGAGTGAAAAGTGAAAGCCGTCAACGTCTAAGTTCTGTGGCGCAAATGGCCGTTATTAGTTTATCATAAGGAAAGATGCTGGGTTTCCACAACCAAAGCGAGCAAAAAATGTTGTGAAGTCTGAACACTGTGCCGAAGAGGAAGAACAGGATAACCTGTGTGCTGTGTCAGAACGGACATAAGCATCAGGTCAGACTGCAAATCTGACATTCCTTCTTCACTCTTTTTTTACCTTTTGCTTTCCTTGTGATAGCAGCCTACCCCGCTGCCTATGCGCCAATCAGCCAAGCCTTTCCGCAGCAACCAGCCATCATACCCCAGCAACAGAGAGAAGGTGAGAAGGGCCCCTCCCACTCATAATAACACAGCAATTGCCATATTTATATATTATGCAAAGTACATTCAGTTCGCAAGAAACGATAGCAGAAAGTGCTGAAGTACAACTGCAGAGATAGGAAATGTATTTTTTTGCAGCTTCATTAAGCTGTTAAATATATATAAACCTGTTTTGCTCCATTTGCCTTTATTCGTTTAGCTAAAAAGTACCATTTGTGCAGTAATTCAGAATTTAGTCACATACACCATAGTGGACTTTGACAGTTGTATCGCTCGATAACTCTGAGCAGTAAAACAGACTCTGCTCGTGTGTTTGGTTGTTCTTTCAGTAAAAATCTGCTTGCTCCATTCCAGGGCCAGAAGGCTGCAACCTGTTTATTTACCACCTGCCCCAGGAGTTTGGAGATGCTGAGCTCACACAGATGTTCCTGCCATTCGGCAGCGTCATCTCTGCCAAAGTCTTCGTAGACCGGGCAACCAATCAGAGCAAATGTTTTGGTCAGTTCTGGAAAAATAACCATTGAGAGTTAAAAGCAGAAGGAAGGACGCAGCTTTTGATTTATTTGAGCAGCGATACGGTTCCTCCAGTCTTCTGCTTCGCTTCCCTTGTGGATCATTGTCGGTGCACAATTAGCATTTTAAACTTGGCGTCTGAGACTCCTCTGTGTGTGACAAAAAATGAAATCCCACGCTGACTCGGTGAAGTACTTTTTATGTCTTACTTTCTCCATTAGGATAATGAACCATAACTCTCAAAAACATCTTTACATTTTATCGGGTTTTTGAGAGCAACCGCATCAAACGGCGCCGAGCAGATCCAGGGAACCGCCTCCTGGTTAAAGATCTCATTGATGCAAAGCATACATTTTCTTAAGAGCAAATTAAATGGATAAATGAAATGGCTTCTGGCCTTTTCCTGTTACCCAAGTAACATTTTGGAGTCAATAATGATTAGCAGCGATTAGCCCATGCAGCAGTTACCGGCCCCCCCCCAGGAGCTACGGAGGTGAGAATGACGTTCCTTATCTGATGGTTATGTTGGGAATCATGAGAAACTCCTCCGGTTGAATCCCAGAGTCATTATCAATTCTTGATATAACCTCTGCTTTTAAAGCGATTCTTTTACGGCGGCTGAATGCAGCATTCTGGCACTTTAGAGCAGCAATAAGCTAAGCTTTGGCGAGCTGTGGTTTTCGAAAAGTTTGCATAGACGAGGGAGCGGTATATAAAATGTCCTTCTATTCCCAGCGCAGCTATTTTTTGGCTTTTTTAATAGCGGCATCTTGATGCAAGCCTCTTTTCTCTGCATCCGTCTTTTTTTTGTCTCATCTTTCACCGAAGAGAAAGACAATTACAGTACTTGATATGAAGGGGATCTTTGGCCTTGTTCCATTTCCACTCTGCAGACGCCCAAGGCACCTTTAATCTTGAACCCGGAAGAGTTGTAGAGGAGTCTGCAAATGATCTATTCGATTTTGAATATTTCCACGCTGCTAATGTAAAAATAGTTTGGCGTCTTATATTTCAGCATCCCAAACTGAAAATGATTTCTCGGCCAAAGATTAAGCACCGGGTTCAGTCAAGCATTTCGGCATCGGTCAGAAAAAAAAAAAAAAAACAATGCACCAATGAGATGAAAAAGTGTGCAAATAGACAACATCCATACCAAATGTGAAAAAAATAATAATTAAGTCCAAAGAAACGATAAAGCTGTACAGAGACGAGGAAAAACTGTTGCATTAAATGTTCGTTTTGTGCGCAAGGGAAGAAAAGAAATACGACTGAAACACATCTAAGGCCTGGTTTCTGGAAAGGGTTTGCTTTCATCTGTGAGTTTGTTTCCACATTATCGCATGTACAAGAAATATTTTTGGTGACTTGAGTTCTAAAAACTGCATAAAGAACAGAACAAAGGATAATAGCTCCAACTTCACAGTTACTCTCACTCAGATGTCTTTCAATAATATCTTCTCTCCACCTCCGTCAAATAGACAAATAAGCTTTTAATACAACAGCCCCATCTTTTATCACTGCACTTCCCTATTGTTAAACGTAACTAATAGTGATTCTAAATGATTTTGCTACTTTGATACTATTGTACTAGTCGTGAAAGTACAGAAAAAAACAGAAAGATTTGTGCCACTTTACATTGCTGAATTAGTTGCAAAGTGTGCAAGCGGTAGCTTTGAACATTTGTGTCAAATACGGCATTCTATGTGCACCTCACCCTCAAAGCGCACCCGGCAGCATCGTGATCTTAGCACAAAACCGCACAGTTCATCTGGACAAACTGCGCTAACAACTCCGAAAACTGCAAGAAATACATAACCGAATAAATATTTGCATTTATTGTGTAGTCGCAGAACCTAAACTGTATACAAGCTTACCTTAATTTCCACAAAAGTATTAAACTGTAGCACTGTAGTGCAGGGCAGTTTCCCTGTAGCATTTGCAGGCTCGGATGCAAAAAGTAAGAAGGTTTGCCGGAAACTCTTCACATCAGAAAGGCATTCCTGCAAATAAAGAAAAAACCATTTGAACGGCACCGCCAGATTTACATGGCAGAAGGATCTTGTTTTGTGTTTGAGGGACATTACAGAGGTTGCATCCTTCTCCTCCGCGCCCTCCCGCCCCAGCGATACGCTCTTGGAGGCCGATGTAAATGAAAGCGCCAGATTTATTAAAGGCCAATCTGGGGGGAACCGGTGCTGTTTGACAGGCTCCCAGCTGCCGGTTTTGTTTAAAGCGTTTGTAAAAGCACAAACCTTATCTCTCAGGAGCTGACAAAAGCCTGCCCTCTACCCCAAATTAAATTGGACCCATAGAGGCATGATCAAATCAGCCAGCAAGCGGAAAATTTGAGCCGTCAATCACGGGGGTGTCAGATAAGAGCAGCCAGGAGTGGTGGGGAGGGAAGCTGTGGCCTCATTCTGGCCTGATGTTCAGGTGGTAAGTTAAACCATGTGGAGTACAAAGACCACAATCACTGATTCGCCGTAATGTTACTGAGCCCCAAAGGAAACTTTGATGTGCTGTTTCTGTGCGTTGGCGCGCACGCAGCGCGCTTAGGTTATCGTTGGCTTTTTCTGCTTCTGTCAGTTTAAACTTGATTTCTTTGTCTCAGCTCAGAATGCCTTCGTGCAGCACAGATGAAAGCGATTGTTAAAAACAAAAAAAAAACAAATGGATGTCTGTTTTATCGACATGCTCGGCCCTAACTCCCAGCTCCCTGTCCCTCTGTCGTCAGGTTTTGTCAGCTTCGACAATCCATCCAGCGCTCAGGCTGCCATCCAGGCTATGAATGGCTTCCAGATCGGCATGAAGAGGTTGAAGGTGCAGCTCAAGAGGCCGAAGGACGCCAACCGACCTTACTGACCGCTTCGTCTTTCACGCCAGGTAATGTAGGGCTGGGTGGCGCTGGACGGACCCCCTGAGTGAGAATGGGCACCGGCCAGGTTGTTTTTGTGCAGGGGTGTAACCCTTAACTGTTGAGGATTTCGCTCACGATTTTTAAGCGGCAGAACAAACTTGGCGAATGAACTCATTTAAGCTCATTTAAACTCATCTTCTTGTGCAGACCTCAGACATCAGGAACAATGATAACCTAACTGTTTTGATAAATGTCATTACCAAACTGAGCAATGGATGTGAACCGAGGAAATAAGCTGACAAATATTGTTAATGATCCTTCTTACAGTTAGTACAGCAGCAATTATTATTATTATTGTTATTATTATTATTATTATTATTAGTCAAATTATTCACATTATGCCAGTCAGTCGCAGCTATTTTTTTATTCCTGGACTTATCTGACTGTGATATAATGCTAGAAAACATGTACGCTGCTACAAAAAGTGTGGCATAAGTTAGTTTGCATTATGAGCTGAATGAGAAAGATGCTGTAAGAGCATCGCATTGAGGAAGGAGGACAAAAGATAAATGCAGCTGTGATTGCTTTTGAGGAAATACGGCGGTCTTAGCTGGCAGCCCACCAGCTGATTTCAAATAAAAAAGCAACTAAGCAAACACTCTGGTTTGCGCTATTAACAAGGGAATAACAAAGGCAGTAATGAAATTGTCGGGTGCTCAGCAGTCAACGTGGCCAAGACAGTCGATTGTATGAATTCTATCGGATAGCAGAATGAAATATCGAGTCTCCTTTGGTCTCCTGCCCCTATGGTGACATCGAGAGCCTTTTCAGTTTTTACCGAGCTCTGCCGGAAATAAATAATATGTTCGCTTAAGTTACTGCAGAAAAGTCTTTGCGAAAGTGTCGGATAACATCATTAGGAAGAAAAAAATCATTCAGTACAGAGAAACCCTTCTCACGCAGACTGTGGTCTAAATCCAGGTTTGCTGCATTTTTATTATCGCTATTAGACTTTGCATTACTTTTGGGACATTGAATATATCATTATATGTTAAATAAGAGCCTCTTGTGTATCTGGTTTAAGTGTTCATCCCATTCTCTCTTGCATCCGTTGCTGTGTGTCGCCTTATAACTTGGTGTGTTTAAGTGTTGTTTTTTTCTTTATTTACTTTTTTCTGACATTTTTAAAAACTGAACCTTCCAGTCGATGAAACGATGCGGAAAACTAAACTGAAAAATTACAGCAAACAGAAAATTCGAAAATGCATAAAGTTTTGTTGCGATTTCTGCATGGATGTCCGAGAGGTCCACGCACTTTTTTTTCCTGCCCAGCATGAGGTGAGGCCTTGAGAACGAATGAGCCTTGCTGCTGGTTCTCAGTGACAAAGATGCAGGGTGCGGCGCCCTCAGTCAAGCAGGATTATTTACAGGTCTCTTAAGATGCCCTTTCGTCTTTGCTTACCGTTGACAAATTGAGCTCCGCAGCCATTTGTACACTCCATACGCCTACAGTAGAAAGAAAAAGCTAAGGAAACCGAGCTGTGTCTTGAAAGAAATGGGGCCAAGAAGCAAAATGACAAGAAGGTCCAGGTTCTCCGTTTTTGGACAAGAGCCTGCTTCACCATGGTGGCCAGATGTTAAACATGTAGTTATCATCACTGGAGATCATTTTTACTACCAAACACTTAAAGCGGTGCCATAAAGTGAGGCCTGTAAATATTCACTACTGCTTAACTCATTTGCTTGCTTATTTAGTTTGACAGCGACAGCCAAATTTTATTTGAAAGGCACAGAAAAGATATGAGGCTGAATAAGGATAAATGGTGGGGGAGGGGTTTCTGACATGAGGAGAAGAATATTCCACCATTTTTTCTTTTCTTGCACCCAACCAACCTGCAAACCAGGCAGGTCCTATCATAGCTCAAGATGGCCTTCCTGTTCTGTAGCCACCAGTCATGGGGGACAAACTCCCAGACCTGTAAGTTGAACCCATGGTGTCATTTTGTTTTGGATGACGTCATGTGGCGGGACTGTGACTGCGTTGCATGACGTGGCGTCCTTTCTATATATATTTATATATATTTTCAAGCTATTTATATACTTTTGGCAACTTTTAAGTGCAGTCTATTGACAGTTGACAGTTATTTTGATAGATGATAGCTGTTGTAAATAAATCTGAAGTGATTGGTGATTGGTGGCCCATGGTCAGACGTGAACTTTCTTGCTGTTGTAACGTGATCTTGTGTGTTTTTATTTCTGTGCAATTCAATGTGTATGAATATTTTGTACTGTATATTTCTCTATTTCCGTAAACTGAGTTCTTTTTTTATTCATTATGATTTATACTAATGTTATTGTTCATATAAGGAGCTGATGCCCGCTTTCTTATCTTGACAATATAACTCTTTGCAAAAAAGGACCTTTTTAAAGCTGTCAAGATAATCGGTTCTCGTGGACGTTTAACCTGAACAATTTTGCACATTGGAAAGCCCACTGCATGCACAAATAATGCACATATTTGCACCTTTGTATTCAATTCCTGCAGTCAGTGTGTGGTCATTTAATTTACACAGAGAAGGATTGGTTGTGGCAACATGGTTTGAAGTCAGACATTTCCAAAAACTTTGTCCTCACACGTTGGCTGACAAAACAAGAGCCACTATAAAGGGCTAGGGTTCCTCCCATTTTGGACAGCACTGGTCACCTTTAAAGTGAGAAGTAGAGTCCTCTGGGGCTTTGGCCTGCGAATTCTATTTTTTGTGGGCGGACAGAAGTGGCAGCGTGAGAATTTATTGCAAAAGATTTCCATCATTTGCTACACATTCAGCTGTAAAAAACATTATCCATCAATGTGCTTGACCTTTCCTGGGGTTTCAGTTCTGAATTGTGACCTTCTCAGGGTGGACGTCTGGCCTGCATTCCAGCTGAACAAGCAGACATCCATCCAAAAACTGCCCGTTGCCCCAAAATTCAACTGTTTTTTCCTTCTCCTCTTGTGTTCGGTTTCTTTGAAAAAAAAAAAAAAAAGGTCCTTTTCGTGCAAGTGACACTTTTTTCCTTCTCCTGTGGGCCAACCTTGATAAGACTGCACAATTCTCTTTGAGCTGCCATCAAAATTTGCCCACATTCTCCAAAAGCCCCTGTAATGCCAATTCCTGCCGCTGCGTGGCATTTGTGCAGCCGGGGGGGGGGGTGTGGAGGGGTGACTGGACAGCTGAAACTGGAGTGGTCTATCTGGGTTCGCCTGCTTCTCTCTTTATTGGTTTTTCTCTCATAGATCCACTACAGGTGTGTGCTGTAGACGTGCTGGACTCTGCACTGAGCATGTTACTTCGACACCAATCCGCATGTACCACTAGAACCTCAGTCGAAACCCATATGAAATGAACATATATGTGCTTGAAGACACAATTTCTATTGCCAAATATTGTATTTCATGTGTAAAAAAGATTTTTCTTTGATTTCTAAGCATATTTCTGTCTCCCAAAAAGTTTTCCCTAAATCGTACAATTTTTTTGCACACCTATTTTAAAGCGACTGTGTTTTTTTCTTTTCTTTTCTTTTTTAAGTCTTTCGCCTCTGTATTAGATGCTTACCTTGCTTTGAAACTGAAACGGGTTTGAACTAAGACTGTTTTGAAAAATGACAGTCCTCACCGTCAGTCGTGCTCACAGAAAGGCTTCGCTCTTATTTTCCCGCTCGCTATTTGAAAGCGCGAGCAAATGAACATCGTATTTCCCCAGACGAAATGGATGCACGATAAAGAATAATAACCAACGCATTTCTCCGAGAGATGGCAGAACAAATAGACAGATCAGCATGTGTTCTCGTCAGAAAGTCAGGCCCCTTTGTGCCAGGGAATTAGTCATTCTGTATGTACTATTCTGAGGCTCCGTGTACTTTCTCATTACATTCAATAGTCTAAATAAGCGGATGTCACGTCTTACATCTCAGTAAGTACACATGGTTCCAGATAAATCCCGTTTAGTGTCTGCGAGAGATAATTTTCCTGAAGAATTGAAAGGACGTTCAGCAGTTATTTAGGTTTATTTTGCCCTCGCTCTTGCTTTCCTTTTTTTACACCCACGTTGAGGAAAAAGCATTGTGGTTTGATCTTTTTTTAATCATTATTATTATTTGTTCCACTGTCTTTGCAACAAAGACCTTTTTCGGCGATTCCTAACGGCCAACTAACTGTCCCCATAAAATATCACCACCATCGATTATTTTATTTATTACCTCAAATTACTTTCGTTACTTTGATCCACCTCCTGTGCCAGTCTTTGTCCTTCGTCCCAGTTACCATTTTACAGCAGTAAATGAATGCGGAAAAGCACGAGGAGATCTGACCAAAGATTTCAGTGAGTCGGCCACGCAATGTCAACAAAATAGAATACAGTCGCTTTAAATTGCCTTTGATAAAAATCCGTAGCATTTATTAGATTCTTTTAAACCATACATGTCTGTTCCATATGGCAATCCTCACCCTCAGTACATTTGTTTGCTGGGTTTGATTTATGTGCTTAACTGGTTGAGACTTTCGTTTCCACGTTTTATTCCTTTCCTTGTGGTTCTGTTTGTGTGTTAACCAGGAGCACATTTTTTCCCCTACAGTTGTTGTGATCTTATTGTCACCGCTTTCTGTCTTTCAGGATGAAGGGCCTTGAAACCTTATTTCCACAAGTGCAGTATAAGTACAAAGACTTCTCGTTCTGCCACATATCATGAAAGAAGGACGGTCCCTTTATGTGGGAAAGGAACTGAGCGACTGGAAAAGGAACCGGGAAGGTTTTTCTATCCAGTTCTCTTTTTCCCCCCCAACCCATCTTTCTTGCCAGTTTTTTTCCCTCTTCCTTTTTTTGATTTGTCATCAATGGAAACCACTTTTATTGCAACTAAGTTTTTTGCTGCTGTTTTTTGGATATGGGAGTGAGAACCTTTACAGACTCGTAGTGCTTAAAGCATGCGTACCAGGATAAGCATTCAAATATTGAAGCACACAGAAATGCATAAAAGACAACACACGCATACACACGCACACACACAAAACAGAAACACACCCAAACGCACCAGCTTGCTGGCTTTTTGGTTTTTGTGCCTACACAGGAGTTTGTATCCTTGATAGGGCTGGCAGGATGAGCACTGGTTAAAGTAGACAGGGAGAAGGAGAATGCAGGATTATTTACATGCATCATTCCTTAGAAAAAAGGGACCAAAAGACCAAATGCTTTTTAAAAGACACACACACACACACACACACACACACACACACACACACAGACATATATATGTATATATACTGTATATGTATATGTAAGTGTGTGTGTATATATATATATATATATATAGACACGTGCACACACACACACAACACACACACACACACACACACACACACACACACACACATACACACACATATATAGATATAGATATATCTCATATTGTAGCTGCAAATATTACACTTCAGTAGTAGGGGGAAAGACATCAAATCATTATCCAGTGGCTGAAGTATGGATATAAAACAAATTATGAAAAAAATATTTTTTTTAATCTAAAAAAGGACAAAAAGTTAATAAAGTATTTGTTCCAGTAGCCATTTGCTGTACCAGGTAGCTTAGAGACATAGAATAGAAAAGCAGAGCTGCAGATTTCTAGTGTTTGTGTTTTATATTGGTTTCTCTTTTTTATTTTAAGTAAAAATCTTTCTTGAATTTGATGAGTGAAGAGAAAAAGAATTATGCTCCACTTCAGACAGCCCTGCCGAGAAGCAGCGCTGGACACAGGGATTCTTTTTTTTCGGCCCGCCACTGGATAGCTTCCTCATCACGCTGTACATTTCACTGCAGCTTTCTGATAAATAGGAGATGAACTGCGCTGGACAAAAAAAAGGCACGGGGTACGTGTGCGGTCAGGCTGGCCTTTGCGCTCAAATGACAATCTACTGAATGACCGAGCAAATCCGAAAAAAAAGGTCTCCTTTTGTTCAGCTCTTGTTTTCATTTTGTTTCAGTTTTACTGCATCAGGGAACATGCTGTCATTAATCACTGCAAATCGGAAAAGTAACGGATGTTATGGCGAACACCCCACGTTCTTGAGAGACCTGGGCGAGAGGACAGATTTGATAGCTACTCAAACTGCCAGTCGGGAAAACTCAAACACTAGAATAGCTGTCGTGACATTTGTGGAAATCCTGACCTTTGGAAGAAAAGTGGCCGGCGAACGGGCAACGGTCCTCCAGGGTGAAGCTACCTGCTGCCGGGAGTTAAGCGAGATTAATCTACGCACGTTTCCCGCGAGGTTATTTAAGGTGGAGGTGTTAAGGCAAATGTTTGATCAAGCACAGAATGAACACGTGAGTCAACCTTCTCCTTTCGCTGTAAGCCTAGGTAGAAGCCAAACGTTGCTTTCTGAAGGCAAACTGACAAGTGGGAGATTTTACAAGTATTTTCAGTGGAGTAAGTAAACAGCAGCGTGAACAAATTCCTTGACCTGCTATCTTCTAGCTTAGATATTATATAATGAGCCCCTGAGATTTCAGTATGATGTAGATTTAATTCTAGTTTTTGTAAATATAGGCCACTGCAATGCTAAATGCTTAGGTGAAGTGCTATTCTGTTCCTATTGCCTACAGAATGCAACGGAAAACATTTGTGGAATAGGGAAAGGTGCTGGGTTCTCTCAGGTACCAAATTTGTATTACGGTTGGTAGAAGCTTAACTGTAGTTTTTGTTTACTCAAGCGCTCTCACTTGGGAAAGCTTAAACTATTTCTTCTGCCATTCTGCTGTCCTTCAGTTGACCTATGATCCTTCCACTAAGCCGTCAAGGCCTAGCATTCGACTCTCCAAAGGGAGCCACAACCAAATTTCCCGTTCCGGCATCCTGGGTTCACAGGACCAACCCAAGGCAGAACGAATCTACTGTCACGCTGTGCGTAAAAGAAGTGCTACAGCCTACGCAAATGACAATTCTTGCCTTCTCCAAAGTCTGTCCTTGTTTACTTACAGTAAAAGAAACTTTCGAGGTCAAAGATCCTGGCAGTTGACACTACAACAGCATCCTTAACCCACGTATGATGACCTCTCTGCAATCTCTCTCTACCTAAAGTAGGATGATGGGCCTTGACATATTATTTCCAAAGGTAACATTTCTCAATTTGTGATTTTTTTTTCTGTATATTTTTGATCAGGAAATTTGAAACCACATTCTTGTTATCCATGTCCATTTAGACATTGTTGCTGTATACAACTGGCTGACCCAGAGCAACACTTCCAGCACTTACATTTTCACGTTATTTCCAGACACATTTATTATAGGTGTAAACTGTGCAGGAATCTATTGCTGCGAGTAGGTTCTCTCTTGCGGGAAACCCCTGGCCGTCCATCATCGCTGTACACTGTGCCACTCAGTTGGGTCACAGAAAATCCTGCCTTTTTCTGGTTATTTTATTGTACAGCAGAACTTAAAGGACTGTAAAGCACAGCACAAATTGGAGCATTGGTCAATGTGAAAAAATCAGTCAAAGAAGAAGAATATGCAAAGCACAGTAGCAACTTTCACTCAGAGTGACATTCACTTATACTAATGCAAATATCCTGTTTCTAAGTTGCTTGCCTTGCCTTTGAAAACTTTGCAGCTGTAAGTTATTCTTTGTCAGTCTTGTAATCTAGTTTATTAGTGATAAACTAGTTGACAGGTTATTAGCGATAATTCGATGGAATTTTCTGCCAGAGGTTTGTAATTCAGCATCTCTTGAAAATGCCTTTGTTACACAAATACGCAAAGCTTTCCTTGCTATGCTGTCAAGTTTAAATGTGTCATAAAGAAGTGTTTCGCCATTTTACAGTTGCAGGCCTACATAGAGCAAAGGTAAATGTAAAGACTCGCACAATATCTTTTATTCCTCTCACACCAGTGGAATGGCATTTTAGCGTCGCATGAAGGAAGGAAAACCTAAGATTGTGTTAACAAACCCAAAACTGCAGGTAGATGAAATGTCCAATTCTTTTTTGTTTGTTTGTTTGTTCACCTCTTTGGATTTCTGCAATCCATGCTGAATTTTTGTAGTGTCTATTGCACAGTAGAATGAATATTTAAGTACCTGCTGGACTTTTTTAATGCTGTAGGACATCAAATTGGCCTTGGAATATATGCAGATGCAGTATCACACATTGTGACTTGCTCATACGAGCTGCCAGGATATTGCTTTTTGGTGTTCTAGTAAGGAATCTGGTATCTTTAGGAAAGATCCCAACTATTCAAGTGAAATAAAGAACAAATTAGATTAGTAAAACTGTCAGATTGAGGTTTTAAGTTAATTAGCGGAGTAAAAAAATAATAATAAGCTGGTATTGGGCTTGTTGTACAGCGCTTGGACCAATACAGAACATTCATACCAGCAATCTGAGTTCCACAAAGTACAGAGTTCTATAGAATGTTTACTAAGGTGGACGTCTTAAAGAGCTTTGCTTATATTTGTCTGTTTCCTGACCCTGAGTTCATTTGCAACCGTGAAAACATTCCCGATCTGTGTTTCAGAAGCCATTTGGAAGAAGGTGTAACTAATCCATTAGATGCGGTAGCTGCACTGCAGGTCATGTTTCGTAGTTTCTCAAGTGGTCACTTAGACATAATAGACACTGACTGAGGGGAGTTGTGTAACTACATTTGCAATATCTGCAGTGAGCCATTTACATGGAGGTCATTTTTACTGTGAACACTACAGTTGCAGTTACTTTCCGCGCAATTCATCTCGAGCAGAACCTTGGGCAAACATGCTGATTTGTTAGCTCCGTCTAACATGTACGCAGATGTCGTGCCCCTGAGGCAAGGACCAAACTTCAGTGTTTGCTACAGTGAACGTTCAACTTTAGGTATTTATTTCCTGGATATTAATGAAAACAGTGTAAAATTCCCAGATATGTCGTCTTGATGTGCGCTAAAGGGACATAAATTTGCAGGGCTTCATATGACAATAGTTAGTATTCATTCAATAATTCACTGCAGTTTAGACTTGTATACATTTCTTGGTATTAAATACAGTGCAGAGTGACAAAAACATAGTTGTTTCTTTGTTTCATCAGGCAGAAGCAACATTTCTCTGCCTCTCTTTGGTATGGAAAAGGTGCACCTACCTGTTGTGTGTTTCTGACTGGGTGTGCGTGGAACATCCAGCTTCGTTGCTGATGTTGCTGCCTGTAAACATCTGTAGACGTCAGCGAGGAAAGCCTTGCCCAGAAGTATGGTCCTGAGCTGCAGGGATGCTAGAGAGCTCTAGAGCCTCCCAGATGACCTGCTGTGATGTCCTGCGGTAGTTTTTTACCATTCAAGCAGTGAAAAAACACCATCTTACCGCTCTTTCCCTGACAAAAATGCTGTATTGAAAATGATGAGTGTACGGAAATTAACTAATGCAGGTATTTGCCACTTTTGAATTAAATTTTTTTTTTAATTATTTAAGAAAATCTAATATTAGGACGTTTCTTTCAAACACAGAACACCAATGGTGTTGAAATTTTCAATTCAGACAGAGCTGTGCTCAAGGGTAGGTTACGGAGCTGCAGAACCTCAGATTTTTGAATAAGAGGCACACGGAGGATTAGGTTTATGCTCCGGTTCTTGGGTAATGCGACTGATGCAGGATTAGGTCTTTGACCTGAGGCTGAAAGGCAGCCACAGGAGTTAGACCAAGCCTTGGAGATGTGTCGGATCATTGTTCCAGGAGTTCTGGAACTTTAATTCTCAGCAAGGGGTTTGCAGGGAACACGTTTTTTTTTCCAGCTTAGAAGTCCAGATGGCTCGCCGTGTCTGCCAAGGGCCGATAATACGACAATATGAAACGAACTGCCCCTAATATGAGAAAGTAGGAAATTAATTGAGCTTTATAATACATGCAAAAATAACAAGCAAGCCTCTCTTTGAAAGTTACAATCACTTTCTTGGGAACTGTTGTTAAAATCTCTGCGGTGTGAGTGTTACCACACTATCGACGTCATCTAAGAACAAAGTAATATCTAGATTTTGTAATGAAAATACATGATGAATGTGCCCACAACGGGATTTTTAGGGAGTTTGATAGGGAGCCTTAATCCATTTCATATGCAGTACATACAACACACCTCAGTCGAAGACATGAAAGTATGAAAACCACAGTGGGTTGTACAATATTTCTCAAACAGGAGCCAGGAGCGATCCATTCACGGGGGCTAGTTAGTTTAATGTTTACGCCGATGTGTCACGGCTTTTCCAAAAGCTGGAGGACAACCATACGGTTATCCAAATAAGCAGCCAGGTACGCAACAAAAAGGGGAAAAAATGCCGACTACTTTAAGCAACTTTCAATTAAGCTACTTTGCGGAGAACCGCGAAAGATATCCTGTCGTGTTGCCCTCGTTCGGTTTTCCGTTCTCTCCAGTTTCCTGGCACGCCCTGGCGTTTCCACACCATTGTCGATTTTCCTCAGCGTTATAATTTCCTGATATGCTGCAGAAGTATTTTTGGGGGTGGGGGGGGGGGGGTCTGAAGGAGGATCCCGCATGGCCACAGGTTCAGGGAAGCTTCGGGAACTGGACCCACTGTTGTTAGCAGTACTACTCCTGTGCTAACAAGTTACACCGCGTCCGCTCAACCTGCCACCACTCTCCAGGTTACTCTAACCAACGGTAGTCTTGTATATACTTCATAGCTTATTTTTCAAGTCTGTTATCAACATCCTTTGTAGACCCTAAAAAAGTTTTAAAATTAATTAAATAAATAAATAATATATTTCACTGAGTTTAACAGAAGGAAGCTATTAAATAATTTATCAGACAACATTAAAGGAAAAAAAATATTTTATTTCTTGTACATTGACGCTTTAATGTGTACCTTTTTTATATTTATGGCTGTGGTGTTTTTTTTTCTCTTTCTCTCTCTCTCTCTCTCTTTCTTTTTTTTAATTATCTAAACAGGGATGCGCCCGTTCAGCGTGTTACAATACTACAGATTAGAAAATAATGTTTCCTGTGCAATGCTGTGAAAAAAAAAGAAATAATCCCATCGATGTTTAATCACCATTTTTAAGGGCTTTTGCATTCCAGTATTTAGATGCAAGTTCTCGTGTGTGAGATATGAAACGGGAAGGCTATTGTTCAAATCTCAGAGTAAAAAGACACATGAAAGGGGAGACATAAAAGATGGATCGACCGCACAATTTAATTCATTTAACACAATGAAATATGGTAGTGGTGATAGTGATTCCCCCCAGCTTTTCATTCAAAAGAGAAAAATGAGCGCAACTCGGAAAGCAGGTTTCAGCTAAGCGGCGTGCTTTTGAAACCCGAGGAGTGCGCCGCTGCGATGGCTGTCTTAACAATTTGCTTTCTGGTTCACTTTATCGGTTCATCTGAAACACCACACACTGCAAGTCACAAAAAAAGTCACATTTGTCGCTGGTTTTGTCCACAACAAACAAAGGAATGTACTCCCTCCATTTGTAGATGCTTAAGACTGCACACATATTCTTGTTTGCTAATCTATGACTGCTGTTTTGTCTGCACCTGCCAGAGAGCACAGCAAACGCCAATTAGAGTGCCAATAACAGGAATATGCTTTAGTTCCACGGTCTTGTCAGATCTGCTTGTGGCCCAGATGCTGAACGCAGATGCATGCAGAGCTACGTGAGCCTTAAAATAGACCGTTCACTCTGAAAGTGCTGTCTCTACAAGCTGCGGAGAATTAATCTGATCCTGGGAAATACCTATTCATTTGCTGATGTCCAGGCTCACTGGTTAAGCATCCTCTCGCCTCTCTTGGGCACTTCTGCAGCAAAGTAATATTTAAGTACGGTGGTCCAGGAGATTGCACAGTGTCTATGCCTCAACCCCACTTCTGACACCATTGAAGACTGGAGGTCATTGTCCCTTTTCCATTTATATAAGGACCAAATTTTAGCACAGCAAATTCATTGTTCTGATATTGTTGTGTTTTAAGCCTCACTCATTTAGATAAGACAACCATTCAAAAAGACTGGAAAATCCCTTGAACTAAAGACAAACCAGAAGAGACAACATTTTCCCAGCTTTGCACTATTACTTCTAGGGTTATTTTTTCATAAATATTTTATTTTCCTTAGCCAAATATGAAACTGTCATCTTTTTAAGAATTGTTTATCTTTGTATTTATTACTTAATTTATTCACTTTTTTGGGTTAAACTATGTAGATATGTACCTTTTTAAATCCTTATTTCTTGAAGAAACAAAGTTTTTATGTTTATTTTCCTGAAACAGAGCTGTACTTTGAAATACTGTTGATAAGGGTCTGTTTTCCCTGACTAGGAGTGATTTCTCCTGTAGTGCTCCTGAACTGTAGTTCTCTAGTTCATTATATTCTGCTTAGACTAAAATAAAGCACAGTCCTGTAGAACAGTAAATGAGCACGGTCATTTATTCGTCATTATTTCTCTCCATGTTGTCTTTTTTTAAATTTGAAATGTAAGAGACTCTAAAGTACTCACTCAAAGCTGCGATAGTCCTTTCTAATCAGAAGGAGGATGGAGTTTATATTCCACTGCACTGATGGTCACTGTGCAAACGTGCCGAGGTGCAACAAACCTCAGACTAATAAACCTTAATGTCTAGGATGAAGAAAGCAAAGCTGACCCTAACTTCTTGAGACCGTGCCGCAGCGCTTGAAAAGCAGGTACTCCGAACACGGATATTAACTGGCCATAATAAGGATTTTTAAATATTTCAAACGTAATAATTCCACTTCGGTCAATATCATTTGCTGCAATGGAAAGTGGTACAGACAGGCCGGGCCATGTGGTTTTATCAAACCGAAGCTGTTTCGCTGGAGTTCGTGACCTACAAACCTGCGATCACGTAAACATAAATGCTGAGAATCACCCATTTGTTTAGCCAGGTTTCCCATGCGGCTCAAACATATCGAAATGCACCTTAAATAATGAACTGCAGCTTTTTAAATGTAACGTAAAGTATTGTTGCGATCGGCCGGGACGTTTTGATAAGAAAGGACAGGCTACGTGACGCTCCCTACCCATTTTTTAGTTGAAGAAAGGATAATTCATAAATAAATGATTCCCAGGCGAGATTCTTTCACGTTCAAAGGTCTGCGGGCCGAATATTCACCACAAAGCAATGGATTTGTTGGTTTGCCAGCCTGCGAATGACAAGCTGCCAAACCGACTCTTGCTTATGAAGTGATAGATGAAGCAGATGTAAATATCTGTTTATTAGTCATATCTAGCTGACAAAGGTTACAATATTAAATATCCGTGTTATGGATGCCTATGAATACCTTATGCTAGTTACATGTTTTAGAAGCTCATTACAACAATGCAAATACATGTTGACACACTGAACTGACGTGGTGGTTCTGTTCTATTAGACGACATGGCGCATACAAGAGATTTAAGCGATTTCTCATTTCCTATTAACTGACTGCCATTCATTTTCCTCTATGCAGATAAGTACAGAAACTCCTTGTGTAACCCAATTTCTAGGTCGGTATTTACATTTTCGGTCGTCGCGTATTAAATTAAAAATTAGAATATGTTAAACATCTCGTCAGCCTGAGATATCGCGATAATTGCCGGACGAAGTTTCCAGAACGAGTGAGAAGTTGTTGGAAACTTTGCCTTTGCAGCGCGTTGGCGAGCAGATGGGCGAATGATCGGGTAGTGCTCGGAATAACAAGGTGAAAAGTGGACAAGTGTGAACTTAAAGTCGGTGAGTTTTCGCCAATTTCAAAGTCGTGAATGTCGCACTCGGGCAGTGCAAATGTTTGCTACGTTTTGGTTGCATTGAAACGAGAGGTGTTGCTTTATACCAATTGTGACAGGAGAAAGGTAAGTTTTTATTGTTTTAAGATGATGGTTTACTGTGGGGACAAAAACGAACAGGAGATATGATTTTCGTGCAACTGTTTCATGAGTGTGTCGAGCGATGCAATGTTGCAATGGTATAGTACACCGCCCACCCTCTTATAGCTAAAGGGCGTGTAAGCCAAACACAGGGCACCACAGAAAGCGTTTTTTCTTTATGCGCAGATTTTTTTTCCCTCCTTTTTTTCGTGCTTCAGGAGCTCACTGGAAGCTTCATTTTGTTGTGAACATTTTATTTTGTTTGAGAATAAACAGTTTGTTAGTTAATTAAATTTGGTCACATACAAGCATTAAATCTGTTTGGTTATTTCTTATTTCTGGTCTCATTGCTTCCAACTGCTGAATCTACCAACCCCTACAAAAACTATTGGTCTTAATTTTAGTCTTGGTGATCACTAGCATCTCCCTTTGCTTGAATAACCAGTGAGTGCAGGAGAGGGCTTACACTAGGCTATGCTTAGACTCCCCATCCTCACAGTTATGCACCTGCCATTCGGTCTCCAGTCCCCAGATATGTAGAACCCGCAATGAACAGGTTTTAGATATGAATAAGATGAACCACGCTGCCACATCACATTCTGAACAGGGGGACTGCCTGGTGGCCTTAGAGCCTGATGCTTTTGCCTGTGCCTGGGGCCAACCCTGAGGAGAGGATGCTTTTTGTATTGATACCTGAGGAAAATTGCACAGGTCTTTAAGGTGTCCAATTTTGTACAGCAAAACTTCACAGAATTGCAAGTGATTGAATTAGATGGTAAATTATTATAGCTGCAATAATTCTGAAAGACAACCGGTGACTTAACTTGTGAACAGAGCAGCCTCTTTCCTGGAACATGACTTTCATCTTTGCCTTCTGGGGTGGCTTTTGTTTTAATGGCGCATAGCAATTTTGAACCTGTAAATGGTGAAGAAGTGTCGACAGCTGATGGGGGAGACTCAGCAGCAGAACTTTCATAATTCCCCTATCAGTTACTTCTGTGTGTCTGACAATGAGCTCAAAGTCTTGATGGCAAGCAGTTCAGTTCCTTAAGAGAGGTGCTGAGTGAATTGTTGCCAGAGTTGTTCGGTATCACTACCATGTGCAGCTCTGACTTCAGGGCCCGTCTCCTGGAGACGAAGCATCTGTTTAAAAATCACCATAACGCAGAAGAAGGTTTTTCTTTCTAGGTTAACTGAGGGAAGCATGACCTCCAACAGAACCAAGCTATTGGCTCTGTGGGACAGAGACATGGCAGGTGAAAGCCACAGGGAAAAATACATTTAAATGCCAAGTGTCTCAAACAGCATAGTTGCAACCGATTGCACATGGAATTAAAATGGCAGCTATGGTTAAACCTTTTTGTTTGGTCTAGCGACAGCAGGATGGCCCCTGCATAGTGGGAAGGGGAGGAAGACGCACATTCGGAACGTTGAGAAGCGGCATGGCCTCGCCATAGTGCAATAACAGTGCACGCCACGATCAAGGAGCGCCCAGTAAGTGGAGAAGGCGAAGGACAATTCGGATTTGCTCCTCATCTAATTGCCGTGGCTGAAATAAGCTGAGCTGAAGATCTCTGGGAGACCTACAGTATAACATCAGCCTGAATGCTGAATAGAACAGGTCTGGGAACAGATGTTACTCTCAGATACGAGAGCGCCTAGCAGTGATCCTGTATGTGGTGGTATTGCAAATTTGATTTCTGATAACCCTGTCAATTGTGGATCACACCCATGTGCTAAAAATATGTTATCACCTAATCCGTTTCACAGCGGCCAGGGGAACATGTCCAGTCAAGCCAACAGCGGCATATGCGTAAACATACTATTTAAAATATCAGTGGAACACTAGATCTTCCTTGAGAGGATGGTGACGCAAATGCTGTGCCTTCTCCAGGACGCAGCGCAGGCCTTTCAGCTGAGTAACCCTGCATTGTATCCTCAGACAGAAATGATTTAAACCAAGACAGCGCTTTGAGGTGATGTCAGCGTATGGTAGCCTGCCGGTATGTGACACATTTGAAGTAAGCACCTCTCAGAGGGTTACAGGGGGTCTGCTTTGCAGTGCCCAGCAATGGTGCGTTGGAACAAAGGAACAGCAGTAATTGCTCCATATTCGTCTCTACTATACAGCTAAAAAGGTTTGTAATGACAAGGTACGGGCTATTTCAGCCATCTGTGTCAGTATGTTTCTGCCTGAAGTGTTTCTATTCCACCTTCAGGATCCCTGTCTGTTTCCACCACATAGGATGAAGCAAATGCCTCTGTCTCTGTTCTTGCATCTCTTCCACTCCCCGCCAAAGCATAGCAATAGCAGCGCCTTGTCCTACTTGCAGAAGTCCCCTTTGATTTGTCCTGGAAATACCTATTTCCTCATAATGGCGTATTGTTACAGCGCTGAACCCTGAAGTCGGCGGCAACACACCCTTTGCATCAGACCATCTGTTATTCTCATCAGCCAGGAGGGAATGAATCAATTTATCCTTTTTTTTGTTCATTTCTTAAGCGTCGGGAGAGACAAAGGGCAGCGATTTTCATCCCCCCGCTCTCCCCTCGCTCTCAGCAGGCATTAACCGCCCATCACCAGACATTCAGAGTAAACGGCAATCTTAAACCAACCCGGGTAAGCAAATTTGCTTTTGCTCCTATTATATATTACAAAAATGTAATCGATATCTAATCAAAAGCGAAATAGAGCAAGCCATGTCTTACAGAGTGTTTTGTTGTAGAGGGTTAGATTTTCACGGTGAGTGGACGGGCTCAGAGAGCGCAGGCGGTGATGGTATCGACCCAAATTACGGAGCATTGATTAAACCTGGGGAAGGAGAGAGAGGGAGGGAGGGAAGGAGAGAGCGTGAGGTACACAGAGAAAGCACAGATTGAGAGTGCAAATAAAGGAGGGAACGTTTCTGATCTCTCTTTTTCTCCTGAGGAAGAAGCTACTGGTAAAACTCTAGGTACAAGCATGTACTTGTATACTGTTGGTTTCTGGCTCTAGTCCCAGGTAGAAGGCTGTAGTGTTACTGTAGAATTGCTCCTCTGTTAGATTATGTTATACGAATGGGGGGTGGGGACTGCAGGCTGTTTTGGATAAAAGCATCATGTGTATGATGATTTATTTAAAAAAAAAAAAAAAATACAAATTTGACACATTGCATTGGCTGAGTGCGGACAAGGAGAATGTGGCTTCTCTCCCTGTTCAGCTTGTTTATTTTCTCACATCAGCATACAGTGTCCGCTAATGATGTGACTTTAATTCGATTTGAAGTTTAATAATGTTAGCAGTGTAAGGTAGCACCCTTGTTTTCCACATGCAAACACGTAGCGTATCTTAGCAACTTGAGCCACAACAGAGCAGGATCAGAGAGGCTACTTATTAACCTGTTGCTATGGCTACTGTGGAAGGCAAAACGTAACAAAAATTCAGTTGTACCACATCACCTGCAAGACAGGCAACCTTTAAACAGCTGTCGAAAGGCCAAATGGAAGGGAAGCCATACTGTATGTTCAGGTTTCACGGTCCATTCTGCTGCTCCATAGAGTGGTGGTTGTTGCTCAGAAGTTCACGTATGTTGAGTGACACTTTATTAATTCCATTTTAAGAGCTCAACATGAACAATGAGTCCTGGACAAAGCAAGGATAAATGCTTTTGCGTAGTTAATTTTTCAAGGTCCCCCCCCCCCCCAAAAGCCTCCAATAAATATGCATCACTGTGTTGTACTCCAGGTCAATTCGTCACAGATTCCACCATAGCGAACAGATGGTTTATGCCTTTAAGATGGGGGGGCACGGTTAACAGTGACAGATACGCCGCGTGCATGACGTGAAGCGTGAGGGCAAGATGATTGAAATTGACATTACTCCTGCAAAATCAATGCATTTTTTACCAGATGCAATTGCGCCCGACGCTCCCATTCGTCACGCAATTTGCATGGGGTAATTGTGGCGGCACAGCTACTGATGCATTTTAATTGCATTTCAATTTGGAATTGAGACCAATTAAGGAAGTCATTCTATCTTGCCCAGTGCCCCCCCCAACATGTCTGTGTCATTTCCGTGACAGCACTGAAGTACAAGAATACACATCTTTTCATGTGAAAAATTCGTGCTCAGATAAGGAAATGAATATCGCTTACACCAAATATAATGACATACTGCATACTGTGGTTCAAAGACTAAAAAAAAAAAATTACTTGATAAAAGTAATACTGGCAGTCCTTGATGTTCCTGTGTTTATGACAGTGTGCCCATACTGTTAGTGCCCGCCTGATATTCTGCTCCAGGGAAACGTTTCATGCATCTCATTGCTTGACTTGGAGATCTGCCACATATTGATGTTGTGCCGAAGATGTCGCAGGGCCAGCGTCCGGTGCCGGGTGTAATGTCAAACTGATAACCTTGCCTTCTGAAGAGACATGCAGACACGACCGGGAAGAATGTTAGAGGAGTCCAGGTCTCAGCCCAACATCACAGCAAGTGCTTCATTTAAGCAGAACACCTGCCAACACGACCAGCAAACAGGAGGGAGGCCTCGTCATGTCACTGCCAGACTACGGGTCCTCCACCACCTGTAGGAGCCCTGCAGACTTGGTGAGAGCTCATTTCCTTGGGTCCGTTTACCTTTAAATATCATCAGCGGAATGAGAATTTTTGAAAGCGGTCTTCCGGAAATAATAATGCATGTAATGTATTATAATGTAATATTACTGCACCCCCAAAAGCATAACCACTTTGTGTCCCTACCTCACGCTCAGTATAGTGGGAAAGCAGGCCCTTGTCTGCCTGCATGATATTGAGATAGAGCTTAGGCCACACTTGCAGCAGCTACTTTTGCAACACATTGCGAGCACCGATCAATGAGCCTGCAGCTGTCCTGGCTTACAGCACTAGTAGCACCGTTGTACAAAGAGCAGCTACCTTTCAGCCGCTGGGAGGAGTATGCAGACCCTGGGAAGAAAGTTGAACTGGGAGAAATTTGAACTGCCATCCCAGAATTCCCTGTGTCGGGTTCTGGAAACAAAGTGGGGTTCAGGCTGGCTCTGCGCTTAAAAGACACAGGGGGGAACAACAGGCATGCGCAAAGGGACAGTGAGTGAAAGGGCAGGAGGGAGAGAGACGCTGTTCACCAAATGGCCCTAGTTCAGGTCTTTGTCTTGTCTGCAGCACCAGTGTTACTTCAGTTAGGAAGCTTGTGAAGGTCTTGCTTTTTGTTTTTGTGTCTCCATTCAAGTTTTTATCAATGAATAGCACAGTAATGGGTGCATGTTGGACAACGTTGGCATGACGCTAGCAGGCGGCTCTTTTTCTCTATTGTTTGTTCGGCTCTCATCAATGGGCCACTTCTAAATGACTGAATTATTTGATTATATTCATATTTTCCCTTCTGGTCTTCTTTCTCCTCGAGCTTAAAATCGGGATGAGAGCCTGACTTAACATTTAACAAGGGCTATTAAGTGCATTTGTGTTTTTACACTTACATTATTACAATTACATACCTTTTTTAAAGCCCCGTGTGTCCGAGCCATTATTAAGGACCCTCTAGCCTCCCACATAGCCACACTCAAAAACAGGGTCTGTATCTCAGCAACGTAACCTAGCAACACCTCGTAACCATGGATTGTAACCTGTTGCCAAGGGAGACACAGAGGGAAAATTGATTTCAGAATAAAATAAATGAAAAAATGTCTACATCCAATCTGAATACTGATGTGTGAAATACACAGTCCATAAATTCATGTTTTTATAACTGCATGTTGGTTTTGCTTTCCAGAATACTGACCTCCGGCAATTTGCTTGAACGTGGTTCAGCTCCTCGTGTGCAGTGTTGGTCCTAAACTCCTTGATGGCTCAGAGCTGAGAACAGTTAGTGCAAAATGTCTCCACCTTCCTTATTCTTCAGGGGAGAGCTTCCCTCTCTGCTTATTGTGCTGCTAAAAGCAGTTACCGAAATAAGTTTGTGCGGTGGACCATGCCAACCACAGTGGCCAACAGGACCAAAATATCGAAAGAAAAAGGACAGTAAGCTGGCAAGCAGTGGAACAAACATCTGGACCATCGCATCCCGGCCTCTTCTCCCAAACTTGCAGGCTGTGCGTCAGCCCAACAAAATTAAAACTGTACCTTTCAGTCTTAGTGGAGGTTCTACCTTGGGGTGGGCAATATGATGCAACGTTTTCATGAGCTTTCAGCACAGTGGCAAGTTGGCACTTCCTGGCGTGTTTACAGGTATTCGTTCAATGGGCAGGAATGTGTGCAAAGGGTGCATTTCGTACTCGGACTTAAAATGCAAACACGTTTATATTGGGGCGCCACCTTGTGGCCACTTGGTGTATCATTTTTACTGTAAATTGTTGTGCGCTGGTTATTCGTTTTTCTTTTATAAAGATGTACAGCATTCAGTGATTTAAAAAAAAATGCTTATTTATAGCTTTATTTAAGCGATTGTCAGTTTATTTTCCGAACAGTCTTTTGTTTTTCGTAGGAGGTTGTAGTCATTGTATGTTTTGTAACGATGATGCAGCATTTTTCCAAAAATATAGACAAAAGTATGATTTCGCTCTTGCTATACAGAATGAGGCAAATTGGTGGGAAGATTTTAGTGGATCTGTTGGATCTGCCGCCTTACAGTGAAGCTGTGAAAATTCTGCAGTACCTCGGAGTGAGAAGCGGATGCGGTGAAACTGCCGCGTCGATCCCCGCAAACCCGCAGGTAAAGGAACGGAACGCCGTGGCGCTCCCGGAACAAAGACGTCAGGTAAACAAGAGTTACGCCACTTTGTCTGATGAGGGAAAGCAATGCGCCTTCTGTCCAAAAGAGGGCAGGAAAGACCGCGGTTGCCGCTGAAATGGGCGTTAAATAAATAATAGATTTGCTATAACGACACAGCCGAAATCCTTTTATTGTCTTCGCAGGAGCGATGCTGAGGATTTATGGCTTCCGTGGTCGTGGCTGAGGCGCAGTGGCCTCTTTTTTAACCTGTGAGGATGTCGATACTCATTTGTCTTTCAGGAATGCTTCTTATTAACAGCAGTCGTTATAGCAAAGCAAAAGAAAATGATTTCCATGTAGAAAAAATGTTGAACGTGGCCACAATTAAACTGTGGTCTTGACCTGGCGAGCTTGAAAGGCAAGAGAGTCAGAACTTAGTGGTCAATAACAATTTGTACACAGAATAGCTCCCCTCCTGGTGTTGGGGTTAGGGTGTGCAGAATGGCGTTGTTGCTGGAGATGAGTTTAACGCAGCAAAATGGGTTCGAGTTGGGATTTGCCTGCATCAGGGTTAAACATTTCAGTTCCATAAGAGAAGGGGAGTGAAACTCCTGGTGGGATTTAGTTTTGGCTGCTGAAGGGGTTTGGGGGAGGACCAATGCTGGTCACTTTTTCCCTTGAAAAATCACTGTGCAGCGTTAATACGGCACTTTCAAAAGGCGAGCACTTGCAAAGGATTGACTGGTGTGCTGGATGGTCACAGGCAGCCGTGCAGGTGTGTGGTCACCTGGCTAATAGAAGTGGACTCTGGTCTTCAAGGGAGTCAGGAGCAATAAAGCTACCAAGCTGTGCTCTGCTGTGCGGTAGGGGAGGGCAGACAGTGGACTGACTGCCGGGCCCATGACCACTCGCGCTTCTTCACGCATTTATAAATAAAACCATTTCAAATGGCTGAGCAGTCGCTCGGCGCATCACTCCCTTCATGTCCTGCACTGTTTGCCTCGTGTGTCTGCTCATCTTCAATTAAATTGTAACGTAAACTTAGGTTTATGCATTTGCTTGCGTGATTTTGGATTGTACCCATGTGCACTTTTGCGCCCATGTGTACATGTGTGTTTTGTTGTTGTGCAGTCAGACAGAAAAGTCCCATTTCCCACAGTACTCTGTGTCCATATGAGTCCCACAGCTGGCTCCTCAGATTGGGGGTAAAGCAAACGGTCACCGAGGGAAATATCTTAGCCTCCTCAGCGTAACAACAGAGACCTCACTTCCCTGCACTTGGCTTGTTTGCCCTCCTCTAGCCATTGACACCACGATTCCAATTTTTGAATTTGAAGACACTTTTTGCTACAGCAGAGGTTACTTTTCAAAATTTACCCAGAACTAAAGATTGACGCATTAAGACTTAAGCACGGTGTGAGTGAAGCAAATAGGAGTAAAAAATGTTAAAGTGCCTACCAAATGGTTGTGTGTTGCTATTTATTACTTGTTTGGTCCAGTTTATCACTTACTATTCCATTCCCGCCGAAGCACTTACGTGAGCTCCTGTTATCCTACCTGAGTCGCAGTCGCTCAGCCAGCAAGCACATTTAGCTGCCGTTGCCCAGACTACAACCTCGTTGCCACAACAACACCACTGCGTTCTGGCCAATTTTGAGCACGTCCTGAAAACCGATTTGGTAAGCAGGCGATGAGGAGGCAAAGGTGAATGGGGGCGTCTGAGGCCGGGTGACAGCGCTGCACCGCTCCCCGAGAAAGAGGTCTTCATGCCGGTGGCCAAACTAATCTGTGTCTAGCAGCTGTAGGAGTGAGCGACCCCAGATGCCAGGGTGCATTTGTTCATTGACACCAAGAACAATAGATGACTGTGAAATAGCTGTTGTGACGGTTACAGCAAGATGCCATTGCTGCAGCAAAGATGCCTTTTGTCCTAACTGTGAGCGTTATTTATCTGCTAGAATGAATTTGACATCCAAAGTTATTAGGCACCAAATTACCAGTTCATGCCTCCGATGCCTCCACCCTTCAGAAAACCGCTCCTCGGGATGTGGAGTACACCAAGGCCGAACCTTGGTGGCCATGTGAGTGTTTAAACACACAGGAGTCCTCGTGTGGCTCTCGCTGATAACAGCGTTATTGTTCACCTACAGCTGCGGGGACGTCGGGGACGAAAGACGCCTTTGGTCTGCACCAGGAGGGGCATTTCAGCCACTTCCTTTTGCAGGAGTGCTATTGTCTTGAAGAAAGCCAGGACACCACAGGCGTCTTTCAATCCCGCCACCATTTTCCGCCAGACCTTGTGCACCCTGGCTCTTCAAAGAAGGAGCCTTTGTTCAATTTGGCAAGCCTTTTAGGTTCCTTAATATTGCACACAACTTGCCTCAGTGGGGCTGTGATCATCAGGACAGTGAATTGTGATGCAACTCCTGCACACGGAGCCACCATAGTACTCTGCTAAAAATCAGAGCTTGCAGACAAAAAACAGCTGTACTTGCCTTCTTATTACTTACTAAGCATATAAATATGGAAGCAAATGGAGACATTGGCATTTTTTTCTGATCGGGAGTACAGCAGCACTGCTGCCCTAGCAAATTCAAATCCCACAATTAAAATGTCTCTTGCAAAATTTACACTGAAATAATAACCTGATGTGGTTATAAAATCAAAAGTGTACATGAGGTGAAAATATCAAACAAATAATAAAAGGTGGAGTTGTGTGGTCTGTATAGAATTGTTTTCTCCCAGGGCCCGTTCTGCCGTTTTGCACCCTTGAGCGAGGTTTTTAAGATGCGGCGCTTTGGTCGATGTGACACGATGAGCTGTGAGCTGTGCGTCAGTTTCGGCAGAAAACACCAAAACTATTAATAACAGTGATTTGATGATAGCAGAGTATCTTTTTATTTTTATGCTCACACGTATGCGGCTGCTCCGCTATCATTCCCCGCACTTGCAGCTTTGGGGCTCAGACTTGTGGAGAGCTGATGGATAAAGGGAGGGCAAGGCAGTCTGTCAGCTGCGTTCCCCAGGCTGCTTCTCCATCACCATCCAAATCACATCGACTTCCACGGCAGCTCTGGCTTTCAAGGCCACTGCGAGCACAGTTGTTTTGAATGGGGAAATTAAGCTCTAAAATTAGGACTTAAACCAGCACATGCAGGACATGGCCCCGTCTTTTGGCATCCCTGCATGAAGGAGACTTTTTTGGAAGAATCGGGATGTCGTTTTAAAACCTAAACAGGTTTTGGACTTCATCACTTTAAGATGTTAGATTGCAGAGCAGGTTGCGGACAGCGATAAGGTGTGATGTTCCTTCCAGGCACTGCTGACTCAGTAAACAAAAGGGACACAGCAAACGGGTTTTCGATGCATCTGTTTTTTCGCCTCCAGCCGTACTGGACCTAAATTGTCAAACGTGTTTAATGGCACAGCTCCCCGTTTCTGATCCTCCTCCAGGCAGGTCCAACTGCACCCTCTCTCAGAACCCTGGTTTCGAGGGTCAGATGTTTTCTGAGCTGACTGCATTTTTACCACATTATTATTTTTATTATTCTTTTGTGTCTCAACAGTGTTTCGGAGTTCACGCTGCCTTGCTTATCTGCTTAGTGGGTTGTGTCTCTCCAAAAACATTTTAAAATCCTGTTGCCAAGTTGTGATTACACACGTGTCTCAGCATGGGCTCTGCTCTGCTGTCCTCACCCCGACAGTTTGACGCAAAGCAGTTCATATGGCTGCCACAGCAGCCCTGAGCCTGTCTTGCCTCCCCCCACCACCTCACACACCTGGCCTCCACGTGGCCGACTTTCCTGGCATCCCGAAGTCACCTGAGTCCTTTATACAGGACAAGGACATTTCAGCTAGGTGCCCGGAGCTCTCGTACACACCGTATTACAGGTAAAGTGTAGCTAGAGAGCGCAGCCCGAAGAGCCGTGTTTCCTTCGCTCAAGTTGTTATCCGAAACTGTGTCAGAATTTAACCCACTGGGTGTTTTTCTTCCTTCCCGGAGACACTACAGCAATAGGAACATCCCTCGTACATACACGTAAGTGTGTTTTCCTCGATTCTGTACTGTCGATGGGCCCGAACTGCCAGGGAGGAGAGAGAGGAGCAAAGCGAACGCTACATTTCATCTTGGATGAAAGGTGTAAACAGCGCACAGTCCTGCTGGCGCTGCGCTGCGCTTTCATCAGGTTGCCCAGCCACTCTCAATAAGTGATGCATCAGAGAGCACGTCGGCCCTCACCTGCAAGATCAAACCGAGCTGCCTCATGGGTGCATGTTTTCAATTAAAGCCTTTTTGCACGAGGTTGCTGACACTTCCATTAAAATAATCTTTGATTAAACATGCACGGTAAAGTGGGCAAGATAGGTGCCTGCTATTAATGGAAGCAGGGTCACCTGTTGTTATCATTTTCGGTCGACTGCCCGCTCTCGGTCACACCGCTGCATTTTAATGATCATCGTCCGGCAAAAAAGTTCTTTGATTTATTCGTGTCATTTCTCCTCAGTTTTCCAAATCCAGATGACAAATGACTTTTGGTGTCATTCAGAAGCACAGAGTTCCATCGATAAGATGGATTGCAGCGTAGCATTGTAGCATGTGCAGTTTTGGACATGTAATGGATGTTAAATCGTATATCCTCAGACTAAGAAATGTTTCAGTTCCCTGTACCTGTGTGGCATGTCATGTCCACGTGAGTTGCAGCCACCGGACCTCCTGGGTCAAACAAACAGTTGGCATTTTCCTGTAGGATGACAGCAAAATGCGGCCCTTTCGCATGCTCACCCCACTGCTGCCACAGAATGGTTTCCACGCTCACCGTTGCCACATGCTTGCCTCCCTTGGCTTTCTGGCATCAGGGACGTAAAACACATCAGACAAAGGCCACCAGCTTTCTTCAGCACTCACTAGTCAGCGACTTTAGGCTGTAGTTTTTGTCCCCTGTAATGTGTAAACAGTGGAGCCGCATAGCTGCAGAAGTCCATGACGGTGGCTTCTGTCTGTGCACGGCACAGCCACCTCTGGGATTCTGTTTGAACATGTGTTCCTGATGCTGAGGTCACTTGGTTGCCATCTGATGGCCACAGCTGACAGCCAGACACAAAATAGCTTTTAATAAACGTTGGCTGGCACTTTGGACAAAAGAATATGCTTAAAAAAATAAATAAATAAATACATGTAAATGTAAACTGCCTATGTAAATAACTGCGTCTTCATTGGTTTTTCCACTAAATTGAATGAAACAGATACTCAAAAGTTATAATTATTGTATAAATATCTATAGCGTGGTCTTTGTTGAGTTGTTTGTTCTTTATGAAAAGCTTTGTTTTTCGAGCCACAGATTTGAAATTTGGCACATGTGTACTCCTCACCCTTTGTGAGATGTTTGTGTAGGCAAGCTGATTAAATTCTAGAAAGGCTACTAACCATTTAGACATTTTTAAATTTGTTCTGTCATCAGGCTTGGAGAAGCAAGAGTAGTGGCACAAAGATTTACTGCAAAATAACATGACACACATACATAAAGACCGTTGTGCTGATGGATTTCCACACACACACAGATGTGTGACACAGGTGGATTTTTTCCTGATGCACTTTGTCATGTACGTACGAGCACGACTTCCTCACTCTACAAACACAGACTGATGTACTTTCTCACTCAAACACACAAATTGGAAGTTGAAGTTTGATGATATACAATTTGTTTTTCTGTCTGCACATCAGTTTGTACACACACCATACACACTCTACACCCATACACGTACGCTGATGTACATTCTCTTACACAAATGTTCAAGAAGTTGAAAGGTAGCAGTCGTCAAAGTTGTTCATAAATTGTAAATGCACTTTGCTGTAGCCAGCGTGCGCTAGCTGTCTGTGCAATCTGCATATTTAACCTCAGTAGCTGTTGTTTGTGTGCAAATGAAAATGTAAAAATTTATGAGAAATTATATATGTCACACACGTATCAGGGATGTAAGGGTATTAAAGTTTGGTGATGAACATTTTGTTTTTTTGTTTTTTTTTTCCTTTCAAATTGACTACCACCAGCACACACATCACCCTCTGTGACATTCGCCTGTCTGACAGCACATATAGTTATGTACTAAATACATCCACTTTAATGGTAAAACAGTTTGACTATTTAATGTGTCTCCTTTTACCTTTCCACTGTTGCATCTTTTTGACCCTGGCATCTCTGGGTATCTCAGCTACTAAAGAAATAATTTTTAAAAAAAAAACTAAGAATTAAAATGAACTGTCTGCAGTGACAGAAATTTGTTCAAGTAAACAGCTTAAAAAAATGTAAAAGGCATCACTCCTGCACCCCCACCAGCACAGAGCAAAGCGAGGCAGTACTGATGGAAGAGCAGATCTTTCACAGCACCTTAGCCCAGCAAATCGGTCGCTGTCTCCAGTCCCTGAGCCACTGACAGGGGTAATCACGCCTGTCTCGGTAACAGTCACTGCTTCATGCTGTTCCATGCACTGCCTGTCAGGGTTCCACAATGCAACTTGATGTGAGGAGACCCTCCTGTGGGCGGCCTCACCCTGCCAGGGCCCCGATCGGGGCCTAAATTAGCACGTTTACTCTTCCTCTGCTACGACGGTTGTCATGGGGAGGCAGGAGTCTTCAGTAGTTTGCCGAACACTTTGGAGCAGTTCGGTGTGTCACGGCATAGTTGATTTAAAAAAAAAAAAAGAGCCATCTCGTATATTAGCTTGATGATGAACATTTTGTAATAATTCTGCTGTAGCTGTAAAAGAATGCGTAGAAAAATGTTTGTAAAGAAAATACTTTAAAATCTGAAAATATGGATGAAAAGCGTGGCATTTTGCTGGGTAGCAAATACTGACAAAGGTGCAGTGAAGAAATATTAAAAGCTCTGTTTATCCCTAATAGGTTTTTGGTACAACTTCCAGATAGCTGTTTTTTTTTTTTTTTTGCCACCTTGACACATTGCTTGTTCATTTTTGTGTCAAAAATTGTAGAAATTTCCCGAGACGTTTCTCCAGGGCTCAATTCAGACCGACGGTTTTCCAATATTACGCTTGCTTTATTTAAATCTGTGAAATGGGTTTTGACTCCATCAGCAAAACTGTCTAAGAGGCAGGACTATTCAATAAAAATCGCTCTCTGAAAAGAAGCTTTGAATATTCTGCTGCCCACATTTCATCCGTTGCTAAAAGCCAACCCGTTTCCAGTTAAGTTGTTAATTGCACATATTTTTGCCGTACACATCCTTTATCTCTTTAATAATGGAATTTTCACAGTGTCTTCAAATGAATTTGCTTTAATCTCCATTTGGGCCAAGAGCCCCACTGGACAGTCAACGGTCAGACTCATTTGTTGTCGCAAACTGAGGATTTAAACAATGTTGGTGCTGGACTGAGGTTGATCGCATACAGGTCCAGGAATTTAAAAAGTCTTGAAATGCATTGAATTCTACACCTGTTCCACCTTCACATGCCCCCAACTGGTCTCCTGAGTATATGAGTTAATGAAGATGCACGTGAATGTTAACCTTACTCTTTCCTTATTAGAGCAGAAAGGCCCTTAGTACTAAAACCTGAGGAAGCAGGTTTTACCGCCTAAGGCCAACTACGTAGTGGTGCAGAAGGACAGCATTATCCCCAATGTCAGTTTCATTCTTATCTCTGCTTTTTCTGCAGCTGTTTTTTTTTTTTTTTTTTCCTTTTCAATTTCGGGGTTCATCTCCTTTAGACAAGTTAACTGGAAATGTGGACAGATAAGACAGTCAATGGAGATTCCGATTAAAAATGTTTGCGCATTCTATCGGCTTCTGTGTGCCGCTGTCGAATCCCTTCGTTTTTTTTTTTTTTTATCTATCGTTACTTTCCTTTTTTCTTTGTTTTGTACCATTTAGTCCCCCCCCCCCCACACACACACACACACACACAGTAGGATATAGACGTTTTATACAGACAGAATATAAACAGAAAATTCCACTAAGCGCAGATTTTGTAGGACAAGCGCCACACTGGAGAATAATGCTGATAGTGGCTCTTGTGCATTATGGAAATTGTTGGTACAAAATTAATACTTCATTTCCATCCCCCCCCCCCCGGTTCTAAGCACTGCGCTCTCCAGTTCTGGCAAGTGCGGGGAACACACCATTTGCAGGCAATTAAATCCCTGCAATTATGGGACCATTGTGAGGCCGGGTTTTACACGGGCAGATCCGTCCTGGACCTTCAGACAAGTCCCGCAGTGTTTATCTGCGTTCATTCTGACGTGCACACATTTCTCTTCTGCAGTTCCATCAGGGTGTAGCATGGAGTAAGTGACCTGCTTACCCCCTTTGGTCCTGCAGAATTTCGCATTTACAATTTGAAGAAGAGCCCCGTCTTGCCTCCGCCCCCGGCCGTGCTCAGCTGTTTCGTCTCAGCACGAGGCCTCTGCGTCGCCTCGCTTTGTTTTGTTTATTCGCTCGGTGACCCCGGGTTCCTCTTTCTTGGCCACAGTTCCCTTAAATGTTTTTAAATCGAGACGCACCATCTCATTCCGGGCTTTCAATTTTCACTTAATTTCCCCTGGGTACTTTTTGTCCAATGTATGCATTAATTTTACCAGGAGAGTTAATCGCTTTTCATTCAATTCATAAAAAACAGCTCGAGAGAATCCATTACATTGCGCCTGAAGCGCAGTTTCTGACAGGCGTTGGTGATCTGAAGTGGTTCGTGCGGCTGTTTAAAATAAGACTGGTAGTCAGGGTTAATAAAATGTGGTATAAAAATTTCTTTCTTTTCTCTGCAGATGGGTGGAAGCAAATACTTTAAATAATATTTTGAGTAATTTGGGGTGGGCTGCAAGTTGCTGCTAAAGGTGTGTAAAATAGCAGCTGAGTGGAGGTGATGTCACTGCTGTCTTCTTGGTGCGCCTTTGTTTTTCTTTCCAACCCCCCCCCCCCTTTACTGACTTGGACTTTAGAATTCGACTCCATCGTCTTAATGCAAAACATACTGAAGTGTCAATTTGCTGTAATGCATGGAGGAGTGGCGGTGTTTTTTGGATAAACTGATCCCCGGGGTGAGAGCAGCATCCTTAGGGATTTTGGCATTTTATTCCTCCATGTTGCATCCTGCTGTCTTTGTGTGCATTTATACTGGAGGAGATGGAGTTGTCCTGCAGCCCCGAAAGTCACGTCTGCACTGCAGTGCCAGGAGGCTTCTGGCCTCAGCCAGACCACAACAAGGAGACTGGGAGTGATAACCGGCAATCGCTCCACTCATCTGCCTCTTTATATCTCCTTCGCTTACCCCATAGAACAGTTTGTCTGAAAAGAGATGCATGGCACCAAGCGACCTCCACAGGCTGCAAGTGAAGAGCTTTTGCGTTGCATGGGCACCAGAGAAGGGTCACACGAAAGCCAAACCATCTCCTCTTACTTTGTTTTGTGTGCAGTTTGCCAGTTTTCAGCCTCTCTGCATTTTGCTGTGTTTAGTCTCCCTGGGACTCCAGAATTGCCTGAAAAGCCAGATTTTATGTTCCTTTTGCCCCCGTGCAGTTCGTTCGTGCCGTTTTTCCCCATGAAAGCAGGTCGCGAGTTTGTGGAGCAGAACCACTCAACCAGGGGCAGCTCTGAGGGGAAGTATGGCCTTGAACAAAGTCCATTTGGTAACACATTCACACTTAAATGGGTCACCAGCTCAGAAATGCACAGCAGATTCATTTCTTAATCATTCCTAATATTTATTAGCCATAATCCTACAGTCCGGCTAACAAACCTGTGTAGGTTGATGCCAAGCTTTTGTGCAACAATAAGGCAACACACAGCATCTTCTGTACTGTTCCAGGACTATTCTTTAATATATTTCACGTATTTTGCCAGTAAGAAATCATTTCTTGAGTTTTTCTACATGTTTTGTAATGGATTTATTTTTTCCTCAACAAACTTTGTAACAGAAAACCTTTAGGCCATTACATTTAGGCCAAAGATGTGCAAAATATCACACAAATAAGCAGAAGTTAAAAGTGGTTGTTGGGAGTGAAGTCTGCCGAGAGCTTGATTGTCAGGCGCGGATGCTGTGTCTGTCTGCAATGCGCGCTCTCTCTCTCTCCCCCTCTCTCTCTCTCCCTCTCCCCCTCTCTCTCGCTCTCCCTCTTTCTCCCCTCTCTTCCTCTCTCCCCCTCTCTCTCTCTCTTGCCCTCTCTCTCCCTCTTTCTCTCTCCCCCTCTCTCTCCGCCCTCTCCTCCCTCTTTCTCTCCCCCCCTCCCTCTCTCTCCCTCTTTCTCTCTCTCGCCCTCTCTCCCTCTTTCTCTCTCTCCCCCCCTCCCTCTTTCTCTCTCTCTCGCCCTCTCTCTCCCTCTCTCTCTCCCTCTCCCCCCCTCTCCCTCTTTCTCTCTCTCTCTCTCTCTCTCCCTCTCTCCCTCCCTCCCCTTAGGCAGCTCTGCACCGCGCTCTGACAGATTGGGTTAATTGCACCCAAAGAGCAGAATAATCACTTTGTGTTGTTTCCTGCTCCCTGGCTCTCCCTGCGCAGGGGGAGGTGCGCTTCACCAGTGGCTGCGTCTCCTGCAGGGGGGCGAACGAGCTCTGGCAGATGGGAACGGTGGCGGAGGCATCCCAGCCTCACACTGTTATAAACGCACTCAGTAGAGTGGAAATGGAGTGAGAAGGAGAGAAGTGTGTGTGTGTGTGGGAGGGATGCACTGAGAGGGGACAGTGATGGAGAATAGAACAACCTGACCCTCCCTCCCTGGGCTCCCACAACCTGTGAAACCTGGTCAAACTGGCCATAGGCACTGCCCAGTGTGGCGCTGGGTCTAATGGCAGTGTAATTGGGAGCAGAACCCTGTTCCAAAGCCAAATCCTAAGATGGAACTGACGGTGCGCATTACTGAAGGCGTTGCGTTCAAGCACTCATCGGTTTTTCCGTGTGAACAACCCAGTCATACTTCTTATTAGCCTGGAACTTTCCAGGGCGCACAAAAATGTTCTTTGATGGTTTCCTATAAGGAATGAGCAGAACTCCTCCTCATAGGCTAAAAACATTTTCCTCAGAAGCATTTAAAGTCGGGAATATGTTCCGTGGCAACTCTTCGCGGAGGAACGTGTAAAATGTCAGCGACGATGGGTGGGGGGCGAGTTTAGAGCTGTGGACGAGTCTTAAAAGGTTCCTCAGCCCCTGGTTTCAGCACGGCTGACTTGTCTTCAGCCATTCAAGCGACTGTCAGCCGGTGATGAAAACAAATGTTCTTGTCTTCCAGCAGCTCTGGCGCCTGCGGTACTCGGCAGGGATGAGAGGTGAGGATGACTGCATGTTTGTGATCTAACAGGCCAACGTTCTCCAAGAGCTTTCCCCCTGCTGTACCCACGGAAACTAATTTCCCGCTGTGATTTTGCTCCTCACGTCCCTCCAGAAAATCTCTTTCCTGCGAACGATTCGTTTTCACAAACCCGTACAGCATTTTTTTTTCGGGTAAAAGCAAATCAAACCCCATCGGCTGATTCCCCAAAGGAAGGTAAACAGAAGAAGGGGATGGCCTACCAGAGTGTCCAGCTTTGCTGTGTCCACACATTTAGAGCAGGCAGCGAGAACTTGGTTGGAGAACTGAACCAACATGAGAAGAAATGAAGCAGCGGTCAAGTTAAACAGCATTCTAAAGAACAGCAATTTGAAGTGCCCTTGATCCTAAACCTCATGCGCACTTGCATATGTCGGTTTAAAAGATGGAGAACCATCTTTAAAAAATGCAAGCATTTATTTTTTTCCCTTTTTTGTCTTTGCTAAAATTTTTGTTTGCAGCAGACCAACCAACCACTTCCTACTTCCTGCATTTGCACGCCAACCTGCTGGCCTCAGTAAAATGCAACCAAACAAAACAGAGGTTTGAGACCCTCTTTGCAACACAGTGCTTATATTTTGTGTCCTGATGTTTGTGAGATCTTTGGCGATCATTGTGAACACCGGACACGTTCATGGGCTCCAAGTTTTCGTTTCATTTGTGTTTGCGGGTTGGAGGTCCAGTCTATAAGGTTTGCAGTTATCAGGATTGCATGACCTGTGTGTTTCTGGTGTTGTTTGGGGGGGAAAAAAAAGCAGCTCTCGAAAACAGAGGTCAAAATACAGAGGAAAATGTTTAAGTTCAGTCTGTGAATGTTAGACATCCTTTTATTTCCGCACTTCGTTTCCTGTTAATCTTTCAGCACTTGGTGACGGATGGCACTCGTCTGTAAAAGTAAAATCTGAATTTATTCCCTGTGCCTTTAAGAAGGCTGCCGCCCCCCAGCCGCCTCTCTCTCTCCCTCAACCACATAGACCCTCAAATAAGCATTTGTGAGGCAGCAGCTGTCCCTCATACACTTTGTGTGTGGTTCACACTTGCCGGGCACCACCGAAGGCGGCAGAGACAGAGGCTGACAGAGCAAACAAGGCTTCAACCCCAACAACTACCGTCCCCCCAAACCGAGGCAGAGCTCCCTACCCCCAAGCTTCTCGCTGAAAGAACAGGGCTTCACATGTGGAGCAGCTGGATCATTCGGACAGCAGAAAAGCACTTGGGGCCGAAAGGAAGGACAAACCAAAAAAAACAAGGCAGCAAATATTTTTTAAAAAGTTATGAACTTCAAGACATGAGCAGTGGCACAAGGATGTGATCTTGCACCTTGAAAAATAACGAGAAGAAACTTACTGGAATTTCTTCCCTACTTCCCTGCGCTTTTATTCTTCGACATTTTCCCTCTTAGTGAGAACCCGAAGTGTCGATTTAAGCGTGCTCTTGCTGAGAGTCCCGACTGTGTGCAAGCCTTTGATTCAAAGTTGTTTCCTTCTGGTCTTTATCAAATCCAACTTTCCGAATCCTCACCTAGACAGCTTTGTGAAGGCCTTTCGGAGAGTCTTGGCAAAGCCCTTCTTGACCTGAACATGCATTTGCACGTGGAAAGCTTCTAAAAGGATTCGCAGCTACAGAAGAGCTTTTACTTTGATGGTGTGGGCGCCCTTGGTGTTATCTGGGAAGAGTTCCTCACTAGGTCACTGTTTTGTGGAGAAGGCGAGATGTGGGGGAGTGCGATCTGGACTGCGCATTAAAGTGCTCTTTGATTATAGGCTGGGGGCTGTTAGTGACTGACAGTGAGGGACTGGGTCAAAAGGACACGTTCACATTGTGGTACCAGCAGCAGATGAGAAAAGCCAGGCCACCATGGAGGTCGGCATGGTGCCTGACATGTTCCACCCCTTTCAGGAGAAGACTTACAGTGGTCAGCCCCCGACTGGGTGTGACGTTGTTGGTTTGCATCCACCGCCGCCTGCCCCTTTGCCTTCACAAATGCTTCCATCAAACCCTCCCAAGCCTGGGCAAGGTAACTTCAAGAGGGTGTGCCGTATGGAGGAGGCCAGTCCCAGCCCCTTCCCAGGACTGCCAGAAGGCGTGCTGGAGATGAGGGTGAAAGAAGGTAGCAAGATCCGCAACCTGATGGGCTTTGCCATGACACGCATGCAGGGAGAGGGACCCGAGCAAAGTGGCCTGAGGCAGGTGGTGTTCGTTGGCTCGGGCCGTGCCGTCACCAAGACCATCACTTGCGCGGAGATCCTGAAGCGGCGGCTGGGTGGTTTGTACCAACTGACAAAGGTTTGCTACAAAAGCGTGCATGAGGTATGGGAGAGCCACGAGGGAGGCAGCCCAGAGGTCACTGTGCATAGGACCATCCCTGCCATCAGCATTCTCCTCTCCAAAGACCCACTGGACCCCCACGAGCCTGGTTACCAGCCCCCTGAAGCCCCCATGGGCCTGTGGGGAGTGGCGGTTCCCGTGGAGGAGAGGGACGAAGGAGACACTCCAAGCAAGAGAGGTTTCGGCCTTCTTTCAGACACTGAGCAGCCCAGTTCCAAGAGGTCATGTGTGTAAGGAGGTGGTGTGCAGAGTGCCTGGTCTCTTAGGAAATGAAGAAGGATGGCACAAGGATCCAAGCATCTGCACAGGAAGAAACTGATTGCATGATATTCTGCGTGTAACTCGATGGCCAAAGTTAAGTGCATCTAAATGAGAACTCATTGCTTGCCCACTTCCGTCATTTCATACGTTTCGCCGTCTTTTCGTGCTCATAGTCGTGCAAAATATACAGCTTTACACCGTGTGGCTTGTACTCCTTTATCGTGTCAGTGTGTCAGTGCTCGGGTGGTGACTGTTTCATAAAATCAAACATTTTGGCAGTTTTGCTGCATAGCAAGACATTTATCACCCAACAGGTATTTTTAAAAAAATATCTACTGTATGTGGCTCAGTTCCTAGTAAATAACAGGAGAAAATAAAATATAATTTGCAAAATGTTTGTTTCTACCTTGCATAATTTTAAATAAATTGTTGTTAAGGAAAGTGTTCTCTTGCTAGTGCATATTTTCACAAGGTCTTCCTCCGCTTTCATACGGTCCTGCCGCAAGAAAGTTATTGCACTGAAAGAAACTGCGCCGCACAGACTACGATAACACCGGGATTTGTTCCGAAAAATGGGGGACACTGCAACGATTTAACTCAAATCGTTCCAACTAGCCTGCGATTCTGGGATAAAATTAAGCAATAATGCGAATGCCCGCATGTGGGCGCACAGTGAAATGCGCCTTATAGCAATGAAACGTGGTAACAAGGCCTCCTTCGGAGGGCTCTTGCTTGGGGTGGGGGGTGAAATCACACAACGCAGCCTCCATTTTTCTATGCTATGGGACACGTAAAACGTGTGGACTCACATCTGAAACTGCCCCAGGGTGGGAAAACACCAAAGAGAAACATCGATCAGGACAGGGGTTGGGGTCAAGAGCCGTGGCCGCTGGGGAAGATTTCGTAAAGAAGATGAGGAGAAGCGCATTTCTTTCGTGGCCAGAGGACGCGGGATTCGACCAAACGTGTAGCGAGGAGTGGCGCCATCGATTTAAAAGCCACGCGATAGCACCGAAATGACTTTTTTTCTTAATTTGAACGAATCTCATTCTAAGTTACTGAACCAGTGTTCTTCCGCTATCAGTTCCTTTGGTGGTGACTGCGCTCCTCGCCGAGTGCGGTGGGTTCGGCGCGATTTGCGCCGCCTATCTTCTTCCGAGTCCCCCGGTTGCCGCAGTACGCCGATCCCTACGTTCCCCGCCATAATTAACAAGCGATAATCTTTCGTTTTCTTGTGTGCGCCGTTCTATCAGCCGTTTTCCGTCCGGCGCGGACCTGGTAATTAACTTTCTTCCCCGAGGTCTCAACACACATCAAATAAGAACAGAAGTGGGATGATGGGGGGGAGGGAAAAAAGCCACAAAATGCACAAAGAGCAGAGAATGAACAAAGCCATTTTTTCCGGAGCCTTTAGGAAGGGTTGTAAAAGTTTATGTGCTGCTGACATGGTCCCCTACCAGCACTAACAGGCTTTAAGGGGTTTGACCAGATGTCTTGTGTAGGAAGACGCATTAAACTCGGCGGAGGGAGGAAAGAGAACCGGAATCTGGACAAGGGTCGCCATTATGGCTGAGCAGAAGAGATGTCTGGAGTGAGGGTGTATGGATTAAATGGAGGCCACGCATCTGGGAACCTCCTCTTCACAGCAGCACGGTGTTGCGGTTTGTGTTGAGCATTAAACCTGTGAGTAGGGTTGGAGGTGAGGGTGTTAAAGCGGGAAGGAACGCCCCTCAGCAGGATCCGCGTCTCCGAAACAACACAAGTAGCGAAGGCCACGGCAACCTGCACCCAGCAACACTGGACAGCGAAGCAGCCTGTGTCATATTTTGGTTTTATAAGTAACCTCTTACAGTCCATCTTGGCGTTTTACCTTTTCCGCAAGGGTCGAGGTTCACCACTAAATCCATGCTGTGTGGTTTTAATGGGACCTGAAGGTTGTGCTCATGTTGCGTTTGTTGCGGCCGCAATTGGATTGTTCTCGCTACCAGCCATCCCTCACCTTTTAATATAAAAGTCTTCATCTAAAAGTTGTTGAGGAAAATTAAATATTTTTCTCGGTTCAGGAAAGGTTTTACAGTGTCAGAGATCCTAAAGAAAAGACGAATAAATTTAGCTTTCCAGAATATTCTTTAATCTTCAGCAATTTAGCTGTCTTGCAATTAATCCATTTATAGAGACTGATATTTGTACCAATGCTGTTTTTGGCCACCTTCCTTAAGGAGACCACTGGTGTGGTTTTCAAGGTAAAGAGAAACAGAAGTGGTTTGCTGTCATCTTTTTCCAGCATATTCTTTCCTTAGAGCGATGCAAACTCCACACCCACCCCTGACTGGGACTTAAACTCCACATCCAGCAAGGAGCCCAGGAGCTGTGAGGCACCACCTTAGCCTGTTGTGCCACCGTATCCCCTGTTGTGTACCCATATTATTATTATTATTATTATTATTATTATTATTATTGACTGGGGACCAGAATGTATAAGTGACTTCAAAGTCAGACTTTTAAATGACTTCCTGGTTTTCCTGCCATATAAGCATCGCTCATTACTTTACTTTAATTTGAGCAGTCCTATTATATTTCTAAGTTTATTTCCACCACCTCGCAACTTTTCTTCGCATGCAAGAGGAGAAAGCCCTTCTCTTATCCAGGCCTTTTGGAGTGCTCTTTTTTCTCCAGGTTTCTCTTTCCATTTCATCATGAGCCACGGAGGTTCTGCACACCGAGTCAAAGGAAAATCCATTTGGAAGAGCACTCTCATTCTGCAGCATTTTCCCCGTGCAGCTGATGAAAGCAGCTCTTTGGTGGCTTGGGAGTTCACTATCTCTCGCCTGCCAGATGGTTTCCTATTTTCTTATCTACAAAAATTGTCATTTCTTATTTTTTGCCAGTCCTTATCTATTAACCTGTTAGATTAAATATTTACTCCCCCAGTATTTTGCGCAGGTGTCATCCAGGTGACCCGTAACTCTTCGTATTCAAACGAGAGGACATGCGCTGTCTTCGCTCTCCATTTTATTTCTCCAAAAAAAGGGAGATAACGGTTGATTGTGTAATTACACTGAGGGTAGGGAAAATTAAACTGGCTCGATTGTTAAGATAAATTATAAGCCCATTATTAACCACCGGTAAGGAAAATGTTTTTAAGCTGTAACAAAGACCCCCCCCCCAACCCCGTTGTACCCAAGAAAACAGACTAATTGATATGGACCAAAGCAAAGCATGAAAGGACACAGCTCCGTGTTTTTGGAAATGACCGGTCGACCGCTTAATCAATAATCAATAACACCAGATAACAGCTTATATGTACAGTGATGATGTTGAGCAATAATACTGTTCATCTTTTCAGATTTAACTCTTTATACACCCACCGTAGAAATGGAGTGCTGGATAGGCCCTGTACAAAGCAAAAAGGAAATTTGGTATTTTTGTCCGAGATTACGCATTGTATTTTATCTTAAATATTTAGGAAATTAAAGGTAAAATTGCAGCAAAAGCTTTTCAGTGATGAAAAATTAGTCCAACGTATGCCTAATATATGACTACTGTTAATTCTATTTTATGGAAATAAATTTAAATGTTGCAAAATTGATACTATATATTTAGATAAGGATGGCGTTCATAAAGGTGGAGGGGTTTTTTTAAAAGTTCTTGTTAGTTTCGAATGCAGTTTTCCCTGTTGTACAGTACAAAATAAAACCGCCACTGGGAATGACCAGAAAACTTGAATAAATGGCTCTCCCTGGTGGTGTGAGGCAGAACTGTGGAACTGCACCTCCAGCCATCTCTCCATTTCTACGGATCCATTACAGAGGCTGAGGGAACCTGAACCTGAACCACAGCCGGAAGCTCTTTCTTTCTTCAGGCCTGCAGGAATGTGGTGATTCATCCCTGTAATGTGGAATATAAGATTCTGGGACACCAAGAAAAACTTGCAGAGTCATCTGAACAACAGGTCGTTGGACTCCTGGGGAAAAAAAGCAAAGCATCCTCACAAAACCCAGGAGTCAGCTCCAAACGGGGTCCTGTTAAAAGGAATTGTTACGGTACAAAATAAACCGACACAAAGTTTTCAGGTTAGACAAAAGATTTTAAATGAAACTTTGCATGAAACCTGTGAAAGATAAACTGAAATTAACCAAAAATATATCTAGGCACTAAAAAAATCTGAATTATGGCAACCCATGCCACAGCAATAGGGGACAGAAATAAATGCATTATTTTGATTTTATTGTGATATTAAAGCTTTATTTGCACCTATGTAAAAGTATTCCTGTTGTTGGAAGCTGTTTATGTTCTTGTGTTGCACATAACCGCATGAATGCAAAGGGTGGAGGGCAGAGGGGTGTTGCCTTTGTCACCATTCACTCAAACTTCCCCTGACAATGGGAGGGCATGCAGTGACAGGCAGACTAGAGAGCACATCCCCTCCAAACCTTTGTTGCATCAAGTTTCTCACTATTACTCCTCCCCAGCTGCCATTTCTTTAAATATCACAAGTAATCACAAATCTTCAGTTTGTCCTACTCTGTGAAAAGACACACCATCATAATGGCTTAAAGACCTGAATTTTTGCATGTTTGTTAATATTCTCTGCCATCAGAGAACCCAGGTTTGTATCCCATTCTGTGACAGTACATTTGATCAAGGTCATTTCACTGAAATTATGCTGCAAAATTACCCTGCTGTATAAACAGGTGAATATTTGTAAACTGCTTAACACTGTAAGTCACCTTAGAGGAAAGCCCAAGCTAGATGTGTTATTATTATTATTATTATTATTATTATTATTATTATTATTATTATTATTATTATTATTATTATTATGCCTGCAAACTGGTGCTGTACTGTATGAGACACAGGGATGGGAGGGTCTTTTTGACCAAGGCCCCCTTGATCAAAAAGAATTTTTGAAAAAAACTCCAAAGAACCTCATTGGTAGACATTTAAAAATTTTATATTTCTTGGTTGCTTGAGAGTTGTCTGACGCCTCTGCCTCATTGATAAACCTTTACCTTAAAACTGGCACCATAACTCCTCCTCCATCCTTGGTTCATTTGGCCTAACTTTGAGCTCCTTTTTTCCAGACCACCTTGAGGTTTTGCCATTTTTCACATCTGCACGCACCAGTTATTCATTTCTGTGGATAACTGATAGCAGTGGATAAGTGACGCCACCTACTGGTATTGTATGGTATTTGCCCTTTATAGGTCCAATCCTTGAATAGAAGACAACCCCATTTTTTTAGACGTAATTCCCAGGAAGAATACCGTCTTATATTCGAGGCAGTACGGTACATTTTCTTCAGGTGTCATTGTGGTTGTTGCGTAATGGACTCAACCTGCGTGCATGCAGGCAACCGATAGATGTCAACACAATGTTGAGGCAACAGAGCATGGCTTTGCCTCATTTTAGTTTTCTTACGCAGTGTGTGCTGTTTGTAAGGAGTTGGTTATGTTCTTATGGAGTAAAGATCAGGGTGCGTGGATTACATCCATTCCTTACATCACCAAAGAAACGGGGAGAATTCCAATCGACCCCCATTGCTTTCTTGTTGCCATAGAGCCCAAAGTAAAGATAATTAAGCAGAAAACGGCGAGACTCTGGGACGACCTAAGGGTCACAATTGCGTTGCAACGCAGAAAATTATGCGCAATTTCTCCAGGTTTTACGACGCACGTAGCGCTTCGCCGGACGCCTGCCGGGAAGTTTGGCGCATGCGCAGTGCCTTAACCGTCCCGGTGCCCTTCTCCAAAGCTCGTATAAAGTTGCAGGTCGGCCGCATCTCTCGCTGTTCCCCATCATGCTTCGAGCCGCGTTGTCAAGGTCGATCTCCGGGATTCGGAGAGTGGGTCGGGTACAGCCTTCGTGTACCGGTGAGGTTAACACCTATGTGCATGCAAGGATGTCGTTATTTTGTGCTGAAACGCGTATCTGCGGCTGCTGTGTCGTGTGTGAAGCTACGTAGCTACAAAGAACTGGGCTCCCTGTTTCTTCCCAGATCCGCGACACCGCATGCTGTCAAACTTCGGGTCGGAAATGCAGTTTATGTCTCGTAAGGTGGTATGGGCTACTCATTAGCTTGTGCTTTCATTTGAAAATAATGTCTTAAAAGAGTAAATCTGGCAGTCGCTGTCGCCGCGACGGAACAAAAATGGGCAGCTTGTCATCTCTGAAAATACTCAATATCGAAAAGTAACTCGCAGAATGTTGCTGTATTTAGTATTTAGCAACACGAAAAACGTTTAGTAGGCACAGTTCGATCTGATCATAGTCACTACATTGTTTTTAAGCGTTTGAAAAGCTGATGACGGGCGACGCTAACACGCTAAGCTAACCGTGTTTTTGCCCTCGGGACAGTTGTCAGCAGCTCATGCGTTGCGCATTAATGCAGGAATAAACGTCGAATTGCGACAGGTGCGCTGTATTGTGTATGTGCACCTGTGGACCGATCCCTCCTGCGAGTTTTCCAGAGGATTTGAATGATGTCCTTGCAATGACCCGCTGCTCGAGTGAGGCTCTGCGGCCTACTCCTCACCGTTGGTTAAAATCCCCTTCCGTGCTTTTCTTTTTCCCCCGCAATGCCCGACTCATGTGCCTTGACTGGACGTAAACATTGCGTAAACACCAGTTTTCATGCGAAGACCTCTCATTTGCCAGCAATTGGCAGGGAGTACAAGAAGGTCGGGTGGTGTTCAGGAAAAGTTACGATATGAAGAAATGAGTCTTTATTCGAGGTGCCGCTCATATTCGCGGCGTTTGTTTCCTGCGATCATAAAATCCTTGAAGGCACCTCGATTAGCTAACAAATTACCGACATTTTCGTCAAGCTTGTCTGAAAATGCAATTTAAGTATTTCTGATCTATTACAAAGGTTTTCCAGTTATATTGTCTGAACTCTACAGTTTATGAATGTATTCCTAAATGCATGTCATGTAATATGCATTTTTATCTGTGTCATTCTTTGAGAAGGCATTCTGTCTTTTCCTAATTGCTTTTTCTTTTCCCATCAGCCCCTCTGGCATCCCGTCCATATTCCCATGCCGTGCAAGAGACGGATGAGGAATTCGATGCCCGCTGGGTAACCTATTTCAACAAGCCTGACATTGATGCTTGGGAGCTGAAAAAGGGTGAGGAATAGAGCTGTGTTGTCTTCTGTAGCGATGGACTGTTTATACTGTGGCGAGAAGCTGAAATGTGGCCGTTTCAGGTGTGAACACTCTGGTGGGTTACGACCTGGTACCCGAGCCAAAGATTCTGGATGCAGCACTGCGGGCCTGCAGGAGGCTAGATGACTTTGCCAGCGCTGTCCGCATCCTTGAAGTGACCAAAGTGAGGGGTCTTTCTGGTTGGATGTACTGATTGTTGTGTTGCTGTTTGAATGCCTCCCATTCCTTTTGTTTGACATTGTTGGTATGGTCGTGAACTTCAACTGTGTTACCATAGTAGATGCCCTGTTCTTTCATTCAGCTGAGGTCTTAACGGGAAAAAAGCTTTACTAAACTATAGTTCTTGCAAGCTGGGAAAGAGGGCAAAGGGTATTGTTCCAGCTCATTAATAATTATTAATGTAATGTCACATCAGAGTAAGGGTTCTTAAATGAGTTTACCTTGTTTTGGTTTATCAAGCATTATCTGCCACACTTTCATATTCCACATTCACTGTATTTTCAGTTGTAAACTGAGCTTGTATGTTCACTTTGTTTTGGCATACATGTGTTTTCAGTTTAGATGCTGACTGTTTATTCTCTTTGCTGTAGGACAAAGCTGGTCCTCACAAAGACATTTACCCCTATGTGATCCAAGAGCTGAGACCCACACTAGAAGAGCTGGGCATTCCTACACCTGAGGAAATGGGCATTGACAAGGCATAGACGTCCATACTTCGGTTGGTATACACATACATCTACGCACTCAAGACTTGTGAAGCTACTTTCAAAATTTTTGTGCTACATAACATTTATTACAATACTCGGGTTAACACAGAAGTGTACGATGTTTAAGATGGGATAGTTGAAGTCGACAAACTTTCCCTGAAAATCATAAAACTTAAAGATTTGTCTGATTTCCAACTTGAATACTTCTAGTAGCATTTAACATAGCTCCACTTTGCCCTCCCTCATTTATTCATTGCTGCCCCCCCCAATGTTCTTCCAGGTTTTTTTCGTGGACTGCTGTCAGAGGCACTTGTTCCCTGCACTTGAAGTGTCAGCCTCCTTTTCTGAAGTTCCTGTGAAAAATTTGGCCTTGACTCTGTCCAATTGTGTATAAAGAATCACAAAATGGTAATAAAGGATGATATCTTTAACAGGTTTGTGCATGTCTTCTGCTCTTATACTTTAATCAATTACTCTGAAATAAGGGGATAAAGGTTATTTTAAGAAGCCCTACTCAGATTTGAACATGTAAGCTTTGGTAATGTTACAGATTGTTAATCCGACTTAACCGCAAGTCACTGTCAGTACAAATTGATTTCTACCCCTTAAAATTGTGACATCCTGTTAGTGATATAAGCACAAAGTTCTTTGTCTGCATTGCAAAACTGGAGTAAGATTATAACCAGATCGTAGAAGTTGCATGTAATTGAAACCATTTTTTTAATGGTTTTTACTTGCATGTAACTTGAACCAAGCCAGAAAAATATAACTTTTATACAAATATTATTGCTTTAACTGCTTATACTGGTTCTGGCACATATTTATGTGCTTTCTTTCAGAAGCTGTCCATCATTAACATTAATGGCAGCATAGCAGTGTTTGAGATTTGTTCTTCATTCCTTTGCTTTTAACCTGTAGCGGGTGCAGAAGACCATAGAACTGGAACTTAAAATTTAACCCGAGCTACACTTTCTATCAATTTTTAAAAAAAATGGTATTTAATTCTGGGCAATATGATGTTGCAATGGTTAGTGCTACCACTTCATCTCACCTTGGGTATTTGGTCAAAGGTTTGAATGCAGCTCTGTTATCATGGAGTTTGCATGTTTTCTATGTGTCTGTATAGGTTTCCTCTCACTCTTCAAACAGGCTTCAGGCTAAATGGAGACTTCAAATGCTGCTTAGTGTTTATATGTCTGGCTTCCCTGCAATGGACTTGCATTCTATCCAGGATGCAATCCCTCCCAACCTGTGTACCCAGTCCTTCTTGGAAAGTCTCCTGACTATAACAGTTCTTATGAGAATAAGCAGTTAAAAGTAGATAATTTAATCTTATTGTTCTCTTGACTACTGTTCCTCAAACTTCATGTACACTGGTTCTCTTGCCTCAGTTGTTGCTTCTCACAGGTTCTTGCCACTACTTTGCTTTTATTTTCTCACAACTGCTTCAGACAGTTCCCTTCATCACAACTTACCTCTGACATATCTGCTTGGATGACTAATCACCTTGTACCACTTGGCTTAGTTTCCCTGTATTGACACCTGTATGTAGTTTGGTTTCTTGCCTGGAGAGGGTTCTCCAGGAAGCTAGCTGAGAGATGTATCCTGGGTCTTCCCTGGGGTCTCCTTCTGGTCAGACTTGCCTGGTCTAACTCCCGATGGAGTTCTCCAGGAGCATTCTTCCAACATAGCAAAATCACTTCAGCTAGCTACTCTCCATCTGCCCTACTCGGGGAGACTGCTAAATCACTGAGCTTCTCATTCCATCCCAGTAGGTGAGCCCAGCTATCCTGTGTAGAAATTTCATTTCAGCCCCCTATAACCATAGGTGACCATAGGGATGTAGACTGAGGGGTAAACCAAAGGTTTGAGTCTGAAAACTTTGCTCCTGCTTCCCCACCTCTGATCAGTATAGTGCATGTGGGACTCCTGATGCTCCACTGATCTTTCAGTCTCCTTTCTCCTTCCATCACCTGGTAACCCCAAGATGCTGAAACTCCTCTACTAGGGCAGCAATTTTCCCACTCACCTGAAGAGAACATCACCCCAATCACTTGGCAGCAAATGATTACCACCTAAGGTTAAATTAAAATGTGGGCAAAAGGGCAACATCTACAAAAAGCAGAAATGCCACACTCAGTCCACCAAGCTGAACTCTCCTCAAAGCTTGAAAGCACCTTGCCATTCTATCCATGAAGATATCAAACAGGAGTGAAGAGAAGATGCAGTGTTTCTACTGTTCAATGCCCACATAGAATTGATTTGGACTTATTTCAAGCAAAGTTTAAGCTTTATATTGGGAATGTTGCTACAGTCCTGGTACCCCACATTCCTGCATTACCTCCCAAAGCACATAAACAGGACATGGTCATGTACCTTTTTTATGGCCAAAAAAATGCATGTTGCTGGTTTGGCATTCCCCCAACTCAATTCTGTTTGAAGACCAGGATGAAATCTGTATTTTTCCTCTAGAGACCAGTGCTTAACTGTTGGACAGAGACACCTTTCCAAAACCCTGACATCAGCTTTATTAGGAACACTGATGAGTATGAGCCACCTGTAGGTGGAATTCACAGAACAGTCACACAGTCTGTTGATGCAGAGGCTTCTTATCCTCCTTCCATGCTACAATGAAGAGTCACATGAGCCACACGACTCCCACCCATGTCCAAAGCTTTTAACATCTCTGACCAAATCTTATCCGTCCCTGTAGGTCAACTACCTTAGCAGGGTTTTGTCTTCCTCTCCTAAGATGATAGTTGGTTTCCCAGAACATCCTTGACATTCTACAACAGTCTCCCATGCCTGAGCATTCCCTTCAGCAACTGCCTTTGCTCCAGGCCTCTTAGCCTGCCAGTACCTCTCAGCTGAATCAATAGATCCTCCCAAGAGCATTGTTCAGAAGACCTCCTTCTTCAGCCTAATAGCTTTTGGCAGCTACATCCACAACACATCTTGAACATAGTCCATTCAGGCTCAATGTCTCCAGTCTCTCTTGGATCAAGTGAGAAATTTTCTTGGGGGAAGGAGTTAAATCAATCTCACACTAAGCTGTGTGCCAGTCATTCCTAGAAGACCCTCTTAGAATTTTTAGGTTTTCCAGGTCTTTCCAGCTGGCACCCAGTACAGTAAACCAAGTGGTAATTAGTTGAGACCCTTGAAACTTGGTTCTATCATCTGGAGCTTTGAGCTCCTGGTAGGGTCTCCCTTGGTAAACAAGTCTGGGGAAAGAATCTAGACAAAAGAATGGTCCATGCTGACCCCTGCTGGCACACAAAAATGAGCAAAGTGTACCCTGCCCAAGTGAGGGTTACCAGGACGGACCTCTGGCAGCAGACCTGGAACTGGTGTTTGCTGGTGAGCACCTCATGGTGGGGTGACCCATGTAACCTGGGTGGGCTTATTTTGAAATGGCTGTGTGAAGCCATCTTGTGGGTTCACACACAGCAAAGTGAAGGTCGGGTATTTCCAGTCAAGGGGTGAGCATAAATGATGTCGCCATAGACAATATGAACCCTGGCAGTAGAGACTGAGAATGTGAACTATCACCTCTCTGCTGGATGATGTTGGCCTTAATTCTCTGCTCTTCATTCTTTATTTCATTTAATACATCTCTTCAAGACTGAAACCCTTTACAGCTATCAGCAGTCAGGAACTCGTGTCAAATTGGATCATTGGCTCATTTTTTTCTCCTTCATTAGTCACGAGTCTTAGACTAACAATCACTTCTCCAATCACCTGAAAGCCTTAACTTGATCCCACACATCCATCTGGCACAAACACTTTCAGGACCTGCCTTTGTCCCACAAAACTTTCTGCATGATGTTATTCTGGAGTCAAAAGAAGATCCTTTTGAACTGGTATGCCTAATGAAGTGGCCCATGAGTCTGCAGCAGCAGCAGTTAATGTCATATAACTCAGAATCCTGGGGGGGGGGTTACACCAGCAGGGGGCAGGCGAAATACAACAGCTACTGCTCAACCAATGAAAATACATTCCTGAAGGAAAATGACTTTACAGCACATGACTTAAACAAATATGCAAAAATATGTTCTCTTTATGTGCTGTAATACTAAAAACTTTAAAAAATAACGGGAATAAACATGGTGAAGAGATAAAATGATCAAGAAGAAGGTGGGACAAAGGGAACAACAGCTTCTGGCTGCTTTACCCTTGAGCATAGTACTTGCCGTGAATTACTCCAGTAGTTGAAATGAATAAACATAATTTGTGGGAGTCTTGCTTGCACTATCCCCTAATTTCTTTGTTTTGGATAGCAGGTGGCATAGTGGCTACAAGCGCTGCCTTGTACTCAGAAAGCCCAGGTTTGAATCTCACTTCCAGCTATAATACCCTTAACCGTAGGTATGCACTAAATTTCTTCAGTTCAAATTGTAGGATGGGTAAAAGGGTGTAATGTTGCTGACAGAAAACTGTCAATTAAAAAACAAAAGTAATTGTTTTTCCAACAGGGCCCAGACCACTGTTACCCTGACCAGGACAGTCGATTGATCATGACTGATAGGTTCGATTTTTCTAGCATTAGAGTTCACTTTACATATGAGAGTTGGTGCATCGGCAACACTTGGAGAAATCTGTAGCCCCAGCATGTGTTTAATACATGAAGTTATGTCAGATGTACTAGGTTAACTACAAATTAACGTACAGTGCTTTGAAAAAGTATTTGCCCCCTTCCTGATTTCTTATGTTGCTGCATGTTTGTCACACAAGTGTTTCAGATCAAACAAATTGAATTAGACAAAGATAACCCAAGTAAACACAAAATGCCATTTTTAAGTGATGATTTTATTTAAGGGAAAAAAACTATCCAAACCTACATGGCCCTCTGTGACAAAGTAATTGCCCCCTATACCTAATAACTGGTTGTGCCACTCTTAGCAGCAACAACTGCAATCAAACGTTTGTGATAACTGGCAACAAGTTTTTCATGTCTGTTGCTGTGGAGGAATTGTGGCCCACCCTTTGCAGAATTGTTTTAATTCAGCCGCATTGGAGGGTTTCCGAGCATGAACTGCCTTTTTAAGGTCATGCCACAGCATCTCAATTGGATTCAAGTCTGGACTTTGACTAGGCCACTCCAAAACCATTTTTTAAAATTTTTTTAAAAGCCATTCAGAGGTGGACTTGCTGGTGTGTTTTGGATCATTGTCCTGCTGCAGAACCCAAGTGCGCTTCAGCTTGAGGTCACAAACTGATGGCTGGACATTCTCCTTCAGGATTTTTTGGTAGAGAGCAGAATTCATGGTTCCATCAATCACAGCAAGTCATCCAGCTCCTGAAGCTGGAAAGCAGCCCCAGACCATCACACTACCACCACCACGTTTGACTGTTGGTATGATGTTCTTTTTCTGAAATGCTGTGTGACTTTTACACCAGAATTAACAGGACACGCACCTTCCAAAAAGTTCAACTTTTGTTTCATCAGTCCACAGAATATGTTCCCAAAAGTCTTGGGGATCATCAAGATGTTTTTTTGGCAAAAGTAAGACAAGCCTTTATGTTCTTTTTGGTCAGCAGTAGTTTTTGCCTTGGAACTCTGCCATGCATGCCATTTTTGCCCAGTCTCTTATGGTCCAGTCATGAACACTGACCTTAACTGAGGCAAGTGTGGCCTGCAGTTCTTTAGATGTTCTTCTGGGTTCTTTTGTGACCTCTTGGATGAGTCGTCGCTGTACTCTTGGGGTAATTTTTGTAGGCCGGCCACTCCTGGGAAGGTTCACCACTGTTCCATGTTTTCTCCATTTGTGGATAATGGCTCTCACCGTGGTTCGCTGGAGTCCTAAAGCTTTAGAAATGGCTTTGTAACCTTTTCCAGACTGATAGATGCCAATTACTTTGTTTCTCATCTGTTCCTGAATTTCTTTAGATCATGGCATGATGTCTTCCTTTTTGGTATCTTTTGGCCTACTTCACGTTGTCTGACAGGTTCTATTTAAGTGATCTCTTGATTCAACAGGTCTGGCAGTAATCAGGCCTGGGTGTGGCTTTCCAAAAAATGCGACTGACCACAGTTACGTCATGATTTAACAATTACTTTGTCACATAGGGCCATGTAGGTTTGGATAGTTTTTTTTCCTTAAATAAAATCATCACTTAAAAACGGCATTTTGTGTTTACTTGGGTTATCTTTGTCTAATTCAATTTGTTTGATCTGAAACACTTGTGTGACAAACATGCAGCAACATAAGAAATCAGGAAGGGGGCAAATACTTTTTCAAAGCACTGTACGTTAATTTGTAGTTAACCTAGTACATCTGACATAACTTCATGTATTAAACACATGCTGGGGCTACAGATTTCTCCAAGTGTTGCCGATGCACCAACTCTCATATGTAAAGTGAACTCTAATGCTAGAAAAATCGAACCCATCAGTCATGATTAATCGACTGTCCTGGTCAGGGTAACAGTGGTCTGGGCCCTGTTGGAAAAATCAGGAAGGGGGCAAATACTTTTTCATAGCACTGTACACTTAAATAATGTTTGAGATTCAGGTAAGCAGTTTCACAGTTGAAAAATTAAGATTTCAATTCCAAGTAATTTTATCGATTTAAGAATTGATATTTGTAAAGCTCAGTCTTTGTTTGTTCTTTATGCATGGCTTTGTTTTTCATGTCACAGACTTGAAATTTGGCCCGCAGGTACTTCTCACCCTAAGTGACATTTTTGCATCCATAAAATTCAAAAAAGGTGACTAACTGCTTTGAAATTTTAAACCTTGTTTTCTGACAAGGCTTGGAGAAGACAGTAGTGACATCACACATAAAACAAAGTAACATCAGATGCAGAGCGCACATACCGATGCTGACACTTTCACACTCGTATATGAGCATATGCTCTACATATGCTTGATGTACTTTCTCACTCAAACACAGAAGTTGGCTGATAATAGAGCTTGGTGATACGTGATTTTATCATCAGTCTGCACATCCCATACACACAGTACATACAGTACTTACACAAATGTACTAAATTCAATAAGTTTTATGGCAAAGTTTGTCACTGTCATTCACAAGTTCAAAAGAAGGGCCCTGTAACTGTAATATATAAGCAAATGAATACTCATACCTCCATTATGGTGAATCCTGAGCTGGGTCTCAGCAGTTCCAACCAGCTGGAAAAGAGAGAGGGCCTTTAGTTGTTATATGAGGGGCCATGAGAGGGTGTATTGGAGGTAGAACCTGAACTGGCAACAGGGAGGGCACAGGTCTATGAAGGTGTGTAGTGCTGTGTGTGAGAAAGTGAATATGAATTTGTGATCCTGCTGGAAAGTTAGCTGGGGACTGCCTGAGGGGCATAAGTCACTAGTGTGTGTGTGTGTGTGAGAGAAACTTTCAAACCCAGCCAATGCCAGTTTTTCAAATAGTATTAAATAAAATTATAGCAGTATTGGATAGTACAGCACTGTTGCCTCACGACAACTAATCTATTCTGGTATTTGTTCAGTTCTGGCTCTGTGTGGAGTTTGTTTTGCCTGGAGAGGTTTCCTCCCACAGTCCAAAGATGTGTTTCAGATTAACTGACAAATATAAGTTGCCCACAGTTTATGAGCATGTGCATGCCCTGCTGCGATGGTTAGGTGCCCAGTCCAGGATGTACCCCTTCCAGCCTAGTGTCTAGTTTCCAGGATAGGGTCCAGAACACCATGATGATGTGTGTATGGATATACATTAAGTGTATAAGTACATAGTAAATTGGCACAACACAATCATTTGCTGTTTTCAAATATTTCACCTATTATTTTTAATCATTTTAAAGTAAATTCCTGTTACATAAGCTCACTCTTACCTGCAAGGTTAACTGCTATCACCAATAATATTAACAAGTACAATCAAATGAAAAGGTACAGATCAAACACATTTCTGTAATGCGCAGTACAGTCTACTATAATAGTATTTTTTCCTTGAACGGATCGGAATGGAAGTACCAGACGTAAGTGTCTGGAATTACTGTCACAGTAAGACTTAAATTATACATAGATGAATAAATAAGTATAATTGCATAACAGGAGAAATAAGCAAAAAATAAGTCCAGCAAAAAGCCACACGCAATGAAACTACAGTACTCAGAAATAACACGGAAAAAAGACAAATTATGATAATACATGAGTACAGAGTTTATGCTGAATATTTACACGGATTGTTCAGTTGTGCATATTTAGAGAGAGGTTCCTACCCGGGTTTAACGTGTCTCGCGCTCTGCACTGGACCGCTGCAGCAGCCGTGATTGACGGTACTGTAATTATTCGTGCACTGTATGATTCGCATTGCCCAAAAATAATTTTTTGCATAATATTCTATTTATTTGCGCATCACATCATTTGCATATATGTAATTGCTAATGCACTATGCAATTTGCGTAGCACTGTAATTATTGCGCGCTAGGTCATTTGCATAGAACTGTAATTATTCATGCACAGTGCGATTTGCATAGCAGCGCTGTCATTCGCGCGCCAGGTGCCGCGCAGCTCACGAACCCGGCGACTTGTTGCTGTCGCAGGGCGGGCCTTAGGCGCGCGCTTTGCCGTGGGGGTGTCGCTGAGGCGAGGCGAGGCGAACGGGGAGGAGGAGGAGGAAAGTCAAGCCAAGCGAAGCTGCAGGGAAGCCGAGTGCGAAGTGGCTCCAGCGATGAGGGCAGTCTCGTTTCCCTGGTAGCCCCCTTTTTTTGAATACTCACCACACGGCAGCCTTCAATTCCTGTTCTGGTCAGGAGAAGCCGCGCGTGTCCGCGCAACGCGTCTCTGGGAGAAAAAGGGAAGCGGGGGAAGTTTCGAAAGAGCCTGGCTGGGAAGCGCACGCGCGCGGCTTTCCGGTGCGTTTGTGGGTTCGCGAGCGAGGAGGGAAGAAGGTGGACGGACGGACGGACGGACGGAGTAGTGGCGGCGGCGGCGGCGGCACAGCGACGGCAGCACCGGCAGGAGGAATGGTGGACAACTCCGGCAGCAACAAGGCGCACATGGTGAGCTCGGAGGAAGCGAAAAACTGCAGTTAGAATGAATACTTTCTACAAAAAGGACACCGCACGAGTGCTGTACGACGCCTCACGCGATCGTCGCCGTGTTCACGCATGCAGACTTAACACCTGATCGGTACAGGGGCCGTTCAGTGAGCGAGTGTTACTGTAAATAGTTTGTGTTGCACTCGGTGAGAAGATTTATTCGAGTTGCGTGAAAAGTGCGGGTTTAACGAAGAATTACCTGAGCGCTTTGTTGTACTCCGGCGGAGGGACACTTCGAAAGACGCGTGACGGAGCTGCGACCCCCCCCCCCCCCACTTCCATTTAAACACCTTTTTTGTGTGCTCTATGCGTTCGCTCGCCGTTTTTGTAAAAACAAAAGGAAAGTGTTTGTGAAAAATGTGGTGGGTGGCACATCAGCCCTGATCTGTGTGAACACACACACACACGCACGCAGACTCGCTCCGTTTGACTGCAATGTGTTCACGATGATCCATCACAACACTTAAAACATTTATATAAAATTTAAAATACCCTGTTTGAATCTTTTTTGAATTATTTCTTGAAGCTTCTTTGGTGTGAGAAATCTCTTTAAATGCCAACCCAATAATTAATCCTATATCAATAATGTTATTAGTTAAAAATAATCTTTCTAATTGTTAATGTATGTCCTGGTTCCATGTGTTTTTAGACCCCACGTTAATTTTTTCCCAATTATTTTTCCTCAAATTTATTGAACAGCTGGATGTGGACACACTGTACAGATGACTGTTTGTATCTTTGGGATTTGCCTTCAGTACAGCTGTTTTGGACATCACCCACCGCTCAGTCTCCCCGGCCTCTGGTCCAACAGTCTTAACCTGACCTTTGTGTTTCCAGGAGTAACACAACACTTTAAAAGCTGTTTACTGTTCAAACCACAGTAAATAAAGATAATCTGACAACCAGCAGTGATCCTGAAACAGAGGGGTTTTTTGGCCATTATAAGGGTAAACTATGTTGCAGATGTTCTGTAAATACTAAGAGTGGTACCATTTAACGGTGTCCATTTTCTTAAAGTCTTAATTTATTTAATAAAGTGTCATTACATGAGTCGTAGAGGAAGCTCATTATTGTAGAGTAAAAAAATCAGAAGCAGATGGACTCCTTGCGCTCCGGTACATTAGAGTTAAGCATTTTTTTTCCCTGTTCTTTTAGTAAATGAACACGCCCAGTAATTAGCTGCAAAACTCCCTTTAAACATGTTTCTTGTTATAATAGTAATTTACAGATGTGGCGAGCTAACAAATAGTAGCCAGTTCTCACAAAAAGTCGTGCACTGAAGTGAAACTCAACTGAGGGTTTTGCAGGAAACTTTGAAGAGATACTGATGAAGCAGACTTCATTGTGCTGCACTGAGTCAACAGGATTATACACGATGAATCATTTTTGGCAGTAGTGGGGAAGGGGCGCACCCGCTGCACCAACCAGAGGGTAGGAACACTGAAAAACATTGTGGTGAAGCAGCCCTTTTGTGTCACTTTGGGGTAGCAAAGTCAGAAAAAAGCCGCCTGTTCAGTACATTAATGGTTATTATTAATTCCTAACTTAGCCATGCTTTTCTGTACGGTAGTGCAGCGTACAGTATTTCACCTGTTTGTATGGCTGGGTGTTTTTGCTAGGGAAAATCACTGTAAATATCTTGTTAAAAGCTACTGTGTTTTAGACTTTTTTTTTTGTGAAGGAAAAAGCATTTTAACAGCATTGTTACAGTGCTGACCTTATCTGAGTAAATATCCTGCTGCTAGTTTTTTTTAACAACTCCATGTAGCTTACAGAAAAGGTAGTCAACATCATTGCTGAAATTCAGTTGTTTCGTGTGTTGCTTAAAGTTATACACGTCCACACTTTTTAGCATAATTTTCTCAATGGCTCATTTCAGTAGTCATACCTATACTCTTACTTTTTTGGAGTATCTGCAGACACATACTTTTCTGGAATTTTTAAGATCTCATTACGAAATGTAGTGCATTTGTGTCATTTTGTAAGGGTGATATAGAATACCTTGTCTTCGACAAGAGAAATTAACACTTTGTATATTAGGTAAATGTGGACATTGATTAATCAAATTGTATGTAGCTCTGGAGGTACTGATTTCATTGTGTTAGTGAAAATAACACCCATATTAATAGAACAGGATACGTCTTAGATTTTAGTTTGACATGGTGTGTTTAAAGACATGGTTCAATCTGCAGTTTAAAAAAAGGAAATACATGTATTTTTCCCAGATGAGTTACTGTAAGATTTTTCCTTTCGTACAAATGGCTCATCACAGAAGTGGACACATGGCTAAAAATTACTTAAAGTCCAACTCCTTTAAAGACCCCATCTGTTCCGCGAAGATTTCCCAGTGTCGTGCCACAGAGCGTGGTGGTTTGCGATACAGGCATTTTCTGGATTATTTCTTTACCGTGTTTCATTTTCTGTTGTTGATTTTCTTACTTGTCTTTCGTCATAAGGAAGCGCATGCTGATGACCAGAGGGATTTTTTTTTTCCTCTTGCAACAACAGCAGCATTTGGTCACAGAGACATGAGAACAAAAAGGCTGCAACAGTCCAGAAAAAGAAATTGCATCATTTGCAAGGCAACCAAAAATGATCAAGTGAGAAAGATAAATATAGACCATAACAGTAAAATAGTTATTAACATTTAAAAGGAACAAGAATGATATTAACAGATCCTTATAAATAAGTCAGTTTCATTTTAGTATAATCTATTTAAATAAAATCATCTCAACTATAATTATAATGGAATCTCAAGTAATAAAATAACTGGAAAACTCAGTTTTACTGAAAAACAACTGTAACCTCCAACAATATAGTCTGTCCCATCGGGGCTGACTAGAACTAGATCACATGACCCAGTGCTTTCTGGAGGCAGAGACCATGATAGAAAAGGCTAAGCCAAAATACAAGCAAGACATGCAGTAATATCCAATACACCCTTCTTTGGTTGTGTAGCTGTAGTTTCAGTACCTTTTTTAGTGACCTACATTCGGTCTTTTAGCCTTAAGAGAGCGCTTTGAGGCAAATTAGTAATCTTTTTCATCCTTAGAAGGAGACATTTCAAATTCTATCATTTGTGGCAACCTAAGCTCAATGAATAGAGCAAAATGAAAGAGCAGAATACAAACAGAATAAAAAAATACAAAAGTTGTGGGTCTCTGGAGAGGAAACACAATTTATGTGGTCACCTTGGAAAATGGCCACGTGATTTCCCCAACCAGAGAATTCCTGGTGGTTGACTGAGGGTTGTACTGCATTTTCAGGGCCACATAAGAACCAATGAAATGCAGTGCTTAGAACCAGCTGATAACAGGTAGATGACCCTTTCTTTTTCTTGGTTCCTTCCCTTCTTAGCCCAGCTTGTCCCAGGAGAGTGGACTGGGTGGGGCCTACCCACAGGGTGGCATGGCTGGAGTGAAGCTGGAGGCAGTGATGGAGCAGCTTCAGCGACAGCAACAGGCCCGCCTGGAGATGGAGCGTAAGGAGCGGCACCTGCGTGAGGCCCACATCATATATGCAAAACAAATGGCAGCTCAGCAAGCCATCCTGGCTGCTGCCAGGGCTTCAGGGACCCCACTGGAGTCTGGCTTCCTGGGCAAGGCCCTGCCAGGTGGGGTCCTGGGGCTTGGGCAGCAGAGTAGGGTCTCCAACCAGAGCAGTGTGGATTCAGAACGGGAGGACGAAGACCGTGGCAGGGACTCGGATTCAGGCTCAGAAGAGGGGGAGGAAGAGATGATGGAGGCTGGTGAAGGCAGCGAAGGGGATGGGGAGGGTGGAGCCAGTGCTTTGGAGTACCTGCGTAAGCAGACCCTAGCACTCCAGCAAGGCACATCCCATCCCCCTTCCCGTCCATACCCTTCAACTGTTGGGGCCCAGCCTGCCCCCTCACCTCCAGTGAGGGTGAAGCAAGAGCCAGAGGATGATAGTTCGTCTCCGGCCAGACCTCATTTCTCAACATCACCCAATGGACAGGCAGACTGGGCTTATGACGAGCGATTCAAACAGGTACATCTATTTAATTTTAACTGTTACCCCAAATAGAGTTTTTCCTTAGTCATTTTTCATTTTTTTGACAAAATGATTTTGTAGTTCTTATGAAACGTACTTAACAAATAAAGTGATGTACTTGCCTTAAATGATATTTCCATGTCTGTCTTTCCCATTTATAAATATTACACTGTGTCAAAGTACTACATGTCTAACCTTCTGAACTGGAAATAATGACAATTTTTGTGTTTAATAAGCTGCATTGTGGCCACAAATACATTCTCTTGAATTCATGTCTTTTCTTTCAAATTGTCCCTAATTTTTTGTGTTTTTGGGCCTCTTTCTTTCCCTGCCGAGAGCAAAACCCTAATCTCCTGTGCAGCATGCTCTTGTCAGACCACATCATTGCACTATGCGTGTTACGCTCCTGGGGGATTGCCGATTCTATGACCAAAAAAACATAACCCAGCATTGAAGTATGCTCTGGCAGGCAGCCAACCCAGGAGAGGCGTCTGCCACTGACCGCTGTTACTTTTCACCCTGGTTTCCGATGAGCACTTGCTGGCTTGGCCCCAGTCCAGCATGCTCCCACAGTTAGAGATGAGCCAGTAGCGGTTCAGTGGGAAGTCTGTGCATGAGGAATGGCACCAGCAGAGCTGTGCACAAGTCTGGGGTCATGACAGGTTTCCCACATCACAGCAGCCTGCTTGGCTGAACTGTACAAGAAAGATAGTTTTACTGTGCTCCACTCAGTCCAAGTACAGCTTTTTACCTTGAGTGTCACTGAAACTGGTTAAGCTCTTCAAGGATGAAACATTATTTTGATTCTACAAATGTTTATGTTCTTGAATCTCCTGTGTAGGGTTGCAAAAGTGACCCAGACAATTTAATTTTGAATCCAGTAATGGTCTGTTTACAGGCAATTTGCAGTGTGAATGTTTTATCTTACTGAACAGTATCTGCTGGAACAGTTGCTTTCAGAGGCATATACTGGCTGAAATGCCGAGGGATATGAAGGCAGCTTCACAAAAAATAGGCCTGTGCTAGCTGAAATACACTGCCCGGCCAAAAAAAAGTCACACTGTAATATTACGTTGGACCGCCTTTAGCTTTGATTACGGCATGCATTCGGCGTGGCATTGTTTCAGTAAGCTTATGCGATGTCACAACATTTATTTCCATCCAGAGTTGCATTCATTTTTCACCAAGATCTTGTTTTGATGATGGGAGAGTCGGACCGCTGCATAAAGTCTTCTCCGGCACATCCCAAAGATTCTCAAAGGGGTTAAGGTCTGGACTCTATGGTGGCCAATCCATGTGTGAAAATGATGTCTCTCTCATGATCCCTGAAGTACTTTTTCACAATTTGAGTCTGATGAATTCTGGCGTTGTCATCTTGGAATTTGCCCATGCCATCAGGGAAGAAAAAATCCGTTGATGGAAAAACTTGGTCATTCAGTATATTCAGGTAGTCAGCTGATCTCATTTTTTGGGCACATAACATTGCTGAACCTAGACTTGACCAACTGAAGCAACCCCAGATCATAACACTTAAGTTAAATCCAGGTGGTGACTTTTTTTTTTTTTTTGGCCAGGCAGTGTATAACAGATGTTGGGGCCACATACTTTGCAACTTTTGCATCGTTTGTAACAACAGTCTTAGGAGCCAGGACAGGACGTAGGTGATGGTCAAATGAGAATTTGTCCACCATTTTGGTTTCCTTCCCTTTATCTTTCATTACTGGCCTTTGGTGTTTAATGACGCTCGTCTCCTGTCACAGTTTCAGGTTGCACTGCTCAAGGCAGTGGGGGCAGGGTTGGGGTTAGTTTGATAGTATTGTAAACATAAGGGCCTTGCATAAGGGAGAAGAATGGCAAATATTACCATTGCCAGCTAGGATGGGAATGGTATTCAGTGAATGGACTTGTCTGTCTGTGAATATTTTTATTAACTATAAAGTACCACCTGAAAGCGATGCGGGTTTAACTAGTTAATATTTACACTTATCACCGACTGGCCTTTTCATCTTTTTAGGGTATGCAAATAATATTTTGAATTGAAAGTCTCCTCAACAAAGAGTGCAAAAGTAACACAGACATGCTACTACACCGGGTACGTAAGGTTTCGGTGGTAAAACCGCCTCGTTGTAAGAGGTGTTGCTTTCTGTCAGTGATGTATGCTTCCTGACCTCGCCCTGCTCTAAACCGCAGAGTAAATAATTGTTGGACAAGAGGAGGCACAAAGGGGGCCGGTAGAGAGATTGTAAGGGTGGGTCTGCTTGTTTCTCAGTCCAAGGATCCAGTCAGGCTCTCATCCACATGGGGCTGGCCGGTCAGCCGATCTCATAATCCTTTGTCCCTCCCTGAGGCCCTGTGGGACCGTTCTCCCGTTCACCCCTCTCTGCCCCTCAGCACATCAGAGTACGCTAATGCCATCGTGATTAATGGGTTTTTAATCATGATGTGTGGACGGTGGGCTGTGTGTTTGTTTCAGTAATAGCACCGATAGGCTCAACCTGATTGTCGTGCAGGAGCAAGTGTGTTCTTCTGTAACATGAAGCCTGCAAATTTTTGTGTTTGCTGTATTTTGGTGCTTGTTTTCATAAGATAACAGTCAAGCGGCTAGTGATACGGTTTCTCATACTGTTTAATTACAAGAAATGGCCTGTGAATTTTACTGATGTCACAGGGAATTGTTTTTATTTATCTGTTTACTTGATGCTTTTCTCCAAAGAGACTTGTAGTGTTAACCTACTTTATACAGCAGAATAATGACACAAATTGGGGTTGGTATAGGGCTGTATATCATACAGTAAAATAAGGGATATTTTATTTTTTTTCCCATTTTTTTCCCCCCTGAATGTAGTATATCAAAGCATCGTCAAAGCATCGTGTGTTTTTGTCTTGCTGAATTAAACTCACTCAGTACTAATGATTGAGACGAAAGATTGTCCATCTCTTGCTGGCTCCTAAAACCCAAAGCTCCACCGCTGACATTGCTGATGTATCAGGGTGTATTTGTTGACTGCTGTTGCATAATTTAGCTGTCACCCAGCAACGCTTCAGTTCAGAGCCTGTCAGCGGGTGTAGAGCTCATCAGCACTGAGCAATCGATCATGATTAAGGTAAGCTTTCAGAGAGGTAGCGATTGTCCTCTCTCTACATCTCGTACATTGAGCATGAGAGGTATAAAAATAGTTCCCACTAAAAGGTGTTCTTGTTAACAACATGTATGTATTAAGAAATGCAAGATACAGATCTTTTGCAGAAGTTTCTGACTCGTTCTTGAAGAATTGAAATATGATAGTTGTTTTCACCACGGCACGTTCTCTCACAGGAAAGGAAAGTGGGGAAAAAGAGGCCGTCTCTGATGACACAGGTGCACCCTCTTGCCACCACATTACTTCTCAAACTTCAGTCGTGTTCTTGCCCCCTCCCCCTTCTCAGCTTCAGAATTTAAACTCTTGTTCTGCCCTATCCACTGGCAAAGTCACAGATCACTTCAATTCAGGCATGTTTAGGGACAGCTTTCAGGGGTCGTGTCTTTCTGTTTTGTTAGTCATCTATGTAAATTGAGTCCATGGCAAGGTAGATGTCAGAGATTAGACCTCTGTGAAGCTTGTACGTGCATACAACAGCCTGATATGCTTTGGTTAATTTTCACTTTACAATGGAGTCCTAGGAATGTGAATGTATAATAAGAACCCCTTCATTATTTTGGTACTTTTCTTCGTAAACCTGCAAAAAACACAAACATACGCAGAGGTTTCTATGCAAGAAAAATACATTTTAAAGCAGACATTTAATTTTCACAAAGCCCTTAAACACCATGAAGTGCAGGGAGCAGTTGGCCCAAAAGTTTCCATTGAATGAAGTCATTTGAAAGCCCTCAGTAAAGCAATCCTGCCTCAACAGGCCAATCAAATGAAGACATTTAAAAAAGGCTGTAAAATGCTGAACAAAAGCTCTGCTCAGCTTTGCAGGAAGGCGGGGCTTTATAGGAAGCAGCGCAACAATAAACACACTATTGATTAGCTTTATTTGGTTGACTGACTCAATCACGTGATCACTTTCTCTCTTGGTAGTAGAACAGTTTATTGGCCTAACATTGTCTTGCATTTGTTTGAAGAATTTGTGCAGTTAAGTATTACTCTAATGCTATGGTTCTTAATGTAGTCTCTCTTGGGGGTTTCTAGATGGGTTTCAGGTGGTCTTTGAAGCTCAGTTTGCTTTGAACATAAGACTGACTGAAATAAAGTAAATGGGGAAAAAAAGCTATATATGTAGTTCATGTTAATAAGCATAATGTTAATTGTCAATGCTATAAATTCATTGCACTGTTCGATGGATCTTTTTCCATCATGGAGCTTCTTAAGAGGTCTTTTGCCTAAAAGGTTAAGAACTTAAGCTCTAGTGCTTGTGAAATTTTATAATTGTTTACATACTTTCTTACAGTACATTTTTTAATTCACAGTAATATTTAGATTATGTACATAAGGAGATAGGAGATCAATTTCTGATAACTTGATTTTATACTGTGAAAGTAAAAAGAACAAGAGATTGTGAATGGGAAATAAATGCAACATGAGCCAAAGGTGAATATGGGGTGCCACATACTGATGAAGTTCCAGAAATGTGACCGAGTTATCCAAAGTTTATTAAAATTCTGAAGCTTGTCAAATTTTAACTCTGTAGTGGACATTAGACATTGCACTCAAAACACTTCTGTAGACCATAGCTATAAACTGTTTTCTTGTCAAACATATATAATCAACTGTCCATATCTTTGTGTTTTAACAGTTATATGAAAGTCTGTCTATATTAAACTTTCTGTAATTTTTGGAATTGAACACCCTTAGAGTGGTTATGTATGCTTTCTCATTTAGTTCTGTATTAATCTGTTGATTAAGGGCACATTGAATGTATTTTGAGCTATAGCCAGGTTTGTGTGTTGCTTTTTGCCTGTGTATTTACTTTGTGGTGTGTAGTTAAAAACGTAGCTAAAGCTGTGTTTACCTCCACTATAAGCATTGCTTCTAAGGTGTGTGTTACAATGCCAGTTCCCTTTGTTAGACAAAAACCATTTTATGATGAAGAAATTCTGATCTATCTTCTTGGTACTACGTGGTTAATGTTGCGTGTCTAATTTTTATGCATTTGTTTCCCGTCCTGCTTTGCTTTAATTTCCATGGATGCTTTTTGAGGCTTTGTTTTCCCCCATTAGCAGTAGCTTTTAGCCAGGGGAGCTCCGTGGTGGGGATGTTTGCTATCAGCGCTGAAGTAAACATCCTCGCCCTCAAAGTGATGGATATCAATTTTATTTTGCAATGTACCCTCGCTGCTGTTTTTGAAATAATTTTCTAATATGGGTAGGATTTTCCCGTGACTACAGGTTTTTAGCAATTATGAGGTTTTTTTAAATTTTATTTTTAAACTATGCATTTGGTTTGTCTGTTATCACAAGGCAGAGAGGAACACACAGTTGAGAGGGATCTGCTCTCAATGGTAGAAACAATTTGAGGGGGTGGGGAGACCAGTAAGGAAGGGGGGTTAGGGATCTTCTAGATTGCTCTGCCTCACCCAAAGGAAACATTCCAGACGGTATTAAAGAGTTCCCTCTTCAAACAGTGAGCATTCCCATGAGGTCAGTGTTGGTGATGTTTGGGGGTGCCCACAAACCATTGCAAGGGAGTATCTCACTTCTTCCATCTTTCTGTGATTTGACATTTCTTTGTTTTTGATATTTGTTGCCATGGCTGTAAGTGTACAGAGGGACACAAGTAGAGGGAAGGAGCATGGTGCAGATGGAGACCCACAGAAAAACCCTGCTGTAGTCCAGTCCTCAGACTGCCACTGTCATATCTGACCTGCTGTCCTGTTACCTACTGCACAAGTTACAAGTTGAAAGTTTTTTCATGAGACCACGGGAATAAAACCTAAATTCCGAATATGTACGGAAGTACACCAAAGTTAATGGGGATACTGTGCTCAGTGCAGATACAAATTTCAAGCATTATTGACCTTGCCTAAGGGTAGGACAACAGGTTTTTGACATTAGTTTGCCGCCTTAGCAGTTAGAAAATGTTTCCAAAATGGATCATTAGTCTAGGGTCTATGTTGTTGCTCGGGGGTGTGCTCTCAGTGTCATTGATGTTGTCAGTTACCACACTTGTATGCAGGCCCTGCCGGTCAGCCTGCCAGGGGTCAAGCCAGACTCGCTGGCCAGCCAACCCAGGATGGAATATTTGTCCCCATATTTATAACATTTTTGTTTTTTTGTAAAGTAAATACTTTGTGTTTCAGCTTGTAATTGAATACATTTTTATTTTAAAACCATCATTGTTTCAACATTATAAACCTCATTTGCACTGCTGACCAATACCTGGCCTTTAAGGCTGTTTTGCCCTTGAGAAGTTAAATGTGTAGTTAACTACATATTTGGGTCAAAGATAACAATGGGTGAAAAATTTGTTTCTGTAAGACACTTTGGCTAAAATGCCTGCTAAGCAAATAAATAATGTAAAATAACATGGCTGTTCTCTGCATCTGTTGCTGTGCCCCTCCTCCACATCCAGTTACAGGTGTGATGCCTGCCTCTGTATTATCAGCATTTTGTTCTAGGAACAGTCAGTACTTTCTGTTAAAGGTTAGCTGTTAGCAGTAGACACTTGCATTTTGGTCGAGTTGCACTGGTATTTTTTATTTAACAATTAATACATATTTACTGGAAGCATGGGACATATTATTTTTACTGGTAACTGTCATATTTTAATAATTCTTATGACATAATAAAGTGATAGAATAGTTGCATCTCATTAGTGTCTTGCCCCATTGATGTTTTGCAAGTGCTTTTTGGTTCACGTGTCCTGCGAAATATATATATATATATTTTTTGTGCAGCAAGATGAGCAGTTCCAGCAAGCAGTGAATGTTTGTTTATGGCAGATGGCTCTGCGGTGGCTGGGTCTTTGTGTGGCGTGTCCCTCTGTAGGAGGTCATTGAGACACAGCACTTGGAGGAGTATTGGGAGGGACATGTGCTGTGCTGGATTTGGGTGGAACAGTTGACGGCAATGGGTGTTTTGAAGGAAGTATTTTTAGATTCGTATTTTTAGACAGACCTTTAAAAAGGCTTGTTTATTATGAAAATGAGAGACGTGGTTGCATGTTGGAACATTTATGGACTTAATTTGGTAAATAAATTATTTATTTGTTCATTTGCATTTTATTTTTTGATCAGCCAGCTTTGTTTCCTCTCTGACTTCAGAATCATACAGTCTGGCATTTCATACACAATGCTTTAATTATTAATAACACAACAAATAAATGAACAAACTGACAACAGAATATAAAGGTGTTGCAGAAATCACATCTGGTTCAGCTACCCTTACATTTTAGTCATGTTTGTTACCCCAACCCTAATCACACAAGTCAGAATTTGCATTGAAATTTTACCATTAATCAAAACACTGTGTGTGTTTGCGGGGCACATACATGTGTGCTCTAACTTGGGAAGTAGGGAGAGGTGCTTTCAGACTAAAGAATGTGATATCTTGCTGAGAGAAGCTTTAACAGAATAAACGTATCCAGTTTGTTTGACCAGCAGAGCTGCCAGTGTCCAGCCAATTTGTTTTCTTTGGCTCCTTGCAGTAACATGTTGATAGGCTCTTTGTCTTTAGATCCTCATCCTGTCTTCCATTTTTTCTTCTCTTTATGCAAGGAAACGGTTTAGTTGGAGTACAAGAAGACGAGCAGTCACTTGTTCAGTGCCCCTTCTTGTTACCTTCTTACTAGCACTGCCTTAAGCCAATCACAGCCTTGAGGTCTGCATTGACATTGAGTCCTCGATCTCACTGCAATTTTAGCTGAAGCAAATTCACTGTTTAATTGTATATTCATGTGTGATATAAATTGCCCCAGGTGAGGTTTGTGAACTAAAGGACAGAGTACTGTGAATTTGTGTCCCATTTTTGAGTTGGTACATTTTAACATTTGAGAGGTTTTGCATCCTCGACATTCCAATAGAGGTGTGTGTGTGTGTGTGTGGCCTGTCCAACACAATTACTGGAGTGGCGCTGAGACACAAGATCAGTGCCCTCCTTCCTCGATTGTTGCAGTACATGAGATCCCACACCAGCTTTATCGGATGAAAGGTCCTTTCTGCTCATTACCCTACCGTGTGCTAAGAAGCTATATGAAGTATCCCACAAGTAAAACAGGGAGTTGGCGTTCACCCCAGAGTTTAAGCCAAATTATTTGATCTGGATTACAGATTGAAGTAGCTACATGCTCTTAACTGCACTGTGTTGTTGGGTTTGTTTTTATCCACATTAAGAACTGGATTTTACTCTCATCATGCTGGAACAGTAGGGGAACTTAAGTGCATTTCATTATTATAATCCAGGATGTTAAGGGCATTACTATTAGAAGTGTCATTTTACCTATAGAAAGACAGCAAATGTAGAAATGACCCCAGAATTTTTAAGATCACTTTTTGCAAACTTTTAATTTTTTTTTTTTTTTTACTTTTTAAATTTAGAAAATTGAACACTATACATTTTACATTTTTCTTATGTAATACAATGCAAAAATGTTGTGTTTGTGGGTTATCTGCTTTTCATTTTACTTCTTTATGTTGTAAAAAGCCTGCCTGAACTCTTTTCTCCCAGCCATTAGAGTCCTTTGAAGTAATAAGGCTTGTCTTTATAGTAGGTATTGCTGTGACAAATGGAGTTCTGTGTTGAGACATGCTTGTTCCGGAAGAAAAACTTGAGTATAATTAAATGGCCACTGCCCATGTCTGCACTGGGAGGGTCTCTCACTATCTGACAGCTTGCAATTTTAGGGTGAAAAATTAGTAAGGGGTGCTGGGAAGATGGGGAAAAGTGACTTGGAAGCCATTATGTGCACACAAGCTTGTGCAGTATTCAGTGGAATGCAGTTGTGTGGAGGACCATCAGTAGACTTCCAGCTTTCAGTTGAGGATTGTGATTTTGGTGGTGTGAGGGAAGAAATTACATGATGATCTTTCAGAAAATATGATTTATAGCTTTCTGCTCCGAGTCTGGTTATTTTGCTTTTGTTTTGGGGAAGGGTGGGCTTCTTGTCGGCCTGTTTTAAAAAAAAAAAAAAAAAAAAAAAAAAAAAAGGTTAGCTTGTTCGTATTTTTACTGACTAGGGAAGGGCATTTTGTCTAAGTTTTGTCTTTCTCAGCACAAAGTGTGTGTCCCCCCCCGCTTACACTTACATGCACACCCTCAACTTTTGATTGGAGCAGCTGAAGGAATAGGCATATCAAATGAGCCAGCAGAAAGGACAGATGCTGGACAAGACTTAATGGAAGTAGAGTGGTGTTCAGTCTCCGGCAAAGTGATTAACTCAAACACAGCTTGCAGTACCTATTTAGGATGGCTAGTTATTGTGCTGTGGGTTAGGTGCACAGTGTTAAACAGGTCAAGTTAGGGCACTGGTAAGATGCTGCTGCGGAACTTAATTTTTACATTTCCATAGATGTCTTCCTTTGTTACTTTTTTGATACCACCTCCTTTATTCTGAGCTAATAATTTTAAAATGTCATTTAGAATCTTCTTTATTCAGGAAAATATCCCAAGCTATAACTAATCTGTAAGCAAATCAGTTTTGTTATTTCATTTATATTTATACCTGAAAAACATTGTGCCTACAGCACTTAGTTCAGAATTTAGTTAGTTTGGAATTTAGTTTGTTTAAACTGATATTTCTGAGGTTTTTTTTTTCCCCTTTCTTTCCCTCCCCTTACAAATTCTTATTGACTTTTTTCTTTTGGTTCTTATAGACACAGGTCTGTAACAACCAAAGTTTTATAGTTTTTGACCTGGGTTTTGACAGCGGATAAATTCATCCATCAACACAACCTTTGATCTTTCCTGGGTGTCAGGGGTTCCGGCTGAAGCACAGTTTGCCATTTCAGAAGTCTCGCTGTGAACTTGGCAGAATAGTGTCAAGCTGCTTGACTTGACATGAACCATGTGGGACTGTAAGCCTCATCAGGAGCAACGTCTTGCTCAAGGATCTATGTCGGTGTCTCGTGTCAGTGTCTGTTTCGATGGAAGACGTAGCATTTGCCGTTTCTTCACAATGACTCAATGGCACAGATGGTTTATTTTCAACCCTAATTGGCCTCCTGCCGGCCATTCACGTATGGCCATAACTTGATTAGCTGCCCCACAGCCTGGCCAGTAAACCTGCTAACTGCATTATCCACAGGGGGTGGGAGACCAGATGACAATAAAAGTGCAACACATTTTTCAAAGGGAGCTTCTGTAGATCTAGAGCAGGGGTGGAAAAAGAGCGTTCTGGAGAAGATAGGTTCTAATGTTTTGTTTTTTTTTTTTTTTTTGGGTGGGGGTGAAATCTAATAGTCTTGTGCACTACACCTTAGTTAATGTAGTACATTACTCAGTACATGTACCTTTAAAACAAATAAAACCAAAAAGGTTAAAAAAAAATGAATTTGTGGCAGAAATTTTTTTTTGTAACAATACTTAATTTTTTGTGTCCAAATGCCTTTAGGATTAGACCCTAGAGTAATAGGAGTGTTTAAGGACATGAATCTCCTCCTGTATGTGGAGTCTTAGTGCTGGAGTGTGGCTACTATGCTTTATTACACAAAACTGTGCTGTGCCTCTGACACCTCTTCACCCTGTATGAGCCATGCTCACAGACTTCTGCAGTTTGCAACCATTGTGAAACCATATGATTTATAATGGTTGCCAGAGACTAAAGTAAAAGCCATAGCACAGGCAATGTGCCTACTGCTAGTTTGGCTTCAGCTATAGACAGGTCTGTACTGCTTTACTGGTCATTTAGCCAGCTGATACCTTTGGTATGTAAAGTATGGGATATGCAAGTATATACTAGACACATGCTCACGTACCGTAGCACAAAGGCTTTGGTACAGTGTGTTAATTTAGTGTGTGTAAGAGAGAAACCTGTCAACCAACCCAATTGGGGAGGGGGGATGTTTGGGAGGTATGTCAGGAAGAACAGGTGTGATGCATGTGATTTAGCTCTGTTTCACCCTGTGCCCTTCTTCCCCTTTCAGAGCGACAGCGCAGCCTGGACAGACGAAGTAGATGGGGTGAGAGGAAGAGGAGAAGCATCCAGAGACTTTACTAAGGTGGGCCTCCCGCAATGAGAGCAGATGCAAGCAATGTGCTGGGGACCCAACCAACTCACTCATGTGATATCTGTCTGAGACACATGCATTGCTCAGATTGAAAATACATTTTATTCAGCAAACTCTATAACATAGGGCAGAATTAAAATAGAATATTTTCATTTCCAGAGAGCATCAGCAATAATGTAGTGATTATGCAGTAGTTACAACCATATTGTTTTGTTGTTCCCCATACACTTAACGTAAAAGGAATTATTTTGTTAGCCTATTATAAATTTGTTTACAAAGCATAACTTTTACTTAGACATGTATGAAATAATAAAAATTCTGGTTTGTAAATATCTTCTGGCTGAAAATAAATGTTTTCCCCACTCATTCAATGCTTCCTCCACAGCTATATGAGCTTGACAATGACCCAAAACGCAAAGAGTTCCTGGATGACCTGTTCAGCTACATGCAGAAAAGGGGTAAGTGTGGGATAGCGGCACTCCTGTTTCTCATCAGCAAGCACAACGATTCTGTTCAGACCATAACCCATCTGATGCAAACACAGCAAGAATGTGGCTTCCTGTTCATGGCCATCCTTATCCTCTAATCACAGGACCATTTTGAGTCCCTTAGTTATATGATTGTTTCCAGCCGTCATTCTCTGTCACATGGCTAAAAGACCTAAAAAGGTAAATCTTAACTTTCTTCAGAGAATTGATGGGAGAAATTTTACAAAGTTTTTATGGAAGGGGGTATGTGTTGTAAGTGCAAGCAGTTTTTTTAAGTTTGCAAGGTTTGAGCTCAGAAGGCCACATGAGCCATCTTAACAATGTTCCAAGGACAAAGACTGGTAAAATCATCAACTGAGGGGCTGCAGCAGTTAGTCTCAGCTTTCTATATGGCTCAGCTAATTTAAACCCACGTTCACTGAACATGTAACACACTGACTAGATTCTCAGTTGAAATGACTATTCAGTCATTGCTTGCTGCTCCATATTAGAGTACTAACTCTCTTTGCCCTGCTTTTTTCTGTAATGCATCTAGTAAAAACCACATCCTGCTGTTATAGTACTGTAGAGTCTACCAGAATGTTAAAAGTCATCCACATTTAGTAACAATTAGGTAGCAACAGAACTGCTCTTGTGCCTGAAAATAATTTGCCTTGGTTGTTTGAGCTTTAACAATTGGGCAAGTGTATATTTTGACATGTTGGAAGATGGCATTGCATAATCACTTAAATCGTACTGCATGGAACTGAATGAGTAGATAAATTAGTTTGATCTGGGTGTTTTGCAGCAGAAGTGCAGCAAAAACAGAGCTGGTACAACCGGAATTGAGGATGCAGTGCTTCTCTGTAAGGAATGTGAGGCGTTCTGTAACAGCAGCGATGAAACCACACGGCAGTGGCTCGTATAGGCCTACATTGTGCCAGGCTTGTCATTATTCATTGGGGCCAGATAAAGATGGGACCCCTGTGATTTGCGCCAGGCCCTTCGTCGGCACACCCTGCTCTGCTGCTTGACATCTGGAAGACACATGTTGGCAGTTTGTTTACTGGTATTACGGTGGAGGGGTTTTTGGGGTTTTAGCTACTGAGATAATTGCCGCTTTCCATCAACTCTTTTCACTTAAATGGTTTTCGGGTTTTTGTTTTATTTTTGCTTACCTGGGAACTTCAAGTCCCATGCCTTTTTTTAAACTTAAGTTTTTTTTTTTTTCCCCTTCTGTACAAGTCTTTGCTTCATGTACTATATATTTAAACTGAATGAAAATAGTAACTATAAGAAGATTAACAAGTTTAAGTAGGGGCTTTTAGTAAACAGTAGACCCTTTTTTTTATCTTATGTGACCTGATACTCATTCTCAGTTGTGAAAACTTGTTTTTGCATACTGTTTGTTGATCTTTGAGTCTTTTAGTGGACTGGATGGGTAGAAGCTGAATGAAAAAGCTTTTTTTTTTTTTTTAAAAAAAAGTCCTTTCTTGGAGGACTGGAAAAGCCAGGCATTTCTCAGCTGAGAACTACAGGTTAAGCCCCCCCCTACAGATCAAGACATTTGGCTCAGTGGTGTAATCCTCTTTACTTCTTGTACCAGACCACCCTGGACTACCTGGCCATGCTCTGCCAGAGTAAACATCCCGTCCAACTAAGACCCGGGCCTCAGCCACTGTTGTCTCCTGTCCAGTCCTGTCAGTACTAAATTCCACCAAGTTGACGTCTGCCATCTTTTTAAATTGGGTCCTTAATCATGGAAATGTGGAGCTTATTTTTGCAGACTTCGCCAGTGTCACACTTTTGAAAGAACACCTTGCCAAATCTGAGCGCACACTAAACCTCCATCTCCCAGCAAATGTGGACAATGGCAGGAAGTGGTCAGAGAAACTAGTTTCTTCATCGTGTTCTTAACAGCAGGTAGAAGCTGCAGTAGTGTGTGTCAGTGTGCCTTGTCAGCCTTGAGAAATTTTATCTGCTGTTGTGGACGATATACCAGTACAAGACCTTTCTGTAAAAAAAATCACTTACGGGTTATATGTCTAACTTGAGAAATGTGCAGAGGAGGTTTATTGTTTTCTACATGTTTTCTTTAACGATGCTGTCTTGAAAATAACATTGCCCCAGTAAACAGTCTCTGGCAGCGCAAGAGTTTCGATACCAAGTGACACCTGGAGCATATGCTGTTTAATGGAGCCCTTAAGCTTTTCTTGAAATAAGCAGATGGGTGGATGTTTGCCTTGTAGAGCCTTACCTTGAGCATCCCTCAGTTTCCCTTAGGGCAGCAGTGGGGGTTGAATGGGCGGGGTACAAGTAGGATTTTTGTCGCTTTATTACAGTGCATTTAAAAAAAGGGAAAAAAATACTAGTCTCCAAATGCCTGTCAGTGCAGCCTGCTGGCAGTGATTAATGGTTCTATGTGTGATGGACACATTCAGTGTGAGGCTGAAATTGGAGTAGGAATGGGGGAGGGATAGGATAAGTTGGTGAGCGAGCAGTCCTAAGATGTCAGGAATCCTTGTATCGTCTCTTTAATTTAGGGTGCCTCTCCACCCCCAGAGATGAAGCTTGTTGACACTCAGGAAGAAATCACCTATAATCTCAGGGAGATTGCCAATCCCACAACCCATCAAGTAGTCAGGTGTTTCTAATCCGTAGATGAAGTTGAGGGGGGGTGATAAGCAGCTGACTTTTCAAGCACAGTTCATCTATGTCACAAATGACCGTAGACCTTAGATGTATATAAAAACAGGAATCGTACACCCCACAGGCTATTTGTCATTTTTCACTTCATACACAAGTATACTTTTTCCTGGACCTTACATGTGAGTAGCCTATACAGATAGTACTCTGATTTCGGGCCACTCTCAGATTCTCTGTTTCTAAGCTATTGGGAAGCCATGCCCTGCATGAAATCCCAGGGGGGAGTCACAGTGTTGACTGCCCCAGGAACCATGAGGCAACTGAAGTGACGTTTGTAGGATCCCTGATCCCATAGGTGCAGAAGGAGCTGGGTAAAATGGCGTGTCACCATAGTTATACCTAATTGTTACTAAATGTGGATGACGAGACCATGTGGCACCCTTGCTGCAGTCAGCCAGGCTGTCTTCTCCCAGCTTTCTGGAAGTCTGCACAGAGCTTAAGTGCAAAAAAAAAAAGAAATTAAACACCAAATTGGTTAATTAGACTGTCATTGCTTTTATGTTTAACTATTTTGTGATTATATTCTGGGGTCTTTTGCTTTGTAGCATCTGTTTACCAGTTTAGGTGTTTGGGCTGTTTAATTGCATTTTTATTTCTGCTTACTAGTTTAGTGTTATTACTTGGAGTTTGTCGTTTTATACTAGTAGGGAAAATATCAGAAATCTCTCTAACTCTCCTAATTTACTGTTGTGCAGTGATTGGGATAGAAACTAGATCGCAGTAAGACGATATGGGCTAAGAAATTGGGCCACACCTTAAAACGTGGAGCCAGGAGAAATGGGGTGGGGGGGGTTGTGACTGTGGAGCTGGATTAAGGGGCCTCCTGTTCTTCTGAGGATGATTAATGAGGCCCTAAACTTGGGGCACAGCCTTTGATATGGGCAGCTTGATGGACAGCAGACGTGGAGATGGATACTGCCGTGTGTCTGCAAAGAGGGGCAGAGGGTGAGGCAACTGAGATGAAAAGACCTGAGTTGGTTTGTGGAGTGGGGGTGAAGAGCTAGAGGAAAGGCTGTGCCGGTGCTCCCATCCCCCTGAAAGGTGCTCATTCTTCTGTAGTAAGACCTGGTGAAAATGTGAAAGGTTGGACAGAAAAGGCCCTTACTCCCGCCCTCGAGCACATGTAACCAGACTTAGAATTTTTTTGTTTGTGGATATAAACCAAGCATGTAGCTTGTCCTTTTACTTGAAACTTATTAGATACTCTTAAAAAATATTCGCCCAACGTTTAGTGTGGACATCCCTGTTCTGCTCCTTTTCATCAAAGAGAGACTGCTGACAGGCTGGCTTGTAATTTGTGTAATGGAGGACTGCGACTTGGTCTTTTCCACCATTTCTTACTGAAAATTACCCCTTTACGAATAATATGTTTTTTGCCCTGGAATTTTTAGTCTTGGTTTTGGTTGTGTTCTCAATATGTCACATGTATTTACTTAGAATGTCTGACCCAACAGAAACACTGTCACCATTCTGTAACTACTTTATTAGTTATTCTTGCAGATTTTGTGATTAGTGGGTTTTGTTTTCTCCTTAATTACAGATGTACTATGAAGAGATTTGTTTTTCTTTGCAGAGATGAGAAGACCCTAATCATTATGTTTTAAATATGTGTTTAAAATATGAGGGGTTGATCTAGAGCTTGGAAATGGTTCCCTCTTTGAATCCTGTCTTTTTCTCAGGCACCAGGTTGAGAGAACAGTAAGCCTGGAATGACTGTTTGGGTCCCAATATTGATTTGAGATTCATGATCTTGTAGGATGCTGCAAAAAAAATAGTTTTGACATATCTGGATATTGAAGTGAAAATGCTGCACATTTTTGGTGAATTGTTTTGGTTTTTGTTGTGGTTTTTACTTGTGTTGTCATGAACCATCACTGGATTTGCACAAAATCAGTACAAAAATTTTAGAACAGCTTGCAATTTTATTTCAAAGTTTCTTAGCATCGGCGCTCACAGAATGGTCTTGTACATTAGGTTTTCTTCCTTCCAGAAGCCCACTTTCTATACCTGTGCTGAACCACTGTACCACAGAATCGTTTTCATTGACTTATTGATTACCCCAGCGGGACCAAAAACCCACACTCATGAGCTGATGGCTCTATCTGTCGATCTGTGTGAGCATTGATTTCTGCATGGAGCGATGTTGGAGGAAGCATGGGGGTGGTGGTGCTTGCTGAGCCCAGGGGAAGGCCCTCAGACACACTGTCAATAAGGCACTTTCTAGGCCTGGAGAAGAGAATCCTACTTTTACCCTTTGGGTGACACGCAGCCTGCCCCCCAACACAATTGCCATGACGTTGAAGCTCATTCCTTTGTGAAGCTGAGAATGAAATGCACACTGCAGAGATCAATGAGGACAGGTTTGCCAGGTCAAAGTATGGTCAGCAGGTTTAATACCAGCAATTACAGTATCTCATTAGGAGTTTGGACATTAGTTCCTCCATCTCTCCAAAGGAGAATGATTTTAAAATAAAACAGTTTAACTATTTTTAAAAAGTTACGAATAAAGTCCACTCAGTGTAGAACCGTATAGTGCTGTCTTCAATAACTGAATATTAACCATTTGATGTGAACATGATACTAAATGTTTAAGGTTTTATCTGTCTTTCATCAATATGACGTGTTCACAGCTTCTCCCCACCCACAGATTGTACTCAGAATCAATACAGGTATTTAATATGTTAAATGATGTAATTTATTTAGAAACAAATTATTTCTCTAGTTTAAACGCTAAAGGTAAAGCCAAATTAGACTTACTTTAATTATCTGGTGTAAATGAGGAGAACACATGGATAATCCACAGAGGCTCTTAACTTGAAGACAAACCAAAAAATTCATTTGATTAATTAACTTTAGCTCTTGTGCTTCGAGTGTCTTAGAACAGCCAGAGTCCATTGTAAACATCCATGTTGGCTGTGCCCAGCTATGCATCTCAGAATAAGTGGATTTCCCTCCTTCGAAGAGCGTTGTGCCATGAATGACGTTTACAGTCCGCCGGACTGATCCCTTTGAACTCGCTGCGAAATAATGGTATAATAGTTAATAGAAAGTAGTACATTACATAAATATCTTTCTGGTCCTTATTTCACCAACAGTTTTGTCAGACACATTTAAAATGTTTGGTTTGTTAAATATGAGGATATATGCATTCATTCTTTATTTTAAAAAGGTTTGTAAGCATACTTTACTGCAACACAAATCAGTCTTGCTACCATAACTTCAGTCAGGTTTCAGTATTCCAAAGTAAATGTGCATAATTAAAATATGCAGGTGAGAACAACTTTGTGTAATTGTATTTGCAAATTTTCAAAACATGTCACCACATCAGATCCTATTTATGATGATGGCTTACAGGTGGCTGATGTGTTTGTGGCCTGTGCACATCTAATGTCTTTGTCAGTCTCCACCGTATCTGTTGGGCATGTTAGCCAGTAACCTGGTTGTCCCTGCTGTCTGATCTGAAGGCAAATAGGAAGTGAAAGAGGGAAGTTTTTCCTAGAATGTAAAGGGATGTGGCTTATGGAAGGGAGAGGGGGTAGGGTGGAAAAAGTGGATTAAAGCCCTGGTAAAAATTGCCATTTGGAGAATGTAGAGGCCCGGATCTTTCCGTCCACTTTGCACTTCTGCCTCTTCACAGATGTCTCCTGCAGCCTGAGTTTTGTCCCTCTCTCTGACAGACAGTGGTGATTAGGGTCAGATTAGTCAGGGCCTATTTAACCTCTGGGGACAGAGAAGGCTTCGGTTACCGTTAAGGGGGTTGTCTCACTTTTCACCTGCTCCACCCTTTTCCTTCAACCTTCTTCTGTCCAGGTGACCCCTATCACCAGCCTCAAAGTGTACTGTTTCTTTTTTCTTTAAGTTTTCCAAAGACAATTAATCAAACTTGTTAAGATAAAAGGCATTGGGGTTGTCTTCAGTGGAAATGCTCTGCTATAATTGGATTCAGGAAGATACTACTCAGAAATGGGCCCATTTACCTTCTGTCTGATTTCTGACAAAATGAGTGGGATCAGGAGCTCCTAAAGTAACTGTGAATCAGCCTGGTGCATACTGGCTTGCAAAAGGAACACATCCTTTGTCCCTCCCATGGGTAACAACACTGATTGTTTCCCAGAAATATCAGCAGAACTTGTAAATACCGCTCATTGTGCTCTCCTATGATAAATTGTCCATGTGTAAAGAGATTCTGGCAAAGTGTGGGTAGATGTTTTATTCCAAGCAGGAATAACCTGCAGCTAGATATAGCATTGCATGTTTGTTTAGCACAATATCAATTGAATCTTTGTACATTGGTCTCAATGCAGTGGTCACTGGGAACCACAGTAATGTAAGTATATTGCAACCTGGATGTCTTATAGGTTTGTTTTTGTTTGCTTGTTTGGTTTCATGCCTGTGTGCTTGTCCATGTACCAGTAAGGTTGTCTCAATCATTTGCTATAATCTAGTGGGTTTGTTAAGTACTTTGCCCAATTGTTCTGCTGGAGTTTATGAATGCAAGCTTTTGGAACCATGGCTGTAGCATTGTGCAGTCTGCTACCCCTGTTGGCCTGAAAAAATATTTCTCTACCTTGCCATTAATGTTACATTTTCATTCATTATGAATAACTACTTGTCAAGTGCAGCCTCTTTGTGTTCTAGAGACCACCCCAAATGAGTAGATTGAGAGACGAAGTACACCCAGGATGTAGACATTGTGATAAATTGGCTCATAAATAATTATTGTGCAAAGTTCACTTGATAATAGTATATCTATCGCTTTGCAAAACACAGACACTGCTGTTACAATTGCTAGTCATTTAATGTTAGATGATGTTCATTTGAACATGAGATTAAGGCTTTATTTCCTCTAGTGTGGTAAATGCTATAAATGCTATATATTTTATTTAACTGAGTTAATAGTTACATGTCTATTGTTCATTTGTTTAAAAAAAAAAAAAGTAATAAGAAAGGGCACAGGCTCAAATCTGGACTCCTGGATATTAAAAATTAAATTGAAAAACATATCTTTGAAACTTTCCATTGTAAAATGTTGTATTTGTGTATCTAATATATATGCATACACAGTGCCAGTCCAAATGAATAACATACTTTTTAACAGCCAGTTGAAGTCTGAGCAGATCAGCCACAATGTCTTCCCAGCTCTTCTGCCCTAGGTCGAGTGTTATGGCACTTGTGTGTTTATTTAAAAGTTAATCCAAGTTATTTCCCCCCCGTGCCTTCAACAAACTTTAACCATTGCCTGTATACTAGCATTATAAAGTAAACAATCCATAAATTATGTTGATTTTGACAGTACTAACTCTAGTAAATGAATAAATGGAACACCAGCAACTGTGTTAACTAAACACAGAAGCAATATAAGAAGGGCTGAGCAACTGGAGCATGGAGCAGAACCTGGAGAAACCGTACAGTTTGAGGTCAAGGGCCAGCTTATGGCCATGACCTGCAGGAGTTCTGTGGGGCCCTTTGCTCTGGTTGGTGAAGGACGTTGCACAAATAACCCATTCCTTTGTGACTTTTCTGATCATTGCTCCATTATAAGTAACAAGTGACTGAAAAACAGTTTATCATAATTCTGTTGTTAAAACCAACAATTTTTGTAGGTTTCTCTTTGCTTCGTCAAACTCTTATGTAATATGTGATATGAATAGTTATTTAACCTTTCATTTCCTGCTTCTTCTCCTTGGACTCTCCTCACAGGACATACAGAGTCTGTTCTCCCCAGCTCCTAATTATGTGAAGAATGCCAGTAATGTGAAATCAGCAATATTTAATTTGCCACCCTGGCGTCAGGGCCAGGACCATTGATTTATTAGGGAACGCTTTAATGTGGGCAGCTGTTTTGCTCTAAAAATAGGTCAGGGGTCAGATGTAATGACCCTGTTTTCACAGGGAGGAAAAGTATTTCAGAATCCAAGAGGGGGTGGGGTGGAGCAACACAGAATTTGACAGTGCTGGGATGTGGTTAATGCTCCTGTTCCTGTTTTGTTTGTCCTCTTTGTTCTGTTCACTTTTTAGTTTTCCTATCAAGCTCTCAGTACAGCTTTCACAACTGTAAGTGCTCTGTGACACACCCGCCTCCAGCAGTTTGAAAAACGTGACTGACTCCAGATAGCAGAGCGCTGCCCTTCAAACCAGCATTGTGGTTCTGGAACTGACTCTGATGGTGCATCTAAGACCACTGTGCATCCTCATGACCTCTGACCCATTGGGCCATTAATCAGTGCCTGTGTGGAACCAGGCCAAATAAGATATGGCCAATTAGAGCTATTTTCAGTAACATGACAGTGGCCAATGGTACGAGGCCTGAACTTGGGGGTAGCCAATGGCATTGCTGGTCAGTGTGGAACACAGTTTTTGGAACCAGCTGAGGTGCTGCTGCTGTGTTGCAGAGCAGCCATTGCATGTTTCCTTGCATTATACCATCTTATGCTAGGCTAATATTAATGATCATGCTAAGAGGCCCAGGCTTTAGCACATCACAGCAGTCTGAGCATCAACTTGCATAATTGTAATACGGATGGTTTACATTAGATTTGAAACTAGTATTCCTTTGAAAGGGCACATTAACTGCAATAAATTATGTCTTCTTTTTAGGAGCCACTTAGTGGTTTTAACTGATCAAGGGCAAGGGATCATTTTCAGCCACATCTGCTTTCTGTGTTCAGTACTGAAAGACAGGGCTTAATTGAACACACTAAGTATATGTTTATTACTTTTTAAATTAGTTTCCCTCAATTCCATGAAATCTCTGTGAATGCAAAGATCAACAGTTCTTTTTTGGCCTACAGTTTCACTGAAAAATAAAAGAAAGAATGGTTTGGTTTTCCCTTCTTTGCCCCATGTGCTTTCCACTCTTTGTGCTGAGGGGCGAGTGCTTCTTTATGAACACATCTCTGTGCTTTGTTTCCTGCTGACCTGCACTTTAATTCATACATCAATAACCCCAAGCTGACCCCTGCCCTTTGTACTGATTCTAATTGTTTGATGTGCAATGGATGTCCAATGCTGCATAAAATAACCACGGTTTCTGAAGGTACTCCTTTCGGCAGGCTTTCATGAGCCTTCCTCTGTATTATCGAAGTAGAAATTCTGCATAATTTTCCTCAAAGTGTGTGCTGTGTGTGGTAACAGCCCTGTGGTGTTGTAGTGTTCCGCTTGCTGCTTATAGCCAAACCAGTAGTGGTCAAAGAGTCAAAAGAGTTTGTCACATACATGGTTACTGAGTATAGCATGTAGTGAAATGTGCTCTGATTCAGGATAGGAGACTGTGCAGAAAAATTTACAACGAGTAAAACAATCAAACAACCAAACACCAAGAAGACAAGAAAAAAACAGCAAATAGATAAATAAGTAAATAAATAAATAATAGAATACTGTAGGTCTCTTTCTGTTTACATTTTACATCTTCATAATGGATATTGCTAATAAGCAATTTTTCTGAAAAATTTACCTTTGAGAATGGATGCTTGCTGATCACATCTTTGTGCAGCAGCGGAGTTCAGAGTTGTCTTTTGTGTTTAAATGCTCAAGTTTTAGAACATTCTTGAGTTGGGGAAAGAACTCCAAAAATCCAGTACCAAGAATTAGAATAAACATTTAGTATGTCCTTGATTTGCTTCTCTCCTTATTTGTTAAAAAGGCACAAAACCTTTTGCTTTGCAAATAATGTAATGACAGCTCTTTTTCAGCCTTTAGTGCTGTGCAAATATTTTACCCTTTAACTTAAAATCTGATTTGGCTAATGCTTTCTTTGTGACTCTTGCTTATTTTTGAACCTATTGCATTTATAGTCTTGTTTCTCTTTGATTTTCTGTGTTAATGCAATAGTTTGTGCTGTGTCAGTTGACTGTGTTGCATTAACATTGCAGACACTAGCTCTTGGTAGACAGTCCTGGATTTTGTTATATATATTTTGTGCCTATATTATCTTTGTAAATCACAGGTCCCTTCAGGAGCCTTATTTAGAAGAGCCCTGAGAGCCCCTGTGGGAAGCTCTGTGTAAAACAAACGGGCATAATTATAGATAGCACGGCATGGATTGGCACTAAAATAAGACCTATAATCAGGGGTAATCTCAACCCAAGCTTATTGCTATTTGAAAAACACATTAATTGTTTTTATTCCAGGTTGGGAACAACCCATGTGAAGTTGACACTGGATTGAGTCATATTATAGACATAAAGCATAACTACATAAATATTGCTGCACGCAGAGTTGAGCTACAGGGCTGTGTGGATTTTCTGCAGCCAGTCTCTAAATGAGCTTCATTATACAGGTCTGGCAACCCTCTTTAGACCCACCTCTGTCCCAAGTTACGAAGGGATTAGCATCCCAGCGCAGTGTCTGGCACGAGCTGGAGTAGTGAGTTGTACAGAGTGCTCTTACCACTCCCTGCCATCTAGTCCTGCATTTAACACAACAGAATCACCAGTGTCCATCTGGTGTGGTTTCCTCTGCATCAGCTTTCATCCCTCCTGCAAGTACGTTACCTCTGTCACGTTACTTCTACTTAACACTGTTCTGTGGGAGCTCCAGCAATACAATGTTTCTATTTTCCAGACACTTTGTTGTTCATGTATATGTAGCACCCCTGAGGACCCATAAACTCCATTTTTTTCTGGGAGTGACACTGGACTTTAAAAAAAATTATTATTATTATTATTATTATTATTATTATTATTAATTAAATTTTTATTTTTATTTTTTTTTGCTAGGAACACCAGTGAACCGAGTCCCCATTATGGCCAAGCAGGTGCTGGACCTCTACATGCTCTACAAGCTGGTGACGGAGAAGGGCGGGCTGGTGGAGGTCATCAACAAAAAGATTTGGAGAGAGATCACCAAAGGTCTTAACCTGCCCACTTCTATCACCAGTGCTGCCTTCACGCTGCGCACACAGTAAGGATGATGTAATAAAAACTATCATAGCTGATTGTTATACTGCAGTCCAGAATGTATATTTGAATTATTACAGGAATTAACTCTATGTTAATTATGCATTTCAAGTATTCTGCCTTAACTGTCAGCATTTCATACAGCGTCGTTAATGTCTGTATATGTCCATTTACCTGTGCACCTGTATTCATTTGTGTGCTTCCAGGTACATGAAGTACTTGTACCCCTATGAGTGTGAGAAGAAAGGTCTCAGCTCTCCAGGGGAACTGCAGGCTGCTATCGACAGCAATCGCCGTGAGGGCCGCCGTCCTGGCTACAGCGCCAGCCTGTTCCGTTTCTCCTCTTCCCCTGGCAGCGCGCCCCACATCCTCTCGCCACCCAAGATGCACCTGTCTTCTTTGGGGGGTGGTGCCTCAGCTGGGCTCAATGGTCTGCAGCCTTCTCCAGGCCCAACACTCAAAAAAACAACAGGTGGGTGCAAGATCTGCCAGCTAGCAGTTGTTGTGGAAATCTGTCACAGAAAATTGGTAGGAGTCAAAACCATGCTTGTGGTATTTTTTTTATGGAAATTAAGTATCTCCATGTGCATTTGTGTTTAAATATGAAACTGTTGAGAATTTTGCTGCTCAATAGAATCATTTTGTCCAGTGTGAGATGAGCTACTATTAAACAGAATAGTTGGTTGAGTGGCCTCTCTTTAAATAACCATAATTATTGCAGTGTGGCTCAGTTGAAATTCCTTATTTAACCCAACTACTTTAAACATTACTCATTGCCACCTTTTCCTATACCTTGTCAGACAGCTGAATTCCAGAAAGCTTACAGACTTGATGCCCATCCACTGTACCTTCACTACTGGCTTTTGCCCAGATGCTCTTATTTTACTTAATCTATTTAGCATCTTATTTTTATTAATTATTTATCTACTTCTATCTACTCATCTTCTATTCTGTTCAGTTTGCCGCTGTTATTCTGTGTTATATTGCCTCTGTAGTCTGTTATTCACCGTGGTTCAGGATCAACTACATTTTTTCACTCTTGCATCTCTATATGGCAGAATGACAAAGTGAACCTTGGCCCTGTATTCTTGAACCTTGATTTTATCTACAACTCTTTTATTTGATATATTAAATTTTCAGTACAGCCTACAGCACTCTAGTTCCATGCTTTACAAATGTTTGAGTTGCAGATTTTCAACCCCAATATTTTGTAGTTTATTTTAAACTATAAAAATTTGTCCACTATAAAGTGAAAGCATCTTATGTTCTTGCATCCAAGTATTAGTTGGCAGCAAAATGCTCACAAACACAGTATGATTGTGTTGGTCCACCTTAGATAAACTGACTTCCACCTTGTTTTTATAGCTTGTGTCTGGTGTTCTTGAGTGATAATCAGTAACAAGATGTCCATCATTATAAGTCTTTATGAATTAGTCAATAGTCAGCATATAACAGTTTGTAGAGAGTAGATATTTGTATGTTTGCTCATTTTAAATTAGTGAGTTTCCTTGCTGGGAGTAACATTTTACCTTACCCTTTCTTAATTTTAAAGTAGTTTAAAGTTAATCCAAACAACAAAATGAAGAGCCTACAAAGTGTTTTTATTAATTTTACTGCCATGTATAAGATTTTCTTTGAATGTAACCCATAAATAAATCCAGACACATGCTTATGATCTGGTCACAGTTCCAGGTTGAGGAGATTGTGTAGATTACCTTTTAATTTCAGATTTTTTTAATTGTAGCTTCATTCAAGTCTGAATTTAGAAAAAGTAAAATACATGTCACATTGTGATGTACCACTGTCCTGTCAAGGATGTACCCTGATTTTATATCACATATTTTCAGCACAGTCTCTGGTCTGCTGCCACTATGCATTGGACAAGTGGCTACGAATGGATTGAAGCACATCTGAGGTTTTTACAGAACCTAACATTAAGGAATAGTGGGAGCTCATAATGTTGCTTTTGTTGGTTGTGATAAAAAATGATCGTTGAGTGACAAACAAGGAAACAGGCTTCTGGTCCCAACTGTGTTCAGGCATTGGGCAGGGTAGTGGTGAGAGCTGCTGCCTTCCATGCACATGACTTAAGCTTGCCTCTTTCCTCATGCTGTAGTACCCTTCAGCAAGATATTCATCTTGAACTTATCAGAGAAAATTACCCTACTATATCAAACAGAAGTACAGACTGTCCTCTAATTATGGTAAAGTTAGCAGTCAAAAGCTGGGTCACAAGTTGGATTGTAATAATTTCTGATTATTTCTAAGAGTATAGTTCACCGTACAGAAACTTCTTTTTAAACATGTGTCAATGTTTTTGACCTCCTTTGTTTTATTTCTGGCCACATTATAGGATGTTATCCATGCCACTCCCCCACCTAGCTCAGTCGGCAGAGCACGTGACTCGTAATCTCAGGGTCGTGGGTTCGAGCCCCACATTGGGTGTTGCTGTGAATCCAGCCACAAGGGGGTGCACCTCTGTGCCAGTCCCAAGCCTGGGCAAAATGGAGGGTTGCATCAGGAAGGGCATCTGGTGTTTAAAAAAAAAAAAAAAAAAAAAAAATCTGCCAAACCAAATATGCGGATGAGCTGATCCGCTGTGGCAACCCCTGATGGGAGCAGCCAAAAGTCAGTTTTTATCCATACCACTATTAAATAATTGAGTACTGGATGTGTTGCCCTATGGTATGGGAGACAACATGTATAGAGCATGGATTTGTTCCGAAAGGTGATTCTTAGGCACTATATTCATATCAGCACTAGCGTTGTGTTCAGAAACTCTTACCAACAACGCAGTGAAGCCGTCAAAGCTGTACATTGTATAAATTTCTAAAAGTTAGCATTTTTATAAACCTGAATCATAGTTTTTAAATGTGGTATTATATTCCATACTGTGTCTTAGTTCTGTAGCGATTTGCATGTTGCTGCCACCTGCAGTTTAATATAAAATCAGTTGTCCTACCAAACATGGAAAATATGTTGTATTGATTGTATTATATCTATTGGTAATAATTGATTCCACTGCTATGTGGGGAAAAAAATTTAATCGTATGCTTCAGTCCACAGTACAAAAAAAAACTGACAGCCGCTGTATTAGAGAACAAGGTGCTGCATATAAATATTTAGGGATGATTCGCACAGAGATTAGTTTAGTCTTGGACTAAAAACGATTTTTGATCGTAGTTGGCAGTGTAATGTTCAAAAAGTGTGACCGGTGTGTTGTAAAGCAGTGTCATATGTGCCCAGTTGCTCATGTCCTCAGAATTGGGAAAATTGGGCTTGGGTTAGCTATTCAGTTGAGATTAGTGGCCTCAATGACTTTAACTTACAGGAAGCTTGTCCAGGAAGCCCCACATTTCCTACCCCCCTAAGGGGTTAGTAATGGTCAATCTGGTGTTACACTCATCTGAAGCACAGTTGTGTTGCCCCTTTCACTTCAGCTGTGTTTCTCATTTGGGTGTTTTTGTTCTTTCTCAAAAAGTGAAGTCTGGGTAATTTAGGGGCTTCATTTTAATTCAAAAACTAAAATATTATAATTTATTAAATATGTAGCTCTGTAGATATTGTCAAATACATGTACTCTTGTTTATATTTTGCTTCATTGATTACTTAAAAAAAAAAGAAAGAAAAATAAAATCCAGTGTTATTGCTGATGTTTGTAGGAACGTAAAACCAGGAATCTGCTCAAACTCATCCATCCAGAAATTATATGTTGCCTGTCTTTGCACCTGCTTCTGACAGAAGAGGTCTCCCCTTCCGTGCTGCCAGGTCGTCTGCCAATGGCTATGACCCTAAACCAGCACCAGCTAGCACGGGCCACCACACTGGACCAGCTGCGTGAGAAACTGGAGGCGGGCGAGGGGCCCGAGCGTAAGGTGGCACGTCTGGCTGAGGAGCAGCAGCGGCTCATGCAGCAGGCTTTCCAGCGTAACCTGTTGGCCATGGCGTCACAGGTGCCCATGAGTCTCCACCTGGGCAGTAGCCGTGGTCAGTTCCATCAGCTCAGTTGCTCCCCTTGTATCTCCCTGTCTTTTGTCTATCGCATGTAGTGACGTGCACCGAACACACACTCAGTTTGTCTGTTCTGTCCTTCTAGAAGACAAACAGGACCTAGCTCTGAACATCAGCTTCAGTAGTGCATCCAGCATTAGTGTGTCTGTGGAGCTCAATGGCACACTTTACTCAGGTAGGCCCACGTCACTCCCCATGCTAGATGGATACTTCTTTCTGCTTCAGAAAGTCTCTTACATCCTTAATTCTGAATCTTTTTTGTGTTCCTCTCAGTTTCTCCCTTGAAGAATATTAATAAAAATAATAGTTCCAGCTACTGAGATTGCTGAGTTTGCCTCAGCATTGCTGCTTTTCTGTTTCTCTGAATCTGCCTAACCTTGGCCCTGAATGTGTGTGTATTGTGGGTCCTGCTATATCACCCTCCTGCAGGAATGCTGTTTGCTCAGCGAACTCCATCAGCCATTAACATGTCTGCCACAGCTCCCCCTTCTGGCCCCAGTGGAGGGATGGGTATCCTCTCCTCAGCTCACAGCCCCAGCCTCTCCTCATCCTCCTCCAAGGGACCCAGTTCTGCTGAGCCCTCCACCAGCGGTTCACCCTAACAGCGGACCAGCCAGCCCTCATGGCTCAACTAGGCCCAGCCGCAACTCGTTGGGCTTCAGCAGGGAAGCAGGACATTTTCACTGGTCAGCTTTGATCAATGGAAAACCAAACTGTTGCACAACAAATACCTCACTGCCGTCTACTGGACTCATCTGGCTGTACCTGTATATGCAAATTCAGACACACTAGGGGTCACAAATGTTTTCATGGCGCATGTTTTCATACGTGCGTACATGCATGCACCTGAACAAACAGTTTATGAATAGACAAAACATGTTTAAACCCACTACAGTCTCATGGTACAGCCACGTCCAGCAGGCACTCACAAATGAACTTGAAGATTTTTATTTTAAATTTTTACTTTTGTCTGATGCCATTTGTTCACTTTGAATTTACCATTTTAGTATATACTTTATTACCTCTTATTTACCTCAGTTCAGGAGTGGTTTGATAATGCAACTATCTGTACCTCACAAGCAGTAGTGTACTTGTGATTGAATGACTAGGTCACTTTTTACATTAAATTATATCTTGTTGATGAGAGTAATCTTTGACTGCTGTTCTCAGTCAAGTACAGACTGACTTTCCAGTTTATTAAAAATGAATCATTGGCAATGTGTGCTCAGACATCAATGTATACGTTATTCTGAACACTCTCGTAAGATCAAATAGGTTCTCGCTGCACGGTTTGCAGTTCGTACAGGTTTCCCTTGTATAACAAAGGCTCCTTTTGTGAGAACTCAGAAGTACTGACAGATGTCATTTATTTTCAAAAATTTGCATAATGAGCTGTCAGTTTCTATGAGACATGATTTAGGGGAACAGACATTTCAATTCAAAATACCCACGTGGGTTATGTTGCACTGAGACGAGAGCTCCCTCTCACCACGTTGCATAGCTTCTCCTGCACATCAGTTCCAAAGAAAGCTTACCTATTATAAAACTCAAAGATCTGTTATGCACAAAATTCCTGTGAAATATTATGTTATCACCAGCGATTCCTTACAAATAGTGCCACAGAACAAGATTATGCGGATGTACATTAATTACAAATATTGCTTGGTTCGGTAGTTTTCTAATTATATTGATCTTTATAAAATGCATTTAAAAGCAGCTTCTAAAAGCATGTTATAGAATTGATGTTCAAACTTGCACAGTTTTATGAGTGCACATAAAAACAGTAGAATAAGAAAGCATAAATGTGAGAGGGAATTACCAAACAAAATAAATAGTTATACAAGAAATTATACAACGTGTGTCAGAGCTGCAGTCTCACACATCGGCTTTACATTGGCCATGGAAGGAGGGAAACGGAGAGACTTATCAGGGAAACTCGTACTTCGCTGCTTTGTCTCCACTGAGTATCCGTGATCCGTTCTCTTTGTTTTGTCCTTGTGATAAACTGCTGGAGTCCACCACAGTTCCTGACACTGTAGGTGTTGAGATGGCTTTAATGGCGAAGTGCATTTGAGCATACAAGGAATTTGGCTTTAATGGTGTCCAGAGCAGTTATGACATTCTGGGCTTAGTTTTGAATTAGATTTTTAGCATTATCTATAACAAGATAAGGCAGGTATTTGCGTGTTTGGTATGTAAGCATGTCTAGGCAGACTTAACTGATTGGGATGCACACACAAAAAACAGTGCCCTGGCATGAGCTCCAGACTTGTCTTCTAAATTCCACCCCATCCCTTCTGGTGTCAGTGGTGCAAGTGCAACAGCGTGTCACTGCCCCAACAGCAGAGTAGCAGCACTTCCTACAGTCTTACAGGTGACTGTGGCTCAGGAATGCTCAACTGTGAAGTACACTTGTTAAACCAGGGAAGCCTGTATATTATTCTCATCTCATAGTTCTCATCATTCTGATTGGAGGCTTTTGTCTCCGTATTTTTGAGAAATTTCTGGTATGTGGACTGTGTTGCACATGATCTGCCTTGACTGAGATCAGCAGTCACTGTTGTGTTCTCACTGGAGGTCAAAAAAGCAATACTGTATCACATGTTGAGCATCTCTACCTCAAATTTATTGTGAGAATTCTATGTCAAAAGGAGTTTAAAAAGGAAATTTAGCAAGACTAGAGATTGGTTATGTGCTCCAATCATTTTGACCAATTATTTTTCCTCATTTATTTACTGTGATCTGGATGGGTGCAGAGGGGAATTATTGGAAAGCCAGGTGTCCTACCTTACAGTGTGAAACCATAGTGGAACCGCATGTTTAAAGCCTTGCCACTTGGTTTTTGCATGACTTGTTTTATTTTTCAGCAGTGGAAAACGCAGATATAACAAGCCAAGTCCTTTGCATGCTGTCCACAAAGCAGAACCATAATTTTGTGTGAATTGCCATCTACACACGTCATACTTACTGCTCGCCTTCCCATGCTGAATCTCAGGAATTACCAGAGTCTCTGCAGACTCCTTTTTTTTTTTTTTTTTAAACTAAAGGATAATTTTACCCAAAAATGTACAGGATTTTCTGCTAGCCTGTAGATAGCCATGTATCACATATCTCCTCTGTGCAACTTGTATCTCCTCTCATAACTGGACTTGATTTCCTCTGTGCCACTAATTCATATGATCCCAAATCCAGAATGTTGATCACCATTTTGGACAATTAAGGATCATTTAATAACTAACTTGTCAGTTGTGAGATTTTTTTTCTTTTACTATGCAGTTTTTGTCTGAAGTTTGCAACAAGTGAAATTTACTGTTGCATAGTCAGGTGGACTGTTCCTCTAAATTCAACTGTTACTACAGATGAATACCAAAGACCAGGCCAGTTCTGCACCTCAAGGTTTTTAATCCTTTCTTGTGTTGGTGTTTTTGGAAGAACTGATGCACTGGAATTAACAGTAAATTTGCTTCAGTATGCCATGAAGTAGAGCTTTAATTTGGATCCTGTTGTCGTGCGAGTTTTGGTCTTGTTTTTGATGCCTCGGGATGGATTCCATGCTGTCAAAATGTGGTTCTTAGCATGTCTTTTGTCGATGAACCTGGGCCTAGCTTTGAGATTGACACTGCACACTGAAACCTCCAGTAACAGAGAGGCTGAATTTGTCAGCTGGTTTTCACAGCTTTGTTTCCCCAACACAGCTTGTGTTGTCCTTTCACTGTTGTGTTTAGTGTTCCACTGGCGTGTTTATAGAACTGCCTTTGTAGATGCGATTTGTATGTGCAGGATGGACATATCTCAGTCCATGAAGGGATTTTGAGATCACAGACCTCATTTCTTGTAAATCTCCCATTAGTTTTTCACTGCATAGAAATCATGTTGAATTAGAAAAGCAACTTTTTACAAAAGCGGGAAAACCTGCATTGCACGGTATATACTGGTGGAAATATAAGGGAACATAGAGTTTTAATGAAACCAAAAAATCTAAAAGTCTTCTTTTTTAAGAAACCTATGGAGCAACTATGGAGCTAATAGTTTAAGTGTTTTGTTCATTTGCTCTTCAATTTTCTGCTGAAACTGAACCTTTAGAAAATTCAGCTATTGCTGTCTTGCTGTTCTCACAGTCCCAGAATAACTCATCTCAAAAGTTACCTTTTTTATTTTTTAGTGATTGTACAGTCTGGGAGCCTCTGCTGAGCTGTTTAGTCTTTGTGCGTATGTGTATCTGTCTGTTTGTGTGTGAGAGAGTGAGAAAGGGATGGGGGAGGCTTGTCAAGGTCACAGCAAGGGCAAAACATACGTAGGACCTTCAAAACTTCAGCTACTACTGCTCTCACTGAAATGGGGGGCTGAAGGGTCATGTAATGTTGAAGCTTACAGACTATATACGTATGAGAGGGAGGCGCTTGGCTGGCTGTTTTGTAGCACCTGGGATATATTGTAAACTGTTTTGACTTTTTTACCTTTCATTGATGAAGATGATTTTCATGATGCATCGCTAAACCAACCATTTTCACTGTGAATACAGGCAACTCTCAGGTAACAGCAGTGAGGCTGACCTGGGGCAAACTGAGGACAGGATTGGAGTTACTGGCTCCAGTCAGCTGAGGTGGGGTGGGTTGGAGTGGGGTTTAGTGTCCATGTGGACTTCTCAGGTAGTGCCATGTGCCAACTCCACCTCCTCCCACATTGCACAAGGCCATCAGACCACATAACCTCAGTAAGATGCCGTTTGTTCTCAGGAGTTGTGGACACGTCAGGTTTTTTTTTTTTTTTTTTTTTTTTGGGTGAAGAAATGAAATTGTGATGTGTGGTGTGCAGAAATGTTTTCTCTGGCAGCAGTGCTAAAACAGCCTGTTGTCTGCTTTTTCTGTGGATTTGGCTTTCATTAGCTCTTGTCAGTTGGCTTTTTTGTCCTTTTTTGCAAATGAGACTTCAGTCAGGTAACAAAAAAATGACGTTCTGTGAAACCTTGGATGTGATGGTTTTGATTTCATGAATAGCTTTTTTTGTTTGTTTTTAAATACAAAAATATAACCTGATCTTTGGGAAACAGGTACATATGCAAATGGTTGAATACCTTATTGAATACCTCAGATATCAAAATGATTTGTGTAAAGTGTGAAATGCTTCACTTTAAAAGATCGTTCTGGAGTTTGCGTATTTTTATATTATAATGATTATTACCTCTTTATGGAAACCCAATACCAGACATTTATGCTTGTCAAACTGGTTTGTGCTGATTGTAAAGTGTATTTAAAAGTGGAGCACTTTTGACATTCAGTTCATGTTCATTTGTTCTATGAGAAAATGGTTCTCAGGGCTATAACCATGTATGTCATGATAAAATTTTACACTATCAGACACTTCCTGTGTGTTTTGTTCTTGTAAACATTGTTTATGGTGCATCAGGACTGTACTGGTAAATAAGCTGCACATTAATATTGCAAAAGGGAATCTGCAGTTGGACTAAAGTTTCTGAATGGGTGGAACTGTAAACTCTAAGCTGTGTAATAAACTTGAGGTCCCCTAGTGTCTCTTCTGACTTCCTGTTTCAGATGGTACGCCACACAATGGAGGGGTGCTCACAGTCCTTGTCAGGAACACCATTCTTCTTCCTTCCTGACAACATGAGATGGGACCCACTGGCCTGGGAGAGCACAAACAGGAGCTTTACCGGCCCACCCCAGTGAAAGCAGACTCATAGCAGGGAAATGCACCACACCAGTATGCTCTAAGCACCCTGGTACCTTGGGGATTCCTTCCTTATTTATTTGTTTGTTTGTTATACAATGCTGTTCCAAAATATCTATTCTTCTTCTTAGATCCTGAATCTAGATGCTGAATGACCTGACATCTACAGTGAGCAGAGCAGCTCTGAAGTGGTTGATCTTTTCTAAATTTTAAGAATGCATACCCTTTCACCATACCTCTGCTTCTGTGTAGCTGACGGCCTTCAGGGTCCTACACAGCTTATGTAACAGCTTTGGACAATTGTACGGGACTCCATTTGGCCCTGGGACTAAGCTTGCGCTCGTCTTCCTCGCAGCCTCTTGCACCACCTTCATCCAAGGTCACCACTGGTCTTGATAGTTCCACTAAGGCCTTACATGACTCCAGTTCATGGTCTCTAGTATAATCGCTGTAACCAGTTTGCAGTTAGTTGTCGGTCTCCTAAGAACAGAGTATCTGCCTTCTGCATTTCTGAGCCAGCTGACCTGCTGTCTTCGCCTTTCTTTTGTCCTGTGCCCTGATGCCCTCTACAGGGATTAATCTCTTCCTTAGAATGCATCTCAGTTCAACCCATGTAACCTTCTGGTTACTTGATACCTTAAACTGACATCCTTAATTCCTGCCCAACCCGAACTCCTCTGTTTTTTGTAAATCTCAAATTGACAATTTTCACTACTGTACCATAGCTCTGCTGCTAAGCTCATGAGAATGAAAGTAATAGTCTGAAGCTTCTTGTCAACATTTGCCTTCTGGCACCATTTGTTCTCATTACCTCGAGGCCCCTTTACCTGACCCTTTTCTGCTACTCTTCTTAGGGTTTTGATTTGGCATCATATCCAGCTTCTGGGCACTGAGTTGCCTCTTCGCTTGGCCCCTCCTGTGCTTCTCAAAGGTATTGTTACCTGCATTCTGTGACCCATACTCTACCTGCAAGCTTTGTATTACAGCTTGGTGGATCTTAGGTACTCTTACAAACTTTTAGTTTCATACAAAACCTTGGCTCACATATATTCCATATTTGTCAACATTTGCACAAAACATGGCTTCAGAAACCTTCAGTTCAAACCTATGGATCAGTTATTCTCCCCTCACTCTTCATGTGATATTTTTTCTTTATTGCTTGGTTTAGTTACCTTCCTCATGCAAACCTCACTGCTCTGCGTACTGTTTGTCTGCTGTCTTTCCAGGCCCCACCAAGCCTGCTTTTCAGCTAGCCTGACCCCGGTTACCACTGCAGCAGTGTTTACATCACACATCTTGTAGTGCAGCTGCGCGCATCACCAGTTAGGTAACCTGTGGTCATGGGATGATTTCAGCAGCCTTCAGCATCAGCCATCCTCGCCCATGTGACCCAACCAGGGCTGTTTGTGTTCCAGCCTGCATGCATAGTGTTACCTTGAACCCACTGCTGAGCTCATCTTTTCCAGAGTCATCTACACACCTTCTCTGCAGCACTGCATCACATCACTGCTGGAACTTCTGTACATATTCTGCAGAGCCAGGAGAGCTGGTAAGTGGATTGATAACTAAACATGCTGCTCTTCCCAAAGCCATGATCCTGTGTTTACAATAGAATTAACAATAAGTTTTTCCTGTGCATGTTTTTTGCTTTTAATAGTATTACAAGTCAAAAGTTTTGGAGAAACCAACACATACTTAAAAAAGTATGCAGTGAAATATTTTATTCAACACTGCCACATACCATTGTCATTAAGTTTTGCACAGTGCTCGCCCTGTCTTGATGTGCTCCCTTCCTATCTTTATGTGCACCAACATTTTGGCCCTGCAGGGGGCAGTCAAGAACACACTGAGTAAGGAGGCTTGTTTAACAAAGGGCAGCAGCCATCTCCCTGCAATATGTGCCCTGCACCACTCTCTATGCAGGGTCATTTACAGTTTTAGGTGTTTTCTTGACATATCTTTCATTCATATTTTTGGGCTTTTTATGTTTTCATAAATAGCCTAGTGTTCAGGTCTGCCCATATGGCCCCTGGAATCAAATAAATAAACCGAGAACTTGCTGGATGTGCAAGCCAGTTGGTCCCAGGTGAGCAGCCGGATCTGCATGTTGGAATTTTCTGCATGTTTAGGCATGAGCTAACTGCCATGGAATGTGAAATAAAGTTTAAATAATTCAAATGTGGGTTTGAGGGTATAAGGTCACAGGACAGCATTTTAATATTATGAACAATAGCGTAGCATTTCAGCATGATTTTAAAAACAATTGATCTATCAAAATTATTCTTGCTTAAAGCAGTGTAAACAGATTTTTTTTCTTGTCTTCCTTCTCATTTAATATAAAAGTACTGCAGAGAAAAATGCAATCTGTGATACATGACTGAACTGGTCTCTCTTACCTAACCTGTACATCTGCCTCCCATTCTATAAAAGGTCCTGTATTATTTTGGACTGGAGGCTCAAAAGGTCATCAGTGAGGACAAAAATAACATTTTCACCCAAAGTGACCCAGGATAGGCAGTCATAGAAACAGATGGGAACAGGAATTTCGGGACAAAAACGGTTAGAAAGGGCGCCCAAGGGTCTGGCATAAGAAACACTTGATGGCAAGGGGGTGCAGCTGAGACTCTGTTTTAAAGGATGAGATCTTTCAATGGGAGATGTTGGCTGATGAACTTGGCTGATCAGGACACCCCGGAACAATTAAAAATGACCATATTGGAAGTGTGTAACTAAGGCAGCGCTAACCCTGCCAACCCTAAATAATGACAACCAGCATCTACCACTTGACAGTGGGCATGGGCTCATAGGCAACTGACCTGAGGCCTGAGTGAGATGTGGACAGGATATGAAGATGGAGTAGAGGAGCTCCCTGTAATTGAAAGTGGATTATTGACATTTTTTAATTTCTTGAAGGGGCTGCCCCCCAATTTGGTTTAGCAAATAAAAACTTCCTTTTCCTTAAGAAGGCTGCTGTCCATGACCTTTGCCCCTGAACTGGCCACACAGGCTAACACTGCAGCTTCTAACACTTACTGTACCCGGTTGTGGCAAACATTATCAGACGTTAACACCTACTGTATTAGCAAGGGCCTTACTCTTGACATTTGTTATGAAACATGGGCACCTGCAGAGCTGGAAAATACTGAGTGGGAGTGTAACGGCAGTTTTGTTCTCATGTCAAGGAGAGCGCGTTTTGTTTCCTATAAACAAATTGTACAAAGCACCAGAAGTCGGCTTGTGGTTAACACCGTGCTGATGCCTTTTATTATGTTCAGTTAAACACAACTGTCACTGACATCCAACACAGGTGAACAGGTATTGTCAGTGAAGCTCGGTGAACAGGTGTGGCTCTGACAGAAGAAAGGAAGGAACCAATATTGTCACATCAAAGCAACAATAACCCAGACAGCGTTCTGTTTACCAAGAAAATGCTCCTCTCCTTCTCCCCCTCATCCAAGGGGCCCAGTTTCGCTGAGCCCTACTTCAGTTGTTCACCTTTGTCAGCTTTAATTGGTGGAATAAACAAAGCACCACAGAGAAAGTTCCTCTTTATCACTTGTCGGGTTTATTTGGCTGACCCTGCGAAGGGGACACGCATTCTTTTTCATACAGACAAGACACCAGAAAAAATAATTCACTAATCGGTAGGACAGAAATCTCCAGTGACACAGTACAGCCATGTCCAACAGAGTCTGAGAATTGTAACTTTTTTCTTTTTACTTTGTCTATTGCCCAATGTACTCCAGTGGCACTTTTTAAACTAATGCTGTGTGTAATGAGCATGTGCTGAATAAAATGAAAGTCAGCAGCATAACTGAAACATCCATAAATACAGCATGCCAACTTTATATGCAAGAAGCTGCAAATGCGACTCAATCAGAACGCTGCTACTAAGACAATTAACTGGTGCTACTGGTTTTGAGACAGTATCAAAAATAAATCATTTTCTGCATCAATTACATTTTTTATTGAAATTCAAATCAGTGTTTTCCTTTTTATGTGTGAAAATGGGGTTTTGTAGGTTTATTAGTATTTTGTTATTTTGTTCCTATGTTCAAAAATGTTTGTTGCAAAGGGAAAATAACCGCTACGTTTCTGTTTTCTGCCACATCTCAGTAATTAAATACACTCAAAGAGGAAGAAGTGGAGGGGGTAGAATGAGCCAAAGGGTGGTTTATGGTGTCTTGAGGATATTCTAAACAGATTTTATTCAGTGTTATTTATTTTAGCTACAGTGTCTGAAAAATATTCACCACGCCGTTGAGTTCATCCAAAGGAAAGGTGTATTGTCCATTTTCAGTGTCATGCAGCTCAACAAGGAGGACAATAGAGCACATTATTAGTGTATAAAAATACGCAACTTAAATATTTTAGCAATTTAAATATTCACATGTCCTTTGACAAAAGGATGGATGTAAAACTATTTTATAACATAATTATTAAAAATATATAAACATAAGAGCCGAGTTCCTGATGTAACACCCATCCCTGCTCCAGTTTTTTTCTGAGGGTTTGTCTAGATTTTATTTGGATGTTACACTGACAGGTTGAACCTTTGCATCAAATCTTTGTCTCCATTCAATCATTTTGAATGTAATATTATTATTTTATAATTTTATTAATAATAGTTATATAGTAATGTAATAATGTAACGATAATAAGGTTAAATTTATCCATCACGTGCTATAGAAAAACACTGTGGGGAGGAGCAGGACTCCTTCCAGGGTCCCAGTAGGCAAGCCCAGCCCATCAGCTCTGCTCCAGATAGACAGTTCATAGTGGACCAAAGGCTTCAAATACTCCCTTTCAGAGGCCATGCAGCAATACATCCCAGCCTGCTCTGGCGTCACGCTGTCTATGAGCAACAGGCACTGGTCCTCTGCCACAAGGCAGCTTTTCTCAATGCCCTGGTGGTGCCAACTGTAGGTGGCATATGTGGATGCCATGGGGCATTTCAGGTAAACCCTGGCCCTGGGTGGAACTTCCAGAAAGTGGCGGGAAACAATGGGGTCCTCTGCAGCACTTCCTGAGTAGCACAAAAAAGATTTTAGATTGTGATTCAAGCAATGTACTGTAAATGTTTATTAAACAGTTATTTTTAGTCAAACATGGCCTTTATATAGGCCGAGTGTAATTTAGATGCAGCATTGGGACTCTTTAGTTAAAAGAGTCCAGTTCCGGTTTCCCCCCCTTGTTTACACAAATACACACAACAGCGAACAAGCAAAGTAAGAGAGTGAGTGTGTGAACCACAAATCCGGTACTTTAAGCGGTGACTGTTTTGTCACTGAGTTACTTTAACTGTTTACTTTTTCCAAAATAGAACCCTGACTCAGTACCACAAAGTGTCAGATCCTGCAGAAACATCTCACCTCTGGTCATTTCTCGGCAAACAAGATAATTTCCATGTCTGATGTCCTGAATCGTGGCTCTGTGTAAAGGAAAGGCAAGTAAAAACCATTTGACCCATCTGGACACTGCATCTCTCACAAGTTGTGCTTGTGTTTAAAAATCAGTGGAGTTGAGTTGCACATTAAAGGTTGTTTTACGTGCAGAACACCCACCTCCACTGACCATTATAAACACAACCTGCCTTTGAAAGATGCCCTAGAACATACCTGGATGCCACTGTGCACTGTGTCCCATCCCAGCCGCAGTAGGGGTCTCTGGCCATGATGCAGTCCTCACAACTCTGGCCGTAGACCCTGCAGTCTTGCAAGTCCAGTTCTACTACCTCACTGCTAGAGCTTACGTACATCTTCTTCTGTAAGGTCAGGAGAACCATGATAAACGGACCAATGAAGTAAACATGCTGCTCTTTCCAAAGCCACTAGCTGTCCTGTCACTCCCTTATTTTCAATATGGCTTGACACTACTTGGGTATGACTGCCGTGGTTGCATATTTACCATAAAATATATTGTTTATGTTTGCTGGAATAGATGAACAGAGCAATATTTAGTAAAAAAGTGTAGTAAAATGCTCTGTTCACTGCTTTAGTGGCAGCTGGAACAAACCGAGTCAGGATGCAGCAACACACTCTGGATGAGGGTCTTGTTAGCAAAGGGCACCAACTCTGCAATGATGAAGGGTTCGTCACTGTCTCCCAGCATCTTGTGCACTGCCCCGCTGTCTGTGTGGGGTCATTGACAGTTTCAGGCTTTTTCTTCTTTAACAATGCACATCCTTACATTTACAGATTGTCCTCAATTTACAACATGCTCGACAGACAATGGACTCGCTCACAGTGGTCAATAATAAATACTGTAGTAGCTGAAATACAAGATGGTATTTTTTTCTGGGAATTACAACTAAAAAAAAAAAAAAAAGACAGGGTCATCTTATATTAGAGGACTGGCTCTATAAAGGTCATAGACATTATAACACCAGGAGATGGTGACAGTTAATCACTAGCATCAATTTTCCATAGAAATGATCAACTGGAGCAAGCAAGTGTGAAAGATGGCGAAACCTCAAGATGTTCTGGGAAAAGGGAGCTCAAAGTTAGACTAAATTAAACAAGGACTGAGGAGAAGTTATGGTGCCAATTTTAAGATAAAGGTGGTCCAACAAGGCAGCGGTGTGAGACAACTCTCAAGCAGCCAAGAAATATAAAGTTACAGGCTGTCATATTTGAAGATGGGGAGCCTAAAAAGGCCATCTTAAAAATGCAAATACAGTACATAAGAATAAATTTTTATTTCTAAGATATAATGTTCCAAAAGTGATAATCTTATAGTTAAGCCAACACAGTACATAATAAGAGCAATAATAATTTAAAAAATAAAATGAACAAATACGGTCATAAATTAATTTTTAATGATTACCAGGAATTCTGCTAAGCAATTAGGTATCTTTCAGATAAGTAAAACATATAAATGAGAATCCTACAATGTATACACTACTTGTACGACGTGCAATAGACACATAATGCCACCGTACCAAGTTCTGCACAGATGATGATCGGTGGAGATGTTGCAACATTCTTACCAAGCGTGAGCAGAAGTACAGGGTAGGTCTCTCTCTGGCATGCGTGCACTTGATCCACTCGGATGTGCCTGTAGTGCCTATGGCTGACCAGCAGGGGGCGACTCTTGTGCTCAGGCTTGACCCAATCAAGCATCTCAGGATAGCTGGACATCAGCGTTAAGACATCGTTGGGAAGATGCCTACTGTCTTCAGTGCACTGTGGCAGCGAGAGTAACAGAAAGTAACTCCTTCTAAAAAAAAGCATTTGTATTCTTCAGCACAGAGGTCTTTAAATTTATTTTAATCATCAGCAGAACAATATTACTAAAATCCTCAGTTGCAGCCTAAATCGAGCCCAGTTCATGGAGAATAAATTGAACAAAAAACATTACTTTCTGGCACAAAGAGAAAAGAACATAATTGGAAGCCATCTTTGAGGTCCTTGAAACAAAAGACAAGAAAACAGTGGAGTCAAATAAGAAAGCGCTTTTGTACCGTTCCTGGGCGTATGCTGGGAGGAATTCCTATGTGCCCTTTGAAATTAGAGCTGGAGAAGACAAGGTCGATATCTCCTATGGTGAAGACGCACACTGCCGTCATGTTCCTGTGTGAGGGAAGACATGGTTCAGCAGCCCCATCTCAACGTCTCGTGGAGCAAAACTCCAACACAGGAGTGCACGTGGAAGCTAGACTTGTCTTGGCAAACTTCATACAGACAGAATAATCCTCCAACAAGCAGCCTCTTTAAGTTCTCCTCAGGACAATAAAAATGAAACTTCTGATCTGCACTGGGAAAATCTACAAACATTTTATAAATTCTTAAGGGCTTGCATAAAATATATTTTAAAAGAATGATAAGCATGAGCAACTGAAATGACTTCTACGAGTTTAATCATTTCCTCTTGACTAATGCCCCAGGACCAAGGTGTGTACTTGTGTCAGTAGCACCCAGATGGAAAACCCACAGCGATTCTGCGCAGTAAAACTGGATTTATCTCAGCTCTGAATGTTTCCTTTTGGAAACGCAGAAACTGTAAACTCTCCCAGAGTTAATTTACCCCAAACCATCTACTGTACATCAATAGCTGCTGGCAAAAGAGCATGTATTGAAGGTATTTGCTCCAGCACACAGCCCTGCTTCTAACTTTTTAAATAAAAGCAGCTCATTTATGGGTTCAATTAAGTAATGGCTGACACAAATGTCCATCAGAATTTTGCCCACAAGAATTATGACCGAGACCCTATTACAAAGTGCTGTCTGTTTTAGCAGAGTTCCACCTCCCACAGAAACAGGGAAACAGAGAAGCTTCTGTTTGCCCGACAAACCACACCTGCTCATGTTCCAGCAGATAAGAACCACAAGTTTTATCATAGCCTTTGAGCGATGAGTGTCATTTTCAATTTTAAATGTAGGTGGTTAGGACTCTCAGTTGTAATGCAATAGACAGCTGCATGACTCCAGTAAGTTTTTATGATAATTGTCAAAGGATTGGTAAAATTTTCAAGCCCTTGAATTATAAAAGAGGACTTGTGTGACGACTGAGAGGCAACAGCAGCTGCTGAAGATGAAGATGTGACACACTGAGACCACTGGCATGACAAGAAGTGCACAAGGACCCTTTTTATATCAATTCAATTTTGTTTTTATATAGCGCTCTTCTCACTGCAGTGACACACATCTCCAACCATTTTTATCAGCTTATTTAAAAAGAGTGCACCTACAGAGCAGAACTCCTTTCACCATGAATTGGCAGATCATATTAACATAAAAGAAGGGTGATATGTCTTACCAGCCATTTGAAAAGAGCGCGAACACTCTGCTGTCTCTCCAAGTGTCCCCCTCGAGGAAGGCAACATCCAGCAGCTGGTTGAAGTACAGATTTTTGTCTGGAATTCCACAAGATAACCTGGCACCAAGGTGGGAGGTCCAGCTCTGTTGTAAAATTCCCTTAGGCCCACCACGATCCCTCTGGTTTAGAACATTCCAAAAATGCAGTTGGATTTAGCTATGTTAGTGTGTGGTTTTTTAGTGTTTATGCTGGCTATCATTTCACGAAAAGAAAACAAAATGCTTTCAAGAAAATGTATTGGTGAATACCTCATTAAGGGTAAGGGGTCAATTGTGTTTAAGTTGGCCCGTGTGCTTAAAGCAAAATGTCTAATATTCCAAAAATCTATTTATACAAAATGTACATCGAACTCCCGGTTTTTAAAATTCCCAATGTCATGAACAGTTCGTATTGATGCCCGTATGGGCATGACGACTTAATAATGCCATCCAAGTGCAGCCACAGCGCACCAAAGCAACATTCACAATACGAATGTGAAGCCAAGTGGCATCCAGCTTCTGCATTTTCGGTCTTTGCCTCCCGTGGCCTGTCTTCAAACACTGGATTTTTTTAACCACCTTTTAAAAATTGTTTTATAATTTTTTAAATAAATTTGACTGTAAAATGTCTATTGCTATTGCTACTTATGAGCAACAGAACAATGTATATAAATTAAAAAAAAAGAAGTAAATTATAAAAGTGATTGGTAGTTAGGTTTATCATGCTGAACCAGGTATTTTGGGATATTCTGGAGCAATTAAATGGGGTTTCTCAGATGTATCTGGAACAAATTTTAATTTTACTTATTAAGAAATGGTGAAAATAGCTTTTTGATATTTGAGTTTTTGGTATTTGAGCCATTTAGAGGTATCAGTTACACACTGATACGAGAGTACAGCTGTATTATGGTTGTTCTTCTGAACTCAGTAAGGCAGACGTGGATTTCTATTTTGACCATCATGAACTTCCTTCTTCATGTTGTTCAGTCACATTCAGGTCATTAATCCCTCCATTCCTTCAAGTTTTCAGGTACAAAATGATTTTGATAAAACTACCTGGATTGAAACACGCTCTTTAGCATTTTTTTTCTCACCCGGCAAACCTGGGTAACCATGGGCACCCAGGGGTCGACCTCAGGGTGCTCATTGGTGCTCTTCTGGGACAGGAAGGCATAGACTTTGTCCTGGATTTGGTCTGGTCGGGGGCTCATCGCTAGACCCACGTATCTCCGCTCTACACAAAAAAGTCCAGGAGGACATGGTCATGACCACAGTTCACCCAGAAATAAATTCATTCAGATTCAGAAATGAAAGTGAAAAAATTACAAAGGCATCCAAAGCAAAACATTCCCTGTTACAAGTTTCTAAAACCCTATTTATGGGAGGAAAAAATCAATAACAAACTAACGTTGGGAAACAGAATGTCTATAAATCACACTATTCCAAATATTTTCCCAAATGCTCCCCAGGTTATGGAAATAATCATAGCGTCTGTCTGCTAAAACTGTCGCCTTTCCATTTTCACCAACTGCTTGTTGTATCCAGGGTTGTGGTGGTCAGGAAGCCCATCTTGGACATACAGGATGCAGAGCAGCAATACACCCTGGCGGTGACATTCACACACACACACACACACACACACACACACACACACACACACACACACACACACACACATTCATATATGAGAGCCTATTTACAGTTGGGAGTTCTGTTAAAAATGCACCATTTGTGGCTGAGCCACCATCAGTGTCTAATGTGTTGCTGTCCTGACTCCTACAGTTCAACTTTTAAACACTGTGCTTATGATCCTTAAGAAAACAAGTGACAACCACAGAACTGACAAGTTCTCCCCTCACCTACCTATGGAATTCAAGCGTGGCCATATATTCCCCCTTTTTCCAAAATGCCTGCGGATTCCTGTGTATTTGTTATGCATCTTGGCTGTAGTATACAGTTCATCCCCTGTGAGAGGGATGAGAATCGGAGACTTTTGCAGCACACAGCTACACACATGATTTGCGTATTTGTTATTTGAGGCCAAATGGATGCCTCGAATCCTTGGCTTTTCTCCACTTACCGACATAGAGTGAGGGTGCTCTTTCGCTGATGGAAACGGGGCCAATCCCTTCAGCTGAATATTTCACATACACGCCCGTCTCCAAAGACTGTGTTAGGGTGCAAAAAAAAAAAGACCAAACCTGCACTTAGTTTATCAAAACCCCAGAAATGATTAATAATAAGACTGGGTACAATTACCAGTTATTCCGTACCAAATGTCCACAAACGGGGCTGATTCCATTGGTACCGCAAATGAACAGCGTGCCTGCGTCCACTTCGTGCAGGACCGTCACATCATATCCGCAGGTATTCTGAAACAGGTGAGATGTCCACCAGCGGTCATCCTTAACGCCATCATTTGCTGGTACAGGTAGAAGATTTTAGTAGCGGGATTGGAGCCATAGGCTACCGCTTATAAAATACACTTGCAGGCCACCATTTCGCTCCGACACACAAAGCCACCTGTCCCTTTGTTAACTGTTCGGTACGTAAGGACAGTTTCCTCCAAAAGGTATGATCGTCTATACAAATGTGAGGGATGTTTCACACATTTTACTCACTGTACTTGCAGGGCCTTCGCTCATGCCTTCGCAAAACACAGGCACCTGTAGAGGTGGAAAACACTCTTGAGGGTGTGGTGGCTGCAATGATGCTTTTGAAATCCAGAAAAACATAAGCCTGGAGGCATTGTGCTGCTGTCTTCCATTATATTCAGTCACAAAACAGCTTTGCCATGACATAATAAGGTGAACAGGTAATGACAGGTGTGCTCAATGGACAGGTGGAGCACTGAAAGGAAAAGGGCAGAAAATCCAGCTGCTCTGATGTAGCCATAAGGCCCCCAGCAGAGAAGCAAAATAGTCAGCAGTGAATTCTGGTCGAACCCTCAGGTATGAACCAGAAGCACCTTTGTGGAGGACCATCCACCCAACGTTCCGACCATCAGCGTGACCCGAATGGAAAATGTTCGCTGTTGCTTTAATGCTTTGTCTTTTGGTATCAAGTCCAGGTCCTGAGGACATAAGGAGTGCTGGGAAAACCACAGCAGTGCTGTGACAGACGGAGGAAAGAAGGGAAGACTGCGGAGAAGCTCACCTCCGTGAGTCCACCAGGAGCCTTAAAGTCCAGGTAGAAGACCCTACCGTGGCCCCCCACATAAACCGTGTGGTTGTGGGTACTCTGGATGAGCTCAATTCGCTGGTTTTCACCTGAAAGTTTGTACTTTGGAAACCACCCATCTGTAAGAAAGACAGGAAAGCAGCATGAGGTCAGAAGGAACTGTCGCTGCAGCAAACATCAACACACTATAGCTATTACCCAAACATCCCCATCTGCACAACAAACAATGGCTGTGCTACCCAAAATTAGAACACAATGGGTACCAAATTCCGTGTCACTGAAAGTAAAAATTGGGTGGAAAAGGTCCGTCTCTGCTGCTAAATGCACCAAAATAAAATATATCTGCGAGCGTGTTTAAATGGCAAGTGCACCACAGTACGGCACACATAAATGAAAACGGATGAAAATCCTTGAAAGGACTAAACTTCAGCTGTAAAACGGATGCGATTATTAACCTGTAATGCCGATCGGCTATGGAGTTATCAAACGGCTCCCAAAATAAACCGTTAAACAAGCTGTAACCACTTTAAGGCGAATTTCCAGTTTAACACATCCACGTTCTGCTGCCATTTGCTTACCAAAATTGCGCTGTTATTAATAAAATGTGTGTGCGATCTTGAAAAAACGTCTCGATAATATTTTAAGGCGGCTTTTCTAAAAGAAACGCGCTTCCAGCAAAAAAGCGGAACCTCGTCTGAAAACATCTGGCTGAATGGTTATAATATTTGCGGTTCTTATGTTTAAATAAAGTTATCGTTCTTGAAAACGATGGACGATTGTCCAGTTTTTAAATTCAGAGAACCTGCAGAACGTCGCCACCTTTGGAGAAAATAACGCGTAAATAATAAAAACGACGAATTTTGTTACCTTTGTCAGTCAGCTTTAGCCGTGGGACAGGGCGGTGGGAAGCGGCGCAAAACACTGAAAGAGAAGTAAAAATGGTCAAGGAGCAGACACAGAGGAGCATGACGGCTGTCCGTCTCACTGGAACCCGGGACTGATGCCACCAAAGTAAAACAAAATTTTTAAAAATGCGAAATAAGTCATAAAATACAGAGTGTGAATAACTGCGCGTTGCTCGGTGCCGTCTGCCGTTCTTCGTATCTTAGCAGCACCGAGAGGCGCCGTGAGTTAATTTCCTGTCCATAAAAAAGGCACGGCTGACCTCACCTGCTTTACTGAACCCAGACGCGTTCATCTGCGGTAAAAGTAAACCTGTGACCTGCGGTTAACGCTTAGTGTGAACCGTGGCACATTTGTAGGCTTTCATTTGTATGCGGGCACAAATAACGTTTCAATTTGTTTATTCTTTTTATAGCCTAGTTTTTTCCCCCCAGAATAACAGTGCGGTGTTACGCATTGTACAATAGACGGAACATTACGGTCACCGCCATTGTCTTACAGTCTGAACACAAAACACAGTTTCCAAGGGGCGAAATATTATTATTATTATTATTAATAATAATAATTACAGGTTAATAATCGCATCCGTTTTACAGCTGAAGTTTAGTCCTTTCAAGGATTTTCATCCGTTTTCATTTATGTGTGCCGTACTGTGGTGCACTTGCCATTTAAACACGCTCGCTGGGTGTAGAAGTGGCAGGATGAAGGTGAGCCGGATGAACCTATCAACTAGATGATGCCATACAGTATGCGGACGGTGTAGAAGATTATGGGAGAACTTGGACCAAAGGAAATATCTTTTCAGGTCATTTTTGATGATTAAAGATTATTTCATCTGCTCATTCCAGAAGAATGTGAAGTATGGGTGGATCCCGTAGATGTACGAGGAGGTATCTGCTGAATCAGGTCTATGGAGAAACGGAAGCCTGAGTCAGTTGTTACTCCCACGCTCTTGACAGAGAAAAAAAATCTAATGAAATGAGCAAATCGTTCGGTTTGATAGACAGTTTCCAATACGTGGATGGGTCAGCTGGGAAGTGGACGTTCTCAGTCTTAGAAAGACGTACCTGTAGATGGTAGCGTCCCAGAAGGCACGTTTTTGGGTGGCCTTAGAGGGCTGGGGTTCTGGGCTATTCAGGACCTGTATTATGAGCTACAGCTACTTCAGCCTCAAACAGCAGTGCCATGCAACATCAGGCTTCATACTAAGCTTATACACAAATAGCACACAAAGTATGAGTTGGTCCCTAAGCAGAAAGAGAGTTTGCAATGTCAGAGCATAAAATTATTAATAATAATTATAGCAAAACACACTGATGATAAGATATCCCTCAACAGCGAGATTATGCAGTGTCAAGCCTTAAAAGCAAACAAAAGTACAACGGTGAATATCAAGCTTTCAGAAACGCCGTGACATAGAAAAAAATGATGCGAGCAACACGCAGGTATTGAGGGTAGGAGGGATTTTAGATTATGGTGGAACATGACAGAAGGTGAGGTGGAGGAAAGTGGGGTAGGTGTGATGGTGGAGGTTTGGAAGGAGGTTTGGAACGTGTAAATGATCGGCAACATAAAACACAACTAGGAAGCCACAATTTCTGGGAAAGATGAAGCTGAAATAATTGCTGGCCTTGTGAGTGGCAGTTTACCATAGAGAGGTGATTAATTTATTAAGAATTATTTACGTATTTATTATTTGTATGTGTTTACATTAGTTATGATCTATTTCACAGATTAAGACTAGCATATGAAAAAATACCTACATTTTTACTTGCAGGGTGATACACTGTGGAAAAATTTGGTATGTGAAACATTTGATTTCATATGTGAACACGTGTCACATTTGGCACTGGTGCTCCACTACTACAGGGCTCAGGGTTTGAACAAAGGTTCAATTTTTGCTCATTCTGTGGGGAGTTTGCATTTTTTCCAAAGTTTTCTACCATAGTCTAAAGGCACGAGTTTTGGGTGAGATCCCAACATTCTTCCCCATGTGATACCTTGTTCATGACATATTAACACTCCATTGGAACTACCTAAAATCTATAATCGTTCTTCTCTCACAGTTTCAACACACACACACGGATATATTATATGTGATCAAGGTATCAGTAGTCAAGCCATGTATTCCTCAATCTCCCGGCAGGACAAAAAAAAATCTCTTTGAGACATATTACAAGTGTAATATTTTTACTATATCTAGTACATATAAAAAGTATTCACCCACCCTTGAACTTTTTCATTTAAGGTAAATACAGCACAACACTAGAAAAACACCATCCAGACTGGGATGTGTCATGGGGGGAGCATCATGCCGTGGGGAGGTAGGTATGTTGCGCAGAGAGACCCTCTCATTTTACCTAATCCACTCCAAAGAGAGTCCATTCATTCTGGGTTATCCCTGGTTGGCGGCGAATGACCCCCACTTCTCCTGGAGCACTGGGGACTTAGTAGCGTCGGGACCCCAGTGTTACTCCAAGTGTATAGACCTTCCTGTCTGGGCTATGTCTGTAAAAAGCCCCGTTTTGAGCAGACCCACAAACATACCCCCCAAATATAAGTTCCTGGCCAAGGTCTTTAATAAGGACAAGGCACCCACATTACCTCCTCACAGGGACTGGGATTGTGCTATTGACCTCCTGCCGGGCACAACCCCACCCCCCGCGAGGCTGCATATACCCTCTGTCCATTACAAAACATCAGGCTATGGGAACATACATTACTGAAGCCCTAGCAGCAGGCATCATCCGACCATTCACTTCTCCAGCTGCAGCACGGTTCTTTTTTGTGAAAAAAAAAAAGGACGGCAGTTTGCACCCTTGCATTGATTACAGGGGACTGAATGCAGTAACCGTGCCTTATCCACATCCTTCTAATCACGGCTGCAGAAGTGTTCAGACAAGGACGAAAAGGTTCTGGGACAGTTTTTTCCCCCACACCGTAAGACTGCTAAACCACTGACCGCTCCCTGGGCAGTGGGAACAGTCGATCGGGGTCTGTTTGTCTGTATGCCTGTCCCACCCATTGTGGAAACCCATCTGGTTCACACCCATTTTTCTGGAACTTATTGTTGTTGTAGGTTTGGTTGCTGTGTGCTGTTGGTTTGGCTGCTGTGTCTTCTCCCCCCCGCCACTCCCCGATGTATATCTTTTTTCCCCCACATACCTATTCCTATTTCTTAACCGTTTGTTTACTCTCTTTATTTATTATTATTTATTTGTTTTCCTATTCCCAACTATAGTACTTATTTAATCTATCCTGTACCTTATTTATTTATACTTTTACATATTTATGTCCATATTTGTACTACTGAGGATGCCCAGAAACAAAACTTTTCATGATGACAACACTGCTATGCTGTGTTGTTCACCCATGACAAATAAACCTTTGAATTGAATTGAATTGAATTGAATTGAATTAGAATGAGTCCACGGGGATACTATTTTTACTAAAGTAGACCTGCGCAGCGCATACAATCTTGTCCGTATACGTGCTGGGGATGAGTGGAAAACAGCATTTAGCACAGCCACAGGTCATTACGGTACCTGGTAATGCTTTTTGGCCTAGCCAATGCTTCCTCAGTCTTTCAGGCGTTTGTTAATCACATCCTGGGGGACTTTTTAAATCGTTTCATCCTGGTGTATCTGGACGACATCCTGGTGTTGTCCCAGTCTTGAGAGGAACGTGTGAGACAAGTGTTGGGCCGTTTGTTACACCACAGCTTGTATGTCAAGGGGGAAAAATGTCAGTTCCACTTAGCAGAGGTATCCTTCCTGGGGTTTGTTGTCAGCACACGAGGGCTGCAGATGAATTCAGGCAAGACGAAGGCAGTCCTAGCCTGGCCCAAGCCAATCACAGTGAAAGACCTGCAGCGGTTTCTGGGGTTCGCCGATTTCTATTGACGTTTCATTAGGAATGTCAGCACCGTGGCAACCCCTTTAACCGCCCTCCTGCGCGGGAATCGAAGGCGCCTGCTGTGGACTGACAATTCAGGGGCGACCTTCGAGGAGTTAAAGAGATGCTTCACCACCGCGCCGGTGTTACGACACCTGGACCCTAACCGGCAGTTTGTCATGGAGGTCAACGCCTCCATAGTTGGTGTGGGGGCAGTCCTCTCACAACAGCACGGCTCTCCCCCCCCTCGAATGCATCCCTGTGCATTATTTTCTAGAAAATTATCCCTCACCGAACAGAATTATGACGTGGGTAACTCTGAACTCCTGGGGATTAAGCTCGCATTGGAGGAATTGGAGGCATTGGTTGGAAGGGGCCGTCCTCCCATTCGTGGTACTGACAGACCACAAGAACCTCCAATATCTGCAAATAGGTTGAACCCTCGCCAGGCACGGTGGGCCCTGTTCTTCACGCAGTTCCGTTTCACTGTGTCCTATCGACCAGGATCCAAGAACAAAAAGGCGGATACCTTATCCCAGATCCACGACAAGGACTATGAACCTCCTCAACCCACGACATTCCTTCCAGCATCCTGCTTTGTGGCGCCGGTACTGTGGAGATTCTGGGAAGGTGCCCAGGCAGTTTCCAACGGGGGAATTGGAGCCCCTGCCCATTCCTAACCGTGGTCACACATATCCCTGGCTTTTATCACAGACCTGCCCCGCTCTGAAAACCATACTACCATTCTCATGGTAGTGGACCGCTTCTCCAAGGCATGCCACCTTGTCCCGCTATGGGAACTGCCAACAGCTATGGAGATAGCAGAACTGGTTTTTCTGCATGTGTTCTGGCTCTTCGGGATTCCAGAGGAGATTGTGTTGGATAGAGGGCCCCAATTCACCTCAGTGGTCTGGAGGGGTTTCTGGGGCAGACTGGGAGTTACCATCAACCTAACCTCAGGCTACCACCCCCAAGCTAACGGGCAGGTGGAGTGCCAAAACCAAGAGACTGGATGCTACCTCCAAAGTTATTGCAGCCAAAACCAGATGGATTGGAGTCGCTTCCTCCCCTGGGCAGAATATGCCCAGAACTCCTTAATACGTGCATCCACTAACTTGTCTCCCTTTCAGTGTGTTTTAGGTTATCAACCTCCACTGTTCCCTTGGGACCCGACCCCTAGCAACATCCCCGCCATTGATAAGTGGTATCAAAGGAGCGGTCAGGTATGGAAGTTGGCACACATCCACCTGCAGAGGGTGGTACGGGCACAGATGCTCCACACAGATAGGAGACGATGGAAGGTATCTTTCCGGATGGGGCAGAGGATGTGGTTGTATACGAAAGACCTGAAACTGAAATTGCCCTCAAGGAAACTCAGCCCTTAGTACATCAGCTCATTTAGAATCCTCAGGCGAGTGATATCTTGGACCTTTTGTTGATTTCTGATTTCCACAGGACTCGCTTGGATCGCCCGGCTCCCCATCCCCAAGGCCATCCTCCTTGCACATGGGCTTTGGGAGCCGCCCGTAGAAGGGGGGTTCTGTCAGGTTCCGAACTGATGGAACCCACCCACCAGTCTCAGACGCATTGGATCAGCTGTCCCACGCAGGAATAAAAGGAACCGAATCGACCAACACCGACACGGGACCTCCACCATAGTCCATTCTGACTACTGTGCCTGTTTCCTGTAGTTTCCCCTTAATAAACCCGTGTATCGTCGCACCCCTTCGTCCCGTGTTTCCATTCCACATCTGGGTCCCATACCTTGTTGCCATTCGGGTTGTGGCAGCTGGTAATTTGAATCAATTCTCAAATGTTTTTGTGCATAAATACGCCATGAGTGAAGAGCAAGTATTTACCCTGAAGAATGCAATGTTTTTCTCTCTAGCAAATTCCAGTTTTGAATGGCTCAAGTTTCCGTGCAGAACATTTGATGAATTTTCTGTGTAACTGCTAAGAAACCATTAAAGCTAAAGAATGAAAATATTTACATAAGTAAAGGCGAAATGTTAGTCCTGGACTTTGAGTTAATAAATTTCCAATGGAATGTGAGCATTGAGTAGCAATAGTCCTGGGATTGAATGCGCAGCCAAGTACAATGACAGAGCTTTTTGAAACGCTGTACACCTTTATGAAAGGTAATGTGAGTTGGCTTTGTAATTTACTTAAAAGTATTTGTAAAATAATGTTTCACTTTTGTTAGAAAATGCTAACATTCTAGTGCTAGCGGTGCTAGAAAGTTGCTGAACCAGTTTGAATTTTCTGTATGTTTGCATAGATTTGACCTAAAATGTGATCAGACCTTCATCTAAGCCATTAACACAAAGAGAATTCTGGTTCGACCATTCCTTGGTGGACTGTATTTAGGGTCACTGTCTTGCTGTAAGGTCCACCTTCTGTCGAGCTTCAGTTCATCTACTGATACCCTGTCCTTCTCTTGTACAATTTGCTGTTACAATGACCTCAAGCTGCCTGGTCCCATAGCAGCAAAAAACAGACCATCACCCTGGCATGACCACTGCTGTGTTTCAAACCTGGGATGAGGTTCTTATGCTGGAATCCAGTGTTTGGGTTTTGCTAAACATGTTGCATTTAAGCCAAAAAGTTGCACTCTTGACTCTGTACACAAAACATCTATCGGTCATCTTCTGTCTCATCCAGGTGGTCTTGAGCAAACTTTAAGCAGCAATGTTTTTCTTGTAGATTAGTGGTTTTCTCCTTGTTCTCCTCCTATGCATACCATTCGTGTTCAGTGTTTGCCTGATGCTGGGCTTCAGAACACTAACAGGAGCCAAGTGACCTTAAATGTTACCCAGCAGTTCCTAGTGATCTCCTGAAATATTACTTCTGTACTACTATACTCTTTGCTCTTAGAATGATGTTTCTTCAACAACCACTCCTGTGGAGAGTAGCAGTGGTGTTGAATTTTGTGCCTCTGCCTCATGTTGGATTGGCAAAGCCCAAATTCTTTAGAAACTGTTTTGTAAACTTTTCCATCCTGATAAGCTCTTTTTCTGCGTTTCTCAGAATTCCCCTTTGATCGAAGGAAAGCACGGGTTCACAAACCTGTGTGGTGAAGACCAGACTTTGGTAGTGAAGGTTCAGGTTAATGATTTTGTAAAAAATATGGTAGGACAAAGACCGAGCAATTTAATGTTGGATCATTTTGACCCATGAGTGAATCGACCACTGTTAGGGTTGAGGGTTGCAACTTTGTCTCGTTTGTTTTATTAGTTTCTCTTTATTTTTATGACAGAGGAAGATTGAATCACAATCAACTGTCAAATTGATGGAGAAATTCAAAAAATTCTGAAAGGTTAACAAACTTTCTAACACCACACTGAAGTTCTGTTTGTGTCAAGAATGCAGCCATGTATCTGATATGCAAATGAACTCAGAGTTTAACCCAATGTCTCCATCCCTTACAGCAGTAAATCAGGGAAAGGATACAGGGAGGCTGGCAGCAAATTCAGCTGAGTGTCAGCTTTTTTACAACTGAAGATGCTTAAATGGTGCAAGGATGGGTGGGAACCATGGAGTGCTTTTGTTGCAGGTGAGGGCTGGAAACCGTCACCAACATCCTCACTGTCATTTCCTCTTCATCTACTTCCTCTGTTTCTCTTTCCTTGGCCTCTCAGGCTGCCACCTAGCTGGTGATGAACAATCTGTCTCCGGTCCAGGAAGTAGACTTCCTTGCTCACTCCCTTGTTGGAGCCATCTGCCAGCTTAGCCCCTGGGGTGATGTCACTGGGTGACCCTGGAACTGGTGGCAACCAGGTCATCCGAGCATCATTCAACAGATATGACAGTACTGCATGCCTTATCTCACACAGAGGGATGCAGAAGTGAAAAACATCACCCAAATAACTGCATCATCGGAGGGAGACCCGAGAATGGTGATTGGTTCAGCTGACCGAACCGCCACATCGCTCCTCACACATTATTCTGTCAGGAGGGTCTCATTTCCCTGACACAGCTAATTTCAACATTCGCACCTGGCATCTAGCAGGGGAGAAGGTAGCTTTTGAATCTGCGTGTCATCTCATTTGTAAACAAACCTCTGTCACTCTCCTAGGGTTTGTCCAAATGGACAAACAGCTTTGACTGCAGTGGAAAAATCAGATGTTCAGCACTACCTTTCAGGGTCCTTCAGCTTAATGTGTAAGCATTGAGGGTTGTCAGATGCCGAAACCTCTTTGTCAGCAAGGAGCAAAAGTCTCGAAGGTTTTCCCCTTTTCCCCATGTTTGTGTTGGTTTCTAGTGAGTGCTCTGGGTTCCTCTCACTGTGCAAAACGTGAGTGTGTGTGTGATTGCCTTCTGAGGCAATGTCCCATCCAGGATGAACCTCACACACTCACTTCTGGGGTTTCCACACTACCTCTGCTCTGCGTTAAACCAGCTGCAATGAATTTTTAATAATGGATCAGTTCTGCTTCTTTTTATTGTTCTTATTAACTATTATTCTCATTTATGTTATTATTTTAAATGCTGATTATTGTAAATTGCATTGCTTTAGCATTGAAATCCACGTTTATCATTCATTGTCAAGTGTTTTGAGAAGCTACTTTTAAATGTACCATGTAAAAAGGTTATTTTCTTTATCATTTTTTATTCTTTTTTATTCATGTTATTTATTGACTGAGGGCTGCTTGCTGCTGCTGACAGCTAGTTTTGCATTTAATTCTGACTATGGAGTGGCGCTGAAAGCAGCCAGGGCCAGGAAGGGAAAGCTAGCCTACACTCAGAGGATAAAGGAGCAGGCTGTGGCGAGAGACCTGGAAGGATGTGGCAGGGTCTATCACCAGCTACATGGAAAAGAACAGCAGTGTTGATGACGGCAATGCATCCCTCCCTACTGTGCTGAATGATTTTTATGCCCTATCTGAGACCCTCAGCACGACTCCAGCCATCAACATTTTTTAACACCACTTTGGCTCAGGCTGTTGTCCCCAAGTGCTTCAGATCCACTGTCATTGCCCTGGGCCTAGAACAGATAGAAACTATTTTGCTACAGAGACTGCTGTTCTGCCACATTCACATCACATTTATCCTGGTTATCATGAACACCTTTGAGAAATTAGTCATGCCCAACATCAAGGCCTACATCCCAGTCTCCACACTAGGCCCACACCAGTGTGTTTTCTCTGGGTCTGAACACTCACCTGTGCAGCTGGGACCTGGACTTCCTGACCAATGTGTCACAGGCCGTGAGGATCCATGACAATGCCTCCCACACAAACATCTTGAACAATGGTCCAATACAAGGCTGTGGGCTCAGCCCTCTGCCCTCCTAACCCACAACTGCACCCCCTAATGCAGCAGCAACTGCATCATCAAGTATGCAGACAACATCTCAGTCGTTGGCCACATCACCCAGTTAGCCTGCAGAGGGGAAGTGCAGGGGCTTGCAGCCTGGAGCAAGGACAACAATCTGTCTCTCAGTGTCAAAAGGACCAAGGAGGGGTGAGTACTGGAGCTGGTGCACAGATTCCTAGTAGTGCCCGTCACTGAGGACCTCTCATGGAGGCACAAAAGCATCTCCACTTTCTGAAGCCAACACTAAGGACCATCCGTCTACCATCCTCAGCAGCTTCTATAAATGTGTCATTGAGGAGGTTTGGACACATTCTATAAATGTGTCCAAACCTCCTGTATCATAGTCTGTTATGGGAGCTGCACTACCTCTGACGAGGGAGATCTACAAACCCAACAGGTCTATGGACGACGCAATCGCCTTCACTCTCCAAAAGGCTCTCTTCCACCTGGAACAGAGGAACACGTATGTGCGAATGCTCTTCATCGATTACAGCTCAGCATTCAACACCATCGTGCCCTCTAAGCTGGTCGCCAAGCTCAGGAACTTGGGACTTAACCCGGCTCTGTGCGGTTGGGTCATGGACTTCCTGACGGGCAGGCCCCAGGTGGTGAGATTGGGGAACACCATCTCCTCTGCGCTGACTCTCAGCATGGGAACCCCCCAGGGCTGCGTGCTTAGCTCCCTGCTGTACTCCCTGTTCACGCATGACTGTGTTGCCTCGCTCAGCTCCAACATCATAGTCAAGTTTGCTGACGACACCACGGTCATCGGCCTGATCACTGACAACGATGAACAGGCCTATAGAGAGGAAGTGAGAACCCTGACCTCATGGTGTCAGGACAATGACCTCCACCTCAACGTCAGCAAAACAAAAGAGCTGATTGTGGACTTCAGGAGACAGCAGGGGAATGGCCATGCGCCCATCTCTATAGCCGGCACCCCAAATCTCGGCGTACCAACACTGGGGACCTGCCTTGGTCACGGCACGCCAGCGTCCTCATTAAGACGGCAACACAACACCTCTTCTTCCTCCGTCGGCTGAGGAGGTTCAGCATGGACAACAGGATACTTGTCAACTTCTACAAATCTACGATCGAAAGTATCCTGACTGGCTGTTTCACGGCCTGGTATGGCAGTTGTAATGTGTCAGACCGTAAAGCTCTGCAAAGAGTGGTCAAGACAGCACAGACCATCACCAGGACTGATCTGCCAGCCCTACAGGACCTCCACACCCAGCGTTGCAAGAAGAAGGCACTTACCATCCGGAGGGACGGCAGTCACCCCAGCCACAAACTATTCTCCTTGCTCCCATCCGGAAGACGCTTTAGAAGCGTTCGGACAAGGACAAAACGGTTCTGGAACAGTTTTTTCCCCCACATCGTAAGACTGCTAAACCACTGACCCCTCCCTGGGCAGTGGAACAGTTGATCGGGGTCTGTCTGTCTGTCTGTATGCTTGTCCCACCCATTGTGGAAACCCATCTGGTTCACCCGTCTCTGGTACTTTTTGTTGTTGTAGGTTTAGTCTGTAGTTGTAGGTCTGGTTGCTGTGTGCTGTTGGTTTGGCTGCTGTGTCTTCTCCCCCCCCACCACTCCCCGATGTATATCTTTTTTTCCCCACATACCTATTCCTATTTAATAACCGTTTGTTCTGCTCTTTATTTATTAATACTCTATTTATTATTATTTATTGTTCTCCTGTCCCGACTATATGTATTTATGTCCATATTTGCACTGAGGATGCCTGGAAAACGAAACTTTTCATGGGGACAACACTGCTATGCTGTGTTGTTCACCCATGACAAATAAACCTTTGAATCTTTGAATCTTGAATCTTGAATCTACGAGGTACAGTGGGTAGTGAAGACCTCCCAGTCCAAGTCCAAGACTTCATTACCCACCTCCCAGACCACCTACAATGAATGATATGTCAGAAAAGTTTGAATCATTCCTGCAGACCCCTCTCTTCTATCCCACCACCGTTTTTTGCCCCTGACATCTGGAAGACACTTTTGGCACTTGCAGGTTAACATCAGCAGACAGTTCATGGACTGATCATCCCCACCACCATTGACCTCCACCCTCATATCATTATCACCACTTTTACTATCTGTTTGTATTATAATCTTTGCACTGCTGAATCACAATGTACCTAATTGTTTATCTTCTCATTTACCTTCATATTCTGCTCTGCATGCTCTCATTTCATGTAATATCTGACCCAGTCACAGAAGTGTCAGTGCAGATTTCCAGGCAATTTATATTTAATTCCTTGTGGGATAAACAGGCACAATCTGACCAAGAAGAAATACCTTTTCGTCTGCTAGGGACAAGAAAGACTATGGAAATATAGAAAAAAGGTCTATTTTTGGTTTGATGCGGGAGCTTCACCTGACCCACATGAGACGCTGTCTTCAGCCAAGTTGAAAACCATGGTACTTCATCAATAAGGAGGCCTTATTCCATGGTGGTGTTTGTTTAGGTCCATGCTGACCACCTGGGTTATGCAGGCTACCGTTGCTCTCAGTTAAACCTGACATTTAGATGAAATTGTCAACAGCTGAAGCTTGAAACAGAAAAAAGAGGAATCAAAATCCCCCAATGCAAATGCACAAAAGTTCGTGAAAATCGTGTGTTTAAGGACAAGTATACTGAAACGCAAGCACTCATTCTTACTGTGAGAAGGGTAAAACCAGTGTGCATAATTTATAATGAAATGGATATTGTGAGAAGACATTGTGTGGCTGCATTAAATGATACAGTGGCACCAAAAATACACAATGTGGACAGAACTAACCCTAGGGTGCTGAGAATAATCACAAAAGTACTTTGTAAACCAGTTGAAACCATCACATCAAACTATGAGCAGAATAAAGGTTAAATCACAGATGCAACAATGGTGCAGTTAAGTAAGAATTGTACAGGTCTCGAACAAGCATAAACCCTGCTCTGATGCTGAAATTATGAATGAGTGGAAGTGAAGTGATAGAGGCCATGCTTGACAGAAAACAAAAGGGTGAAGAATGAGTTCTGCTGTGCTTTGAAAACCCCCTTGTAGTCAAAAATGTCAAATTCTCGAGGGAGGAAGCAAAGCCACTGTGTCCACGGGCCAATGCTGCTGTTCTACAGATTGTTAATTTTATTCCCAGAAAACTTTTCTCTGAAAGAAACTCATTGTGGCCCTGTCCCCGTCCCTGACAAGGAGGGTAAATATTCATACCCTGCAGAAGACAGACCTTCAAATTCTCACCATGTTTGCAGTAATGTACAGCTGCAAATCTGCAGTTTTGGCTATGAATACAATAAGAAATTATTGTATGAAATTGATGAGAAGTTAATTCCATAGCAGATTTACTAATGAACACTTACATCACGTGCCGATCAAACTTTTCGTGCTGAATTTAAAGACTAAGACAAGAGAAATAAGGTGTCACTTCTCCCATTAATGCTGAAATACTTTTGATTGTGTAGTTATTTATCTGCAGTTTATCTGCACTATAACAAACCATAAATTTGCTGAAAGCAGAAGAGAATATGAAGCGCAGGGAAGATTATGGTACTTTGGGGCTGCATGGCAATTTCTATAGGAGAAGTCGTCGATTTTATCTAAAAAATGCAAGGAATTGATACAATGAAGCTAAGCTATCAAACCAGACAGATTTAATTCCCATTTTCAGTTTGCTTAAGAGTAGAAAATGTGAGCAAAAGTCACAAGTTCTTGTATTAAGCTTGGGTGGAGCTTGAATTAATGCTGGTGGTTACTCATTAGATGCAGCAAACCTCTGAGGCCAGTTTTTGAGGTTGGGGTTAGAGAACTTGGGTGTCTGTGGAATTTTATATAATCAGACAGGTGCACCTCTGTCTTGGTCTTGCTGTGCATTTCCTACTTTAGAGACTCCTTCTTGCTGTTCCAGGCACTTTGCCGCCCCCTGCTTGTTGGGAAGTGCATCGTCCGGCCCTGTGGCCTGCAGACGTTTCTTCTCCTGCAGAAGCTTCCGTTCCTTCCTCCTCTGACTGATAAGTGTGTGTACAGCATTCTGTTGGGAAGAAGATATCTTTCCAAGTTCCAAGCAGCAGATGAATGTTATTCACTCGAAGCACCTTTCAACGTTACTAGCAAGACATTTGCTGGTGGCCAAGTAGAACTTTTACACAAACTTAAAAACAGGGCATGTGAGTGTTACCTTCAAAAGCTTTGATTTTGCAGCCCAGTCTTGCAATGAGCCATCTTCTCTATGCAGCCACACCGACATCTTATTTGTGTGTCCGAGCTTCTCTCTCTCTTTAAAGAGGGTCTTTAGCTGCAAGCACCATTGTACTCCATTTATCAGTCACGTTCCCTCCATGCAGGTGATTAAGAAGTTAGACATGTACAAGCCTTGGTGTGCATTGCAGATTCACCCTCTCAAGCATTCCTTCAAGTTTACATATCACTCACTCCAGAATATTTAATTTTCATTGCTTGAACCAACCTTACAGGTTTTAGTGCTTAAAGATGAAGCACCTTCTCTCAAGGTACAATAGCTTACTACCCCTTGGAATTTGAACCTGCAGACATTTAAGTTCTAACTGTGATCCACCTTGTGATGTTCAGCTTCAGTGGCTGTCCTGTTGGGGTTTTTTTTTACCTGCTCAGTAACCAGCTTCCTCTGGTTGTCAAGGTCAAAGTTCTGAAGACAAATCTCCTTCTTGTGACGAGGAGATGGTATTCCTCCAGCACCCTGTATGGAGAAGTTTGGTCAGTTGTGTGTCCAAGAAGGTGGGGGTCTGGGTCTATCACCACCATGAAGCCCAAATTCAGTTACCTGTTGTGGCATGGCCCTAGCAAGGTCCCCGTCCAGCTGCAGAGATGCTGTGATGTAAACATTGGCAAAGAATCTGAGCACAGCTCATTGTAGTTGTTGGCTTTTGCTTACATTTGCCACTGATACACTTATTGATCAAGGTCATTGTCAATAAAATCAGAGATTTTGCTGTAAATTTACGCTCCCAAGAGCTTTGCAGCTTCACCATCTACAGGACCCAATATCAGGACCACCGCATACCTCCAGCTCTCCGCTCCTGCTTTTCCAGCTGCTTCTTCAGCTCTGCATTCTGCAGAATATGGGGAACAAAACAGAAAGAGCTCCTGACATCTGTGAGAAACAATAAGTTGTGATCTGCTTGGTCAACCCTAACCCTAAGGAATACCTTCAGCTCCAGGGAAGAGATTTGAATTTGAGCTTCAGTCTGTGCCACATGTTTCAGTCGCTCCTGGCTCCTGAATACTTGTTCCCTTCAAATCAACCCACAAAAATACACCCTCATACTCACCACAGAAAGAAAAATCCAGAAAACTTGTTTTGCACATCTTCTTGCTCTCATGTTACCTTTACAGGTAGAGTAACAAAGCTGCGTAGAAATGTACTGAGAGAACTCAGTGACGGGGTCTGAATGCCTGCTTGTTATTGATCATACAGTCTCTTTGTTATAATTTATTTACTTGGGAAGTTAGCATTTTTATCCATTTATGTAACAGCATTACTTCATGGTGTCCAATTAAGTGCCATGCCAAAGTTGCCAGAAACAATTTCCCTGCTAGGATTTGAACCTGCAACCTTCTGGCCACAACTCCTATTCCTTGAAAATGTGGAACTGACCAAAAATATGAAACCACCATACTTCTCCAGCTCCTGCTCCTTGTGTGCCAGCTGTTGTTCTAACTTCTGGACTTCACTGCCTTTCTGAGATACCTGAACAAAGACATTGCATGTTCACACCAGGTCAAGTGATCACTGGAGCTTCACCGGAGTCCAGGGGACCTGTCCTTCTCTTCCACAGAAAAGGGTTTCCCACCTGTCCATGTGCTGACTGAAGGTCCTCAAGTTTGCAGTCCCTGTTATATAGCATCTCCCAGACCTTCTGCAGTTCCACCCTCACCTGGTCCAGCTCACAGTTCACCTCCTGCAGGGAGGCCTGAGGGACACAAGTACCCAGTCCTTATAGCCCAGACACTAAAAGAAAGTCCCAGAGATTTTCTCCAAACTCTACCCTGTTTTGTTTGAAGTATTTTTTTGTTTTTTATGCACTGTTATGACCAAAGGTATTTGAACCCCTCTTCTAATGACTGAGCTATTTCAGCCACACCCATGGAACGTACAAATGCATTCTCGACAAGTGTGTGCTTCTAGCTTTGTAGCCACAGTTTGGGGAAGAAGCTCCTTTCCTGCTTCAGCATGACTATGCCACCCCCACCATGCACAAAGGGAGCGCCATAAACACATGGTTTTCCCGGATTGATGTGGAAGAACTTGAGGGGCTACGCAGAGCCCTGACCTCAACCCCACTGAACACCTCTGAGATGAACTGGAACAATGACTGCGAGCAAGACCTTCTCATGCCACATCATTGCCCAACATCATTGATGTTCTTCTGGTTGAAGAAGTTATAGCAGCAAAGAAGGGAACAACCCTTTATCACTACCTGTGGGTTTGGAATGGGATGCTCAACAAGCACATGTGGGTGTGATGCTTAGGTGTTCAGACACTTTTGGCCACATAGTGCAGGCATAGACCTTGTCTCTTTTCACTCCGTGCTTCACTACTATCTTGCTCCCTTGGAAGATAGAGTTAGACCCTCAGGAACACGAGGATGACATATGGTAACCAGCACCAACCTGTCTGATGGGCTGGATCGTGTGCTTATTGGTGGAAGATTCTGAGGTCTGTGTGGAAATGGAGCACTGAACCTGGTCCACGGGTGAAACAAAGATGCTGGGAAAGAAAAAACATGATGGGATATACGGCCTCGTAATAGTTTCCATTTTTGAGAGTTCCATTCATCCATTATTAGCAGCCACGTGTACAACACAGGGTCTCAGTGGTCTAGAGCCTAATATGATGATAAAACCAATGCAAGGAAGACACACACTGAGCTCAATTTAATCCCATATCCGAACCAGAAGAGCGGTAAGGATCTCCTGATTCTCCTGCTGTCCATAAGCCGTGATGCCGTAGTGCTACCTGTAGCACTGTCATGCCACCGAATTTTTGCTTTTGTAAAGTGTGTGCCACTTCACACCCAACCGGCCAAGCTCCTAGATGGCAATCCAGTGCTCCAAATCACATCCATTTTCATTCAGCTAGGACTTGACCTTTTAAAGCCAAGCCAACTTGCCAGGGTTCCCATTCTGTCCATCACTTACTCTGTCTCCATGGCCTTGTTTTCCATCTGAACAGTCAAATCAGCTGTAGACAAAAAACCAAACAGTCGGACTGTGACAACAATAATAGTTTGAAAGTCTCCTGTCAAAGTTAACACAATTTATTCAGCAGCTCATATTTGCTGGCGATGAATCTCGACTAAGTTGGATTAAACCAAAATAACACATAATCTTGGCCATGACAGAAGGCTTCCTACATTCTCAGAAGAATAAATTATTGCTCCCTTATGACATGAAGAGATAAAACATCTGTTGACCATTTGGGGATTTTATGGAAAGTATGATGTTATCAAAAACTGAATAGTTTAATCCCAGTATTTGCACGGCGTAACCTAAAGGCCTGCTGATGCCTGTGCTACGTTTTGGTGAAGTGCACTTCAAAAAGAGTAGTAAAAGTGGTATGGATCCCCTGAACGGTAGAGGTATTTGAAGTTCAAATTTGACAGCCGTGAATTATACACTTCGGCTAAATGAAAAGAGTGAAAATCTGCATCTGGTGTCTCCCTAAGAACCAAAATCTTAGTCTAAGTTCATACACATCATGTCCTTCACCAGAGACGATTTAATGGAGTTACATGTTGCTTCAAAGTGCTGCCCATCCATCTGAATTTCCTGGCTGTGTGCTGACACGGCTCTCCTGCTGCGTACCCATAGCTCCACTTTTGCATTTAGCTGGAATTCCTCTTGATGCACAAAACCCTGCTTCTGATTAAAATGGTGTCATGCTTGAGTGGTGCCGAAAAATTAATGGGATCTTTTTTCTTGTTTTCGGCTCTCTAAGCGCTTGCTTAAGTGCTCTGGTATCAGCTTTGAACTTTTGCCGGTGAGAAGACATTCCCCAGGATGGTACGAACCACAGTTGCGTCCAGTTCATGGGGTTATCTGCACTGATGTCTCCAGTGTGACAGCTGGGAGGGAGGCGGCAATGGATGGACTGCTCCACTTCCAGAAAACACAGAGCTTGAGATCCCAGAGAGCCACACTCCCTGCTGTGCATTACAGACGTGTGAAAGACAGTGTGGGAGCTGCTCTTTGCTAAGCTCTTCTGGATGAACACCAAGCTGAGCTGACAATTCAGACACTTCAGTAGGATCTTCAAGCTGTAGCACAACACTAACAGCAAACATCCATGAGGAGCAGACGCTACACTTCTTCATGTTCATTCGCTGTGAACACCGCCTGGCATTTACTGTTGCCTTTGTGACCAAAAAGTCTGTTTTATGAGCACTGGCTAATACAACTAATGTAAGCCTGTGAGTAAGGCCATGGCAACTGGGGAAAATAAATAACCATCCTCACCTGTTGCCCCCTGGCCTGCTTTCAAGAGTCCACGATTGCACTCCCTGTCAACACAAAGTAAGAGTTATGTGGATTTGCAAGAGAAGCACAACTACAAACATTTTTGTGTAATACACAGCAAACAGTTGCATTAACACTTCTGTGTCATAGTGGTTAGAAGTCTTGCTTTGGGACCCGAAGAACTAATTCCTACCTTTTGGTACCCTTGGGCAATACAAATTTCCTAAATTAAGCAGCTTTGCTTTGAGAAAACTATCAGCTAAATGAATAAATGTAAACATCTGCAGGATGAACAGGATTATGTTACTTTGTATTTATGTATTTGTTTTGGTGTAATGGCTGATGTGATCTAGATCCCCTTCCCAGATTCTGAATGGCCTACTGAAGTACTGCATGGTTATTTAGTGCATGAAGAGGACGTGATGCAGTGAGGCAAGTCCAACAGATCCAGCAGCCAAGATGGAGAAGGCTTCATCTCCTCACTCACCAGGAGGACACCAGCAACCCAGGACCTCTCTGCCCTTCCAGTGTCTTCTGCAAGCAGAGACCACACGGTATCATACCTACCACCTTGTCTAGCAGTCCAACTAGTTCTCTAAGTTCACTTAACTACTCGTTCGGGAGCAAAATGAAACATAAAGCTAAAATAACTTCTCAGCAAATGCTTCTCCATTCAAAATGGGGGATTTTATGTGCAGGGGCTTCAAATCTAGAAGAGCAAAATTCCTGGTGTTACAGCACAGAGAACAAAAGGCTTTCAGTGACAGATGTACAGTGCTGACCAGGTCCATGTTTGGTGCCACAGAGCCATGGCCCGACTCCACCGCTTCACCTCCTGGACAAATCGAATTCACCTTCCATTTGAGCTGGACCTCAGAGGGTCTGACACGTTCAATATCTTGGCTTGTTGACTTATTTTTAACCTAAAACCTGAAACTTGCCTTTTAGACAGCTGGTTGTATTTGTCAGAAATGCAGTGGTAAACAAGTACTCATCTATACAAGGAAAAAAATTAATATAAAAGCCATAATATCCCCTGTAGCAGCTATTAGTTAGAGCACTGGTATATGTTTGTGGCCTAAAATGGCAGGAAAAACAAATATCAAATAGCAGGAAACATTTGGTTGCTAAAAGTGGTGCAACCAGTTATTACGTTTAAAGGGGCGATTACTTCTTCATGTGGCTGATACGGGTTTTGGATAATTTTGTCCCTTTAATAAATAAAGCCACAATTGAACAACCATTATACGGTTATTGAGGTTCCCTTTGTTTAATAACCTAAAACCTTTCAGCGTGACAAATACGGAGTAACCAAGGGAAATCGGGGGGGGGGGGCAAATACTGTACTTTTTCATAGTGCTGTATTGTTTGGGGGTGTGGCTTTAAAATGATTGGACTTCATCATCAGTGGAGACAAAATCATTAACAATAAAACAGACAGAAGGCAGAAGCACAGCGAAAACATTCTTCTCTCCAGCGTGTGAACATCATAGTAATAATGTGGACGAAATGTGTCCTTGTTCCCTCCATCCATTTATGAGGACAGAAGTCTTAAACCTCCACTCAGAGAGATGGAAACTTCTTAAAGAGATGAACAGTGGAACTTCACTGTCCCATTTTGCACTGAACTTTAACACCACCACACTGAAATCCACTAACAGAGGCCAAGCCACATTCAATTACCATGAAATGTACTACTGCATGTAAAAATGGATCACGTCTCACAGGGTTATACCACGCTGCGTGTCATTGCCATAGTAACCACAGCAGTACGAGGGGATCGCCCGACTTACATGGCTGCTTCCCAGTTTACACAAAAGGCTCTGGCTCCTGCTTCTCTCCAACTCAAGCTGCTGTCTGGTGGCATCAGGTTCCACCCGACTCAAAGCTCCACTCTCCCTCTGCATGGACAACACTCGCTCAGGTAAGGAAAGGTTGTTGGGTCTATACACCTGACTTTTTCAGAGGCTCACAGGTTTTCCAGGTTTTCCTTGCTGTTCCATGAGGTATTTGTTGGTGTCAGGCAGGAAAGCAGAGGGCTGTGCGACTTCACCTTCATTCTGTCCAGTTCTGCATCTGTATCAGTCTTCTGCTGCAGCAGAGTCTGCATCTCAGTCCTGTGCAAAACACAACTCATTCTAAATAACTGTACTTGTCATGTAAATTTTGGGAGATTTAAAGCTTCACCATTCACCTGGAGCAAATTACCAGCAGTTATTTTAAAAACTGAAAACAACAGTGGTAGGAACTTCAAACAGAGCAACATACTGCTTGTTCTCCGCCTTTCTCCGAAGCTTCTCCACCTCTCGAGTCAGTTGTGCTGCCTCTTCTTTTAGCTGGAACCCACCAAAATGTGTTATTAGTAGACAGTACATGATGGCAGCTTGACAGTGAAGAACAGAGTTGTCTACAGCCCTTTTTTGAAGAACCTCCAGCCCTTATTGTCAACCTACATATCTCCAAGTAGACTGAAACTATTGCAATATAAACTTCTGTTTACTGATCTATGAAAGAGACAAACAAAGGATTTAGCTGGGCATTCAAAGGGTTTTGCATAAAACAACTTGTGCTGAGGTGCTCCTGAGCTGCTCCCCTACTACATGACCAAGGTCATACTTTGTCTACAAGGGGCTGCTGCTGCTGTTGGATGTTGTCCAGCTCCTCCTTGGAGGACCGCAATGCCATGGCCACCTCCTGCCACCTTTCCTTCCAGTGCAACCCAACCCGCCGCAGTTCCTCTGTCTCTTCTGCTATGCGAGAAAATTGCTGCTTATGCTCCACTTCTTTGCGCTGCAGCTCCTTCTCCTTCTCCAGCATTCCTGCCTCCAGGTTCTGACACTTGGTCTGTAGTGCTTGGTTTTCTTGGTTGAGAGAGCTGTGGGACTTTCTGTTTACAATGGGACAAGGTAACACAGAGGCTTACGTTGATTTCTTTTACAACCCCAAATCAGAAAAGTTGGAACAGTATGGAAGATGCAAAAAAAACGCAGTGATTCTTAGATTTACTTTGACTATTTCATTGCAGACAGTATGAACCCAAGATATTTCATGTTTTGTCTGGTCAGCTAACATTTAATTTGTTATTAATATACATCCAGTCCTGCGTTTCAGGCCTGCAACACGTTCCAAAAAAAGTTGGGATGGTAAAGTATTTACCACTTTATTATGTTGCCATTCCTTCTCACAACACTTAAAAGATGGCACTGAGGATACCAAATGACGAAGCGTTGCAGGTGTTATTTTGTCCCACTCTTCCTGCAAGCATGCTTTAAGGTGTGCAATAGTACGGGGTTGTCATTGTCGCATTTTTCGTTTCAAAATTCTCTTCACATTCTCTATTGGGGACAGGTCAGGACTGCAGGCAGGCCAGTCCAGTACCCGTACCCTCTTCTTCTGCAGCCATATCTTTGTAATATGTGCAGAATGTGGTTTTGCATCGTCTTGTTGAAAAATTCATGGACATCCCTGGAAAAGATGTCATCTTGAAGGCAGCATATGTTGCTCTAAAATCTCAATGTACTTTTCTGCATTAATGTTGCCATCACTGAAGTGTAAATTACCTTTGCCAAGGGCACTGACACAACCCCATACCATGATAGACTCTGGCTTTTGGACTTGTTGCTGATAACAATCTGGATGGTCCTTTTCATCTTTGGTCCGGAGCACACGGCATCCATTTCTTCCAAAATAGATCTGGAATACTAATTCCTCTGACCACAATACACGTTTCCAATGTGTGATGGTCCATCCCAGCTCACGCTTCTGGACATGGTTAACATAAGGCTTCTTTTTTGCGCAGTAAAGTTTAAAGTGGGATTTGTAAATGTAACTCCATATTTTAGTGCTTGACAAAGGTTTGCTAAAATAATCCCTTGCTCATGTGGTTATATCAGCTACTGATGAATGACAGTTCTTGATGCAGTGCTGTCTGAGGGATCGGAGATCACGGGTGTTCAGCTTAGGCTTGCACCCTTTCCCTTTATGCACTGAAATTCCTCCAGATTTCTTGAATCGTTTAATGATATTATGCACTGTAGAGGGAGAGGGAGAAATATACAAATCCCTTTCAGTCTCTCTTTGAGGAACATTGTTTTTAAATATTTCAATAATTTTGTCACACATTTGTTGACAAACTGAAGATCCTCTGCCCATCTTCATGCCTCAAAGACTCAGCCTTTCATGGATACTGCTTTTATACCAAATCATGACTACAATCACCTGTTGACATCACCTGTTTGAAATCACATTACTATTTTGTTTTTACTAGCTCTAAATTCTGTAAATTGCCCCCCTCCCAACTTTTTTTGGAATGTGTTGCAGGCCTGAAATTCAGGAATGGATTTATATTAACAAATGAAATGTTAGTTGACCAGACAAAACATGAAATATCTTTGGTTCATCCCGTCTGCAATGAAATAAAAGTCAAAGCAAATGTAAGAATCACTGCATTTTTTTTATTTGTATTTTCCATACTGTCCCAACTTTTGCAGATTGGGGTTGTAGAAAGTAAAGATTTATCATATGAACTTTCCAGTCGAGCAATAATTGGCCGGAAACATCATACTTCAGCCTAACACGAAACTTACTATGTCGAGCACTAACACTTAAGATTCAGTGTAGTACCTTAAGTAGTCATATGTGTGGACTGAACACATCAACTAAAACAAGGAGTTCTGACAGTGATCAACGTCCCAAAGAATCCCAAGGGCTTTGAACTGTTCACAGATCCAACAAGTAAACCTTATCCTCATCTAACACATCATGTGTTTTGCCAAATGACTTTGAGATAATACAGATTGAATTGATAATTAAACTCAGATGCATATTTAGCAGTGAAGTCATGTGCAGGGGTGTCAGAGACTTTTGGAGTAACCAGACAAGCTCATACTAAACATGTTAATATGCCATATTTGCCTGAATATAAGACTATGAGACAAAATGTTTTTGGAACAGAATATTTTATCTTAGAAGCAAAAATCATATTTATTGATATGTACCATATTTGCATTTTTAAGATGATTTTTTGGGCTTGCCACCTTCGAACATGACATGTAGTAATTTTATATTTCCTGGCTACTTGAGAGTTGTCTGACATCTCAGCCTCATTGTTCACCTTTATCTTAAAACTGGCACCATAACTCCTCCTCTGTCCTTGGGTCATTTGGCCTAAATTTGAGCTCCTTTTTTCCAAACCACCTTGAGGTTTCACCATCTTTCACTCTCACTTGCTCCAGTTAATCATTTCTGTGGATAGCTGACACCAGTGGATAAGTGACGCCAACTACTGGTGTTGTAAGTTATTTGACCTTTATAGGTCCAATCCTTGACTATAAGATAACCACATCTTTTTTTTTAGATGTAATTCCCAGAAAAAAATATTATTTTATATTCGGGCCAATACAATGAACAAGGAAGTCCAGCATTCAAAACATCTCAGCAGCACCTAATGGTTATGTTTTAATTATCTGCCCTTCAAATCTAGGCACACATGCTGAAATGCACTATATATTGAGACCACATGCTTTGCACTACCTCTCTCTCCTGTGAATCCATAAATAATACTGCAGAAAAAAAATTCTGAAACAAAAGTGATGCAGAGCTGGACCAAATCCATACAAAGGATGAGGTAAAACATAAAAAAAATGTAAAATGAGAATTCGAGCCAGACGTTTAAAATGAATTTAATGACTGTAAAATGGTGAGGTGCTTTATGTTTAATCTACTGTATAGGCCTGCCTTCTATTTTAAAACAATCACAACCAACTTCATTTCACTTCATGTTTCATCCTTCTTGCATCACCTGCTGGCAACTCGAATTCGTCTCACCTGAGATCCTGGCACATGTTCAACTCCGCTGTCTCCTTCTGGTTGCTCTGCTGCACATTAGTCAGCAGCTCCTCCTTCTCTCCGATCAGTTTTGTGCGCTCCATCTCCAAGGCCACAATCTGACTGCTGTGTATGAGCTTCTCCGCCTCCAGCTGGTGCAGTTTTGTTGATGCCGATTCCAGCCTCAGTCGCACCTCTCGGAGTTCTGTTGTCAGCCTCTCATTCAGCTTTCCGGAAAGTGGTCCCAAAACAAATGTCACAGACACTGTGAATTTGCACTGAAAAGGTGTCAGTTGATGAACCATGACCCACATTCATATTTCTGATTATGAGTGCTTTGAATTAAGCTGACAAAACACATAATTTTGTTCCATTTAGCTATTAAATGGCCAAATCCCACTGTTATTAGCCAAGGTGATATCCAGGCCTTCTGTTCCTCACCCACCTGCTTCTCACTGAGCAGATGTTCAGTGATCTGCACCCTCTCTTCTTCATCATGGCTGGCCTGGGTCTTGGCGTCGGCCAGCTCCCAGCACAGCTCGCGCACCTGCTTGGCGAAGCCCTGGCTGCCAAGCTGGATTCTCTCCAACTGCAGCTTCAAGCCCTGGGCCCTCTGATGGAGCTTGGCATTCTCCTGTGATGGTAGAGCAGCTGCATACCACTACTTCATAGCTAACAGGAGAATAAAGGTTTGCATCTCACAGGCACTTCATTTTGTGATCTTCTGCAGCTGATGCTGAAATTATTTCAGTGAAATGCAATAAATAATCTATAAATAAGTTGTCCTATTGCACAATAAGTCTGTTCTTTGATGCAGTTTAATTGCAGTGGACATATTGAGAGTTACTCTGTAAAATGGTTTAGACTACATGTTTATAAGATGCTTACTTATTCAGTAATAAATTTATGAAACTGTTCAACTGTATACAGTATATGTAGTGTTGGGAAAAAGTACTGTATTGCTCCCTTTATGATTTCTCCATTATGGCAGATTATTAAGTATACTTTAGAAAAAATACAATATTAGACAAAGAAAACCTGAGCAAACAAATAACAGTTTTGTGTGTGTGTGTGTGTGTGTGTGTGTGTGTGTGTGTGTGTGTGTGTGTGTGTGTGTGTGTTTGTGTGAGACTGAGAGACTGACAGAAACAGTGCAAACCCCATGGTCGCCCATTTGATCAGTGTGTGACACAATAAAATGGAGATTTCCAAGTCACATTTTCAAGACCAAAGTAGTAATTTTAAAGATACTAAGTAGACTTTTAGGCACTTCATGAACTGCACAAATTTTCACTTAACTTAGAAGCTTTACTATGCCAAATTTCACGTCTATAGCTTTTGCTGTATTGTCGTTTTAAATGTGCATCTTGTGTTTCTGATGTGAGTCTACTCACAGCCATTATCTTTGTTACTGAAAAAAGTTAATAAACAAACAGAAAATTCACCTGAAGGAGGCGGTCCTTGTCAGCCCCACACCCTGATAACTTGATCTTCAGCGCTTTCACAGTGTTCTCCAGCCTCAGCACCTTGGAGGACAACAGGTCTTTCTCCTGGGAGTTATAGGATTAAAGACTGCATGTCACTCAGATGGAAGGCCAGGTGATTTAAGAAGCGGGGTCATGGTTAAAAGTCAGGAGTTCCAGACCCTCACTGTGTCTGCCTATCCCCTCCACTCACCAGGGTGGTTTGGTGTAGTAGATTCTGGGCTTCACTCAGCTGGTTCTGCAGCTCAAACTGCTTGTGAGCCGACCCGCTGAGCCTCTGGCGCACCTCCTCCAGCTCGGTCAGCACTACGAGACGGGCCTGTGCACGGAAGAGCCATCTTTGTCACAGCAAGCAAGAGGACACACCGAAAAGGGGAAGAAAATAATGGATGGACAGATTTTACAATCTGCTTTCTACACCCCAGTCTGGGGTTAGGCCATGACACAGAGAATGAGGAGACCCAGGCCCAAAGGAGCCAAACTCCAAGTTTTTTCTTTTTTGTATTCTATTCTTATTTTTATTATTAGTGTAACCCAATAACCAAGCCCTTTCTCCAGGGGTGAGCAAAGCCAAAAACACAAGCTAAAACCCCTATACATCTGCTGGTAACTGCACTACCCTAACAAATAAAAACAAACAAAGGTATTCCATTCTACCCTGGCTCCCTTACCACGGTAAACACCAGGAGAAAATGACACTCATCCTTTTCTGGCTGCTGCTTAACATTTACAAGGTTCTGAAAAATCAACAGGTTTGAAAGTTTGTACCATTTACACAGATTCAACACCGTTTATGCCAGTGGAAATTGAGTTCAAGAACACAAAAGATGCACAGATCACCAACCGTCACTAATACATACACCACACAAACATGCATACACACACACAAACACTAAAAGCCTCCTGACCAAGGCCATAACATCAATGCCCCATTTTTTACAGTGAAATGGGCTGCTAGGAGGTCTAGTTTCCAAGGACCTTTCACCCATCTTCTGGAAAATGTTCTTTCTGCAGGTGTAGTGGAGGAGCAGTGGAGTGCAGCAGCTGAAACAACGGCAGGCAAAGAAGCAGAAGAAGCAACTTAATCATTCGATAATTATGTATATTATTAAAGATCTGGACTTCTAACCCTAAAAAATGATGTGCTTATTGATTTAAGTTTTCGGCATTGTAATCTCCGTTTTGGTAACCTGCCTAGTCCTCTGTTTTACATGGCGTCATGAAGATGAGTTACTGTGATTGCCTGGAAATTGTTGCAGAATCATAAAAAGCAGATGGGGGGGCAGTTCATAATCGGCAGAGCATTTCCGCTGCCAGCTCCTTTCATGCTTTGGCTGTGCTTCTCAGCGAAGGAGAACAGGCGTTATTGTTCAGCCCTCCCCTGTCAAACATTCCACCCCCCTACACCACCGTGCGTGTATGAAGTGTGATGTTAAACAACCCTTGTGAGAGAAAATGTCGTGATTTATGTGCTCTCTCTCAGCCCTTTTCTCAGGCGTCTCCCCCACGTGTCACAGAGGTCTTTGGGGCCAGCATTGCTGCGGTAGGTTGGGGGTGAAAATGAACCAAAACCTTGGTTATGCGCTGTAGGGGTGGGCCTCCGCTGGCACATGGACCCCCAGAGGTTTATTTTTCTCCTATACTCTAGTAGAAAGAAGTTTTTTGTTTTCCTCTCCTGCGTGGCCAGATGCCAATTGTACATGAATTCTACCCTTTATGTATATGTACCCTTGACATGTCTGTTCAGCGCTCTGTGTCACTGCAATGAGAAGAGCGCTATATAAAAATAAAATTGAATTGAATTGAATTGAATTGTAGTTTGGAGCTGCTCTGCTCAAGGTGCTGCCAGAGCCACGGGTCCACCGATTTTCCAGTATGTATTTTTCTGCAGGGATCGGTTAAGTGTTAACATCGAGGGAGGGAGGGAGCTGTCATATTCATAAAATCAGCTCACAGCTATCCTGTATGTCCTGCGCCAACACTGAGCTCTTGGGGGTGTGGGTGGGGGTTTTGAGCAAACTGGTTTCAATTATCCTGAATTGTTTTCAGTTATCTAATATTGCAATTTGCTCTGCTGGGAGATTGTGGTTATGGTCGGTGTCAGCCAAGAATGTTCTTTACTCATCAAAGTTGCATTCTAATGAACACTTCAGTATCTGCAGATCCTTCGGGCATTCCTTAATCTTAAAGTTTGTTCATGTTTGCATTCCTGCGCATTACTGTCCTTAATGACCTGTGACACTTGTTGGGTTTATAATCCAGTGTTTAACAGTTCACGTGTCAACCATGTTCTATGTGCCAGGAAGTTTGTATTTTTTTGCACACCTCCACTCCTTCTCTGTTCTCAGAAAGTGTAGAATATATGAGTCATGAATCACATCTGGAAGGGAAGGGAAATAGGATCGATCAGTTGAAGAAGGGCAACACCAATGAAATACCGACCTCCTCGGATGAGTGGAGCTGTTTCAATGCTTGAGCCTTCTCAGCCTCCAGAGACTCTGCCCTCTCCAAACTCTCTCTGAGAGCTGAGATTGTGTTGAGTAGCTCAAGTTCCATCTGCTGCCTCTCCTTCAGGTGAAAACCACATAAACAAGCGCGCACACACACACACACACACACACACACACACACACACAAAGTCAGACTGAATTCTTTGATATGAAAGCCACTGATATGAAAAGATAAGAAGATTATGAGTGACTGTGAAACCTGTCTCCAAAGGTCCGACCGAGTGTCTGCAAAAGTCTGGCTGAGTATCATGCAGCTTGGAGATGCCTTCTTCTCCTGCTCCAGTGCCACCTTTATTTTCCCTATATTCATCTCCAGCTGCAGCACCCTTTCTTGCATATTCAAAGGCAGGAAAGGATTAAACTGTAGGATTGATGACACCAGAACTGTTTTTTACTGACACGTGGGGACACCACACATAAACCAGACATAAACGTGCACATTTATGCATGTTGAGCGAAAATATACAGAATATCAGAGTAGTGGAGTGTCTGAACTTGCGGTACAAAGCCTGCAGAAATTCGAAAGGGTGGATTAAAGAATGCAAGTGAAATTGGAGGATAGAGGTTGGGGGGTCACGACTCAGTTCTCCCACAGCTCCTCATGCCGCTGGGTCTCCTTAAAGCAGCACCGCACTGCCACGTCCTTCTGCTGCAGGGCCTCTGCCAGCTGCTGTGAGAGTGATGTACCAGTTCCTTTGTACATCTCTGTGTTTGTCAGGCTGTTTTGTTTTAATGCCACATTTATGTCTCAGCAATGTCAAGTAAAGCCCACACGGTCACCTGTGAAAGTTACAGGGCTAAAAGAGCTCCGTCTACAGCACGCCTTGGCTCACCCTGTGCTTCAGTTCCAGCTGCTCTGCACTGGTCCAGCTGTGCTGCAGCTGTTTTTCCCGGGCCCTCAGCTGCTCTGTCCGTCTGTCCACCGGAATGTGTGCCTCCCGCAACTGTTGCACCAGCGCTGCCTTGCGGGCCCCACTCTCCATCAGAGCTGCGCAGAGCTCTGCCCCTGTAGATGGAGACCGCACTCGCAGGGCACCATCTTGGCTCAGGTAGGACAGAGACTTCCAGGATCTCAGGCCTGGAGGTCCCTCCTGTCCAGCTGTACACTTGCTGACCGTGACAATTGATTAAATACAGTGAAAATGCTTCACTTGACCATGATGTCACAAACATGCTATGTTTGACAATGTCACAAATATGTCTGTGAACATTCTGATAAATTATATTGCTTTTCCATTTTCCACATCTGGCTTCATACTGACCATACAGACCTAGAGCTGCTGATGGAAAAAGATCCTGGTCCAGTGGGACTCCTTTCTGTTGTACATGCAGAGGACTAACAGGGGACACACAGTACCTATCAATGTTACTTCCACACAGCATTATGCTACATACGTGTTCAGTTCCTATTTCCTGCTCTGGCCGCCTGCCTTTTCAAGACACACCTTGGCTTTGCAGCTTGTCTTCTTGTTCCAGGTATCCAGGTGAGATATGGTCATTGGGTTGGAGGCTCTGAGGGGTGGGCTGCATGTCCTGGGGACTGGGCCTGCCTCAGTGCCTGAGGCATCGGTGGGCAGCCAGGCCATGCCTGAAGTTTAGTTGATGTCCTGATAGTGCCACAAAGAGCTAAAGCTGAAATGGCCTGCAAGACACTGCCACCACTCATGCCCCCCCATCTCACCATGTGACCAAGGAAACTTTCCAACTGTGTGCCTTCTTAGCTATTCCTATCGCTACTGTAAGAACTGATATATCATAGCCAGAAGAACACAGTCAACTACTTCATTAAGCAACAAATGGAGCTGAGTAGAGACAAATGGTGTCTGAGAGAGTTTGCTAAACAGAAATAATAGTTTTTTTTGTGATGTGAAACAGACCAAAGGAAAGCAGGGGTGTCAGGGGATCATCTCTGGTAACAGAACTGACATCCCATTTAATAGTTCCCCCTTTTTAAAAAACTCACTAGTGAACCAACACAATCGCACAGCAGCAAGATTCCTGAGCATAAACGAATGCAAGGGTGAGACAGATGAATGAGCAATAATTGTGTAAGAACTTCCATAGACCATTGTGACACTTCGGAAAACCAAGGGGACAGTAAATGAACAACCCAGAAAAATACCCTTTAGCGAAGGGCTGAATTTGTCAGCATTTCTTCCTAAATTCTAAAGACTAAGTTCTCCTTACCTTGCCAGCGTACCTTGTTCTTTCAAGGCTGCAAGGTTGTAAACGCTTCCTGCAGACTATTCCTTTGCACTGATTTTGGAAGAGGTAGCTGTTTAGAGTGCAGCCAGGCAGCGTGTGTCCATGGCAACTGGCATAAACAGGACACGAGAGGGTGTGAAGTCCAGATCTGGATAGCTAATCCCTCCGCATGTATGTGCCACAGCTTGACAGAAGGACGAGCTGTCCTGGCAGAAATCCCACATATGGCAGTCAGTCCCCTAGAGAAGAGCACCCCCCCCCCCAAGTCCATGCACCCCAACTCCACTGTGGTGAGCACAAACACACACGATGACGTGCAGCTGGCCCGTTGTTAGGTCAGTGTTGCTCCACAGATCTTCCGTGTGTTCTGTGTCTGGGAACTGGAGTTCCAGCACAATGCATTTTACCTTTCCTGTTTTCAGCCACAGTTGCTTGTTAAATGCACACATCCACACCATGGCTGCAGGACTTACAGGTATTCCAGGCAACCGAGTGTACGATTAACTGTAGAACTGACACAAAGTTCCTACTTTTGTGTTTCAAAAAAAAGGTGTGTGTCTTCAAGAGAGGTGGAAATCCAATATCTCCAGAAAAGAGGTGCCTACAAAGCCTCTGCACCACAGCCATAGCCCAAGATGTGCCCGTACCTATGACAAGTTCCACTTTAGGACAGGTTTCATAGAAGTTTGCGTTTGGCTTCATTTCTTGGCCTTGCTGAGTGGCGTGAGGCCACAGCCATCACAAGTTTTTCTTCAGTTATGCCTTTACTTGGACTTTGTTCTCAACTTTCATTCCCCCTTGTTGGATAGATTTACCTGTCTTATTCTCAGTAATCCTGGACCCTGTTTATGCTAAACTTGTTTGGTGTGGGAATTCATTTGCATTGAATTCTTTTGTCTTTACTGTTCTGCTTTGGTTTTGTGCATTAAACATTGAATTAATGTGCAAACACTGTGAGTCACACAGTAGTGTAGTTGTTTGCACCGCCTCCTGTACTCTCAGAAGGATGTGGGCTTGAATCCCACTTTCTTCTCCTGTAGTACCCCTCAGTAAAGTACAACACTTGCTTTGTTAAAAAAGTTATACTTCTGTATTCGTTACTATAGGTGGTTTAACATTGTGATCTTGGAAGAAATAAGATAGACGCATAAATGTACTGTATGTTTTTAGTTATGTGTATAATGCGTAAATGAATGAGCTGAATGAGTGCAAGTAGTCAATTGGTCCTATTTGTAATGGTAATATTGTGACCACATTAGCTTTTGTAAGGTGGGGGTGCTCTCTATATATTGTGAAACAACACCCAATTCCATCTTCTGTTCAGTGTAATGATTGTTGCACAGTGGCCAGAAGCCTTTGTCAAACTCAGTAGACCTTCTGGTGATAAATAGCCGTAAATCACTGCGTACCTCCCAGATGCTTCTGGATCCAGCTGGAGGCCAGCAGCTAAATGGCAGCATGGCTAATAGCCTTTTAAATCACGTGTAAGTTTCCGTTCCACTTGCAGGCTTCGCGGAACAGCTGGTTAAACACTTGTATCAGACTAGTCCAGCAAGGGAAACATTGCATTTCTTTATTTCCTCATATCTCATCGGAACATGCTGGTTAAAATTAACAACCTCTCTGATTTCCAAGTTTGACAAAAGACTTCTTTACTTCACACAGCTGACACCTTCACTGAAGACGGTGTGCGTCTGAACATCACATCTGGGGAAGATGGAAAGGTTTTGTATGTGAAAATGACGATTTATTTTTTTGTGACCTGCAGCATTTACCGCGCTGTTGTCCGTATCCAATGGTAACAAAAACAAGCAATGTGACCTCTTATCTATTTTGAGTAATCTGTTCATGTCCCTAAACTGTCTCACTTGGCGTGGTCCACCTTGGTCCTTACATGTGGTGGAACAAGTTGCAGTTATGCCTAGGTTGTCAGTAATGAAAAAGCTAAACATCCGAACATCATGTATTGAGATTAGGCAACATTTCGATGTAAATATTAGACACATTTAAAGCCGTTCCATAAACTTAATTGTAAAACTATGTGTGACTAAATCCCTTCAAGAATGAAGAAATTTTTTTTTCAGAAGTAAGCTGAATAACTCATTTGAACCGGTAAAAGCAAAACAGGAGTTGTCGTCTGGGTTTTTCTGTCTAAAAGTAAAACTCCGTATCGAATGGTAGCCACAATTTGGGACAAGCGGACTGCCCCGTGGTTTCTTTACAACGGCTCCACGTAACGTATTTATTCTGTGGGAATGAAACAAAGGAGCAAGCAGGAAGCCGATGCTGTCTGCTGGGGGAAGGGATGATTGAAAACATGCGTTTGTCACCAACGCCAAGAAGCCCAACCGCAGAAGCACTGTGCTTAGGCTTGCAATGAGACTCAAATGCTTCTTTCTGGAGAGTTCCAGTCTTTTCCAATTAATGTCTCTTTGGCTAAGTGAATCCATCACTCAAATGTTTTTTTTTTTTTTTTTTTTTTTTTTAAATCACCTGGTCCCGGCAGTACACCTTCTAGGACCATAGCAGTGCAATAATTTTAGGCTAAGGACATGGAGTTGTAACCAGAAGGTCGCTAGTTCCAACCTTCCTTCTGACTTGTGAACTTACCGTGAACTACTACAGTAAAATTCCCAGCAGGGTCACACAGTGTAAGCAGCTTTAGGAAAGGCATCAGCTAACAGCCACTTTTTAATAATATTAAAGCTTCCGCTGTCACAGCTGTTGCAGGACATGCGGGTTGGTTATGGTTAAGGGTCTGCGTTTATATCCCCTCTCTTTGCCGGGGGCCTTTCGTTTGCAGGCAGAACAGATGCGGTTCGAGATTTTTTGAAAAACAGATGCCGAGACACAGGTTATGTACGCGATCACGTTCAAAATCATTACATTATTTGACCACCATGTCTGCGAAAGGGGCGTTGTGGACACACACAGGCTGGAATAAGAAGCTGGGCATCGAGGAGGCGTCCGGTGAAGAAGTGTGGTTTTGAATGGAAATGCTGAGGACTTCACTCTTCTCCAGGGTGAGGCAACATGTGGGAGGAGAAGGAGAGGAAGCGGCCAATAAAACGCCTTTGGAGAAAATGTGAATGTAGGTGCTGCGGCGGAAAAAAAGTCCGAAAGCGGACCGATGTGGGAGTTTCGGGCGAAAGCGCTGGATGGAGAGACACGTGGAGCCGCGGGATTTCAACGGCGTCGCGTCGTGTCTGAGACGCGAGAAGATGCTCTGAAGGTTTCTCACGCTCTCCTTTGTTTTTCCTTTCGGTCTGGGAGGGGGAGAAGCGGAGACGCCGCTGCGTGAGATGGCTAAGGCATCGCGGGAGGCTGCGCGTGTGCAAGTTGGGCGCTCTCGCTTTTTGCTATAAGTCGGTGCGGCGGGGCACGTCTTAAAGGAAGCGATAGGGCAGAAGACGGAGAGCAGGAGGCATGAGGAGCGCAAAGCTTTTGGAGATTTTGCTAACTTGTCTTTCCTTTGCCCCGGAGCTGACGCGCGCGACCGCGGCACCGCGCGACGACGTGGACCGCAGGGGGTGAGTCGCAGTCCGTGTCCATTCGTCTGTCCTCCGTGCGGTAGATCGGATTTAACTAGTTAAGCTAGTTATTTAACTAGTTATTTACTGGGAGCATACATTTCCCGACGTACGCTGCTTGAACGTCATTCGCGGCTATGAAACATTTCGATCTGTCAGGCGGAAATTTCTCGAGGCGACGTTTGGGAGCCGCACGTTGCTCGTGTTTACTCGCCTGCCCCGGTGCACATCGCTGGGTTCAGGGTTCGAGCAGGTGTGAGTTCCGCTGCTGCTGTTGATCGTCAGGACTTTTCCGCAGACTGAAGAGACCGCAATCCAATAGCTTTATCATTACGTCATTTTTATCCTCTTCTTGCACATATTTGTTAAAAATGATCTACTTGTTGCACTCGTTTATACAGCAGGGCGCACAAATTCAGCGGTGCTGCAGCAGTCGTTGGATTCGAACGACAGACCTTAGGACTGAGCGGCTGTGACTTCTCCACTGCATGGTGTCCCAAAAATGGAGTTGGACACGACTGCCCTCAAGATGCAGGCAGCTTGTATAAAAAAAAAATTTTTTGTACGTGTTATATGCATGTACATTGCCTGGCCCTTGAACCCTGGGACTCTTATTGTCCGTTGCTTGTGCATGACCTTGCGCCATAGTGCGCACAAGAGCACGGCTGCACAGGATATCCAAAAAACTGTTCCCACTGCCACTAAAAAAGCATCTTAACTGACCATATAATAACAGCATCCTACACTGTTTGTTTAAAATGCAGTAAAAAAAGGTGAGAACAAACCTGCATCTGCGCAGCGGTGTTCCACATAATAGGATGCGCTGTTTTTTTAAGCAGTTTTATTGCATTGTGTGCAATTTCATGAGCTGCTATGCTGAGGTTTGCCTTTGGGTAATGAAAGGACCAGCTTATTATTTATTTATTTACAAAATATTTGTGACCAGAATTACACAAGCAAAGTGTTTTCCTGCACGCAAACTTTGTTGACCTGTGTCTGGGGAGATGTTTTGAAGAATGGAGAACATTGCTGATGTGGAGTGAGCTGTAAGGCTACTTCTGTGGGATTTTATGGTCTCAGATATGAGGTGCTGTTACCATATGGTTGTCATAAAGCAGAATATTTAGCGCGCAACTTCACCGGCTGCTACTAAAGCACCGCTAGAACTGAAGCGTTTCACCAAACCATATGTTCTCCAGCAGCCTGTGGTACTGGAACACATTAAACACATGTAGTCCATCAGGCCACCGCTTAAGACACCTGAGCAACCTGTTTGTAGGCATCTCAAGGAATATTTTGCTTAACAGCTTTAAATTTTGCATTGCAATAGTCTGAATAGAGTTCATTTATCACCTATTAATATAGTAAGTTAAGGGTTGTTACTCTAAGGTCTGATTTAAAACAATATCAGGTACAGGTTAACAAAGGACAATAGTAACGAAATAAAGCTCAATATAATCCGGTCATAAACGCACAAAACTAAATTCTCATTCTCCCGTTAAAATGTGCCAGATACTACTTACGCACTTTAAAGTACTAAAAATCCCTTTGCGTAATGCATTGTTTTAAATGTGAAAACCAAAAGTCATCAGTCGTATGTGAGAGAAAATAAAACCGCAGGATACGCAATCCCATAAAATCAGTGCTTCAAATGTATTCATTTGTGTTTAACGTTATGACCAGAAAGACCCAAGGCCTAAAATTGGTCACGTAACAGGGAAAATGGTGCCCCAGGTCTAAACATTTATCCATCCGTTATCAGTAACTGTCAGTCTGTCCCTCTCTCACACATGCACGCCACAGACAAATTAGAGTCACCATTTCATCTGAAGCACATGTCTTTGGACTGTGTAAGGCAACCTATGCTAAAACAGGGAGACCATACAAGTTCTGCAGTCTGAACCCACTGCTCAGCAAGTGGGAGGCACCAGTGCTACCCTCTGCGCCACCTTTTGTGCAGTTAATCCTTGTGAAGAAGGCTGATGGCCTCTATAAACACACAAATTGATCTTTTTTGTGTCGTGCACATTTCATGAAAGATTCTCCTCTGTGAAATTGTTTGGTCAGGAGTGAGACAACACACACCAGTGAAGTCTTCTGTCTCTTTCTAAATACTGTGGTATTTTCAGTGAAAGGGAAGAGTGCCCAGAGAACAAGATTGTGACAGTGGAGTATTCCTGTGTCAGGCCTGGGGGGCAGAATGGCACCTGTCTCAGGTAAGCCCCAGCGTTGTCCACCGTGCATGCACTCGGTTCCGCCACTTTCCACCACAGCCAACACTGTACGCTCATGAAGCAGCTGTTCTCACCTCCAGCCAAGAGAAAATGTTTGGCCTAGAGAACAAAGCGCGCTAATGTCTTGATGAATCACCAACTTCCTGCCGTCCAGTAAGACGGACTGCCACATAGCTGGAAATTTCCAGCAATCTCAAGCCCTCAGATTTAATTTGTAGTGGTTAAAGTGACTATGAGTAGGAGCCTTGGGGCAGCACAAGCATGATGTAAAGAAGGTCTCCACACAGGTCTAACAGGCCTCATCCTAATAGCTGCTCTGGCCCACGTGTGTGACATGCTTTCAAGACATAGGGCTGCTTTTATTTGTATGAATTTAATTATCAAACCGTTATTCATTATAATAATTCATAGTTACTTAATAATTCATTCATTCATTAGTGTTCAGGTGTAGTTTTTTTTTTTTAAACCTGATTGTTTTGTTTTGTGTTATTTCCTCTAGTGGAATTTGCGCAATGTTTCCCAAACATGAGAAATTTAAATGAAGTGTTTAAAAGGGGGGCCATGGGGGGGATTTCAAGGCTTACTCTTCTGGGTGGAAAACGGTCCAGTGTGTGTTTCCTTCCCCTATTTGTGGTTTTCACTTGAGAGAGAGAGAATGTTCACACCGTCTCTGTTTCTCACTGAGGTCTGGGTGCCTGTGAACACTTCCAACACAAACATACGATTTTGTTTTGTGTCTTTCATTTGGGTTTTATGCACATTGTGTTTGTGCCATAGGGTAAAAAGCATGTAAAGATGCTGGGGACTGGGAGGGGTTTACACATCCAGCCAGAAGATCCACAACCACAAGCACTTTCGGCTGTGTTTGCGAAGGGTTCTGCGTCGGCGACACACCCGTAAACTTGCTTTGGGAGCCTGCAGCCGCTCAGTTTTGCTTGTGGCTCTGTGCTATAAACAAGCCTATAACCCAAGCAGAGAACACTGATAAACAACACAGAGGGCAGCGTGAGGAGCACGGCAGTCCCTCAGCCGATGGAGACGTGGCATCCTTTAAACAACCGCTGGAAAATTGAGAGCCGAGAGGTGATCTGGCGGCAGGTGTGTGTCACGTCACATCTCTTGTTTCTCTCACCGTGTTTGCCGCTCTTTCCTTTCCGTGGAATTTACAATCTTGCCAAAGAAACACGAGGACCTCAAGGGTATGTTAAACTGGGCCCAGCAGTGACTATACACATTTTCTGTGATTTATTTATTGTCTTTTCCAAATCCATTTTTGCCTGCTGATGTTCTAGTCTCTTAAAGTGGGCAGTACAGCAGTAAAGGACACAACCTGTGACCAGTTTGTAACATATGTGGATTTTAGGAGGTCCAACTTTCCACTTTTACAAAAGGTGCTCAGTCTCATGCTCCTTTGGACTCTGAACCCTGCAACCAGCTTGGTAATGGAAGCAAATGAAACTTCTCAGACCCACACATCTTATATGTGGTCAATAAGCTGGACAGCCATTACTGACATGAATTTATTAAATGCATCATCGATGTTTTCCATCAAACCCCAGAGATCTCACTTTGGGGTCCTCTGTAAGGAGAGAAACCCTGACTTTGGTCATGTTTTGGTGAAAATGATGAAAAAGTCTGTTTTCCTTTGCTTCGCACGTTAAAATTGTTTTACAGTCGAGTGGCGGCCAGGCAGCTCCAAAAAACTAGGGAGCTGTTCCAGGAACGGTATGCCCCCCCAGCTGATACTCCGGACTACAGTACACAGGACTGATCTGTAGATTCCCATCTCCTTTGAGACGCAAAATATGTTCCTACTTTTAACGTTCTTCATTTTCTTTTCCAAGAGATTTTCTGAAATCTGTTTCAATGCCCCCCCCCCCCTACATTTTTACCCCAGTGCACATGTAGCTGGGGGTATTATAGCCATTGGCCTTTTACATAAATAGGATTGTGAGAGCCATCACCCATGACAGTTTGTTGTTGACACGCACAATAAGTAGATTTTTTTTTTTGTTTTTGGACATGTATTGATGTGAGGGTTGAATTTAGCATCTTCAATCTAATTCATTTCAGAAACATTTGCGTTTCTCCTGAGGTGAATTAACCTGGGCTCAAGTTCAGCCCCTTTTGACTGAAAAAAGGTCAGAAAAATCTTGGGTAGAGCATGCAGAAAAGTTGTTTTGATGACATCTGATCCTAACTGCGCATTCCTAAGCAACGTTGCAGCTAAAATTTTTTATAGGCCGGATACACTTTGAGCATTTATGGAAGTAGATTTCACTGGATGAATTATTTGGTCTTCATGTCACTTCACATTAGACTGGTTGGACAGATCAACCCTAACTCTAACCCTAGTCCTAGCCCAATGTGTTTGTTGGTTTTTCAATGCCACTGTCATCTTAGTCATCACTCAAGGTTGTGACAACAATACCTGCTGCCTCAAACGTGTACCTTTTTGCAGGTTAGACCTTTTTCTGCTTCAAGTGTGTCTTCTGCAGATGATAGTCACATAAATTTTCAAGGTTTCCTTCTCCTCTTTGCTTAGCATCGCTTGAGTGGTCCCTGGCGCACATTGCAGATCGGACAAAAAGGAGGAATCCGAGGGGATTCAGACTGTTGAGAGCCGTGGGTATTAGTGCATAACCTGTGGACTTGAGGGGATGCTTCAACATCACAAAAACAGGTGGACGAAGGTATCCAGCCGATCTTGGAGAACCATGTGCCAGATTTCACTGCATCTGGATCATTCTAAGTCTAAGCTGTACTGTTCCAGCATCGGTCACGCCAACATCCGAGAAACAAAAGACTCGAAACCAGGGGGGGTTGGGGCCTGGCTTTGATTTCACTGTTGAGGAAGAGTAATTGGAACCACATGCCTGGGATTCCATGTTATTATTTACTGCATGCTAAGGGGTGCGGGTCTATAAGAGGTTTGTCAGGGCTCCGTGGTGCTATTACAGCGGCTTTAAAGGGCCATTTGAACGCAGGGCCAGACCGTTTCCTGCTGTCATCCGTCAGCGATGTTCTGCAGGACATTTTCACTTAGCCACGCTGCTTGGACAAGGCGGACACACTCCTTTCTAGCATGTGTTTCCTGATGACTCAAGGCGGATGTACGGGCTGGCCGGCTACCATCTGTCCGCCCTGACGCATCTCTTACACGCAGCAAAAAACGGTTGTGACGTGAGCACTACAGGAACAGCTGCTGTGCCGTGTACGCAGTCATTTGCTGCTCAGAATGTTTTCATAATGTGTGAAGTGTCCAAAAATGTTAAAACACATGACTGTTGAATAGCTATCACTTTATGGTGTAGCAGTGGGTTTCCTTTAGCAGAATAATAGTCTAATAATTAAAAAACTGTTTAAACCTTACAAAATCCAGTAAATCTTCATTTATAGACACAGATTTGAGTGGTTTATTCTCATTTTTCTTGCCTAAAGATAAACTCGTTTCTTATTCTGCCACTGACAGAGTGCGGATATGAAATGACGGCAAACAACTGCTTAAAAAATGTCAGGCTTTAGTGTTTCATCATCGTGTTTTCTGAAGTGTGGAGGACACAGATGCACTATGTTTTTCTTTGTAAAAAAGATAAATCAAATAAATAAGTTACACATAAACAGGCTGTGGCCTGAACTGGCAAGGTTTAAAACCTTCAGTCAGAGCAATAAACCAACTTTTAACCTTATGGATTGGACTCCTTCCTGTTTTGTTGGTTCACTACCTCAAGCACCAGTAGGTGGTTGGCATCTGAACCACAAAATCCTGTCTGAAAGACTTTGTGCCTCATTTCCAGGGTTGAGAATTCATAACTCGCTATCCTGGACCTCCATACCTGTGTTGTGTTTAGTCTGTCTCACTTACTGTGGAAGTTTCTGGAAAGTGTGTAGCTCTACAGGTGGCTGGGGCTCCATCCAGGATGCACTAGGAGTTTTCTTGCGCCTGCCAATGTCTGGTGGAGACAGGAGTGAATGGGAGGTGGTGTGAGACAGAGAGGGATGAGTGCAGTGGTGAAACCCTGGGGGTGGGGGGCTATGCTGCACATAGCAGAGAAAAAAAATGCACAAGTCCACACAATGGGGGATAACATGAATGTTTCTGCACACACAATTTCGACACTGAACTTTCAGAAAAAACTTTTCATTTCACCTGAGACTTGGACAGATGGACAGATATCAGCCTTCCACACATCTCTGAGAGCATATGACCGTTCGATTTTACTGCATCCACATGAGTGTTTCCTTTTGTTTGGATTTTGGTAGTTTTTTTATTTACTTGGCTTTCTGTTTCTTCTCTATCTGCAAATTTGGTATTCAGCGTTTCTGACTTTTGCAATGAGGGAGGTGACTTTGGTACTGTATGAAAATCAGTGAGGTGTAACTTCACTTCTTTTTATGGAAGTTGTCATCCTGAGCAGTTCCAGTTGTCCAGCCATTTGGACCAGAGGCGTGCGATTGATGCGCCTCCGCTCTTCTCCTCTTCCACACTTCGCAGCTCTGGCCGCCCCAGGCAGGAAACAGTAACGGGGGAAGAGCCCCCAACAGCCGCTCCCGGTGGGGCACCCCTGCTAAAGCATATAAGCATGTAAGGTGATCTGAGCTCTGGCTTGGACCTCCATGTCTTGTCTGGCATTTGCTGGACTGCTGTTGTGCTGATCTTGGCTGCGGTATGACAGGGCAGTCCCCCACACACAGGCCCTTGGAAGGGGAAAGCTGACCGGGGCGTGGGGGTGGGGTGTCTCCAGTGTTGATCCACCTGAGGCCAACGGGTGGGGGGGCCACAAAGTCCAGCATTCTGCAGTGTCACAAGCCATACCAACAGAAACAAACCCGTCTGGTCCTCCAAACTGAAGGGCCCCCATTTCCCCACGTGAAAACAAATGTCTGGGATTAGCCCAGGAAACAAAGTCATCACTCTTGCCCAGAGGGGAGCTTTTACTTAGTTTGAAAAGTGAAGAAATGTCTTGCAGAGCTTGGGCTGTTTTAGAGAATGTTTTGTGTCATGGGCCATTGGCTGTTGTTAATAAGCTCAGTGGACAGACATGGACCGGTGAGCTGGGCTTGCTTTGGGGCCACCTCAGAGGTCCCAGCAGCTGCTGAGCTTTCCCCTCAGCTGGAAACGGACCGGTCAGGCTCTTTGTACGGCTCAATGGCTGCTGCTCAAACGTGTTTTGTGACTAACAGGTTGTGGTTCAATCTCCAGTGTGATACAGCTCTGGTGGAAAAGTTTAATTCCTTAAAGCTAGGTGAAATCTATGCATCGCTGAATAAGGCTGAGTTTCGTTGCATTCAGAAATCTGCGCAGAAGATGCTGTTTCTGTTCAGATCTACGCATGTGTGAGCAGAGATCACAGATCTCCACAGTGGAGCTGTCAACAGACTACGATGCTCATACGAAAATAGATGATCGGATCCATTCATCAATAACCCTACCAAATTGGATCTCACAAAAAAAGCCTTAAAAAATGCTGGGTTTGGTATGTAAAGTCCACGTTAATCCATTTCCCCCAGGTTTGTTCCTGCAAATTTTATTGTCCTTTTTACTTTCTAAAGAAATAAGAAAGGATTTAGGGGATTTTTTTTTTTTACTTTTGGGTATCATTAACCTTAAACTAATAAACCTATTTTGAATTTTAAATGTTTACAGTACAATCTAAAGTGGCCCACTATGAAATTTTAACTTTTCATACAGTCCCGAGATCAAAAGAAGTTTCCCCAACCTTCAAATGTTTTTGACCTTTGTAGAGGCCTGGGTTCATTCCAGGTTGAACAGTTTACAGTCAGTGCAGTATTTCATGCTGAAGACAGGCCACTTGTTCTTTAGGTGTCCATCGGTATCGCAGAGACACTCAGGCCTGCTTTTCTCCAGCCGCCGCCGCAAACACCCCAGAAGCTGTTTTCAGTAACACCACACGTTTAGTCTCTTACACACATCAGTCTACCCGTTGCTGGTGTTGATCCAGCCTGGAGTAAACCTTGTTGTTGGCAGTTAAGATGTTGCTTGCGATGTTGATGTTAAGACACACATACACTCATACTGCGCAACCCAGACTCACCAGTCCACCCGAAACATCATCCCGGACCGTGGTAAGAAACCCCCGCAAGCACAGGAAGACCCAGCAAAATGCACACGGACCGAGTGGGGCTCAAACCCATCCTCTACCACCCAGCCCCGAATCAGTTTGTCCTTCTGACTGATTGACAAATTGCTTGAGTCTCAACAGTCTTGATTTTTTGTGCATCTGTGGTGTGACTGTTTGGTTCACACTAAACTGAGACGAAACCTCTTTCTTTCAGGAGGAGATGCTGTAAAGGTTACAGGTTTGTGATGGGCCAGTGCATACCCGAAAGTAGGTAAAAAATACAACTGATTCATCACACCACTCTCTTTCATTGTTGATGAGGAAAGAATGTTTATTTGGGAGTCCGCGGTGTAAAAACAGTATGCATGTTCATCTGTTAAAAAACCAGAGTAAAGTAGCTGCGTTTTGTAATATTTCTTAAGGAAAAGCACTATATTGCAGTATGGCTTAAACCTTCAGTGGTTTATAGTTTACCTTCCAGCGTTAATCCTTCCATCCAGTGTAAACGCATAAAGCAGCGTTACAAGAGGGATAAGGTTGGCATGAGGGAAGCTGGTTTGAACGAGGATGAAGTTACAATTTGGCTGCCATGTGAGGCTGAGTGGTAGGAAGCATGACCATGTCGAGCCCTCTGGCTGTGTCCATGCCCTAGGTGTGGATGTGTGTGCGGGCTCCCCCTGCGAGCAGCAGTGCACGGACAACTTTGGTCGCATCGTCTGCACCTGTTACCCGGGCTTCCGCTTTGACAGGGAAAGGCACCGGAAACACCAGAACCCCTACTGCCTGGGTCAGTGCCTCCTTCCTGCTATCAGGGCATCACAAAGCCCTCTGTTGTGTGCTGTGACCTCTTGCACTACTCTATTTTTTACCCCGTTTGTGACCTTTGGACTCCTTTCTGATATGGCACCCCCTGGCCTTGTGTTGATCGCACAGATGTGGATGAGTGCGAGGAGTCTGGTGGAGCCGTGTGCGAGCAGCGCTGTGAAAACACTCCGGGAAGCTTTCAGTGTCACTGTCACCATGGCTACTCTCTGGCCTCTGACCGGCGCTCCTGTGTGCCCAGCCACAACTGTGAGGACCCCTCAACAACCACCTTGTCTGTAAGACTAAAGCAGTTGAAGTGTTAACCGTCGTCCTGTTTTCTCAGCATCTCCAGAAAGTGCCCCAGGGAAATCGGAGCGACTAATGACAGGTGGGTCCTGCTCCCTGACATGCCAGGATATTTCCAGCATGAGGGACAGTCTGTTCCAGCTCCAGCTGCAGCTGAAGGACCCTTCGTCTGCAGGACAGGTACGACCAACAGTATGCTGAGCACTGTGTGTGGACACCTAAACTAATGACCTAGGACACTTTACTATCAGACAGAGTGAAAGTGTGGGATATGATGCAGTGTATACTGTAATAGTGTTACAGCAGTCACCTTTTTCCCTGGCTCTTTTCCTCATCTGTAGGTATTGTCGCGTGGCTGGGCTGCTACTGATAAACTCTACCCCAGGTGGGCGCAGAGCGAACCTGAATCCCATGCCTTACCTGGTCTTCCTGGACTTCCTGGACCTCCTGGGCTCCATGGTGCATGTCTGCCTCCTTTGATCTCTTTTGTCTTACTGACCACAGATTTATATATTTTTTTCACTGACCTATCTTATGGGCATCACAGGACTCCAAGGGATACCAGGGGAGAAAGGGGAACCTGGAACCAGGGGCCCTCCAGGTCCTCAGGGGCCACGAGGGATCATGGGCCCAATGGGGCCAGTGCCAGATCTAGATCACATCAAGAGGGGGCGAAGGGGTCCGATGGTGAGATTTCTGCAGATTCATCCCATTTATTTTTATCTGCACTATAAGCACATCAACAGAGGCCTTGCACACGGTTTAATGTGAGTCACTAATTCCAACCCAGCTCAACGGTTCTGAACCTGTGCTTAATGAATCGCTTACTGAGGTTACGAATTTAGGATAAAGGTTTCTCATGAATACAAGTACAAATAAGGATTGTAGTCCAACCCTTCAGGCTACTGTGTTAGTTCATAGCTGACCTGCATCCTTTCCTATCCCACTCTATTCTCTGATGGCTTCTCTTCTCCTCCACAGGGGCCTCCTGGTGCACCTGGGCGAGATGGGCAGAAGGTGACAACACTTATATCTGTAGACCACACCTCATGTTTGTCCTCAAAACACCTCTTGTCCTATCATAGCTTCTCTGTGAGAGAGGCTTGTGGCTCGTGCCCCATAGCTGTGGATGTACTCACATAAATTCTTCTCCAGATTTATAGATGCAACAAGTTTTATAGTGCAGCAGACTGACAGTGTAGCTTCTACCGAGCTTTTGATGTAGCACAGCACCTCAACCGGACCACAACTCAGTAGTACCAGCACTTCTATGTTTTGCCCTTTTGGGTCTTGGTCCCGCTGTTTGTTTGAAATGTGGCTCCCATTTATTAAATATATACAGTAACATCCCAGTTAGTCCTTAGGATACCTCCCCAGAAAGTGAAGCACTAACCAAAACAGTGGTTAATGTCTCTAATTTTAATGTTATATTTTATTATAGAGGTGCCAGACACAAGTGCACGGAAAACAGACTGATGCACATGCGCACACGCTCACATGACTTCAGTTCTTGGATTATTTTGAGCTCAAAAGAAAATGTGTGATGCACATGTGTAATGAAAGAAAGGAAGGATCCCCGTCGCACGCAAGAGGGAAACGCATGCGAGAGCACACCCTTAAGTTGTGTACAATGGGTTCTGGAACCAGGGGCTGGGGTGATGCCTGGACAGAAAGGACAGAGCAACAGCACTGGAGAGAGGCAGGAAACAGAATTATTGCAATGTTAACAACAAAAAAAGACACACAAAGTCGGCATCATAAGAAAACAGTGTATAAGGAAACAGTGGTAAACAGGGCAGCGTTAAGTGCTGCTGTATTGCGAACATCAGCAATTCGTCCAAGTATCTTTTATACACTGCAGAAGTTTATAATTTAACATTTATGAGTTTGTTGACCATGCTCACCAACCTGCCAGTAATAGTAGCACCGGCACTGATTTTTTTTCTACTTCAACTGATTTTGTCATCCACAGGGAGAACGGGGCCATCCTGGACCAAGTGGCCCACCGGTAAGCATTTCCACCAGGAAGTTGAGCCCTTCACTTGTGCAGTTTTCTCCACAGTTTATTTTACTTCCTTCCTCTCTCCAGGGACCACCTGGCTCTTTCGACTTCCTACTGCTGATGATGGCAGACATCCGTAATGATATAATCGAGCTGCAGGAGCAGGTGTTTGGAAAGCGGCGCGACATTTTGCCAGAGGCAACACCCTCTTCTCTTGACAACACCGATCTGGAGGAATGGCAGTCGGGACAGGAGGAGCTCATGTTCCACACCTGACATCTGGAGATAGATACGATGCTCAACAGAAAGCAAATCCTCTTCAGAAGAAAAAAAATGGCAGATACCCCCAACATGCTTGTACTTCTCTGTAGAACATTACCTTGGAGATCTGAAGAGGGTCCAGCTCCTGGCCAGACAACCTTCTGCTGCTTTGTTCTTCATCCCCAGTTAACTGAGATAAATTGTGCAGAACAGGGGTAACTTCTTGGATGCAAGACCCACAAACGCATGTGTGTGAGTGCCCAAGTGCGCATGTTTTATAGCCACGAGCAAAACATTTTCAACACACACACTCTGGTGCATCTCTGCTGAAGCTCCCAGATGCATTGGCAAATCTGTGTGACTGACCTGGAACTGTGTGCTGAGCCAGAGCCTTTGACAAAACAGTTCTAATCCAAATTATTAATCTCGAAAAAATGCTTTATTTTTTCTATCTGCATTTGTGACACACCACAATTTTTTTTATTGTGTGTTTGCACAAAACTACGTGGCTCTAGCAACACCAAGAGACAGAGATTCTTTAAACGTGACGTCTCAAGAATCCTTTTTGTTTGCTTATTAAGTCCATTTGTTCTCTTTGTAATCTGTGTAAACTGATTCTTGGTGAGTTAAGTGTAGAAAGAACTGTTGATGCCTTCATGCCAGCAGACTGGCCCAATGTACCTTGTTTGTTGCCTCCAGTGTCCTTTCCGCCCTGGGTCTGACCAAACTGTGCCAAGTTCTTGACAGTAAGCGAGTGCAATAAAACTAGCTCTGCACCAGAAGGAACAAGGAAGTATGGTTAATTTTGAGTTATTAAATCACTAGACATTTCTGTGTTTTGATTCAAAGTGAAAAGAGGTGCTTTTTGCAATGCTAAGCACCCATGAATATTATATATATTTTTTTTTGTTTGAACATTTTTTTTTTGTTTTCCCAACATATGCTTTCAAGTTTAACATTAAGCCAAGTCAAACCTCACTGCCAGCGGACCATAATGTGTAATAACATTTGCTAATCGGATACAAAAATTATGAATATCAAACTAGTGCCAAAAATGTGCTGCAGTTTGCGTGAAAAGATGGAAAGCTGTGTAAAACTTGGATAGAATCATCTGGCCCTGACATTGCATACAGGTTGTTCAGATTCTGCCATCAGTCTTTCTTTGGAAGATCAGCAGGTTCTTTGATGTGGCCCAGAATAAAGATTTGTTTGGAGAAAAACTTGTCCGCCAGGCACCAGAGCGCCAACCCTGTCCCTTTGGTTTGCATGATCCATTGTGACCAAAAGGGGTCGCTGTTCTACATAGTTTTTATTTACAGTTTTTCTCAATCGCTTTGATGCATCTCTTGAAACATAATTTACGTTTGCACAACAGTATGTGCATTTCTCAGAACAATATTTGCAAACCGCAAAATACAGTGTATTACCTGCAAAAGCAAGTAACTTGCTCAAAATGCTTAGTTTATGCCCCAAAAGCAAATATTTGTGTCACCATTGCCTATGAACAAGATGGTCAAAATGTTTTCAATATAAATGTTTGATCTGTATTGACAATTTTGAGAAGGATTTTGCTGATACTGTCTGAAAATCCATAAGGCAACATATTTTCTGTGTGATATAACAATTTTTATACTAGAAAGTTTCAATTACTGTGTTTACTGTTCAGGGATTGATTGCAAGAGATTGGATATGATACAGTATTTTTTATACTGTTCTTTACTGTATGGTACAGAAATTTGTAATGGCCTCCTCTTGTTGAATACTAAAAAGATGCCTTCAACCACCCCTGTGAGGTAGTCTTGCAGTCCTATTTGAACGGTATTGTGAAATGGAGAAAATACATACAGTAAATATACTAGTGTACAATACAGCATCAACTACATAATGAAAATATACAGAAAAGCAAGTTACTGCAAACTCTGTACTTTGAAGCTTTACAATATACATATTTTTACATTACAGTACCTGTCCTGCCGACGAAATGTTTGTATGATTGAGGACACAGTAGTTCGCCCAATATTTGGCTGTACCTTTCAACCAGCCTCAGCCATTGTGAGACCATGATTGACAACGTGGTCCACAATGGTGGCCCTTATTTCATCAGGAACAACTCTGTGTACTCGGCCTCCTCTTCCTCTACCTCTATTTTATCTCCTTACTCTTCCACCCTGCATCCTAACTCACCTTCTTCCAGGCTGTTGTGCCTGTTCATTAGCTTGTGGTTGTGCCATTACCATGTAGGAAAATGTTTCTGTGTGTGTGTGTGTGTGTGTGTGTGTGTGTATATATATATGCTACATTAAATTGAAGGTTGATGGAATTCACCTCTGAACAATTGTACAGAATCGGTTGATCGTTGGTTCAGCTAATGCCTCACGATTATAGGTTGAGTCACCTGAGACCAATTACTCAGTACTGTTTTAAATTGCAGATTTACTAAGTACATGAATAAATATGCTAGACAGATTATGACAACTAGTTCATCATTTTTGCACAGAATGACTAAAGCAATGAAATAATAAGTAGATGTTTTGAGTGGAAGGACTAATAACAGAGAATGGGCATAACCCATTTTGACTGAGATGACAAAAGCAAATGAGAACGTAAAAAACAGCAGACAACTGTACACAATCATTTGCATGGATGTACAAAGCATTTGATATTTGTACATCCATGCAAATATCAAATGCTTGGGAATTTGCTGTTATGATGAGCACAACTAATAAGCAGGTATGGAGTTTGAACAAGTAGTTTTGAGAATTTCAATTCTGATCTGAAAAATGCACCAAAGCGATGGAGAAAAACTGTAATTTTGCATATTTTTGTGCAATTTTGTTTTTCTGGAGCAACAGGTGTGTCCATCCTCCTTTGGCCCACTAAGATATTTTAGCACCATAAAATACAGGCTTTTGTTATCACGCTTTCTTGGTATCCAGTGCTGCATTAAAAAAATGCTACATGCATGTGTGGCTACACGGTGTGAGCAGTTCTTAAGAATCAGAATGAAACTTAAAGGAAAAGCATGTGGATGTCTGAAAGAGACCCATACCAAAGGCGTAATGTTGAAAACATCAGATGCCTGTGGTTTGTGGCTTTCTTGTGCCTATAATCAGAACCTGGGGATTAAATGGAATGAAAAGAAAAATGAATTTTCAAGGTGAAAAATGTTTGTTTAATCGCAGAATTATTGGCGCACTATACACAGGAAGCGTTATTGCAATACCTGATCAGTGTTACCTTTGAACTTCAATTAATAGTGTTTTGTGCAGGATCGGTGTGTCCATTGGCAGATCCAGCCTCTCTTGCACCAGTCTCAGCACTGCTTGGCAAAAAGAAGGTGTCATCAATAACCTTGCCCTTGCACTGGTGAACCCAGCAATAACCTTGCCCCCATACTAGTGACTTCTGATTATTTTCCATTTTGCCTGTGCATGCCGGTACACAGATGGTGGGAGTTCAAGTTAGTGTCTGTCATCCACAGAGGTACTGTACGGACATACAGCAAACCCCCATCTATGTACTGTATGTAAGAGGAAGAACTGTGTAGCAGGAAGGTTGTTGTTTTCAACCACAGGCATGAGCACATTCCCTGTTGCCAGCATGGAAGACAATTCTGTGTGGCCTAGGCCACAGGAAAAAAGACACAGCTGAATTCTACACAAGACTGAAGAATAATTCATGTAAAACATTATGATCTGAAATAAATGACTTTTTTGTTAAATGGTGTGCATTAAAGAATGATTAATACATTCACATGCAGCATCCTGCAATTCAAATAGCCATGCCTGCTGTAATAACTTCCACCGAACCCATGCAAAAATGTAATCCTGTACTGCTACTTGGCGCAATCGTGGCAACATGAAAACGGCACATAATTCCACATTAAGTCTACAAAGAAAAGTTAGTTCCCAGCATTTCTTCCATTAATGCTTTGACACACAAGCAAAGAGGCGAAATGGGTGAAGTATTATAGTGACTTGTGTTGGAAAAATGCCCACTTCCCTCTCATTGCTCATCTGTCTTGGCAATAAACACAAAACTTGCATGCCCACTAGACTTTATGGATATGCTGTTGACAGCTTAAAAACATTGATGCTCTGATTTAGAAGTATGTTTTCCCAACAACAGCAAGCATAAATAAAACCTGTGCCTTCATGAGCCATATCTGGTGCGCAACATGCACATAAAAATAATTGAGCCGTGCCAAAAAAACATCTGGGGTATTGTTTTTGGAGCAGGAGAGTTGTGGAAGCACCGTGAGTACTGTTGGAAGAAGGAACATTCAAGCACTGTGTAAACTCCCCAGGCCTCAGGCATGAAGCCTCCGTGCTGCCACCTCGCTTTCCTCTTTTACGAGCCGCGCACAATAAGGGAGAAGGTTTTGCACACATTTTTGGGGGAAAGTGCATTGCCTGCAGGCCTGGAGGCTGTTTAGCTTGCGTGACGGTCGCTCTTTTATCTCCACCGATCTCTGCCTGCTGTATCCACCTTGCCCCTGGCGGACAGCGTTCTCACGACTGTTTTTCTTTATTTGTATCATTGACAAAAATTGGTTAGGCAATAAATTAAAACAGTGCGTTTTTTTGTGTTGTATAAAATGCATAATCATTTTACCTATCTGTACTTGTTGCATGTTTTTAAATTTAGCCCCCTGTCAGCATAATGCATCGATCTCCCAGTATTACAGAATATTTGTCGACATGGGAAGCGAAGGATAATACGTTTGGCACAATCTATACTTTTCTGTGTTGTCCACATTTTCTGATGTTATTTTTTTTACAATTTCTCTTTAGAGGAATAGAGCCATTTGTACCTGTGAACACCCTGTAATGTGTAGGGTATTATGGACTTAAAAAGCCCAGGACAGGCTTTTGCAGTTTATTTACTCGAGCTAAAAAAAAAGCCGATGTGTTTAACCTAAAAACGTGAACATTATTTCACCATGGGTCCCGTTGTTCATGCAAAATCAAAACAGCTTTTATCACAGTGGTACATTTTATAGCATTTACTTAATAATGAGGACTCCGTGCTGCAGACTGGAGCAAGTTGGGCAGACGTGCACAAACCCGTTCAGCCAGTAGCAGCTGCATCGAGTGGGTCCGTAACAGGTAATCCCTGACACACAGTAGCCCAATTAACTGTCATATAAAACAGCCAGAGCCATGTTTTGAAGATAAGCCACATAAAGCAGGTGGGAGGGATATTCCCAAGCAGCATGATCCACCTTGATGTGGGAAACACTGGGGGAAAAGCTGGGAACGACCTGACAGCACTGGCTTCTTGCCTAAACAATGATGAGGGTGGATGGTTGGCTGGCTGTTGTTTATATTCTGTGCAATTATTGTTCTTGGGTGTTTTGATATGTATTTCATTGTGATTGGCACTTATATCGATTGTAAAAGATGCACAGTGGCCATGCCAGTCTTGGGCTTTGGCAGCATTTAGCTTAAGTAAATTTCCTTAGATCAGGCGGTCAGATTTGGGGTTGATCACAAGGCAGTGGCTTCAGTCATTTTGCTTGGCGTCAAGGCCCTTTGGATCAGAGAGCAAAACGCATGATTGTGTCCATTAGAAACTCGGTGATGTAACTAAAGCAGAGAGGAGGGGGTACTGGACTTTCCATGCTGGATGGGAAATATCTTTCAGACCTACATAACAGCTGGCAGGTGACCAGGTGGTGCCAAGAGGGGTTCGGGGCTACAGTCCTCCAGCCAAGGTCCAGACGATGTTTTCCACCCCACTGTCACCTCCATGCACTCCAGTTTCCCTCTGATTTTCTCAGGCCTGGAATTGGTGAGCCCGAGCCACTTCTATCACCGTCTACCTCCATCCAGCAGACTGAGGGTTAGGGTTACTGCCTGGTATTCCATCAGCCAGGGCCGCTGGCTTTGTGCTATTGCAATGTGGGCATGTTTTCAATGTCTGGTATCTGTGGAACTCTGTCGCCTTGGGCAAACAGCGCAGTCACTCCACAACGTGGACTCCTACTGTTAGAAACCATGTACGTCTCACCATTTATTACGATTATTGTAATTTGTTAATTTGGATGACAGTTTTCTCCAGAATAACAGCATCACATTCTTATACTAAGTGACTTAGAGTTACTTACCCATTTATACACATGGTTATTTTTGCCAGGACTGGGGTACCTGTGAGTACCTGGATCAAGGGAACTACAGCAGGGGCAACATTAAACATCAAACCTGTAAGCACAAGGCACTATAGTGCCCCAGCTATGTTACTTAAACTCAAGTGAACCCCAGGGGAACAAAAATGAAATCTGAAAAAAAATCTCACTTTGCTGGCGGACAAAACACTCGTGCATTTGGTACAATACACTTCAGATTAGAAGATCTGACAACTTTAAACAATTGAATTAAACAAATAGAAAGGACAGATCATTCTGATGTAAGAAAAAGCCATGATGAGTGGTTAATATACCCCAAGTTTCACTTGGTATTGTCAGCGCCCTCTTTTTATACCTTTGTTCTGTGATGGGTGGGTGGGTGATGGATAAGCAGGACTTGAGACTTGAGGAGAAATACTTGACACCAAACTTCTTTGGGAAATTTTTGTGTCTTAAATATCAAACAGGATAAATATATTTAAAAGTGGGTGGCAAACCAGGTAGCGCTGCTGCCTCCACGGCTGTGCAGACTTTGTGTGTCTTGTGTCTGTGTGGGTTTTCTGCCACAGTTGGAAGAGATCCGTTTCAGGTTAATTCGTGACCCTTGCACCGCACATAGTGTGTGTGAGACAGAGAGAGACTGCCCTACCCTCTGATGGTCTTACCTAGCACCTAGTGATTCCAGGTCAGGCTGTTTATTTCCATGACTCAAACAGGATTAATAAAAGTGACTGCAAAAGTTATGACAACAGCATTGGGGATGATATTTTTGACTGTTTCAGAAAATGCTTTCATCTCTCAGTTTCAACTACATCACTGTCTTTATAATTTACTTAGTACATTACAGACACCAGTTTGTATGGATATCTGGGATTTATGTTCTTGAGGAATTTTTATGGGCAGAAATTTATGTTCCTATATGGAATAAAATAAAAACATATAATATTATATTTTAAACTCAGAAGAAAGGGTTTCCTTTTCCATTTCTCACCTGCCAAATTTAAATTTTCTTAGAAATAAGTCAAACTTTCAGTACTTTTATGTAGAGTTCATTAAGGCAAAGATTTCACTATGTGAGTCCAACATGTATTAACTTATTAAACTGCAGTACAGAACGTGGCTTGTCAGAGAAATGTATTTACTGGAGAAGCAGGTAATGCCTTTCTTGGAGAGAAAAAAAACAAGAATGAAAACAGCAGCCTTTCTTTGAGAAGAGAATATCCTTCCTCCAGACAGCCAGCATAGCTTCAAACCCCCCATAGAACACACCTTGCTACTGCTGACACTTCCATGCTCCACATCAGTGTGGCAGGATGGTGTGAGAAGCAATCTAGGAAGCAACAAACACTTTCTGTGTACATGCTGAACGAGTGAGCGAGGAGAAGGAGGTGTGGGACCCAGGTAACATAAACATTCTGGTGACAGGAGCAGCTCTCCTCTACTTCTGCTACAGGTGGTGACAAGGAATTAACCCACGGCGTTGCTACCACGCAAGACACGCCACCTGCCCACAAGTGCACTTGGAGAGATGGAGTGATAGAGAGAAATACCGTCATTCACAAAAAGAAAACATCTCAGAGTATTTCCCTGCGGCAGATGGGAGTGTCTGCTGTCTTGATGAGCCAGGATTGGTCCTTTGAAGCTCCTGTAAATCATATACTCTTTAAAAATATGGCTTTCTCTGATCTCAGTAATGCTCAACAATATGTTGTTTCTGATCTTCACTAAGCTGCCATATGACTGTTAAAGTGACTGTTAAAGTCATGCCGGTCAAGGCTGGAGTAACACAGCTGTCTTGACTGTTTAATATTCAAATTTAAGAAGGTTGTTATAAACGGCTGAGATTCCTGCACCTAAGCTTATTATTTAATATTGTAATGAGCACTGGTCTGGGCTCAGATGGAGAGAATGAGGACATTACGCCGGTCTCCATAACACATAACCTTTTATTGAACACTGGTGCCTCCGGGGAAGGTAACAATCAGGCAGGATGAAGGAAAAGCTGTCCCCCTGCACCCACACTGCAGCTGACCAACAACCCCAGCACTGTATTTTGCAGTCTTTCAAACTAGGATGTGACCTTACAAAGCGGAACTGGTTATGCATTTGTCATTGCGACAGAGGAGTGCTGAATAACTTACAGGTGATGACCACTGGCTCTGGTCTGGTGGTCTGCAGTAGGTGTTGGGTATCAGTTGCACAGCAGAAACTTTGCTCTGGAAGGGAGGTTGGTGCTCAAACTGAGTGTATACTCTTGTACTTGGAATTCAAGGTAGCACAAATGAATTATTTAATTTGCGTTGCCACGGTGCCCTACGGTCGTAAAGGAGTCATTTCAGGATAGAGGTAGCTTCCATCCAGGGTTGTAATCATCGCTACTGTTTATATCCAGGAGGCAACTGGCTTCTACAGCTCAAACCTCAAAGTAATTGGGTCTGCCGCCCTCTGACAGATGCATCTCTTGGTCTATTTCCAGTACGAGTGTGTTGGTGAGAGCTCCCAGGAAGCGAGGTGGTCTGCAGGAACAAGGCTGAAGTATGCCAACACAACTATGATTTATCATGACCACACTGCAAACATCATCCTGCTCCAGCAACGAAGCTGTTAACTCAGCAGGGGCCAGCCTTGTTCCCAGACACATGCTAGATGATCAGGATTCACTCAGATATGTGATTTATTTCATTAGTCTCTTAACTGGACTAGCGTATCACATCCGCCCAAAAATTAAGTTATTCTTTATTTATAGAACACTGAAGCATGTGGTCAGTCAGTTTCCACCATCATCAGGAGGACAGAGGGGGAGAAAAGAAGAGCCAGTGCACCTGAAGTTTCTGTTACACTAAGAGCAGTGGTCAGAGTGCAAACTCATAGTTTAGAAACAGAACCTATGTCCTGAAGGTGGCAAGTTTAAACCTCAAAAAGGTAAAAGTTATTTTAACTAGAGCTACAATAAGGATTAAGGTTATGGTTAAGGTTAAGGTCAGGTCACAATACTAAATTTAAAGGACCGACTATGCATGGGTAAAAATTGGTAAGTTAATGATAAGCTGCACTTTCAATGAAAATATCTGCTGAGCAAATGCACAAGAAAAATTTTACACAGCCAGCAAAGCAACATGTTGACAACCTCACTAAGAAAGAAGTTGTGTTGAAAGAGGAATGAATAAGCTGACAAAACAGTAGCAGCAAAACATGTCACAGCAAGGTGCCATAGAGCCACACCAGGGCAACCAGGAGGCCTGGCTGCTGACAGCTGGGGCATCTGCCTGTTCCACGTTCCACCAAGGTGTCGGCTGCCTGGAGCCAGGGCAAGAGCTGATGAAGGGGAATGGTGCTCCCATTAAGGGGCGGCAGTTTACCTGCTGCAGGGGGAGACAAGGGAGCTCTGCAGATGCATGCAGATGTACACATGCAAATGTAGACAAACATAGGGTTATGCACACTTGTCGCTTTGCAGGCACACACATCCTAGTGCAGGTGCACAGACTCATACGCTCATATGTATCTTCCATCAAACTATAGATAACATAAGAAACACTTTCATCCATTGTGATTATGCACCATTACCATTAACTTACACACCAGACTGGCCTGGTGATACTTCATAACCCTCAAGAGGGTAGTCGGGTTCTTCTCTACCCTCTGATCCAATACTATTGGGGGAACATTCATAACTCATAAGGCTGAAGGAAGCATTACCTTGGGGGTCTTCCTTTTCTTATTACAGTTCAGCTATAGATGTTAGATTTGCTTGCTAAGTGTTCTGCTGGTAAAACTTGGATAACTTGATTGCATAACAAAGTCTGGAGGAGTAAACCAACACTTCTAAAGGAACTCAGATGTTTATCTTCCCAAAATGTACAAGGAGCACCACAGGGAAAGCCATCTCTTTATTACCCTGCAAAAGGAAAAGGAATGAATAAATAATTAGCATGAACGAATTGGCAAACAGCAATGTGTTCAAGGATATTTCATTTAACCTGAAGGTTGCTAGTTCACACCCCTACCGCGCTACCAGGTAGCGTGAATTATGCCAGCAGAATATTCTGGCTGTATAAATCATTCAGAACAGTGGTGGGTGACCGCATCAGATAAATAGTGAATGACATCCATGTTAGAAGCAAAGAAGTCCTGTTCAATAAGTAGATTAAAATTCGAAACGGTATTTTTGTGCTTGGCAAACACAGTATTTTGAAGAATCACATTCAGTTTAATACAGAAGTAATGGAGAAGGTTGTGAAGGCTGTGCATTTTGGTTGCATGCACTGTGTTGCGCTTGATAGCCAGTGTTGGAAAGCGGGCATCCACGTGGCTGGCTTATGCCCCATCCTCTCCCCCCTCAGCACACAGGCCGCGACCCTCAGTGCTGACCGAGAAAACACTGTCTGCACGCAACGCCGGGATGTGGCACGCACTGTTAATGCTCTCTGTCAGCTCACACGGGGAATGAAGAGGCGATGCTGTGGCAACAGCTTTAAACGGCCAAAGGGTAATTTTTCAGCCTTTTGCCCCCAGAACCATGCTGTACCCTTTGCTCTGTACACACAGACAACTGTCAATGCCACTGTCTGGTTGCACATTGCCATTAATACACACAGTGTGCAGCGGCTATCGCTATTTACACAAGCGGAGTGGGATGGGACTCAGCTACAGGAACAAAAAGGAAGACAGGACGTTGCTTGCAAACACCCAAAATCAGAGCCAGGTCTTATCAGCAGAGGTGATGTAATACTGACTTGCAGCTTTGTTTCAAGCTGCAGCACAATTTCTTATGCAGAATTAATCAACTTTATTGTCTCTTTGCCCACGCTCTGCATGTATGAGCATTAGCTGAGCTGATATGAACCCATAATCTCGTTGTTATCTCCTTATCGGCAACTTCAGAGCAACAAAGAATGCAATTTTATACACTTTTATTCCATTCCTTACATTTTCTCGTATGCATGAAAAGGACCTTCCTACTTTTTTTCTGGTTTTGTGTGTTTATTATCCTGACACTATTTTTTATTACAATAACCTTGATATTTTTTAACAGACTGACTGGGCAAACTTAATGGGGATTCTTATAATAACATTACAAGTGTCTGTGTATAGGTTCTTTGGGGTGGAGGTGGGTGTGTTCAGGCAGAATATGTTTCTGCGTGAGGTTACAGAAGGGGCTGCAATTTAACCTAAAGCTCCACACAATCCTATTAAGCCAAGGCTGATGAGAAATTGCTCAGGGATGGAAGACAGGGGCAGGAAAGGTCATCGTCATGTACGGCTGCATCAGCCGCTTTCTTATAACCAGGAATGTTTATACTGAACCTCTGGATTTTGAGGCTCATCCTTACTCCTGCTCATCACCTGCACTTTGTGGACCACACTTTTCTCACTGGACAGCAGGAGACTGTAGTTGTCCCCCAAGCAGTAAAAATGCATAATTATTTCTAAGGCGCAATAGCTTTAAGGGGACATGGGTTAAAGGAAAACCAAGTAGGCAAAGATGAGCTCAGATCCTTAACATATTTTAATGTAGCACACACTCTTCTTCAAAAGTGCATTTATAATAGCATCAGACATTACAACAGTAGCTGCATGTAGATTTATTTTTACATAATGGAACATTTAAACATTTTTAAGCCCTCCTACCTGCTTTTATAATGTCATATCAGGTGATAAATTAATTGGAAACTCAGCTTCACTGAAAAACAATAACTTCAACCATACAGTCTGTCACATTGGGGACAACAGGGCTTAGATTACATTACTCAGTGCTTTGTAAAGGGGAAAGAGAGCAAGAAAGGGACAGAGAGGTAGAGCAGTTAATTTTATGATGCAATACATAATGCACTGTGTTATCAAGAAGAAATAAAACAGCAAGAGAAGAACCACTGTGTATGGAGGTTATTAGCTTAGACAGTTTGTGTTTGTCTATTATTGTGACTTAGATGAAGGTCAGAACACATTTTTTGAGTAAATAATGCATTAATTCAGGTAAAATGCAAAGGCTTTACAGACATTTTGTTGCAACTATACACTGTGAGCAGGCAGAACCACCGTAGAGCCCTAACACACACACACACACCTGGCTCAGACAGGCGGCTCAGGAGGGTTGCGTGCTCAGCTTTGGACCGCCTTCACAGTCATTTGACTTCCATTCATCTCGCACGTCCCGACAGGGGAGATTCCTCAACAGATCAGCGCTAAGGGCAAGCTGCTGTTTTGTGTGTGTGTGTGTGTGTGTGTGTGTGTGTGTGTGTGTCTCCTTTTTTAAAAGTGTTGCCAATTTTCTCCATTACACCGCTGGTTCCCTTATCTGATTCCACGCTCTGCTAGAAGTTCTTCTCTCGTTTTCTTCTAATGTTGTGGAACCAGGAAACCCGATCAGCAGCTAAAAGCGATCTGCAGGCTTGAAGTTCGTGCCTCCGCAGCATGTGTTTCAGCGTTCCGGGTGCGTGTGGCGTGGCCCGAACAAAATCCACTCGAAATGCGCGCCGACAGCGGGGGGTCACCGCTGCGTGCGCGAATTTTTTTGCAAGACAAAACCGGCATTCCCTGCCCACCGCCGAAGGAAGTGGTGACGTCACACGCAGGGCTTTCCGCGAGGACGCTTGGAACACCTTGGCGTGTGAGTGGCCGCAGCGTCCAAATATTCGCGCCTACGCCCCCTGGGTGCTTCTGGAAGCTTAAGACCCCCGGGCCGCCTCCTTCGCGTGACTGACCCAGGCACACTGGGGATTGTCCCCACGGGTGAGCCCCCCCCACCCATCCCCCAGCCCCCAGCCCCTTCCCCTCGAGGTAGAGCGAGCTCCCCGTTCTCACGCGAGCCGCGGTCCGCACGCACACTTAGCTGTCACGAGGCTGCGGGACACCTAAATACACCTGAACACACACATAAATATTTAAGGATATACATCATGAATACATGGTCGCTACATACATTTCCATATTTAGACGTAGGTTCGAATCCGGCTTAGTGTGCTTGCATGTTGTCCCCTCGTGTAGGTTTCAGGCATATTGGTGTCCAAATTGTCCTGTGTATATGACCTTGTCCTGTCTCACTTCCTGTGTCCACGAAAGAGTCCGGAGCAGCAGGACCCTGCACTGGTCAAGCACTTACTGAAGGTTGATGTTCTTACAGTATCAGCTCGGTACAAATACCACGATTTTACTATGAAAATGAATGACATCTCACTTTCGCACCCTGAATTGAACCTCTTTTCTACTATTTTAATTGTTAAATACTTAAATGCTTTTTCAAGATTCACAATTCAAAGGTTTATTTGTCATGGGTGAACAACACAGCATAGCAGTGTTGTCCCCATGAAAAGTTTCGTTTCCAGGCATCCTCAGTGCAAATATGGACATAAATAAGTGCAGCAAGTGTGTTGGACACAGGAATCCAAGCTGATTTTCGTGGTGCCCGGGGTTTAGCTCCTCCACGGGGTTATTTGAACTTAATTGTCCTTCAAAGAGACACTTTCCCCCAGAAACGGTGGGGGTGGCTGGGGAGGGCAGCGCTGGATGAAGCGCTCTCACGCAAGCTGGCCAATGTTTAACCTGGACTCTTCTGTGTTATCAACGTCCATATAAAACGGCCCACTGCCATAGACCAGGCTTGGGCAGCACCACCACCGCAGTCATTCATGCTCCCTGGCTACAAAAACGATAATATTTTTATTAATGGTGCTGAAGAAACTGGTATTCGCATAACCAAACCCCGCATGAACCCATTAGGTGAACAGGGATATTTTGAGCTCCTTTATTCCACAGGCAGGTGTAAGATCTCTCTTGGAGTAACAGGTGAGGGTGTCTTGTGTCAAAGCTCGACTAAAAGCATTCCCGACAGAAAGCGCACCTTGGCAGGCCAGGAAAACTGAACTTTGATATCAACACTTTCAGTATAAATAAACCGCATTACAAAAAAAAACAATTTAACTGATGTTACACCCCCTTTGCCATTCAGTTTTTCCATTTAGAGTTCCCAATAATCAGTTTTCTATTATATCAGTTATTATAGCCTCATGTTTGACAACATAAAATATATTAATTTCATTGACATTGTATTGTTGTTCCTTTTTTAATCGGTTTGAGCAAAATAAAGCACATGAAACCATTCTGAATGCACAAAACCCTTCATCCCGTTATATTAGCGAATGTTTTTGTTCAATTTAGAAATTCACTGAGGGTTAGAATTTGTTATGAGTCAATTGCTGCATTAGTTTAAAACTCCAGGTCTGTCGTTTTTGTTTAAACATGTTTAATATGGGCGAAACATTCATTTTTATGCCTTATCTCTATTTTTATCCCACATAACATTATTAGATAATAAGACAATTGGTCACTTAAAAAAAAAAATTTACGAGGTACGTGCTTGCATAACCTGATGTTTTTAAATGCTCAGCTCAAATCCTTTTCCATGGCTTTTTATTCAGTCCAAGGTTCCTATTTGTTTTTTATTCATAGTAAAGGTTATTTCAACTTTGACTGATTATTCTTTTAGGGTTGTTGCCTCAATAAAAAAATCAATTTAAGGCGTTCTTCGTGTATGTTTGAAAAAGCTTCAAACGACACTGATACGAATGACATTTCCCAAAAAAGAATAAAATAATATTATAATAATATTAGTCTGTCCCCTGCTCGTGGGCTGTGAGTCACTGGAGTGTCCAGGTTTTTCTTTGAAAGAAAATAAAATGCACCGTTGGGAAAAACATACATTTTTCATTTACATTTTTAATTCACTGCATTCTTGATTTGCTTGATGTGCTCACATCTGAAATATTCCAGGGCCAACAAAGACAGAGGGATCTTAAAAAATGTTACAAACGTGCAGAATTTCCTGACTAAACTATTTCTTTTTGATTATAGAAAAAACTTGAGATTAGGCACTTAATTTATTGTGATGAATTTTATTTTAAAACGTGCCATGTGATTGTTTCCCCCGCCTTGTTTCTGGCCCCTGAATCACTGCTGCGGGTCCGAACAGAGCAGTCCGGGCTGCTGACGTCAGGCTGGGTCCGCCCCTCACCCTCACGAGCGCTTTATAAAGGAGCCACGCGAGATCCAGCCGTCCCTTTATTAAAGCGGGTTTCGTCTCAAACTCCAAAGATCTGAACACAGCCTCAGACTTGAAGCCTTTCTTCTTATGAATTGCTGGACCCTTGAAGGTAATTATCGTCGCGCTTTCAGGTTCTAATGGAGGAGCAGTAATATTGGTTTGTTATTTAAATGATCAGTTTCAAATTTATATCATTGTATTTAACTGTATTTTTTTACTGTCAATAGGTAATTTCTTAAAGTGCTTGAAATACTAATAAATATTGAACAATATTTTGAAGATAGGCGCAGTTAAAGTCCTGCATTCACCTGAGCATTATTTTTTTACATTTCAAGGTATATTTTAAACTATTTATTCAAACAATAATCATTGCAAGCATGTGGCCCACATATTTTTAATAAGACCCTGTAATATTTTGCAAAATTCTGCGTAAAATGAGCAATTTTGGAAAAGTAAGATATGAAATCTTCACATGCACTCTTTGTATGGATTATGTCACCATAACAAAAAAATCGGTCTAAATTTTGTAAACTTTGGCCTTTGCGGGTCATCTACTTACATCTTATACTATGAGTCTGGATCTGCAAGGCAAAGTTGCATCTGGCAATTTTGCAAATATGTAGTGTGTGCCTTTTGTCAAAGCTGTGTTTCTTCTTTCTTTTCCAGGACAGATTCTCAAGGTTTCTTACTGCAGGCCAAAATAAATCTTAAAATGACCCTGATGGTTCTACCAGTTGTAGGGCCTCTCTCAGCCTCTGAGAGCCTGGTGGCTATGGTAACAATGTGTGTAGTGTACCTGATGTTTCGAAACCTACGCACAAAAGTTCCGGAGGGGCTGAAAAAGCTGCCAGGACCAAAGTCACTCCCTATCATAGGCAATGTGCTGGATGTGGGGCATAACCCCCACCTAAGCTTGACTGCTATGGGAAAGCAGTATGGTCCTGTCTTCCAGATCCACATTGGCTCACGTCCAGTGGTCGTTCTCAGTGGAAATGACACTGTACGTCAAGCCCTCATTAACCAAGGGGAAGATTTTGCTGGTCGCCCAGATCTGTACAGTTTCAGCATCCTGGGTGATGGCAAGAGTCTGGCATTCAGCTCTGAACAGGCTGGTGTGTGGCGTGTCCGACGCAAGTTGGCAGTGAGCGCTCTCCGGTCCTTCTCCGTTGTTAAGAGCAGCAACAGCAGCTATACCTGTATGCTGGAGGAACACATTTGCAAGGAGGGCGAGTGCCTGATCCAGGAGCTCAGCACTGCCATGGAAACCAAGGGCAGCTTTGATCCCTTCCGCCAAATTGTGGTTTCAGTTGCCAATGTCATCTGTGGCATTTGCTTTGGTCGCCGATATGACCACAATGACCAGGAGCTGCTGAACATAGTAAACTTATCTGATGAGGTTGGACGTGTTCTGGTCGGTGGGAATCCAGCAGACTTTATTCCCTTGCTTCGTCTTTTGCCAAATCAGACCATGAAAGCTTTCCTGGAGGTCAATGATCGCTTCGTCACCTTTGTGCAGAAGATTGTCACAGAGCATTACAACACATACGACAAGGTTAGTGTGCAGATCTGTTATGTACCGGGTGTCCGTCACCTCAGCAGACCAAAAAATGTTGTCAAAATCCTGAATGTCCTCTATGTGGTGTTAAATGCTTTTCAATTGGTCGCTTTTCAGAATAACATCCGCGACATCACCGACTCCCTCATTGACCACTGCAAAGACAGGAAGCTGGATGAGAACTCAAATGTCCAGGTGTCTGATGAGAAGATTGTGAACATCGTAAATGATCTCTTTGGTGCAGGTGTGTAATGACCCCAAAATGCTAGCTTGGTGTTTTACATGCCAATACTCCTGGTCCTTTACCGTCCTAACTAGATCAGTACAAATTTCTTGGCTATGTTTTTCTTTAGGTTTTGATACCATAAGCACCGCACTGTCATGGGCTGTTGTTTATTTGGTTGCCTATCCTGAAATCCAAGAAAAACTTCATCAACAGCTGAGTAAGTTTAATTTCCTTTTTTTGTGTAAACTGCTTATCTGCATGTCTGTACTGTAGTAGACTTCAGGCAAACTGGTAATAATGGTGGTTTTGTCACATTCTCCCAAATTTCAAATCTTATCACAAACTAAAGTATACAGCAACACATCAGTTTGTTGCTATGGCACCCACTCCATTGAGTAAAATCCTCATTGTGCTCCCAGGAGAAAACATGGGGATGGATCACACCCCTGGCCTCGCTGACAGAGCTAAACTCCCACTTTTGGAAGCTTTCATCCTCGAGCTGTTCCGCCACTCTTCCTTCATACCCTTCACCATCCCACACTGGTAAGCTGCACACACTGAAACATCTGAAGCCACATTTCTGTTTTGTATCAGCATTGTGAAATTTTTTATTCTTGTTAATTTTACCAGATCTGACCTTCCAAGCATTAGCAGCACATGGTGTATCAGGTCCATTGCTGACGATCGTGCTCAGAATCGTCATGATAAAACTTGGTCAATAACAGTTGCAAGTTTAGACATCTAAGGCATTTACTTCATCCGATATCATGTAGAGTGGGAGGATTTTAATAATTTCATGGTCACTTTAGGGTTGCACAACATTCATTATTAAAATTTAGAAAAACGTGATTGTTGAGGGTTCCCAAATGACCGAGGCAGTTGGTAAAATACAGAAGCAGGCGCGAATGGTATGTGGGTATAATTGTCTTCTTTGTTCTCTTTCTAGCACCACTAAAGACACAACACTCAATGGGTTCTTCATCCCCAAAGACACCTGCATCTTCATCAACCAATGGCAGGTCAACCATGACCCGTAAGTTTCATACTATTTGAGTCTTACCTACATATGTAAATGTAACATTCTTGATAGTTTAGCAGAAATGTTATATTTTATTTATACAACTGAATATATGGCTTAATTTGGGCCAGTACTGGCATTTATGACCTCTGTTGGAGTTTGGAGACTTCTCACTCAGTGCACTTTTAGAGATGATCTGAAGCACTTTGTATCTAATAGTTATTTGAAGTGCACCAGCTGACTATAAGCCAGGAGTTAACTATGAGGCTATTGTTAGTTTACACATTTCTCAAATTTCACTTCAGTATTTCAAACTTGCACTCTTGGGGGTTGTATGTTATATTTCACAACTACTGCACCACCTACTAAGTCAGCATTAAATATGACATAAAATAGCGCAATACATTTATGCTAAGGACTTAACTAGGATCGAGAGTTGGTTTGATGCCTGAAAAATTCAGAAGACAAATTTGACACAAAGTGGTCAGGGGATCTTAAAGTGTGCGTGCAAAAGCCGTGGTACTGCACTAAGTGACTGTACTTTGACAATCACATGTCTGTATCTCATTTCCTTATGGAAAAATAAATTTATTTTCTGACTTGCACATCATTTTGGATAAAAGCATCCGCTAAATGAATAAATATAATATAAAAGTCAGAAATCTGGACAGCTCCGTAGACTGTTAGGCAGCCACTGGATTTTTCCAGAGCAAAGAAGTTCTGCGGACAGTTTGTCCTGGCATGATGGGTCACAGCTCCTGCCTCTGGTGAGCCAGGATGCTTCGTGTACGTGTCTGCTCATTCCATATCCCCTGGGAGAAATATAGACATCACATCGTAAATAAAAATGCCCAGAGTTGAGCTACACCAGGGTGTTGGTACTCACCAGTAACTTGCATAAAAATTCACTAATACAATAGTAAGAAAAGCATATTGTAGTTGTTAGAAATTTTAAAAAATTGAGTCAGTTGTACATTATTCAGGTTAAAGCACAGACAACCAAACATCAGCTCGGAGCTGGAGCGATTAAATGGAAGTGGAGGTTGATAGAGAGGCAGAAATCATCTGTGTATATCTTGTTCTCCATTGCTTGGCTTCACATACAAGTTTGGAAAAACTTAAGGCAATGCTTACCGTTTGAGATCAGTCTGTCAGCACACTGGGTGGAGCTCTGGCATGTGATTTGAATTTGTATGCCAGCTTTCTTTTCTGCAAAAAAGTACGAAATACTGCTCAAATCAACCGGCTTAACAAAAAAGTTTGTTACTCAAAAGCATGAGACTTGCAGTGCTTGCAGCACTTTTGGCGATAAGGAACGGTGCGTGTGTTTATAAGCTGAATCAGCAATCTGAACTGAAAAAGAGTTTATATGGAGAAGATGTTTTGATTTTCTGTCATTTCATTATAAACTTAATTTTAATCTAGCTCAAAGTTAAGAAAAATATTAAAATGTCAAGTGTTATGAATTGTTATAGCATTTGTTGTATTTGATGGTCAGCAACCTTATTGAATAAGTTGTCAAGAAAACATTTTTTTAGCTTTCTGTTATGTTGAATTAAGTCAATTTCAGCATAAATTAGTTTTAAATTAGTTTTACTTTAAATATAGTTTGACTTTAATAAAACTCAATAAAAGTTTTATTACAGTCTACTGGTATCCCCATCCAGAGTGTAATCTTCCTCACACTCAGTGCTTCATGGGATATGCAGACTGCCTAAACCTGCCATAGATAAACAGTTATTCATAACAGACCGATCAATGTACAGTATATTTTGCATTGTGTTTTCATTTAGGTTTCTTTTATAGCATTACAGTTTTATCTTAAGATTTCATAGAACCTAACTTGTAAATAAATTAAAGGATGTCTGTATTAATTACTCTTTTTTGAATGTGATTTAGTGGAAAAAGTGACCTTGGAGTTACAAACAAATCGGAGTTGCAGACTTCCAGTCTCAGCTGTATCCTTATGATGAGTAGCCATTGTGTACCGATTTCTCCTTTGTTCTGCAGGACACTTTGGAAGGATCCATCCGCTTTTAGACCTGAGCGCTTCCTTAGTCCTGATGGCACAGAGGTACACAAATTTATGTCAGAGAAGGTTATGGTGTTTGGTCTGGGCAAACGGCGCTGCATTGGCGAGAACATTGCCCGTGCAGAGGTTTTCCTCTTCTTGGCCATTCTGCTACAGAAGCTTCAATTCTACAAGCTGCCTGGGCAAACACTGGACATGACACCACAGTATGGACTTGCTATGAAGCACAAGCGATGCCAGCTGGCTGCCAGACCACGAACATAGGATGCAGTCTGAGGCCCGGGACCCTTACGAGTGGAATTTAATATCTCTTCTCACTCATGCTTTATGTACATTAGCCTCATCAAATGTAATCATCCCACAGACTCACTGCACCATTATCACACTCACTAAACAGAAGAATGTTAACAATGTAAAGTTTCTGGAGAATGGAGACATAGCACATCTTTGTGAAAGTCATGTGCAAATTTTCATGAACAGATCTGTTAATTTGTCAGCATGATCAGCAGCTAAAGAGAAGCCTCTATGTATACCAAACTACCCAGTATCTGTATATATTTTGTTATACTCTTGCTTAAAACATGTACTAATACAACAGATTTTTTTTCCCAAGTTATCCATGTACATATCTGAAATGCATCATTTATTCCTTGTTTAATGTCTTGCAAAATGTATGTGTTTATTTACTTATTTTTTTCATTTAAAGCTATCAGGTCAGGTGACCTTCATTTACAGTTAACTGTGAATACACCTGAATGACTTAAAGCTATAAATATTAAGTTCTTTGGGTAATTCCTCTTTACAAGTAAAAATAAGTGAATTAAAACTCTGAAAATGGTTAGCTATACAGCATATTGTTTTTAATCCAAAATGTGATGTGTAGATACATTTTTGGAAATGTACATAGTTTGCTACATTTTCTGTGACTTCAAAATACTTTTTTGTAGACAGTAATTAAAATATATTACCTGCAACCATATTTACCAGACTATAATTTTATTTGAAACTGTAGAATTTCCAATTCCTTTTCATTTTAACCTTTTAGTTAATCTTAAAGTGGGGTACACATGGTTATGATACTTTTAAAAGAAGAAGTTATGAATGCATTAGAAGGTGGAAGTATAAATTATGTAGTGATAAATTGAAGTTTTCGAATAGATGGTACTAAAGGGTTGGCACTATTTAATGTACTTCATTTGCATTGCTATTGCATGTTTAAAAGCAATCCAGACTTCTATGATTCTGAACAGCTTGTCTGTGATTAAGGAAAGTACTTGATTCATTTTTAAATCTGGGTTAATGTAGGTTCCTGTAAATGAGCACATTTAATTTCAGGAGGTATGGTATGGCAGACCAGAAGAAGAAAGAGAACTTCACAATGGAATTCTAGGTTCAACTTTCTACCTTTTATATGCTTATAAGCACGTTAGCTTAAAACATGAAGCATCACATTAATATACAGCAATGAATGAATTAAAATAATTATTTCAACAATGGCTTAGAATCATGCCATATAAATAACAAGACAACATTGTGTTAAAAATATCTTAATTTAGTGCTTTTAAAGCATTTATAGGGCATGTAAAAAACTTTTTGAAAAATCATATGAAGCATCTTCACCATCAGTTTAAATAAGAAAATCAACATTCACACGAAATATTTTGGTGCTGAATATCAGTTTATTATAACGAAAACTTGGAATACTTGATTTAATATTATTTATCTTGATTTAATATTTTCAGCGACTTTGAGGAAACAATCTCAATAGCAAAGGCTAGATACACGTTTTAAAAATATATGGATTAAATATTCAGATTAAAACAAACTACTTCCAAGAATTCCAAGAAATTACTAATGAACTTCGAAACAAATCCCGCCACAAACGTTAAAAGCGGCGCGGGGTAGTAAGTGACGCAATAGTTTGCGAGAGGAAGTGAGGTCAGAGCTCTGCTTAACCTTTAGGAAGTGACGCAACGGGTCGATATTTACTTCAACTGTTTCGAAAAATCGGAAACGCTAGGTTCGGGAAAGGAAGAAATTGTGCGTTGTTGGGGGAAAACAGAAAAAATTGTTTGTATTTAAAATTCTAACACTGAAGGACACTCGGAAGTGAGTCGGTAATTTTTTTTTTGTAGTTTCTGATGGGTTTAGCTGCGTTGTTGTTGTTAGCGCGGATAGCTAACATTTTCGTTTCCTGCCGTTAGGTGACAAACGGTTCACGATGTGGGGCTTTCAGAACAAAATTAACGGGCCAAATTATATGTGTTTAGTCAGGAGGACTACACTCATGTATTTACATTTCTTGATGTACATTTGAGCAACTTCTGGTAACTGCCATGAGTTATTTACAAGTTTGTTCTGGCGCGTATCACGCTTTAATTTATTTCGAAGCGAGTTGTTAAGTTTTAAATAAACACAACTTTACGCTATAACAACATATTTAGACTAACATCAGTCGAGTTATATGTTGGTGTTCTGATACATATCTGACAAAATGTTTGACTTAAGTCGATAATAGTTTGTTATAATGTGTGCATAATATCTTTTTCTGCTTTCTGCAGAGGCCATGGCTTCAGACTGGTTGGGAAGTTTGGTGTCGATCAACTGTGGAGCCACACTCGGTGTGTACCAGGGAGAGGTGTCTTCTGTGGATCAGGCTAGTCAGACCATCTCACTCAAACAGCCTTTCCACAATGGCATCAAGTGTCCCATCCCTGAGGTTACTTTCAGGTAAAGCCTTTGCTTTCTGAACTGTGTTTCCAGGCCCATGCTTTTTTTTTTTTTTTGGATAAGCCTGCAGTGGGAGAAGTATATAAATATTTCTGTATGTAGTACAGAGGTATTACTGTAATATTTGTATGAAAATTTGTGCAGTGCCATGGACATTAAAGATTTAAAGATCCTGGATATCCGAAATGACACCCACCGAAGCAGCCACAGCCAGACCACTGTAGCAGACTCAGTAGCCGTGTCCTCGGGGAACCAAGTGCGAAGTGGTCGGAGTGGAGGCAATGGGGTCCTTACTAGCAGTGCCCCAGTACCTGTGCCACGTAAAGGTAAGCTGTGATCACTGGAAGCTAAAGTGTAACCTGGTCCTGGGGTTGGTCAAAAACCTTCGTAGCAATCTGGGCACATCTTTTACTGCTGTATTAGTCACCTAGGCTTCTTCACACACCAAGTAAGATGACAGTGGGTGAATACTGTTCGTGCTGGTCCTCTGAGCTTTCAGCTCAGTTCTAGGAGAAAAATATGAATGTTTTGTTGAAAGCCTTAATCTGGATGTTAAGATGTGATTGACATCTGACGTCATTGCATTTTGCTTAGAAATGCTTATGCTTGGCATACATGACAAAGTTCTGAGTCCAATTGTACAAATGCATAAACACAGTGTAAGAAATCATTGATTTCCTTTTTCTTGTAACAAGCCTTATATTACTACATTAAATGAAATGCCTAGTATCTTAAGCACTTCTCCAGTTCTTTTCCATTCCTTTGAAAGCTTGTGTTGTCTGTGTGAGTTATTTCTCTAGATTCATTTCTCGTTAATAATTATGTCCCACTGTTCTGAAACCATAGTCTCTGATGCTTCTGATAATAGTTTTGCATTAATCCTTGCTATCCATTAGTAAAAGTCTTGTTCTTTCTTTGTAATTTTCCATGTGCTGTCTTTATTCATGATAGGTTTCATTAATCTTTCCTGCACTTTGTCAGTGTTTTAATAAGAGGTTTTAACAAAAGGAAGAGATAGGATTTTGGCAGCACTTTGTGCAAGACTGCTTGTACCTCTGTCTTACAGGCCTGGTCCAGAGTAACTAGGGATACATCAAAGGAAAGAGGAATTCTGTTCTGATGCTGATATCTGATTATTTCTGTGTACATATTGACCACTGTCACTGCACAAATTTATAAAGTACAGAGGAAAAGAATGGGACTAGATCTGACAGATCAGATCTTGTTGCAGGGAAATCTGTTTTGCTTTTTATTCAACACATTAAATGTAATTAAGTTTGTGGTATTAACATTTCATAGTTTTGTCTCCACGCAACATATTGGTTGAGCAAGTGTTACAAACAGCATATTTCACACTTGGTTACTTGCAAAAACTTCTACATTGGGAATGTTTTTGTGCTGTAGCCCCGCAACACCTCATCTGGGACACAATTTAATCATCAAATATATTTTTTGGTTTATGGGTCAAATATAAGCATTGGTTCAATGCGGATTAAAATAGTTTAAATATCTGCCAGTAACTTCAGCTTTAAACACAAGACAGTGCAGCACAGCACTGTAAAATGTATGTGCAGAAGCAAATACCTACAGCAAAGTTCTGCCAAAACTCTTTGAGATTTTACTTGGATGCAAATGCATGTTTACTTGCGTTAGGATTTTCAGCTGTAAGAAGGATTGTTATTTTAGGGAGAAACATCTGCCCTGAAGTGGAAATCAACATATATTTCCAGACTATTAATTAATGCCATTTCACCTAATCAAAAGTCCCTTCCCCTCTCCATCACCCCCAATCTCAGGGTCATCGAATTGCCGGACAACAAACCAGTGCACACCCAAAAAGAATGGACTGAAGAATGCACACGGCGGCGGATTGTTCAAGAATAAGGATAATGAGTGCTTCGGGGATGGCATGGATGAAAGCCTGGATGCAGACTTTGACTTTGAGGGAAACCTGGCACTGTTCGACAAGGCCGCTGTCTTCTCCCAGATCGATACATCAGAGCGTCGTAGCAACGGGGCACGGTCCCGTGGCACACCTGGTGAACGGACCCCATCCCGCTACCGACATGATGAGAACATCCTGGAGTGCAAGCCCATCGTCTACCGGCAGATCATTGTCCCACACCCTGGGGGGACTGAGTACTGCACAGGTAACCTTTATGATGCTTTTAGCATACTTGAAGCACAATACATTCGTTGTGAAGTCATCTTTAATACACCCACAAAATATAGTTTGTCTGTGAAAATGGCAGGGAGGATGTAATTGCTTACTTTGTCCACATGCTTGTATTCATAACAAGTGGTGTTTTGTACTATTGTATTGGCATCTGTTCCAGCACAGAATACCTGTTGACAGAATTAAAGTTACAGAACTTTAAGCATTTAGTTTGTGGTTTAGTGCTTTTTAGCTTCACCTGACCCAAATGAAATGATTGTGTATGAACCTGCTATGTTTTTTCTGCAAAACTCTACTACATTTGTCAGCCTGTACCCACAACCAGTCCATGTGGCCTGGCCAAGCTCCAGCATCAGATTACAACTCTTCCATGTATATTAAACCGAGCAGATGCATATCTAGTTTGTGAAAGCTCTGCACACACAGGAGCCAGATAAGAGCCCAAACTCTGTCCTAATCAAACACACACTCAGTCAAGCTTGTGGTTTTTTTTTTTTTTTTTTTTTGCTAATCGTATATACAAACAAAAGTTCATGTGTAACCATGTAAAAAACTAACCATGGTGATTATATTTTGCTGGTGAGGAAGTTTTTGTTTTAACCACTGTTTACACACTTAGTAATGCGCTGCAACAGAAATAGTACCTGGACACAGGCTGAGGAAACCTCTAATGTGCCAAACATATTAGATAAGGCTGCTGTCTAGACCCCTACCTATCAGGAATCAAGAATTTTTTTTAAATTTTTTAAATTTTTTTATTGGTGTACTGCTGTACACACTAGCATACTGTTTTATAGGTGTACAAGGCAGAACTAAATGGAAATACTCTTACTGTAATAGATAAAAAGTAAATATAAAAAGATAAATATAAATGTAAAAGAGAAATAAAAAAAGATAAAAAGGTAATATAGAATGAAAACCAGTATGAACATAATAAAATAAAAACGGGGATACAGGCAGTATTGGTCTGTGCTTGTGGTCTGTGCTGGTGATTGAACCCTAACTATCAAGAATTTAGCAGCCTGACAGGTTGTGGTAGAAAGCTGTTCCTGAGCCTGGTGGTGGTAACCTGAGGGCTGTGATAACATCTTCTGGACAGCAGTAGTGAATACAAATGGTGGAGAGGGTGGGAGGGGTCTACAGTGGTGCAACAAGCCTTTCTGACACAGCTAATTGTAGGTGGAATATCATGCTTGCTGGCCAGGGTGCTCTCGGCGCACATTACTGTGTTGCTCTTGTGTGCTGTAGAGCCAGGTATGGTAGGAGTGAACTGTAAGAGGTTAGCCCAAAGTACACCCCCATTCTTTATCAGTAGCAGGTTGCATGACAAGGAACAGTTTAGTTTTGTCAGCTTATCTCTTAGCACTATAGTATTTGTGCTGCCAAAGATCAATAAAAAGGTGAGCCTGTTCAGGTGTGATGCCACGTAGCCTACTTGTGTTTGTGTAGGCACTGGGTATGTGCAACTGGCCAGTCCATGCGTAAAGAGTTTAGCATACTCATAAACTCTGGTTCAAAGCAAGTATATATGGATATGATGTACTTTTCTACCCTCCAAAACTATTGGCCATTAAGACATAGGGATGTAGGTGCTTTATTCCAGTGTCACATGAAGCTGAAGTGCCTTTAATTAAAAACTGCCATCAGGGTTGGATGTAAAGTAAGGAGATAAGTTCCACTTATCTTTGTGGTGTTACTGATTTCTAGTCCACTTGGTTTCTTTGTCCTTATCTGAAAAGAATTGAACTTGTGATATATAGTTTATGTCCCATAGAGGAAAATATCTTGTACCTGTGAGCAATGTGTCAATCAAACTTTGTATATAACAGGACAACGTTGTTAAATTGTAACATGAACTCTCTCTCTCTATCTCTCTCACACACACGCATGCATGGCATTCAGATTCTGGGCTGGTGGTGCCCAGTGTAACCTATGATCTACACAAACGCCTCCTCTCAGCAGCAGAGCGGAGTGGTCTCTCACTGGAGCGGCGGTTGGAGATGACAGGGGTGTGTGCTAGTCAGATGGCACTGACACTGCTTGGTGGACCCAATAGGTGAAGTGCTACTGTTACTCTTGTCATAGTCACGAACTTTCATACTCAGATGTCTACTATATGCATTGAACATTGTACAGGGTCTGGAGTAATTACAGTTCAGCCACTTCCTGTATTATAAGAGCGTAAGATGCTGTTTATGCAGCACAGTGGTGCATCAGTAACACCGAGGCTTTGTAGCACCTGAGCTGCATGTTTGGGGGCAAGAGTGAATATAGCCTTGAGTGTAAAGATCTTGCGGGCACATGTATATTGGAAAACTTATTTAAACTCTGTCCATTTAAGATAAAAAGAATCATGTGACTGTGCCTCAAACCTTTGCAGACTGACTCCAAAGAATGTGCACCAGCGGCCTACTGTGGCGGTACTATGTGGCCCACATGTGCAGGGAGCACAAGGCATCAGTTGTGGCCGCCACCTGGCCAACCATGAGGTTGAGGTGGTCCTCTTCCTGCCCAACTTTGTCAAGATGCTTGAGTCCATAACTGCAGAGCTCACACTATTCAACAAGACTGGGGGCAAGCAGGTGTCCAGCGTAAAAGGTAGCAATAGCTACATGCTTAGCGTTCAATGTTCTTTGTTAAAAAGACCAAATCAAAAAACAGAAAAGGCCAAGCGTTTATTTTTGATCCAAATAATGACTTTAATATATCATTTTGAGTCCTAAAATCCCACGAAGTATGATCGTTTACTGTAGCCTACTGTATTTATTTGTTTGTTTGTCCTGTGTTTCCCTCTAGTGGAAATGAAGCTGTATCTTACACCACATAACTGACTCTCACATGGTATTTTCTTTACAGACCTACCAGAGAGCCCTGTGGATCTGGTGATCAATTCCCTAGACTGTCATGAGAATGCCTTCCTACGAGATCAGCCATGGTACAGGGCAGCAGCAGACTGGGCCAACCAGAACCGGGCCCCAGTGCTCAGTATTGACCCACCTGTCAGCGGACAGGATCAAGCAGTGGAGGCTAAGTGGTCACTATGTTTGGGGCTGCCTCTGTCACTGGCTGAGGGGGCGGGGCGTGTGTACCTGTGTGACATTGGTCTGCCTCGGCACGTATTCCAGGAAGTGGGTATTGACTATCACTCCCCTTTTGGGTGCAAATTTGTCATCCCCCTGCACTCCGCGTAGCACAGTCCTCTGCTTCACTTTGGGTTGTGTAATTTCTTACCTCTCCTGCCATCTCCCTGTTGCCATCAAAGGTACAAAAAGATAGCTGAAGGCTGTGGATGAAAATTAGCTTTTTTTTCCTCTCACAGAACCCATTGTTTAGTTGGTTTATAGCAGTTCAGTTGAACTACCTTAAGGTCTTATGGTCCTGTGAGAGTTCACAAAGGATTTATTGTGGCTGGGGAGGGAAATTGGGTATTTTTTGGTGGAAACTGATCTAAGGAGCCTGTTACATCACTCTCAAAACTTCTAGAAACAGCCAGTGTCCTACATCCATGCTTTGCACTTAGGATAATTCCTGTGCATCAGTAGTTGTTAATGGTACATTTGGCTGCCTGACTGAGGCATCCACATGAACTCTTTGTGACCTTTTTCTGGGGGATGGAGCTTTTAGCTCCACTACTGTTGGCAATGCAGTTCTTGACTTCTGTTGAAGTCTTTGTTTGCGTTTTTCTGCTGGAAAATGAGCTGGACCCAGTGGCCCACCATGTGAACGAGGCAGCGAAGATGTTCTGGGTAAGAAAGGACTGACCCTTTGGACGATTTGAAATGAGCTTGTACTAGCCAGTGAGCTCAGTTCACCTTTTGTTTTTACACAATCTTAAGGGGAAAAAAATTGTTTACTGGGGATGAGGGTGCTCTGCATTTTCTTTGTATTCTCCTAATTTCAGGTCACTTTTTTCTTTTTTTTTTTTTTTTCTTTTTTGATAGAAACCAGTTCAATCTGCTCACTTATTACGTTTACACTCACCTTAAGGAGCATCTGTTTTCCTTGTATTTGGGAAAAGAAAGGATAAAGCAGTGTTTTATTTGATAAGTACAAATGTTTGCTTATTTATCGGTTTTGTTCACATTGTTAGTGAGTTTTACTTAACAATGTACTCTGGTTGAAGCTAAGGCCAGAAGCAGAGCAGAATCACTCTGACTTGTGCCAATCCCATTGACTGCCTTTTTCAACTACTGAAGTTGTGAAGAAAGTTCTTGTTTCTGTCTCTGTGAATGTCGTAAATCAGAATTAGGTATCATTTGACCACTGTTGTGCTGGAATTATTGGGAGTGTGTTTAAGCAGCAGGTTTGTAACAGATCCGGCAATGGGGGTCCAACATTGGGTTCCACTCTTTTCCATGTTGCGCTGAGAATGTAGGGTTTTCATCCTTTTTGTAAAGTTAGTGGGCAAATACAGTATTTTTTTCCCTTGAAGTGGATTTTTGACTTAAAGAATAGGAAACATGCAAATTACAAGTGCAGAATGGTTGTGTGCAATTTACAAGAGTTGCTTGGCAATACTAGACAGAAACCCATTTTTTGGGTTTGATTTCTTGTTTTGCTGGTGGATGATAGAAAGAAAGAATTGTTACGTGCAAGTGCTGAAAAGTTCAAGAAGCCATGTCATCAAAAAAGATAATCTGTCAATTCTCTTACTGTTCTTGGCACAGTCATAGCTGCATGATTTTTATGTTTTCTGACACAGGTGAATGTGAAGATTTTTTTTTTTCTCATTTGTAGTTGGTTTCTTTTTGTCTCTTTGGAGACGATATATATATATATATATATATATATATAATTATTATTATTATTATTATTATTATAATATTCTATCCATTATAGTAAAGCACAGGGTTCTGATGTTTTCTCAGGGAGGTCCACTTTGTGGATCTGATTCCTCTTGCTCTGCCTCATTTCAAGCAAAGGAGCAATCCGAGAGTTTCAGTTAAATCAGAACAATTTTTTCTTTAATTAAGGTGTATTATTTGATTTGTTTACTTTCCTTTTACTGCTATTTATGGATGCCTCTACCATTTCTGTTTGTCTGTGTAAATGTTTTCTATTTTTTGGAGGGAAAGGTAGACCATTGGAATGTATAGATGTGTGCCCCAGTCCACTGTGAACTGCGTCATTCCCAGTTCTTTGTTTGAGTAAAGTCAGTGGTCCATAGTGGTCCTGAATGAACTCTTATAAGTAGTTCTTGTGTCTTCTTCCCTGGCTGGGCATCAGTCTCTGGAAGTGATTAAATGGAAAGGCACCTTGTCTGGTTTTCACTAGAGGTGGACCAAAGGGTCTGTAGCTTTTGTCTAGCTGATCTTGAAGCAAAGTCCACCGTGGCCTGGAGGTATCTTGCATGGAAACAAGTTTCTCTCCAGTGTTCTCACACTGACAGCCCATGCAACATATGGAGTCTTCATGGCTGCCATGATTCCTGAGTCACAAAGTAGTTTGATCTTTTGTTTTTTTCCTCTTTAAAAACAAATGAATAAATGTGACGCTGAACTATTCTACCAGTTGTATTTTCTGCTACATTATTCCTAGGACATTTCAGAAAGTATGGGTTTGCCTGCCTGTGTTCCAAGAAGACCAACTCTCTTCTTCATCTTTCGGCTGCTCCCGTTGGGGGTCGCCACAGCGGATCAATTGTTTCCACTTCTTCCTGTCCTCTGCATCTTTCTCCGTCACACCCACCACCTGCATGTCCTCCTTCACCACATCCATAAATCTCCTCTTAGGCCTTCCTCTCTTCCTCTTGCCTGGCAGGTCCATCCCTAGCATCCTTCTCCCGATATATCCAGAATCTCTCCTCTGCACATGTCCAAACCAACACAGTCTTGCCTGTCTGACTTTGTCTCTAAACCATCTAACCTGTGCTGACCCTCTAATATACTCATTCCTAATCCTGTCCATCCTCATCACACCCAATGCAAATCTTAACATCTTTAACTCTGCCACCTCCAGCTCTGCCTCCTGTCTTTTGCTCAGTGCCACCGTCTCCAACCCATATAGCATAGATGGTCTCACTACCATCTTGTAGACCTTCCCTTTCACTCTTGCTGGTACTCTTCTGTCACAAATCACTCCTGACACTCTTCTCCACCCACTCCACCCTGCCTGCACTCTCTTCTTCACCTCTCTTCCACACTCCCCATTACTCTGGACTGTTGATCCTAAGTATTTAAATTCACCCACCTTCGCCAACTCTATTCCCTGCATCCTCACCATTCCTCTGTCCTCCCTCTCATTTATGCACATGTATTCTGTCTTAGTCCTACTGACCTTCATTCCTCTTCTCTCTAGAGCATATCGCCACCTCTCCAGGGTCTCTTCAACCTGCTCCCTACTCCCACTACAGATCACAATGTCATCTGCAAACATCATAGTTCACGGTGACTCCTGTCTGATCTCATCTGTCAACCTGTCCATTACCATTGCAAACAAGAAAGGACTCAAAGCTGATCCTTGATGTAATCCTACCCCCACCCTGAAAGCATCCGTCACTCCTACTGCAGACCTCACCACTGTCACACTGTCTTTGTACATATCCTGTACCACTCTTACATACTTCTCTGGCACACCCAACTTCCTCATACAATACCACAGCTCCTCTCTAGGTACCCTGTCATATGCTTTCTCTAAGTCCACGAAGACACAATGCAACTCCTTCTTACCTTCTCAGTACTTCTCCATCAACACCCTCAGAGCAAACAACGCATCTGTAGTACTCCTTCTTGGCATGAAGCCATACTGCTGCTCACTAATTGTCACCTCCCTTCTTAACCTAGCTTCCACTACTCTTTCCCATAACTTCATGCTGTGGCTGATCAGTTTTATCCCTCTGTAGTTACTACAGCTCTGCATATCACCCTTATTCTTAAAAATTGGTACCAGTACACTTCTTCTCCACTCCTCAGGCATTGTCTCACTTTCTAAGATGACATTAAACAATCTGGTTAAAAACTCCACTGCCATCTCTCCTAAACACTTCCTTGCTTCCACAGGTATGTCATCTGGGCCAACAGCCTTTCCATTCTTCATCCTCTTCATAGCTGTCCTAACTTCCTCCTTGTTAATCCATTGCACTCCCTTATTGATAATCCCTACATCATCCAACCTTCTCTCTCTCTCTCTCATTCTCTTCATTCATCACCCCCTCAAAGTACTCTTTCCATCTGCACAACACACTCTCCTCGCTTGTGAGTACATTTCCATTGCTATCCTTTATCACCCTAACCTGCTGCACATCTTTCCCAGCCCAGTCCCTCTGCCTAGCCAATCGGTACAGGTCCTTTTCTCCCTTCTTAGTGTCCAACCTTTCGTACAATTCACCATACGCCTTTTCTTTAGCCTTTGCCACCTCTCTCTTCGCCCTACGCTTCATCTCCTTGTACTCTTGTCTACATTCTTCATCTCTCTGTCTATCCCACTTCTTTGCCAGCCTCTTCCTCTGTATACTCTCCTGTACTTCCTCATTCCACCACCAGGTTTCCTTGTCCTCCTTCCACTGTCCAGACACAAAGCACCTTTCTGACCGTCTCCCTCATCACTTCTGCTGTAGATGCTCAGCTCATTGGTAACTTTTCACTGCCACCCAATGCCTCTCTTAATTCCTTCCTGAACTCCACCTTATAGTTTTCCTTTTTCAACTTCCACCATTTGATTCTTGGTCATCACTCTCCTTCTCTTTTTGATCTCCAATGTCATCCTACAAACTACCATCCTATGCTGCCTAACTATGCTTTCCCCCTGCCACCACTTTGCAGTCTACAGTCTCCTTCAGTCTGGCCCTCCTGCATAAGATATAATCCACCTGTGTGCATCTTCCTCCACTCTTGTATGTCACCCTGTGTTTCTCCCTCTTCTTAAAATATGTGTTTACCACAGCCATGTCCATCCTTTTTGCAAAATCCACAACCATCTGACTTTCCGTGTTCCTCTCCTTGACATCATACCTACCTATCACCTCTTCATCTCCTCTGTTCCCTTCACCAACATGCCCATTGAAATCCGCTCCAATCACCACTCTCTCTCCCTCGGGTACACTCTTCACCACTTCATTCATATCACTCCAGAATTCTTCTTTCTCATCCATCTCACACCCAACTTGCGGGGCATATGCACTAACAACATTCATCATCACACAATTTCCAGTTTCATAACCATCATTCTTGTCAGGCACTCTCTTCACCTCCAAAACACTCAACATACTGTTCCTTCAGGTTAACCCCTACCCTGTTTCTCCTCCCATCCACACCATGGTAAAACAGTATAAACCCCCTCCAATGCACCTAGCCTTACTCCCCTTCCATTTGGTCTCTTGCACACACAATATATCAACCTTCCTTCTCTCCATCATATCAGCAAGCTCTCTCCCTTTACCAGTCATACTACCAACAATTCAAAGTTTCTACCCTCACGTCCACTCTCTTAACCTTCCCCCTCTCCTCCTTCCCTACCTTCCTCCTCTTTTCCTTTGGCCTCTTCTCTTTCCTCGGCCAACAGTACCCCAATTTCCGCCAGCACCCTGCCGGCTAGCAGTACTGGTGGCGGTCGTTGTTAACCCAGGGCTTGACTGATCTGGTATGGAAATTTGTATTTTTGTCCGCATATTAGGTTTGGCAAATTTTTTACGCCGGATGCCCTTCCTTACGCAACCCTCTCCATTTATCCAGGCTTGGGACCGGCACAAAGAAATACACTAGTTTGTGCATCCCCTTGTGGCTGGATTAAGAAGACCAACTGTCAACAAAGTTTAAAAAAATAAATAAAATTTTTAAAATGTATTGGCAAAAGCTCTGCATTTTGACATTTGATTGGGTCAAACTTAATTACATTGGCATATAATGTCAGATGGGCACAAATTATATTTGAGTATGCGTGCTTTTCAAGGAGCAGATATAGTTGTTACAATTTGACTGTCAACTTGTACGGAAGGGAAGGGCCATTGAGTCAAATCTGAACTGAAGGGGTTTGCCATTACCTCCTTCCAGTTGTGTCATTGTTGCAGATACAGGGAGAAACATGCAAACTCCATACACCCAGAGGTTGGTTCCAACCCCATAGCACACAAGCAGCCCAGGTGTTATAAGGCGGCACCTTAACCTGCTTTTTGTCAACTTGTATACCAGGCTGGAAAGGTGCAAGATTCTTTGTGCTCATTTATTTTCCTTTGTTCATTTCACAATGCTTTTGGTGTCACATGGTATTAATGCTTATGCATTTAATTCAAATATTTTTGCTGGCACTTTTACTGACTGAGGCAGCTTAACACAGTGATGTGTACTATTCTTGGACAACTGTGAGAAAAGATCAGGTGTCCTTACCGAAAATGATTGAACATGTACTGCACTAGCAATAAACTTTCTGTTCATAAAAGATTTGTTGTCTCTGCTGGCATCTGCGACACACGACCTTATCCAGGTGGACTGTGCAGCCCCCACCACTCACAGGTGCCATAGATGGCAAATGTTTTCTCACCAGAGCTGTCATTTATGGTGGTGTTAACATGCAGCATATCATGGGAAATTTAAAGATGTTTGCAAAAAAGTGAGACAGGTGAAGTGCAATCCTAAGTAAGCAGAGAAATGAAAATAAGAAAAAAGTTACTTTTCACAAATACTCAAATCCATGAATTAAGGCTGTTGTCCCACTGAGTGGTGTTTCCACCCAGCCAGGTGTGGCTGAGTAGATCTCTGCTCCAAAGCATGGCTGTCCTTTTGTACTTTAAAATGTATAATTTGACTGGATTCTTTAGTGAACATCTTGTACTTCAGGTGCTCAAAGAAGACACTGATTTGGCTGGTGCCACCAGGCTTACATTTTCATTTATTAATTCAGCCAATATTTCAAAGCGATATTCAGTGATTTCTTTGTTGTATTCAGCTGACATCTTTGACGGAGAAAGATGCAGAGGACAGGAAGAAGTGGAAACAATTGATCCACTGTGGCAACCCCTAATGGGAGCAGCTGAAAGATGAAGATTCAGCTGACATCTACATCCAAGGTGATTTAGAGTACCAGACTTATACAGTAAATGTTTACACTAAAAGGTCACTCCTTTATTGCTCTCTTTAACCTGACTTTGATTTTGCATCTTTACTTTCTGTAAACAGAACAAATATTATATCTGGCAAATTAATAACATATTAAGGTCTCCTGTTTATGGGAAGATTAAGATGGAAAATCAGTCCGACCTTAATGAAAGTGTAAAATCTCTGTTGGATTGTCTCCTTGGAGTTGTGGTGGGGCTTAGGTGAATCTTGGAACTAAGATCAAATTGAGAATAACATTGATACCTGGTGGGATGTGATAAGAAGTAGCTTTCAACATCTGAACCCATGCAATGAACAGTTCCTGGACTTCAGTGTTAGTCACACGCTATTCATAACACCATGTTTGTACACAAGGAGGCCCATAAGTATACTTAGCACCATGGTGTTATTTAGTCAAATGTCAGTGATTCACCCTGTTGGTGCAATGGAAGCAACAAGTGTGAGTTCAACTTGACTCCCACCTCATAGAGAAACTTCTCCAGTGTTCTGAGTGAAGATGGGGACACTTGAATCTAAATGGGCTGTGTCCTCAGTCCAGGATGCAGCTGCTAAAAGCTGTGGTCTAAGGGCAGTTGGTAAATCTTAAGGGGGCAACCCTATGACTTACAACAGAAGACCAGTGGTGAGGGAATTTTCAAGCTGAAGAAAGAAGTCCTGTGGGTAATTCTATCAGGGTGATCTGATTTGGGCAAGAGGCGATGTTGCATGAAATACCTCAGAATTAGCAAACTGGGATTGTGGTTCCTATATTTATGAAAGGGGATAAGAGGAGGTATTCCAATTACGGGGGCTCACACTTATTAACCTCCCTAGTAAAGCATACATTTTTGAGGGCATCAAGTTAGAGGGCCTGGGGTGCCATCTCTGCTGTTTGCAGATGAAAAAGAACAGTTGCAGAAATAACTGAAATTCCAAAACTGCTATGATGCACTTTACATGTCCCTTACAACTGTATGAACTTCAGGCAATGACTGAAAAAACAAAATGACAAACACAAGCAGCAAAGATGACAATTCTAAGCAGGGTCACTGGAGTCAGTCTTCATGAGAGGGTAATGAGCTCAGCAATGTGGGAGAACCCCAAAGCAGAGCCACTACTCTTCCAGGTTGAGAGGGGTTATCTCAGGTGGTTTGGATAATGTCCCCTGGTCAACTTCTGCTTGAGGGACATTAGGTATGTCTCAGTGGCAGGAGACTTGGGGGTACACCCATATCTGCTGAAGGGACTATACCTCTGGATGGGAATCCCCAAGGAACCCTCTGGAGGAGCTCAACACTGTGGCTTGGGTAAGGGAAGGCCTGGGCTTGCCTTCTCAAAGCTGGTAGCCACAGACACATCCCTCAAAAACATGGGAGACCAACTGAGGAACCCAAAACCAAGAAATCGCTGTACTAACCAGATATTCGGACACTTAAACAGCGCACACTCCTGACCTTTTTAATAGGTGAGCCGTATTTCTCGTTCGCTCGCCCTCTTCAACACTGGCTCTCCTGTCGCTCCACACGGGGGCGCGCGAGACTTAAGTGTTCGCGCGGGCTCACGCCCCTGTGGCGGTTCTGCGGACGCGCGATGGTGCGCACGCGCAAACTTTGCGGCCGAGCGAAAAAGGTCGGGGGGGGGAAGCTGTGGGCGGAGTTTCCTCTGGCTGGGCCTGCGCGAGCTCGACACTACCAGCGCGAACCCCTCTCTACGGCTCGTTCCCCACCCCCGACCCACTGGTCACCAGCTTCTTCTCGCTCATTTCCGAACGTCGAAGTGTTCGGTTTTTTTTTATTTAAAAAAAAAAAAAAAAACATTTGCCGATTTTACCACTGCTTTTTTGACGTTCTTCTGCAGCAGGAATCAGCAGGTTTCCGCCGTGTTTTACTCTCACGTCCATAGTTACTCGGGTCGGAATGGTCTGACACGGGAAAAGGATCTGTATCTATGCCAAGGCGAGCGATAACTCAGTATTGTTCCATTGACCAGTTTTATGCAACGTATCTCGGTCAGTGAGGCGACTGCAACGGTTAAAAACGGTTTTCTGGCGAGCTGGTGTCGCCGGGCTGCCGCGGTTTTCCATTAAACCCCCTTTATCGGACGATTCTGCCCGGGAGCTTCGTCAGCTCGTCGGTCGATGGAATAACGGTGGACGGAGCGAACCGAGGAGCCTCCAAGGAACCGCGCCGCCCTTTGACGTTTCTTCTGTCCGGTTTTACACCGTCCCCCACCCGACCTCGGCCTCTCAAGTGGGAACAAGGTACGACATGTTGGACCGTGCTTTGACCGTGCCTGGTGCATCACGTTTAGCCGAGCAGGGCTGCACTGCCTCTCGACGCGTGCGGTGGCTCTCATTGTGACGCTCGCGCCTGCTGCACCTTTTACCCCAAACGCGGTGAACATCACCGTCGCTGGAGGCTTTCTAATGGCTCTTTGAGCTTCTTACATGGCTGCCCGGAGACCATTGTGGTCAAGAACGCATGTGGTATCCGTGGCTCTGAACTGCGGCCTCTGTCCTTTGAGAAAAATTAGCTAATTGGTGAAATTCCTGTCTTTGTGTGCTGGTGGCGTTCTGGCTCCCAACTTATTTGATTTAGTGGGTGGATTGAATTGCAGGAAAAGGGGGAAATGAACACAGCATATAATGTCCTTATGATCATCATGCAGTCTGAAGTTTCCTGGTTTGAGTCCCACTCCAGGTGTAGTACCTTTTATCAAGGTATTTACCCTGACTTAATAAGGTAAGCTGTATACATGGCTACATCATTGTAATGTTGCTTAGTATTTAGCATTGCAAGTAGCCCAAGACAGTGGTGTCCATTGTGGGTTAATAATATTAAAAATGATTTAAACTGCATTTCATTTCGGGTAGACAGGATAGTTTACTGTGGTCCTGTGTCTCTTGCCCTGTCTACTCCCTGCAGAAGTTAAGTCAGTCATTTTGAAATTAATCGATGGTTTCCCACTTGTGCCTTTTTTGTGTTCTCCTTTACTCTCTTCCTTTTCCTCTTTCTTTTACCCTTTCATTGGAAGTTGACCAGTACTTTTGTCCAGCAAGATTATGTAACTAAATTGGCTTTGGTGGAATGCGTGTGAGCCGAATTTGGCAAATTGTGAAATGGTGTGATTCACAACCTTCTGTTATAAGTGAAAAGCTGCTCATCTATATTTATGTGAAGAAAAAAAAAAGTTATTGAAAAATCACAGATCAGGATATATCCTTAGGTATTAATGCTCTTGGGGTACATTTTGGGTTCATTCAGCTGAGTTTTTATATATATATAATGTGTGTGTGTGTGTGTGTGTGTGTGTGTGTGCGCGCGCGCGCACGCGTGTTGGTTATAAAGAAGAAAGGTTCAAATTTGACATGTAACCAAGGCTGTCTGCTTTCATGGCAATGGGTGGGGGAATAAAAACATTATTTTAGGTGGAGAAGAAACCACCATTAAGGTCACCAATCTTCGCTGTAGTCCTCAACAGTTTGCTTGAATTCTTACTGCCTGACCAAATGGTATTACGTTATATCTTCATGTAAATCTGTATACGGTTTTCATTTTACTTTTACTACTTCTGTCAGACTTTGAGAAACTGGACTGTGTCCTCGCTAGAGAGCCATTACAGCAAATTGCTGCATTAAAGTTTGACCTTTGTGTACACAGAGTAGGTAGTTGATATCCAGTAAGCAATGTAAAACGGTGATTAATGCTTAGCTAAGGAAGCTAAGGTTTTGTCTGCTGATAATTTAGGCTGTAGTCAGAAATATTTTCATAAATTTAAATAGTTTCAGAAATGTTTGTTACATTTAGGGAAGCTGTTCTGGAAATGGCATTTAAGAACATGTGCTCTTGTATTAAGGACAAGCATGCACTCGCCTGGTGTCTCACATGCAGCTCTTCTGAGAGGTTTGCACGTTCAGGTTATCACTTAGGTCTTTTAACAATGTTTTTAATGTGGTGGATTCTATTAATTTTTTAAGTGTGGTGCACAGTGGTCACCTTTGCTTCTTCTCATATCAAGCAGAGGTGCGGTCAGATAGTTGGGGCAGAGATGATGATTGTGAAGGTCTGTTTGCGGGTGTTAGGGCAGCTTGATGACTGACTGTTGGATCTGCTTCTGGCTCCTCTACAGCTTTGTCCAGCAGTTGTTGGGGCGCTCAGGCCAGCCCCTCCTGCCCCCTCCTCTGTCCCCTCCATTTTGCTTAGCAGAAAGAGAGCATTGTGGAGGATGTCTGGAGCCCCATGAACTCCATCTGAGCAGCGGCTGGCGGAACAGGCTGCCTCCCAAGAGTGTCATTGAGTCCTTGCCACCACACGTGCATCAGGGGTGGTAAGGGGGGGCAGATGTATGCGCCTCACACCGATGGGCATGGTGCAGCCTGCCAAATCTAACTGGCACTTGCTGATTTTAAAAGTGAGTGTGGTGTTGGCCCTGTCCAAGGTGGACTTGCCTATAGGGAGCATGAGGGCAGGGGCAAGGGAGCAGAGGAGGGGCAACTGGGTAGTCTTGCTGTGTGTGAAGAGGTTTTGTTCTGAATCTTCAATGAGGTTCTGTTTTTCTCTCTCCCCCTTGGTAGTGAGGCTGATTCACTCAGGAAGTGATCTGTCACTGATTAAAACCTCACTTCTTAGAATGATGGCAAAAAACATGCATCGGAATACGCAGAACAACTTGCGTTCGTATAAAGACGAAAAACCTGTTAAGGTCACAAAGTTTTTTTTTTTTTTTTTTTTTGTTTTTTTTTTCTCTCATTTAATCAAGGGCAAAGTGTTTTTACTGTATGTACTGGCTTTTTAGCATAAGCAGTGCTTACAGGTGCAGCCTATAATTGAAAATCTCTTTAGAAGATCAAAGTTGTGTTTTTACATGACTGTGAATGCGACATGTTCAACCAAATTATTTATATATTAATGCAGAGCAAACTCAACATTGAGAATGTAAGATTTTATTTCTTAATTTGCATATGACCTTTAAGGGGCTCAGATACTGCAGCTGAAAGCTTGCAGGCAGCAGTTTGCTGGCAGCCTGGTTGTATCCTAAAAATCCGCCTGTACAGTTGCATGACTGTCACCATATTCACGTGGATGGCCAGAACTGAGGCTGCAGGATGGCATGCCAGGTGTGTTGCAGTCAACATGTATTAACCATTAAAATGATGGAGGGAGAGGATTATCTGTTCTGGGCATTGAGATCAGATGTTTGTTCACCCTGTAATCTCTGAGAAGCTGGTTCTGTCTTGTTGTTCAACTGGACCATGAGAGAAGGCCAGCTGCAAGACAGATAGGGGGCTGTGGCAAAAAAGGTCTTGAACACTACCGAACAACCAGCTGACCAGCTTCCACACACTTGTTACAGGTCCGGTCCCTAAAGTTTTTGTTAATGTATTGCTTGTGTGGGGTTTGGGGAGCCTGCCTCATTGTAGTGAAATTGTAATGTAAAGTTCATGAATTTTGTGTTTTTAAGTTTGCCTTTGTGATTTTATTTGTTTTTGTTTATTATAAGTGATAGTTGTCTACTGAACCCAGTATTGTGGCTGTTTGTTTAGTAGTCCACTTCAATAACATGGATTTGCATCCTTATCTGCAAATGGATGCTCCTGCTTTGCACATCACTGAAAACCCTGTTGTATGAATGTTCAGGCACTACGCATAGGAACGGTTCTCCACGTTCAATTATTCAAATGACAGGCATTTGTGCTGCGAGTGGGGCTCTGTGTTTCGGGCAGCTGATTTGAATTAATGAGCAGTAGATAAATTCCAGATGGTGGCCACATAAGGTCACTTCCTCCTGCAGACTAAGTCAGGCAGAGCTAGATAGGGATGCGCACCGTCTGCTCTTTCTTTTTCTCTTTTTGTTCTGCTAATGTTTGCTCTTTCGCCTGCCTGACAGCCATAGCAGTGCATCTGAAATTTGTTTGTTTGCAGCGGCCCCCATGTTTTCCATCCACTGTGGGCAGCTGCACAGAGCTTTCAATTGCTGCCTTTATTTTCTTTCTTATTGACAGTGGTCAGTTTCAGACTATTAGCCCCCAATTCCACAGATGCTGTTAATGGGTGGAGTTTTTCACTTCTGTATTTCATCTTTGGCTTGGGGTCCCTCTTACTGCAGTTATAGTTAATATGCAATATTAATGCTATTTGGAATAATTTGCCAGTGGGTGTTTGGTGGTTTCCTGATGCATTCAGTTTGGTTGCTTGGTTTCTTGTGTTTTTATTTGCATGGTCTTTATTCTGTGCTCATTTTGACTTTCCCTTTTTTGTCTATAAATGGTCTATAGCTCCACCCATTATGAAGTGTAGGTCTTCTATTGGTGGTTGGTGGCAACTTTGTTAGTTCAGTCTCTGGTGGTTGTCTTCTGCCCTGTTCTTGTTGGTCTGATGTTCTTATTGCTAGTGAGACTGTTTGTACTTGTTAACAAGGGGAGTGTTTGGAAGCAAAGCTTGAAACAATGTTTTTTTTTTTTTTTTTTTTTAAATTTATTTATTTATTTTTTTTGTTTTGTTTTGTTCAGGCCACTCTCTGCTCCCTGTATCTGGGACTCTGTTGTCCATTAGCAATAAATTGTTTGATCAAAATAGAATTTTTGTTTGTGCATTTCAACAATAAGGGGAAAATTACCTGCATTTGAGTGGAAGAAATACTACTTGCCACAATTGCAACATGTGTAATTTATTGCAGAATGATGTAGCTATATGGAACTGTAAAGAATGAATTTAATATTGAATTTAGCATGTGCCCGTTTGTCTAAAGTCAGTCGTTACTCCTTTGTTTTAGATTGATATCAATAATCCATTCATCATATATAAGGTACACATGACTACATAATTACTTTTCATGTTTTTCTAACATTTAAAATTAGTGCCTTGCCGCAAACTTTCTCAGTATTGATAAAAGGGACTTCTTGGTTTGTACGACATCCTTGAATGGATTTTAGGTCATGTAGTTTTCCCACTAAAAGATTTTCTCTCCCAAGTTAAAGGTTTATAACAGGAGTCATGGCCAAAAACTGTCCAGTTACACAGACAGATGCAAATGCTGGTGTCATTACATCTGGGATTTCCCTGCCACTGGGTTAACAGTCTCTTTTCTGCTTCTGTTCTTGTTTCCATAAAAGAGTTTTGGCTGAGGAATTAATTGTAATTGACAAGCCACCAAAAATGACTGGATCTGTATGCTGCACTTTGTAAAAGGCAGAAAGTTTATTGGCATTGCTGGTTTTTAAGGAGACTACATTTGTAACTTAATCCAATACATTTCCTTTGTAATGGCAGTTATTGTTTTTGCATTCTGTTTTTACTGTCTGGCCAAGAGCTAAATGTTGCTTAAGCAGTTGATTTCTGTAGAGGTTTTGGAACAATCAGTCAACTATGGGTAATATTGGGATTACAGGTTAAATGTGGAATTTACTAGGATGTTGGTAGAGTGTTTATATGAAGCTTGAGATGTCAATGCGATCTCCAGAGCAGTATGACACCAGTGCCTAAAGTCAAGGGGTCCCCATACCTTCTTGGCTAAAATTAGTTTGCAACAAAGGGTAATAAAGCAAGAGATCCTTGGTTGTCAACTATGGGGATGAGGATTTATGTTAGTCTCTCAGGTGCCAAACCTAGTGATTCTGCAATGGATAGTTCTGTCCTTGATCTCTTGATTATGATCAAGGCAAAATTAAATTACTTTTGTTTTTGATTGTCTCTGAGTAAAGTTCTAATTGACATGCAGCATCCAGAACCTCAAGGAACAGCACTGTGGTGCCCACCTATCTGTGCCTAATCAGTTAATGAAGCTCTCATGGGGGCTGTCATCCTCTTCATCTTTAGACTCTTCTCATCTTTCGTCATGAGTTAAATAAGCCTGAGATTCTGCAATACAACTTTCACCATGGTAACCCACCCAACCTTGCCCCCAGCCTACACAGTAGTGGTTTTTACTAGCATGTGATGAAGATCACCATGGGTTTGCTGTTAAGATATTGCTTAATTTTCTTCCTCTGTTCCCAGCCTCTCTTGCCTCCTTCCTCCTGTACAAAGTTGTCTCAGTGAAGGAAGTGACTTGGAATCATGTTTCATGTAGCTCATGAGCTGTGAGGTCTTCCATTTCAAAGAAAAGGGTTTAACTGGTGAAAAGCAGTGCTTTTAAGGTTTATGCACCCATATGTTATAGTATATTTTTAAGGTGTCTCTTCCAGCCCTGTATGCCTTTGTGCTCTTGGCTCTCAGTGCTGTCATTGTCTCTAAGGTAGTTATTTTGTGTGTGTCTGTCTGTCTGTCTGTCTGTCTGTCTGTCTGTTGGGGGGATGTTTGTTTTCCACTGAAAATAGGTGTTTCTGGTGGGGGGCATTACCTGGTTCTCATGAGGTTTGGAGGAGAGTGTCAGAAGAGTTTGGTCTTCAGGGTGGACCGGGTCAGAACATATTTCAATACTTTGGGCTTCTTGTGCCAGAGGCCCCATCATGCTCAAACCTCTGTCAAGCTGTCCTTCTAGGCCTGAGCAAGGCTGCCTTAGCTAATCTTTCCCTGACAGTTTGCTCTGTAAGAACCTCTCCAGGTTCTCCCTTAGACATTTCAAATAGCAGAGCAGCTGTGGCACTCGGGAGTGTTGGCTGACTTGAGTAGGGGTTTCTTCTCTGGGACCATATAAACAGAACAGAGAATATTGAGATTCAAATTTTTTATTTGTTTGTTGTAGACTGTTATACAACAGGTATGTGAGTGAGCACAAAATTAAGTTCCTCTGATTCACGGTTTGAGGAAAACATAGTACATTTATTTTTATCTAATATTGAAAAAATAGCTGAATATACCTATTTGGAATAGCTCTAATATTACTGTTTTTTAGTGCTAGTCCAAATAAGTATATTCACCTATTTGGAAAAGCACTAATATTTTTTGTAAGTCTCCCTATAGCAGTATACTTGTATAAGAAACAGAACAACCAGCCACATTCAACACACAATCACGAGTCACTGAATTATGTACACATGCACCACTATTTACAGACACCTCAGTGCTGTTGCCAAGTAGTACTGTGGTACAAAGCTGAATACAGTAATATTTGTGCTCTTCTGTATGAGTGAATAGGGTAAGGACTGATGGCAAGAACAGAGTCCTAGGGGTTTTGTTTGTACAAGAAAGCTACATGTTTGCTTTTTTAAAAAGTAAAATGGTGTTTTATTTGCATTAATTATGTCTCAGAAGGTAAATCCTTTTAAATACTATTGTGTTACTTAGATCCCCCCCCAGTGAAATTTGGGGAAATTGATTTTGGGGTTTTTTGATTCGACTAAAGTGTGTTTGCGTGCATGTATGCACAACTGTTTTTATTATTTCTTATGGGAAAAATGATGGTGCATTCCCATCCCATCTGAAAACTCAAAAAGAGACCTTTTAGTGCATGCAGTACAGCACACGGGGAGACGCATTTGGATGAAATTGTGATACTGGAATTTTTTCAGAAGGCATTGAGCAGATCAGCGCATACATTGAGTAATGTTATTAAAAATTGAAATATGTTCTAGTGAAAATACATTGTGCGAGTGCACATAAATTGAGAGGTGTGTATGTATTGAGACAGACAAAAGGTGTCAGTGGTCATGAATAATGGTAGTTGCTGTACCTTAGATGCTTTGAGCAACAATGTCTTTTGGCCTTTTGACCTACGGTCTACACACAGGTTTTGGCCTATACTGCTACCTACATCATAACCTCACCTCCACCTTTTCTTCTGGTTATTGTGTGTATATGGTGTTCTTTCCTTCATCTTTGGTCAGGTATATGTGGCTCTTACACGAATTAACAGATATTATATTGGCAGGTTTCATTTTAAAGTGTCTAAATTGCTACAGTAAAGATGTAGCCCTTTTATTCTATCACATGTATTTAAAAAACCTATAGGTGAAGGTTGCTAGGTGACTAAATAACACAATGATGTAATGCCATGCAGAAAAATGTTTTGAGCTTTATACATGGTAGCTATTTCTGCTTCTTTGAAGGTGCCCCCATGCAGCCTAGTCCAATTTATGCTGCTATTCAGAAAGAATATTCTTATGAAGAGATTTTTTTTTGTGTTACTTCCCTATTTAGTGAACTGTAGGGCTTAAGGGCTGAAGATGCTGTGGTATTTACTGGCTTGAAGGGAAGGGAAATGGGGGAGCCTGACAGATGAACAGGAAGCACTGCTCGCTGCCTTTCTCTCTTCATACACAGAGCCAGAATGCATCAGTTGCTACAGATGCCTGCACTACATGGGCGGAAACGATTGCAACCATGCTCAACCCCTGGGTGCTGGCAGTGGCTGCTGTTGTCAGTCTTTCAGTTTAGCAGCTTTTTTTTGTGTCATGTTCACTGAGAAAGTCATTGGGAAAATTATTATTTAATTAGTAGAGACCATGTAAGCCTTTCCTTAGCTGTACTGTGAATGTGCCATACACATCCATGTTGTTCCCCCCCTTATTTGGTTCCAGCGTAATTCTTGCCATGATTCTAATCTCTTTATTTTTTTGTGCTCCTACAATGTCTATGTACAAAGAGCCAAAGAGCAGGGATCTTTACATGCGTTCCTCATCAAGTTTCCTTTCTCAGCTTATTGTGGTAGGTGAACACTTTCTCCGCTGGATAGCCTGGCCCAAGAAGCTAGCTTGCTGAGCCTACAGTTCACAGTATCTGTTAGACCTCTTAATGAAATTTAATTACAGGATTTGACAGCTGTGCTTGTTTTGGTGCAGGAAGTTAGGGCTAGCAGGTGTGAAGGGCCACCAGATTGCTGGTAGTGTAGAGCAAGGGATCCAAAGGTGAGTAGTGTGGCTGAGGAAAGGGGGAGAAAGTGTCTTGAAAAAAATCTCTTCTCTGCTGCTCTGGTTGGATCTTTCAAACCAAACATAAGGTCACTGTCTGACTTGCATACTCTGAGCCTTTGTTGTTCTGAAGAAGCTGCAGAAGTTATTTTTCTAGCTTCTATTCTTGCTCAGGAGGAATAGTTTCTAAATGATAGGTTGTTTTCTCCTAGGGTCTCTCCTAACTATTTTTTTTCCTTCATTAACCAGAATGTTGATTTGTTGAGGAGATGATTGTGCACGTGCAAATTTTATACGGGAAACTGTAGGGTATGTCTATTCTAGTAATACCAATTTGGAATTTTTTTTTTTTTTTTTTTTTTTTTAACTGCACAACTTTAGGATGCCCTTAATATGGATATAGGTCACATAGTATTTTTATTTTCTCAGTGTTTCTCTTGAAAAAGACCTGGGTCACTTGGACTCACTTGCAGAGTCCTTTAACACACCATAAATGTGTGCAGCAACACTGGTGCGTGCGACAGACCTATGGGTAGAACCCATGGTTTTGTGTAGGTGAGTCTGAACGTACAGCCTGACGTTTGACGTGATCATGATTGTTGTGTAAACAAGATGCTTTTCTCATTTTTGTTTTAAGTAAGAAACTATACAGTTTTGCAAACTTATCTCTTACCTGCTTATTGAAATTGGGTCACTGGGGGTTAGTGTGTCTCAGGTGGAGAACATACAAGCAGTTGCATCCTTTATTTCTCATATGCACTCATACAATTCACCTGAGCTGTTTTTGGATTGCAACACAACTGATGAGGTAGCATGTTTCTAATTTAAACTCATTCCTTTAGTCATTGTACCCACTGTCAAACCCTTCTGCTAAACTTATGTTCACATTTTTATTGTTTTGTAGGACATGGGAGTTTAACAGCGTGAACAAAAGGAGGTAAAATGACTGATGAAGCTAGATTGAATCATTTCAGCATGTAGATGGAGAGAATGCAAAGACCAAGAATGTAGCCTGTAGTGTCATCTCACTGCTGTAATGTTTTCTTCAGTGTGTCAGATTGCGCTATAATGCAGTGAATATGATGAATCATTGACTTAGGCTATAGTACAGACAAAGCTGTTAGTTATTAAGAGATCTCAGTGTAGCAAGACAAAGCATTTCAAGCTGTCAATATTTCAAAACTGTGACAGTTTTAAGTGGATTTTATGACTGAATTTCACCAAATCTGGTTCAAATGGACACAGTAACTTCAATAAACATTACTTATAACACATGACAAGGCAGTTTCCCTTTATTAATTACTATATAATACAAAAGTGCCCTCTACCCTTGCTTGTTCAGTTCTTTTGTGGCTATTATGTACTGTACATTTAAACATGTAATACCCAGTGTTCATGGGGTGATGGTGGTTGAGAACATGAGCAAAACCATAACTGCAAAGACCATGTGATCTCAGACTGTTCAGGCGTTTGGCACAAAATCCAATTCTGGTCCCCTTAAATATACAGAAATAGCCCGTAAACTGAAGTAATGGTTTTAAATGAAATTCCTTATGAAGTTGAACTGTAAACAGGGATTGGGATATGGTTGTAAAGGTAATTTATTTACAAACCCAAGTTTTACAGAGAAAGTAAATATGTTCTTAATGAATATACATTCTATACCTACTGTATATTCTTATGAATGGTCAAATGTGCCTGTAAAGCAGAAACAGCCACACAAAGCCTTTTAATGGCACTGCAGGTTCTTTCTTTCACCAACAGGATTAAAGAAAGAATTACCAATATGGATGCTCAAAATGGACAAGGGCAGATGCTCCTGTTAAACTGATTGGCTGACACAGACAGTGTTTGCCCCCCATGCTGTGATGGTGTTAAACTGATTGGCTGTCACGGATTTGCTGCCCAACCCCCGTGCTGTGACTCTGAGAATGTCATTTCTAATAGAGTTCATTCTGATTAAGCAGGCATTGTTGAAAACAAAAAAGTGGAAATATGACTTCAAACTTGGCCTTATTCTCACTATGTGCTTTTCTTATGAAAAAAGACTCTGTGTTGGGGTTTCCATGGGTGGTGAAGAGCATTTGACTGTAGGCTACAAAGCGTAATTTCTTCTTTTGGACCTAAATCATGTGAACTCCTGACAAGCTTTCATCAGACATCAAACTGTTCTGAATTTCTCCCAAGACTGGATTCTCTTGTGTTCTCAGAGTCTGATCTTGCCTGAAAGTTTTTGCAACTTAGAAGTTGAAGGCACTTTTTAAGTGTTTTTAAATGAAATTTTAAGCACAAAGTAGATTTGGCTTGATAATAAACCTTGTAATTTATACTTGTTGTGGGGGGGGGGGGAACATATAAGCTGGCTCCTTGCATTATGAATGTTACAAATTTTTCCAGATTGTTTTTAGTTTTGTGTCATTTATGTTTCCTAAGCTTTGTTACTGAACAAAAGCAATTAGTGTTTCTACATTTACCTTTTAGTTTGAAGTAAAAGAATAAGACAGAATAGAACAGAGACCCACTTCATGTACCTAATTTCCACAGTGATCATTTGAAATTATTTATATTGTAGGTTAATGTTAACATTAAAGCTAGAAAGTATAAAAATATTTTATCTGAGATTTCCACAGAACCTATACAATAAATGAAATTCATGATTCATTAATATTTTGATTATCTTGTAAATAGTTTAATGTGGCTAGAAGCTAATGAACATTTCATATGGAATGAATCAGTGCTTTGTGGAAAGTTTCTCATTTTTATTTATTAAAGCTTTATCTGTAGGTATTACAAAATGTAACCAGGCAATAAATCAGGGGAATATTGCATACAATAGTAACAAATTGTGTATTGGCAAACTTTACTGCCTTTCTGTGTGGTTGGGTGTGGAGAGTACTGCACATAACAAATTATATATCACCAAATTTAACCTTTCAATTTATTGAGCTTAGTTACATTTTTGTGTTTGTGTGTGGGGGGGGGGATCTGTTACCGTTTTATGTACGCTCTGCATCCTTTGTTACTACATTCTATGTGTAATATCACTACTCCTGCTTCTCCCGGCCTTGTCAGAAGTGGAATTTTACATTTTCAAAAGTAGCCTTTTTGGAGTTTGACTACAGAAAAATAAGCATAGAGGGAGGCTTTAAGGTTTTTAACAGCAGTTAACTGAAGAATAACAGTCTAATTCTTATCCAATTTTTTTACCGTATACTTTGGTGAAGATACCGCAAGTATTCTTAATAGTAATTTCTTTGAACAGACTTGTAATGCAACCTGTAAAGAAATCCTGAGGGAAGGATGTTGAAACGTATTTTGATGTAGATGGTTGTTTTTTTTGCACAGTAAGATTTACAGAGTAGATAAAGTAACGTGTGAAATGTTTTGATCAGAAGATGCAAGTACAGCCACAACTTTTATGTAACTATGTGAACAATTATAGTTTTTCTCTGAAATGTTGTTTAAATGGAAAATGAAAATGTAATGGAGTTGTAGTCATGCATGTGGTTGACTTCAAGCTAGATGGATTCCTGATGCCATTATGTGACTCTTGCCTTGCTTCCCTGTAAACATGTGTACGTAAATAAGGAAGTTAAATTTTCTATGTACAGTTTTTAAAATTTATGCTGCAATTCATTTAATTATGTTCATATTCATCACATCTTTTTGAAAGCAAATTGTATGCTCTCGATCAGGACAGTGCAGTTTGTTTCCTCCCTCCCTGCTGTCTTACTCAGCCATGTTTTACAATGGAGGCCATGAAGGAGAGCTCTAATGGAAGTGTTGGGTTGGGGATTAATTATTCAGAGTTACAGTATTGGCGAGATAGCCTCTGGGGAACTGTATAATTCATGATTTCTGCTGGAAGGAAAATGCACCGAACAAGTCATCCTCCCATTCCCGGAATCTATGCACTAGAAATATGCAGAGACCTTTATCCACTGTCCTTGAACTCTTGAACCCTCAACCCATGCGGAGTTTGCCTGAGTTACACTTTTTATTCATATCATAACCTTATAGCACACATTCAGGCTGACTGAACAACTCGTGTTGGTGTTCCATAAGAGCTTAGGCCATGTCTCTGAGGCCAGGGGGAGTGGTGCTAGAGAATTGCGGAATGGCCTGCGGTGGGAATTCGGGATTCCTGTCCCGTCTTGCTGAGGGAGCCAATTGACAACACAGCAAGAGGCCTATCTCCCTATCTTGCACCACACACACCCAGACGTACTCACACGCACACATGTAAGGTTGCAGACATTAGGATTCACACTCAGACACAAAGGACATTTTGCAACCTGAAGGAGAATGTTGATCTACCTGTTTGCTGTTAAAAGCCCAGGCTCGTTCCCTGTTGGCCCAGTGGTATAGAGAGTAGCACAGAATCCCCAGTTTCCTTGTGTTAGACCTGAACCTGTCACTTCAGCCTTTGATGGGTCAGCAGTTTTGTACCGTTGAACCCATTGGTGTGCACTGGTCTCTGTGCTTAAGTTCTGGACACAGCTTGACATCAGTTTTCACATGGCTGTGTGGCAGTTTAAATTTGAAGGAAGGGGAAAATTCCTTTCTTATAGTTTAGGGTGTTGTGTCAAAACCACCCAGTGGCTTGCACTTGTTGATGGACTTGTGCTTCATAAGCATTCACTTCTGTGCTCTCAGCCCACTGACCTATTAGCAGGCAAGATGGTACAGCAAGGGGTCCTAGGCATCTGCCAGGGTGGCCTTGATATTATATCATATTATTGCATTATACTTGCCTAGCAGATGCTGTCATTCTGTAGAGAAATACTGTGCTTGTATGGCTGCACACACTTTGGTATTCATGCAGCAGTATGTTTACCAGAGCAGTTCAGGTTAAGTACTGTCCCTAAACTGTTTCTTTTCACTGATTTTTATATATGTAGCCATTCAGCCAGCCCATTTTAACTGGTACTTTGTCTACATTGGTCCAAGTTGACACCTGTCCTCGCCTTACATATTATGTTGTATTGCTCCCAGTGTCATTAGAGTCCTTCCAGCAGGTGATTTTGTCTTATACTTAATAATGAAGGACTTTATTTTTAGTGACATTAGGAAAACAAGTTAAAGTTATGTAAAACAACTATTGGTTGCATGGAGACAGAACCTGATTGGGGAAGGTGTAGGGAAATTTAGTATATTCAAGTAGATGGCATTGCCATCTGCAGAGTTTAATAAGCAGCAGGATGTAGAGCTGCTCAGGCTGCTGGTAGATCCTCTCCATATCCTGTTTGTGTCCAGCATCTCCTCCTCAAGAATGGGGAGCACCTGAACACCAGTTTCTTCCTTCATACCTTCCCATACTTGTGCACAGAATACATTTACAAAGCCACACACCCTAACTCACCCAAGCACTTACCGCATTCATTGTAAGTATGCTGAACTAACTGGGCTGCCTGTAATATGGTAGTGACCTCCATGATCATTATGTAATTACTGTCATTTTTAATGTCTTATAAAATCAGTATAGGAGTTATTCAACGCATGAAGCGTTGACAGTTACACATACTGTCAGTCCTCTTTTATGTAATATAAATCTGCGGGGGCTTTTACAACAAAATAAAGGCCAGCCACTGTTTTTATTTCACCAAATGAGTTGTCATTTCTAATTTATTTTGTAGTCATTTTAATTCAAAGCAGTTTAATATAGTAAACTATATTTGCATCTATTTGTACCCTTTTGCAGCTGTATGGTATATTGTATAAGCAATTACAATCAAATGGTTGATTCAAGGTCTCGGCAGCAGGACTTCTGGGTTTTCATGTTGAAATTGACATATCCCTCTTTTTTCTTGTTTCACATATACTTGTGAATATTTGTTGTACTTTAACTGGAATGAAATACCACCATGTATTTTTTAAACCTGTCTTTCTACATAGTCTGAGACTGCAGATAATATTTGTCACACTGCTCAGTGCTATCAATGGCTACATCTATCCTGTCTACTCAAGAGCCTATGTATTTTATTGGATGTTGGAGGGATGGTGTGACCAAATTGCTGATGGTGCGAGCTATCTTCACCCCATCTGAAGACAGCTGAGACTGGATTTGGGTTGGGTGTCTGCATAAGCAATAAGGAAGAGTGCCCCTGGTGAGCCCAGTGTGGGTTTGTATATGTTAGTAGTGCTGTAGTCAATGTGCCATTGTGTCAACATCTCAAGTAAGCTTTGGTTATGTGTTCGGAGACTTGAGAAAACAGGGGCACGGTGCAGTGAGGCAGCATGACCATGTGGACGTTTTGAGCGTTGAAATCAAGTTTTGTTTTTGCTGTTTAATGACAACAGCTGTAGTGGTGCTATCTCTTGTATGGGGTCCATAGTACATTCCTCTGTGGTGGATTTCATAGTGTAAGAGCTGTAAGTTACTACATTGTGCACCAGTGTGACTGTGGCTCCCATATTGCTCATATAGCTCCCACCCCAGACCTTCCTGAAGGGTGGTGCTGTGTGCCTATTTGGTGGGGACCCCAAGTTACATCTCCTGCAAAGTTGTACTAGGGTAGATTGGGTCCACACCCTGTTGAACCTCAGTTGCCTCTTGAGACAGTACTGATTTCAGTCCCCTGTGGTTCCACACATGAAGCCATCAGTATTCCTGGCTGCTTTCCACAGAAGCTTTCTGTTGCTGTTAACTGTAATCCTGCTCAGTCCTCTTCCCCTGTGTGAGTAGCTCTTATTATGAAGAGTTGTAGATGACTAAGGTGGATTGTGTGTGTGTGTGTGTGTGTGTGTGTGTGTGTGTGTGTGTGTGTGTGTGTGTGTGTGTGTGTGTCCTGCTTTGGCCTGCTGAGGTTAGGCTGACACCTGCCTTCTGCATATGGAAATGAGTTTTAGTGCTTAAGAACAGTGGCGATATGGGAAGAGCTAATCTCCCTCTGGGGTAGCTGCCTCATTCCAGGTTCCTATACCACTTTGTCCCACTACCCCAACCCTCTCCCCCAATAGGGGGCATGGGATTATCCCCTGTGCTCTGCTTCTGCCTTCATGGATCTGCCTATCTTTGCAAGCAATTCCCCTTTTATGCCTCAGTGTACTGCAGAGGGGCTCTTTCTCCCCCTCCATCTTTTTTTTTTTTTTTTTCTCTCTCTTTCTTTTGTACAGATACCTCCCATTGGGGCAGGTCCAGTGACAGGATGCAGGTGGAATCAGCAACGGGGGTAGAGCCCAGTCCTCACAGTCCTACCCTAGGGTCACAGGGTCGGAGTGACTTGCTCAGGCATACAAAGGGGATCTTTTGTCCATGTTCTGAAAAGGGGCTGGAGCTCTGTGAACAACAGTAACACATCCAGACCCCTCCCCATTTCCTTCCCAGCATGCCTCAATGGATGTGTTCAGATGGATTAGCTTCTTAAAAACAACAAAACACAGAAAAGTGCACTCATTCATTGAGGCTCTTGTATGAAATAAAACAACATTAAGTTTTTCTTTCTCTGAATTTCATACAACTGATGCATGTCCTGGGGGTCTGGTTGCTGTGTGCTTAAGCTTTGCAAGCTGGGCGTCGCTCGGCCAATGCAGTCCCTGTGCAATGATGTCATCCTCTGATGGCGAGTTTGACCAGGAACACCCTGAACTCTGTCAGGCCACGATACAAACAATTTAAGTGCTTTTTGCTGGTGGTTCTCTTCCTCTGTTTTTACATGTGAATGTTGGAAAGTGGAAGTCACTGTGCTGCCGTCTCAACAATAGTGCCCTCTATATGGTCTGTGTTGGTGGTTATAGTTGGTTGGGGAAACAGATGCATGACCATTGTAAACCCTGACCATGCTGTATGGTGTGTGAGTTGGACTGGGGCCGCCTCAACCTACTTTACCGCAGAGCATTGTGTGCTGGTGTGACTGCAAACTACTGTTCTGCCTGCTATGGTTTTGATTGTGTGTGTGAGAGACTGTCACTCACATAGGCAGAGCAGAGTGTAACTATCAAGATGATTGATTTATGTAGCTTACTCCCTTGGTCTAGCTCTAACCTCCTGTGGTGCCCTTTTTTATTTTATTTTATTTATTTTTTTAAATTTTTTAAAAAAAAAATTTTTTTATAAACCTTAATCCATCCTAACTCCCTCCTGCCAGTACAGATGTGTGATGCCTGTCCCAGGGTGGTTTCTCTCTTCCATATGCAGTACACGATGTTCAGGAACATGCTTTAAGTACAAAGTTAACAGCATCTTGTGTAGGGTTTGTTGCTCAATTGCTAAGCATTGGAGAATCCCAGCACTGCCTTTTGGATGCCAGGAAGAGTTGATCTGTAGCACCCATTACCTGAGAATGTTAAGGGGACTATATTGTTTGGAACTGGTGATGGGCAGCATAAAGTTTTTGAACTCCACAAGTGGTGGGCAGGTTTATTTCCAACTTCTCGATCATTCAGCGTCCTTTAATACCCACGAAAGACCTGCTGTAGGCTCAGATCAGCTGACAGCTGAAACTCTTCACAGTAGATACAGGAGCCTCCACTCCTCTACTTTTCTCCAAAGCACCCCAGCACCCAGAATGAGGTTCACTAATGCTGACATTTCCTATTTGGTTGCCTTTGTTGCAAGACTGCCATTGGACCATATGCCCTTTGCATTCACCTGTATGTATGTGTTACCGTTGTAGCTGATTCTGTGGTCTCCAGCATTCAGCTGTTGGCTGGTTGTGCATAGAAATTAAATCCCATCATCTCCATGTCCTCTGCAAATGCAAGTCCCTTGGAGCTTCTGCTAATGGTGCTTAATAAGAGTCTGCAGAGGGTGCTCTATAAGTAGAGAGGGAAATGTTTGCAGGCACGTGGCTGCACTCACTGTGTTGCCATGGTGAGGGGTAGCGGCAGGCTGAGGAGAAGAGTAGGTGGGGGGGCTTTAAAGTAACAGGCTGGTGCAACAGACTTTAATAATTTCCTGCTGTATACTTGTAACTTAGGCTCTGAGATCTTGCCCTGGGTACTATCAATGACTCTCTGAAATGGACATCTGTAGTAATCTTAAGTATCTGATGTTAATCTATAGATCTCACAATTGCTATCAAACTGTTCATGCATGCACAAATGTACAAGAAAAGGTGTTGGTGATATCCACAAGAAAAGCTTTGCCATCCACACTAAGCTCTAGTCACTAGCCTAGCTCAGATTTATTGCTTAATCTAGTTAACTGTTCAGTTTACCCTCACTAGCATTCGTTTGACCTGCTGCATATTTTTTTAGCTTAAAAAAAAAAAAAACTTGTTAGCCTTGTGGTCAGGTACCAATAAATCAAGACCTTTATCTAGAAGGCTGCTGTGCTACGCAATGTGAAAAGAGGTGTTCTTTTGTTCACCCTAAAAAGGATTTATTTTCTGTAGTGCCTACTTGTCCAAATGATGGTCCTGGTAGAGGTTGGTGGTACAGCATGTCTCCTGGCTCCATGTACACCCAGGCCCAGCCAAAAGCTCTGGTTCCTCTTTCCCTGCTCTTCATTGTCAACCTGCACACTCTGGCTGTGAGATACGAGCAAGCTCTGCATGTATGAGTGTAGCTAAATTTGGCTGTTGCTGTTTTGCGTACGGCTGTGCAGCAGGCTGCAATTAAAGGCACTTCCTGTTTCATATGCTGTGTTCAGCTTTGCTGCTATGGCCAGGTCTTCTCTGCTCACATTCTGGAACCTGATGGTACCTTCCCTTGCCCCACTGGCACTGTCCACACCAGTGTCCTGTCTTGCTTGCTTTAGGTTTGGGGGAACAAGTACCCATAGTTCACCATGCGTAATAGTTGTACTACTCAACAGACACTTGAATCTGTCCATACAGAATGTGTGCTGTTCAACAGACAGAAAGCTATTTTGGTTGACGATTGATAGACTGCAGTGTGTAATCAGAATTTTCCAACAGTTTGGCATTTGTTCTTCTACTCAGATTCTTGACATAGTTTATATAGTCGTTCCTGATGCCTAGCTGACATCAGTGCTCCAACTCTGCCTTAGAGGTTGCCTGTCTGCTGCCCAGGTCATCAGTAATGGTTTGAAAATAGAGGTTAGTGTGTGCGTGGTGCCACCCCTGCTCGGGGGCCCACGTATACTCCAAACGCCTTCTGACACTGAGAGAACCATCACCCCTCCTGCACCCAGTTTCCTGTCTGTGGCTTCGGAAAATCTGCGTCAGCCACTTCCCTTTTCTTTCTTTTTTTTTCTTTTCTTTTTTTAATACTTAACTTCCTGTTAGCAAGTTTTTGGATGTGACACGACTGGAAGGGGCTCGGGTGAATGGGCGCCACACATGGAGGGCACTGGCGGCGTCATGTGGGTAGCAGTGGGAATTGTTGCCCGTCAGCCTTGCAAATGTGGTGCCTTGTAGTAGGTAGGCTCTGTAAAGTGTTGTTCTCTTGCAGTCTGTCATATTTGCTTAAGGGACTTTGAAGTTCTGACATACTAGATTAAAGCATTTGAGTGAAAGTGTAATGAATACACACCGCCTACCAAGGGAAGTCTGTTTTCTTTATTATCTATATCTAACATTTAATCCTATTGCTCTAGTCTCAGCTGGGAATCCTCTGCTTCTGCATCACAGTGGTGATTGGTGTAAAAAACCTTTTAGATGTTGATGCCTGGTTTTCCTATGTGTCCCTCTGCCTCCAGGTACTTCCACTCTAGGTCTGCTGCCTACCTGCCTCCCCCACCCACCCCTACTCTTTGGCTCTGATGGTACAAGCTGACCTGAGACATCCCTGAGAGAGGACACTTACAACCCTTTCAGCATGTCTGGAATCCAGGTAAGGGAATCATACATATAAAATTATTTGCTTTGCCCTGGTGAGACAAAATTGGTTGGCAACTTCTTCTCGGTGAGACACTCTTCTGTCAGATGGGCCAGATATCATCACTGCCCAAGTTTTCCTGCTTTAAGCAGAGGTATTTGCATGTCTGTGTGTTCTGATGTTTACCACATGAATCTTTATGCACATATTATAACTGTAAGACAGAAGACTAGGCTTTTACAGTTTTTATCCATCTGTTTGATGTGTGTAAAAAGAGAATTATTTCCCCAGGGTTATCCCCAGGCTTATCTGAGAAGTTCTAAAAGGTTTATGAAGTACTTTAGTAGTGAGTATGAGGACAGAGTTCATCTGCCTGTTAGAAGGGTGTAAGAATGTGATGTGGACACTGTGCTGTTGCACTGGAATTGTGGAACTCTATTTGACTTGAAACCTTAAAACAAAACAAAAATTATTTATTTGCCTTCAGTAGATACATTTGTGTGATATGACTTCCTTCAAACTAATATTTTATTTTTTTGTATTTCAGGAAGTTCACAAAGTAGGTCAGGAATTCATAACTAACCTTGTTGAGGTAGAATGTTCCCATTAGTTGATTCAAAGGTTAATCAACCCAGATCATGGCTCTTGTTGGTTTGTCCCACACTCTCCCAATTCCCTTTGAGTTCCTAAAAGAGCATTGTTCACTCCAAGTGACCTGTGACTCTGCCTAGTTAGCTCCAGGACTGTGGGTCAGCCACAGTGACCAACCCCATCTCAGTGTGCTGGAACATGCTGGAACAATGCTCCCTATAGAATAACTTTCATCTCAGGTAGTTATCAGACCCTCCTCTTTGAATAAATTTGAATAGGGTTTGTGCATTTGCTTGGATGCCTAGTTATGGCTTGATACTCCATCTTGCACTCCCTCTGTCATCTCTCCTTTTTTCTTAATGTCTTTTTGAATTTGAGTTCAGTATACTTTGTGATGACATGTAAGGCATGAAATGGTAGCAGAACCAAACCTTACTACCTGTGGTCATGGTGCGATCTGCTAGTCCGGTGGCAGCCAATGCTGTTGTTTTCCGACTAAAATGGCCCTCAACCCCATCCCATGTGAGATTGATGTTTGTTCTCTGCCCACCCAGACAACATGGCCACCTGGAACGGAGTGTGTTGCCAAATACAACTTCCAGGGCACAACAGAGCAGGATCTACCTTTCAGCAAAGGCGATGTTTTAACCATCATCGGAGTCACTAAGGTAAGCGCTTGCAGTTGCTATGGGAACAGAAAGTTTGGGTAAGAGCTGGTTCTGTGAGCATGAGCCCCAGTGAATGGTGCTGATTTGCCCTGCTGTGTGTTGTCAGGCTGCAGCAGCCAATTACAGTGTTCCCCATTTCTAAAATGGCACATGTGATCTATAATTAAGGCAGTCGCTTGTAACACATTTAGTGGCAGAAAGAATGAAGATTTGGAAACGCAGCAGTGCAGCTTTATGGCACTGGGAGGAGAGTTGGGTTAAACAGTTGTGGTGAAGTACTTTGCTCAACTACAGGTTATTGATAATATTCTGGGTTCTTTTTAAACCGTTTGGTTCTTTTTCAGGATCCCAACTGGTACAAAGCTAAGAACACAGTTGGGAGAGAGGGCACCATCCCTGCCAACTATGTGCAGAAGCGGGAAGGGGTCAAATCAGGTGGCAAGCTCAGCCTTATGCCGTAAGTATGGATGAGGAGTAAGCGTGCCCTTGTGTGCATGCGAGCGTACACGCGTGTGCACTTTGAGAGGCTGGCATGCCACATAGCTAAGTTGCACAGTGCTGCGATTGATCCCTCCTGCTGTTGCAGCCTGATTAGGTTGTTTCTCCCCTCATTCTTTACAAAGAGCTGCTGTATTCCTCCCTGGAACTATTTGTAAAAAGTTGACACTCCAGCTTATTCTGTCTGTAGCCCTGCTGTTTTGCACCTGCTGCAGATCCATGTTTGCTCTGTTGTGCCAATGGTATCCAGCACCATTGATGACATGGGCTGCATGTTGGGAAGGGCTACAGCGCAGTTGCTTCCTCAGCTGCTTTGTCTGAAATTGTCCATTATGAGGTTCACAGCTCCAGTATGTTTGTATGCCTGTGATGGTGTCGGGGTGGTCAGACTGCATGTAACATGTAGTACAGTCTGGTCTCCCTTTCTGTTTGCTGTTTGGGCTTCAGCCAAAAATTCACACCTTTCAGACAGACTTTGCTTCATGCCCGCCCTCTGGTGGTGGAAGTGAACTGCACTCAATTTTTCTCTAGCAACATCAGTGTGAGAATACTGACTACAAGTTGGATCTGTAGTTCAGTTTTTATTAACTTGTTTTCTCAACTTTTATTGTTTGAGTTGCATTTATTGCACTGTAACGGATTAGTTCATTGCTGTCAAAGTGAAAAGGGCAAAGTTGTATCAAGGCTGTGGCATGCTTCTGATACAAGATGTTTTATTTTGATGGAATTTGGAAACTAAAGATTAGCTGAAGGCACTTTATGTTTAAGGTAAAGTGGCTAAGTGGTTGATTTTTTTTTTCTTTTTTTCTTTAATTTTCATTTTCAAGAACAGTAACTTGGCTCATTAGCTCATTATTGTTTAGAGCCCCCTTCAGGTGTGAGATTCTCACATGCTGTTCTTTTTTTTTTTTTTTTTTTTTTTTTTTTTTTTTTTTTTTTTTTTTTTTACTGTTTCAGTAAAGGAGAACTGAAAGTGACTGGGGGGGGGTCATCTGACTCTTCATAAGGCAGCAGGTAGCACAGTGGTTTCAGGCAGGCTACAAACTGAAGGTTTCAGGTTCAAGGTCTGGGAGAGGTCCATATTTAGAAATAATTCAGTCATTTAACCTGAAATGCTATTTAAACAGTGACTTCCCCTTTACAACAATATTATTGTTAATAATAACTCTGTCCAGGGTTTCATATGCCGGTACAGGAGAGCAAAGCATCGCCTCACCTGACTTTTCTCTGCAAGCTGCTTTTTTTTTTTTTTTTTTTTTTTTTGGTTGCAATGATGCTTGCTGACAGTGGTCCCCAGCCCAGTGTGCAGGCTTTTTGCAGGGCTTCCTGTTCTGTTTGAGCACATGTAACGGTTGGAAGAAGGCACAATTGAATTGGCCACATCTGAATTTTGTTTGTCCATCTCCCATGCCCACACAGTGAAAGCAACCAGTGTTCATGCTGACTTGGCATCTAGGTATGCTATTGTTTTTATTAGAGGTGTCTATGGCAACCTTGTTAGAGGAGCTGTTTGAGTGCAGGTGCCATTAAGTACCGATTCCTGTGTGAATGCCCCTCCAACACACTACGTATGCATTTTACAGAATGTCACTATTTATCCAAGCAATCAAATGCATGTTCCTGGCACTTTTTCTTACTGTTTGTCACTTGTGTGCAACATTCATGCTCTTCAGTTTCCTGTCTGTGTGTCACTCCTCCCCCACCCTATTTCCAGATGGTTCCATGGAAAGATCACCCGTGAACAGGCCGAGCGGCTGCTTTACCCCCCAGAGACGGGCCTCTTCCTTGTGCGGGAGAGCACCAACTACCCTGGGGACTATACACTGTGTGTCAGCTGCGATGGCAAGGTGGAGCACTACCGCATCATCTACCACAATGGCAAACTCTCCATCGATGAGGAGGAATACTTCCAAAACCTCATGCAGCTGGTTGAGGTAAGACTTTTTTTTTGGGGGGGGGTGGGGTGGCTCTGGAACCCCTGCAATACTATGCAAGTGGAAAAAGCTAAGTTTTAAAGTGCTGATTCTTCTCAAATGAAGCTCAGTGGGTAATTGTAGTTTTTTCAAACTGCAAGTTTGCTCAGCTCTGACCCTCATTCGTTTGCTATCAGATCAGGTGTTCCTTTCTTTCCTGAAGATCTTAAAAAAGCCAGCCTGCTGCTCCACCTCACTTCACAGGCTGTATTTGTTTTGTACAGTCAGCATTCCTAAAACTGTAAGAATGTTCTTTGTTTTACACCTGTCTTGCTTGTGTGCACGCAGACATGTGCTTTCACAGAGTATTGTGGACGTCTGTTTAGGACAGTGCGACCGTGGCTGAAGTCCCAAGCCAGGACTGCACGGTGCAAGATTGTGGGGAAAAGACAGGGTTGGCATAGATACCTGAAATGTATTTCTTAAGATGTGTAAAAATGGCTTGAAAATTCTTTGCAATCATGGTTTCATTACAGGTGATGGTGTTTTCTCAAGGCTCTAAGTCTGTCATGAGATCTGTCCTCTACCTCAAAGAAACTCCTCACCCATTATAACTACATTTTTCAAAATGGTTAAAATCCTCCACATCTCTCTCTTTCCTCCCATTTCCGCCTTTGTGTAATAGAACTCGTTACAGCATTCTTCACATTTTTGCGTGTTCTCCTCCCGTGACGTTTTCCCCCTCACTCTCCATGTGGGATGTGTGGTAAACCCTAGTGGAGCCCTCTTTTCCCCCACTCTGGGAATGTAAGCCTCTCAGCACCAGCACTGAGGGAAGTCGTGTCAGTTTAGATGGTTGACTGTCTGTGGGCTGTCCTTCCTCATTCTCACCCACTGAGAAAGACTGGTGTTGGCCATTCTGCAGCTTTCCGGGACAGTCTCCTAGCAGCACCCTCTCAGGGAGTGTTGGCTAAATTGGACAGTTGTAAGTTTTATTGCCACCAAGGTTGAATATTTACTGCTGCTCTCTGTATCTACCTTTCCCTCTACCCTGCTGCTGCTCTTATGTGTTGGTGTTTCCCCACTGACACTGGTGGAGCAAACAACCCCCATTCCCCCCATGGCATAATGTGTCACTTAGCAGAATCGTGTCAGTACCACAACAGGAAAGTTTTCCTGCTTTGTCCAGCCTGCCCTTTGGTTATGCACATGGGGTTGGGGTTGAGGAAGTACACTTGTCCAACAGTTTCCAGGTTCCCAACCCAGGAGAGGAAATTATGTTGTACAGTTGAAAAAAAATCCAGGTATCTGACTGTGTAAGTCCACAGACTTTATTTATCTGTACAGGGTAATTCTAACAGGAAAATGAGCAACAAAGGAGGGTTAGTTTGAATATATAGCAGAGCTTTTTATTTGTTGAATTCCCAGCAGCATGCACATAAGATTGTGTGTGAGAGTGACATGTGATGCTGTACAGGCTGCCGCCAGCTGCAGGGTGTGATGCAGTTCCCGGAACAACTCACAGACAGGAAGTGGTTAAGAAGGGTGAAAAGCAAGTTTCAGATAATTTAACCAGAAGGAACAGTATTCACCATCTTCCATTTAAAATCTATCTGTGTGTGTCCATGCTTGATTGTGTTTCTTATACTCTGGGATTGTATGCCCAAGAACAAATGTTTTGGTGTCCCCACAAAAAAAATGAGTATTTTGCAAGTAATGTGAGCATTTTAAAAAAAAAAAAAAAAAATGCAGAAACATTTTTTCATGATCTTTGCATTTCTTGAGTTGGAGCTAGGAGTCACTTACTGTATTATTGTAGAAGTCAGCATGAAATCCCCACAAGTATTGAAAAATGTGTCACAGATCATTTTTTTCTTTTTCAGCTGCATTACTAAAGATTGGCCCTTCCTGGCTAACTCCTGGACTTGCTCCTCCTCATGGACATTTTAATATTTCTGAGGGGAAGATTTGGCCCTAATTTTAATTAAAGTGAAGCATTTGTGTGCATTTTTCTCTGTTACTCTCTAACTTGGGAGAACAGTTTTGAAATGATTAATGGTACATTGCCCCCTAATGGTCAGTGTCATATATTACAGTGCCTACAACGCCATGATTTTGAGGCATATTTATTGGTAAACAGTTATAATTCCTATAAAGCCTTTGCCCAACAGTACAAAACTGAGGCTCAGGTTTTGGTATGCATGCCTAAGGATGAACTTGAAGCTCTCCCATAGCCCTTGCATTTTTGTGGCCAACAATTCCCACAGCAGTGGGATTTTTTTCCCTTCCCAGAAGATGTTCTTTGTGGATAGGAAAAGCACCCGACCACCACCAGAAAAGCCATCTCAAAGTGTGACCCCTGTCTTCTGTTTGTAGCATTACACCACAGACGCAGATGGCCTCTGCACCCGACTTATCAAGCCAAAGCTCATGGAGGGGACGGTAGCAGCTCAGGACGAGTTCTCCAGAAGTAAGGCTCACAGTGCTGGGTGGGTGTGGGGTTATATGGGGAAAATAATCTCATCGTTTGTTTGCATACTTTGGAATGAAGCTCAAAGGGCATCTGGATAGCTGATCTCTCTCAGATTGTGAGCAGTCCCCTGTGAAGCATGCTCTTTTCCCCTTCCTGTTTGGCAGTTATGTTTTTCTCTGTTGCTATAGGAGGTTAGTCCCTGACCCTTTTTTGGTCATGTGTAAACTGCAAGCCTGTCTTCACACTCTCGGTTCTCTCCTCACAGGTGGCTGGGCACTCAACAGAAAGGAGCTGAAGCTCCTTCAGACCATTGGGAAGGGGGAGTTTGGAGGTACATTTTTGGTTTCTATTTGATGAGGGGATGCAGGGTTACAAGGGAAGTGAGAGGTCTGAGTTTTTGCTCATTTTGTCCCACAGATGTGATGGTAGGCGACTACAGAGGAATGAAGGTGGCAGTCAAATGCATCAAACATGACGCCACCGCGCAAGCTTTCATTGCTGAAGCTTCTGTAATGACGTGAGTTGCAGATGTAGGAACATTCCAACAAGTTGTATCCCTTTAAGTCAGTTTTTTTTTTTTTTTTTTTTTTTAAGGAACGCATACTAAATTTATCTTCTCTTCAGACAACTGCGGCACAACAACCTAGTGCAGCTCTTGGGGGTCATCCTGGAGGAGAAGGGCAGTCTCTATATTGTCACAGAGTACATGGCCAAGGTTGGTCATCCAAGCTGCTATTTCACAGCATTGTGTGGTTGTGTGCCAACAGTCCTCAACAGTTTACAGGCCCTCCATCATGTCCCACAAGTTCTCTGAATCTTGAATTATTTGGAAGGAAGGCACCATAATTTGACTTTTGTTGGAGTAAAGTAATCTGCAGTGGGTTAATTCACATTTGTAGAAGCAAGAGATATTATGTTTTATCTCCCAGATTACTTTTTTTCTCATAAGTGGCATAGAACATAAACTGAGGCCCTTGCATGGTGTAGGTGTGTCAAATATCCCTGCAAGAATGAGACGACAGAAATGTTCATAGGTTGAAGTTCTCACAATGATTACAGTTCCAAACACTAATAACCCAAGGGCTGTCTGTTGTGTTTGTCTCCACAGGGCAGCCTCGTGGACTACCTTCGTTCACGAGGCCGAACTGTGCTGGGCGGGGATTGCCTCCTCAAGTTCTCCCTGTTAGTGTGGCTGGGCTTTGCCTGTCTGATCTCTCATTTGTCTTTAGCCTTGCTGCTCTTTATGCTGTATTAATGTTGACTCTTCACACTCCTTCCTCTTCCCACCCCTGTTACCTCCTTAGAGATGTATGTGAGGCCATGGAGTACCTGGAGGCCAACAATTTTGTCCACCGAGACTTGGCAGCCCGCAATGTGCTTGTGTCCGAGGACAACATCGCCAAGGTCAGCGACTTTGGCCTGACTAAGGAGGCATCGTCCACACAGGACACAGCTAAGCTTCCTGTCAAGTGGACGTCACCTGAGGCTCTCAGGGAGAAGGTACTTTATTCTGTGTGTAGGCGTGTGCTTGTGAGATCATGTGTTTGTTGAATGACTGAGTACAAGCTGTTGTAATATTTCTCCCAACATGCAGAAATTCTCCACCAAGTCAGATGTGTGGAGCTACGGCATCCTGCTGTGGGAGATCTACTCCTTTGGCCGTGTTCCTTACCCTAGAATTGTGAGTGCAGCTCCAACTCTACTACTGTCTTTTCTTGTATAAACAGCTCCCTGAACTACCACTGCCACAACCACTTCTTGCTGAGTGGTTTTCTGGTTGTCACCATTTTTCAATAGATGCCTTTGGGAAGTCTGATTAAATAATTGTGTTGCACAATCTCTCCAGCAGAGGGTGATGTCGCCACAGTTGACAAACTGTCTTAAACCTTTTTGTACGTTTATGACTGAAATTGTCTTCGGCAACAATGTGGCCTTAGAAATAAACACTGTTAGTGTGTTTATCAACTGCTGTCCGCACTCCAAATCTCTTGAAGGCATGTTGCATAACCTGAGATCTTCTGCTGGGCTTGTGGTGTTTTACAGCATTCCTTATTTAAAACTGTTCAGTAATACCTCAAACTTGTGTGTTTCTCTTCCCAGCCCCTGAAAGAGGTTGTGCCCCGAGTGGAGAAGGGCTACAAGATGGATGCCCCAGATGGCTGCCCACCAGTGGTATATGACATCATGAAGCAATGTTGGACCCTGGACCCTGTAGTGCGACCCAGCTTCCGCATGCTAAGGGAGAAGCTGCAGCATATCATGGCCAAGGAGCTCTACCTGTGAAGAGGCCATTCTGGGAGACTCAGAGAGAGCAGGACAGCATCTGCCTTGACTGGGGGAGGGGGGACACCCCTGAGACGCACACCAGCACTCTGGGACTATAGACTCCCCCCCAGCTATGAGACACAAGGCCCCCCACACTGATTTGGTTATATAGCATATCCCAGAGACCATTTTTTGCTTTCTGTTTTTCTTTTTTCTTTCTCTGTCTCAAAGCATGGCAAGGATGGGGGGGGTGAGGCTGGCCTTTCCTTTCACACCTTGTCACTTCTGGAAACCCCACCCACTTCTCCTCCCCCCCTTTATATGGAGCTGGTCCTGGCAGTATGCTTTGCCCTGTGGCACACTGTGTGTGTGTGTGTGTGTGTGTGTGTGTGTGTGTGTGTGTGTGTGTCACAACATACGTGTGTGTGCCTGTATTTTGAGGGGCAGGGCCGAGGCCTTTGCTCTGTGCCCAAGTGCCTCCAGACCACTGAGGTCCAGCCTCCACCCTCCCCCCTGGCCCTGCTCATCTTCCTCCACAGACTTTCTTCTTTTTATAATGATTTTTTTAAATGATTTTTTTCAGTTTATCAACTTTCCTCCTTCTCCTGCCTCATTGGAGACAGGATGTCTGTCACACCGTTGACATGGAAATAAAACCAGAGGAACTTGAACTTTGTGGCCGGGGGGCTGCTTTGAAAAACATTTGATTCGTAAAATGTGGGTTTGTTTTATATTACAAATATATATAAGGAAATAAGACTTAAAATATGACAAAACACCCAAAGATTGCTGAAAAGGCAAGAGTAACAATGTTGCAAGTGTACCCATGAACCTCTAGCGGGCTGTGCATGCAGTGGGGCCTTGGTTTACTGTCCGTGCTATTGATGTCCATTGTTTTATTATGCTGCCATAATTACCAATAAACCATTTACGTCTGCCAGTTTGGAGAAAACAACAAACAAATGGAAAATGTACAGAATCATACAGGTTTTGTTGTGTGTTTAATTAGCTGACAGTCTTTCGGCCTGTGGCCACCTGATGTCCCAATCCAGTCCGGTGATCAAACCTTTGACACTTTCATATGGTTAACTACACTGAAACCTTTAGGGGTTGCAGGATTAAGGAGATAAGCAATGAGCAAGTATTTAAGTCTTACACAAGAGATAAATCGTTCATGCTGAATCACCTTTGTTATTCATGCAGCTCAGATCTGTTCATAAGGTGGATGTGGCAGTTTTAAAGCCTTTTCTAAGCAATGGGGACCCATAGTTATATTTTGTGACGTAGACATGCAGTTAACCCACTTGCTTTAAATTTGTTGAGATTTGCAAGTACAACCACGGTGTATGGTGGGGTCTGCTGTGTTTTGGGCTGTGATGGTTATCGAGGGGGCCAGTTGGATGTGCTCAACTGAAGGTGAAGTGACCTTGAAGCAGCTATATAGGAACCCAGCAAGTAAAGAGGTGCATGCAGGCCTTGGCAGTGGGAGCGTGCTGGTACCCTCCTGATGCACATGCTCTGATTGTGGTCATCCCTGGACAAAAACATCTGATGAATCACTTTGCCTGGAACAGGAGCTGCTCTGTTTGCATGAAAATGCTTTCAGGGATCCTCTGCTCCCCAGTGCTTTAATTTCTGCAGGACTGTGTTTGTGCAATTGCAAATAATTGTCTAATTGGCTGCTTCCATTTGGCTCCTTTTAGTGTCCTTGCTGCTGCACATATGTAACCCACAGTGAAGTGATGGACAGCAGCGGTGCATCCATGGTTCCTCCTGCTGTCGGTCGTCATTGAGACTTGAGGTCAATATGAGGTCTGTCACACTCTGCTTTGTACCTCTCACAACTCGAAACGCAAGCACGTTTGTCCTGGCTGAAATACAGAAGAATTCATGAAAATCTTAATCTAATTCTGAGGTTTGGCTGCCTTCGTAAAGCAGTTTTTTGCGAAGGAGGAACCCAAAATGCTGAAATCCTGTCCAGTCCACCAGTAACCTCTGCTCTAATTGAAGTAGTTTGCTCCATTTTTGCGTTTATTGGACTGTTGACTCTCATCCATTGGCATCACTTAGTCTTGTGCCCATCCAGAGTCACAGGCTAGAAGCTGCGCATTGACGTCAGCTCTGCTGGGGAGGAGGCGCCGCAGACCTGTCAGAGCAGCAACAGACGAGTCCCTTGCTGGAGAAACAGCGTAGTGCGTAAACGGAGCAGCTTCTGAGAACATGGGGGTTGTGGTTGACAGCCGTGTGCGAAGTACAAAAAGCTGCTGCTTACTAATAGCCGCCTCAACAAAATAAACCTATTAGTCAAATTAATCTGAGTAGTTCAGCATCTTAACGTGTGGTATTAATTTGAAGTCTTCTTTAAAAGGCAAGCTGGAAGAACGATTTTGGTGGTGCCAGTCCCACTCCTGATCGTAAGAGAAATGTAATGACTTGAAATGCTCAATGTACATCATCTTCCAATGTTCTCTGCATTGAGCATATTAGTCAATTATTAATTTAAGTAAATGCTTGAATTATTTAAAAGCCAAGCCATTTCGGTCTAGGAAATGTTTTAATCACAGTTATCTATACTGCTGTAATGGCTTCGGTGCAGTTATTCTAAATGCATGGATTCAGGGTAGGAATGATGCCGATTAAAATATGCAAACACAGCTGGAATTATTGGTACCTTTTCACTTCCAGCAAGCTCACAATTTTCTCTGAAATAAAATGAAGTATTTGGCTTCCACCATTCTTTGTTTTACCTTTAATAGAACAGAAACTTTGCTTTTGATTCATGACCTAACATTATTTTAAAAAAAATGAAATTGGCATGGGCACAAATATTGGGACCCTTAGACTAAAATTTGGTAGCACAGCCATTGGAGATGACAACTGCAATCAAGCGCTTTCTGTAGCTCTGAGTGAGATTCCTACACATCTGCCCTGATAGTTTGGCCCACACCTTAGCAAATTGCTACAGTTTTCTCCAGTTTCATGGGTTTCTTCTCCTTTCTGCCATCTTTCCACATGTTCTATGGGACCTTAGATTGGGACTGATATCAGGAGGCTTCACAATGGTCTGCTGGATGACCCTGTGACAGAGTTTTCTGACACGGGGCTGTATTTTTTTGCGCTCCAAAATGCTTGGATAGTCTTCTGATCTCATTGTGTCCTATGGACATTAGATGTGCCCAGTGCCAAAGGCAGCAAAGCAACCCCAAAGCTGAGTCTCCGCCACGTTTTGCAGTAGGGATGGTGTTTGAAAACGTTTTCTGTGAACAGAGTTGGTGTAATTTTCAAAAAAGCTCTAATTTTGTTTCATCTGTCTGAAGGGCCTTCTCTCAGGAGGACTGTGGGTTGTCAACATGCATTTTAGCAAACTCCAGTCAGGCTTTTTTGTGTTTCTCTCGGCTTTTTGTGGTGCTACCATGAAGCCCATTTTCATTCAGAGAGTGACCTAAGGTGCCACTTGAAATTGCTGCGCCTTGAGCTTGAAGGTCAGCTTGGATCTGTTTTGATGTTTTCCTTTGTTTGAATGGTGGACAAATAACAATCTTCCTCTTCAATCTTGGGTCTATTTTCCTCTTGTGGCTTCGTCCACAGATTTTTGCTACAGTCTTGTGGGCCTTAAAATTCTTGATGACATTGGCAACAGTGATCGCAGGGACATCAAGCTCTTTGTACATGTTTGAGTAGCCTTTGTGTTGATCATGCTTGGCTGTTCTTTTTAACCTCCTCAGACAACTCGGCTTTCCCTTCTCTTTTCTACGTTTAAGCAACACAACGTTTCTCCATCTGAACTGGCTGAATGAGTGATTATAAGACTGAAGACATGTGTGGTGCTGATGAAGGAGAAAAGTCTGAAGTGTTACTATAGTGCAGTTATTTGTTATAACAGTACTGTCCAGGCCATTTTTGTCTGCAGAATAAGAAAGAATTCAGCTTTTTTTTTTTCCCCCTTCTATTCCGTTGCAAACCAAGGAACTGCGTGTATTACACAAAAGATCTTTTGATTTCAACACTTTCCAGGAAGAATGATATTTTATTTTAATAAAACGAAAAGGTGCCAATGGTTTCCATACTTCTGTACAGCAATGATTGAAACATTGGTCAAAGTACATTTTGACTCCCAAAGTTGATGAGGACACAAAGCTGGAATGAAACTTAGTTGTTCGCGTTGCTTTGGAAAAACGAGGCTCTGCTTAAAACCCTTTAACTAGAAGCCTTTACAGGCAGGTGTTATGTTTCCCATATGTGCTGTCTCTCTGAACTCACGGCATGTCAAGCTGTTTGATGGACAACAGCCGCAGTGAGGACTGAAGAGGAGTGTGGGCTGAGAATCAAATAGTAAGCATACAGACAGCGCGAGGGGCCAGAAGTGGACAGAGTAGTGGTCGGTTCCCTCGTATTGTCTGTGTTAGGTGACAATATCTTGCGTGCAGTTAGTGTGGGAAATGAAACATTGGTCACTGGAAATCTCCATCCCACAAGCTTTAAAGTTCCCACTATTCCAAGTTTCTGATGTTCCAGTCTTTATGCAATAAAGCAACTGTTTAAAAAAAAAAGCAAGAAATAAGCAATTTGTGAGTTATACAAGTAAAATTGGACACCCCCCCGCATGATAAAGAAACCTGGCTCCACTGAAAGATGACGCCAAACCAGCAGCACTAGTCAAACTCGATGTGCTCTGATGTAGAGCAGTTAGCCCACCTCTTCCATGTTTTTGTCCATTTCCAGGTGTGGATGTCTTTAACAGTTCAGCACAGTGGGTTTTTACTTGCACACTTGTGCCTGCATGTCCTCTGCCTGATCTGCAGTGTGGCCAATTGGGGTAAGGTGTGACCACGATGACTTTGATGTTGGTGTTGCAGTGGGCCCAGCTGTGCCCATTCTAGTGCTGACGGGGTCTGTTTCACGCACCTGCGTCACGGCGTGTCGTCGGCCCTCTTTGGCTTCACATCAATGACTGAAAATAATCTGTTGCTTTGTCCCTGTTTCGGCAGAAGTCATCCTCCTGCGATGAGCGCTGGTGGAGACAGGAGGCGCGGCATCGGGGCTGGGCAGTCCTGAATGTGCACCGCTTTCCGCTCCACTCCTTCATCCTCTGCTCTTCTCTGCTTTGCCTTTCTGGGCTGTCCGACTCCCGTGTCAGGTCAATGACTTCTGTATCACTGCATATGGCCCTTGCTTTGCTGCGCGAGAACAAACCGCACAGGAATAAGGATGGCTGCGTGCTCCCTGTGCACCGGCGTTGAAACGCTCAAATACCATCCAGTACAACAGGATTGTGTAGTCTCATAGAGAACAGGGCAGCCTTTCTACAAATGAGCAATAAAACCAACACTGGTCACATCTGCTGCACGGATGGCAGTGCAAAAGATATCTTTACATTTTACGTAAACATTTAAGGTGCATAAAAAATATAGTTTTGATTGTTTACAATTTTGCGCTCCCTTGGGGCAGAGAACGGCAAAAGGCAAACGGGAGACAACCCTCCCATCTCTCTCTTGTCCACGTGATGTAACGCTTTGTTTTCGGATCGTGGCTCGGGGCAGGGACTCTGACTGGTGTGATACGTTTGACTTTGTGAAATATCAAGGTTTTCAGGGTCGGTGGAAATGCATTTTCTACCAGTTGTCAGACCAAATTTGCACGTCCACTGAGATGTTTTACCCCCTGGTCTGCACCCATTGTCTGCCTATGTGGGGGGCACCAGTCACAATGTCAACCCGTCCTTTGGTTTCCACTGCCTGCAATTACGTGTAGAGTACTTGAGTTGTTAGCTGGTTCATGGACAGTGAAGCCATGGACCAGTGCCCACCTGCACCCCCCCCCCCCACTCGCAACCAGTGTGAGCTAATCTGCCCCCCAGCACATACTGGTTGTCTCTTATTATTCCAGTGGGCTGAGCTGAAATGTTTCCTTTTCAATGCGCACTGGAAGGTTTTTATAAATTTGGGCAAAATTCACTCTTTAGGTCACGGATGCACATCCAACACATGGTTACATTTTATGTGCCATAATTGCTATGATGTAAACCTTGCAATTTCGACACTGGGACACTTTGAGTGGAAGGACTACTATTGATCCTCAGAGCTTTTTTCTTTAGGGTAATGGCCAAGTCCCTCAACATCATGACAGGATCCGCCCTTTCGCCCACGGACGTTACTGCTTTCCCCCAGCCACACCACGCGTGATGTGAGGACCCTGGCTATGGGGTCATCCTGCAGAGGGTCCCTTGCAATTTCCTCCGCATCCTAGGGGGTTTAAAGATGAGAAGTAAGGAAGATGCATGTGTCCTCCTCCTGTGCCTTGAACAATTCTCTGATTCTTTCAAGAAGTCTGGAAGGGGGGAGAGAATGTAGTGGAAAACCATCGTTGGTTGAGAGTGTGTTCGTGTGCTGCTCCTCCTGATCTGCGGTGTCTCACCCGTGTGACGTAACACCGTCTGAGCTGCGGGCAAGAGTAACCCGAGGCTTCCAGGAACACATTTGTCAGGTTAATGAGTCCTGGCAACTTGCATAATAAGGTACTTGGGCATTTGCGCATTCCCCCATTTACCCCCTAATAACACCAGGAACGATTTTTTTTCCTCTTTCTTTCACATTACCCTTCATCACTGACCACGAAAAAGCCAGAAAGAATTTTATTGTTTTATTTTTCATGGCCAGCTCCGAAGTCAAGCCACGAGTGTTACGTAAATCCTGAAGAAATTTGTAGCTACTCTTGCTTCTTTTACAGATGACCGTACAAAGCAACGTAAATCGCGCGCAGTTGAGCACAAATGGATATTTCACTGAGGCCGCTGCATTCGGTTTTTTCACCACATCAGCTTTTGGTAGATATATTTTGGTGAAGCTTCTTGTTTGCCTTGTCGACTGTGCTTCATCTCAGCATTTCGCAGCTTTCGCCATCACCAAACTCTAAAACCTGGTTTAGGTAGGCTGAATTCCGCACAGCATGAGGCTTTGAATTTTCGTGGAAGTTATGGAGACGAGCTTTCGGTTTATATCGTCCGTTTCACCGGGAGAGTTGGAGATGGGAGATCAGTGCCTTGTTTCTCCTTTCCGAAACATAAAATCGAGGGCATGCACACAAAAAGCAGAAGGCACGCAGGCATATATTTAAATAATTGTCATTTCCTGCCTGCAGTAAGGTTACAAAAGATGAGTGTGTGACCCAGATACAGAAACCGATGTGCGTTCACGTGTGTGTGCATGCTTTTGTGTGTTTGGGCCCAGGGCGTGTGCTGTGTATATCTGTGCTGTCAACAGGCCGTGTCCGCCTCCTCCCTGGGTCATGTGACCCGGATGCCCCTCGGACTCCTGGTTGACGGAGAAGAGAGATTACTCACCCGCTGACAGGGCCGGGGACACAGCCGGGCTCACGTGGCTGTGGGCATGTGCATTAACCTCTTGCTGACTGATAGAAATGGGGGCCTGCAGGGGTTTAGCTTTGCTGCTCTGGTAGCCAAATATGGAATGAGCAGGGGGAATAATTTAGACCCGAGTGCCCTCTGTGTGACAAGAAGGCTCTCGGATGTTTGTTTCTTGGGAGATCTGATGCCCAGGTGAGCTCCTCGGAGATAATTCTGCTGGTGGAGGAGAACGTGAGCCTGGGAAAGGTGTTGTGCAAGCATGCATGACTTAATTTATTGCGAAGGTCTTCAGTTGCTGTTTTCTTTAGAGCCTGGCTGTCAGTTTTGCTTTGTGGCAAGTTTGCGGGCTCATCCGATGCATCCTGAGTTGATGAGGGGGAGGACTGCTCAGATGTACTTAATCAGATGTAGTAGCAACAATTAAGCTTTTCTTCATAGCCATGGCACTGAAGGTCATGCAGGCAGGCAGTCGGATCAGATCGTGTACGGTGGCACGTGTCTGCGCTCCAATGCTGGGTTCTTGGAGGACCGTCTCAAGCCACTGTAGATGACACCAGAAAGTGGGTTTAGAGACATCTGGGTGGGGGGATCCAAATCTGAGCGTTCGCATTGGCCCTCTCCTCTCCTTCAGGAAAACTGAACCACGTGTACGGCCTAATGTGGTCCACCCATCACCCCTTACGTTTCACCCCGCGAAGGGCAGGAACGTGAGGTTGTTCAAAGGGTTCTAATACGTGGGCTCTGGAGAGAAGTTCATCGCTGGCCTGTAGCGAGGAGAACTGTCAGACAGTGCGTCCAGCGCAGAGGTGATGTGACTCTAAGTGACGTTGGCGAGATCAGGGCAACTTCTTCAGAGCTGCTCTCGATTCTAGTAAAGACAGACGCTCCCCTGTTTCAGCTCCCTCTTCCTGGAGCCAGCATCCCCGTGAACCCGTCTACGACGCTGCCGTAATAGAAAGTGACGTGAGGGGTTTATGGATTCAAAACTGATAACTTAAGTCGCCCCCTGGGGGTGTGCTCCTTCGGTGGGTTAACACATACATAGAAAGAGGATCCAGGCTGTTTTGAGCAAGAGCAGATTGCAGTTAAAGTGTTCTGTCAGTGCAAAAAATAAACAGATGACGTTGGAATTTTACCTTACTGTACGAATAAAATACAAGGTGCTTGCGTTTAAAACATGGTTCCAGGAAATCTACTGCTGGGAAAAGCACAAGCTGCACTCTTGGGGGCGACCATTTCAGGAGCTTGTGTGATCGTTGCACAGCTTGGGGTTTGGTTACAGGGAGATGTTGAGGTAAATGCAAGGTTCACAGCTCAACCATGCCAACCGTGAGGAACCATTACTGAGCCTTTTGTCCACCATTAGCGATAGCCGGTGCTCTCCATCACACCTGGACTTTCTCTTGGCTCACGGAACACTCAGGTCTGTCAAGTCTGACCTTTCGCAGTCCAGGTTTTTGGGACCATCTTTCCTTCTTTTATTGGCCTTTATTGGACTCCGTTTTATGCTGGGATTTGTAGAAGCTCCCCTCTTGTCCAGCAGAACTGCCTAAAAGTTGGTGTGCACCTGGCTGAGTGTGTTGGTTTGTGTGTGTGTGTGTGTGTGTGGTTTTACATTCCTCTGTGTGCACATGAATTGGTAAAACTGTGTGTGTCTGTGTGCATCACCGTGCTGTTGGTGAGGGTGGAGAGCTATTCCCACAGTGCACCTGATGTGCACAAATTGCAGGAAATTGTGAGGAGAGGACCATGTGACAGCCCGCAGATGAGGACACAGAGGCAGAAGGGGGTGACAGGGATGGCGGATGCACTGTCCAGTGGGCGGGACGACTGTCTGCCAGCCTGTCTTAGTGTCTCAGCTGCACAGGGCCCTTGTGGTGACATGGGCTGGGGGAGAGCATCTGACTGAGCAGTCTGGCAATTTGGAGTTGCCTGGAGTGTACATGCACGCACGCACACGGATGCACACACATGCAGTCTGTCTGTTTTTGAGGAGGAGCTTTACAATGCTGATGAAGTGCTGTCATGGATGCAAACGTCCAACAAGCCAAAACCAGGTTTTGCTCATTGGTAGGGAGGGTAAGCTGGAATGTTGTCCTGTGACGAACACATACATACGCACGCATACACAGGTTTGTCCATATCCACCGGCCAAGTCAGGGCTCGGTCACTGTGGCGGTTCTTATATACGGTCATACCAGAGGCTTCTGGCTTCATCTCTCATGGAGGTCATCAGTGAAGCTCACCCTTGGCTTTCAGCCTCTGCCTCTCCAACAGCTCTTGGCAAAGATTTTAAGCTTAATTTACACCCTTTGGGGCGAACATCCGTGTTTGTTGCTAAATTAGACTCAGCACATTGCTTGACTAGCTAAATTTAAAGAAAACGAAACAGTTTCCTGCAGTTCCCAAACAGCTTGCGGTGTGAGAAACGTCTAGAGGAGGAGATGAAGGGTAAAATGGCAGAACTGTGTCTGGCCATGAGGTTCCTGTGCAGGGTGGGGGCAGTTTGGAGAGCACATCTGGGTGTTTGTGTTTGTGCTTATGTTTGTGGTGTGGGTGCAAATCCCCGCTGTGCGCAAAAATCAACAGAAGGAGCTGCAGCCCCCTCAGCTCATCCCCTAGAGGCTGTACCAGATGACAGCTTCTAATCATAAGGGAGTGGCAGTGTGTTGTGATGGAGTAGGAAGCCCAGGAGATGCAGACGTGCAGGTAATGGAGAACTCTGTGACAGCTGCAGCTGCACAGCAGTGAGGATGTCACCTCCTTTGTGTACCGTATTGGCCTGACAGCTCTGACTGCGGTACTTGGGCATCAATCTACGTTCTGCAGATCCTTCGTGAGCACCACGGTGGGGTCCCGTGACATAGCAGTAGTGGGGGGCTCTTTACATCATGCTCCAAGCCAGAAGTGTCCCCACAGCCCTATGGTCTAACCTGTGGTTGTGATGGCCCTACTTGTCGCATAACCTCTCTCAACGTGCGTGTCTCCCCCATGCCTGTGCGTAAGTCCGTGGGGAGGGGGGGGCATCGCTGCTGTTTGTTCACAGGAGTTCAGCTGAGAGAGAATTTTCCGGTTATCGCATCCCATTTGGCTGCAGCCGGCTCTAATTTATTGCGCAGTTTCTCCAAGGCCCATGTTCTAAATCAGGAAAAGGGAGGTGGAGTGGGGGGGGGGGGGGTGAGTGCGTGAGGGAGAAAACAGAAAGTCTGGGCAGCGTAGAAGCTGGTTCTGTTGTGTAATCCACCTTATGCTCAGCCTGACAGATTAGTTCCATCCTCAGGTGCTTTTGCATCCCACATCCTGTTTGATCACTATCTGCTGTGGCTCCTCGTCCTAAGCACATTTCAATGTTTCAAGAAGATCCTACCCGTTTCTTCTGCCACATACATTTGTCATTTTAATCCAGTGCAGAAGACCAAACTGTCCTCTTGTTTTGTGCTCCTTACTGACCAGCCCCAGGTTCAGCTGCAAGCTCGGGAGAGGACTTAGAGCAAGGTTTCGGCAAAAGGGCGGCTCACCTCAAGCATTCGTGTGCGAGGTTGACCTGTAGAGGCGTCTGGACTCCTAGTGAGAACATCCAGAGTGTGACTGGTTGGTCTGACCACATTTACCACCAACCGCACTTCATAATCATTAACCACTTGACCAGAGCAGGGCTCCCCTGGCCCATGGCCTGTCCCGGCCGCGCGGGCAGGAGGCAAGAAACACCCCGGACGGATGGCGGCCGGCCTATGGCGGCGCCAGTAGTGGAAATGGGAGCGGACGGGGGTTCTACATCCCCATGTGTCTCTAACCGGACTGTCCGGCTGATGTTAGCCGCAGCACTGCTGCGCTTTACGTTTCCTCCATGTGACTCCCAGCCCTAAAAATACCCGCCGTCGTCCGTGGCTGTGATTGGACGGAGCCCCAGCGCGGCTCAGCTTCGCTCGCCGTGACCCCCCGCGGAGGAGGAGCTGTCCCGGCGCGCGGTGCTGAACGCCAGCCACTTCGGACCGCAGCCCGGCCCGCTCGGATCGCTCCGGTTCGGTGAAGAGCTTGAGAACCTCGGCGCTCCCCCCCTCCCCGGCCCCAGTCCAGCAGCCCGAACCGCCGAGGGAGGCAGCGCGCCCCAGGAGTTTGGGACCGCTCCGAGAAGCCGGCCAGCCATGGCGTTCATGGTGAAGCACGTGGTGGGGGGGCACCTGAAGAACCTCACCGGGGGGCTGGGAGAGGAGAAGTCCGAAGGGGAAAAGTCGGAGGCTGCGGCGCAGGGAATGACCCAGGAGGAGTATGAGCAGTACCAGCAGCAGCTCGTGGAGGAGAAGTAAGGCACCGTCACCCCGACGCCCCGCCACAACATCTCACAACATCTCGCACGCTCTCCACACACACGCAGCGTGTAAACCAAGTCCGGGGCTGTGTTGGTGCTCGGGGTCCCACTGCTGTGCTTCACACACGCAAATCTGCTCGAATTTCAAGCCTTGGCTGAGCTGGAAAACCTTCCCATCACCGGGGCTTCCGGCCCGTTTAAAGGTCCACAAAGCAATTGTAGCTTTTAAGCAACTTAACTTTCCCGTCATTCACACCAGTTCTGAACTTTTGCGAAATGTATCATCTGTAGACCCGCGCGACTGTGTGTGTGTGTGTGTGTGTGTGTGTGTGGGGGGAGAGAGAGACTCCTAAACCTGCTGTTCGATACTCTTTTCTCTTTATTATAGACTCGCACACTCCTTTCCTCCAGCCGGACGTACAAAATGTGAATAAAAAGTAAAATCTGTGGTGTGAGTGATGCTGCGTTTTCCCGTTTCTTGAAACCTTGGTCTCAAGCTAAAAAAAAAAAAACTATTGATAATAAATGCAGGTTAAATGGTGCAAATGTGCCCGAAATGAGCGAAACACCACCGGAGAGGTAAAGGGGCACGAGGAACGATGAAATGTGAGCTTTATTTACTGCTTTAATATGAGAAACGGTGTTGTTTTGGGAGAAGCGGGTAAAACGCGCATCGCAGCAGGGCTGCGGATTCGCGACTTCGGTCCCTCGGCTCCGAAACTCAATTTTAAAATCGTTCGTCCAAAATGACAGCTAATTTTACCGGTTCGTAAACAGGGTTAATGTCTGCGAAGCTTTCGTTTAATATATCTCACCTTAATATTTTTTATCGAGGGGAAATTTTATTAATAAATTAATATATAATATTTGATATATAATTTAATAACGTTTTTTGGTATAAGTTAGTGTTATTTTGTATACATTTTGTATTTGTATTTTGAATTTTGTATTTAATTACTCAACTGAATGTCTGGCTTCAGAATTATAGGGATGAAAAATTGCCAACACTGCATGAGTTTGAAAGTATTGAAATAAAACTGTAGAGAAACATCTCACTGTCCCCATCATCACGGAGCTATTTTTAGTTTTTTTTATTTTTAGCTTAGTTCACTCATCCATCCATCTACCCATCCATCTGGTCCTTCATCATCTGTAACCACTTGGTCCATAGTCTGGGTTTCAGGCACCCTGGATGGGACTGTGAGCAGGAACTGCTTGCCTCACCACCCTTAGTTCCTCCTTCAAGCAATTCTGCATATTTATATGAATGTTATGAAGCAGCACTTGTATTCAGGGTCAGATTTTACCGCAGTAAAACCTTGCAAGTCCCCTGTATGCTGTTCCAGCAAGCTAATACTAGCGCCACGATTCAATATTTTCACCATTTATTCAGCATTTGCTTGCAAACTCGATAGTGCTCTTCAGTCGGTGATTCACATAAATCATACAGTGGAAGAACTCCATGCTGAAGGTCACATTAGAGCCCAACCCTGGAGATAAAGCCCTGTCCTTGAGGTAAAAATGCACTTTTGACACCATGCTACCTGGCCTGAGACTGTGGTTGTGTTTGCCCAAGCAGGACCGAGTGGGAAAAATAGCAAACATCACACAACATCTGGATCTGTGTTAATTTAGCGTGCACCGTGTCTCTGAGAGGTGCGACAGCAGTGCCCCTTTTTGGCATAAAACCTTGGGACCTTATGACTGCCAGCAGAACCCGGTGTGTTGCAGGAGGATCACTTTTCCGTCATGCTGTCCATGATGACAGAGCGACCAAGACAACTGTGCAGGGCAGCTACATTTCATATTCTTATTTAATTCAATACCTGGCATCTGTAACAGATTCCTCACATCATTTCAGTGATTTGTACTGCTGGATGCTTTACAGAAGCATGTAGGTCCCTCAGGGGAAGGATAAGAAGCTGCTGCCTGAGATCTGCTGCCTTCAGGTCATCAAATTAGACCAATTTTTTGCCTCTACAGTGACATAGTTTGGTCCTCTGGTGTCCAACAGACAGGAATCGCACAATGAGACAAAAATGAAGTCAAGATGTGGACACACGAGCTGACCAGATCACAGGAGCGGCCACTGTGCGGAGGCCCCCTTCACCCCTTCCGTGGCGGAGAAGGATGAGGGAGCAGCTGAGGATCATTTCTCTAGAATGTTTGAAGACCCCCCCCCCAACATAACCCTCATAATATGGTCACAAAGCACCCACATGTAGGTTTAAGGGGCAGTGATGTGTAAATTTAATGCTCGCTCCACCGATGGATGGATGAGCTGGAGCTTTTGCTGGAAATATAATCCAGATCACAGACTGTGTTGCTCATAAGCCTATTTTTCATATATCTGCTCGTTCCCAAATAGCACTGTCAGCGGAAACTGAAAGTATGACGAAACCGTAGAGGATGAAACAATAAATGTTTACTAATTACGGCACGGCCCACCGGGCCTCAGTGTTTGCTAGTCGCTGATAGGATTATATACCTGCAAGCTTCCTACGGCATTGCCTTGATCATAACAAGATTCTCTGTGCAAATAATACACGTTTTGGGCTGGCTTTACCATTTTTGGCTGCAGTTAGGTCCCCTCTGCTTTTTATTATCTTGTGCTCAGGCTTCAATTCTTCTTGACTCACCATTACCGGTGGGTATAATAAAGCTTATTTATAGGCGTCTGCGATGAACCGCACGACAACAATACCTGTAAGCCAGCGTTTTTATGCCGTTCGTTATTTGACAGTCGTACCAGCTGATGGGGATATTTTTGGGAGGACGATATTTGGGGTCATCTCTGTTTCTTCTTAAACTGAACAATTTGCCAAAGGCACTGGGTTTTCTGAATTAAGTCTGCCAGTGGGCGGTTAATTAAGTGAGGTTTATGGGAAGAAGCAGCAGCTAAGGAAGCCTGCATAGTTCTTAGCGGTATCCACTCCTTTGTTCAAATGTGCCATACACACACACTCATTGCAAACAACACGCATGCACACCTAGAAGCTCTTATGTATGCACCCATGCTTGCACGCTGGCTCACAGTGCCTTCCAAACCATGAACCATAACTAATTCCCGTGCTTTTTTCCCTTCAGGATGGAGCGAGATACCAACTTTGCCCAGAAGAAGGCAGAACGCGCCACTGTCAGGACTCATTTCCGAGAGAAGTACAGGCTTCCCAAGGTAGACGTTCCGTTTTTTTCTATTCATTTCCCTCTTTGTTGACAGTTACGCCTGTGTATCTTTCATGTGAGAAACCTCTGTTTGAAGAAGGTATTTATCTTCTGCTGGGCCCTTGGATTGTACAATTTCCTCTCTGTCCTTATTTAAATAGTGATCTCAACTTGTCACACAAACCTGTGCATCTCCTTCACTCTTGTGACCTGTGGTGATGGCCTTATCCTGCTCCCCTCATGTTTCCCTCCTCCAGAGTGAGATGGATGATACCCAGATCCAGCAGGCGGCAAATGAAGTGGAGCTGCCGCAGGAGCTGGCCAAAATGATCGCACAGGACAACATGGAGGAGGAACATAAGCAGTCTGTCTTCGGCCAACTGAGCAACATTCAGAATGTGGACCTGGACCAGTTGAAAGACAAGGCCCAGGCCACACTGGAGGACCTCAAACAGTCTGCAGAAAAGTGCTCGCTCATGTGATTTTACCCGCCCCAACACCCAGCTGTGCGCTGTCTCAAACCCATTCCCTTACCACGGGTGTTGTTAGTTAGCTGCTTAGCAGAGTGAGTTTCCCACCTCACGTACAGTCCCTAGCTTTGATTATGCTTACAGCTGGGTGCTGGATTGAGCACCCAGTGAGATCCTTACAGACCATTCCAGTGCTGCCTGCTTAGGAAAACATAGTGAGTTCTGCACACATGACAAACACAAGACAAACGTATTGAAAATAAAACAAGACATCGGTTCAAACACATATTTGAGGCGTGTAAATGTGATGAAATAGAGCCACAAAACTCTGTGAAACGTAATTTTGTCTTTTGATGCTCGTGATCCCACAGCCTCTCTGTGTCCCCGAATGAACTGAGGGCGCCTTGGTCCAGGAGAACGCCTCTCCTCAAACCTCACTGCAGCCCCACGTGCCGTGGCCCATTAGAGTCCTGTCCCTTAATCGCTCGGCAGTCGTAAACGCCGGCGACCACGAGCGCCCGGTTTCTCAGTGGCCGGAGTGATCTCTGTTTGTTGGTGGTGTTGTCATTGCTGTTGTGAAGTGTGGTGTTGTGCTAGGAAGCAGCTGTGAAGTGCCATGTGCTGTCCATTGAAGTGTCTTTCCTTTGCCCAGTCAAGGCCTCGTGTCACAAAATTAGGACATTTCTTCCATGTATAATTACTGCTTTCAGTATGTCTGCATCCTGAGACACTTAAAAGTCCATTTTATTTGTGCCAACATCAACTGTTTCAAGGATGGAAACAGGCCTTTTTTGTGTCCTAAGAATATTTTTATAAGAGATATCTGCAAAAGCAATATACCTATGCGGAAGGGATTAATATACAGAACTTAGATTTATCTGTCAGAGTCTTTACTATCAAAATGAAGGTTGCGCACCTTGCACAAAAGAGTTTTTCAGAACTTTTAAATGCCATAAATTGATCTATCCCTCTTGGTGGAGATGTTTAAATGATGATATTATATCTATTTTCACGTGTACGTAATTTTAAAATGTATTTTATTGTTGTTTATGTCAATTTTTTTAAATGTGATTTTAATACCTCCTTGATTTTTTTGATGTGCAATTATTGCATTAAAAATATTTTTAAGATAATCTTTTCGTCTCCGCAGTTTATTGTTTTACGCTTGAACACCAGAGGGCGCAGTCACCACATTTTAAACTCATCCACGTTCTACTTCTTTATGAATGCAGCAAAAAATCAATCTGATGTCCAGTCCCACTGGACCCAGATCCTGGCAGTTCTGTTCTGAACACACGTATTGATTATTGTTCAAACTCAGGATTTAAAAATTGTTACTACTGTTGATCCATGTGATTATTTGAAACTGTTACGACAACGCTATGTAATGCTACTGTAATTTACGATGTGGTTTTTTTCGTGCTGTCCATAGTAATGAAAGGTCATCGAATACATTTTTTTTTTACATAAACTGCACAAAGTAACTAATTATTAGTAGATTTTTAACCGTAAAAATCCGCCGTGTTTGAGTTAGAGTTAGGGTTAGGGTTTAGGGTCCTGGTGTCGTTTTGCGGTTCACATTTAAACTGCAGCGATGGAGCTGCTGCGGAACGTCGATTTAATCGTTGTTTCTTCTGCGCATTTTCGAGAATATTCCTGCTGAAAAAGTTCAAAAGAAACTTCACTGGTTCCGTGGATGTGTACAAACACTCATAAAAATGATTTGTGATTCTTTAAATGTAGTGTAGGAAATTCTTCTCACTCGTTGTTGTTAACCGTTTGCCCTTGTAACTGCATTATTATTATTATTATTATTATTATTATTATTATTATTATTATTTTATTATTATTATTAGCCTAGTGGCCCAGCAAAGTAACTGCCTCTCTCCTCCTGATCTCTGTAAACTCTGTCCCCTATTAGCGCTCGCCTTTTCCTGGCCCCCGCCTCCGATTTCGCATTCGTTTCCATATCAATGCGGGGGGGGGGGGTTCGGTGTATATTGGGAGTTTCTTATGTGCGCTGTTTACGAGGCTGTAAAGTATGCTGCTGACCCCCCCCCCCCACACACACACACACACACCTACTCCCCTCCATCCTTCCATTCGTCCACAAAAGGGGGGGGGAGGAGTAAGGGGCCAAAAAACACCACTGCCCCTCCAAGACCCATCAGTCAGTGTGAAGGAGCGCAGGGGACGGGGGGAAGGGGTCTGTTTTATTTATTTGTTTATTTCTGTCTTTCTCAAATACATTTTTTTGCGATCACCTTTGTTTTTGTTTGTCTTTTTTTGTGTTTAAACGCTGAATCTGTGTGTGGAAAAAGTTGTCGCGGCTGACCCAGCGGGTGGGAAGGGACGCTCAGTCCGACAGGCAGGGAGAAAACCGAGACGAATCTGCATTTTTCCACTCGGGCGGCTCCGGCCCCGCTGACGTGGGCGGAACCTCCTCCCCCGCGCAGCCGACTTTCCACTTGGGTCGCCCCTCCAGCCTCCGCACACGGCTCGCCTCACGATGCCAAGTCCACGCAGCAGCTCGCGGGCCTGCGAGCCCCCCAGTCCTGCGCAGTAGACATGGGAGGGCGCCGAGCCGTGCTGGTACTGGCGCTGGTGCTGGCCTGGGGGCCGGCGGTCCCGGACGCCCGCTATGTCTGCTGGCAAGCCGTCCTGAGATGCCAGCAGGAGAAGGACTGCGACCTGGCCTACAGCCAGTACCTGGCTGCGTGCGAGGGCAACATCAGAGGGCTGCGCCGCCGCTGCCCCAGCCACTGCATCGGTGCCCTCGTGAGGCTCAACCAGACGAGCAGCGGACCGCACCTGGAGACGTGCGACTGCGGCCAGGACCCGCAGTGTCGGAGGGTCAAGCGCGCCATCGAGCCCTGCCTCCCCAAGCGGTACCCGGGCGACGCCCACGGGATCGGCTGCACCGAGGCCCGGCAGCAGTGCGAGGATGAGCCGGGCTGCCGCTCCAAGCTCACTTACTACCTCTCCAGCTGCGGACAGCTGTTCAATGGCAGGAGATGCTCGGCCAGATGCCAGAGCGCCATTCAGCAGATGCTCTTCGCTCCCAGAGGGGCGCTGCTGAACCGCTGCGTGTGCGACGGTGTCGAAAGGCCCTTCTGCGAGGTGGTCAAGGAGAACATGGGCCGACTGTGCTCCATCAGGGACAACGGGGTCTTCACACCCTATGGGGACGTGTATGACGCGTACGAGGACGAGGACTACGAGGCAAAGTCCGACGGGGACGGTTCTGCGGCCTCCTTCTCGGATGCCTCCCAGGTACCTTCTCGCCTCAGCCTCCTACCTTTGGTGGCACTCGTGTTCTGCTGGACTCCACTTTTTTGATGGGACGTGGAAGCTCATTTGAGTGAAATTCTGTGCTAACGGGTAGAACGCGTGCTGATCCTGGGATAACTTTGGAATATTTACAGAAGACATTGGAAAGGGTCACCAGGTGAAGCGGGGTTGGGTTCAATTTACCTGCTCGGAAACCCGAGAGCTTCCGGGTAAAAAGTGGTTTGTTTACTAAATATATTACTTAGGAGAAGTTAAGTGAAATGAAGTGGACTCTTGCCGTTATGGAATATAAAAACATTGCGCTTGTGTGTTTGCCCGCCTGACCCACCATCCGCCCTTGTGAACGTGTGTTTGGTTTCTCCATTATTCTCAAACTGTGTGACTTCACAAAGACTTTGTTTAAACATCTCTCCTCTGCGCAGCCCGCCGCACGGCCTCTTAAAACCGTCTCAGTTCAAACATTTGCCCTGAGCCGGCTGGGCTGTGGGATCGAGAAGTGAAGTGAAACGAAGTTAAATGAAGTGAAGTTGTCCTCCAAGAACCCCCTCCCTCCTTCCCTCTCCTCCTCTTGTCGCTACCGACCTCCTGCTCCCTCCATTTCCCCTTCCCTTTCAGTGACGCTTGCACACAGGAATCGGTCACTCTTTACTGAATTTTAAACAATTTAAATTTAGCCCGAAAACAGCTAATGATAAAGTGGCTTAATCGAACTCCGGAGATGGGAAGGGGAAGAGTCGTAGAAAAATATGTACACAATTTAATCTCCTAACAAGGATGAAAAAATATAACAAACCCGGGCTCACAACATCTCTATGTTGTCAATAACTTCCATAGAAATAAAGGAAAACAAAAAGGCTCTTAGATGCCATCTTTTGTCCACCACAATCCTTATATTTGGTGTTTACTGTCTTGCATTATAACATTATGTAATTTTTAGAGACTACATTATGTTTTGCTTTGTCAAAATAAAAGAAGCAAACAGCAGATGTTTAATTTGTCTTTATTTTATTTCCTACAATGACTCAGATCTGTTAAATGTTTCCTTTTCAGCTTTTGCAGTTGTGTTCGATTTAAGATTGAGGGACTGTAAATGCAAAATTATATGTACATTCATATTAAGTGTTTTAATGGTTGAGACAAATGTTTGTGTGTCCTGGAAGTCACGGGTTTATTAAAATGCGAGACACAGCCAGGTGGATTGTATTTAATTCAGAGGGCAGAAGCAGGATGAAAGGAACATTTCTGCTGAAGATACTGAGAAGATGGAGAGCAAGTTTTGGAGTTTTGTCCGACTCGGGCGTGGATTCAGCAGTGACGGCTCTTCGGGTAGTGACTGACCGACGTGGCTTCGGGCAACCAGAGTTCCTAAACACAGCTGGACGGACCAAGGGGGTCCGTTTCCCAGTTCTTAAGCACATCTCTCTCCTTTATGCTTCAATGGTGGTGAAGCCTCCGCTCACCTCCCATCACTTCTGAACTGCTTAGGTAAACTTTTTTTCAAAATTTGTAACCTTTTTGCTTTAAATGTGATGAGGAATAATAATAAAGTGTTGGGTTAGCTTACCGTTCTCCACTGTTTCTGCTCAAAAACACGTACAAACAATAAAATAATTCAGCATTTTTAGTAATCCTATAACCCCAAGCACTCAAAGCAGGTCAGCATTCAGTAGTACTCAGCACTGGCAATTCTACATTCTGCTAAATGGAGAATTGTAACTTTTTTGTGTACCCATACTTCTTAAAAGCCCCCCCCCCCCAGACAAGCAGATACTATGGCTGAGCTGCCCCTTCCAGCTAAGGACTGCTCTGGTACCTGGCCATCGTTCACTATAAACCTCATAGCTGCACTTGACATCACCTGGCGTGCACTAAGTTGCGCTGCAGGTGGGCTCACACGCAGATTGGCGTGTCCTCTTTATCACAGAAATATATCTTGCATATTATACAGTTTATTCATGCAGGATTTGACCTAATCTTTTATTTATTGTTTAGCTCCAAGGCGATACATTCATGCATCCTAAGTGTTGAGATTCACCAACGACTGCATTTTACAGGCATGCACTCCAGCACACATATATAATATAGACCCGGACTTAGGAAAGAAAAAAGTGGGACTTGAAACTGCTGAGCAGACCCTTATTGCAGGTTTCATTGTTGTACTGAACCTGAATTATAAGCGGCCAAAGTGTTGCAAATATCAGTAAGAGTGTTCCTGAAACTGGTGTTGAAGCACAGCCCACGTGGGCACATATGGTGTCTATCTATGATGTTTAACATGGAAGAGGATCGCTGTGCACAAGCGTGAGCATCTTAACATGTCTTCTCGCTCTAATCCTTGCGAGCGTGGACAGAATTTAGTGGCAGTCGTTCTGCTGTGTTTAACTTTCCCGATCCATTAAATGCAAAAAGGTGTGTCTAACATGGCGCTTCGGCATGGGTGTCAACCAACGTGCATGCTTCTGTCCGCCGTCACGTGGCAGACGCCTTGGTCAAAAGTACCCTGCTCCGCAGCGGTAAAGTATTAAGTTTAGCATTAAAGCCAAACAAACTTGCAACAAATCTGCACCACTGAAAGTTACCTCCTGATTTCCATTTATGTTTTGCTGACATCCTGAGCCCATATGGCTTAGCTTTAACAAAGGGGCCATGAAGCACATTGATGCAAGGCATTCAGTTTTCTTTGGCTGGATGAAACAGCTTAGATTGCTCTTACAGACCCTCTTAAAAACTGGATACCCTGAGACCTCCACTCAGCTTCTGGGAACTGAATCAAAACAAACAAGCCCAAAGGGGCCTGGGCTGGAGGAAAGGAGAAGGACACAAGGACTGGCAGTATGCAAGTAGTTTGCGAAGGTCTATTTTTTAAATTTCATTTTGTTGAGAGTTTTTTTCCTCCCTCTAAAACAGCTAGATTTCTAATGAAGGAAATCCACAACCTGGGGGGGGGGGGTTGTCTCCTGTCTGCACAATGTCCTATTCATGCCAGCCTGAATGCTGGGGGGGTGTATGTCAATGGGAGGGGATCTGGAGGATCCTAGTTCCTCAAGGATTAACCCTCCCTTATAATGCTTTTACTCTGACCACCTTTTCTTATTAATTGTATCAACATACCAAGAGTAAGGAGAGCCAGGAGGGGTTCTCAGCAGAACTGTTCATGAAGCGGCACTGAAACTGAGGCCAATTAAAACCCAGAAAAAGGGAGGGGGGGGGTCATAGCAGAGCTGCACTTCTTGTTTATGTCCCATCGAATAGAGCCACCTTCTTCTCCGATGCTTGAATAACTGTGAGCGCTTTCCCATGAGTGACCATTAATTTCCTATGGGGGGCAGCAACTAATGGAGGACTCCTCCGTGCCCCAGGCCTCCAGCAAGGTCTTCTCTATCTTACAGTTTCTCCCCCAGAAATGCACTAAAGAGCTTTGATTTGCAAGACTGACCGCTCTGTCCGCAGGTCATCTCCCCTCTGTAACCGTTTGTTTGCAAAACCGATGTTATTGTTTTGTTTAGTAAACACTTTCCTTGCCACCCCTGGAATCAAAGTGCAATGGACAAGCGTGCATTCTTGGAGGTACGAAAGTAAGGAGAGGTTTCCACTGGACTGAGACCTGTTTGGGAGGCTATTTCATCAAGTACGTCTAGATATTCAATGCACATGTCAGTGTTTTGTCAGAATTACATTCTGAACTTAAGAATTATTACATTATTACAACAGTAGTCACTATTACATTAAACATATTATATAAAGAATATTTTTGCAGGTTGGGCAACATTTTCCAAGTAGTTGTGCAAATACATTTTGAATTAAGGAAGTGCAGCATGATATTGTGTACAGCTGCTGCACTGATTTTTAAAGGATTACTTATAGAGTTATTCATTCTTAAATGTTAATATTAAATAGAAAATCTTAAATAAAAAAGAATTATTAATTCTTAAAGAGTTATTTATATTTGTTAATTAGATTTTGCATGGTGCAGCGGCTCAGAGACTAGCGTTGCTGCTTTACAGCACCTGGGTTAATCAGGGCTGTGGGTTTAAATCTATCTCAGGCTGTGTGGAGTTTGGATGTCCTCCCCATGTCTGTATGTTTTCTCCCACAGTCCAAAGAGATGTGTCTCAGGTTGACTGTTCACTGCAAATTGCACATAGGTTGTGAATGCGTCTGCGTGGCCGCCCTGCAATTGACAGGCATCCCATCCAAGAGCTGTTTCATAGCTTAGTGCATCATCACGGCCCTGCTCAGGACGGTTGAACCATTAACAGTAATGGATGGGTAATTAGAGTTTACATTAACCAAATGTTGTTTTATAACTGACCTTTGCTCTTGTACCCTCAAAGGGCTTAAGCCACACTGTACGATTACGAATAAGCTCTGAAATTTTTTTCCACATAACATGAAAATTGAACAAGTTCATAGTCATTGTGTGTGAAACGTCAGATTGTCCTGCATGAATGACCACATTGGCCTGAATATAAGACAATATTCTCCTGGGAATTATATCTAAAAAAAAAAAAAGATAGGGTTGTCTTGTATTCAAGGATTGGATCTATAAAGGGCAAATACCGTACAACACCAGTACGTGGCGTCACTTATCCACTGGCGTCAGTTATCCATAGAAATGATTAACTGATGCAAGTGAGAGTGAAAGATGGCGAAACCTCAAGGTGGTCTGGAAAAAAGGAGCTGAAAGTTAGGCCAAATTAACCAAGTACGGAGGAGGTGTTATGGTGCCAATTTTAAAGGATCAATGAGGCAGAGGTGTCAAACAACTCTCAAGCAGCCAAGAAATATAAAATAACTAAATGTCATGTTCAACAATGGGGAGCTTAAAAAGACCGTCTTAAAAATGCAAATACAGTACATTTGAGTAAATATGATTTTTATTTCTAAGATAAGACATGACGTTCCAAAAACCTTTTTGCAAAAACAAGTGCTGAAAAAAGAGGGGATCGTTTTATATTCCGACCAATATGGTATTTAATCTGCGCCTTACACACGATCACTCACCCACACCTTAAGACTTATTGTCCTCCAGTGCGCTCATTGTTTGTAAGGATGTTTTTCAATGAGTGTGACAGCGCTTGTCGTAAGGATGTGGTCCATCTTGCTGAAAGACTATTGTCAGAACACTACCATAAGCAACCATAAAATACATTTATAGCATATAATGGCCTCCCAGCTGTGTCCTTTGGTCTTTGGTAGTCCTCTTTATACAGAATCTTCCAGAGCCGTATGCTACATCTGCATATAACACAAAGATGCAAAATCTCCACAATAATTAATATAATTATGCCTGTAATAACTTTTTATTACTTATTTTGAGCATCAGAAAATATATTTACCATACTTTCCTTATGTTCAGCTGTTATTCCTATACATTATATGTCACATGCAGATGTTACCCTTTATTAAGAGAGGTGGTAATAGTTTAGATGTGGAGAATGAGGGCAGGGGTGAACACTGGGGCAGGGATAAGGGTTTCAGCAGCTGGGGTCAGGACCTCCGACTGGCTTTCACTGGTCAAGACTAATGGAGGTCCGTGCAAGACAGAGGGCTGACAGCATTCACTACTGCAGAAACAGGGGGGCCCAGAAGTCACCAATGAAGAAAGAGAAGTGAAGCCAACAAATGTAATGTCTGGTAGGTGGTGTTGTTGTGGTTGTCAGTTCAAGTCCTGTGGAAGACCTTTCAGTTTTTACCCATTAGCAAGGTACTTGGTGTGAATTGCTTCACAAAAATACCCCATTGTATAAATGTGAGGAGCCTTAGATAAAACATGCCAGATGAGCATAAAAAATAATGAAATAAGATGATGCTGTGCAAAATTAATAAAGTTTCCATAGTGATGCAGCATTTATGCTCAAATTAGTGACATGACATCTCAGGAGAACATATCAAAGGGGCCCATCTGCTTTAAACAGCTGAGCTGGTGTGGCCGCACTGGTGTGTGTGTTTCATGCATCAAAACAAAGACTCCTCCAGCGTAATAGTGGTCACTGCTGTGCACAATGAAACTCACCATGCATGTTTCCTCTCTGGCTTCCAAAGGGAGTTTACTGATGCCAGTGGTCACAGCTTGATCCTTTCCTATAAAAAAAAATCATTGTGAGAAACGACAGGAACCTGGTGTGTGACCCTCCTTACGCTCTGCTGCTCATGGTACCCCGTGCTGTGAGATGTAGTGTCATGATTCCCTGGGTGTGACTGAGTGATCAGCTAGATGTTCAAAGAGAAGGATGGGTGGTGCAGATGAGGTTGCCACATCACAGCTCCAACTGAATTGGGCCTATATAGACAGCAGCTCAGGGGATTCCATCTTCCACACATGCAGCTCACGTTTGCAATGTACCGTAGCTCTGAGCATGGAATTAAACCGATTAATAGCATCTGAGTAGGGGGCTAAAGGGCTTTATGTTTAAATTTTCAAACTTTTTGAGCTTCCTCTGAACTGCTTGGTGGTTGGTTGAACCAGTTCACAGGGATGACAAAATGTTTCTAGTTTTTGAGGTAAAGCTGTTTTTGAAGCTCTTTGTGAATTAATTCTTTGAATTACTTTGAATGTCTTTGCTTCACAGAACGTGAGCTATCGCAGCAGCAATCCACAATACGTCACAAGACAGGATACCGATGCTGCTTCTCATTGCCGCAGATGTCTCCATCTCCGTGAGTTCAGGAGCTCATGGAACTCAGTCAGGGCTGAGACAGATGAACTTCAGTGGAGGGAGAAGCCTGGACCACCACCTGGGTGTTCTATTGCTCCAAATCCTGTGTGGGCTGGAACCTGCTACGCTTTTCACGTGGCTTTAATCTGGCTGATGTGCCATGGCACAAATCCCCTCGATCAAGCTTGAAAAAAATTCAGTGGGGGAGGGGGTTTGGCAGTACTTGAGCACTGCGCTACAAGAAGGATAATAGTTTTAATTTGTTTCCAGTGTAGAATAACACTGAGAAATGAACTGTGTGCTGAGAATGGGAACCAGATGATGGGGCCCCACATACCACACACATGCACTGGCACAGAACTCATCCAGAACTGGAGCCCACATCTGGCTCCTGATCCCTTCTCCTCCAGCATCTTCCAGATGAGATCATGTGAAGCTGAGGCTAATGAAGCCCCAGCCTGGAATGAGGGAAGGCCTCTTTCTGGGAGGGAGAGGACAGCAAGCAGCTGCAAAAGCTTCTGTCTGTGATGGCATTCTGAGGCCAGGATGAACCCCCCAGCCCAGGCTGCCAGCTTGAAGAACGCTCTCCCTGAGCTCGGTGGCATCTGACATACGCACCACTTCACTCTGGGGGCGAGAGGTTTGCTTGCCTGTGAACCGCTTCCCTAGCAGCCCAGTGTCTCTGCCACTTGGTGCGCGGAGGACATGTCGTTTGTCATTGCTGTGGCAGATGTGAGCCTGGAGAGCAGCACACGGGCACATCTGTAGCACCTAAAACAGGGGGGAAAGCATGTGACAGCAGCAGAGCAGCTGGGATCTGCAGAAAAAATGGCATCTCTGCTGTTATCTGTTAAACGACAAAGGGATCTGCGTGCCTGGACCTCATCTGCTAGTAACACAGCTGCTTTTGCAAGTAAATCTGCTGTGGATCCAGACTCCAGACCTTGTAGTCCATATTCATCCTCGGTTGGGGGGAGAGGAAGAACACCCAAGAGTTGGAAACTATGAGGGTCACGTTTTTAATAATTCTTCTGTCGTTTATGGCAAAACGGTGACTGTCCCTTTTCCCCACAGGACTTTAACTAAGCTAAAGAGGTATTGGAAATGAGCAGATAAAATGAGAATCCCAAAGGTAACAACTTTTGGTTTCTAGGCAAGCTATAAAAAGGCACAATGCCTCCAAATTTTCCTCTGTCAGTGCAAAAGGGGAGCTTTACCGAAACTCATATAAACTCAAGTGAAAAAGCCAAAATCCCTGCAAGGAATATGATGCTCCAGCCTCCAGGCAAAGTACACAGAGGGACCCAGCACTTTGCATTCCTTCCCACCTGTTTCCCTCTTTTCCCTCTTTTTCTGTTTTACGACAGGAAGTGGCTTCCTGAACAGTTTGAGCAGAGTCTTAGGGAAGCCCCTCTGCTCCCCCGCAGATCAAAATTCTTTAAATACTTTGCTTAAATACTGGATCTCTGTTTCCAGAAAGGGGTATTATGGGCTTCTTCTGCGCCCAAGGGTCCAGGAGACATTAAACTGTCACGCTAAGCAGTTTGAAGCCAGGGTTTGAATGGCTCAAGTGTGACTCTACACTGCGTGGCAATGATGCCCCCTTGGGGTAAAAAATTGCATTTTCACTGCATTTCTTGCAATTCAGCTGCATTCTTCATTGTGAAACCATAGGACCAAGTTCAAATGTAACAGGATGGTAAAAAATATGACCTACACAATGCTGCAAAACAATTTTATAGACGTATGAATACCCTTCTGGTAGTTAGCAAACAGCGCTGCATGAAACACTGTGAAACACTGCAATCATCAGACCCTTTGCTGTATGTGGATGGATGTGCAGTCCCTCGTTGTACTGACTCTGCCTGTATGTTGCTGTGATCTCATGCTGCTCATAATTCTAACAACAAACAATTTTTTGATATCCATAAGCACCCAAGTATTCTCAGACACAGCATCCTTCTCAAGAAATACGATCACGGACTGACACTCTAAAAACACAGTAAACATTGGCCCACATTAAGACTTAACCGGAACAGATGGTGTATTTTACAGTAACAGTTTTTCTCAGCAAGACCCTGGCTGACAAGGGTATGGCAGTGGGCACAAAGTGGGAGCTGGATATGCTGTGTAGGAGAGGCAGCTTGTCAGAGGAGTGTTCCTCCACGGGGAGGCCCCCCTGCTAGCATTCAGTGTCCACTCTGTCCTCATCCTCTCCTTAATATGGAAGCTGAGAAACTAATGTGAAGATTTTCATAAAGACTAATTCTGATGTACTACATCTTAGTTTGGTGCTCTATGACAATGAAGAACTTCCTAGAGATGTCCTCAAACAGGAGCTGCTGCAAACTGCTCAAGGCTGGGGGCAATGGCTGCTGTAAGTGGTATAATCATAACTGGAGTCATCGGCTGTGTCACACAGTGTCAGCAGCACAGAAGAAAAGAGTCTTACGGGGATCTTCAGCACCTTTGTTGTTCAGCTTTGCATCACACAGGCCTACCATTGCGGCACCCAGCACTCCTGGTAGCCGACAGTACCAGAATGCCTGATGCCGATCCTTTACAGACTGAGTCACAATTTCTCTCCATGTAGCAAATGCAGCAGGTGGCTCCCCATTCAGAGCCCTTTTCTCCAAATCACGATGAAAACAATCCCCACTGAGATAATACTGCTGTTTCCAAGTCATCCATGATTTTCTTGAGCATAATGACTAAACTGTGAAGAGACTAAGCCTCGCTTGCTTAATCCTGCCCTATCGTCTGTCGTTCACTATATTTTTAATGAATTGTACTGAATCTGATATTATAAGTTCTGATAGAAACATAGCAACAGCAACAAAAACAACAATACAGTATTATAATTGTTGGTAACCTCTTAAGTCCTGAGACAAATAAAACTCTTTGAAACTTGAAACTTTGAGAAGGGTTGCTTGGGTTGGGAGTCCATCACAGGACAACAGGCTACAAAACTACCCGAAAGTTATTATGCACCCTTCATGAGTATGCAAATACAGTTCATGTATATTCATTTGTTTGCAGTCTGTGTTGTTATTTGTGGTAGGAACTCCTTAATGGATGTAATGCAGTCCATAGTTCAGTATAATACTAACAGCAATACCTGCTGTAACAGGTAGTATAGTGGACAGAGTTTTAACTTTTCAACTGAACAATGTAGGTTTCAATCCCTCTTCCTGCTGTAGTATCCTTGAGCAAGAAACCTACCCTCATTTGCTTCAGTAAAAATTACTCTCTTGCATAAATAAATTATTACAAACAATACAGTAACTATTGTAACATACAAACCCGGCAATGTAAGTTTCTCTGCAGGAAAGCATCGCTTGAAGGCATAAACAGTAATGTTGCATTAGAAAGTTGTGATTTTTCAGTATGAGCGGGACCACATGCCACAATTTTTCCTCTTGCTGGGTTTCGGGTGGTTATAGTTTTTCAGTTTTATTGGTCTGCACTTCAGGGACCTCAATGCATGTTAGCCAGTTATCTCCTCAGCTGCAAAGCTAGCCATCAGCGGTAAGGGACATGAAGAAGGTCTTCTTCAGGCCTGTGAACAATGATGACTGATACTGGCACTGGGTGCACTGTGGTTTACCAGGCAGTCCCTTCAATTTTATCTCAGTCTTGGCTCCAGTGCTCCTATCTTGCTTGCTCTATAATTTGTCTCAGTCCAACAAGACGCTAGAGGGTGGGACATAATTGCAAATGTGTTGCTACCTGTTTCTCGATTTTTTTTGGACATTTTTCACATTTTTGTGTCGCCAGCTGCTGCAGTACATCTACGTTATTGGCTTGAGAGCCAGGCGTCTCCGTCCCAAGCGGAACTTCCGCGCTCGTGTCCGCGAAGGGACCGGAAACGTGGACGGTGCAACGATTGTGTGCAACACGAAATGTGCGCCGACAGCATGTCAAATTTCAGGATTTTCTACATTAACGTTTACACGAAAGCTGTAGTCTAGTAAATTTAAAACGTAATAAACAGCTGCTGGAAAAAAACGTTTGAAGAAAACAGCGGACTCTGTGTTGGAGAAGCGGGAAGTTGCGTCGCTTCGATGGAAGAGGATGTAGAACCTTTTTATCTAGAGCTTCCTAAAGTGGTAAATTACAGCACTGCCGTGAAAAACACGACACAGCAAGTTGCAAAATGTGTATGTAACACAGTGAAATACCATTAGATATGCATGAAACCCTGACTTATGAAAAACTCTTGCACCAAAGTAATAAACTGTTATCTAGTGCGTGTCATCGTCTCCATAGCGGAATAAATACTTTGTTGCAGAATATAACTTGTGCCAAAAGTGTATATAATATTGCATATTCATAAAATATATACTTGCATATTGTGCTGTTCCATACATGAAAAGAGAGCCGGACCACAGATGTGTAACCGTTATAATTGCTCCTCCGCCACTGTTTATGTGAGCCTGATATTCCCCTTTGTGCTTGTGTGTAACTACATTGCAGAGTAATGCCAATATTTTTGGTCCTCCAAAGTTATTACATACCTGTTATAAATGTGTACATACACAATATGTATATTTCTATATGGGTGAGGGAGTTTATTGCAGTTTGTGTTTATGTTTGTGTAGGAACTCCATGCCCACCTTAATGGATCTGTCAGTGTGGCCACTGTGGAGCAGCTTATCGCTCGCAAGCCTCACCTTAACATCAAACACAGCATGACTGCCATCCATAAGGGCCAGCGGAAGACCCTGGACGAGTGTGTATTTCACCTTTACGCACCCAGTAGAACTTAAACCTGTGCCATTTTTACAAAGGCAGGATCTTGAGAAGCAAGTTTTGCTTCAGGAGTAAAGGGACTCAGCCACTACTGTGGAATTGCCATGGAGAAATTAGCTCATATTTGATTTCTGCGAAAAAGAAATAACCCTGACTACCTTCACTGTCCTGTGAGTGGAGACATTAACAAATTGTCTGCCCTGTAGGTGCTTTCAGGTTTTCAAAGTGATACATCAGCTTGTTGATACAGAAGAAGACCTTCTCATGGTACAACTTTTGCAACAATCCCACTCTCTTTCTCTCTCTCTCTCTCTTCCCCTTTGTGCTTGTAACTACATTGCAGAGTAATGCTAATATCTTTGGAAATATGGTAATATCTTTATATATATTTATTTATTTAAAATTCAGAGCAGATATATATATATATTTTTTTAAATCCTGCTCTGAATTTTATTTATTTATTTATTTATTTATTTATTTATAAATTCAGAGCAGGATTTAAGAAAGCATAAACCACTGTCCTGTTTTTAGGTTGCCAAGGCAGTAATTCAGGAGTTTGCCCAAGATGGAGTGAGGTACCTAGAGTTGCGAAGTACACCCCGCATGGAGACAAACACTGGTATGTCCTTGCTGAGTTGATGCATATCATTTGAACCCAGTGGCTTTCATTAAGATTTTTATTTATTTTTACTTGAGTAAGGTCTGACAAAAAGAAAATATGTGGAAACAATCATTGAAGCGATTCGACAGTGTAAGCAAGAGGACATGGACATTGAAGTCAGGTAATAAGTATAGGGACATTTTCATAGGAACATTTTTTAATAACTTAACTCCCAAACATTCTTTGGTTAATGTTCCTTGTTAGAAAAAAGACATGAATTTACTCATTGATGTATTGTATTACAAAGGTATCTTGTGGCAGTGGATCGAAGAAATGGACCCGAGGTTGCCTTAGAGACTGTCAAGCTAGCAGAGGATTACATGCTTTCTAGTGATGGGATTGTGGTTGGGATGGACCTCAGTGGTGATCCAATGGTCAGTGAGCTTCTGTTTTGAAACACATCTTCTCACTTTGTTTTTTTTGAAGAAGTACGTGATAGTGTGCACACTGCTCTATACTGTTGCACATGTAATGCATGTGAAACAACATTAATAATGGTTATTCGTTTCCACCTCAAGGTAGGCCACGGAAAAGAGCTGCTGCCAGCCTTGCAAAAAGCCAGGAATTGTGGACTGAAGCTGTCTCTACACATGTCTGAGGTATTCATGGCTGTATTGACAAAGGGCAGGAAGTCTTCTTACCAGGGGTGTGACTGCAATGCCAGAGTCAGCCCTGATCTCAAAAACCGAGAAATACATAGTTATTAAAGCATGATCTAATGATAGTTATAAATAATAAGTTATAAATTAATGTATCCCTCCTATCTAAGTCCTTGTATGTTATTTTACATTAGTTGTTAGTGCTAGAAACTGTACTAAATGCTTAATGGTAATTGAGTACTTATAACATTTAAATTGCCTTTATATGCAGTTACATTAGTCAGATATAATGTATTAGTAAAAAGCTGTAGTCTAAACCCTGTATGTTTCTAGGTCCCTTCTCAGAAGGAGGAATCAGAGCTGCTGCTGAACCTCCCTCCTGATAGGATTGGCCATGGAACTTTCCTTCATCCAGAAGTTGGTGGATCTATGAGTTTGGTGCAGAAAGTGAGAGAACAAAACATCCCTTTGGGTGAGAATTGGACAAAATAACCAATTTACTTATATTGCTTCATTCATGTTAATTGTAAATTATTAATTTTTAAAGTTATATTCTTATTTTATATTCCAAATACACTTATCCTTTGGTATATGTCCTCCCTATACATGTCTTCTTGATAGAATGTCTTTTGTTTTCTAGTTTTTTTAATACCAAAAATTCATTTGTTTGGTGCTCGCAACATTTTTTAGCCTAACCATGTACAAAAAATGAGTTGGGGGAAGAGTGATAGGGATGTGCTGTGTAATTATGTGTTTATTTTTGTTTTACAATGTTTTAGAGATTTTTATTCGGTTGGGTTTTTTTTTGGGGGGGGGGGGTGAAAGGATTGTAATTTTTCCCATTTAAAATACTGGGAAATAGGCTGCTTGTTTAAGGTTTCCTGATTTAATTGTATTTTTAGAAATGGCTTAGGAATGCAAACCAGGGGATAGGTGTACTGTAAATTGGACCTTAAACATTTATGTCAGTCTTTCTAATTAAATGCCTTTCCCACTAGTAGCTCAAATATTAGCTTAGTGACTGCTGCACTTTTAGGTGTCATTTGTACATTTCCTTCCCATTTCTTAGAATTGTGCTTGACTTCAAACATCATGGGCAAGACAGTGGAGTCATATGAGAAGCATCACTTCCTGTACTGGTATCAGCTGGGACACCCCTGTGTGCTGTGTGTGAGTTCTGTGGTACCTACCCTTTGATACCATAATTGATGTTGTATTTTATCTAATGTTGTTCCCTTGCTATGTCTCCCTGCAGACTGATGACAAGGGAGTGTTCAGTACCAGTCTGTCCCAGGAGTACCAGATGGCAGCATCCACGTTTGGATTGGACCAGAAGGCTATGTGGACACTATCTCAGCAGGCTATCAGTTGTAGTTTTGCCCCTGAGGCTGTCAAGGAACAACTACAGCAGAGGTGGGCAGAGCATAAGTCCCAGCTCTTCTGCTGAACAGCATTTCCAGAGCATCTTAGGCATATGTGGTCATTAGAGTACCCCTGTCAACTGGCACAGAACCAGTGATTTCTGTGAAGTTAACCTTGAAGAAATAAAATACCAGTGAATACAACATCTTGAAGTACAGCTCTATAAATCTGGGTATGGGATGACCTAAACATGAGTGTAAGCAAAGTAACACAAAGAAGGTTGTACATGTGTAGGAATTGTTTCAAAGAGATGGTTCATTTCATCCTCAAAATTAACCAAATGCCTCATGAAAAACTCATTGCTGGCAAGTATACTTTTTAAAGTTTACAGTTTTAGTACTGTATTTCAATGCTTAGTGAAGGGAAACCATTATGAATTCATATGCCCTAATGTAATTTTAAATTGAGAGGACATTGTTTTTGCAGTGCAAGGACATGAAAAATATAGCACTAAGTTTGGACAGTTAGTGGCAGACTTCTCTCCCTCATGTTAGCTGTAGGCACTGGTACTATTACTATGGAGAACTTTGTGTAGTAAGTGGTCCCATTAGTGTTTAACATGATAAGAACAATTAACTTCACTTGTGAGACCAAGTGCCAGTTTACACATGGGTCAATGCTGACCCCCAGCTTATCGGAAACAGCAGTATAGTGACTCACACTGCTATTTTAAGTTAAACAGCATGGTCTTTGCCACATGGAACACACTCCACACAAAACAGCTGCTGATAAGGCCAGAAGTGCCAGTTTACATGTTTATTGGAACAGGATTAAATGCACTGTACATTTCATTGAGTGAAATTCAAGCATCTACAGACCCTCCATATACAACACTGCAAACATCCCATCTCACGCTCTTGCATGAGAAGGTATAGTTGACAGCCTGCTATACAACAGCATGAGCAGTCACTTTAGTCCACTTCCATTAATGTACACCCAAGGCTTTTGAGGGGAAGCAAATTAAAGGCCAGTAGTGGCATATAGGTCCTGCTACAGTGAGTCACTGTGGTACATTTCCACTCCATTTTTTACAGCACTGACAGATGTGCAGCTTTGTCTATACATTTGTGCACATTGCAGAATTGGAGCCATTCAATGCTTCAGCCCCTGCCTCACTTTCACAATATTTAAACTTGACTGGTTAACATGTTCTCCCTGCCCTGGATGATTTCATAGAAACTACAGTATTGGGGGAATGGAGGAAGGGGGGGGGGGGAAAAACTGGCCAGTACCCAAACAAAAATATTGCAGTGTCATAACTGGCACAATTACAGGATCTGACTGGAAGATGGAAGCTGTCAGATGCTCTAAATCCAGTCTAGGTTTGAGTTGCTGCAGTCTTGGCCCTCTCACCCACAGAGAGGCTATGGAAGCCACGGGTTCCATCAGGTCCACGGGGGAGTCGCACCACACCCGGAGGAAGCCCGTCTGCATTTTGCATCTTGCGGCCCAACATAGGGCTTCCCACCGGGCTGCTCTCCTGCGAAGCTACTTGGCGTCGCCGCTGTACCCAAGGGCTGCCTGAAGGCGTCAGGCTGCTGTCCGAGGAATAGTCTGCCCAGCGCCGGCCAGGCTCCGGGCTCAGCCGGCCCTCGGTAAGCGGAGACTTGTTGGTGTGGGGGGACTTGCGCAGGGTACACGGACTGGCACGGGGGCTTGGCCATGGGCTGGAGCGGGGAGACACAGCTGGGCTCAAGTGATTATTCTGTGGAAAGCCTAGGCACCCTCCTGTGGGGCTCAGTTTATTGCCGGTGCGCACTTTACGGTTCACACGTGGAGAGGTTGGGTTGCTCTCTGTATCAGAGGAACTGCAAGCAGAGTCTTCCCCCAGGTTCTGTAGCTCCCGCACGCGGCTGTTCAGAGAACGGCTCTTCCGTACACCATCTTCTTGGGATCGGTCCTTTGTCACCTTCTTCTTGGGCGGCTTTGTCCCAATCAAGACTACTTTGATGCCAAGTGGTCCAACTCCCCCTTCATCTGTAGCCCCTACAGACTCATGGGCCTTGACAGCAGCTTCTACCTCCTCAAACTCCACAATGGCACATTCTTCAGTGCAGAGCTGGGTGTAACGGCCACTGAGCTTCTTCAGGTCAGATGGCAAGTCTTTCCCTGGCTTCAGCACCCGCACAGAGGCAATGGAGCCATAGGCACCAAAGGCCTTGAGCAGCAGCTCCATAAGATGTTCCTGTTGTGTGGGTCCAGCCCCACTGCCCTCCAAGACCACACCTAGCTCAGGCCAGCGCTGTAGATCGCTGAGCAGCAACATGCGACTGGGCGTGCTCTCGCTGGCAAACATGGGAACAGATGATCGGCGACGTACCTTGCGCCCCTCCTCATTCAGCTCCAGCAACGCAGACTGGCGCAGCGCATAGGCTGTCGTTCGCCAGTCCCGTGTCAAGTGCTTCACCTGGAGGATGGGAAACAGTGCAAAGAAAAAAATTTTTTTTTTTTTTTTTAAATTTACTAAAGTACAACCAAGGAACTGCTAAAAGGCATGGGTAATTTTTCCCCTGGTATACTGCCAGCTGTTTTATCAGCATGAAGTGGGAAGAAGCCTGATAAGACCTTATAAGCATTTACCAGCCATCACATTTATAAAAATATTTTGGTATTCAATCACCCCCGACACACAAATTATCCTTCTGACTGACTGAAATCCATGCAAGTCCCAACTCAACAGTACCTTCTTGAAGGAAGTGAGTAGCTTGACACTGACAAAGCCCAACTTGTTGCGGCGGACATGTTTGAGGAGGAAGGCGTCGTGCTCCAGGTTCTCATCTGACAGGTAGTACTCAATCTGTGCCACCAACTTCTGTGTCAGTTCTGGATCAGGTGGCTGCCATCTCTCTTCATCCAGTTCACCCCCACTGGTACCTGCCCCACTGCCAGGACAAGAACCATCTTACCAAAAGCAACTTGACATTACACTGTGCCTTTGCAACTGGTGTTTTGGCAGGAGGTCCAATACCATCACTGTTATCAGATGTCTTGGTCTGAGGCAAGATGAGCTTTGCGCAACAAGCTACTTAGATTGATTTACCCATTTGTATAGCAAGATGACCTTATTGGACCAACTCAGGGCAAGCTCCTTGATCAAGCATACTACAGTGGAGGGATTACAACTCAGGGTCTTAAGGTGCCTGCTAAGCTAAAGCTGCTGCTGCCATATATTATTTATTCAAAGGTATAGATTTAGCCATAGATGTTAGTTTTAGCTGTAGCTATGGTTCTACCTGGCCCTCACTGCCAAGCACTGCCCCCTCGGGGCATTCTGAGTAATGCCACCAGTCATCTTACATCACCCTCTGTCCCAAGCAGACACCATACACCATGGCTTCTGATCAAGTAAAGTCTACATGAGCAGAATGGTGTTGCTCCTGCAGTCCAGACTCTGCTGGATGGGATTCCACATTGTCAGTTTTGGTCACAAAATCACAGCAAGACTGTCCAAAAAGAACAGCACAACAGTAGGTTCACATGACTCACCAGCTGTTTTTGCCAAAAACAAATGGCATCAGTAAGTATATAGGGGGACCTTCCCATCAGTATGTTAAGAGGTTGAGACCCTCCACCCCTTTCAGAAGAAAGCTACAGTCATCTGATTTTCCACAAATCCAATGGACAATGCAAAGTAATGATTTACCCAGTTATACGGGCTGGTCATTTTTTTTTACCGGAGCAATTCAGAGCGATAACCGAGAAAGGTGCGATTTCAACCTGTGGCAGCCCCAGCTAGCAAGCTACCTGCTGCCTCAACTTTCCCTGGAAAAAAGTACTGAACTCATTTTAGTCCGATTGTAGAGACCGCAGTTACAAACAAGCAGCCCTGCAGAAACAGGGCAGAGGAGGTGGGACAGCAACAGGTCCACGCAAATGTGACCCATCATACACCGATTTAACAATAAATGGGGCAATGGAGAGACGCACGCTGCCGCGCTTTTTAGAGGAGGCGGTTTAGTGCTAACCGACACTCACCTTGACTTGTCCAGCTTGCTCACTTCGTCCTCACTGCAGCTGAGGATCTCCAGGTGCTCCATGTGGTCCTGGTGCTCTGGACTCATCTCCGCGGGGGTTTCCTCGTCCTCCGCGGCTTGAATGGCTACGGTTATGGTCACCTGCGTGCCCGTGTCCCACTGCCCCGGCGCCTCCAGCGAATCAGTCGAGGACTCGGAAGGGCCAGTGACGCCCATCGCCGCACTCATCGTGCCGAGGACGAGCTCACGCACTTCCTCTTGTTCTGCAGCGTTCGCGCAGCCCACCGCACCCGCGCCGGCTCCGATCTCAGACGGAGCGGGACCAGAACTTGGAGCGGAGGGGAAGCCGAAGACACGCTCGGCCGTTCGCCACAGCCGCCGTAATGTGGCCCAGAGAGACCCCCGGGGCGCCGGGCAGTCGCACGGAGCCGAAGAGGCTGCGGACGGGCTGGGAGCGTCGCGCCGCGGAGCTTCCTCGTCCGCGAAGACGCTCGCGTCTTTGTAACGAGCCCTGCGATTGGAGCGCAGCGTCTTTGCGCGCTCATCCCCCAGGGGGCAGCACAGGGAGAGCTGCGGCCACAGGGGGGGTAGGAGGAGGGCGAGGCAGCGCAGGAACGCCTTCACCAGGGAGCGCATGCCTCTCCTTTCAGCTCACTTTTCTTTTGTCTAACGCTCACTTTTTCTCAGGGCGCACGCTTGTGTTTTGTGATCAGAAAGGACGGTAACCCGCGCGAGGTCTTAAAAATGCTCACACCTGGGGAGGGGCCACACCTGGGCCTGTTGCTCACCTGCTAATTGGATAATGGGCTTCCACACCGATCCGTGCGCGTCCGTGGGTGCTGGAAGGATGTCAAGCACTAGCTCTTATTTCTACACGTATTATGTGTGCAAAAAATAAAGGCCAACTGCAAGAAATGGCAGCTTTAAGCACCGCTCAGGCGCATGAAACTACTGATGACCTTTTAAGTTATTTAAACAAAAAAAGAGCTGATGCATAAGCTTATTTCGTTACGAGTCAGCTGCAAATACATTTTGTATTCAAAGCCGCACCGCTTCGCGGGACCCCCCGCATCGCCTTTATTAGTCTTGAAGGAGGAAGCGCCGTTGACTGCGCGCTGCCCCCCTCCTTACCGCGCCTTTGGCGCGAGGCGCTTGGCCGACCGAGTGACTCACCGGCCCGCGCTGCGGCGAACGGCGCGTGAACTCGTGCCGGGCACCAGGAGGCGATGACGCAACGCCTCTTGAGAGGGTCTCTCGGAAGGAAGAAGGCGGCAGTCGCCTCTACACCTCAGGTGTCCCGGTATTGTGAGGTACAAATGTGGAAACTAACAGTTATGGGCGCGCAGGGGGTAGTCATGACGGCTCGGTGGACGGAACTGTAAGGGCTGAATCGGCACTCCTGAGCGGCACCGTGTCATCGTGTCCCTCTCCCGAGTGCACGCACACCTGCCATCATTGAAGCCGACGTGACGTGAAATTATTGTCGCCGAGTGATCCTTCTTTCTTCAAACCCATTATCTCGTTCTGGCTATTTCTGTCAAACAAAATAGATGCTCTTGTTTTGGTGGCTATTTTGTCGTAAGATAGACATAAATTAGGCGTTAGGCGAAAGGATACAAAACAGAACGTGCTCTGCTGCAGTGCAAAAAAATAGTTACGGTCGTTAAATATCTTTTTTAAAATTTTTTTTTTTTATTCGTAGCTTTACTTTTATCCACACTTCAATAACCAAACACCCCAAGTTAAGCAACACAATCCACGTTTATTCGCTGCTGCGGTATATAAATTTAAGTGTGAATGACAGTAAACCGTTATAAATTGAAAAAGTGACACACTGCATGTGTGCGAGGTTTTTCTTTTCACAAGAAAACTAAATATTTGATTGATTAATTTTCACTTACGGACCATTCATATGACTTCACTCAAATTTTTAAGGTCTTTGTAACTAAACCTAAAATGAGATGCAGCAAAGGAAGTGACGTATTCAGGAGTAGCTGCACGGTGATGTCACTACCTTTTCCATGGTAACGGGAACATTTTATTTTCATCACAGGAAAAGGGAGATCCGAAATGCTATTACTTACACGTTGATGATGTCATTGGTCTGTACGTATTAATATCTATTATTGATTTGGACACCAGGATGTTTTAATTTAAAACGTAGGATAAACGTAGCTTTTTCTTCCACGATGTTCTACCTCTTGTACATCCTTGAAATGTACTTACTGTTGTTTACATAGTTTATACCTTTGTAATGGATATTGGGCGATTATTAAAAAAAAAAATTAAATACTGAATATGATGCAAACTCAACATAGCATTTTTTTCTATGTTGTACGCTTCTTCGTATCCTGTTTTCCAATTTTCACTTTTGAATGCTGAACTTGTTCTTCTAAATGTTATGTGATGTTTTCCAGCTATTATAATAACAATAATAATTATCATTATTATATGTATTACCCCCACCCACAGTTCCTGGACCCCTATTCCCGAGCTCCTATTGTTCATCATGTCTGAGTGAATCATCCAGTAAGTGGAAAAATCAATATGTTGTTTAAAGCCGTTTAGATTTAGGCGTTTGCTGTGTCTGTGCTGCCCTCTACAGGACATTCGGAAACGATACATTCAATGTCCAGTAATAAAGAGTTTCCTAAGTTTTTGAGAATGTAGTTTGTTTAATTTAATGCACATTTAGCCGTTGAAAGTAGCTGAACCTTATTTGGAGGATAGTGACTATGAAACTATAGTTATATAAAATGGGGTTCTTTCGTGGTGTTATGGTTTTGGAGGTTTGAGGTCCCTCAAACCGTTCGCTGTGAAGGTGGTGGCACTTTAAAATGAGCATTACCATGGATAGCCTAGGGAGGTGGGTGATTTATCAGCAGCAGAACAACCAAATATGTTTTTAAACTAATTAAGATTAATTTTTACATAACATGCATATACCTTGCAAACCTTTGTTGCAGTCAGAATGTAAATGATTGTTTGCTAAGGTAAAGGATATCTGATTCATCTACTTGCATTGCTCCAGGACAGCATCTGTACAGATCACAGAAATGAAATGCCATGGCTCACATATCAGTTCAAGGAAGGAAATTGAAGTTTCCCACATGTCCAAAGTTTGTCCTGGCTGTATGGCCATTTTTGTGTCACATCAGCAGAAGGTAAAACTTAAGAATATTATATTTGTATCAGGTAAGTTCATAGCTCTTGTAAGAAAGATTAGGCATGGAGATAAGATGGGACAGAGGCATAACCTCCATGCAAGCATCAGGAAGTGAATTTTGCCCTTTTCTAAACATCCTACTCCCCTCAAACACTTATTTATTTTTTACATTCATTAGTTGTGTGCTGAACTGTAACAGCAAAAATGATTGACAAACAACAAAGAAAGTCCATGGAACACAAACTTAAAGCTATGAAAAGGGCGAAATAATAATCACCTAGGGCTAAAAATGAATCAGTTAAGATTTTTTTTAAATGACATTTATTTTGTTAATAAACTTACCTATCAATCTGTTTCTACCAACAGCTCATTTTATATATGGTTCAGTATTGTTCAGATTTTCTGTTACCCAGGCGACGACCGTTTGTATTTAGGCAGGATAATCGAGACTTTGCTATACTAGTTTTTTTTTAATTTCATGCCATTTACCCAGTGCCAATGTGAGTGGGTCAGCAAAGCAAGACAGCAGAGTTAATGGGCTGACTGCTGATATGATAGGCCATGCTGAGTGCCAGCAACCAGCAGCCCGCTGTTAGTGTGTGGTCCCTCGCCAATTCTCAGCTTTCATTCCACTGAGAGGAGAAAACAAAAACACAAAAGAAAGCAAATCCAGACTCGTTCAGAGATCACACTCTATCTGGCCCACTAATCAAGTTCAGTTCAGTGTTACCAGCAAGTGCGAAGTTTGTGCTGAGCAACACCTCCTTTCATCATGACATTAAGCAAATGTGTAACTTCATACAAAAGTGGCATGACTGGAGTCACTTGTTCTCAGAAGTTCCTGAAAGCTGGAGATGGCAGTCCGGTTAGAGTCAGGGGATGTTTTTGGCAGGACTTTAAAAATACAAGAGGGGAATGAAGTGAAAGACCAGACACTGTAAGTTGTTGTTAGATGTGTCTCTGGCCCAGAGGACTGAATGCCCCTCTTAACTCAGTTACGCTTCTCGCTTTTCTGTGATCTTACACTTACAGCAGTTTCCTTTTTCACTTCCGAACGGCCTGTAGAAGAACCTCTCTAACTGCACTTTCTGTATGGCGCTACTGCAACTGCAGCGGCTTGCCCCACTGGTGCCTGTAGAGGGCAGAAGATTTCACAGTAAGTGTATCTGCAGGCATCATTGTTCACTGAAACAGCAGAAGGGGCAGTCTGATATTTTCTGGGAAAGGCTGCATTAGACGGAAAAGTATGTCATGTTTTGTTACTAGTGCCACACAAAGTAAGACGTCCTTTGCAAGAGAAGAGTTCGGACTGCTTTCTCTACACTGCAGACCAAAAACACAATGAAGTTGTCCCAGAACTACAATGCTGAAGCAGTTTATTTGGGCTGCAGCCTTTACTGTGGACTGTAATGTGACAGAACTAAATGGATCAGTCTTGGATTGCCCAGTGATCAGGAACAAATAGTAGTGGTGACACTTGTACAAAGTGACAGAGCCCAGGATAGCACCCTTGTGTCTCACTGTGCTAAGCACAATGTTCCTGGGAGCTTCTGCCTGACATCTGTGCAGTCGTGCTCTACATGACCACGCGGGGTTGCACACAGAGCAGGAGACTGAGCCGGAGCTGTCCAGCACCCCCTCTCCCCAAAACACAGCCGTCCCACAGCTCTTGGGCAGCACTCCGCATGCTAAAGCAAGACAGAAGTGCAGCTTTCTCCTTGCTCAGTTGCTCCCATTAGCAGTCATAACACAGTAATTGCCTTTACCCCATTGCCCCTAACCCCCCCCCCCCATAACTTTGGGCTCAGACACCGGTTAACAAACCCCATCAAAGTGGGGAAAGTCCATCCAGCTGTGTACCCCTTACACTCAAGTGCCACTTGGCTGCTCTGTGACTGCTGGCTCTGAGAAATTGGCCTCCTGTCAATGTCACTTGAAAACACTGTTGAATGGTTGTTAAATCTCACATCTGTTTTTTGTTGCTGATCCCCAAAGACACTGGTTAAATGGGTCACTTGTGAAATATAATTAAAATGTCAGCACAAAAAGTACCGCTGTGACCCTTCCTGTTACTGTAAATACTAAACCCTTTGCCTTTAAAAGTGCAGACATACCACAATTTATGGTATTAACGGGGATTCCCATAGGAGGATGTGTGACCTGTTTGCGGAAAGATTTTACTCATTTAAAAAAATTTGTCCAGTGTCCTATCATCCCGAAACAGATGTGTATATATTTTTTCTCACTGAAAAATGAATGGCGCACATTTTCCTCTAAGTGAGTACAATCAGTGTCTGCTTATGTCAGATATGTGGGTGTTGCTGCGTGTTTCTGCATTGCTGCATACAGTGGTGCTAATTCTTGCAAACTCTGGTTCTGCTGTGATCCGGTGTTTGAGTACTGCTGCTTCTGTTATTGCGTGTACCTGTATTTGATGGGGGGGATGCTATAAGGGAGGTAATGGTTTAGGTAATATATTATGAAATTTACTTGGAACCTTGTACCAGGTTACTTTAGAGGATTACCCCAATGCACTGCATAAGTAATCTGTTGATGTTGATGATTTGTTGATGTATTTTCTGCTTTTCTATTCTCCTACAGTGTAGTTGCATCTATTGAGGGGGTAGCCAACTTGAGGTCTAGAAAGGTTCCTGATTGTGCCTGTCTAGCAATGGTGTGATCAGCAGCTTCACCAATGGTCACATTTTCCAAGGACACATAATTAATGCTTACTACAGTGCCTAGAAACACCACAGTCCAACTAGCTGCATTTAGTGTATGTCTTATACAGTATGGCTTTCCATCTTAAACTTAAGGCAGGAAATATTTTCTGAGCATAGAGATGGGTAGAGACATACTGTAATCCAGCCTGGAGCCATTTAGCGATGTGCCGTGCTGCCAGCAAGACCTTTTGCTCCGAATGCAGAAGTCTTCAGGTGGCTATAAAAGCTTTGGCTTTTCATATTCCTGTAATGTAAAGTGGTTTTTTGGAAGGGACTCAAAAGACAAGATGTAAACATGAAATAGCAGTTTTACAGTAGAAAGGACCTATATTTAAACACAAAGCTTGTAAAACGTGCAGAGTATGATATACTGTATATCTATAGGTTGCAGCACAGTTTATTCTGTGTTTGTCAGATTTGTATTATGGACCATTAGGGGCTGTTCCAGATTAAATGGCAACAACAGAATTAATGTTATCTGAAGGCGTTTATTCTGTCACTAAGTGGTCAGAAGGCGGATAGAATCAGAATGCTGGTTTTGTGACCGGATTCATTCTGTGCACGATAGTGCTTTTAAGTAATGCTAATGATAACGCTGTTGAGTGACCTTCCAGGCACTGACACACCCAGCCCCTATGAGTGCTGGAGAAGAATTTTGGCCTGGTTCTGTGCATCTCGTGCCTGGTAGCTGTTTGTGCTATACTAACTCAGTGAGGACATCCATATGGTCTCCCTGAGGTACATCAGCTATGGGTAGGTTGGGTTTGGCTGGAAAAGCCACTGGTGTTTATTTGTTTCTCTGTGCTTTAATGGTGATTGCATAGAGCCTAAAGCACAACGGCATGTAGATGTAATATTAGTAGATGCTGTGTGATGGTCATAGAAGGGCAGGAAGTAACAGTCTTTTTTGCAGACAGCTGGCTTGAATCAGACAGGGATTTGTTTCACTGCACCCCTGAGCACACACCCTAACCCCACCATCCCCATGCTGATAGGCTTTCTCTCTGTGGCTGTTGTATTGTTTGGCCTCTGTGTGAAATTAGCAGGTGGGCCAGGGGCCATTGTGAATTCTCCTGAGCCCTGATGTAATTTTCTAAAAGCCTTGCTTGTGTCACCACAAATCAGATACATTTTGTAGGAAAAGCATGTGGATGAAGTCTAAGACCCCCCCCCCCCAATGCAGGGGTGGCTAAGAGGACTTAGTTTGGGTCTAATAAACAGAGCAGATAGCTACCCCTTAAATACCACAAGGTGTTCTGGGGAAGAACAGTAGAGGCTTCGGGTCTATCCTTCACACTCTGTAAAGTCTAACACCTATACTACAATTATTAATCTGGGATTCCAGAACTTAGATTTTTTGTAGCCTTGCTCTAGTAAGCAAAGTTGAGCACCAAAACGTGGATGTTTTCTTATTTAATATCAGCATTTAACATAAAAACAAATTACACTGAGTTTGTTGCGAAAAATACAAATCTATACAGCCACTGGGAAATATAGCACAAGGGCAAATGTTACAATTTTAGGCAGCAGTTTCAAAAAAGTGCCAAAATATTCCAAAATTTATTGCAGTTATGAAGCAGGTTGAATGTTCATTCTTTTACTATAAGGAAGATGCTACTGGAATGATGTATTTGCAGAAGGATGGTCTTGTGTTGACCATAGCAGTGAAATACGTTTTCTTGCCAAATGTAATATGATCAACATAATACATTCCATATTTGTCAGAAACAGAATTTCCATTATCCTTTTAATAAGTGTATAAAGGTGTCAAAGCTAACAGATTTTTAATATACTTTAAGGATAGAAGTTTTGGTAAAACTGATTTGAGTGTGTGATTTAAAAAGAAAATTATTGTAAAAATTTATATACAGTATGGATTGTGCTGGGTCCTATAACACTGTAATGCATAAGAAAATGTACATTATATCAATAGTAACTCCGTTTTCTTTTTATTGTTCTCTGAAAAAGATCAGTGAAAAACCACTGCGTATAACAAATGTTATATTTTATTGTGTATTCATTCTTTTGTCAGCTTATAAATGCGGTGCATGAGATATTCATAAAACTATTGATTTGCCCCTGCTTGGCTGCCTCAACATATCTGTAATCAATAATCCAAAATGTTTGGCAGCATCAGAATAGCATGGCTTTTATTTTGTAATAATTTTTCAGGGTGATGTTCCTTGAGATGGTACGCCTCCTTAGATTTAATTTCTTAATTTGTGTGATGTGTCTTCCTGAATTTAAATACAAATTAAGCTTAAATTAATCTCTAATATCCTAAGGTCCCAGGGCTCAGTACGTTGGTGTAGACAGTGTTTCAGATAAATTTTGTAGTCTCTGCCTGAATGTGATTTTATAAATCCTGAGTCCTACTGTTCTTAATAAGGCTTAGGAGCAATGGGCAGTAAGTTGCGGTTTGGTGACCATGCCCAGGGCCGGGTGGGGGCAGGGGCACAGTTCAGGGCAGCTGCTCAGATCCATGCTTCCATGTAACAGTCGGTTGGCTACATATGTGGCAGTACTGAGACTCGGGGAAAGGCATGGCTGAGCTACGGTGTAACAGTGCAGGTGGAATCCGCAGCACTTGAGTGATGAAGGAGCCACACATGGCGGAAGAGTGGAGATGGGAGGTGCTGTTTACTGCATCCGCAGTGACAGATGTGCACACCCCTACCCCTGTGTTCATCTCTCCTCTCACTTGCTCCCTTTTTCTGTCTCCCTCCCTGCGTCATCACAGCCCTCCAGACATAGCCGGGGGGATCTGACCTGACCTGCCTTACCAGCCAGCTGGTGTCGATGCATGCGTTCTTCGATCCATTTGCTTGCTGCTTCTCCCTCTCATTTAGCGCTCCCCGTGACTGATCCTGCTCCAGAAGCCACCTCCTGTATCACGGCGACAAGGTCTGTATGTGTACAGCTCTTTTCTTCCCAAATTAATGCAGTTCCTTTCATCTGCATGCAGCAGTTTAGCTCTGTTAGCCACTGCACCTTGTATGTAGCAAAGCCGCTCCTGCAGTGAGGATCTCTGCATTAGCACGCAGTGCAGCTCCCCTCCCCCTCTACCCACCTCCTCCTCCCTCCATCCGTTCCCACCTCCCCTCTCCTCCCCTTCCTGCTAGCAGTCGCGGCAGCAGTGGCTGAGTGTGCGCGTGGTGGAGCCAGTGCCTGTGTCCCTGGGAACCAGGCAGAAGGCAACAAAGGGAGAAGGGAATGGTTTGGGCTGCCCATTGCCGGGGCTGGGAAGGTCTCACTCGCTGCCATCCACTTTCTGCCTGCCTTGCCCCGCCCGACGGAGGTGAACCACCTGCAGTGCCTACAGCGCCTCCCCCACAGAAGTGGTCCTTGCGCCAGGTAAGATGCGCCGTTTGGAGCCGTTCTCCTCACAGCGTTATCCCTGTAGCCAGCCTGGCCATAGACACACACTTCCAGGGTTTGCTCATGCAAACCCCCGAAGGACACAGCACAGCTTATGGGCCATTTTAGGCATGACTGACCAACAAGCTGGCTTGTGTCTCCTGTGTTTCTCTATACTGTAGCAGTGAAGGAGGAAAGGAAGGACCAAGCCTTTTTCACAGGACGTGTCCAAGGGCAAACAAAGGTGTATCCCATTGTGATGGGCGATGCTTTTCCTGTTTGTCCACTTGTTACCGCTACATAAGCTTTGGGTAGATTTCACAGAACTATACTATAACCTGTTAAACTGGTCTTCATTTAAGGAACCAAGTAAGTATTAATGTAGTGGGTGCCAAGATAGGCCTGAACAAAAGAGACTCAAGTAACTGCTACTTGGCACCCATTAGAAGTGCTAGAGAAGCTCACAGTTTCATCACTTCCCTTGTCTCTGCCTCCGGATAAGGGACACATTTGATTCCTTCTCCAGTGCGTGCAGTGAGGGCAAAAGCTTGGTGCATCAGCTTTGATTCTGCAATGATTCAATCAAAGAGATTTTACTGGCATTGAAACGGGTCTGTTTGCTGGATTATACTACATGTGGGGGATGTATCAGCTCTTCAGTGCCCTGTGGAAGTGACTTACATTCCTCCACAGCAGCAGAGGGTCAGAAGCCTTTTTTTTTTTCTTTTCCCCCAAAAGTTAAATGTATCCATGTTCTTTGCAATAGCCAATGTGTCTGTCTATTAGATGTAACTATTCCCAGCATGTTCTAGATTCGGGCCTACTAGCCTGTGGTGACAGCTGTGTTTGTCCTGTGTAACTCCATGGTGGTGCCTGTGCAGTCTATATATGTGGAGAAGTGTTGACAACTCCTCATCCGGCTCCCTCCTTTTCCCCGCTGCCTTCCTACAGATCCTAGCAGAGCCCACCTAGCCAGCTGGCCTAAATTTAGAAAGGGTTTTTCCACAACAGATGACACGGTCTCTGCACCATCAGTTACACCCTGTGAAGCTCACTGCAACTTGGTTATACCTGTAGCTTTCTGGACATTTCCCTGAGGTCATCCTTGTGGGAACTGTGAAAAGGGGGCTTGTTGGTCTGTTTGACTGTGGAGTCAACATCGTGCCAGAGGACTGTCTAAGAGTTATGGGACAGAGAAGATGATCTGCTCTACTGTTGTGGCCAACTCACCGGTAGTGTGTGTTTGTATGGTTTACATCCTCTGCCAGTGCTTGAAATGGAAAAAAATGCCAGCGTCTACCTTATAGGCATGTTAAGATATGGATCATTCAGTATCATTAAACTATTAAGGATGAACGTTTGAGCTTCTGTAGTGAATCAAAGATGCTAGGAGACGCTGCTCATATCTTACAACTTAATAGTAGAAGGAAAGCAGTACGCAAACCCAACTGCAACATAAATCAGTGCACCCTGGGTAACGAAATGTAATGGTGGGGGCTGTTATGAATGATCACCTTTTATTCCAGCAGTCTTTTGTTGGGACACGTCAGAATCTGGTTGTCCAGGGGAGCAGGAGCTTAAGAGAAGTACTGGCAGGCAAGAAAAAGTTCCAGTACTTCAAAGAGTTAAATGTAAAAGTGCCGTTACTGTGTACTGCTGTATACTGACCCACTTCAGTTGCCAATTTAGACATCAAAACAGAGGCACTCACCAACAAAACAGATTAAAATGCTACCTGCAGACAGCAATAACAGATTTTGTAGTAAAGGGATGGAATTGAAGCTGCATGTTTATTTTACAATAACAGTCATGATGCTTTGCTGAGGATTTGTAAAAGCTGTTATTTATTGTGCTGCATGTATGTATCTCTACTTGTGGTTAACATTGTGTACAGTATGTACTTGCCGATTGCCGGAGTCAAGGTAGGTCTCAGGTCTCAACTTGTGCCTTATTAGATGCCTCATGTGTTTAATTTGCCTAATCCCCCTTCCAAAGTTGATCCCATTGTATTCCCAAGAATTTCCTTAAAGCCACTCTGGAGAGTCATAGAGTAAATCCCGCAGCCCATCCTAATTCTCGCGTGACCCCCCCACCCCACCCCACCCCACACTGGCATATAGCATATGATGGGGAGCAAAAACATTTGGACTTTTTTGTATCGAGGTTTAGTTTGATACAATGGAATTTTGTGCAAAACCCTGACAAATCCGCCAGTTAGGTGTACAATGTGCTGGCAGATTTTGCAGATTGTGGTTTATACATTCATGGTTTGTGCAGCCTTTGAGGCCTTGTGAGGTGAGCACAAAGATGGTTGCCAGTGGTTTCAGATGACCTCCATTTTTCTGGTCATATGTATACAATGGTGATGCAGTGCCCGAAGCCCTGCTGGGGTAGGGACCTCGAGTAATGGGACTGGAGACCGAGGGAGGTGATAATGGAAAATTAAGTCAGTCAACAGGAACAGGAGAGCTCCCTGGTCCAGCGTCTGCAGAAAGTTAGGAAGTAATCCAGGCAAAGAGAACCCCAGCCAATCAGCCAAAGTCTATTTGTGTTGCAATGATATTCTGAGGTGAGAGGTTTCCCGGACATAAGAAATATCCAAAAGTGCTCCAGGTTAGCATTGCTTCCATACCTGTTAAAAGTGATGAAGATTGAACTTCAAAAACATCAAATAAAATTATACAGAAATAGAATATCCCTTGCATTCATGTGCAGAAGAGTGTGGCCAGGAGGAAAAATTCTGACTGATTTTTGCTGAAGACAGGCTGTATGTTTAATATGTATGTTTTTGTGGTAAAACATATTGTAAGTGCTTTAAAATAAGCCTCCTAACAATTTATATTTTTCTGGCTACCTCTTAGTTATAATAATCTTTGAGATGGAGTTAAAATAAGACAAGTAACACTAATGACAGTCATGACAGTACAGTATAAATGGGAATAAAAAATGTTATGTACAATAATTGTGCTGGGCAGAGAATGCTGGGAGGCCCGTCCAAAGAGCCCTGACCTAAACAGCTGAGTGCACTCTTGCCAATAAAAGGAAACAACAGTCTGCAGGCCTTCACTCATCAGCTGGACCATTCCAAAGCTGAGACAAACGACTTGAATTGTGTATTTTAAACCTCATCATATCCATGCCGATCCCTGTGTTGCAGGAGGAGGAGGTGCACATGGCCTGTGTTTTACCGCGAAAGGATGAAGAAAGGAAGAGAGAGAGCCATAAGCATGCAGCCCACAAGGTATGCTTACTAAGAGATGTATTTGTCTTTCGTTCAGGTCTTTTGTGAGCATTTTTTCATGCAACCACAGTAATGCACTGAGTTGCCAGTTTATTAGGTATAACTATCTAGTAGCATGCTGTGCTTCCTCTGAGTAAACGTCACAAGACGTTGCTGTTCTGCTATGGTGCATTATCACGTGGGAAGTGTCCATCTGAATGAGATAAACTAGTCAGCAATGATGTTCAGATACACTGTGGCGTTCAGATCTTCTTCAGCCTATACTGATGCCACCAAACAGGTCAGCTCCAAGGACTCATGAGGCTTGCACCAAAATCTGATTTGTCCATCAGCATGATGCAAAAGGAACTTGGACTCATCTGACCAGGCAACTTTTTTTGACTTGTCACTGGTCCAGTTTTGATGCTCCAGTGTGCACTGGAGATGTAATTTTTGTTCTCCACTGACAACATCCACATCTGACATGGTCTTCTGTTCATGTAGTTCATTTGAGATGAAGTCCAATAAGAATGCTGGATCTGGATGTGGCTCGTCTGTTTGTTTGCATGAAAAGCCAGTTGGGAGATGCTAGAACTGCCATGCCTAGTGCCAACCATCATGCCATTTACAGAGTCACTAAGATTACTTATTTGCCCATTCCAACAAACAACTTATCAGTAACTGATGCTAGAAATGCTGGTCTGCCTGATTTATACCACACACCACAGTCATTGTACAGTCAGTTTTTGTGAAGGTAGAGGAGTATCTAGTTAACTGTCAATTCACTGTATACAAGGTACTGTATTTGGTATCATGTATTTGGAGCAGAGGTGGCTGCATAAAAAGCACATGAACTTAAGTAAAAAGACAATATTTTCCAATAAAATCAATAGAGAACATAAACATTTAATTCATAAAAATGTTGACAATGTATTGCATAATAAACACTGGCATTATAAAAACACTGACCTTAATTTATTTGTCAATTTTTAAAACAATCTCTTTAGAACCTAAGCATTCAAAATTTCAGAAACAACACAAAAATACTGGTGTTTCATAAAGAAGACAGCGTTTTGAAAATATTTATCAATGACTAACTGTTACCTTGTGCTTGTCTGGTAATTGGAATTCTTTATCACTGGCCCAAACCCTAGAGGAACAGCAGTCCACATCTGTTAATGGTTATAAAGCAGCAGAGAAGCTGAACCAGTGTGGATTTATCTGCCCTGCACTGTAGGAGTGCAGACATCCAGGCAGTTAGTGACCTCACAGCAGACATCTTTCAGGCGTGAGGGTCTTCCACTAAGATATTTATTAAATCTGAAATAAACCAAGCAAGTCTTTGTCATCAGGTTCCATTCAAGGTACATGCCAAGCAATGAGCTTTTTTGTGCATGGAGACAGTTTGAATTGTCTAAGTTTTAGTGTGAGGATCCCTCCAAAGCTCCCATATGTTTGTACCATTTCACATCAACCATGCTGTGTTTGGTATGTGGCATCTGCAGATTTATCTTAGCCATATCTCTATCCTTAGGGAAGAAGGTGATGGATACTGCTGCACTAGAGTGATATATAGGATGGAAGCTTCAGGTCCAGCAGGGGAGCTCGCCTGTAATGTCAGTCATAGCTACAGCACAGCAGTGATTTAGGAGGCCTTAACACATTCAAGCAATTTCTGTTTAAAAGGGTGCTTTTACTTTAGGGTGCCACCAAATTGGTTATAATGGGGGGAAAAAGGAGTCTCGGTTTCTTTCAGGTCATTTAGAGGTATTCCTCTTCCAAGGAACACCTCTAGATGACCTGACCTAAACAAACCTTCTAAAACAAAGATCAAGTGTTCTGTCCCAGTAATATGATATTTATTTGATCATTTGTCCTAGTAAGTTTTGTTTCCACAGCCAAAAAGAAGGAGCATTTCTTTAGTTTAGCATTGTTAGCATCTAGTTCATCCAACTTTGCATGTTTAGCGTCCATTTTACTAATTTGGTTAACCACATCTTTCATACCACTTGTATGGTTCACCTGACCAGATACCTCTTTATTTTCCTTCATCCATGCAGTCAGATCTTCATTTGAAGGTGAAGTGGTGTAGCTAACAAAGGAATAGGAGGCCAGAACCCCAATCCCTTTCCTCAAGAGCTTTGAAAGTGTGAATAACAGCCTTCCTTGTTTAAATGACTTGAGCTGATCTTTTCTTGGCAGTCTTGAGCATGTTGAGAAAAAATGTGATAATCCTCGTCATTGCAAGACGTGTCAAGTTCTGTCAGTTACAGTAACTTAAAACCAATATAAGGAGCGAAAAACATAAAAATGATGGGGTCTTTGGAGAGTGCAGGCAAAAATTTAAGTTGTCATATTAGGAAACTGCCACATAACCATTTGTTTCCCCTCATTATTAGCCAAAGATTTTTTTTTTAGGAATAGGATCCATTGATGTCTTTGTATGTGTAGGAACATATGATATTTTCATAATCCTCTTGAAAGCAGTATGATGGAGCCCCAAGACCCTCACTGTCACCCCTTGTTACTACAACTACCTTCTGCAACACCGCAGCATCCAGTATGTGCAGTCATTGAATGTTTTACCACAGACCTGTGCATCGTTCTTTGCCTACCACTGGCACCCACCTTTGAGCACTTTTACTGAGGCTTCTTTATGGCATGCTTCTGTGCAGGGTACCTCCCCAAGCTGAAAGGTTTTATTTATTGATATAAGGCCTGAGAAGCCCTCTTGTCTTCTGGAGTAAATGTGTGAAATTCTTTCCAGTTGGTAGGGCCGTGGGTCTGTCCTGCTGCCTGTGGGGAACGTGTCTGAACACGAGTGAAAACACGCTTGCTGGTGTTCTAACTGCACACATGTGTTCCCGGGTCTCAGTGTAGACACGTATGTCAAATCACTTGCCCTGCAACAGATGGGTGACCTGAACATTGTATGCCAGGCTCTACTTGACTCAAAGTAAGACACTCTGGCCTTCTTAACAGCCCAAAGCAATTTCAGCATCCAGTCTTTGTATGATAAGGCGTGGATCTATTTGCAAATTGTACAAAATAGTTTTGACCTCTTATTGTAATGTTCTCCAGGTAAAAAGATGGTCCTTACATGTCCTTTATGCCCATAACTTTAAGTTTCCCAGACAAATAGGTGAGGATTGTATTTCAGACAACAGTGAGACAAATCCCTGCTTCAGAGTCTCTTTAGTGCTGGCAAATCTTTCACATATATAGACAACACAGGGATATTTTGTAGGTTGTTAGTGCTATAGAGTGCAGTATATGCATATTTTATGCAGAATGGCCTGAAAAACCTTGGCAGTGCCAAACTTTAAACTGCCTGACCTGCTTAGAAGGAAATAGTCTTGGAATATACTATAGGCAGATGTTTGGGATTTACTGTGGGTCTGTTGTTTGACACTGGGACTGTATTTTTGGAATCCTGAGTATATCTAATAGTATTAAATATATTCAGGAAGCACAGTGGCACAACAAGTAGTGCTGCTGCCTTAAATCACCTGGGCTGTTCAGGTATCGGTTATAATCCAGCTCAGTTTCTGAGGTGTTTGCATGTTCTTGTTTGCCTGGGTCTTCTTTAGGGGTTCTGTTTTTTCCATGGTCCAAATACCTGCATTTCAGGATAGTTGGTCTGTAAATTGGCTATAGCTTGTGCATTTGTGTGTTACTGTGAACATGTGTGGCTATCCTGCAATGGAATGACATCCCATTGAAAGTCCAGTTTCACAGCCTTATGCCAAATGATTCTGCGGTCATTTCTGGATTGCTGTGACCCTAACCAGGATGGATATTATAGAAATACAATCGTTCAACAATATGTTTCAATTTTTAAAAATTTTGCTTTGTTTACTATTGCTCCAGGATAATCTGCAAAGCTTGAAATTAATTAATTAATTAATTTTTCATGCCAGAAATGAATAAATATGTGTAAAGTTTATTGCTCTTCTCAGTTTATGACTTTATGACTTAAACAGAAAGCATGGTATTATTTGTGTAGTAGGGTCACATGTATATGTTTATGTACGTGGTCATGCTGATCACGACTCTCCAGGAGAAGCGGCGGCTGGCCATCCGCAATGCAGCCCAACAGTGGGAGGGCTTCAAGGCCTGCCTGGACTTACCAACCCAAAACAGCTCTCGGGACGAGGTCAGCCCTGAGCACCACCCTGCTCAGTCCAGCGGTCCTACCCAGCAGCTTTCCCCAGAAGATCTCAAGTAAGGAGGAGGCTTAAGAGGAGAGTGGTCCCAAGCAAGAGAGGCTCCTGGTGGAGTGACCGTCACTTGCACCTCCCCTTTCACAGGACTGTGAGTCCAGTTGGTGCATCAGAGAAACCAGTGGGAGTGAATGACAGCAAAATACGTACCAGCCGTCCCAGCAGCCCACGGGATCCCAGGTACTGTGGCACCATCAAACACCACAATTATGGCTCTTAAGGCTCTATTTTGATCAAGTTATTATTCCTCTGTTCCTCTACGTGTAGAGCAATTTGCTGCCGTTTTATCCCAAAAAGCCTGGCCTCCTCAGCTCTCCGTCAGTCCACTAGCACTGGTGGCACTCGGCTAAGGTATTTACAGGGTCTGCTTCTCTGGTTCAGTTGGAGTTCCAGTGAAACCCAGCTCCTACTGGTGATTTATAGGCCTTTGGAACTGAAAGCCATGCAGAGCAAGACTTAAATAGTGACCTCTACTAGGAAACAAACTCCACACCTTGGGGTTTACATGTTCATTCAGCAGTACAGTATGTGGCTCAGCGTATGCAACTTTCTAGACAAAGCATTCGATGTGTTGCTACAGGGCCCTGATGTGACTCTTCATTGTTTCTGTCACCAATTATACAAGATTTAGTGGGAGACCCAAGCAATTCTTAATTTAAGGGTTTTCTCAGGTGTTTGCCTGAGTCATCATGAGCAAGCACCAGGATTTGGAGCTACCAGAGTTTTATTCAAGATAGTTGAAATGACTGTGCCCTGATCATCTACTCTTATTGTATGTTGTAAGTTGCTGAAGTAGTTGTTTTTGTGCGCAAATAGCTTTACCGCAATGTCTCTGTTTATTGCATATATAGGTGTTGCAGGAAAAAAATCTCATGAGACCGTGCTAAACCATCAGAATTGCTTTAAGTTGGCTGATCTTACTGCACTGAAAAATTGAGCTAGATCTTAGCATGCAGCAATAATGTTGTGCTGCGTCACTCCATTTTCATGCTATAGCTGATACGTTTCCAGGTGAATAGAAACATGATAACAATAAAACTGTCAGAAAATGTGTATGAAACCACTTGTAATTTAATCTGTTAGAATCAAACGTGCCAATAACTCTACCCCATTAGTCTAATAAGATCCAGTCGTGTATGCTCCTCCTAAAATATTGCAGGTGCAGTTAAACATTTATGCTGTATGTTTACTTAAAATAAATGAACTGTGTATATATATTCTGTGTGTACAAACCCAATGATTCAAAGTTGTATGGGATGTAGTTTGACATGCATGGAAATTTTGACTTTAACAGATAGTGGGAAAACATACTGTATGAGGTCACCCCCGTACATTGCAGTCAACAGAATAGTATAAGATTAAAGAAAGCACAAATATAAACACTGACAGTGAGTTAACATTGTTTTTGACCCTATGAGCAATGTGGATGTGTTTTTGTAAGCAAGAAGGCAAGTGGTGTACATTATGGCTGAGATTCATCACGCAATGTTAATAATATTTCAATTTGTTAAAAGACCCTCTTTTTTGTGTGTGAGGTATTTCTGTCTTTACGTGTGATGAGGTTGTGAAATTGTGTGTTTGTGAGCACGCAGAGAACACTGACTATATATGTTACTTGATCGATCCTGAAAGCAGACAAAAGTGAGCATAATGGTGGAGCTACGTTAGATGGTCAAGACTCATGGTTTCTGAGGTTCTTGCAGATTCCATGGGTCAGGGTCCATACTGGGACTGACGTTTGCACCCACCCATAATGGAGGTGGTCATAGATTAAGCATCTTCTAAACAAAGTAATTCATAGCCTGGACATCTGCAGCACAGAGGAAATTTTCTCTCAAGTGATGGTCAAGTCTCACTTTGCTCCCAAGGGGCCTGACATACTATTACCTCAAAGTCCAGCGAAGGGGCTGGATAGTTCATTGAAGTGAAGGCATCCTCTTTCTGCTCATATTTTTGCTAGGGACTCTGAGATTTCCAACAGGTGGAGCACAAGAATGTGAATCATAAAAGTCATCAAAATGATGGATGTAGGAAGTTTGTGAACACAGTGAAAGAGGAGTCAGGGTGACACTGTAAATCAAGGAGATGTTTTTTTGGCCCTCCAAAACACAGTACAGGGTACGAGAATGTTCATATGCTGGCTGCACTGACAACAAGACCACACAAAATTGCAGTGCTTGCAAAGCATCCCTAAAAGAGAAAGACTATTTGAATGCAAATAAAATTGTTCAATTAGTTCATACTGCCTACACTGAAATGCAGGGGTAAACCTCAGGGCTCGGTCTGCATGTCACGGGTCCATATATCTGCCTAGAGGTTGAGGGAACATGGGATTGGCATTCCATTCTGCAGTACAACTTTATGAATCCAGTACGCAGCCTGTTCCAAACTTGCAGTCATTTTAGCTTCAGGGGTTTCTATCACCCAAGGATCTAGTACATTTCTTCTGAGCATGGGTGAGTCAATAATCTTGAATCACCCAAATATTTTAAGATCCTTCACATTGTTGATGTAACCAATACCATGTTGCATCTGGTGTATATGTGAGGTGTGTGTGAACACCCCTGTGCCATGTTGAAGTTGGCCATTTTCAATTCAACGCAATAATTCCAAATGGAGAGGGAGTCATGTGACCTATGTGACATATTTAAAATTTCAAAAGATGTTGAATGGCAAAGTCTGTTTTTCATTATCTTTACTGGTTATGAAGTTTGACCCATCAAAGTTGGTTCACGTCAGCTGGTTTAACATTAAAAACTATAGATATATAGATGTTTCGATCACCCTAAATTTTGAAAATTTTGCTAAATTTTGAACGCTAACTGGTGGTATTAATACTACAGGGATTTCAAGCAAGAATTCTTTATCTGTTTCATTTCTTTTAGCAAACAATCCCCTTCTAAGTTTCCCAAGGGTGTGTTTGGAAAAGGGAACTTTAGTGTCCTGTGACTAATAACTGTCAACCCAGCCTACACAAAGAGTTCAGAATATCATTTAGTGCTACAGAGCCGAATCTTTGTGAAACGTGACATGGTATACCTCACATCATTCTCACTTTGCTGTACTTCTTGTTATTTTACACTGAAAGCGGTGTTAGAAAAAATCCATAATTCATCCCTTTTTGTCCTACCAGAGTTCCAGTTGTTTTTGCACAGGATTAGGCATTTAATGTATTCAGATTATGGTGGTGTTATGACAGGCCTGAATAATCTATGTGCTGTTCTGATGAAAGTGTTTTTCCTGGATACCACATTCCAGGGGCTAATGACAGAACTCATACTGTCTGGGCCGAGTCCCCGTCAGGCCTGTTATGATTGGGAGGCACAAACTTGGAGACTGCTGTCTGCAAGTCTGAGAATGCGTATAAGACCTGATCTGTGTGACCTGAGCCTCCTGACCCTTCCTGACCTTTTCTAGATGCTTTCACCGCTGTGATTTTCATATTACTCCTAAGTCACTGTAAATGTTATACTGTACATAGTATTTTCCAGTCAGTATTTTTTTAATCAAGAATTTGATTGCAAAACAGCTAGAGAAGGAGAATATTAATAAAAAGGCAGGGATTTTTAGGAAGAAATAATCATAGGTTAAACTGTCCACATTTTTATCTGTTTGGTGAAACAGTCGTACTGGTAGCTGTGAAGTGTGTGATGTTTGCAGGTCTCCAGAGGCAGGCGGATCGAATGTGCAGAGCTTGTCTCTGTCAGAGAGCCACCTGGCTGAGCTGGATGGGGACACACTGCGCTTGTTTGGTACAGGAGCCCTGGAGGCCCTTGAGCGCGGCTGGGGTGCACAGACGGCTGGAGCTGTCACCGTCATTGCCTTCCGCTACATCCCTTTCGATGCCATTGTACCGTTGCTGTCACGCATTAGGTTGAAATTTCCCAACTTATCGGTAAGACCTCGTTGATTTAACCGTTTCTACATTACACTGCAAAGCCTTGGTTTTACTGATCCTCATTAATGACTAAGTGTGTGTCTATGACAGCATCTTATCTTCCTGGAGACCAATATTAGCCGCTTACCACAGCTGGGAGCCCTAAGCCAGGTCCGTCGTTTAGATCAACTCACCATCCATCCTGATGGGAATCCAGTGGTTGCGTTGAGTTTGTGGCGCTCCTTTGTCATCTACCGGCTCAACCACTTTAACGTGCAGAAGATCAATGGACAGGAGGTCTGTTCTAGTTGTGCAGGATTAAGTGTCTCCAGGCTGATGCGCCCTTTTTCATTCTTGAATCATCAAGCTGGCTTCCTCTGTAACAGGTGACCACCAATGAAGTGATTGCAGCGGAGAGGCTGTTTGGCGCATTGGGTCACATCACCTCCACAGAAACCCCACACTACAGACTTTTGCTGCTGTTGGAGGAGTCAAGGTGAGTCTCCACCCTGCTATGTTTGTATGAGTGTGAGCGCTGCAGATTGCTGTTCTAGAGGTGGAAGTTTTCACCTCCCTGACAGTATGCAGAAAGCAGAGTATAACTTTGCCCTTTTGTCATTTCATTCCTCTGCTAACCCTGCTTCAGATCTATTGCCTGTGGCTAGCGAAACACAGCTGAGTGCAGCAGAAACATTTCATTTCATAAGTGAGGCCTCATACATTAGGGCCATCTTGTCTCACTCTCACAGCAGTCCTAAAATGGGACAATAGACAAAACACAGGCTGTGGGATCCTGTTCAACTGTGCAGCTGGATTTCATTGCAAATTTCTCATGTGGAAAGGATAAGCAGCTGAAACAGCTGTTGTGCACTTAAACTGAGGAGTAATTTTTGATCAGTTGGGTAGGTTTATTTCTAGGCGCCACATGCAGTTTGTACTTGTCATGTGGACTAAGGTGAGTTTCAAGCCATTCAGATCGCCGGTGCTGAGGATTATCAGGTGCTAATGACAAGAGATCATTCTTCCTTTACGAGAGACACCTATTCCTTACATCTTGAAGAAGCCAGTGAAGGCCTTAGGCAAGTGGTTTGATGGCATCTTGAGGTATACAGTGATGATTTTATCAATTTGCAAGGAGTTGGAGGGGTGGCTAACAGCAGCAGATAAACTTTTGTGGAAGTGCCAATTTAAAGTGTGTGTGTCAGTACAGCATTCTGCTCAGCATTCTCTGGCTCCTTTTATTTTATGGAGTTTCAGTATCAACCATTGTGATATTAGAGAGAAACATAAGCTGTTACCTGTGCAGGTGTGTTTGTGTACATCAATGTCTGAGCAGCCTTTGGGAGGCTATAGGAGGAGTTAAAGGTGACACGGGCAAGGAAAGTGCTGCAATACAGAGACTCAAGTAACGGTAGGGTATCAGGAAATGAAAATAAGTTGAGGACAGGAGGGAAGTGGACTGTGCTGGCTGCAGTAGATCATACAGAGATGCAGGTTCAGCATGGTGTAGTTGTCAGCATAATGGCTTCTGTGACAGCAGGTTTGGGCAGTGTTAAATCACTCTAATGTGGTAAGGCCGAGTACATGCAGAAGCAGAAGTTGATTCAAGTGGAAGTTTGTGAAGCAACTGAGGAAGAACGATTGGTTAGGATGATGGGCACTTCAAAAGCAGCAGGTTTCAAAGTACAGCAGTGTTAACATGGTCAGGTTGCATGAATGACACATAATGGTTCCAGTTTACATCAGCAATCGTGATCAAAAACATTGCAAGGTCTGTCAAATAAATGTCATCATAATGTGATAATTTTGTCAATTTTTATTTTTTTTTTTAAAAATGACTTACACATGTTTATACAGCTGAAAGAATTGATGTTGTGTCCCGTGCTGAAAGGCAAAGCAGTTGGACCCCCCCTTCTTAGTGAGGTTAATAGACATCAGTTTCAACCGATTTGGGTCCTAAATCAGTTGGTTCCCGCAGCCCTGCACTGGTTTACACGATTGACTTTAGGTGACCAAACATAGACCTTCCTGTATTTTCCACACAGTATTTTTGAATGTTGGTGACATAAAAGATGATGGACTAGTGAAGCTCAAACCCCGGACAAGTGATATGTGAAGAAACAGGCAACGAGAACCAAAGGCTCACCCACCACTGCAGAGTATGTTGTTGCTGTCAAAGCAATTTAGTATTTTAATACCAGAGGTGGACAGAGGATTCGGAAACCATAATCAAGTACTGTTGTTTAAAAAAATATGCCAATGCACATGGGTCCACAGCTTGACTGGAATTATGTTCATAACTTGATTTGTGTGTAAATCCAGCCAATACATCACAGTGTAAAAAGTTGAATAACACAGGAATTCCTGAATTTATTCTCTTGCTGTATTTTTTTATTTTTTTAATTTATTTATTTAATTTTTTTTTAATAGTTCCTTTAATTGGCTTTAATGTCTTAATATGGACCTGTACAGAAGTATCTGTGTTCTATCTGTTAATCCATTCATATTTTAATACTTGGAATTACCATCTGATGTGCATATGGAACAGGAAACAGTCTGTCCTCAGCAGATTCATTCTTGAATGCTGTGCAGCTGTGGGAAGAAAAAAGGCACGATTTGACACATCTGCAGTCTTGCTGCGGCTGAGTTCCCACTTAAGTTACGACGTAGTCCTCACAACATTTCTTTTTTTTAATTTCTTCTCCTCTAAAACAAACACAGCCCGAACCCAGGGGCAGCACTGCATTTTTTTCTGCCACCACCGTAATTAATCACAACTAACATGTACTGACATCACCGCAGACATTTTGAATTCATCTCATCGTTGTTTAGGTATGGCTTGTTAAAGGGAGCAGAAAGTGTGGTTGTTACAGTCAGTGCCTTGCTGTTTGGAGGACTGGGATTCAGTTCTGTGCTCAGGTAGCTCTTGGGTAGAATTGCTCCAGTAAAAATTACCCAATTACTACCTAATAAAAAAGGTAAATTTTCTTGGGCAATCGCATGAGTTAAATGAGGATTATTATTACTATTATTATTATCATCATTGTTGCTGCTGATGATGATATCTAGTCTGTAATGTGTGATGTATTTATACAATATAGCCCCTGTCTTTAGGTATTTTGGTATCTCTTGTAATTGCACTGGGATGTCATTTTCTGCACTTTATATTCCCATTACAATATTTATTATACACTTATAGTTTTCTTATTCTCCTGTACTGTCACGTATCTTTGCACTTGTTTGTGTGTGTATATATATATCTGTGTGTGTGTTGCCTTCTGTAAACTGAGAGCGATTGGAAACCGAAGCCAAATTCCCTGTTTGTGTGAGCATACTTGGCCAAATAAATCTGATTATCATTCTTTATTTACTTGTCTGAATGTAGCACCATGGGCCCCAGAGAAACGATATTTCACCCCTACTGTATATTTGTACATGGATGGGCTGACAGTGTCGTGTCTTGAGTATTTCACAGTCGCGCAGAACCGAGAAATGAAATTAAATGAAAACGAAATCCATATAAGCACTTTCAGCAAATACTGTACATCCACCTTCTCTTATCATACAGTAAATAAAAATCTTGTTTCAAACCGCATACCATAGCATGTGCCCGTCTCAGTAGAAGACAGGCTGATCTCATTTAAGCGTTTCGCCAAGGCCAGAAGACGTTTCATTGTTCTGGCAGCAGTGTTTGGAACAGGTTGGTACAGCCCTATATTCCAGGCAGATTAATAATGATGGAAAGGACAGGAGTAATTCGTGGTACATGCTTTCAGATTGTTTTCAGTGAAGATGCATCTGTATAAGCCCTGCTGCTGAAAAACTGCATTGCACTGTAACTGTTGTAGATGTGTACATCTACAATGCAGGCATTATGTATTTGTGCATTATGTTGGGCACTCAGCACTACCCAACACAACCATCCGGACGCAGCAACCATAGTGGTGGGGGACTTTAATAAAGCGAACCTCAGACAAGTCATGCCGGACTTATACCAACACGTGACGTGCATGACTAGAGGGGACAACACGCTGGACCACTGCTACACGCCGTACGAGCAGGGCTACAAAGCTGTTCCACAGCCGGCATTTGGGAAGTCGGACCACAACGCTGTTTTCCTCGTGCCGGCTTACAAACAGAAGTCTCGTCTTGAGGCTCCGGCCACGAGGGAGGTAAAGCGCTGGTCTGCCCAATCGGAAGCCGCGCTACAGGACGCGCTCGATGACGTCGACTGGGACATGTTCAGGACAAGTTCGGATGACGTCAACGAGTTCGCGGAGGTAGTGGTCAGCTTTGTGAGCGTGCTGGAAGACAACATCGTCCCCACGGTTACGATTAAGAGCTTTGCCAACCAAAAACCGTGGGTCGATGGTACGGTCCGGAAAGCTGTGAATGCGCGCACTGCTGCGTACAACGCAGGTCTCGGCACGGGCGACATGAGCGCTTACAGAGCGGCTAAATACGGCGTACGGCGTGCAGTGAAGGACGCGAAGCGCCGATACCGGGAGCGGGTCGAGTCGCTTTTCCTCCAGGGTGACGCGCGCAAATTGTGGCAAGGACTGCGTACCATCACAGATTTCGGAAGGAAATCTAGCGTGGCTATGAGTGCCGATTCTGGGTTCGCTAACGAACTCAACGCATTCTATGCCCGCTTCGAGTCCGATTGCGCTAAAGTCACCCACGACCGCAGCGAGACCCGCAGCCTGGCGAAGGAATGTGTTGACCTCATCACCGTCGCTGAGTCCGATGTGCGGAGGGAGCTGAAGCGCGTCAACATCAGGAAAGCGCCGGGGCCGGACGGCATCTCCGGGCGCCTGTTGCGCTGCTGCGCCGACCAGCTGACCGGAGTTCTCACAGCCATCTTCAACGAGTCTCTGGCTCAGTCCACAGTCCCTCAGTGCTTTAAAACATCCACCATTGTCCCGGTACCAAAGAACAATAAGCCCTCATGCCCAAATGACTACCGGCCCGTTGCACTGACCTCGGTAGTCATGAAGGTCTTTGAGAGACTCATCAAAGCCATCATCACAGCATCCATCTCCAACTTTGTAGACCCACTTCAGTTTGCCTACCGCCCCAACAGATCCACGGACGATGCCATATCCCACGTCCTGCACACCACCCTCAGTCATGTGGACAGGAAACAGGGGAACTATGTGCGACTGCTGTTCATCGATTACAGTTCAGCTTTCAACACCATTGTCCCCCGTAGACTGTTCACTAAACTGAATGACTTGGGATTGAACCGCCACCTGTGTGCCTGGGTTCTCAGTTTCCTCACAGGCAGACCACAGGTGGTGAGAGTGGGTAGTTGCACCTCAGGCATCATCACACTCAACACAGGAGCTCCGCAAGGTTGTGTACTTAGCCCTCTGCTCTATGCCCTCTACACTCACGACTGTGTGGCCACACACGCCTCCAACTCCATCATCAAATTTGCTGACGACACGGTGGTGCTGGGCCTCATCTCCAACAACGATGAGACAGCATACTTGGAGGAGGTGGATAACCTGGCATCATGGTGCCAGGAGAACTGCCTCCAACTGAATGTCGGCAAAACGAAAGAGATGGTGGTGGACTTTGGTAGGTGCCAGCAGCGGTCCTACACCCCCCTTAAAATCAACGGGACTGCAGTGGAGAGGGTGAGCAGTTACAAATACCTGGGCGTTCATGTCACTGAGGACTTGACATGGACTGTACACATCCGAGCTCAAGCCAGTAGAGCAAAGCAGCGGCTCTACCACCTCCGGCAGCTGAGGAAGCTACAGGTCTCTCCAGCTATCCTTAAGACCTTTTACTCTGGTGCTGTACAAACTGTGCTGACTCAGAACATCATCTCCTGGTTTGGGAACAGCTGTGCTCGGGACATCAAGGCACTGCAGAGAGTGATCCGGGCAGCGAAACGCTGCACCAGATCTGATCTACCGTCCCTACATGACATCTATACCAGGAGATGCAGGACCAGAGCGAGTAGGATCGTCGGTGACCTGTCTCATCCCAGCAACCATCTATTCATCTTGATGAAATCAGGCAAACGCTACAGAAGCATTATGGCCAGAACGGAGAGGCTAAGGAGGAGCTTCTACCCACAGGCCATAAGACTTCTGAACCCGGACATGACATGACTACCCTCACGTAATCTCTGACCACTCCGCTCCAACCCCCCCCCCCCCACTGTCACTGCCCTTCCAGGGCACCTTAACTGTTCCGTACCATTTTCCCTATTTATTTACTTATTTATTTACTTATTTACTTACTTATTTATCTATTTACTGCTTGTTTCTGTCTCTATTCTTCTTAGTGTTTGGATATGTGTTTGCTTCATTTTCCATTATAGATTGTTCGCACAGTCATCCTGGTTCAGATCGGTGCACATTTCAACACATGGTACACAACCATGTGCTTGACAAATAAACTCTTTTGACTCTTTTGACTCTTTGATGTATCGCAAAAATTTATGGTGGAAACGTGGTAGAAAATCTCTCATTTGTCTCACTGTAGAATTTCTTCATTTCAAGGATATCTGTACAGGTTAACCTTTTGTAGGTTGCACAGTGACAGATTGAGAACAAAGATTTTTCAGTTTATGTAGTGCTTATGCTGTTACTGTATTTGGGTTGTAAATAATTTTAGACATTTAATATGTTGTAAATAGCATTTTATATTTTACAATGCATTTTTTTAGGGTAGATCATTAGATGTGTTGATCGCAACGGCCACCTTGGATGTTTGTAACATCGGTCTCATGTTTAGCTCTTAGCAGCGGTGATCTCACTGGATAATCTCCTGCCTCGACCCAAGAATTATCTTCTCACATCAGAATCCCATCTCATCTTTTGTCGTGCACCTCCCACACACTGCCAGTTACTGTGCAAACAATCCGGTGTTTGATAGCAGAGATCTTGGCAGACTGCAAAATCGCGAGCTGCGTTGGTCGCGTGAAAATAGCGGCAAAATATGATATAATTATGTTGAACGTCTGCTCCTTGTCTCTGCACACTAATGCCACACTGAATAATTTGTGATGTCTTTTTTGTGATGTGACCATTTCGATTCATTCAGGCTGTGTAAATTTCTGCCGTCCTTTTCCTGAAGATTGTGGGTTTTCACTGATCCAGGTAGCACAGGTATTTCTTTAGCACAGTCAACTGTATTGATAATTAAAGATTTTATTTTTATTAGATTTAGCAGGAGTCTATGATTTATAAAAAAGCTTTTTCATTGCCTTTCTCCTGCTTACAACTTTCCATACTGCCTGCTCTTTTTTTCCTATCCTGTTCAGTTTCTTCATCCCTTCACCATTCCATCTCTCTGTGTGGCAATGCAGGAAACGCCAGCTTCAGTTCCTTCTAGAGGGTCGCGGTCGGCGGGTAGGGCAGAGTCCAGAGGAGTTTCGTGAGAATGGGAAGCTGCTGAGTGAGGGCCTGAGCCGGGCTCTTTTCGGTAATCCTGGCCGAGATGCCAGTGTGGACAGCGCTGAGGTGAGCTGTTGCTTGCTTTTTGTTTATCAGCTTGCATTTGCCATTTCCTACAACAGTCTGACTGGTGATCTAAACAGGGATGTGGATTTATCTTCAGTCCGCAGCTCTGTAAGGTGGCCAGAGAACCCACTTATTTGTGCTAACCCATCATTTCACTGTCTGCTTTAGGAAAGTGCTGCAGAGGCAATGGAGAGAGCTGAAGCAACCCAGCTGTACCTGCGTGGGCTTCTGCAGCGAGCCTCTGAAACCAATGCAAAGGGGGAGGTTTTGCACAAGTTGTGGCCTTCAATGTTTGTGGAGATGGTGAGGGACTGCATGCTGGACATGAGGGACCGTGTGGCCTACCGCCAGGCCTGCCTGAGCAGGCTCTCACAGTCAAGTGAGCCGTGAGGCATGTCAGTCAGACCTGCGCACCACCCATCTCCACACCCAAAGTACACACTCTTCTCGACCTCTCAACAGCCCCCTCCATCTCTCTGTGTGGCTGAGCCCCTCTTGACTGACAACTGAAAGCACTGTCAAAACGTGTTCTGCTCCTGCATTTGTGACGCGTGCTTAAATATTTTTGTCACAACGCAGGAATTTATGAAGGACCACTTTGGAAATGCAAGTTTACTTACTTTATACTTGAATTTGCAGGACCATGGATATATAAACAAATGATTATTCAGTGTTTTAAATCTTTTTTTGAATTTAATTGTGGGGGGTTGGCTGTTGCTCATGAAACTAATGGTTGATCCAGTGAAATGAACATAAAGGGTTTTCCTTAATATTTCCCTCCACTACTATTGTATTATTCACTAATAGCTTTATGTATGTGCTTTTAGCTTATTTTTCATTGTTTTTCTAGCCTTAATTCTCTCCTTGTCTTTCTGACTGTTAATTTTGCAGACTGATGTGCGTAGGAATGTTCTGCATAAATGTAGATGCAAGAGGAACAAGAATATTTTGCAAGCACTGTATTTCTGAATCTAATTTATTATAAAAGACCAAATAACAAGAAATTCTTTCTATTTGCACTAACTTCTAATGACTAATGGACTAATATTTATAATGGGGATGATATGTGAGTTGGATGCAGTGAAGCATGCTGACAGTGACTGACAGTGACCCTACCCCAGTCTGACAGCTGGCTGTTTCCTCTTTGCCTGCCAGAGTCTTTGCTCCCTCAGCTGGGTTTTCCTCCTATAGCTGCCTTAACCTTGAGCTGCACACAAGAGAAGCTGACTGACCTTTGAAGAGAGAACCTGACAGCAAAGGTTTTTGTTATCCATTGTTCACTGCTCAGTGACCTTTTAAGGAACTGAAATGTGAAAGGACTCGCCATCTGTTAGGATTTGTGCCCCGGTACCCAAGTTCACATCTCAGATGACCTTCAGAGAAATCACTGATGCTCAAAACGGTGTTACTGGCTAAACTGAGTAACAACTATGGTCATTTTCTGATGTTTTTCTTAATACACCTCTGAAATACAAGGATGAATTATGTACAGTTTGAGGGTTCCTCCAGGCTGACTGGGGTTTGTCTTCAATCCTGCTCATTTAACTAAAACTGACAACCCCCTGTGTCTTGTGAGCATGTGAGTAAAAGTGTTTTGTTGTGGTTTGATTGCCAGCACAGTTATCTTGGGAATGGGATTTAGGGGTCTATAGGTTGAGGCAGACTGGAGAATGTGGACGAGACGGGTAGGTTCTCAGGTTTACGATGGGCCGATCCTATGCGCCCTTGCAATTACACTCCTCCTTAGTAGGGGGGCAGCCACAAAGGTTTTGGGAGAAGCGGTCAAGAAAACCCTTCACCCACGATATACTTTGTGGACAAACAAAAGACTCAAGTTGCAATTCTTGGCATAGAGAGACATATTTATTTTAACACTTCATATGCATTCCTTACATGTATTCCCACCTTTCCCTTTAAGCATTACAAGACATTGTCATACAGAGAAAAAAGTTATTTCTTTTAAATTACAAGTTGCACTTACTTACTAGCAGATTTTAAAGCCCCTGGCAATATAAACCCAGTAATATTCATCCACACTGGGACTCATGGCAGATAAAGAAACTCAGGATCAAGTACACATGTTTAACAGCTGCAACACTGAGGAGCGATTAAAATAACAGGAATACATCACCAAATATTTCTTACTTATGGTGTATTCTTTGGTTTTTTTAACATGACAGTTGAGTGTTGGATTTCATACTATAATTGTTAGATGCCAGGAATTGATACTAGCAATAACTCAAAACTAATCTTAAGCCTATGTAGATGAAACCAAATAAGTCTAGACATTAAAATGCTAAACACCCATGGAATTTGATGCCAAACAATTCTTGCTGCAGCTCCAGACCCACTTCTGAGTTGCTCATCTGCTTGGGTTGAAAACATCACCTTTGCCTTCCCGGCAGCCCAGCCGCAGAACGAATCCTGCCTCTCCTTTGAGGACAAGTGACAGGGATGCTTTGATATATGCACAAGAGCCTGATCTTCCCCGAAACGGAGGGTCTTTCAAAGACGAATCTACATTACTTTGGTTCATATTAGCCCCTTACTCTAAGCCCAACTGCCTAAGCACAAAAAAAGTAAGTGCATCATTGCCTGTGCATTTTGGGATGTCCAGCAGGCGTTTGTATAATCACATCTGTGCTGTTTTGGACCTTTGTCCAAAACAGCTGAGACTGAAGTTCAGCCATTGTACTTCAACATAGCAGGACAAAGTAAACGAAAAATAAATTGACTTTACGTGTAAACACTGACATATTTTAACCAAACAGCTGTTCAGCACAAATTAAACTATGAACACCACATGTTTGGATGACTATTGTTACTGCCTGAAAAGAAGGTAGTTTCTTATTCTGTAAATACGAGCTGTATAAGCAGGATTAAAGAAAGCTATTCTGAATGCTTCCCTTCAGAAAGTGTAGGTAAAAGCGAAGGAAAGCAACCCTGCCAGCAGGCTTGGACTCGGCAGTAAGCAGATGTCCCTGTGTGAGTGTGCCGCTTGCTGAAACTCTGGGTTTCCCAAGAAAATCAAAAGGCAAACAGAGGACATCTTTCAAGCCCAAGTCACACAGTTTGTGACTGCCACTGATTCTGTACATTTTAAGTTATACTGAGAAAGGCAGCATTCAGACGAGACCCTCAAAGCTCTTCACAGTTCAAATAACGCTTATTGTGTTCTTCCAACCAGTTTTACACAGTTACAGGGCTGGTGCCTAGTTGTTAAGTTGCTAAGTTACATGCAAATGGTATATTGAGCTGAAATGCCCCCGGAGGGCTTAGAGCATCTAGTTAAACTCACAGAAACTATACAGAATATGCCAGAATGTGCACTTTGGATTAGCATGCATTTTAAATCTGATCCCCATTATCTGGATTCCCAAGCGAAAGTTTTGCTGTATTCCTTTCTAAAATGCTTGTTGTTCCGTGGCTTGAATAGGTCATCTGGCACCAGGTTTCATTATGTCTGTTTAATTGGGTTCATTCACCCATGACCTCTGTGTGGTGATGGAGGCCTTGCTTGGCAAATTTCAAGGTCAAAGCTTGAATTTCCACAAAGCGGAGGATGGCGGTCTGGAGGGCAAGTGGAAGCGTCATTAAGAGAAATAAAAACATTACACTCCTGGCAATTCTAGAGCATCGAGCTACAAACCCAAGAAGCTTCTGCAGATTCAGAATCAGAAAAACTTTATTATCCCAAAGGAAATTACTTATGTTACAACTGTGCTAATCGACAAGGAAGACACAGATAACAGGAAGAGAAATAAGCGACTGTAGCGATAAACATGTTAAATAAATAGAATATACAATAAATAGATATAAGTATAAATATCCAATAGACTACTCTAAGTTCTTCAAAAAAAAAAAGTTAAATTTGGCAACTACACAAGGCAGGAAGAACATAGTACCACGGACCGTCACAAAACCTTTCTCTTATATAATGAAGAAGGATTTTCTTTTTCTTTCATCAAAACAACAAGACTCTGCTGGGCATCCCAGCACGCAGGGGGTCAGAAACAGTGCCCAACTACACAATGATGTTCTGGCTCACGCTGCTAAACCAGGCTGCTGAACGCTTTCTTTGTAATCCAGGGCCCATAGCTGCTCAGGACATTTACTCCCAAAGTGTTTTGTACAGCAGCTGTAACACACGCTACTAAAGTAGCTTGAGATTAGATATCCCCATCCTCCGCTTTCCCCAGCTCGCAACAGGACAGCAGCCTTATTTTTTACAGCAGACAGGATAACAGAAGACCTCTAAAAGCAGGGACTTACATCATTTCTACCTGGCATCAGGCCTGGTTTATGACTAGGGATCCCAGTTTAATTTAAAGCTTTTAATGTAATGACAGCACTGCGTACAGAATTCCCCCTCCCAGAACCAAATGTGTGTGTAGTCCCTTCTGGCATTGACCAAATTTAGCACTGTGAGCTGGTGGCACCAAGCAGGGCCCTTGAGGTGTGTCTCGGAGACCCACCTTTTCTTTTGTCAAGCTTGACCGCGATCCATCACTTTGCATGATTTGTGGGGTCACTTCTAGGAGTCATCTGGGGAGTTAATCATCTTGGCTGCTGTGACAGGGGGCAAAGGTCCTCTGCCTGAATTCACATTCCACCCCAGTGTTTCAGGAGGACACAGAAAGGCCTGTCCTGCTCCCTGGTGTTGTGTACCCCTGTACTATTTATAGTATACCATGGTACACACAAAATCACAGAGATTTATACAGTAATATTGTAGTAAATAAGTGAAGACAGTTGGTAGGATCATGGTTGGAGCCCCCACCTCTTGAGTGTGAGGTTGCAGGTTCAAACTTATGTCCTACTGCTATACCCCTGAGCAAAGTAAAAACAACAAGTTGTAGCCTATGAATGAATAATTGTAAGCAGCTTAAATTGCGTAGAAAAAGAATAAAATAAATGTAAGCTCAATTTAAGAATTCATAATATGAGTATGGCCGTAACGGTAAGGGCCGCACAAATGTTTGGGAAGAAACGCGACAGCTCTGCCGTTGCTCGTGGAAATCACGTGGACTGGCGCCAGGGGGCGCACAGGAGTCGCTTGCGCTTGGTCGAACCCGCGGCTCCGGAGGACAGCATAGAGGGACAGACCTCACGCACAAATTCTCCGAGGACATTCGTTCTTCTCTCTTGCTTCTTTCCGGATCAAATCGATTGAACTTTTGACGCATGCGTTTGTCAAACACTCGGGCTTTTGAAGAGCGCAGAAGTTCACGCTTGTGGGGACGCCGCACTTCTCACGCGACCTGTTGGAGCAGAAGGTCTGAGGTGTGTGAAGATCCAGGCAGCCCAGCAAGGTAAGGAGAAAAAGAAGGGGAGCAAGTGAACGGGGTAAACTCTACTGAAATGAAATGATTTGCCTTTTAACTGATTTTCTGTTTACCGCGCCTTGTTTCAAGTTTGTGAGGAGCCGAAGCAGACGCGCACGAAATGTTAAAATGACATAAACATTCTAACCGCTGTTGGAAATATTCGCTCCAGTAGCGTTTTTTTAGTCCCGCACATCACTGATTCAATTCCAAATCTCGGGCACTTTGCAGCCACCTTAGCTAAAATCCACCGTGAATGGTAATCTGTCTGTAGGGAAATGTACACTTTTTTTTGCTGTTTAGATGCATTAAAACATTTGTTCCGCGCAACATTTCTGACGATTTCACCACCGACTCTTCGAGAGTAATTTGCAAAACGAGCAAGGTGAGACCAGCAGTTTCCAAACGCATTTCGCTAGTTTTGTGTCCGTTTAGCCCTCCAGCGGATCCATGTGGGCTCGGGAGCTGCGGGCCAACGGCGGAAGGCGCGCTCCTGCGACGGGGAAGCGGGTGCGCGCGTCCGCTCCGGTCAGCTCTCAGCTCTCCGTACTGAGACGTCCAATCAGGTCGCTAGGCGTCAACTCCCGCCGTGACAGTCGGCCGTCGCGCTGCAGGTTCGCGTGAAGAGCGCTGGGCGTCTCGCGCTGCCTCAGGCAACCACCCCGGTCGCTGACTTCTCGCAAATTCCCACTGTTTCTATATCCTTTGTGTTTATCTGCGTATTTGTTCCTTTTGTTTGTGGGGTCTCAAGTGTTTTAATGTGAAAATGGTCAGGAACGTGCAAAGCTGAACGAACTCTCAAACCCCAGGCGCGCCTCGAATGATTCAAAGCTGTAATGTAGGTGAGGACGTAGAATGAAATTAATTCTTAGACAAATATAACATGGCTAAAGTAGCAATGAGGTTAACGAAACCACATTTTGCTTTAAGAAAGCGATTCCAATTTGTATTTGATTCATTCAGTGTTTAATAATGAAGTGAATATTAACGGTAAGTGAGTATTTTAAATTTCTATTTTGTTAAGTAGACCACAAGGGATGGGAACACACATTCTGGAAACGTCTTTGCACTTGCTTATGAGGATTTATAGTTATGGTGTGTCCTCGGCATTGAGGCAAGCCTACTGTGTGCCCAGCAATATTTGCGTACAACCCCATTGAATATTATTGTTCATATTATTTGGTTATCCCAGTACCTGATAAATCCCTACAGTTGGCAGGTGTGTTCTGTATATTCTGACGTTTTTTTTTTTTTTTTTGAATTACATGTGTGGTGACCTTTCCTTAAGTCATGCTGTCTTAAAATGTTAAAATAGATCAAACTGTCAGTGCAGTATGTTTGTCCAGTACATACATGAACCCCATACAGTTACCTGTCAGCAGTATGTGGGACATTTGTATGAATTTTGTGTGAACATAACACTGAACTTTAGTGCAGGATATACCTGAGTGCATTTCAGTGCACTGACATAATTTTCACTCCCCGCACCCTTTCCTTCACTCCTGCTTGACCCCTTAATGTATGCCTTCTTAAATGCTGGATAATCTCCTTACAGCCTCTGTGAATGCCTGCTGATATTGAAGAATATACTGCATAATGCTATTTATAATGTTTTAATGACAGTCTCTGTTTTTTTAGTTTCATAGAATATCTCTTAGCAAGACCAGTGGAAAACTATGATAGGAGCTTCAGTTAACATACTTAGGTAAGGTAAATCTTTTTTAAAACTCTTGTCAGTTCATGGTTTGATATGTGAAAAGGTCACATTTTAGTACTGTATTTTTTTATAGATGACTGTAATGTGTTTTGCTTGTGATATTAAAATAACAAAATATCTTAGTTATATAAATAAATGCATTTGAGGCACAGCTGACTCCCTGAGTAGCATCTGATGTCCTTTTGTTTTACTAAACGTAGAGTTTTCATGATCCTTCTGCTGTTGCTCTGTCTGCACCCATTGGAATCCCAGCATGCTCCAGAACACAGAAAGGTAAGCTGGTAGGCCTTGTACAGAGTCTGTGAACCTGTGTTCAAGGAATCCCTTTCTCCTGTTCATCCTTAATTTCCTTGGGAGGCAGAGACGTCACAAAAATGTAGTTGCTGTAATTCCATTTAAAAGCAACCTCCAACAATTTGACCTGTGTCATTGCTTGATGGAAGATGAGTTTTATCCTCTAGGGCAATGTTACTGCTTTGCAGTGAGAAGTTCCCACTGTAGATGAGCAAGATACTTACCATGAAAAACACCAGTAAGATAATGTGAGCAAAAAATCTGTATATGTTGAGGTTTATATAGTGATGTGGTACAGAGTTAATGATTATGACATCAAAATAATTTAAAATGTGATTTGAAGTGAAATACAGTAGATTTTATTTTGGATCCATATAGTTGCTGCTTTTTAGGAAAAACAGCTAAGAATTAGGGGAGGTAAAAATATGATATTTCAGAAGATTGAAAGAGCCAATGAAGGAAACAAGAGTAGGTCTCTTGGGTGTAGTGATGTACAACTGAAGGTGATACCCACCCTTATTCATCTTTATAACCTATAGTGATTAATGACTAGCAGGTTAATGGTCAAGGGTACTGTGGGAGACTCCACTCAGGCTAGTTCTGGCACTTATTTTAGTCTGCTCTCTTCTCTGCATATAGACACACTGGCTTCATCCCCTGGAAAGGACTTTTCAGTCCAACAGCTTGACCCACACTTGACCCTAGACCACAATGGAATGGTGTTTCAGGGACCTGGTTTTGTGTGTGTGTGTGTGTGTGTGTGTGTGTGTGTGTGTGTGTGTCTTGTCTGACAGCTCTGTGAATTGCCAGCTGGCTCTGAGGGGCAGGAAGAGATGAGTTCCAGCTCTGGTGTCCAGCATGCAATTTTATATTTAAGCGCTTCCCCATAGACAAATGACTCAAATTGCTCCTAAAAGGATGGTTTTTGCCATGCAGATGGTACCAGAAAGGTTTCACCAGACCCACAGCTGCATGCCAGCTTCAACTACAAATTCCATCAGGTTGTCCTTTGATATTCAGGGAAGGATTGGGACTACTTGTCATGAATTAGCAAAATAAAGACCAAAGACTTATAACACAAAGAAACTAATGCCACTTTTGACTTTTTGTGCCATCAAGTCAAAGTCAAATCTTGGCAGCCACATACAGTGCCTTGCAAAAGTATTCAGAACCTTGACAGCAAAACACATTTTCCTAGACAACAAAATGATGCTTTAATATTTGTATCCATGTGATATATTTAATTCAAAATAATAGTACTGAAAATCAACATATGTTGACTTATAAAAATTCATTTTGAGTATCATTATTTTCAATTAAAACATCACATGGAAAAAAATTAAAGCTTTTTTTTATTAAGAAAAATTTGTAATTTTTGTCAAGGGTCTGGAATATTTTGCAAGGCACTGCATAGTGTCTCTAAAATGTATTGTCCTTTTGTGTTATGCTTGAAAGTAATGTACTGTATCTGTTGTAGATGTAATTGAATACATTTTTAATTTGTGCTTTCAATCAATAAAGTAACAATCTCCAATACAGTATACTTTCCATAAGTCATGAAGTAATTGTGTACATTGAATACATTTATATCTTTAAAATGACTCAGTAATGGTACAATGTACATAATAGACTGAGCACTGTATTTTATTTCGGTAAGACACAATTATGTTTCTGCAGGTTCCTAAGAGGGTAGAACTTCAGCTGGACCCAGATACCAAGCAGGCAAACTTTCTAGGGTCCTGGGGGTCTTGGGGACACTGGACAGCTTGCTCCCGTTCCTGTGGTTTTGGGGTCCAGGAACAGATGCGTCCATGCCTACCACTTTACATCCGCCAAACTGCTAATCCCAGCAGGTTGGCTCCATGGCCACTGTCTTCTCACATGTTCTCAGTCTTGCGGCCCTCGATTCCACTGCACAGTGACATGGGACAGGTGGCGGAACCCAGTGGCAGACAGTCAGGCCGGCAGGGTGAGCTGAGAAGCCAGCAACGAGATCCCAAAGGCAGCCGCAGGTGCTATACCCTTTCCTCCTTCCAACTTTCTGTTGCTTTTGTGTATGCATTTCTTTACACTGTCCAGTCCAGCTAGGATGGGACTCTTTGCAAATATTGCTCAGCCTTCTATATATATTGTTAAGTGTGTCATGCAGAGAATTTTGTGGAGAAAAAAAAAATAGAATCAATACAGGGTTAATTGAAAAAAAGGTCATGCACAGATGTAGAAAGTAAAATAAAATGGCTAACAGCCCACCTGTGCTATAAAAATTACTTTATTAACAGAATGTTGTATGTCTCTTGGTAAGCGATGAGGTGTTGGAAGATCTGAAATCAAAGTTAACATAACCAAACTTAAAATAAAATATTTTCTAAGTTGTTCAGATGCCTGGGTTGTCTCCTTCTTCCAAGATGGTCTTACGAGACTTTTAAAATCCACTATTAATCACACTTTGATGAATGGGATGTTTATTTCCCATGCCATGACAGACATAATCACTGCAGATTTAAATATTCCAAAATTCCTGTCTATTTTGGTTTGTTATGGTCATAAAAATGATTTGCAGCCCTGTAAATTAATTATTGTTTCCTTTCTGAGCAAAATTTGTTTCTAGTATGTATGTGGGCTATAACGTTGTGAGGGCTTTGAATAAACAGGACAGAACTGGCTTTTTCCCCTAAATGTTTGTATCCTATAATGTGTTCATTGTATACACATATGGCTGTAGTTTCCTGTACTGACGGAGTGTGTGTTGTTTCCAGAAGTGGGGGAGACAGGCGCATTATTCCAGGGAAGTACGGTTATGGAAAGATGCCCTACATTGTTCCCTTGGAGAGGCATACCAGCCGTGGTGAACATGGTCCCCGATCCCACAGGCAGGCTTCTGTGTATGATTCTCTGGATTCAGCTCATCACAGTGGACAGCAGCAAAGCCATAGACAGCACACCCCATATAACAGCTATGTGACAAATGTCCATAACCGACCTTCTGTGTCTCAGTCCAGGACTGAGCCAGCTAGAATGTCCTTGTTCCGTCCAAGTCATGATCATGAATCTCATCAGGATCTTCAGCCAAGTACGCAGGTCTCCACAACAAGGCCCCTCCAAGGTGGACCTCACAGTCAGCTCCCTACCACATTATGTGTCGGGACCCAGAAACAGCACAGACTTTGTAACCCTAATGTAAGAAATCCATAAGTGTATATGCTCTTCTCATTTATACCATTGTTTCTGCAAAATTGCATCTCTTTTTTTAAAGCAGAGCAAATGTTTGCAGTGACAAATTTGTTGTGGTGCAGTGTGTTATGGTGATGTCATGAAGATGAGATTTGTCGGGTTACGCTTGCAAAGTCAGGAATTACGGTGGGAAAAAATCACTTCCAGTATTCCACTGTTCATCCAGTGCTGCAGCTTGCAATCTATTGCAGTCAATTGCATCATTTGCTTAATGCTACAACTGGATTATTTGTTGGCACAAAAGATTATTTCGCTATACTTTAAATAATGCCAAGTAACGAAGTAGTGCCCCTTCTACTTACTTTACAGTCTGGATGAATTGTCCTTGGCCATAATGCACTATATCTGGCTCCTCTTATATCTTCAGCCTTGCCCTCCCACCAGCAGGGACATTCGTCAAGTGCAGTGCTCCTCCTACAACAACCACCCCTTCATGGGCCGTTTGTATGAATGGGAACCGTTCAATGATGGTGAGTGACCCCCAATATGTTTACTATAACAACATTTTAAAGGTAATGCCTCCCTTTCCCATCAGTGATGGTCATCTCTACAATGAATCTACACTCTGATTTGATCCCCTGGTTTTTGTTTGCATTCTCAAACTAAGAACCCTTTTTAAAACTCAGTATGCACAGTGGACATGACACAATAACACTTTTATGTTAAAAATAAATAAAGCAAAAAAACTTGATTTCATCAAAAAACATTTGGCTTGATTTTGTTTTGCAGAGAGATGGTGCTTTATTGAGTCATAGATGGTTTTATGGTGCCAAGCAAGATTAAGTATGCTTGACAGGAAGGATCATCTCATCTAACTGGAGCAGTGCCTTAAATCCTATGTCCTCGGGGATCAGTCACACTCACTAATAACCAAAATTAATCATTTTAGCAACACCAAAGATTCCCTGTTCTCCAACTTCATTGATGCTTGCAGCAAATGGATAGATATCATTGTGCTTATCAGTAGCTTTCTTATTAGAACTCATCATATGGTTTGGCACATCGATTTTTGATTTAAGAGAATTTATCTTACAAAGGGATTTTGAGGAAGTAAGGTGTGGGAAGACTAATAGCATTGAGCCAAGATTTTATAACAGTAGTCATATTTATCTCCCGCTTTTTAAATATATCCTTTTTGAGTTTACTGTTTTTTGTGCACATATCAGCATTCTGTTTTTCAACTATGCATTAGTGGAAGCAGAAAAAAGTTTAAACATATCTATTTGAATGGTTCCTTCACAGATGCATATCAGTATGTTGCAATGCATGCAGATGAGGAAACTCAGCACTGCAACACAGACTGACTTGTGTTCTTCTGTGTGGCTGTGACGGCTGGTGTTGCTCACAGCAACACATACAGTATTCAGTTGGATGACTTAAGGGCAGTGCTCTCCTCAAAGTCCTTTTTGATTCCCAGTGAAGCCTGTAAGCCATGAAAAAGAAAAGAGGTGGCTCACAGAACAAACCATACAGGACATATCTCCTCTGTTCACTTCTACTAAGCTGGTGTTGGGTATCACATTTAAAAGGGGAGACATGCGATCTGGGTAACTGACCATTATGATGTTGAGAGAAAAAAAAACTGGAGAAAACATTTGGGAAGAAAAGCAGCTCTAACTGGTTGTAGTATGAAACTGGTTGTAGTAAAATCAATGCAATATTGAAGTTGCAAGTTCATTACAATGTCACAAAGCAATAATTCTCTGATAAAGGTACTAACTACCTGCTCTATAATAAAACTGCTTATTCAGTTAAAACTGCTTATTCAGTTAAAATGTAGTTGACTGCATATTGACCTCATATTGCAGTCTTTTACAGTTGATTTTTAACTTATAAAGTTTAGAGTAATGAGATTAACTATTTGAGATGTGCAGTTGTGCCCCCATATCCGCTGATTCCGTATCTGTGGTTTCAGTTATCTGCGGCCCGAAAAAAAAATTGGAAAATTAAAGAAATAAATGGTTCATAAGTTTCAAAATGTGTGCCAAGTGAGAACGGGTTGTAACATGGTGAAATCCAGCAGCAGAAACGCGCCCAGTATTTGACTCATCTTCCTTTGTCCCTGTACCCACGGTTCCCCTCAGAACTGGCCTTCATTCTGCCTCTAGTGTTCACGCTGTTCTCATTAATATATAGCGTTCGGTATTATCCTCACTTTCACGTAATCACAGTAGGTCTTGGGACATATTACCCATGGATACAGGGGCACTACTGTATATAGTATTTATATTTTCATTAAAAGAGTGCTAGCAAACCAATTCAAACCTTGCACCAAAGCTTCACAGGATGCACTGACAGATAGGGATTCCAAATAGAAAGTGCAGCTTTAAGTTTTGCAAAAGAGTGGGGAAGGTGGAAAAAACATCACCCTCTGTCATGCACTCATGTTGGTGCACAAGACACTTGAGACAGAGAGAGAAATGGTTGCTGTTCCGCAGTGTTCCTGTTGTACATTTGTACATTTACATCACATTTATACATTCAGCAGATGCTTATCTCCAAAGTGATTCACAATTCAGAGTAAACAACAGTGCATTTCATGACAAATGGAGACAGTGTGTGGTATGCTCTGCACATTGTTTCTGTAACTCACTTTAGCAAAAAAAGTTGTTTAATGACATGTAATGGCCTCTGCTGCTCTGTTTACTAAGTTCAGCTCTTGCTTGAACAGTTTCTAATCCCCCACCCAGGGCCTTGGCTGAGCAGCTCTTTTAATGAGGTGACTTGAATTTGACTTTTGTGTGCTGAGTTCAGGTGATGATTGTGACTGAACTAAGACGTAATAGTTATAAGGTGTGTATTCATGCTGTTCAGCCTGGGTTTCCATTGAACATTTTCTGCTTTACTTCCTGATTCTTTCAAGTGTGCACCAATGTAAACTGAATGTTATGATATATTTTGTCTGTTAATTTTAATTTGATTTTTGAACTTCCTTTAATCCATGGCTCAAGCTTTGTTTTTATGCTGTGATTTGCTGCAGTACAGTACAGCACCTTTGTGGGTATTCTACAAACACTTTGTATGTAAAGAAGGCACCTGTTAAGTTTAAACCATCAAGAAAACATCTCAGTTGCTGTGTTAATTTCTTTCCTTCTTATTGGCACAGCTCAGGGAGGCCAGGACTGTGAGCTGAACTGCCGGGCTGCTGGTTTCCGGTTCTATGTACGACAGTCTGAGAAAGTGATCGATGGGACACCTTGTGGCCAGAACAACACATCAGTGTGTGTATCGGGGAAATGTCAGGTAGGGGCCTGTCCTCCTTTTCCTCCTTACACAAAAGAGAAGGAATTAGGCCTAAAGAGTATTATTTGCAATCCAAGCTCTGGTTCATGCGGAACAAATGTTGTTATTGTTGTTTTAAACTTTTTCTAAAGTGAATTGACAATAAGTAACATTGCTTTCACTGCTTTGGACAATATTTAAACTTTGGACTTGTTTTTATATAATGCCAGAAGGCCAAATTACTGTTAAACTGTTGTAGTTGATCTCAGAATGAATGGTGTTCTGTCTTTGAGAGTGATAAGGAGGCCTGTGGTTCCATTTTGTATTATTCATTTCACTACCAGCAGAGGACAGCAGAGCATAACTGTGAATATACATGAACCAGGTATGAACCTGTGGGTCAGTAAGGGGTAGATACAAAGCAGTCAGTAGTTGCACAAAACAACTATTTCTTAGCAGTTGCCTTCATTCCACCTGCCTTTCAAAGACAACTGTAAGATTTTTATGATTTCTTATGTTGTCAGTCTTTGATCTGATATCTAGGATTATTCATAAATCTCATGCAGAAGCTCCTTTCTAAATGGTGTAACTCCTAGTTTTAATTCAGTTATATCTTTGTGACTGTTCAACTTACCATTAACATGACAGCATTTACCTAATTTTGGGGTTCTGAAGGTTTTGAGGGATACAGTTTGTTTTAATTTAAGTCCTTAAATGGGCTATTTACATTTATTTGCTTAAGTGACAAATTTTCTTTTTTGTTACTTATAATTGTAAGATACTCACAACTCTTAAGGTTTTTGTATAGCTCTGTAATTTTCTCTGAAGCTATTTAAGGTAAGTACCTTGCTTAATGATGTTACAGCAGAAAATGGAATTTGAACCTAGGCTCATTGATCCCACTGGCAGTACCTCTAACCATTACACCACATGCTACTCCTTTACAGCTCCTCAGCTCTGCTGTAAGTTAGCACTTTGTTGAGTAATTATATGTTTTACAGTAACTGCCTGCAGTGACGCACTGTTGTTTTTCACAAGGTGCTCTGTGGGCAGCATCTTGATTATAAAGTAATGTTTCTGAGCTGCAGTGCAGTAAAGGAGTAAATGTTCAATTGTCACCAAACAAGATGGAAACCAAATGGCAGTGCTGCTTCTTGTATTTTTAGGTGTGCTTGTGATTGGAGGGCAGTATATACCTGTCAACAATTTTGTTATATTTTTATTTGGTCCACTGACTATATGTCCATAACAGTACATCCACTTTTTTTCTTGGAACTTGTCCTAGAAAAAGTTACTTCTATTTGACTTATTAGTGTTGTTCTGGGTGAATGTGCTGTAGAAACAGTTCATAGAGCTTTGTGCAGATTTTTTTATTTATGGTTTTGTTTGACTTCAAGCAATGTTTTGATTATTAGTATTCACTATTAAATATTTGGATCCTTTCTTAAGTCTCAGTGTAATTTAGCAGAACAAAAAATAATGTGAGACAGACAGGTGGCCTCCTGAAGTGCAGCTGTCGCACTGGTGGCTATCCGGTATACTGTACACACCAGACTCATTGGTCTTGCTTTTCTTTGAAGTTTGTCTCTCTCCAGCTGTGCTGCAGTGCCACAAGGGAGTCAAATCAATGCAATTAAATGGCGTATCACAGTTGATTAAACAGCAAGCACCAGCGGTTGAATGAATAGTGCTTGGCAAGCAGCCAGCGCCATCCCATCCACTCAAAGAAAAAACACGCCACCTGCTTCACTAAGGCCTCAGTGAGGCTGGCTGGGGCAGTGCAGCAGAAGGAGGTTTTGGTGGAGTTTTACTGACACCTTTTCTCCATCAGCTAAGCCACCAGCTTTGTGACAGAGCCATTCCGTGACCCCCTTCAGTCATGAGTGCTGTTTTATTGTCTAAATCTGGGACACCCTTCTGAAGTCTGTAGCTGCTTGCAGGCTGTTTTGGCAGAGGGCAAGGAGGGTGTTAGGATTCCATGAATAGCTGGGCACATTCACAGAGGGAGGGCCATGGAGGAATCTTGGGACTTGAATAAGAGACTATGATGTGGGTGGGGCGACAAAGGTGGAGGTTTCCTAGGCAGTTTCTCTTAACACACACAGCCCGTTATTTGGCTATTGTGATGTTTTGCACACTAACATAATTATCAAATGCACACCTATAAGTGAGAATGATCAAGGAAAATAGATGCATACAACTGTTACAGAACTGTTAAATCAAGAATGTTCTTGGAAGTTTTTTTTTTTTTTTTTGAAAAACCTAAAAGAATGGTTGTAACAAACCTGTGAGTATGCAAGCATCATTTCTTGCTAGTGGTGTATGATGACACACTTGGCAGATACATGCTGTGCTCATCTTGAAACTGTTTTTCCTTTTCTGGAAGCTGTCTCTGGCTGTGGATGACTCTCCTGGCCCCAGGTGTGCACCATTGCCACAATTCCCCATTCCCAGGGCTTGTCCTGCTAATGTGTTCAAGCACAAATTTGTTTCTTCAGGACTATACCCTGCCCTGGTTGATCCCATCTCCTCCTCCTTGTGTCAATGGGACCCAGGAGGCCTTTTTCTTGCCCCACCCGAGACTCATCTTGGGCTTACCACCTCTCCACACCCATGGCTGTGTCTGTTTTAGGCATTTACTGATTGTAAAAAATGGAGAGGAGCGTGCTGAAATATAGCCTTTGGACTCTGCAGAGAGATCACAGCATTGCTCTTCAGTAGTGGTTCCTAACAGTGGACCACTAACATGTTATTGCTTTTTCTAGGGAATAAAAGGGTATTTTTGTCAACGGGGACCTGTGATTTGAATTATGTTGAATAGCTGCATGCCTGTTAGTAGACATGGGCCACATTCATTACACATGTGACTGTGGCAAGGTGATACAAATTTAAAAGTGGCTTTGGAGGCAAGGTTTGAACTATATAGGTAAATAGCCAGTTCTGTGCAACCAGGAGAGCAGTTTTCAAGCTATGTGCATTTATAGTCTTCAGCAGGCTGACAGGTGCATCTGTAATCCCTGAAGTGGTGTGTGTCTATTGTGTGTCCTCTTCACAGAAAAAAAAATCAAGGTAAGAAAACAGAAGACAGCTTAACAGGCTTATAAAACTGTTTAACAAACTCTCCTTTCTGGGAACGAAGACCAAGAAAATTGTGATCATGGAAGCATGTTGCTCTGGGTCAGAATACTTCTGCTTTGTTCTTGGGCAAGGTTATGATTCAGATGACTGAGGTCAGCATAGGGCAAATCACTGCCTCAGCTGGACCAGTTTTGCAACCCTTTCCGTGCCATTCTTGATTTCTGTGTAACCGTAGTGTTTGTTTTACATTGAGTATAATACTCAATTTTGTACACATCTTAAACTCTAGGTTTAATTCCATTCCTAATTCCTGTCTGGTGCAGAAGGAATAATCTGTTTTGACAGGTGTGACAGGCAGTCCTGAGGAGTATGTTTGCAGACTCTGGAACTCAGCCTGAATTGTTTCAGTTGATATCCAGCTGTATAAATGGGAATTGTGACAAAATAGACGCTTTATGTGTTACCTTGGACACGGGTGTTTGTTATGCAAATACTGCATGATACAGACAGCAGGATTAAACTGAGGTCATTCCATTGTCTGCTTGCAAGACACATGTAGTCTCTGCGAGGTCCATAATTTGCTATTCAGAGCTACTTGTTGTCACTACACAAACAAGGTCATTAGGGTTAAATATAGCACTTGAACAAAAAAAGGGGGATAGGGGGCATGGGCTAAATTTTTCTCCAGTTATATGTAATTTTGATACCTCAGAACTGTTCCCACTATTCGTTCACGTTTGTGTCGTAACTCACTTGACAGCCAACTTGCTGGATGCTCATTGGAGAATTAGATGCACTTCCAGTGAGAGTTCAGCAGTATTTCTCTATAATATCTGTTTTTGCCATGATGAATGTGTTTTATGTTGACCATTGCTCTACACAAAATATAGGCACTTGAACTTTTTCCTACAGTGCTGTCTTGCTTTTTTTTTTTAAAAAGCTTTTTTTCATGCTGACTATAGGCTGGACTGCTTAGCATTACACTGGGGGGCTGTCCACCTATCTAAATTACTTAAGATTAAACTGTCAGCTAAGAAATGAAATTATTAACAATAAAATGATTTTTGTCACCCCAGTCATTCTTAGGTCATGGGGGCAGCAGGTGGTGTCAGAGGTGCCAAGTTAAAATCTCCTGGTATAGCACTTAAGAGCACCCTAACCTGCATCTTAAAAATCCACCTCTACAAATGAGTAATAATTTAATCAGCTTAACACTTTAAATTAATTTATAGAGGAGTGTTAGCTAAATGGATAAATGTCAGTCAAAACACACTGCAATGAACTTATAGCTCATCACAGGTGACAGCGGCAGTCATTCCTACAAGTGAGAGACTCTCTCCACTGTAGCAATGCCTCCTCCCATCCCCACATGTCCTCCACATACACTACATGTTTTATTCATTAACAGCCCTTCTTGCTTCCTTTAAGAGCCTTTCGTCAAACACATAGCTTGAAGGAAACAATCAAGGGACTTGCATGCCTGGCCTTGCTGCAGCTAATATGTATCCCATATGCACATATTCTTTTGCTCTCTCCCCTTGGTACACTGGGTCACAGTTTCTTGCTGCTCGGAGGAACAACAGCAACTCAGCTCCACTGATCTAAACAGGCAGTTCCCAAGCAATGGAAAGTGAATTTTTAAGTGGGAGCCGAACAAAATTTTTCTCAGTCTTGAGAATATTTATAAAATCTAATTTTAATACATTTAAAGATTTTAATATATTTAAGTGAGCTAGACTATGAGACATACCTGTCAGAATGGTAGGGTTTAATTTAGAAGTAGGAACAGTTCAAATTAGGACCATGTTAAGTAGCACAGTTCAAGAATTCAGACACGAGCTTAAAAAGTTGTAGCTCCAAAATAAAATGCCATCAGTTATATGTACACTGTAAGCTTCTGTAAAAGTATATATTTATAATGAAATGTTCACTTTTCAATAAACTGCACAGTTTTTTGCTGTAGTTGTTGACATTTGTACATACTGTACATTTAAAAAATTTTGAAAGAAATTTTTTGCTACATGTACTAACAAGTACTTTTTTCTTTTTGGGTGGGTGACATCTTAATTTTATAAAATAAACTCTCCTTATTACTTGCTTGGAGGCTATGGCACTGAATAGACAAATATGGTGAAACTAAGCCTATAACTGATGTTAGTAGCTGTTGAACAAGTATAGGGTGAGAAACTCTTGTGCATTGCAGCACTAACCATCATCAGTGGGAGGCAATGTTCAGCCTATGTGTTGGAAATTATTCCCAGCAGGCAGTCCTTCTCTAGCCAAAGCTGAAGAGAAGGAGAGAAAGCCCCTGCCAGCAGCTCCACTGCAGCCAAACTCCTCTGCCTGATTAAATGTTCTGTTTCCTTAGAATTAGCCATGTTAGCATTTGCTTCCCTAGAAAATAAACATAGTGGGTAATATAATGTCTCTAAATAAGTGCTGACATGACAAATCTTTCTGTCGGAGTCATAAGCCTGTCCGCTCATAGTCAGCTGTAACAGGCTGATGTGACAGTGGGCCTCTTAGAGAATTCTATAAGCTGCTCTTTTCAAAGACCCTACTGGTTCCCACGAGGATGGACATAAAACAGACAGATGTGTTTCCTAAGAATGTTTGCTAGTTAAAAACCACATGTATTTGTAAGTATTGAACCTGGGGGCAAGGTGTGTCCTTTCCAACATACACATCAGGGGTCAAACCTCAGAAACTACACAACCTGTTTGTGGGTCATGACTGATCTTCTTGTGGATGTACAGTAGATGTAGGTGCCATGCTGGTGGCACGGTGTCCTAATTCTCTAGTGGAACAAAATAACAGACGCAGTCATGTCCAGCACCAGAAAGGAAAGGCCTTGTTTGTGACCTTGCCGCATGATGCCCAGATGTCTTCATTGTGGTTGTTTAATTTAATAAGCAAGAGGACCCTTTGTTATCCCACGAAGAGCACTTTTTTAAATCTCTGTGTGCTGATTCAGGACAGCATGAATTAAGAATTAATGTTGTGGAAACAATAGTGCTGCAATAGGAAAACCATATGATGATGAGAGACCTTCTGGCTCTGGGTTGCTATTTCCAGTTTCCTCAGTGTGGCTCATAATTAAGTCCTTTAATGTGCTGGGCTACAGCGGTGCTGAGTCGATCCAGAAGCTGTGTTCCTGTCACTGCTCCATCCAGTTTCAAAGAAGCGGGTCAGTTTCATCAAAACAGAGCATTTTTTAAATTAAGAAGCTGTAGACACCTTGATGTGAAATACATGCAGCCACTTAACTGGGTTACATTTACCAGGCTGTTGAAAGACCATTACTGTTTAAACTAGCCTAGTCATATATGGGGCTAGCAGGGTGTTGCAAACCCTGATAGTTGGTGCATCTTCTCTGTGATCCCCCCAGTTCCAACTCTCCATCTTTTGCTCTCCTTCTTTCTTCTTTCTGTGAAAAGCAGAAGCCGCCACCCACCCAGCCACCCACCCGTTCCACCACAAGCTCAGTTTACAAGACCTTGCTCAGCGCTCAGTTCAGAAGTAGAGGCCTGACTGTGGTTCAGGACGGAGAGAGAGAGAGAGAGCTGCAGAGTCGACAGAGAATTGTTTTAATGTGTGAGACAACTTTTCTCCAAGTACCCTGGTCGTGTAACAATGATTTCAGTCTTTGTGTTTCCTCTTCTCGTGTGTCTCCACACGCGTGTAATGGGGAAGCCATGGCAGCAGGTAAGCGTGATCAGCTTGTTATTTTCCACTCGGGAGAAAGCCTGATACGCCCTAGGAGAAATGGCCAACTCCGAAACGATGATAATAGTCATTCAGGGTGGATTATTTTTTATTACCCTCATCTCAAGACTCATATTGTTCACTTGTGTGTCCAGCTGAAGTGGTTGTGCAAAGTTTAATTTTTAAAGTTTTTAACTTTTACAGTTTTCATTTAAAGGTTTATTCTGTATGTGCTTCACTTTGCATCTTTGCTGAATATGCTGAAATGGAATAGAGAGATTATTGTTGTAAATTATTGCAATATTTTACAGTTTGCTTTTAAATAGGAATCTTCTTTTAATTTTCTGGTGGTGGAGCACTTATGTTTTGAAATAATTTTTCAGCCCTTTCAATATTTGCTTTTTATCTGCAATATATACTTTATCTTGAGCAGTACCAAATGAACAAGCCAGATATACTACAGTGTCTACTGTTCTATGTCACACACAGATATGCTGTACTTTTAGGGTTAATTGTGATTTTCTCTAAGTGGCTGAAATTGCAGAAGATACAGAAAGCCAAGATTTGCATTTTGTTACCTAAGGCAAATGAACTTGAAGAGCTTGTAATGTCATCACTATGTCAACCAATCAGCTGACATTGAAAAAGGGTTTTTCTGCTTTATCAGCAATCTTGAGGTGAAATATGATGAAAAATGAGAAAATAGAACAAGAAATGGTTTACCTGTGAACTTCTCATCTGTTCAAAGAGGTATTAGAAATTAACTGGGTGGTGATAAAACTTTAGTGTTAGTGATGATGATACATGTTCAAAATTAAAATGAAATGTATAAATAATAAATGCCTACTGTACCTGCTTTTAAATGTTGTATAGATTCTCCCATGATTTATAATAATCCCTAGGGGTTTTTCCTTGTTGTAGAAACAACATAGTTTGGAATGGTTTATAAGCTCTGTGTGTTTATACTACAGCAATACATTTGCGGATAAAGGGTAACTGCTGTTTGTGTTAAATCAGAACCAGTTACCATTGACCTCTCCTCTTACTGCCTCATTCAGTCCTGCTCCGGTCTTTCAAGAAAACTCTCAGAAGTTAAATAATAACACATAAAAGGGAGGATGAGAGTTTGGAATACTTAGTCTTGTACAAACAGGCAAGATTTGTAAGAAAATAACCACTTTATAGGAAAAAAGTTGAATAAATAACCAGATATAACAGAAACATTTAAACTCATTCATTTCAGGATTAGACAAAATTCTACTAACCGAATATCCAAAAAAGCAAGTTGGACTGAACAATCTTTCTGTTTTTTAGAATTCTCCTTTAAACAATGCACCTATTACATGTTGTAAAATGATATTTTGTATTTAAATCTATTTATTCACTAAGCAATAAAAATAATAGCATTTGAAAGGTCTTGTGTTTTTCTGTGGTGGATATTATCAGTCTTACTGTGTTAGCTGTTATGTGACCAAATAACAAATAAAATGTGTATGTAAAAACAAGTTAAATTAAGGTAAATCAATTAAAGATGCCATGGGTTTCACTGTGTAGTACATTTGTAATTATTCTCAGCTGTGTAAACCAATTGAAAACACATGGTAATTAAGGAAACTTTTAAGTATATAGTTTTTTAGTACCTGTTTAATACAGTTTCTCTTTTATCAGTTCCCTAAGCAACTGACAGGTAATGTTAATCCTGTGCACATTTTAAAAATACAGTGCCTAGTTCTCTTAGTCAACATCCAGCTGTGTAAACTGCTAGAATGAAAAATGTCCTGTCCTCTGGATAAAAATGTTTGCTAAGCAAAGTGGTAACATAATGAGCAGCAAGTGGCCTGTGTTCATTGAGAAGGTGGTGGTCTGTGACACTGAGCCCTTTACAGCCCTTTTTTCCCCTCTGCCTTTTTATGTATTTTTCTAGCAAAGGTTTAATTGCAAAAACACTTGGTAATAAATCATGTAGCTTCCTCATATGGAAGGTGAGGTATAAAGGAATGTGTTCAGTATTGCAAGTGGGCCTGATAGTTTGTGTTGCCCGATGTACCCTGGCCCTAAGGGCAGGGGATGGCCACTCAATGTTGCCATTATCAGGGAAACCAACCTCCTTTCCTGCCACTGGCTGCCTTTGCAGCAAGGCCTCTCCACCTTAAAGTGCAGGATGTATGTTACTTGCGTGCAGTGAGGATGCAAAGCTTCTGTCTGCTACTCCAACATGAGGCTGCATAGTCGTTGTCAGCAAATGCTGCCCAGATACGTTTGCGGAGCCTCTCCTAATTCTTACAGACCTTTGTCCTGTCAAACTTAAGCATTCTTGTACATGGAATTTTTTATTATTGAGTTTTAGTAATAAAACCATTTTGTTGGTTGAGTGGGATAGTAAAATTGAGGTTTAGCTTGTATGTGGCGCTGTGTTTAAGAAAAATGAACTGGACACCAAAAGGCTGCAAGGATACCAGGAGGGCCCCTTGCTGTACCCTTGAGAAAGGAAGTTAAACTTGAATATATTCATAAATATCCAGCTGTATAAACAAGCAAAGAATAAAACTGTAAGGTGCAGTATTCACATCCCTTTGGATAAAATTGATTCCTGAAGAAATAATACATTTTAAATTATCATGAATAATATAGATGATGTCAGATTTATAATTAGTAAGGTATACCAGATTTTAACATTTTTGTGGGTTTAGTGTTTCACTATAGAGCCCTCAGTGGACTTTTCAATAACGCAAGGGATTTTTTTTTATATCCTCATACTTTTTGCACTGGCCAGTCTGTGGGATTCTGTGGTTTTTGGTAATATCATTTCCATTCTACACCCCCCTAGCTGTAATGCCATCTCCCACATAAATTACCATCCGGGGCGATCTTGTCGTTGTGTTCTTGGGTTGGAGGGTCTGTAATGCGTTCATGGATTTTCCAGAAGAGCTGGAGTATCACAGCATAGCAGGGCTTGATAAAAAAGCTGGCTGTATTCCAGCATCTGCCACCTCTATCACACAACACGCACAAAAATTTATGCAACTCTATCCTGAAGTGGATTTTTATACCGTAAGCGAACACAGTTGTCCTTCGTAATTAAGAAGCACTCTACTTCTGTTTCGCATTATCTCAACAGTTGCTTCATAGTGCTCTGTTAACTTTAAAGTAGTTGAGTGTCACTGGCTTCTGCTCATAAGTGTTGCATAGCCATAATGCCTTATCCAGGCCTGATGAGTACAATGAGGAGGAAAGGTCAGAAGGCTTTTGGAGATGGGATTTGTGCAGCATTATTTTTTAGCTACTGGAGGAATAGCCCGTGGATTCCACTTCAGTCCTCTGCATTAGTACAGTGCTGCTCAGTAAAGATGTCTACAGTAGACCATACATTTTTCTTGAAAGTTACGGTTCTGTAAATCTGAGAACTAATTTGAATGTCACAGCACTGTATGTAAGAGTTTACCTGGTGATGTCAGTGAATGACCCATTCCCTAAAATTTGGTTTTCTGAATGTCACATTGGAGACAAGGTGTCTGTACTAGTGTTGTACTAAGGGGTAGCCAGGTACCTTGCAAAAGTATGCAGTATTCAAGTAACTGGGGGCTCTATTAGACAATATTGTGCACCTAATTTAAGGTTAGGCACAATGAAAAGATTTGAATACTTATGCAAGTGACAGTTCAATTTTTCTTCTATAAAAGAATGTTGACATAAAACTCATATTGGCTTATAAAAATACATTTTGAAACATTAGAGCATGATTTTGTAATCAAGTATATATTATACTTGACACAAGTATATTACAAGTATTTTCTATATAAATATATAGATTCAATAATTAATCACCCTGTAACCCGATATAATGTTTAGCCACCTAATTATTTACACATGCAGCAATGCGTTATGGGAGAGCGATATGGCTTTTATTGTGGGGTTTTATAGGAGTGCTGCCCACCTCACTGCCTAATGTGTTGGGGAATTTTTGAGTTGGGCATGTCTGTGAGTGTGGGTGTTTTAATGTGCTGCATAGAAACAAAACTTGTATTCCCACAGTCCGGTGTCCTGAGTTCTCTGTTCGTAATGTTCCACAGCATGATTGTTGCACTATTTGAAAAGTAACGATTAATAAGTTTGGAAATGTTGAGTAAAATTTGTGTCATGTAGTAGCTGTGTTTCTTTTTTAAGCCCTATTTTTGTTGCATAGTGTATTGCAGGATGCCAAAGCGAGGATTTTCCCTAGGTGCCAAAAACCTTAATTACACCTGTGGGTTGTACTCCCCTTATTGGTTGTTGGATTATGTTAATATTGGTCAGTATTGCCAAGTTATTATTAAATTTCTACAGTGGCTAAAAGATACTAGGAGAAATGTATTTAATAAAAGGGGCAAAAATGTGGAAGTTGAAGGAACTCAGCATGCAAGTTAACTTGCAAGCGTAACTTATTGCACCCTGGGTAATGAAATGTAGTTACAGCTATTATAAATCCCCATATACTACAGGAATCTTGGAAAGCAACTCAGCTAAAGGATCTTGTGTTCCAGTGGCAGAAAAGAGCACTGGGACCTCATGACAAGTACTGGTATGCAAAAAAAGGTGTGATACTCCAAATAGCACAGGGGAGAAGTACTGCTATTTCACCCTGCTGACTACCTGCCCATTTCAAGCACTGGTGTGTCAAGATGATAGCCTTCACTGAGAAGTATCTGCATTCCTTTTTTTAAATCCAGTATGACTCTCACCAAGTTTTTATGAATGGAAAATGTACTATATTGTATTCATCTTTCTGTAAATATGTTAACAGTAGAGTTTATTTTCTTCTTTTAAGCTCTCATAGATATAGAGGTATAAAATCTTTTTTTCATTGTTCTTGAGGGATGTCTTTGTTTAAGCTTCTTTTTTGTTTCACATTTGTACATATATTGAAGATGTGATCTGATGTGAACAAGTGAAAACAGATGAAGAGCGAAGAGCAGCCTTGGTTGGCGCTTTTAACCAGCAAGTGTTTGGGCCAAGAAGAGGTGAAGGTGAAGGGGCTGCCCATGAGGCACTTCCAAGGGGTCAGTGACGGGTGCAGGTTTGTTCCCAAACAAGTCCCTGGGAGGGCCCTTGAATGGATGAAGCAGACCGTGTGAGAATGTCGCTGGCCGCCCTCCAGCCTGAAGAGGCGTGCGGCAGGGGCCGGACAGATCATTGCTTTTGCTGCCAGTGGGACGGGGAATCCACATCCCTCTGTAGACGCTGTGGTAATCCATAGCACTCCTAAATCTGTCTGCATGGGCCTTTCAGCCCCACCACAAGGATCTTCCCTGACAACTAGGGGAACATTTTCAAGGACATGGTGGACAACTGGGGCTTGATGCACTGGAGAAGATCACTGTTTTGAACAGTGATTCTCAGTGTGTTTGAAGAGAACTCTCAGAGACAACAATTATCACATAGATACATACAACAGGTTAAAAAAAAAAACATCGATTACACCAGTTTACTAGTATGAGTGATGCATCGTTTGACAGAGAAGGCCCCTCACTCTTTACAAGGGCTATAGTCATGGTATTCTCTTTGGTGGCTATTAGGTAATTGATACCGGAAAGCCTTTGTGTAAAATTTGTGCTAACCATAGCATATTTATATATACATAGGAAGGAACATTTAATAGGCACTGTTGATTTCATACCTGCTTTTTTCATGTTGTTGGTCTTATTTATTTTGGCAGGTTATGATTTGTGAACTCTAGCAGCTGTATCTACTGATGATCTATGAAACTGTCAGTAAATGAGATTCAGACCAATTCAAATGGTCCTACCACTGAGGCTGAAACAGAGTTAGTTTTGATTATTATCTCTGCCATTGCTTGTTCACACAATGAGTCCCTTTTTGCAGGATGTGACATGCTTTGAATTGCAAACAGCAGCAGGGGAAAGCGGACCATTCTATTTGTGGAAGAACATAGACACTGGAAGCCTTTCCCCTTGCAGGCAGTCAGCTTCTAATAAGAGCCTCTGTACTTGAAATGCATCCAGGACACCCTCCATTTATGTTGCTCCCATGTAAAAGCATGTTTTAGTTTATTTTGTCATTCTCGGTGGTGTTTGTTTTGTGGAGATGGATATTTTGCCTTCAGGAGTGCACCTTATCCCCTGAATCTGCCTTAGGGAAGATAATGTGCTCCTAGTTGATCTTCCTGCAGACTATGCCTACTATTCACTTCATCGGTCAACTAGTATCATGCTGAAGGACAAAATGCTGACTGGAGGAGTATGCAGTCCAGTGTGGGACTATCACAAACAGCCATAATTCAGACCTACACCTACGCTCTGTGGCTCAGTCTGCAAACAAGGAAGGCTCCTAGGAGCACTCTGTTATTTAGAAGCCACTGTGCAGGGATTCTCAAAACCAATGAAGAAACAAACAAATGAGTGATTCTTGTAATCCTGCCTTCTGATTCCTGTTTCTGCTACACTAATGTTGTTGAGCCACAGCTCCTAGTAATAGAGATGTTGAAATAACTTGAGTCTATGCTGCAAAGCAGTTTGTTTTCTTTGAAATATACAGTGTTTTCAGAAATGTGTTGCAAGATTTAAATGAGTGTCTTCTTGATTACCTATTGTTTTAAATGGGAATGAACCTGTTATGATTACACTTGTTTTAAATTTTTACCTCCTTCATAGCCTCATTTGTGCGGTATATTGTATTTCCAGCGCTACACTGTGTTGAGCCATGGTGTAGGAGAAGCGGAACAGACTCAGCTTGGCAGCCCTTTTCTTTGGTTTGTTCTTCTGCCCAGGGATGTGTTCTTGGAAGGGGGGATGTGCGCTGTGAGCAAAACCCGCAGATTACCGAGGTATGGTGAACGGACCAGCCTCATGTTGTGGTAAGACAAGCCACTGAAACTACACTGGCTCTTCATGGGAGTAATATGTAGTTACTTTGAAAAATGTAAAAGCAGTATGTTAAAGAAGTTCTTCCTTTGGGTTCAGTGCTCATTATAAATAAATAATTAAAGAGAGCAGAGGTTACTTCATGCAATGTTAGGTGCAGTGTGTGGAGTAAGAATGAAATTAGCTACTTTCTCACTTACATATGTGCACGTACTACTCCAGGAATTGTTCTGTGTTTGAACAAGAAAAAGACGAAGATAATACAGTGACCTCCAGTGCTTTTATTTTTTGTTTTGTTTTTACTTATGATAGCTACAAATGCACTATTTCCTATAAATGGGTCCAAGGACAACATGAATTTTTACTGACAGTTCCCATGAAGCATTTGTAACTGGCAGGCAGGGTTCCAAAGTGAGATAGAGAAACCATAGCATAGCAGGAAGCTCTCTGTCATTAATGCTAGTAGCAACTGCAAAAAGAATTACTTAAGAACTATATACGTTTGAGAATTAAGGAATTAAATGCATAAATAGAATAGGAAAACATAAGTCTCCTTTGAGAGGAAAGCGGTTCATAAGTATTACTAGAAAATAATCTTTGACGGCATAATGCCTAGGAATGTAATGGTTTTACAGGAAAACAACATTCAAGGTAATACCGTAACTTCTCAGAGGCTTAGTACAACTGGCAGTTGCCCAAAACTGGCAGAGGTTTTTTTATTAGTCATATTGGGATTGCCAGCAATTGTTCCCTCTCCTGATAGACCTACGGTATATAAGTCACAACTCCATTTGTGTTCAGTGAGCATGCTCTGGCATTATGTACTAACAGCATCCTGTCTTCTGGCTGTGAAACTTAAATGTGGTAGTCCTGTTGGGGTCATTCTCTTCTCCTGGAGCATCTAGTCGCATTTGCAATAATATGAGAATTGTTTGAATTTATGTTCCGTGTTGCATTGTACACATCTTATTAGGCTTTAGGTTTAATGTTTTTTTTTTTCTCTCTCTTTTTTGGTCCGCTGTGATGTATTACAATTTTAATATCCTTAACCCTGAATGGTTTCATAAAATAATAAAATGCTCAGAATATTTAATGGTTTCTTTTACAGCGGTTGTGGGATGATGTTGAAAATGTCAGATGCATGCCTAATGGTCTCTTTCAAGCATTTGAAGTTGTTCATTAGTTGCTGAATACATTTATTGTTCTTTTATTTCGCAAGTTACATTAGTGAAAAGTGTCTGTGAAAGGAATATGAGTAAAAGCGTGTTTAGCACCCCAGCAACTCAAACTTTCTTGTTTATAAGCTGCAAATTAACACTCCAAGTAATGCTAAATGATGCGGTTGGGGATCATGATGTGGATCCAGTTTGGTTTCATTACTATTTCCTGTCCTGCTTTTCCTGGAGAGGGTCATGGCAGGAGCAGACTGAAAAGGTGGACCTTCCTGTTTCTCAAAATGTTCTCCAGCTTCTACCAAAGGATCCACAGGCATACCCAGTTCAGTCAAGAGATATAATCTGCAACATGTCGTGGGTCCACCTAAGGGTTTCCTGGCAGTGGGACATGTCTGGTATAACTCTTGAGGGAGTTGCCATGGAGCATCCTTACAATATAATCCAAATCACCTAAAGTCACTACTCCCAATCCAGAGAAGCAGTGCATCTTCTCCAAAGCTCCCCAAGATTGCTGAGCTTCTAAGAATGAGCCCAACAATCCTGGATTGTTTCAGTCTCATTTCTTTCTGCCCTGTGTGACCTGCTGTGTCACCCCTTTTGTCTTCAACAGACCCTGGGGTGTGATGAATATCTGGGCTCAGGAAAGGTGGTGGACCACTGTGGAGTGTGCGGGGGAGATAACACAGCCTGCAAAGTGGTTTCAGGCATCTTCAGACATCCCTTAACCAAGCTAGGGTACCACAAGATTGTGGAGATCCCGGAAGGTGCCACCAAGATCAACGTCACAGAGATGATCAAGAGTCGCAATTACCTGGGTGAGTGGCACAGGGCCACAGCTCTGGGTACAACCTACAGTACCTTCAAATGTAACTTGTGACACGTAGTTATTAGAAGTAGACCTATGTCTGAAGATATGTTTAAGGTGACTTGAGGACTCTAAATTGCTCTAAGTATGTGTGAGTGGATGTCACGCTACACTGTCGTCACCGTATGACTAGGTGACAACAATTATTACAGATACTGTAGCTTAGTACAGTACATCTAGTATAGTAAGTTTTGGACAAAGGGTTTGACTAATGGTGAATTTATAATAATTGTAAGTCACTTTTGAAAAAAATATCTACTAAATGAATAAATGTTGATGCTAGTACAGTAGGGTTTCAGAATAAACTTTCAATTTACCTGAGAGTCCTTTATGTCAGAGGTCAAGATTCCTTAGCATTAACAGGGGATTCCTCCACATCTGATAAAGAGAACAGAATAAAACACATGGAAAGGACAGGCTTTTTATTTAATTAAAGAGAAGCTGAAACTTCAATTGGAATTTCACAGTGCATGCTACTGTAGCAACCAGGGTGGGGTTTCTGACTGCTGGCTCAAAGATTTATTGGAAAAAAATTTAAGAGGATCATTATCTTTACAGAAATATTGGAAAGTAGGATATTTTCTTGAGTAAACTGAACTTTTATGGCTTTTGCTTTCAGAGGTGAAGGTCTAATTGGAGTCATGCAACACCTCTATGGCAGATCTGGCTGGGGAATAGGGTGTGGTGAACCTTCACTTCCTTAGACTGCTTACCTTTGGAAAATTGTAAAAACAAGCTTTCATTAGGGGACCTTTTTCTTCCTGCTTCCCTATCCTTTTTAATTATGGTGAGGAATTTTCAACGGTTCCAAGAACCCATGTCTGTGTGATGGGTCCTTGGGAAGGTACCTCTTGAAAATGAAGCTGCTGTTGTGCCAACTATGCGGTGCTTTTTCTAGCGCTAAGTTAACTCCAGATGATACATCGGCCGCAAGGGCAGGGAAAATTCTTGGGCGAACAATTCTTCCTTTCATTACCAGCACTGTGTGTTGGCTCTTGTTGAATCCCCCCAGCTCTTGGAACATTGGTGAGGTTGGAGGTTGATAACTACAGGCCAAGTGCTATGGGGAGATGTCAGTGTAACCAACAGCTGCCCCTGGCAGACTGTACAGAGTAGATAAACAGCAGATGGCACACTGCATGATCCATACAAAAAAAGGGACAGTGCTTTAAAAAGTGGACATTTTCTGGTTTGGTTACCAGTTCACCTATCCAGTGTTCCATAAGTAACGTTATTAATGACCTACTGGAACAGTTAATTTATGTTGTAATGTTAAAGAAATGTTTATGATAATGTTTCATTTTTAAAGCGCAAACAAACTTAGTACTTGAGGTTTGTGTATGTTTGTAGCCTACAAAAATCCATCCATTATCCTTAATGCCATGGCCTATTTCAGGTCACAGCAGTCCAGAACCTATCCTCATATCTTAGGGCACTGGGCTAGAGGACTGTCCCGTGGACAGGATGCCAAGTCTGCAATAATAATAATATATAACAGTGGGCTCATTATATTGATTATTTAGTGTTTACAATAAAAATTACCAAGAAATTAGATAAAAAAGAAGTATTTTAAATTGTTCATCTGAAAAAAACTGTTTCTAATTTTTTGGACATGTTTACAGAGGGCAAAAAAATGTTTTTTCAGCATAGTTTTCAACTGATGTATTTAGGTTTAAGACATGCAGTTTTGAGCCATCACTGTTATTCAATGATCAGATGCTAGAAGATTAACAATCCTAACAAGGCCAATCAAAACTGCAGATGGACATCCCTCACCTGTAACTTTCACTGAAAAACATGTAATACCAAGATACCAGACTTAAGATGAAACATTTCCAGACTTTTTACACACTAAAGCAGTCACCTTGAGGCATGAGAAAGTTACATAAAATGAATGTTTTCTGACGGTAGCTTTCTTAAAGTGAATGTTTAATCTGAACAGTGGACTCATATTTAGCTGCAAGACACCACACACAACATTTAGAGAAAACAGTTTTTGAAATTAGACACTTGGGATCTAACAGTTCAGAGTAATGGAGAGTGTGGAAGAGAGGTGAAGAAGAGAGTGCAGGCAGGGTGGAGTGGGTGGAGAAGAGTGTCAGCAGTGATTTGTGACAGAAGGGTACCAGCAAGAGTGAAAGGGAAGGTCTATAAGATGGTAGTGAGACCAACTATGCTTTATGGGTTGGAGATGGTGGCGCTGACCAAAAGACAGGAGGCAGAGCTGGAGGTGGCAGAGTTAAAAAAAAATTTGCATTGGGTTTGACGAGGATGGACAGGATTAGGAATGAGTATATTAGAGGGTCAGCACAGGTTAGACGGTTTAGAGACAAAGTCAGACAGGCAAGACTGCGTTGGTTTGGACATGTGCAGAGGAGAGATTCTGGATGTATCGGGAGAAGGATGCTAGGGATGGAGCTGCCAGGCAAGAGGAAGAGAGGAAGGCCTAAGAGGAGATTTATGGATGTGGTGAAGGAGGACATGCAGGTGGTGGGTGTGACGGAGAAAGATGGAGGGGACAGGAAGAAGTGGAAACAATTGATCCTTGTGGCGACCCCTAACGGGACCAGCCGAAAGATGAAGAAGAAGTTTCTGAAACTAGACAGACGTGTTTTCCTGTTTATATTCCTAACCTGGGTTGGCCAGGACATCCCACTGTCTTTTATTAGGGCATAACAGATGTGCCATTAATCTGTTTGAGAAAGCGTGCCAGTGATGAAGCAGCATGGATTATTATATACTGTATTTTTGCAGCAGCTTACGTGTGTAGACAAGCTATCATTAGTGACTTCTTTGTGTTTGAATTTGGATATAACTTGGCATTCAGCTTTCTGCTGTTCTTGAAACATGCTTTGCTCACATAAACTACATCCTCTCTTTAAGACCAAATGTTCTATTTATTCTTTGTGTCACCAACAATGTCAAGGTCATTCTGATTCTTGACATTAATTGTTATGTGAAAATCCATTTTTAAATCATCGATTTGACAGCATCCTATGAATTATGCACAGTATTTTTTTCCAAGTATTGTATGTGTCTCTTTATTGTAATTGATTTATTCCGTTTCACATTTCACTTTTGCATATACTGCAGAAAAATAATTGTAGCACAATTGAAAAGGAAAAATCTTCAAAATATATAATCTTCTAGTGCATTTTTTGAACTTGATAGCTACCTTTGTAAAACTCTACACATCTTAAGTATTATACTGCTTGGAATGTCTTGCAGCTCTGTTGCCTTTGTGGATTCTGAGACTGGAACACGCATTGGAGGCAAATTCAAACACAGATGAATGCTTGCAGATGTTTACCTAAAGAGAATGGAAGAAGTAGCACGTACAATAAATTGTCAGCATTTTTATACTTAAACATTTGGTGCAGTGCAATAAGTATTCTCCCTTTTAAAAAAAGTATTCTGAAGCATGTAGTTTGTAGTGTTACCAGATACACTCAGTACATTTTCTTCAAATTATTATGATCGCAGTGGGTCTTGTTCATTTTTTCATCACCTAGGCAAGCAAGCTGATTTTCATCTCCAAACTGTACACTTTCTTTCTGTCTTGGGTTTCAAACCATTTGGAATTTTTCCATCACCTACTTTAACAGAGCTTCTAACTAGACATGTTGTTTTGTTGCAGCCTTGCGTAGCCGCTCTGGACGGTCCATCATCAATGGGAACTGGGCTATTGACCGCCCCGGCAAATACGAGGGCGTGGGAACCATGTTCACTTACCGCCGGCCCAATGAGATTACCAGCACTGCTGGAGAATCCCTCCTAGCTGAGGGGCCCACCAATGAGATCCTGGATGTCTATGTGAGTAATCAGATTGAATTATCACAGATGAATTTCTGATTCAAACCTTGCTCTGTGGAAACGGAATTGCTCACCCATCATTGTTTGTTTTTACATCAGATGATCTACCAGCAGCCCAACCCAGGGGTACAATATGAGTTTGTTGTTCCTGTTGAAAACCCAGTTATTCCAGAATTACCACCTTCTACCAGGCCAAACGGTAATTTTTAAAAAAATCTGTCCTGCCTTAAACCCAACAAGTTCCATAATGCAGTCAAACTAAACTACACATTGTATTGAGAATCAAAGCTGTTTGAGCCTGATTTGTTGTCTCCTGTTTGTTAGAGAATGCTCTGAATGGTCAGGGTGGGTCTGTGGATCCTGCTTTCCACCCAAACCAAGATGGTTACGACCATGTCGGTGGAGGCTGGTACCCTACTCGAATTCCTGACAACCAAGTGCCAAGGCCTCAGCGAGACCACAACTGGAAACTCATTGGCACCACAGAGTGCAGTGTCTCTTGTGGCCGGGGTGGGTGTCCACGCTGTGCAACCTCCATGAATCTGTTACTGTGTGGCTCCAGGTCCGGTCTCTAGGAAGTTCTTAAATTGTTGGTCTCCTGCAGGTTCCAGGTCCACCGTGTTCCATTGCATCCACAGGACCACTCACGAGCAGGTTTCAGACAATCTGTGTAACAGTGCCACTCGGCCCAGTTCACAGGAGGAGGCCTGCAACGTGGAGCCCTGCCCCGCCTTGTAAGAGCTCCCTCTGTCCCTTTCTCCCTCTGTCCACTGAGGCAGAAACAGTGGAAATTCAGCTCAAAAGTATATATAGAGCAGCAGAGTATGTCTGAAGGTGTAGTGCAGTGTTTAAGAAGCTCCCCAGTAGACAGGCAGTTCAAATCATAGGGAAAGACCTGAATAGTTCCATAAATTGCTGTAGACTGAAAGTACAAAAAAAAAAAAAAATCTGCGCTCACCTTGTCTATGTGGTGGTATCTATTTAGTGCTGTGCTAAGGACACGAGTTCTCTCTGAATTGAGTTATAAGGGTTTTGTTTGTGTAGGAAAGCTGTATTTAATCCTGGTTGTAAATAAGAGTGCGTCATTATGTCACAATGGTGAATCATTTTAGACACGTCCATAATAGTGTACACAAAGTGTTGTTGATATATAAGCTTTTTTGGTATTCTAATGAAATTTGAGAAAATTGTTTGGGGTTTTTGGGTTGAGTAGAATGCATTATCATTTCTCCATAAGATATAGTAGAAATAGTTGTCTCCATTTACATGTTTTCACACAATGTGGCTTTTTCAGAAACAAGAGGTTTGAAAATAGATGGATTTACTGTATATGATTCCAAGCTGAGCAGGATCCACTGTCTTGTGTTGAGCAGCTGGGACATTGGCGAGTGGTCTGAGTGTAGCAAGACTTGTGGCCTGGGCATGCAGCACAGACAGGTGCTATGCAGGCAGACCTATGCCAACCGCACCCTAACTGTGCAGGCCAGTCGCTGCCATCACCTGGAGCGGCCTGACACCACCAGCACCTGCCAACTAAAGATCTGCAGCGAGTGGCAAGTCCGCACTGAGTGGACCAGTGTGAGTGAGCCTCCAGCCACTATTGCCAGCATGAGGCCGAGATGTTAGCGCTCCAGTAGAATACCTCTGACTTTCATCTGAAATCTTTTATCTAAAAACACACTAGAAACTGAGATCGCTCTTCTGTATTTTTTGGTCCGCATCTTTAAGATTATTTTGTTAAATGTCTTATATAATTTTGTTTTTCAAATAAAGATGATACTTTGTCAAACTATCATAGAATATATACCTGTTTAATGATTATAGTTCTGTTCTGTAATCGCACCTCTACCTTCCCTAGTGCTCCGTCCCCTGTGGTGTTGGTCAAAGGTCACGGGAGGTGCGCTGTGTCAGTAATGAGGGTGACTTTGTGGCCGACGAGGAGTGTAACATGAAACTACGGCCAAATGATCTGGAGAACTGCGACATGGGCACTTGTGCGAAGAGCTGGTTCTTCACAGAGTGGAGCAGCCAGGTATGCAGTTATGCATTCCCAGGAGCCCACACTGCTGTACAATGTGGGTCAGTAGGTGGTGTTGTGGTTATAGACACGACCTTGTACTCTTCAACCCTGCTGCAGCACTTTCAAGCTCAGAACTAATCCTAACTGGATCCAGTGAATATTACCCAGCTGTAAATTGATTTAAAGTTTCCCTTTCTTTGAAGAAAATTATTAGTCATATGAAAAATAGATCAGTAAAAGCTAAATGTATATATTACTGACTCAGCGTGCACTCGTGGACAGAATGACTAACGTGGTTCCATGAGAATAACTTGGTGACTACCAGTACTCTTGGGATGATGCTCCCAGTGGAGGGTAGAGTTGACCTCTGTGACTTTTCTGCAGTGCTCTGCTGAGTGTGGCAGTGGGGTACAAACCCGCAGCATTGTTTGTTTGAAAAACCACATCAGCAGCCTGCCCCTGGAGGGCTGTGGAGCAGAGCGACCCCCTGATTCCCAGGCGTGTGACAATGGACCTTGTGAGGATCGGATGGAGTGGTTCACTGGCCCGTGGAGTCAGGTGAGAACATCATTCATAATCTGCTGCTTCAATTTTGAACCACACCTCTAACAAATGTGTGTTTTTAGTTTAGCGTAGAGGCTGTCTCATACCTGCAGGGGGTGTGGTCTCTTGCAGGCAGTGGGTGTGGTTTAAAACAGACAGAGGGTGTAATCTCATAGAGGAAGTGGGTGTGGTCTCTTGCAGGCAGTGGGTGTGGTCTCATGCAGAGGGCACGTCTGTCTCAGTGTTCTGCAGAGTGTGGCCTGGGGACACAACAAAGGGAGCTGGTGTGCCTGACCAAGACTGAAGGTGCTTTCTCGGTGCTGCCACTCTATGAGTGCTCTTCTCTGGAGCGCCCTCCCCACCAGCAGAGCTGCCAACTGCAGCCCTGTGGAGCCAAGTGGTACCATACAGAGTGGAGCGCTGTAAGTACCCAGAAACACACCTTATGGCTGCTATATTTGTTGTGGAGCTGGAATGTGGAGAGTTTGCCCAGGGGCCCTGATCTACCAGTCTATATCCGCAGTGCTCCAGGACGTGCGAGGGAGGGTTCCGAGTGCGGGAGGTGCGCTGCCTCTCAGACGCTATGCTGCCAAGTGAGGCCTGTGACGTGCAGCTGAGGCCCAAGGAGCGCGAAGGCTGCCATCCGGAACCCTGCATCCCGGAGATAGGTGTGTGGGCTTCCTTCTGAGGGGAGAGTAGTGACAGGGTCTGCTCAGTGTCTTTGTTATAGATTCTGCCTCCTCACTGTGGCAGTTCTGTTTCATAAGAGGCGAGACCAAGTGCAAAAGCTAAAGCCATGTTTGTGCATCTTGTATCTGCGCAGATGAAAACTGCCAGGACAAATATTTCAATTGCAACGTGGTGGTACAAGCTCGCCTGTGCGTGTACAACTACTACAAGACAGCATGCTGTGCCTCCTGCACACGAGTGGCCCAGAGACACGGCACCTTCCAGGGACGCAGATAACGCTTTGTCACAGTCCTCTTCGCACTGGGACGAAATAGTGCTTTCGGAGCCGCTTCCAGCTCGCCAGGCTGACTGCGTTCAACCGCATCCAACTGTGCTTGATTAGGACCGCCTGTCCTCCTGGAGCCCTTCTAGCTAACACTGCTGATATGGCAGCAAACGGACTTTTGGTGGAAGAAACAACTGTTTTTTGGTTTCCGAGGTGAGGCCTGTGTTGAAAACCAGGAGTTCCTGCAAGGGACCCAGGAGGAAAATTTTCCTGCTGCTGAAAAGATGTTTTTCAGCTGGGAATCCTAAATGTGGACAGATGTACTCTGGGAGTTACGGACTGGATAAGGGGAGAACTTAAACTGACTCCTGGAATTTGAATACATCCTTTGAGTCATCTTCAAGGAGATTACCCTTTTGAATCGTACGGCCTTACACAGACAGCATGCAGTGTCCACCCCCCTGCCTTAATTTAAGCTAAACTGTGAAATGGGAGTGATCCCAGCTTCAGTGGTGCTCCTGTGAAAACTAAATTTACCCCTCGGAGTTTCTGCGACTTGAGCGGAGCGCTGCTCGATGAATCGAAATTTCGCAAGAAGGTTGCTACGTTCTGATCTTGGACTATGTTCTTGTTTCCATTTTTATATGCATAATTATAGACTATACTTTTTGTATTCCATATATGTGTGTATATTTATGAGGAGGTGAATTACTCATTAAATGTGGTTTACCAACTTTTATTATGCTGGTTGGCTTTTCATTGGTCAAAGCTGAATACGACTTAAATCCTAATAGAATCAGTGCTTCGCCAAAGGAGACGAAGAGTGCGTTGTGCTTTGTGAAAGATTTGGTTTGGGGTCCTGCTCTACTGGCCCCAGGTGGGTTCTGTTTGCCCCTGGGGTCAGAAGCGGTCTGCCCGCTGGTTCTGGAGATGAAGCCAACCTAGCGTGGGATCATCAAAGCATAAACCTGTTCAAAAGGCTGAAACTTTGAAAAAGTGCGCACAGACAGCCCTTAGCAAAGATTGCAAAAAATACAACCATTCATCTTTTGTGAGCCACCTGAAAATGTCAGTATTGTCTTAAAGATCTGGACACCTCTGTCTTTTTAAAAGATGAGAGGGAATGATTAAAGTTTTAAAATCTTTGAGAAGTAATTACCTACCATTCACCATCACCTCATCAAGGAGAGTTGAAGTTGCCCAGGATCACTTCTGGATGAGGACTTCCTGGAGATGTCAGGTCTCAGGGCCGAGTTAAGTTTCCTCTGCTCACAGATTCATGCACTGTGTACCATTTTGCATTGAACAACAGTACATTTTCATGCTCCAGCCGGCAAATTGCGATAGAATAACGATGTGAAGCCCACAATTCCTCACAAATTGGGCTTATTTGTTGTGTGAAATCACTCCATTTGGTGAATTTCTATCATGAGGGTTGTCATTATTACAGAAAAGAATTTGGACCAAGATTAAAAAAAGTCACTTAACACTAATTAAAGCAACAAAACAAAAACTTCTTATGCATGACAGTAACATCAACATATTTACATTTGTAATAAAACTATTGCTAGGATGTTTTGTAATATTTGCATTTGTTCATTAATTTATTAGCAATTTATTATGCATTACTGCTTGTCCAGTGAGGGTCACAGGTCTAGAATCTGTCCAGAAGGCATAGGGCATGAGCCAGGGTACATCCGGCTGATGGAGGTTCATGGTATAAAAAGCAAAGATCGCTCACAAGCTCATCACTTTCGCTCTAAAAGCAAATGTTTCATCCCCACTCCTTCTGTACTGGGCTTGAGCAAGGTACCGAACCAGTAACAGCCCGAGTAAAAAAAAATACCCTGATGTATAAATGGGTCGCGAACTGTAATTCGTTTCACACTGTAAGTGACTTTGGAGAAAAGGGTTTGCTAAATGATTACTAACAGTAGAGAATCTGCTATTTCACTTGTGATTTAGATTTCTCGCAACTGATTGTCTGGTTGAGAATGTCAATGTGATTGAGAAGAAATGACAGCGAATTGTTTTTGTTGTGGAAGGTGCGATCATGCTGATGAACTGCTTCAAGGAATTTCTGCCTATATTAAAATAAAGGCGTCTATTGCCATTTGGATAAAACCATTTAAATAAATGTATTAGCGCTATTATAAATTATTTGTCTTTCAAATCATTTATAAGCAAAGTGTTTTGCTTTCTAAATAATTTGTGGCTCTTTTTGTCTCATTAACAGGTTCCAGCCATTCATTTTCAGACACTTTATCACCGGGTGCCACTCAGAAACCACACCCTGGATGGGACAGCAATACATTGCAGGGTCACCTATATATTTTAAATCTTATCATATGTATGTAACTTTTAATTGAAAATATTTCTATCATATATATTATACACATCCAATGTGACTTGAGTAAACATAAAAGTTAAATGTTTTATCTCCATTTGGCACTAGAGGGCAGTATTACAGTAAAAACGTGCAAACTTAGGGGCGGTGCCTGAACAACAAAATAATGTGATAAGTAACTGTTAGTGAGCGATTTAAAGAATAGCCTGAACAAAAGCAAATTGACACAGTCTGACTCATCTGAACACCTGAGACTGTCATCATCACAGGGTGGCTGCACAGTCACTCTAAAGCTACCCATTAACCTGAAACACACATCTTTGGACCCTGTGAGGAAACCCAAACAGGCAGAATGTGCATATAACGGACAGCCTGAGCTGGATTCACACCCACACCTGCATCTGGACTACCTGCTCCACCGCTGTGCCTCCTTAGATTTAGTCATCAAATGAAATCTAAATAAATGAGGCACACTGAAGGTACTTTCTGGAATTGTTGTTCAGTCGTTCATGAACATTCCTCTAATTCAGACTCCATGTTCGCAAAACCCTTACGCACCACAGTGAAGGTGTAGGCTTTAATGCATGAATTGGTTTTTGGATCCTCTCTCTCTGTTTCTTTTTCTCTCTGCTGCTAGATGAGGGAAAGATTCAAAAGTACAGACAATCAGACACAGGTGTGCATGTCTTGGTTTTCACCAGCCCCCTCCCTCCATGCTGTGTCACCTCAAGGCATTTAATTTTTTTTAAGATTTAATCCGATTTGTAAGAGGGATTTTTGAACTGTTACAACAATGAAGGTAAAATATTAATCATGACTACATTAATTCTGCCAAATTATAAAATAGGAGCAGCACTCCATGCAGCCAGGTCCTCTTTGCATAGTTGGGTTCCAGCAGGCGTGTGATCTTCTGACCCTCACCCCTTTCCGTATGTAGATCTACTGTCCCTACCTGTATACATTGCTGTGACCTAATGTTGCTCATAATTTGGAAAAAAATAAATAGTTGTGGAAAAAATTACCAAACACCCAAAACCCAAGCTTTCCAGTTCAAAGAGGAAACGCCAACAGGAATTTAAAAGCATTTGGGCTCACAGCCACAGCATCACAACCCCTGGGTGCAATTCCCCAGCTGACACATGGAAGGACATTGCAAACTGGATGCAGATGTGCTCAATTTTGCAGTCAGCAGTGCCTGCTGCCCAGGTCTCCAACTTCTCCAACCATTGTGTCCTCGGGTTTTCTGTTTCTTCGCTTCATGCAAGTTTACGAATCCTCTTAGCACTTAAATGTCACTTCCCGCACCAATTTGCTATGAATAAACTCCTGTGCCTGAGTTCACACAATCACCAGTCTCTCTGTTTGGTCATGACAGAAGATCCCACCAATGGATTTAAAGGAGCCGGAAGTGCTCCAGATTGCAAACACAGGCAGTAGAGAGAAGCTCGCATCTCACAAGCTAAAACTGCAGCACTGCACCGTGTCAGGTATGAGACCTGATGAGACACAAGCAGCAGAGTGAAAGGAAGTATTTGCTTTCACTGTAAAAACTGCTACATCATTTTACCTGAAATCCTCTTGGATGGTTTGTAAAAGAAGTGAAGTGGACCATCAATGATGAAAGTGGATGTCTTGAAACCCCATCACCATGCTAATGGGGGGTGGCTTGGCTTCAGTCATTGGTCAGTCATGAGTTACTTCACATGATGACTGTTCCAGCCTTGAAAATCAGTGTGATGTAATATCAAGCGATGTAGACACCGACCAGCCACAACTTTAAAGCCACTGACGGGTGAAGCGAATAACATTGATCATCTGGTTACAATGGCACCTGTCATGGGGTGGTGGGAGGGTATATTAGGCAGCAAGTGAACAGTCAGTTGTTGAAGTTGTGTGCCGGAAGCAGGAAAAATGGGCAAGCGTAAGTATCTGAGCGACTTTGACGGGCCAAGGGCCAAATTGTGATGACTGGGTCAGAGCATCTCCAAAATGACAGCTGTTGTGGGGGGTTCCCAGTATGCAGTGGTTAGCACCTACGTACGAAAAGTGGTCCAAGAAAGACAACTGGTGAACCGGAGACAGGATCATGGGTGCCAAAGGCTTACTGATGCCCGTCTGGTCCAATCTCACAGAAGAGCAACTGTAGCACAAATTGCTGAAAACCTTAATGCTGGCCATGACAGAAAGGTGTCAGAACAAACAGCGCATCGCAGGTGGCTGCGTATGGGGCTGCGTTGCCGCAGACCAACAAGTCAGAGTGCCCATGCTGAGCCTTGTCCACCACTGAAAGCATCTACAATGTGAAAACTGAACCATAGAGCAATGGAAGAAGACGGCCTGGTCTTACTTTTAGATCGTGTGGACGGGCAGGTGCGTGTGCGTCCTTTACCTGGGGAAGAGATGGCAGCAGGATGCACTATGGGAAGAAGGCAAATTGGTGGAGGCAGTGTGATGCTCTGGGCAACGTTCTACTGGGAATTCTTGGATCCTGGTACTCATGTGGATGTTATTTTGACTCAGATGACCTACCTAAATGTTGTTGCAGACCAACATTTAGGTAGGTCATCTGAAGGGGTAATGCTACCCCTTCATGGCAACATTATTCTGTGATGGCAGTGGCCCTGCCACACTGCAAAAATTGTTCAGGAATGGTTTGAGGACTCTGACAAAGAGTTCAAGGTGTTGTCTTAGCCTCCAAATTCCCCAGATCTCAGTCTGATTGAGCATCTGTGGGATGTGCTTGGAAAAACAAGTCAGATCCATGGAGGCTCCACCTTGCAATTTATAAGACTTAAAGGATTTGCTGCTAACATCTTGGTGCCAGATACCGCAGGACACCTTTGGAGGTCTTGGGGAGTCCATTCATCCATGCATCACAGCTGTTTTGGTGACATGAGGTGGGGGTCTACGCAATATTAGACAGGTGGTTCTTTATTTTGTGATTCATCAGTGTATATGTACGTATGTTTTGGGAGCTGGTAGCGGTTACTCCCTCGACAGGGGTGGGGTCATTGTGATTGACCATTCCCCGTTGTTCACCCCTGTTGTGGCCGGAATAGCCGTGATGAGCACCCGGTGCGTTTGGTTGGACTGGTCGAGGACACCATTCCAACACCCGGTCTGAAGTAGCTGGGAGAGGTGGAGAAGTGCTAGGTGCTAGCAAGCATTGTTAAGCTTTTTGGTTGGAGACCTGGTTGAAGACTTGCTCTCTGGTGCCACTTGTTCTGCCTTTTTGGTCGCCTCCGCTCTACAATCGGCCACAATTGGCTGCACATGAATAGCAACCACAACCGAGCAATTGGTCCCTGGGAAGAAAGAGAGTCCGGAACCTCAAAGCTTAAAATTATTGTTAATAAACATTCCAGGACAATGTAATAAAATTTAGTCATCCCTCAGCAGAGAGAATAGGTATGTGGCATTTTAATAGCAAATAAAAGTACTGAATATCAGCCATCCATTTTGGTAACTGTAAGAGGTCCACTAGGAAACCTACACATGCACATAGGTTTTGCTCACCAGTGAGCTTTTTATCTGCTCTTCCTGCCAAGTCGAAGCTGTTCCCACCCTTTTTGCTAGTTTGCCTTCTATGAGATTTTATTTGCTCTTCTACAGAATTATATTTTATGTGCTAACTTTGTCTAATAAAAATAGGTTTAAAACACAAAGTAGCGTTAATTAATTTGAATTTATTAAGTAACAAACCTGAGCCCAAATTTGTTCTTGAGAAACCAACCCAACCCAAAACCCAATCCTTGCGACTGGCTCACGTCAGACAGCAGACCTGCACATCAGACCCAGATGGTTTGTCCTGTCCTGCGGTGTTGCAGATCTCAGTCTCAGGCCACTTTTTCCAGTTTGAACTTAATTTGTGAACTTTATTTCAATTTCAAGGAGCCAAGTATAAGCCTGGCCCTGATGTGCATAGTAATGCCAGTTTATCTGTATGAGCACAATGCCTCAAACAATAGTGATAGCAGAATAAACAATGCAGAAAATAATCAGCATTTATAAATAGAGTGTAAATCCATCTATAGGTGCACACATTTAAATGATAGCAACAAAAGTAGAGGCAGGAAGTTTCGGGTTGGGTGTGGAAAGGTTAGGATTCTTTCGCTGATCCGCAACATCTGCTTTGTTCTTCTTGGATCCCTGACAACTTAAGTTGGGTGTGGATGCTTCAAAATAAGTGTGGATGTGAACTGGCCTTTGTTACAACCCGACTCGTCGGCTAGGGGACCGATTTTAAGGATCGTCGCATTTTAAGGGAAACGGGAGACAATGTAGGTGGTAGGGGAAGAACCTTCTTTGACCATGAACCTGATACAGTGAACAAGTGACGTTTATTTACAGTGGGATGGTGATGCACATCTATACAGTTACTTAATCAAACAAAAACCAGAAAACAGGCGCAAAACAGTTATACAAAACATAGGCGGTTCCTAACTCAAAACACAACAAGAAGACATAACAGACATTCCGACCTGGGCCACGAAAGAAAAGAAAAATGACAAACTCGAGCCCAGAATACAACAGATTGCTACGTGTTAGCAACAGGTAGACAAAGGGGTGTGTACTCCCCAGTGCTAACACTGTACAAAACAAGGGCAAACAGCGAAATCCCCCGCTAGACATAAATTGCCAGAAAGCACGATCAAGATGGAGCTGTTGCCGCTGCCTCCATGGTGGTCCGCACAGATAAGCGCTGGCGGGGGGTGACGTCATCCGCCGACGGACCAATCCCGGCTCTGACTGACTTGTCAAACGCTGAACCCCTATGGAGAGACCGCGCGAACAGGAACACAACAGTTCCCCACCAGGAAAAAAAAAAAAACAAGAACCGTAACACCTTTCAGCCCCGTGAGAGCTTTTCATGCAGCTGCAGACCAGGATGTTCACTTTGAGCTACAGGAAACCTCTAATGAGGAGATGGTAGAAATCAGCAAAGCCTAGGAAACACCAAAGCCTTTTGACGGTCTGGAGTTGAAGGGAAGCGATGACTATGTCCACCATGTAATAAATATTGATAATATGAATCAAACTCTTTGCAAACTCAGGACAAAGAGCAGAAGCAACACAGCAGAGGCAGAGCTTTTGGGAAGACTTAGAATGGTGGTGAATCTTCCCAGAAGTGGCCAGCCTGGTAAAATTACTCCAAGGGTGCAGTCACAAAAGAATCCCAGAAGAATGTCCACCATGAAGGCATCTCTAGCCTCGCCTAAGGTCAGTCTTTGTGATTTCACAATAAGAAAGAGATGGGGCAAAATTAGGGTTCATAGGAGAATAACAAGGCGAGAACCACTGCTAAGAGCAACATCACTGCTTGTCTCACATTTGCAAAAAAAACACCTGGATGATCTCCCAAGCCTTTTGAGATAATGTTCTATGGACAGAAAAGTCAATAGTGGATCCCTTTGGACAACACAGGTCCATAATGTCTGGCATGAGGCAAATGCTCCATTCCACAGCAAGAACATCACACTGGCAGTCAAACATGCGGTGTGATGGCATGGGGATACTTTGCTGCGTCAGCACCTGGACGACTTACCACCGCTGAAGAGTTTTCCTTAAGAAAGTTCTCCAGGAAAATGTCTGTGAGTTGAAGCTGAAGCGTAGCTGGGCTATGGAGCAAAACAATGACCCGGGAAGGGTTTGGTTGCACTTATTGCTGCTAAATGTGGTGCAAGCAGATATGTTTGCATGAAGTAATAATTTAAAAACTGGGTTATGTGTTTACTCAGGTTTCCTTTGTCTAAACAAATTTTGCGTAATGATGCAAAACGATTTGGTCTGATAAATATGTAATAATAAGGGAAATCAGCACGTGTGTCCAGAGGCAGGCAGGCAGGCCAAAAAGGGATGCATATTTGGCGACCGTCCGGTTCCCTTGTTTGATTATTAAGTGAACCCCAGCAGTATGCACTGTAGGAGGATGGCGAAATACTGACTTAAACTGTGCCTTGAACGGTGCCTCAGGTGTAGCTGCCAACATTCTGACATTCTCAGGTTGCAGTGGATCAGTCAGCAGCAAAGTAATGTGACCAAAAGTATGTGGACCTCCCCTTCTAATGACTGAGCTGTTTCAGCCACACCCATGCAGCAAACAAACACATTCTGGTCAATCATGGGCCTCAGCTTTATGACCACAGTTTGAGGAAACTCCAGGTTTGCTCAGGTTGGTGTGGAAGAACTTGAGTGGCTGCACAGAGCCCCAACCTCTTCCCCACTGAACAGCTTTGGGATGAATCGGAACACCGACTGTGAGCCAGACTTTCTCGCCCGCTTCGGCGCCCGACTTCAAAGATGCTCTTGTGGCCGAATGGGCACAAATTCCCACAGCCATGCGCCACAGTGGAAAGAGGACCAGACCAATAAGCATTAAGTATTCTTTAGACTGACCAATAGACACAGGGATAGGTACAGAAGACCACACTCTGATGAGATTCTTTAAACAAGAAGCAATCCGATTGATCGGGATTTGAGAACTCCAGAGCTATTTATTATCAGCGGGGGGGATTTAACCAAACTGCAAAACACGATATAAAGGAAAGAATTTTAGCTGGAACTGAGATTCCACCGTTAAACACGATGAAGAGTTATTCAAATGAAACTGTTATAGAATAATTCCTGAATAAAAAATTATTCTCTGCCCTAGGCCCAGCGTAAGAAATTTACACGCTCTCTTTCCAGCAGCGTTTATGAACTTATAGTAAATCAAACAAGTCCGGAGGGTCGGGATGCATTTATCCCCGTTTGACCCAATTACCCCACAGGGGCTCGGATGTAAAGCATTGACAACCAGGAGTGGGCAGAAAAAATTGCCGTAGTCCAGAATGTTTCATTCTGAACTTTATTCTTCCCTTCATCAAGGCCGCATCAAGGCTTCAATCCGGACGCAGGTGTGTAATGGAATAATGAATTAAAATACTCAGCCCTTCATTCTTGCGATGAGAAAAAGGAATTTGTCACTGGTTTGTATGTGAAGATTGTCATCTGGTTAACATGTACTCAGTGGACAGCATAAATATGGCGGATTGAAAAGTGAAGGAAAATATCGGCATATGACTGTGAACTTAAATTTTCTGTCCAGAAATGTCTTTTTTTAATAATAATTTTGCCTCACAGTGTATTAATGGTGTGTCTACCCCAGGTGCCAAATAAAGGCCCTGCCCTTGGTAAAACTGTTTTATAATTCCTCTTGCAGTCACTCTTTTTCTGCACCACAGGTGTGTAAATTTGTGGTAAACAATAACTGTGTGAATAAATTACAAAATATTTAGCTTAATGCTGCGGATAATACAGATTCCCATGACTCATCCTGATGCATTTTTCCACATTTTATATTTTTAACATTGCAGTAAAAATGAGACACTTGGGACAAAAGTGTTTAAGATTTTGCAAAGTTTATTTATTTATTTATTTTTAGCTAATTTGAAGAATGAAACACCAAGTAAATGATCAGTAAAGATGATTTAAAAAGGAAATCCTATTATAAATCACAGGAGAGTGCTTCATAGACAACAATTTCTTCTTTGCCTTTGGTTTTAGGGGCAGCTGGAGAAGAAGCTGCCATATGTAGCTCTAGCACAGGGATCTGGAAGCATTGGTTGCCTGCAAGAGAAGGAGAATGTTGATAAATTGCCAGGGCAGACAGTAAAAAAAATCACTTTTAATTTCATACCTGAAGTTGTTTTGAGATAGAAAAAAGTATCAAAATTCAGTCATGGAAATAAAGGTAAAGCCTTCAAGTCAGGATGAGCTGTATGAAACATGGCGTACAGCCTCGTGACGCAGTGCCACATAATGCAAGCGCTTTGTTGTCTTTACTTACTTCATTGCTCCACCATTGATCTTCTTGAAACAGGCAATGTCATCGGTAATGTTGTCATCGATAAGTGCTTAAAAATGGAAGCAAAAACATGAAAAATATTTATATAAAGAGCCTGCAATTGTGTTTTTGTCTATGATTTAAACAAACAGCAGAGTATATACTATATATATAATTTGTTCTGTGTAACTCACTGTTCAGTATACAGCCTGAGGATGATGGATATAAAGATATATAAGGATGGATATAAGGAGGATGATGTCCACTTACCAGAGCAGGGAATTTTGCAGATATTCTTTGAGGGGGTGACGCCATTGGAACAGGCATCACAGTCACTCAACTGGAAGATGCCATAAAGGTTGACTGGAGGATTGGGTGGAGTCATAGGGCCAAAATGATTGTCTTCTTCCTCACTGCTTTCAGAATGTTCACCTGGTTTTTTGTTTTCACCTTTGTGCGTCATTTTCTTGGCTTCACGTTGTTTTCGCTGGGGTTTTACTTTTTTCCGTGGTTCCTCGGGGGTTGGTTTTGGCCTTGGATTTCCAACGTTGCACATGCTAGTGGCCAGGCGGGTCACAAGACTGGTGTTCAAACCAGAAGCCAGCTGAACCTTACAGATGACTGGAAGACACAAGTAGTGAAGCAGTTAGACTCATAGACCTTGAAGGGAAAGGACTGAGGTTCGAGTACTTACATCCTGCTGTTCCGCCCTTGAACAAAGTACTTAACCCACAATGTCTTCAGTAAAAATTACCCAGCTGTTCAAATGGGTAGGTAAGTCACTGCAATTAGCTTAAAATTCTTTGGAAAAAGCTCCCGACTGAACCGAATGAATGAAAAATAACATTTGTAGCAATTTTTAGGTTAGAAGACAAAAAATATTAAAGTGGTTATAATATGTACAGTGGTCCCTGGTAATCCCATTACGTTAAACGGGCTAAGAACATTGTTCCTTTATTTAGATGCACTGATAGCTTCCTCTTTATACAATTCCCACAATAAAACGGTTTCCTTTAAAAAACAAATAAATGAACATGAATAATTAGTTAGGATTAACTCACTTCTTGCCAGAAGATCCATCATGGTCTGGTTTTCCATGGACTGATTTCCAAGGGAGCTGTTGCCAAAGGAGAAATTTCCCTGCGGCGGGAAGGCGGCCTGTGAATTGTTTCCTTTGCATGCAGCCTCCAGGTCATTCTTCAGCTCGCATATCGTGACCAGGCGGCCCTGAGCCCCGTGGACGGCAAGGAGCATCACAGCCAGCAGAATGAACTTAGCCACAGAGATACCCATGATGATGTCTTGCAACCTGCCCTGTAGTTGTGTGATGCTGTGGCCACAGCTTGTGCTGCTTATGTTCTCTCTTTCTGTTACGTCACTTACCTATTTTACATCTGACCGTCATGCCATTTGCAACTGGCAGGGAAAAAAAATGTCTTGAAAACACAAAGGTGACACAATAGCATAATTATAGCTTTTTCTTGTGTCATGTCTTTTGTTCAAAGCATATCCTTCAGGACAAACATCAAAAGTGTAACATGAGCACCATCACTGCTCGCCCATACGTCAGAAAACAAAATGTGATCTTGTGACTGTTTTGCCTTGACATTATTAACAGGTAAATTCAAGCACTGCTTGTAAAGATAAAGAATAAAGGCAATGGCACACAAGAAATAAATATATTTTTAAAATGCTTGCATTTTACTGCTAAAAGTAACAAAAAGTAAACTATTTAATGTACGTTTATCACTTGTAGCCATGTAATTAATACAGGCGTACCATGGTAAGCCGGTGAAATGTTTTTTTAACAACGCAATGAATGCAGATGAATGTATGATAAACTTTGGTTCCTCGTAGTTTTTGGGTTAAGGGGTATGAAAGATGACAGACGTTCTTTATCATTTATGACTGACAAAACCAGTTCAGTTTATTTGCATTAAATCTGAATCTGAATTAAATAACATGATTTTTTATTCAAAATTTTTGTCTTCTGTATTTTTCTGTCATTATATCTCACATTCTAGCTGAGTCCAAGCACAACTGTGGAGTTACAACTTAAGTTTCACGCAGGCACACAGTTGCATGTGATAACGTACGGTCTTGAAGATGTTCAAAATGTAGAGCCATTGCTCTTTTTATCTTCCTATCTTTCTTTCTCTCTTTCTTTGTAATCGTGTTTTGTTAGGCGCAGCCAATGACAAAGCAAAGCGCTGTCTCACAAATATCCATGACACCGACAGGTTTTCCCCTCTGCAACCTGCTCCTTCACACAACGTACAGTACAGATGTTGTGGAGCAACTGTGGCTGAAGCATCACGAGATTATTTTGTTTAGTGGTCTGGCGAATACACTTATTCCTCCCCCATTTGAAGAAACTTCCTGTTTTTAGCTGGTTTGCTAAAAGTCCATTTCACCCATTGTGTTTAAAATCGACATTTTAACATCTTTTATCGGAGCCGACCTCGTCTAACCGAACAGATTTATATCAATTCAATCTTTTTGTCTACACCCTTATATGTTTATACAATATGCACTCCCATTTCGCTTTGTTAGGTGAAACTTAATCGATTGTTTAAGAACATGTGCAGCACTTTGCTGACTCAACGCCTGAAAGAATTCAAATTATTCTGGAATAGATGGGTATCAGTCATTTATTTAAGAAAGCAGACACAACTAATATGAGTGCACAAGATCCATTTTTATTTATTTTTTTATGTTTAAGACAACCTAAAATCTGTTTTCTGCAACACATAATTTTTATCGCTTTAAATTGTAACACTGTGAGCTGTTGAATGTGCTTTGTGTCACAGTCATGCTTTGGATTAATGTATTGGTCTTGGGAAGAATACTTTACACAATGGTGTTTTATTTGGGGGGGAAAGCTAATGAACAAGACTAACCAGTGGTCTTCGGGACTGGTTATTTGTGTTAAATGTGAAAACCGAAGGTTTATGGTTTTTCTATGTGCACCTTAGAATGGTCTCTGTCCACATGAGTGCTGTTCATAGTTAGCAGGAGTCAGAAAGAATGTTTTTACTCTGATTTACTTCATTGTTTTCAGGTTCTGGGAATAAGCTGTACAGTTGTCTTATCTCCTCGTATTACTTTAGCCCTGGAAAAGGGGTAAACGCTGATCGCACCATTCCACCGATATGTAGACCACAGGCAAGAAATTTGAAAAAGCAGCTTTTTCACGATTTTATTCACTCACATTTCAAATGCAAACCTTGAGTGCTGAACAACTACAAAATTCATAAATAAACCTCAAAGTCATAAAACCTTCAGTAAATTAAATGTGTGCGCAAACTGTGTCCAAAGTCTTTTATACGAAAGTAAGCAACTAGATATTCCAATATGTGGGAAACAATAAGCACATTTTAATACTTTAAAATCATTAGAAGCATTACTAAAAGTATTCAGAAAGCCAAAATCACTAAATAAACAACAAAACAGGTTTTAGTTTTGCCCCTGGACAAGCCGGTTTAGCCGAATTGCCAAAATCCCTTCATCTCTGTCAATACTCTCAAAATGTGCACACTCATAACTCATCCAAGAGGACTCAGAAGCAGTTTATGTGCAACTTTAATGGCTGCTACAGTAATGTAAGCCACACATTCAGAAATAAATAAAAATAACGCATGAAGCCCCCTTTGTGGAAGAAAAAAAGACTAAAAACGAAATCCAACATTTAGTTGAAAACAGGTTACGCACTATTTATTTTTTGCCAAACACCTCCATATCATTACCTGAAGGTGGGTCACATTTTTTTGTGCAAAAAGAAATACTTTATCTGTACAGTCCAGTTAGTTTTGTTTCGCAGCATTATGTTAGTAGACAATGAGCTCTGCATTTGAAACACTTTGTGAAATTGCTGTAAATAAACAACACAAGGTAACGTCCTAGTAATACCTACACAGCATAGCTTGTTAGACAGGCCAGAAGCACAGAGCAATATTTAAATAACATGTAAAATCAGTAGCTGCCTTTTAAATATAGATATTTCACAGATGGCCATGAACAAAGATGTAAATTTGACCGAATAAAAAATACACCTCATGGCATGGACATAACTGATTTCACTCCATTCACTATAAGACAGCATGACTACACTAAATGGACTTTTGTAATATGTAAGCTAAAATATTATTGTTTTTCTTTTCATCTTATCATCTAAAAGGTTTATTTCAGGACAGAGACGTGCACACGAACACAGGAGACTTGAAGAACCCTTGTGACTTTCCCACTAAGGACATCTTTCATCTGCATCTATGGTAAGTTTTGGTAAAGCGCAAACAGTATGCATTCGTTTCACGAATCCTCGACATTAACTAAAGCACATCATTGCAATAAAATATCTTTAAGGCACCCACAGTCCTGGGATATCTAATTTGCTGCTATTGTTTGGCAAAAGCTCAATGCTCACCAGCATTCTTTTCTGTTTGACTCTGTATGCCCAATGTAGAAAAGTATGAATATATTAATAAACGCCATTTCAGGCTGAACGAATGCAACATGCACTTTTTATTTGAAATGTAGAAAAATTATACCATCAGCTCCCATTTACCTGGGCTCAGCTGGGGGAAAAATGCCTCTGGCTTATTCATGATGACTCAGCTGTTTTCTGAATGCTGTGTATTGATGAAGTTTAACTTGTTTTGTCACAGATATTCACACATCAGTCATCTCTTATCTTGCTGTCAGACTGTGTCCCTTCTCCCTTTGACTCACTGGTGAGGTAATGGTTTACTGTTCTATTATTAGCTTCAGTTTGTCTGGTACATACCGGTGTGCTCATTCTGACCTCAGACCTGGATGCTTTGAACAGATGTATATACTAAAAACAAAAGACTTGTTCATAGCTTCCTTTAGTAGGAGTTCCACCATGAAAGCGTGCAGCCCACGGCAACCTGACCTTTGCAAACAGTGCATTCTAACTTACACCTCGGAACAACTTATCCTCTCTATTGTTTTATTCTCATTTTCTGACTACAAATCTTTCAAAGATTTTCTTTTCTGTTCATCATTTTTGCTATTTACCTTAACTTTTCCAGCAAAATTAATGTGATTCTTTCACATCATTCTCCAGAATAAACTGATTCTGCCTACTTCGTGCTTGGGAAGTATAAATTAAATTGGGAACAATTTGCAAATCCTTATAGCGATTCATAATACTTACATTGCCTTTGCTTTTTCCACATTAACTAATAGTACTTGAACTGCTGACAGTTAAAATTTATTTTTATTCACTCAAGTTCTGCTTACAAGCGATCAAAAACAAGTGAGCAAGAATTTTACATAACATTTGAACGGCATTCAACTAATACACGTGCAACATAATTTGATGTCTTATGGGTCAATAACAATGGCTGAAAAACAAAAGAGGCAGACTTAGTTTGTAAAACTGTACAGTGCCTTTGTGATTTTAAAGTGTAAACAATGCTTCAGAAACAAAACTGGCAGTTTGAAGCTTTTTTCCATTTTGAGTTCGTCCAGTTATCACTCCACCAAAGTTATTTTCCACCAAAACTCCACCCCACCGATACTTCTTAAAATGTTAACCTGTGCAAGTAGAGCGGTGAATGGCATTGTTTACAGTGTATTGAGACATCCGAAACCATGAACACACCCTGCGGCTCACATGTCAGGAAAGGCATTATGGAAAAAAATACTGCTTATACTCATCTAGTATTACGTTTCTTCCTGCCCATACAATTGACGCTTTATAGGACATAAAGTTTTGCCAGTGTGACTTTTGCTGACAGAGGTTTACGCTCAGCGCCAGAGAGAACATCGGCGGCCCGAAGTTTGGTTCCGAGTGGCACACGGGGCTAAGTAATTTACTTGTGACTGTTTCAGCATCATGGATGCCAACGTGAACACAGTGACACTGGCAAAAAATCTAAGTTTAGAAATGGACAGGAAGGTGAAGCAAGGGTATTAACTGAAGCATCTCTTCGGGGGAAATTCCCGTAACCTGCATGGATGTGTTTTGGTGGACGCCTGTACTTGGTTTTATAGCGGCACCAAAATCTGGACCCCTTGCAAATCGGCCTGAACACTTATAGTGGACGTAAATACTTTAAAGCACCTTTCCTCTCCACTCATGGGAGGATTGGATGCTGTGGAATCCCTCATTTTGTTCAATTTAAGCCTACATGTGTACATTGACTCTATTTAGCAGAGCAATGTAAAAACCACATAAACTGTGGTAAAACTAATGCTTGCTGATTCTGATGTCCTAAATGACTCCCTGCCTCAAATGAGCTACACATCGCTCACAGAATATGGCTAAGCCTTAGACGGTTTTGCTTTTCTTTAGATTTTGAGGATCTGAATTGACTGATCCATTATTTGTCCATTATTCGGGCAGCGGTATTTTGCGTCTGGATGTTTGCATTACTGACAAACGGATTGCAGAAGTTATGGAGCGTGACTTATAACCTCTCCATGGCTTTTTAACTTTTTAACTGGGACCTGTTTTATCTTTTAGTCTTTTACTTGAGTTTAAACATTTTAGGTGCATTTATCTCCGCAAAATCCAGAGCAAATTCGTCCAATAGGAAACAAGTTTTCCTCTTTGCCCCGCCCCCTGCTGTCAGATGACGCGGAACGCATGTGGCGCGCGCGCCGCGACGCTGATTAAAAAGGTCGGTCAGCACATTTTTTACAAAACAGCCAAAAAATTTCGCGCCCTGCATCGAAGAGTAACGTCGACGAAGTAGACACTGCAATAACGGCTAGAAGGAGAGACATCTATGTGTAAACGTCGGGACAAACCCGGGTGTTGCGTGACGAATCTGCTGCTGTTCAGCTGAGCAGCGAACAACCAGATGCGAACCGCGTCCCGTTTCAGACTGAGGCCCACGAACGACCTCCCCTCGTGTTGTGGACGGTGCTCCTTGGAAAGGAGAAGGTTTTGCGCGTACCTCTCAGGTTTCTGTTAACAAATAAGGTTAGGGAAATTTAACCAGATTTGCAAATGAAACATTTCATTAGCAAATCCAAGACCGATGTGGATGTTCGCTGCTCTTTCTGCGCCCCACTTTCGTCGGCATCGGCATTTTGCTACAAAATTATGGCACGACGTCTCTAAAGTTTATTGCTGATCACTCGTGCACTGTCGCACTCTTTGGATTCCCGCGTTTTCACACATGGAGAAACAGCCGTACGTTATAAACCCATTATTGAACTAGTTGTACTGGTTTTATTTTCATAAAACTGTTATATTGTCTAACAATAAAGCCTCGAAGCTATAAATATACAAGGCCGTTGGAATCGTTCTCAAGTGTACTCTAAAGGATAGATCTGCTATGTATTCTTCCCTTTTAGTATGTATTAATAGTATTTTTATGGTTATTTTTTTAATAATACCCTAACAACCCACTTGGTTGTGTTCGTCGGATTTTCTGCCCTTTATATTTCCGATTTCGTGGTATATCTGATCATATAATAAAAAAATATATATATTCCCTGCAGATTCAGATGTTCGCAGCCAACCCTCCTCCACTTTAAAAGCCACAGCGGTGGCAGCGATTTTAATAGCAATTGCGGTCAATGGGGGAGGGCAATTTGCGGCCGCGCCGCGGCTGACGCTCCGGGTCGTTACAACTGAGCCATCTGAGACCAGAACCGAACCAGGCCCGGTTTCCATCTCTTGTGCAGTAAAGTAAATGTTCTGTTTTCTCATCCCGAACAGTGACGGTAACAAACGAAACGCAAGTCGTGAGCAAGCCAGTCCAGCCCATCTCTATGGACCTGAAGAACATCTCAGAACATTTTAAGCTGTTATCTGCTGTGCGTGATTCACGTCAATTCAAACATGAGTATTAATGGTAATAAAGTTCGTTGCAAAGTATTCAGTGTTGCTGTGTGGCACGCGCTACTTCACAGTACATTTGACGTCAGATAATCTGAAGAACCCTGAGCTGAAGCTTGCTTGAGGGTTTCAGCACTTCGTAAAAAAGCTTTGGATGAAGATGTCAGCTAAGCGGCAAACTAACGGGGCAGCAGGCAGCATTGGGAGCCGTCACCTGGTCACTTGTCAAGCGCCCGGGTTCGAGCTTCTCCTCTCCTCTGGACGTGGCGCTGTCGCAGTCCAGGGCGCCCCTGTGTGACGTCATCCGAGCTGCCCCAGCGAGACCTCCGTGTCCGGGGGTCCCTTTTACTGGGGAACAGATCGAGCTGAACTGTCACTACTGGATTTCTTTCATTTATTTTTATTTATTTCATCGTTATTGTTTTTATTTTCTCTACTGCAGATTTACAAAGCGTTTTTCTTTTTTCGTTATGTGTCTGCTATCACTGCTGTTTTCTTTACCCCCCTGCTATTTTCTTTCAGGACCCAGTTTATTATTATTATTATTATTATTATTATTATTATTATTATTATTATTATTATTATTATTATTATAGTGCTTGTTTTACATTCGTCTCAATCTAACTGACAATTTCTCCTTCTATTGGAACAGCAGATTTAATTCAACTGGCACCGCATGGCCTGCCTCTGCCTCCAGCCCCCATCTGTCAGCCCCTCAGTTTTTCCTGTGTGGACTTCAGGAGGCCCAGGGATCTGTTGCTAAGGGTAAACTCTCTGTACAGCTGCATGTTGGTGCACATGCATGTCTACAGGTGATGCCAGCAGAATGAAAAAGTAAGTCAGGGAGGCTGACTCCATCCTGGGAATAAGGCTGCGGTGCCAAGATGAAGCTCCTGACCATAAACAAACTCTTTTGCATCATGGACAATAACTTTCGCCCTCGGCGAGCAAACACAGATAAAAAGGGGGGTACCGTAAGCAAAAGGCTGGCACTGTTCCAAAGAGCAGTCCCTGAGGTAAATTCTGCCATTGGTGTTGAGTCTGAACAGCTCGTGTCCTTCTGTAGCCAGGGGTCATCTCTTTGGTTTTGTTGACGTTGCTGGCACTGAGAGGCAGATTCTCTCCACTTCCCCTCTGTAAGGTGACTCATCATTGTTGGTGATGTGGCCCACACCTGTGCAGCTGTCAGCACACTTGATGATGCGGTTGCTGCTGTATTTGGCAGTGCAGTCATGCGTTCAGAAGGTAAAAAGCACGTGGCTCAGCGCACAGCCCCGCGGTGGACCGATGTTAAAGGTAGTCCTGTTGTTCTTGTTAGTCAGGAAGTCCAGGATCCAGTTATGCACAGGAGGGTTCAGTGTAAGACTTCCAACAACTGAAATTGAGCTGTTAAAAAATGAAATTTCAGGAGGGAAGCACTGCACCAAATCCATGGTCATGCCCACCATCTATCATGTACAGCGACTGCAGACAGCCCCTAATCTCCAAACCTGCTGAGTTCCACAAACCCACCAGCACTCCACTCCACCTGTCTTTCACCAAATGTCCAAACACAAGGCATTCAGCAACTCTTCTCCACAGGATGAGCCTTACACTAAACATTTCACCAAATGTACAATATCACACTAGTACCTTTTTCCCAATCCTGCATTGGTCAATACAGCTTAAATCCTAATAAGAAAGTCAGTGCTTTGCCAAAGGAAATTAACAGTGCCCTGTGCTTTGGATCCTCTTCTTCTGGCCACAGAAGGGGCTGGCTTGCCTCAGGGGTCACAGCCAAGGTTCACATCCAGCTCAGGCTGTGTGGCGTTTGCCTGAGTGATCATATGGCTGCCCTGTGATAAACTGACATTCTCTCTGTAGTGGAAATGGTAAGAAGTTCTCACTATGCCATACATTCATACAAAAATTAAGATGATAAAATTTAAGTCGAAAGGGCCTCAGATTTCAGAAGAAAGGACTGGATGTTACAATCCCTAGCATTTCTGTACCACAAGCTTGCTTGAGGGTTTAAGCACTTCTGATGTTTTGCCCGACAGCTTCATGGGGTTGTTGGGAGACGAAAACTAAGACACATCATCAGTTGTGGACCTCCGCATCATCGGATGTTTCGGCCTATTATCACAAGACACCCTCCGCTGAGGCAGGCCCATCACAGGCTGATCAGACTTGGGTGTGTGTCTCTTGGTCAGTTGGTCGTCTTAGTAGTCCAGATGGCATCTTTCCTTCTCAGCCACAGCCAGTGGCTGCTCCTTTCAGTGGTGAGGGCCAGTTCTTTGGTTACTTTTCTCAGGGCCTGCCCTCTAACACCTACTTCCCTGAGAAACTTTACTGTGGAACTGGCCACAAAGCCTCTACACCCCACTTCCACTGGATGTACTTTCACCTTCCATCCTCTGTCCTCTGCTTCAGCTGGTAGATCGGAATAACGCAGTTTCTTACGCTCATAAGCTTCATGAACCGCATCCTCCCACGGGACTGTTAGGTCAATGACGTAGGCATGTTTACTGGAGTTGGACCAAAGGACCAGGTCTGGTCGCAGGTGGTAGTTGTAATCTCTGATGGGAACCCGAGTCTCTGATCCAGATCAGCTCGCATTTCCCAATCCCTGGCTACATTCAGTGGTCCTAACCCATGAGGTGAGGGGTTTTTCTTCAATTTTTCCCCCTCCCGGATGAAGGATGGAGGTTGCTGGGGAGCTGCATGACTGTTGGGAGGTATAGCATCGATGGTTACTTGCTTGCACTCTAATTCAGCTGCCAAGCACTTTAACACTTGATTATGTCGCCAGGTATATCTGCCTTGTGTTAAGCTGGTCTTACATCCAACCAAGATATGTTTGAGTGTCGCTGGAGCTGTACACAGTTGACAAGTCGGATTCTCTCCAAACCAAAGATTTAAGTTCGTGGGAGAGGGCAGGACGTCATAAGTGGCCTTGATGATGAAACTCAAATGAAGAGCGCTCATGCAAAATAAAACTAGCTTGTGAAAATGTTTAGTGTTTTTTTTCCTCATACAGTGAGTTTTTATCATTCAGGGAATGCCCACTGATTCCAGGATGGGCTCTGGACTGGCATGCCCCTGAGCAGGATAAAGCTTTTACAGACAACGAATGAAAGAAAGCATGTTGTTCACAAATTTCTGCTACATAAACAGCACCACTTGTTGAGTATTTAATTCAGTATACGTAACTTGCCGGTCTATTCAGCAGCATAACACAGGCATGGACTGTATTAAGTGAAAAGCTGCTATTTATATGTGGCAAAAAAATGTGAAAATGTGATTTCCTGGAACAAAGTAACCCTGTTGAGTAAAGAATGACGGTGCTTGTTAGCAAAGCAATTTAAATTAAATAATGATTACAATTATTACACAAGAGGGCAGTGTTGCATCAAATATATTCAAATTCTGTACCATACAGTATCGGATTATATAAACAGAAGCACAATATTGTAATATGTTAATATTATTGATAAACAAACAAATTAGTAGAAAGTAAAATATTGTCTTGTGCTACATTCTCTTCATTATCTATATATTCTCAGTTCAATAAATATTCTACACTTTAACCTATTAAAATTAATTTTTTTTAAGCTCATGTCATCCAAGGCAGTTTATGGAAATTTTACCAATACAGTTTAGCAAATTTGCGCTGTGCATTTCATTTTCACTCCACAGTTTCCTTTGTCACAGTTTAAGTGCTTTTTTGGTTCAAATACAAATCATATACAAAGAAACAAGAGTGAAAATCAAATAGCCAAGTGAAAAAATTTAAATGGGTATATTTGTATGCATTTCCACCTTGGCATGAAGTTTATGACTATTCTTTGGAGGTAAATCCCAGGATACACAGCCAAAGTTTTATTAGCAGTTCCCAGTCCACTGTAATGCAGAGTCATAACACGGTGCTGAAAATTTGTCTTCAAGAAATCCAGAAATTCAAAGTTCCCCTGCTGCTAGTAGCTTGTTCCTGTACCATGATCCTTTGCCACATAATACTATAGAGTGTGGTAAGCTCTACGGGATGTACTTTGCTAAAATCTTTAGTTTCATGTATCATGTTTGCTTAATTTCTATGTGTTTGTGTAGTCTCCATTCTATTCCCATAAAGTGTAAGCCAAAAAAAAGGGGCCAGGAACGTAGAAAAGTTTGTCAAAAATGTGAAAAAAGAAGGATTGTGTATGTGGACAGGTCTGATCGCCCTATTGTGAACAGAGGGGTTGGAGCCCCGTGTGTGTGCTGGATGATGCGTTCCTGCACTCGCTACAAAGCGTTCTACACTGTTTTAGGGATATTTCGGAAAGTTGAGTTGGGGTTTTCAGATGGGCTGGAAACAAATTATTATTTTTCCCATTTAAAATAATTTAAAATAGGATTCTGGTGTACACAGTTTTGATTTGAACACCATTTTCGGGAAAGAATTAAGGGAATAAAATGGGGTTAACTTGCATATGCATTTAACTAAGCAGCCTTTTCTTTTATATCTTCCATTTGTAGGCACTTTGTGGTCTTTCTTATTATAGAAATGTCAAGTTCATCGGGATGGACCCACTCATGAACTGCGTTTTGCCAACAAAAACAGGGAAATGAACGAGAGCTTACAGGGCAGTGAAGTGTAGCCACAATAAACCTACTTTTACCCACAGTGCTATGATATCCACCGCAGCTAGACAGGCACAGAGGCCGTTGCGGAAGAGTGGGCTGCCTTACGCCTCTGCACAGGGGGCCACAATTTTCACAGAGAGAGTAGTTTAGGCCTCTAAACGCATGATTACATTTCCCGTGAAAGGCAGCTGCTTTATTGCCGCATGTGTGTTCGGGTCAGGTCAGCTACTTTATGCCTGGTAAGCAGATGAACAGAAAATATCTGACATCTATGAAATACCTTCCAGCCAGGAACCAAAATGTGTGACACTCTTAGAAAAGACATCCAATACTGCCCACCCCCCATGAGACCTCTCTCAGGAGGGTGCAGTGAAAGTGAGATAAAACAGTCATTCCAATTCCACAGAGCAGCGTGGAGGCTGGGACTTGCACTTTATTTAACATTTATATAAAACTGGTGTGAAATGGATTTAATATTTTCAATTTGACAGAACATTTCACGATCAGGTAAATCCAGGCAGATGGTCGGTTCCGTGATAACCGATTCTCAAAGTCTCTCACTTGTCGCACTTCCAGTAAGATTAGTTAATGACGGTTACTGTAAGTGCATTTCCTTTTCAGATGAACTATTTTAATAATACTTAATGTCTTTTGAGGCCATTTACACTGTAAGCATTGTGAAATCATGTATTTACATAATTTCATCCACAGTACATTTGTAATTGTGCACTTTTTGCAAATGATCCTATTATTGTGGAGGTGCACCGGTGTAAATTTTGCAGAAATAACTGCACATACTGTAAACACCCCAGTATTTGTCCTGCAAAATCCTTGCCAACAAAGGAGCACAAAAGAGCTAATTTTGGTTTTTATTTTCTGAACATCAATCCTATTTACAGTGTGTTATGGTGAAAACAATGTTTAGAGCATCAAGATAATTCTAAATATAGTAAAAAAACTGCATGTTTTCAACTCTTTGTTTCTCCTGAGTTCTAAGGCAGCCTGCACACGCACACACACGTAGAATGTGATGAGAATGTGACTGTGACCATTTTGTTCATATCTGTTAAAAATTTTAAAGGTGTTTTGAAGAACATATTCAAATATTTGTGTTCATGTGATTTATTTATGGCAAAAGTTTTACTCTGCAGAATAACAAGCAAAATGTATGAGGGGGATGGGCTGAATGGGGCAGGTCTGTCTCTGCGTGCTAATCGCTGCCGAGACTGAACAAGTTGCCCATCTGAAGATGTCTGAGGGGCTCACTGTCCATTGTAGACGTCAAAGCGACCTGCCGTTTCCTTCTCAGAGCAGAGGGATGGCAGCAGGGGTGTAAATTAAAGTTTTCATGCAGTGGGGGACATGAAATTAGGGAAGTGTTACAGAAAAAACCTAGCAATGCCATTAGCATTTATTAAAAGAATGTTGAAGATAAAATTACGAATTTACCTTTATTGCACCGTTGACGCAAGTGGTATAAGGTCAAATATTTGAGCTTTTTCTGCTATTCTATCACTTCTTTACACACTTTGTCCAGAAGCAACCAGGCCTTGACGCTGCAGAACGTGAATACACGTGGGCCACACTGTATGTTATGGGCCAGTCTGGAGTTGGGCTGTAACACGGAATGAGGAGAGAATTGACCCGGGCAGAAAAGAACCAAAACCTGGTGAGAAGATTATTATTATTATTATTATTATTATTATTATTATAGTAAATAATAAAATAAAAAACTAAATTAATAGTAGCAGTAGTGCAACCCAATAACCAAGCCCTTTCTCCAGGGGTGAGCAAAGCCAACAACACAACCAAAAACCCCTATACATCTGCTGGTAACTGCACTACCCTAACAAATAAAAACAAACAAAGGTATTCCATTCTACCCTGGCTCCCTTACCACGGTAAACACCAGGAGAAAATGACACTCATCCTTTTCTGGCAGCTGCTTAACATTTACAAGGTTCTGAAAAATCAACAGGTTTGAAAGTTTGTACCATTTACACAGATTCAACATCGTTTATGCCAGTGGAAATTGAGTTCAAGACCACAAAAGATGCACAGATGACCAACCGTCACTAATAAATACACCACACAAACATGCGTACACACACACACACACACACACACACACACACACACACAAATACTGAAGTCCTTCTGACACTATATGTTGGATCATGTTGCACTGACTTTGAAAGGTGCTTATGAAGAAGTGATGAACGAGCATCTTCTGGCTCATCTTGTACTGCTGAGCACTCAGGCTGGATCTGCCAGCTCATCTTCCTCCGCTGAGATGAGTCCAGCCATCCTGCTGTGAGCTCATTGGATTACAGCTTTCAGGTACGTACGGTTACCTTTCACAGTGCTGTGGGGAAAAATCAAACGCTCCTCCATTTATTTTCTGTCCACCTCAAACCTAGGCCTGAAGCAACCAGGACTAGAGAGCAGTCATTTGTCACCAAAACGAAGCCCATGTGTGTCAATGGTAACAATAATTCAGCTTAAACATGAATGCCTCTCCTTTTTCCTGTTTTTCCTCCAGCTGTGATTCCAAGTTGACGCTTTTAACCCATGTGTGAAAAAAGGAAAAAAAAAAAAACAATAAAAAAGACCACAGCTGCCTTCCCTTTCACTAAGATCCACAAAATAATGTTCTCTCATTGAAATATCACCTTTATCATTTGAAAAAGATTGTATTTTGCTCCTACAAGACTGAAAATACAAGACTGTTGGTGACTGTTGAGCAACTTTAAAAAATAAACATTTTTTTCCTGTTGGAAACAGTGGTGTAGTCATTGTCACTGAAGGTGTCGCTTAGAGAAATGAAGACTTGAAGGTCTACAGGAATCAAGGCGCACAAAGCTTTCTGTTATGTCAAAACTTTCAAATTAATAGCCATTTAATGGACAGCGAGATGAAACTGGAGCACCTGGAACTGTGCAGAGACATGGGGCGAAAGGCTGAGCTGGATTCGAACCCAAGTGAAGAGGCAGCACTGCTTGTTACGCCACCACGGCAGAAGGATATTTGTCACGTTTGATAAAAAAAAGAAAATCAGTGCAGTGCTGGAGTGAGAGGACACAAACACACGAATACATGAGAGACACAGAGTGTCAGACCACAGCTGCGAACATGAGTTTACAGTTCCCGCAGTGCATCTCAGCATCCCTCACACAATCCCTTGGTGGAATTCCAAAATGTTAATTTAAATGTTTATCAGGTTATTGCACTGGACTTAATGTTGCCATGTTTTACACCTAATAAATAAAATTCTGGGTCGAATAACAGCAACAGTTCTGGATTGGATAAGTGGAAATCCAGATACAGGGAACCTGCATAACACAGGATGGGTAGACGCATTTCTAAGAACATTTCACATTAATTGAAACAGTTTAATTATAAACAGTTCTTTAAAAATATTGCATACAAAATAATCAATTTTTGCATCTTCTCATTTCATTTCAATATAGTTTATTTTACAGAGTGCTGTTTTCACCAGGGTGACCCAGGCCACTGAACAAAGTTACTAGGAAAGGTCAAGTGCTTCTGTTATACAGCAGATATTTTTGATTCTGTGATTCTTCAGATTTGTGAGCGATATCATTTTGGTTCATCTCTGAAATAAAACTAGACAGACAGAGAGAGAAAAGCACAAGGTCTTTATATAACAAACATCTCTCAGATTCTGAATGGACAGGTCAGCATGGGCCAGACGATATAGACTGATCCAATTCAGTAGTGCACAGTTCCGTCCTTTAAACTAACGTTTGGATTTTTTCCCCTTTTTGACTCCACTATTGACTGTATCGGTTTCAGATAAAAAAAAAACCCAAACAATCAATTCCTGGCTTTCTGGTGTGGAAGTGAAATGAATGAAGCCCACATCGGTCCAGTGTGTGGACAAAGGAGCTGGAGATGGTGTCACATTGTCACTGACTGAACTGCATTCATTTCATCTTCAGATGCGCCACTGCTGTCTGCGCTCAAATGAACTGTGGTTAACAAATCGATCGCACACTCAAGATGCCAGAGCTGATTTGAGACTTCACATAGCGTAGTGCCACAGTAGCACTTACACAAAGGTGATGCATTCATCAGAGATGGAAAACACAACAGTTCAAAACCCATCTCTACAGCCACAAAGTGCAGTCTCTGATAGTTTGCTCTTTTAGCACAGACCTGAAATTTGTACTACTTCTTCTTCTTTCGGCTGCTCCCGTTAGGGGTCGCCACAGCGGATCAATTGTTTCCACTTCTTCCTGTCCTCTGCATCTTTCTCCGTCACACCCACCACCTGCATGTCCTCCTTCACCACATCCATAAATCTCCTCTTAGACCTTCCTCTCTTCCTCTTGCCTGGCAGCTCCATCCCTAGCATCCTTCTCCCGATACATCCAGAATCTCTCCTCTGCACATGTCCAAACCAACGCAATCTCACCTCTCTGACTTTGTCTCCAAACCGTCTAACCTGGGCTGACCCTCTAATATACTCATCCCAAATCCTGTCCATCCTCGTCACACCCAATGCAAATTTTTTAACTCTGCCACCTCCAGCTCTGCCTCCTGTCTTTTAGTCAGTGCCACCGTCTCCAACCCATAAAGCATAGCTGGTCTCACTACCATCTTGTAGACTTTCCCTTTCACTCTTGCTGGTACCCTTCTGTCACAAATCACTCCTGACACTCTTCTCCACCCACTCCACCCTGCCTGCACTCTCTTCTTCACCTCTCTTCCACACTCCCCGTTAATCTGAACTGTCGATCCCAAGTATTTAAATTCATCCACCTTTGCCAACACTACTCCCTGCATCCTCACCATTCCTTTGTCCTCCCTCTCATTTATGCACATGTATTCTGTCTTAGTCCTACTGACCTTCATTCCTCTTCTCTCTAGAGCATATCTCCACCTCTCCAGGGTCTCCTCAACCTGCTCCCTACTCTCATTACAGATCACAATGTCATCCGCCAAACATCATAGTCCACGGTGACTCCTGTCTGATCTCATCTGTCAACCTTTCCATTACCATTGCAAAAAAAAAAGGACTCAAAGCTGATCCTTGATATAATCCTACCCCCACCTTGAAAGCATCCATCGCTCCTACCGCAGACCTCACCACTGTCACATTGTCCTTGTCAATACCCTGTACCACTCTTGCATACTTCTCTGGCACACCCGACTTCCTCATACAATACCACAGCTTATCTCTAGGTACCCTGTCATATGCTTTCTCTAAGTCCACGAAGACACAATGCAACTCCTTCTTACCTTCTTGATACTTCTCCATCAACACCCTCGGAGCAAACATCGCATCTGTAGTACTCCTTCTCGGCATGAAGCCATACTGCTGCTCACTAATCATCACCTCCCTTCTTAACCTAGCTTCCACTACTCTTTCCCATAACTTCATGCTGTGGCTGATCAGTTTTATCCCTCTGTAGTTACTACAGCTCTGCATATCACCCTTATTCTTAAAAATTGGTACCAGTACACTTCTCCACTCCTCAGGCATCATCTCACTTTCTAAGATTACATTAAACAATCTGGTTAAAAACTCCACTGCCATCTCTCCTAAACACTTCCATGCTTCCACAGGTATGTCATCTGGGCCAACAGCCTTTCCATTCTTCATCCTCTTCATAGCTGTCCTAACTTCCTCCTTGCTAATCCATTGCACTCCCTTATTCATAATCTCTACATCATCCAACCTTCTCTCTCTCTCATTCTCTTCATTCATCAGCCCCTCAAAGTACTCTTTCCATCTGCACAACACACTCTCCTCGCTTGTGAGTACATTTCCATCGCTATCCTTTATCACCCTAACCTGCTGCACATCTTTCCTAGCTCGGTCCCTCTGCCTAGCTAATCGGTACAGGTCCTTTTCTTCCTCCTTTGTGTCCAACCTCTTATACAATTCACCATACGCCTTTTCTTTAGCCTTCGCCACCTCTCTCTTCGCCCTATGCCTCAGCTCCTTGTACTCCTGTCTACATTCTTCATCTCTCTGTCTATCCCACTTCTTCTTCGCCAGCCTCTTCCTCTATATACTCTCCTGTGCTTCTTCATTCCACCACCAGGTTTCCTTGTCCTCCTTCCTCTGTCTAGATGTTACACCAAGCACCTTTCTAGCTGTCTCCCTTACCGCTTCTGCTGTGGATGCCCAGCACACTGGTAACTTTTCACTGCCACCCAATGCCTGTCTTAATTCCTCCCTGAACTCCACCTTATAGTTTTCCTTTTTCAACTTCCACCATTTCATCCTTGGTTCTGCCCTCACTCTCCCTGAAATTTGTACACAAGTTCATTAAACTCCAAAATAGTAAAAAGCACTGCTTTACAGGATAGAAATCCTAGAAACCCCTTTGCGCATGAACCTGAAATCCTTTCACTCTTATTTGGTACTGTGCAATTCTCAGGGTCATGCTTCCTGTTTTCAAAACAAAGTTTTTATTGTGTTATTATTTAATATTATATCAGCATCCTGAAATTTCTGGGAAAAGACCTTTTATTTTATTATCAGCCAGTGTTTTTACAGTTTTCTTATTTTTTCACTAAACTTTGATCATGCTTATATAGGGCTGCCCAATAGTGCAGGCTACTTAATATTTTGTTAAAGTTAAAAATTTGGTCTCAGGCCAGGCTTGGAGAAGCGGGTGTAGTGGCACCGTAAATAGGATGTAGTAACATGGACATTTAAAGACACAAAAGGATTTTCTCACTTTAAGACTCAAGCTCACTTTAAGCAAAACATGCTGAAAGGTAATAAAGTTTGGTGATATATATTTACGTTTATATATATATATTAGTTTTTTCCTTGCCATTTGATTACAACCAGCACATGGTCACTGCCTGTGACTTTCGACTGTCAGGAGGACTTATGTACTTATGTACTAAACAAAACCACTTTAATTGCTAAACAGTTTGGTGAATATGTAATGTGTAAGATTATAGGATAAGAAGTAAAGAAGTGTAACAACTATGATTATATAATATTACCTTTCTACACCTTTTTGACGGGGCAATCCTATATAAACATCATGAAGTTTGGATGAAAAAAACAAGAAAACTGTAAAAACTACACTGGCAGATGATAAAATAAAAGTTCCTTTTCAAGAAATTTAAGGATGCTGATATAATATTATAAAATAATATAACATATAAAACAAAAGGTGCAGGATTTAGATATCTCTTTCAGAAGGAATTCATGATAAGAAAAATAGATGTACATTAATATAACAAGGTGAATAATAAAATGTGAGCACTTAACCACCCTGGGTTCAGCATATGAGCATTCAGATAAAATGAAGCGGACGAGTAAAAACTGTCTCGGAATTTGGAAGAAAAAACTACTCTTGCTCAGAGCTAAAGCTAGGATTTTAAGCCTCACTTTTAACCAAGAGTCACTTTAATATTTTAATACTCGTGTTAATTCTCTGCATAGGATATACAGTATTTCCTGCATCTTAAAAGATTGTTTCTGCTCAAAATACAGAAAAGTTACAAGCATTGGTCTATTGTAGGCTTGAGTACATTAAAGTCTTTCTGTCAAGGAGCACAAGGGCCACTCCTTCCACACTGAGGTGATTTAAGAATGCTGCAGAAAACAATATAAACCAGCCCAGAACACATGATCATATTCCACATCATATCATATTCCTCTTCTTGTGTCCCTGTACAGGCTGCAGAAGTTTAAGACAGAATTTAAAATTGCATTGCTTACGTACAGTGCTTGGAAGGATATGGGCCTTGCTGTTTCCCAGAACTCAGCACCTCTTCTACCATCAAAAAGGCTAGAATAAACAAATCCAATGTTGGCACTCCAGTGTTCCCTTACAGGGCCCCTGAATTTGGCAATACTGCACTTACCAGTTGTGGTGGTGCCTCTACACCTGATCGATTTAAACGTAGACTTAAGCCCGAAGGTCTATTCTTAGGTGTAACAAGTATACATCTGCTTACTGGGTTGAGACCTGCAAGCACTTGCTGCTTCTACTGTCACATCCACTGACTAGAAACACCAACATTTTCCTTAACTGTGTAATATAAGCAATTCCAGGAAGTTGCCATGTGTCCCAGAACAAGGATCTCAAAATGTGCTGTTTTACATAAGCACCACTAGTATTTGCTTCCATTGTAATGTGCATAATAAATGCTACCCTGTTTTGCCTGAAACCCTCTTGGATGGTTTGTAGAAGCAGGAGTGAAATGGACCATCAAGGCTATGAGCTGATGTCACAAACACCCTTTCCATTCAAGCACTTTGTTTCCACTCAGCAACGCCAGGCTGTCTGACTGCACCTCGGTTTATCACCTTGCTGAGTTTACCAGCTCTTTTGAGGTAACAGCACACACAGAGCAACGTTGGAGTCTCTTCACCTGGACAGCGTGTTGGTTCTGCTCAGCATGAGCTCTTCTGCACTCTCTGGTAAGGCATAAACTGCTGAGCGCAGTCCAACTACCCAAATGTTTCTCAGTCTGCCTGAATGCACATCATTCATTGAATTATCCACCAACATTTAACTTAAATATTTGAAATTTACATCAGCAAATGTTTTATCAGATAACTCAACCAAAAAGCAGATTCCTTCTAATTAATATAAAAAGTCTATTTTGGGGTTCCAAAGCAGGAAATTTAATTTTTTTAAGCATTGATGCCTGCCTGATGCCTCACTGGGACTTTTGCTAAAAAAAAATCACAGTGTTTTATAGAGTAACAACATTAAATAAAAATCCCCCTGCATGGTTATATATATTAAAGAAAAACTATTTCTACAGCTGAAAACATAAAACGTAACGTTTTTTGAACAAATAGCACAATTCAGACCTGGTGATGTGTATTTACAGTCTGTTTATCTTTATCTCTCGATGCAAAGCAGTCGGGTTGAGGATGTGGGTGATGCCGTAGTTCATACAGAACGAATGAAACAATTAAAAGAGAAGCCAATTTAATTCCTCCTGTAATGCGTGCATTTATTACAACAAATCCAACACTAAAACTCCAGGTTAGAATGTTTGATGCCTACAAGCAATCTGCTTCCTCGTGTTACACGGTCTGAGCAGACAGCCTGCTGGCCACGCTCAACTGCCTGCAATCCTCCACTTTGACATCCTCAAGATATTTTCCGAACCAGTGAAGTTCTCTAGAGACAGACATCTGTCTGGCTGGCTGAGACCCCGCAGATGTGCCCAAGTCCTGCAGATCATGCAGATCCTGTAGATCCAGGTTTCTGAACAGCAGAGGTGATTTGACCCCAAAACACAGTAAATCAAACCATGCAGTCCATTCAGAAACTATACTGCCACTTTAAAGGCTGCTTTGCAGTTCTGTGTCAAGTTTATCCCATTAAAAATAATGTGAGACCCAGGAACTATTGCCACCAGCAAAACCTGTGGAGCCCAAGCTTTTTATAATATTAAAATTTTATTCTGACCATTTTTCTTTTTATTCACAGACTGGGAATCCTAAATATGCTATCCTATGCTGACCCCATTCATAAATGCTTTGTTCGGGTCATTTTCTCTGCTTTAATGCTTTCTTTAATTATTATTTGCTGTATGTCAGCTAACTTTTCCTGCACAAATGTTGAAATTCATCCATCAGTAACTGCTAGAACAGTGCAGAAAGGGTAATTGGAGCTTAAGCCAGGAGCACAGGGCATGAGGCACATTGCACCATGGATGGGACACCAGTCCATTGGAGGACAATCACGCACACTTATTCACTCATGCAGACGGACATTAAAGGCAATTTAGAGGTATCAGTTGAGCTGAAACACATATCTTTGGACTGCGGGAGCAACCTAGAGAACTTGGTGGAAACACATGTGAAGGTGGGGAGAACATACAAACTGCATAGAGTGAGCCAGATTGCTGGGATGTAAGCCGCATATCCCAGCTGACATCCCAGCACCTTTGAGGCACCATAATAAAGATTTACGTTTTCAAAGATCTGAAACAAATATGACAATATATACATGTGCAGGACATAAATTTGCACACTTTATGGCTCTAGTACTGACCAAAAGGCCAGAGAAGATGCCACCAAGGTCTGCGGCTGTTAGCTTTGAGCTAAAGTGAACTTCAGTGATCATTCTGAATAGTTGGAGACATCATCAAAGGTCACAGCAAAGGTTGTGAGATGCTGGGCAAAAACACAGAACCACAAGATTGAATTACAGCCAATATTTGAATAAAGACAGACTTAATAATTCTAGCAGCCTCTCCCGCTTAATTCATTACACGTTACCACGGTAACCAGGGGTCTTTGTTAGGTGGTCAAAGTGGTTTGTGCTTCCTACCTTGCCAGCCTAATTTACCCCCAGCAGAGGCAAACAGGACAGGAGTCTGGAACCGAGAGAGCTGTGTCCTCCTTCAGCAAGGCCGTCCTACATGGAAAAAAATCAGTTCATTTCAGTTCAGATCTCTTCATTAAAGAGTCATTTGCTCCACGTCAGGATGCCAGCCTTCCTCAGCAAGTGCGTTCCATAATAACAAAACTCTTAATTTTAAAATGTCACCCAGCCATTTATTCAAAGTCAGGATGCTACATCAGAAATTAAATTATCGTTTTTAAAAAATTGGCACTGGATATGTTCTACCACACAACAAAAAAAGTCATATATTGTTCAAACAGTTACAGATTACAGCCATATTTTGTGTATATTTCATTTTGTCAATATAACTGTAAAATGTCTTTTATTATTTGGAAAAAAGACCTTACAGTTGAGGGTACGGTTTTTACTTTTGTCAGAGGCCACCAGAGGGGGATGCAGCACTTTCTGGGCACAGTTTCCAACCCTTAGATGCTCTAACAGCTGGATTTTGTTTCTATTTGTATTGCAGCTTTAATACAGATACGTTATAATTTATAATTATTGTTGCAAACTCTGAGAACAGTTTCAGTGAGCACTTATGGACTGCAATGTGATTTAACAGAAAGCAGCTGGCAAAGTTAAAAAATACATAAACGCTAAACTGTGAAGGGAAAGGAGCTGGATTTATTTTGCAGAAACGTTGCTGTTGTCTTTTACCTTTAGATGAAATTAATACCTTAAAACTATGATGTCATCAGCTGGTCATGCAGCATAAAGAATCATGCTACTGTAATATCAAAGTTCGCTTTACTGCCATTCTGCTGTGTAAAGATGTGCAAGGAAGAAGTGCAGTTTCTCCTGTGCCATAATGTATGGCACACTGAACAGTCAGCTTGGTGACACCAGACAACATGAACAAATTAAACAGATGAGGAGGTGAATAAATAGAAATAAGATGATAAATAAGATTATACAGAAAATTGATGAATAAATTAGTAAGGAATTGGGTAAGAATTAAAGATCAGCACAAACGGTGTTAATAGTACAGTGGGGGTGGTCAGTGGTGGTGGTAGTGATCACTTTCAGGCTTTGGGGAATTCAGCAGCTTGACAGCTTGTAGGAGAAATCTGTCTCTGGGTCTGTTGGTGTCAGCCTGCAGGCTGTGGTTGCATCTTCCAGACAGCAGGGGTGCAAACAGATGGTGGAGTGGAGGAGAGGGGTCTGCAGGAATAATTCAAGTTTTCTTGATGTATCATTCGTTGTAGGTGGTCTGGGAGGTGGGTGGTGAAGTCTTCGACTAGGACTGAGAGGTCTTCACTACCCGCTGTACATCTCCCTGGTCAGAGGCAGTGCAGCTCCCATACTAGACTGTGATACAGGAGGACTGGATGTTCTCAATGGCACATTTATAGAAGCTGCTGAGGGTGGTTGACGGACATCCCACTGTCTTCAGTGTCGGCTTCAGAAAGTGGAGCTGCTTTTGTGTCTGCATGAGAGGTCCTCAGTGATGGGCACTACTAGGAATCTGTGCACCAGCTCCACTGCTCACCCCTCCTTGGTTCTGTTGATAGTGAGAGACAGATTGTTGTCCTTGCTCCAGGGTGCAAGCCCTCCACTTCCCCTCTGTAAGCCAACTCTTCCTTGTTGGTGATGTTGGTGTGGCAGGCGTGGTCATGGATCCTCATGGCCTGTGGCCCATTGGTCAGAAAGTCCAAGTTCCAGCTGCACAGAGGAGTGTTCGGACCCAGAGAGCACTCACAATCTTTAAACAAATTCCACTCTCTCCAGATGGGTCAGGATCAGATGCATAGCAGTGGTGAATGTGTCTATGGATCTGTTGAAGTGGTAGGCATACTAGTGTGGGTCTAGTGTGGAGACTTGGGTGCAGGCCTTGATGACTAACCTCTCAAAATACTTCACGTTGACTGGGCTGAGTACAGGAGGACAATAGTCACTGAGGCAGGATACGGGTGATGCCTTGGGGACCGAGGAAATGATGGTTGATTTGAAGCGCTTGGGGACACCAGCGTGATGCAGGGAGGAGTTAAAGATCTCAGTGAGACCTCAGTCAGTTCAATAGTCTGCTCTTTTAGTTCCTATAGGGAATACTGTCACAACTTGGAGCTTTCTGCATGTTAACTCCCCCTAGGATTCTTTTCATGTCAACTAGGGACACAGAGAGTACCTGGTCGCCATGGGGAGGCTCTGTTTTCGTGGCCAGGGTCATGTTGAAGGTTTCAAACTGGGAACGGTTAATGGTTTGTACGCCATGCCACATCCTCCTCAATTCCTCAATTGTTTTCCACAAAATGCTCCTTGGTCCTCTGGACATCGGCTGCTTTTCCTTTCCTGACCGAGGGGGGGGGGGGTGAGACTGGCCCTTATTTTAATGCAGAGTCATGGGCCTTGCCCAGGTAGTGAACTTGAGATTTCAGCCAAGGCTTCTGGTTCACAATGCAACGCAACGCAACACAACACCTTAATGTAGCTAGTTTTTTGCCCGATTATTCTTATACTTCCTGTGGTTTCAGTACGGCGGCATCTGGTTCAGCTCTTCCATGGTAAACACTGTTTGCACACCCTGTGTAAAGCTGCTAATGATGCCACGGTGCAGAGCAGAACTCTCACCAGCTGGTTATCAAGGTAAAAATTCAGTATTTCTAGATTAATCAGGTAGATATATAGTTTCTTGGCATCATTCTCCAATGAGACTGACATGTTGCAAAATACTTCTTCCAACCATTTCTTAATAGCGATAAACTTTCCATCATCAAATGTCTAAAAATTGCATCACGTGGCCACTAGGGGGAAGTGTGGTCACTGACCTGTAAGTTGTAAATTGGAGCGTAAGTGGCTGCAAGAGTGCTGCAAAAAAATTAAAATATAACCCGCACACTAACAGTATGATGCTCTGGATGTTGGTTAAATCATCTCAGTTTACAAATGCTGGAATCCAAAAGGCGTAAAATGCTACTTGACATCATAAATGCCGCGCGGGGTATCGGCGGTACATTTGTAATTCGAGTGGATCGTATTACCTTAACAGGCTGAATAAAATGTGTTTGAAAACGATTAACTTGATATATTATAGGAAAAACTGTCGAAAGCAGATCTGGGTTATCTCAGCTGGGTTAGAAAGAGGAAGTCCGGTTTACGATATGAAATGTTCACTCTGCATTAGGCAGGTTTTGAATAAAATAAAATCACAACATCTCTTCCAAACTAACAAGCTACACTTCACAAGGACTCACAAACATGACAGACCAAGTGTCACGCTGTAGTCACGCTCGTAAGAAAACCTTTTTCACAGAAAAGTTCTGGTTCCAAGGTCTCCCGAGACACCACCTGACTGTCGGACAACACATGTGGCTTAGTGGTAAAAGCACGGCCCTGAACCGAAGGCTCACAGGGTACCAGAAGCCCGATCTACAAGATGACCCAGTTATGGCTGTGTTACACCAGACTATAAATCCCAATTTATCCCCACCGAAGTAAAATGATTTTGAAAGAAAATTATAAACACAGTTCACTGGTGCCCAAGCACCAAGGTCCAGGTGACGGTCAATGAAAACACATTTACCAGCCAGCCTGATTTCTTTTGAAATGATCAATTTCTGTTCATGTCTCAGTGCCCCTGCTCTGCTGATAACCTGGCGCTGCAGCCCTCAGGCCCTGGGCCCAGTGTAGGAAATTTACACGCTCTCTTCCCAGCAGCGGGTATGAATTTATAGTAAATCAAACAAGTCAGGAGGGTCGGGATGCATTTATCCCCGTTTGACCCAATTACCCCACAGGGGCTCGGATGTAAAGCCACCCATTGACATCAATCAGGACCGATGGAAATAAACGAAACACAACGTGGCCTGTGGTAAACGGACAGTTTAATTCATGAGGATTAATTTTGAAACCATATTCTCTCCTGGAAGGGCATCAAGCCCTATGAAACCGGACACTAGTGTGTAATTAAATAATTCTTTCATTTTTAAGTTCATAATCCCTCTCCCTTGCAATGCAAAACAGGGATTACGCTGTGCGGAGGAAACGGCAACTTGCTGTGATTTGTCGCTGAACGCTGTCATCTGATTCCCGTGTACCCAGTGGACAGCGTGAACACGGTTTATTGAGAAGTGAAGAAAAAGGCTTTCGTGTGGAAAATTATTAACTTGACGCTAAGAGCCAGTCAGTCTTAATTTCTCCTAAAAGCAAATCTCGGCGTTGCACAAATCGGCGGTGATGCGGCACATCAGCCTCACTGCCTTGCTCAGCGATTGAGTCACGCTGATAACCCGGTTTGGATTGCGGGGGAAGCCGTGCTGCTCGGTGGGAGGGAAAGAGAGAGAAGGCCCGGCCACCCCCCAGCGGGCCAGGCCTCCCCACACCACACCCAGACCCAAAGAGCCTGTCCCTTATCTCCAGCTCCAGCCGTACTATCTGATGGCCCAGTGGGAGGATGGTTCTTTGAACTGAAAGCCCGACTCAGGGCTGTGACCCTCCGGGGATCTGGCAGCAAAAAGAGACACAGAAGCTCATGGCGCACAGCCAGGGTGAGATCAGTGCATACGAAGAATGAAAGAAGCAACTTCAAGTTTAACAGGGGTAGTTCAACAGTTAAGAGTCTGGGTTCAGTATACAGTATTTTTCAGAATTTGGCAGTTTCTCCAGAAGGATAATCAGTATGAACAAAGGTGGGGTGTCACCGCGGGACCTTGTAACACAGACCTGTTCATTACTGCTTTTTTGTTATTTTCACCTGTCGTACCAGGTAAACGACTCTGTTGCTGAGTACAAATATAGCTTCTCCCATCACCTTGTCCTTATGCTGGATCACGACGGCTAGAACCTGTGTTGTTAGGAGATTTGAAACCCACATCCAAGCATGAGGACTGTGCGGCGCCAGTGCTACCCACTGCACCACCACCCCATCCCACAAATGTAAAATGATAGGTGAAAAGCAATCATCAACCCACAGCACGAAAATCTAAAAACAGAAGATGTGAAAGGCACAAAATCCAAGCCTGCGTTTCCTAGTTGTTGGGGTTCACACAGCCTCGCAGATGCAGGTGTAGGAGGTGTGAGGATGTGTGACTGCAGAGGTGCTAGAAGCAGGTGAAAGAGACCTTCTGGGGACAAGCCTCTGTGGAGCTACAGATCATCAGGACAGTCACTCCAGCAGGTGAGCCTGGCAATGTTCAGGTAAGGTAAGAGACAAGGAAGGGCCACCATTTCAAAGTTGATGCTCAGTGAGAACTTGCATGATTTCCAAGTTAACGGTAATTTACCTTTGCCTTCTTCCGCACATCTTTGGGGAGCTGGGGAGGAAATCCACACCAACAATCTCCCACCCTGGACTGATCCAATGCTGCAGTCCAGGCACTGTGAGTCCTGCTGCACTACCTCCTGCTCCAGTGAGTGAAGAAGTCCGGTTTTGGAGAAGGTCAGTGTTGACTGGCACAAACACACTTCTGGTCAGCAGCAAATGTTCAACTGGACCAAATCATTATAATTTTAACAGGTTCCCTATGAGCAGACGTTTGACTAACAGGTCAAATGTTAGACTTTATTAAAAGATTGGGAGTACAGATGTGGAGGCAGTCCATTTCTGCAGGGACTTGGGGGCCAGATAAATAAAAAACTGTACTGGTTACGCAACACAGATGTTCTGTATCAGAAAGTACAGAGCAGGCTATGCTTTCTTTGAAGGCTCAGGTCCTTTAACATCTGCAGCGAGGTCCTCCACTTCTATCAGAACGTAGCTCCCAGTATGATCTTGAGTGCTGGGGAGAAACATCAGTTTTGGTGAAAGATGCAGACCTAGCAAACTGGTCAAGAAAGTGGAATCTGTCCTGGATTTGAGGGTGTTGACCCTTGATTTGGTGAAGGCTTCTGGAGAGGCCAGGATGAGGAGGAAGCTGCAGCCCATCACACACATCGGCTCACATTTTCTTAAAGAAGGGTCTACCGTGAGCTCTTTTAGCCGCCATGTTGTTCCACTTAGGTGCACTAAGAAGCGCTTCTGGGGGTCCTTCTTACCAACAGCCACCTTAATGCTCAATGCCGCACAAGGACCCATACACAATTACACAGTATTTATTCCTGTTATTTACTGTTTATTTATTTTTTGCTTTTGTTATTTATTCATTGTTATATCTGTTATGAGTGTCTTCTATTATATATCCTTATGTATCCTCCAATCCTATCCTATCCTAAGATCATTGCACTTCAGAGGCATATCCCATCGTATTTGTCTGTAGCCATGTTTGTAAAATATAAGCATGACAAAATTTTTTATTTATGTATGAAAGTTGTTGTTTTCTCCATTCCGCTATTGTTACAAACCATTATGGGCTCAGATACTTTGGACCAACGTTTCATTTTGTATCTTTTAAACTGCCCGTGTGTGATGTGCAGAAATTCTCACATCACGGCATAGAATGGTGAACGGGACCATGGCGGTTCACAACGGCACAATTTGATTTTTATTGTACATGTGCACAACGCAGAATGAAAGTTGAACCTTGAACCTTAAACCTGGATGATGACAGACCAATACGACAGGTACAACGTGGAGAATTTCTCCCAGCAAAGAGTAGAAAACAAAAGTAGCGAAAAGGAAAATAAACAGCTTGGTCGGGGTAACAGAAGGCTCGGGGGTGAAGATGTGACCCTCGGCACAAGCGCGAAACAGGATTTGGCAGACTAAAAGCCAAGGTGAGATGTGTGTGTCCCTTGGACAGCGCTCCCCAGACACAAAAGTGCACTGTGTTTGGGGTAAAGATGGTACCATTGTGTGTGTGGGGGGGCATCACTGCGTCCACACTACAAATTTTGAGGAAAATAATCACAACGGAGCGATGTAAAGCACCGAGCCATTTGTGTGTTTGTGCGAGTGAGTGCACGCGCTTGACAGGGGCATGGAGACAAGGCCACAAGCGCAGGGCGGGGGAAAAAAGAGCATGACTACCCCGATCTGGCCAAGGCTGAGCGAACAGGAAAGCGAGGGAGCAGAGGCTACGTAGAAGGAAGCCGGGGGTGGTGTTGTTTCCCAGCAAGCTCTGCAGTTAATTAGGGTGACAGAGGAACGCCGAGGGGATGCATCTGTATTTAGATTATTTACACTTTTCCGGCACCCAGATGAAGGTTTAATTAAAATCCAATGAGGTGCCAGAGAGAAGCGGGAAACAGGCTCTCGAGACTGATTGGTTACCGCCAGACCTTCCAGGAGATCAGACCCAACGAATACAAGAGTCGACAGATCAAAGCCGCACGCGGCGCTGCCCCTGAATGGCAAACGCTGACAATAGCTCCCTCGCAAGTCTTTTAATACAAAATGATATATAAATGATACATGAGCAGAGCTGTTACCGGCAATTAGAAAAACTTTATTCCAAAACCGCGTCTCATTCTCCTCAGATGCTGCTCCTGCACGTTCACGACCGAATTTGCGGAAAAACGTGACGGCGCCAAGCCCGTGAACTGAACGAAAGGGAGCAGAATTTATATCTCAGCCGTCCGCAATTCTGCTTCTTTGTGAAGGTTTTTTTTTTATTATTCTTTTTTAACCACAAAGAAGCACTTTCAGTTCTTTCTTATAACATGGTAGCACGATTGGGGGGGGGGGGGGGGAGAAAAAAAACCCAGAGTTTTCCTGGAAAAAAAAAATGGAGCAAACTAATATAAGTGATCAAAGACGAAGGTTCTGCTTAGAAGGCTGCTCCAGAGCGGTGCAGCTATTTCCGCCTTTGCCATGACCTGTAGCTTTAAAAAGTGATTTTGCATTCCTCTAATCACCATAAAAAGAGGCAGATCAAACAGCTGCATTTCTCTAATGACTCTTTAATGAGGACTGGGCAGGCTGGAAGACAGAATAGGGTGGGGGGGGGAACCTCACCCAGGTTTCTTTCACGGAAGCACTTTACCTTGGCATTTCTGCCCATGCACAAGTGAAAAAGACAAAAAATTTGACCAAAGTGCGCCTGCGGAAATAACGGAAACCCTCTCTCGGGTCACCTGCGCGACGCTGTTGCACCCACCCCATCCCATTGCTATCGCACACGTGTGAAAATATTGCCAGCTGTTGGGTTATTTATTTGCTTTAACAAACAAAAGGAACGGAGGCAATTACCACTACGCCCCCTGTTGCCCACGCCTGGGGGTTTCACACTGATTGTGTTGAGTCTATTTTGATGTCCCCGCAGTCAGCGGGCCTCCTCCTCTGAGACTACACAACTGTGGACATTAATTATACTACAGTCCCTTCCCCAGCATCCACTTTGTCAGAGTGCAGCCATGCCGTATGTGGGGCAATGACACCATCGCAGGCCGATAACAAACCCGGTTAAACCGCATACGGAAGGCCTCCTGTTTCCATGGATACACATGCAGTCGACTGCCATCAATTAACAACATATCTGCCCTCGGAATAAGGTGCTAAAGTTGCGGCACTTGTTGTTTTAACGTGTTATTGAGCAAAATCGTCTCTAAGGGTGCTGATGGAAACTGCACAGCTACATGTTGTTCGAAATGATCACAAGTAAGTGGAAGACTGTCCTCTCCCGTCTTATCCTATCCTCACCTGTCCTGTCTTCTCCCGTCCTGTCCCATCCCATCCCATCCTATCCTACCTCAGGCAATGAATCAGACAAAGAAGAGAAGAAATCGAGTGAGGAAACATAGTAAAAGAAGCCAGTGCTGCCCACTACAACATCTGCTTTCAGACCCATCCCAGATGGCCATCTCACACTTCTCCGTACCACACCATGTTCTCGCCTGGCACGCTCTGCTTGTCAACACGTGTTTTCAGCAAATCAAGATTGCGTTGACTGGATGTTTAAATATGACTTGCGCTGTGCGCCCACATCTTTACTTCCACGCAGAAAGAAGCTAAGTGTTTGATGAACGCCTACAGTACCCATATTTAACCTCCGAAGACTATAAACTGTAATTAGGTGCCATCCATCTGACTCAAGCGAAGCAACCGCTCCCGTGAATCAGACTTCCTAATGCTGAGTCAAATTTGAGAGCGAGATCGAGAAAAAGGTTTATTGCAGAATACTTGAAAATTGTTTACCGACACCGCTATACATAGGAGTATTGCAGCACTTTAAGGGGTTCAGATGGCTTAATGGCACTTGCGGCGTTTGCTGAAGGAATAATTCATTTCGCCGAGTTGCTAATGCAGTGTGAATGCCAAGGGGTCTCTGACTCTGATGCTGGATGGCTATCTGCCAACGGGGAGAAAAGGAGAGAACGAAAAAAGCGTTTATACGAATCACCGCATTCAACGAGCAATTGGGCTGAATTGAGCATAAGCACTCGGCATTGACTGCCTGCTGTAAAAACACGCAGTAAATCGACTTTGTGTCGACTTTGGCGTTCCCCACTCCATAGCTTTGCTACTGCGGGATGCTATTGGTTCTTTAGCTAGGAATTATCTCTGTCAAAAGCATGCCGCGTTAAACGTTTTTTTAAATTTTTCTGCCGAAATGCAAATGGAGGCATCTCGGAATATTGACGCCAAATTGTGCGGCGCTCGGCGGAGAATGAGCCTTTAGTCACCACTGAACACACTTCTTTCAGCCACGCTCACGTCGCATCACATCACACAGGTGACGCCGTCAACACGGAAAACAGTTTTTCAAACGTTAAAATCTAGCCTGTCCAATCCATTTAGACAGATGCCGCACTAAATGCCCCATCAAGGGGAGCACAGCAGGTGATCCATGAACCGTTTCAGGCAGCGGTTTTGTAGTTAATGACTGCGTGCGCAATGTTATTACAACCCCTTCCTCTTCACGGTCACAAAGCAACGCATTCTGGAGCTGACAAGGTGGCAAAGAGCGATTAGGACGCATACTCGTCTCTCTTGTCTCAGGCCACATCCCGCCCCTGATAGCTTATTAAGGAGCTCGCAGAAGAATCATCTGGTTTTGCTCGGACTGTGGACGCACGGCTTCACTGATGCCCAGCCAGGGGATGGACCCATTATTCGTAAACCGCTGCTCTTCTCGGTGAAATGGAGGAAGCGGAGAAGCGGAGAAGCAGATTTAGCGATTCAGTGGAAGCCTTGGTTACTTTTGCAATCGCTCTTTACGTACAAGCCTTTCATCACAGAATTGGACCACAGCTAATCCTTCTGGTATCCACCAGCAGATGAAATAGCAGGAGATGGATTATTCTCCATGGAGCAGATATACTAGTTGTCCAGTATTTTAACATCATGCCAAAATGAGTTTTTATGGAATGAAAGCCTCCTCTGGGCTTGGTCCAGAGACCCTGACAGCATTAATAGATTTGCAAAAGGTAGGCAGAGCATCAAATGAGAGATCAGAACTTTACACCTTCCAGAAACGCAGGGCTTGGCTTCCAGCCTTGCACTAATGTTCTTGCCAGTGTCAGTGCTTAATGTTTATTCAATGGTCACACCAGATTATATGGCAGAAAGGCTCTGTGCTCAGGCCTTTGAATCTTGGACACTCTTGCTTTTTAATAAGATGGTCAGTTTGTATGGACCTGCAGGAAGTGTCAGATCTCCCTTACAGTCAGAACACCGAGTGAGAAATATTATTTACATGCACGGCATTTCCGTGACAGAAGATTTCAGACTGCGTAACTGACATTTTTACACCCGAAAAACAGAATCTTCAAAGTCATACCCAGGGACTTTGGCAAAATTCCTTTACATTTTTTTAAAACTAAATTAACTAGAAACCCCCTAAAAATCATACCCATGGTCTCCAGTGAGGGGAAGTTCTGATAAAACAGAAGAGATCCCCACCGCTGTTGCAAAGGCCTCTGGTAGCAGCAGATAACACCAGAATAGTCACCTTCAAATAAATGCGAGTGACACTTGGATGCAGCAGAAACAGATGTATCATCTGCAAATGCAGCTTAACCGATGCCCCAGTGACCAGCAGTGATCTCGCTTAGACCTTGGCACTAAAGCTAACATGCAGCCACTCACCCTCTAACACTGCATTTAGACTTACATTAAAAATCACATTTCAAAGTGATGTAAGGATGACAGATGGCAGGGAGAGATTAGGGCAGCCACTGTATATCTACTGAACAAAATGCTGATCAGAGACAGGACCCAAACCACACAGCACAGCCATTTATTATGGAGAAGGACGCCCTGGGTGGGAACAGTCGCTTGGCCTTAATTTGGTTTTATTCTTGTAAAAATGTTGCTAAAGAAAGACCATTTTTGTAAATGAATTGCTTATTTTAGCTATTTTAATTGGTGTTAGAATGCTGTAGGCACAACTTGGAAATGTGTGACATTAGCTCACTGGGGTTCCAGCTATGGCAGGGGTGAGGTTGAGTAGACCTCCCGCTCCCCACTACCCAGCCTGGACAGAATAATGATGATCGGCTCATAGCAACCGAACCCTTGTCAGCCTTTGAGGACTGAAAATGGAAGGGCTTTCTGCAGAGAGCAGAAACAGCTGTGGTCCAAGGACCGGAGCACAACTCCTGTCCTTTTCTGCTGATTACTTGTGCTCCTGTTTCTGTGGCTACCTGTTTGGTTCACCTTTGAAGGGGCCACATCCCCTGTTCTAAGTTTTACTTTGACCTGTTTTGGAGAAGGAAAGCCTACCATCTGGGGTTTTTACCCCTGCCCCACAACCAACCACACGATAGAGGACCTTCTTCTTGATAGAGGATTTAATGCCAGTACTCAGAATGTTGCTTAAAATATTTTCAAAGCAACTTATGTGACTATTATTTTGGATAAAAAATTGTTTACATTTTACAGTACAATAAAGATACGGTTTTATAAACAAAACACTATGGCTATGTCTTCTACCGCAGGGAGAGCAAGGGGTTTTCTTTGGACCACTTCTGGATGTGAACTTTGCACAGTTGTTAAAAATGGGGACCCACAGATAGCTGTTTGTTAATTCTTAATCAAATACACTACAAAGTAAAAGTAATGCAGTGCTTAGCGTAGCTGCCTTCATACCCAAAGATTGAAGATTTGAATCCCGCCTCCCGTTGAGGAGCCCTCAAGTTAGGTACTTAGCTTAAATTGCTCCAGAAAATACCTAGTTGTGTAAATGGATGAATGGTTGTAGGTAGGGTAACTTTGTAAGGTGCTTTGGGGAAACGCATCCAAAAATGAATAATGCAAATATTCTGAACACACCAATGGGAATAAGCTGGAGCTTTCGTGCCTACATCACAGGCTGAAAATATGGATTTTAGTATGGAGCGCCTGTGACCAGGAACTGCAGGTGACACCAAATAAGGAAGCCTATTCCGAACACACTCTTTTTTGCATTTCACAAGACCAACAAGTGTTTTAATGACATACAAATATGTGTTTTAAAGGTATTTTTATACTGCATCTTTATATACCAACAAACTGTTTTTAAATGAAGCAAGAAAAGCATCCTCATAAATTCCGGGTGTTTGTCTACAATTATGACAGATTTATTCAAATGCTGCAGCCGAGAATATGAAATAATGAAGACAAGTTTGACATAACTGTGGCGCAATGCAGTTTTCAAGAATGCTGTTTCATTATTTTCTCCTTGTGAACACACACACATATATCCATATATACACACTTACACACATGTATACATGTATGAGCTGGTGGGCAGCACCATTCTAGCAGGGGGGACTGAAATGAGGCACAGGTCCCCACGGCCTGCCCCTACCTGGCTGCAATAAGATGATGAGGGCCAGCAGCTGCCAGTTAAGTAAAGCCATCTGAAGTATTTAGGGCAGCTACTCTGAGGACTGTGGGAAGAGGAGCTTCGGCTGATATTTCTGCTGCATTAGATTGCTGTTGGGTTTGAGCTGTTGTCCCACCTCTGCAGCTACCTGTGTGCCAAGACATACATATTTGCATGCGCGCGCGCATGCGCGCGCGCACACACACACATACACACACACATACACACACCACACTAAAATAAATTCATAAACTTTTAACATGCATTTTTACAACCAAGAAGTTGTTTTAAACATTTCCGAGAACCTATTCCACTTAACTGAAAGATGGGAGAAAAGTTTCACTGTGATTTTCTTTCTCTGTGAAATGATGTCTGTTAATGTACTCCACTGAAAACTGCTACAACTTTATATTTTGCTTCTGGGCATCATTATTGTCTCAGAAGGTCCTCTAATCAATACTATTTGTCAGGCAATAGCTGCCCTCGGGCACAGGCAGAAATGTCGAGCTGCTGCGGTTCACATATTCCATAGCCTGGATCCTGATGCTCTTTTAATTTCTGTACCAGTAGGTTGATCATATGGTGTCCTCAACAAGCCACAGTTTAGGAATCCTTCAGAGATCCATGAGGTCAGATTATTAAAATGCTCTAGGACCATAAACTGGTCAAAGGTTCCTCTCAGCGGCTTACGAACCAAACTCCTCTGTCTCTCCTTGCTCACAGCGACAAAGTTTGGTCAGCTGGGCAGCTTTGGGGCTACGGGGGGCTGAAGTGTATAAATAATGTTCTTCTTCTACAAACACGGTAAAGGTGGACATTGGGGACCTTTCAGCAGTTTAGTTTCAGCCTTGTTCAATGTGCACGGCAGACAAGAAATTTAAAGGATCTGGGAAATTTCAGAAATAAAAAAAATAATTTCATGACAAGACAGGAGGCAAAGGAATGCATTTGAAATAAAATTTGAATGAAAATCAGATTTGTGTCATTCCATTCTGCACTGGAGCAAAGCCAAGAAGTTGTTAAACATGGTACATAAATGCCCTTCCTTGCAGATATTAGTCGAAAGAACAAATAATCTGAGAATTTGTTTCTTTTTGCAAGATTTTTCAGATTAGAAGGAAACAAGGCTGTGCGAGTTGAGTAATGCCATTTCGTATACTGTATAGCAGTGTGATTGCAAAGGGGCAGCGTTGGCATCTCACAGATCCTGGATTGTTGCATTGAGTTTAGGGCTAAATTGAGAACTGTCTGTGAGGAGCTTGTACGTTCTCCACGTATTCACGTATTTCCTCCCACAGTCCCAATGAAATGCGCCCAAGTCAATGGCGATCCCCGTCCACACTCCCCCCCCTTACCATAGAAACCATGCAAGTGGCTGCCACGAGTCGACTTGAGCTCAACAGCACTCGCTTTTCCCCGACTCCATATACGATTCTCGACATAACTTACTGCTCGCAAGTTGAGTAGACACCAGTGCTCTGGAATGTACACAAATGAAAGGACATTTTGTCAAATCTGAGACACAACAGCTCATTTCAAAATGGTTGCATTGTTTAGTCACCTGATTTTTTCCAACACACCCCTTTTCTCATTCATTCATTCACTTCCTTTAACCTGTTGGTCCATTTAACCATTTCTTGCATAGAGGTCGTCAGTAATGTGGGAGAAGGTTTGGCTGAGAGTCTTTTTTTCTAGTGTATGGACCATTATCAGATAGCATGGCCTTTCCATTCTACCTCTGGAGAAAAACCTTCGTTTTACCAAAAACTTGCCCCACTTTTACAGAATAGTCACTGCACTAGAAAGATGGACCACCACTATCTCGCTTGCTTTTTCTGCTTCATCAAAGACACATTCAGAAAAATCAGCAGAGTAAAATCTGCTGTAACAGTCTTCATCCTGTTCCCCAGGGACCACGACTGCCTGCTGAAAAGTCAGCCCAGGATGATGAGTGCTTGTCTTCAGCTCGAACCCCTCCCCAGCCTCAGCTGTAGAGCCACATATGCAGCTTTCATGCTACAGCTACTTGCTGATGTGCCCATGAGCAAACTGCTCTTTACTGGGCCTCTGAATTGTCTGCTGGGATGGCCAGCGGTTCCCCACCACACGGGCTGGTGCAGGAAAAGAGGTCAGGACAACAACCCCACGTTCCACTTATGATGAAGGTTAAAGTCAATATCCAAGTCAAAGAATCACCCTGTCTTCTACCTTCAAATTATAAGTTATGTAGAAGGTATATAGAAGAAAAAAATCAATCAAATTTCATGTACAACACTAGGTTTTAAAAATATTGCACTCTTTCCTTTAAAACATGTCCTAATTTCTCCCAAGAAAGTTTTTGGAGTTGTGTCTGTTGCTTGTTTTACAAGGAGCTGCAAACTGAAATGGATTCTGGGATGGCTTTCAGCTTTGCCTTTCATCCTGAAAGTCTCAGGTCCCCTGTCACCTGCACACCCAGCAACTCTATTTATATCCCGTAACCATAACAACGACTGAATTCCTTTATGAAGCCATGAGAATTCCTGTCACAGCATTCCCTTTGTTCCTGGGAGACGATGGCTGTTGTTTAGCGACTCAACAAAGCCTTTGGTACAGCAACGCGGTAATAAATTGGAGGAGGAACACTTTTAGGAAAAGTGGAAATAAACCCTGAGCAACACATAATGATAAGTTACTGGGACAAACAATTTATTTTCCTGCAAAGACAAAAAGATGAAGAGAATATGATGGAGGTGGCCGCACTTAGGTGTTGAGAAACAAAACGACTGACATTCCTTTTAATCTCAAAATGTTCTTGCAGATGGTTCACTTTCTGCACAAAACATTTTTCCCCCCCACACGTGCCTCCATATCTAAGCTATTTTTTTGCGAGCGCCTGCTTAGCTTTTGGAAAAAAGAAATACAAGACGTGAAGAGGAGAGCTGCAAAAACATCCAAGGAGATTCTGGATGCAGATGATAAAGAAACAAGGCTGCGGGATGAAAGCACGTGTTCTCCGTTTCACACGATTCTTTCATCCAGGTCTCTTTTAAAATCAGAATGGAAGCTGAGGCAGATGGCAGCCGACAGCAAAGCAATAGCATAGCAAGCTTCAAGATGGAGTCCTGCCAGACCACTAGCGCAGGAGAAAGGATGGGGTTAAGCCTCTGCTTGACACATCAGAGCTCACAATGTGGAAAAGATGCTTCAGCAAAGCCTAATTGCTCCCATCGGGACCAATCCCTAGGTCACACTCCCATGCACTCGACCGAAGGGCACACTGGGTCAGAACCCGGTGCTGGGCCTCCTCCTGTTTTTCACACTAATCACACAGAATCCCATCTCGAGCACAGATTCAGTGCCAATGAAAGTTTTCCGTGCAAAGTTTGCTTTCATTTGTGAAAGAATGCTGTCCAGAGTCAAGCAGTAACAAGTCAAACGCTTCATTTCCTGGGTCTTGCGGGCAGAAAAGAAACGTGTTTATTTGGAATTGACCACATAGCATATTTAGAAAGAAACAACTTCATTCTGCATGTTGCCCATATTTATAAGTGCTCCATTATATTTCACTTGTGATCATATAAAATATGAAATGTTGGCTTTACTTTATTTTACTCTGTAGAAGCACCATCTGGAAACAGCCTGAAAAGTCAATAAAAAGAAAAAAGATGAATACACAGACAGTTATCAACTTACGACTGGCCTGGTTGTAAGTTGAATTGGTCGTAAGTCGGACCATACTGTCGTGTCAGACCGACTACTGGTAAGTGTGCGGGCCGCCGTATGCAATCTCCTGTAACTGTTCTGTCAGTAACCCAAGAGAGATTTCAGCAAAGGGGAGAGGTGGGCTGAACTAACTTGGGTCCATGTCCTTGTGTGATGTGCTAACGCCCCCGTAAACAACTAACTGTTCTAATCTGTTCAAAAATCATTAAAATTAAAATATTTTCCTTCAGACTTGCTTCAGATTTCATGTGCTTTTCACTGCAATCATTCGATCTGTGGAAATCTTTTGGAATTGCCTTTAGCTGCTCTATGACATTTTGTTTTACTGCTTTTATGTCCTGAAACTACTGTCCTTTCAGCGCTATTTTAACTTCTGGACAAATTAATATGTTGTGGGGTCAATATGAGGGAAGTATGGAGGTTGCTGAAGTTGGCAGATTTAGTGACTTTGAAGGAACTGTTGGTTCATGCACGTTGCAATTCATGCGCGTGAGCATTTTAAAGGCAAAGTTTATTGACCATCTGGAGTGTTTATCTGATTTACAATTCTGTCTTGATCAAAAAAAGATCTCTGTATCAGCAAAATGCAGATATGTCTTTGGCCTTGCTTACCAGTTGACTTGTATTTTCTGGACAGGAGAGAATGGAGGTTTGACTGAGATGTTTAGAGTTTGGTTTCCAGCTCATGCCCAAAAACTTGTTGCAGAGTGTTGTGCACACTGAAGAAGTTATCGAACGGTGATGCACCTTCGGTTCCTCAGTAAACAGTTGGGAACAAATTTTGCCACCACTTCAGCGAGGACCAAAATATCCAACAGGAACTCCATATTCCATTGCTGTTATTCTTCAGTCAGCTCAAAGCGCTTCATGCACCTTCTCTAGCATTTCATTGTTTCTGGGAGCAGAAGGGTGCTTAGAACAGCCGTTATTCTGTGCCAATGTTCACCCATCTTTGTCAAACTGTCAAAATCACCAAAAAGTTGGGTACAGCTCATTGACTCCTCCATGTAATCTCTTTTAAGCTCTTAACCTCGTATGTTGCAGAATGCAAGTGACAAAGTTTCTGACAAAATCTGAAGCAAACACATTGCTCCAAATTGCCAGTCATTGTAAACACAATGCATAACAAACGACTGCAGACTATCACTCGATTTGGATCAGTATATCAATTCGAAAGGCAACAAGGTAAATAGATCGACTCAATGTAAAAAAACTGAGCCAGACCGAAAACAGCAAATGGCAATGTCAATCACAGGAAAATAGCATTTAAATTTTTAAAAGCAACACTACAATTTAAGGTTATTAATTCACAGAATACGCAGTCACAAGCAGCAAATGAAATTCGCTCCCCATTCAGATATCCGTTTCGGGAAAAGGAAAGCAAATCGGGCAAAAACAGGAAAAAAATGTCAGTTCAAGGTAACAGGCAAGAGGGCAAACCTAGCAGTCCCCCCAAAAAGAAAACATGGCATTCACACAGGTTCTGAAATTGAAAGCATAGCTGAATCAATGCCCAATTTCTTCACACAAAGAAACAATTTCATAGACCATAAAAATAAAACTAATCTCAGCTTTAATCTGTTTTTATGTGCCTGAGATTTCAAACAAATGTTTAAACAGGTTTGCATTAGCTGGATCACAAATCAATTGTGGGCTACAATGCCAAGTCCTATAGTATCGCTGCAGACTGCGTAGAACTGTCAAATATCAAATTGTTGCTTTAAAAATCAAAATCTTTCCTTATCGCTGTAAAGTTAGAGGTTTATACCCCTGATGTGAAATGTGACTGTCAAACACAGTCAGCTATGGTCTTCCACTCCACCACGATCCTGAAGTACAGCATCATGTAGGAGCAACGTTGTCAGTTTGCATTTCTGTACAACTAAGTTGAAAAATTGTGCTATTCTCAACAAAGGAGCGCAGCATAAAGGAAGCTGCATAAACCCTCCTTCATAAATGTGACTCCTGACCTACATCAGCATCATCTGAAAAAATCATCCGGTCATAAATTCATACAGAAATCAGTCATTCCAAGACTAACTGAGGTGTGCAAACCAGCTGCGTCTATGTCTTGCAGTAGCATAGTTGGTTGCATGGTTGCAATATGGTTGCAACAAATATGGCTGTGTAACATGTGGACTTCCAGAAAGTTCTAGGAGGATCCCATCCACAATGTCCTGAAAGAGCAGGTTACTTAGTTGCGTTACTGCAGTAAAAACGGGCAGGGTAGGGTATTAATTCCTTCATGGAAATTCACACATAAAGCAGCCTAAACACATAACAGAATACAAATAACAAAAGGTGCAATAATAAGCAGTCAATAAATAATGACAGAAAATAATAGAAGACAATAACAGTTACGGTGCAAGTTTAATGACTGAGGTCACAAGGTTCTTTTAGTGTAGAAGAGCTAACAGTTAAAAAGTCTTTGGATGGAATTTTGGAGCTGAATGACCATTGGTAGGAAGGACCCCCCTGAGACCTGCTTAGTGCTCATGGCAGTCACTTTATGGAGGGGATGTGAGCCAAATTACTGTAATGGACTGTAGCTTCCTCTTCACCATGGTCTCTACCACTGCCTCCACTGAATCAAGGGTCTGACCCACGACAGATGCTTTCTTAACAAGTTTACTGGCTCTGTGAGTCTCTTCAAATGAGATGTCCACCCCAGCACACAGGAGCACCAAACATACAAAAATACTTCTTCTACATCTGGGTTAAACACTGTTAGCTGCTTTGGAGAGAAGAGCAGGACAGGTACTAAACAGATGGATATACAGACAGGCAGGCAGGCAGGCAGACGGACAGACAGATAGATAGTAAAAGTATCTTTTGTAGCTTTCCTCTGAATTTAATGCATGACTTTTTTAAAAAAAAAGCTGTTGATGTTCAGGTGGTGGTGGAGCCAAGGGGAAGGATGCGCTGAATGCTGACTGAACAGAGAAAGGCCAAAGGTGCAGGCTGACAGTCCTTCCTGGGATATGGCTGCTCTGCTATGACAACCTGTGGGGTGATGAAGGGGGTCGGGGGGATGTCTGTGGCCTCCCTACCTGTCAGACTGCATTACTCAAAGTCTGTGAACAGCAGACTGACCCTTTGCTTCACTCTCTGCAACACGCTGTGAACCTGTTACCGTTCTTTCCAGTCACAACCAGGTATAAAAATCTGAATGGCAAACCAACCAGCTATACAGCTTCTCCAAAAATACTATTGCACATCCTCTCTCGCTGAAGGGTAAATGGATGGTTTGCTCTCAAGGGCAAAGCCAAGCTGAGGTAACCAGAAGAACTTGCTAGAAGTTATCCTGGTTTTAAAGAATTGGCCAGAAAGAAGGGTGCATGTTTTCACTCAGAGTGCAGACTACGTGTTAGCGTCAGGTGAGTCTCAGAATGCAAAAGGTAAAAGATCTGTTCACTAGGTGAGCTACGTTTCAACAGCTCGACAGAGATGAGTTTGTCTTCCAGCGATTTCCATTTTATAGAAGATATTCCAGTCAGAAACCAGCCAACTAAACCAATGAACGTGTGGGTTTTGTTAGAGGAGCCGATCGATTTCGGTGGGTGTAGTGATAACAGGACTTTTTGTCCGCATATTTAGTTTGGCAAAAATTTTTACGCCGGATGCCCTTCCTAAGGTTTGCATTGGGTGTGACGAGGATGGACAGGATTAGAAATGAGTATATTAGAGGATCAGCACAGGTTGAACGGTTTGGAGACAAAGTCAGAGAGGCGAGATTGCGTTGGTTTGGACATGTGCAGAGGAGAGATCCTGGATATATCGGGAGAAGGATGCTAGGGATGGAGTTGCCAGGCAAGAGGAAGAGAGGAAGGCCTAAGAGGAGATTTATGGATGTGGTGAAGGAGGACATGCAGGTGGTGGGGGTGACGGAGAGAGATGCAGAGGACAGGAGGAAGTGGAAGCTTTTGATCCGCTGTGGCGACCCCTAACGGGAGCGGCCGAAAGAAGAAGAAGGAGGAGTGATAACAGGACTTTGAGGAGCGCTGGTTGAATGTGCAGATGGCAGGCACTGTACAGTGCAGGCGCTGCAGCAACAAAATTTTAGGAAATTGTGCTGAAAAAGCCTTTTAGGACGACAGATTTTTTGCACTGGTTAAAAATTTGGAGGATTTGCAAGTATCAAGCTTTGTGCATTAGCTGCTCTGGAGCAGAAAGCAAAGCAGGGGCAAAGTGAAGGTGGACAAAACAAAATATAAAAACTATAGGTCCAGCAAATGTTTCTTTGAAACGATTTCTAGAACATAAAAAAAGGCACCCCGGCACGCACTTAAAGACAAGAAGCTCATCGTTTGACACCCTTTCGATGAACATCTCTCAGACAAACCACCGCTTAAGGCACGAATATCATCTGTATGCCATTGAGTTCTCACACTCTCCTCACCCATTTTCTACTTTTCCTCAACACATATTTCTGGGGTCATGGAATCAGTTTTCCGGGGGTCAGAATATTTCGGCAGTTCTGTGTTCAATCTTCACCTGTACGGAAAGATTTAGACATTATTTAAGAGCTGGACCAAATAAATTCTCCATTTGAAAATGGCTTAACGCAACCAGACATTCCAGCACTGAAGCCAAAAGGCAGTATCACACACTGTATAATGGAGGATAAAAATACATGCTCCTTAGCCTCTAATCCCGCACAGCTTTCTTTATGCTCATAATGTCTCCGTGTCACACATGCCCTCTCGCTGCACTCCTGCTTAAGTAGATGAAATAAATTGCAAAAGCACATTATCAGCCTTGGGCTACAGTGCTAATGCAATAATGTGATTCAACCTCAGAACGCCATTGATGTCTCAGACAATTTAGCCTCCAACAAAGGAAATGTATTATTGCAGTAATACAAACTTTCCTCTGTCTACATATTGAAATGCAGCAGAGGGAATGCAAACATTTGGAATTCAGTTATTTATTTTGGAATGCTGACATCACAGCTGGCTATGCGAACGCTTTAATTGCTGGAACCGTGCTGCCGGTTTGATGCAAACGTCTAAAAAAAAAACAAAACTGAAATAAACTGGATTCACAGAGTGAAGAGGATTTGAGGCCCATATGTAATTAATGTAATAATAATAATAATAATAATAATAATAATAATAATAATAACAACATTAAAAGTTTTTACTGCTAATTCTGAAGACGTGTGTTCCATCAGAAGGTCCCAATAAGCGTAATGAAGTCCTCATTATTACCATCATTATTTTAAATTGGGGCAAATGCTCTTCTGACCTGGAAAAAGTCAAGCCACTTAATTTTCATGAATAATTTAGGAGAATATAGACCGCACACAGGGAGCAGTAGGTAGAGAAACCTCGCATTCGGTGGGGATTTGGACTGCGGCCCATGAATGGACATTGCATCACTGGGAACACAAAGAGGCAGGACGTGACTGGACAATTCAAACAAGCGGAAATGAATAAATCAGGAGCCTAACAATGTCCCCTGGGACCTGGGGGGCGAAGGTGCGCCAGACCTGGCAGCCATACATCGGTCTGAGCTCCAGTCACCTTGCCAGCAGTGCTACTCGCTGGTGTGCTGCACCATACATGTTAATGCCTTCTTTTCTTTTGGCCTGTAGTGGCTGTAAGGACTTCTGACATTAGGAGGTGGTTTAGGAGCACGGTTTTGTAGTCAAATTTATTGGTAGCCGACCTGAGCTGTATGACACGGCTCAGCAAAGCACTTTAGGAAAATGTTAATAAACATAAGGCAGAAAGTGGTGGAAATATAATATAAGCATGCAAAGGGTACAGAATAAAAGGTGTAGCACTACCTGTGAGACAAACTGACAGCCTTAGGAGTTTTGTTCCCAGTCTTCCTCTGCCTTCCGGCCTTCCTCTAACTCTGGCTTTCCATCGTGTACTGTTGCTGCAACCAATGGAACTTATTACAAGGCTTTTTGTACTTTTTATACCATATTATGTGGTTCACTCTGAGCAAGCCCATAGGGAAGCAAGTTCTTGGCAGGATGAAACTTTTGTTTTTAACGTCATCCCTTATTTATTTATTTATTTTCAACAACATTATTCCCCCACTTCATTTTGTGTCAAAGATTTACTTTGGTTGGCTTTTAGGATTACTGGGACTAGCAAAAAACATCTCACAAAATATTTCTGATGCCAAACTCTGGAACTGGAAACAGCAAACAAAACTAATAAATCCAAACCCATGCCTCGGCTACATGGGTGTGGGTTTGAATCCGACTCAGTCTACCGAGTCATGAAGTTTGCGTGTTTTCTCACACAGTCCTAGGACATATGTTTCAGGCTAACTGGTGACTCCAAATGCCCATGGCACGTGCCCGTGCCCGTGCGTGTGTGTGTGTGTGTGTGTGTGTGGCCGCTCTGTGACGGATTGTCTTCCCATCTAGGGGTAGTGTCATAGTCTGGTGCCCATTGATTCCGAGAGGCTCCGCGCTGCTGCAACCTTGACCAGAATAAAATGGTCTGGGATAATAGATGGATGGACGACAGACCATGGCAGTTCACTGCCGTCTACATTTAGTAAACAAAAACAGTTGTCTGTACAAATAACAGAAGTCCAGATGCACGGCTGCCCAAGTGTATACATCCAACAGATTTCCTGCAACACATAAACAAATCACATCCCATTTTTTACTGCCATTGCAGCAGCTAACAGATGAGTACAGATAGCAGTGGAACGCTGTGCTCTTCACTATACTGATGATACTGGTTACTTTTTATGTAGGTAAACACGAGGGTATAACAGAATATCTCCAGTATTAACATGCAACGCAAACATGAAGGTAATGGAGTGAATCAAATTTAGCAGCAGAATATCAGAACAGCTCAACCATTGTTATTCAATGGTGAATTAAGGCGCTGCTTGCATATGCCTTGTACTTCAAGTGTGTTTCCCTAGACACTCACTGTTTCACTGACAGATCTCACTGGAACAGAGGACTTGGCTTTGCATCAATATGGATGCAGCTAAGAGAGCCCACAGGAAATGAAATGGCGCTGCATGTCAGCACCACTCAAAAACCAGAATACAGAATTCCTTCTAGGTCACAAGAGAGTCACAGTTAGACGAACCCCCATCAGCCGGAACCGGGTCTGAAATTCAGACAAGCAAGAGATACGAGACCAAGTCACAAACTACTGCTTCGTATCTGTTCTGCCAACCACAGCCACGGAGTTCTGACAGCACGTAAGGGGTCCGACCAGAATAAGCAGCGTAGCATTGCAGCATCTCAGAAATGTGGAATGAGAACCTCACATCACTGTCACATGAAGTTGCAATTGCATAATTGTGTGCCAAGTTGCCAGATAAATATAGCACTGGAGGGCTGAAGGGAAGCAAGAAGTTTCACTTCTTCGCCATGTATTTAACATGTAGCCTTTGTAGTGCCAGTTTGGGTTGACGAAAATAATGTATTCTAATATTTATAGCTAAACCAGCATATTTAAAGCAGCATTCCAGCACAGGAGCTCATGTGCATCACAGTCGATTATCAGCGCAACGTCTGCTCGGGATATTGAAGGCGATATTGTGAGCGTGACGCAAAACACCCCAAAAATTACAAGAGATATAAGCTTGCATGAAAAGTCCAGACTAACCAGTCAGCCTACCCAGTTAGTAACCGGTTAATAACCAGCTAGTTGGACTAAGTGCTACCAGAAAAAAGTGGTGCTCTGGATCCTCCCTGCAGACACCTCACACAGTTACATTCAACCAGGTAGTGTGAGAGCAGTAGTGGAACAGACCAATAAGTAACCTTTCAACAGATCAAAGAAAAAATGAATATAACAAAGAAAGTCCCATCAATACTCTTTCAGGAGAACTTAGATAAAGAAGTAACTTGAGAACTACAAAGGTTATTTATGATCAATGGGGGTTAGTGGACTACACCATGTAAGAATTTTGGCCAAGAACTGAGAAACAAAAATGAGCAACCTTCCCCAGAAAATGTGAAGAGAATAAACATATAAATACAGTTCCTTAAAAAAAAATTCTTTCATAATATTCTGATGTGTACATGCACATTCTGCTGATGAGGTGGGAACAGGTGGTTTGGTTCCTCAGTATGGATGGGACTTGCCTTGTTATATTAATTTTTTCCTTGGTCCTTTCAAAGGTTACTCATTTCTTATTGGTGTGCTCCACTACTGTACATGTTATACATTATATAAAGGCTTTCTTGCCCAGAAGAGGCAGAATCCTAAACATTTTCAGTTAGACTCTTGGTTCTGCTGCATATTAATAATTAAAGCATAAATTAGAATAGTTTGTCTTGTTTTTTTTTTTGTTCGATAATAAAATTCTTCCACAATATGAAACACTGACAAACCAAGTACAGGGGAACTTTCCTAAAGTATACGGCGATAAAGGCGTACATAAAGCAAGCCTGAAAACAGTCACTTAGCAGAGTGTCCTGACAAAACTGAAGTTAATAAAAAATTACAGTGTCTCATAAAAGTCTTCAAATCCCTTGAAAGTTATCAACATTCCTTGGATTACAAGTTATACTTGCATATTATTTTCAAATCAGTATTTTTATTGTGAACTCATATGCTGCTAAACTACATTTTCATACAGAAAATAAGGAATTTGTGTACAGATGTTTTTAAAGTGAAGACCTCAAATATGGTGCTTCCACAAATTTTCAAACCTCACACATTAATGTGATATTATTAAATAATATTACATAATAGTAGCCCCATCTTTTTTGCAATTACAGTAAGTTGCTTGGGGTTAAGCCTGTAACAGCTTTGCACACCATTTGGTTCATATTTGTTCCCATTCATCTTTGGCAAATCTACAGCAGGTTGTTTGCACTGGTTGGACGATGCGTGAGGAGTACAATTTTGAAACACTTCCACAGATCCTCGGTCAAGACTTTGACTGAGCCACCATAGGACATTCACCTGTTTTCTTTAAAATATCTCCAAACAAATGACTTCATTTGGCGCTGTGGTGTTAGTGCATATGAGTTCGCAATAAAACTACCTGTTGGAAAAATATCTGGAAGTATAATTTGTAATCCAGGCACTGTCAACTTTCAAGCGGTTTGAATACTTTTGCAAGACACTGTTTGTTAGTAAACACTTTCGGCATACATGTGAGATTTCTGAGCTTTTTTGGCATTTAGGGCTGATTTCAGGAGGTTGGCCCTCCAGTCACACAGAGAACAACCTGTCAGTTTACTGCCCTGATAGTTGCCATACTGAGGTAATGTGAGGGGAGCCAAAAAACAAACACACGTTGGCCCTCCAGGACTGTGAGTAAAATCCATGCCTTCTAATAACAACAGCGGCTAAAATCCATTTGCAGAAACCAAACCTTTTTTGTGCTTGCAAATCCAATCTATTCACTGTCGCTAGTTGTAAACATATTACGTTCTCACCTGACTAATAAAACTAAGCAATGACCCCAGGAGGACAACAACATAACCCAGCAAATGTCCTTAATGGCCAGAGTAATATTCTGTTTATTTTGACCTATCAGCACTTAACAGTTTTTATCACTGCGAGCAGTTATTTAATCGAACAGGTCAGTCAGCCATGTGAGATGCATAGTTCAAAAAAAAGTTTCTGAAATGTTTGTTAAGACCTGGCTCCAATTTGACGCGAGTGAAGCATACACCCGTGAGACGGTCTTTTCTATTTGAGAAATGTCAGGTTGATCGGGACGGATCTGCACGCAAGCCCCGTTTTGTTATTTTTAGTAATAAGTAAGAGAAAGGAGGGAAAAAATGAGAGCTTGCGGAGCAGTGAAGTGTAACCGTAATGAACCTGTTTCCCACAGAGTGATGAGGGCCCGGGCCTTAATGCCCACAACAGGCAGACAGGCACGGAGGCCATTACAGCGGCGCAGGCTGCCTTACAGCTCTGCCCCGGGGGACATGACGCGACACGGAGCTGAGACAGAAAGATGGAGGGATGAAGGATGTCATATTTTGAGTGTCACTGATATAACAAAATTAGAATTATTCGCCAGTATTTTTGCCGTCCACAATTACATTCTCCCTTCCATGTTTTAATATCGTTCTTAAAAATCTTTCCTATCTTAATATGCATACTGCATGTTTTCTGAAAGCCCCCCCACGGTCAGTCTGACAGCTGCATCCCAGAGCAGAAGTTCACATCTGCCATTAATCCATCCCATTTATTAGAAACATCATGGGAAAATAGTGCTGATTGCATTGCATCGATCTTCAGGTTAATATATGAGAACAGGAGTCTTTACATTGTGCTTCTGCATTAATTTGGACGCCATGTATTAACATTAACAACTCGCCGGCATCCTGGTGAATGCCTCTTCGGGGACCCATTCGAGACGGAACAGCGTAGAAACTATTCTTATTAAGGCGTCAAGCTGCCGGTGTCAGTGATTCTTTACATAAAAACAAATAAGCTCACATAAAATAAAGACTTCTCCCTGAAGGCTTTACGCCTGCAGAGCTTTATATATGGTCTCTCACGATGTTTGTCTTTTTCAATCTCGCTCTTGTACAGTTTAGGCCCGGATCTTCCTGGCTGTACCGCCACCCGTCACCTGGCCCCTCAGGATGTGTCATTTTAACTAGGACAGAGTTTGCTGTCGCTCAAATCAATAACCAGCAATTTTCGGACGTCCAGTTTGTCAGTGTCGGGTCGAGCGGATAACAGTGTTTTATAAGCACCAGAGTTCAGCTGGAAGTCAGACATTGTGGTCTTCCTGCAGTGCCAGGGACACCTCAGATGTTTTCCTGGCATAACTGCTCATTTTACCATTTTGATGTCCTGTAAATTACTTGGAGAAAAGCTGCTACCTTTGAAATACTGAGGGGCAGGGTTGAACGTGGAACTCCTGGCCCTGTTTCAGAAACACCCAGCTACCTTTATTTTTTATTTTTTCCCCTTGCAAATCTAAAATATTTGCATTTTGCCCCCTAAACCAGCAACATTCCACAGAGTAGATTTATACATCATCAGGGATGCAGCATGTGGACATAATTTGTTTTCCGCTATGAAAAAGGCTTCCGCACATTAGCGCTGAATGGAAGGGATGGGTCGGTGGCGCCTTTTGTCTTCAAAAGTCCCAGTAATTGAATAGTCTGGTTTCACCATTAGCAGAAGAAATGACTGTATGAGCAATTCAGCTATTAGATTTCTTTCGTATCAATATTTCCATCTTTCTTGCACAAAGAAAACACAACGGAAATTGAAGGAACTTATTACTGTTTTGAATTGAGCAAATTTACATTCAGCGTTGTTTTGGTGCTTTTACCCTGATGCTCACCTGCTCCATGCCTTGCTTTGCTCTTCTTCTAAAGCAATACTTAGAAAGCAGCTTTCCCTGAACTCTGAAATCTTTTTCTTTCTAATCGCTTTCTCAGTTTAAATGAAATTATTTATATATTTGATTTATTTTAAATTGATACTTCTAGTTTTTGGTACCCACAGCATAATCTGATTGCTCACAATGCAGCTGGAATATGCGATTTGTTATATTTCCTGAAGGTTAAAAGGCTACAGGAAACAGGGAAACGTCCGAATTGATTCTGCCAGTCGAGCTCCTGTGTGCTTGTCAAGATCTGATACTTTGGAGCCCAAATGTGTGCAAATCTAAACCGCTGAGAAAGGCAGCAATTATGAAAAATATTTACACATGTACATCGATTGCAGGCTTTCAGTTTCAATTAAACGATAGTAGTTTACTTCCCCCCTTATGCCTACCAGTATTTCTCAATTAAACACGTATAAATGTTGTTTCCCTCACATTTTGCCTTCCATTCCCATTACAATGTTACTGGGGAAAGCTGCTTTAATTCTTTATGCAACCTGAAGAGCCAAGGTGTTGCCTTCCAGCCATCAGACCATACGAAAAAACACAAGAGCTCCACATCGAAAAACACGGTAAGAACATTGTATGTCCTTAATTCAAAATCTAAAACATTTTTTGTCGCATTGAGTTATTAGAAAAGGTATATAATTTTTTTCTGTGAGATTTACACTCAAAATTCTATTTACAAACAAATAGGAGGCCATACAAAGGGATGCGGTGGCACAGTGGGATAAGCTAGTGCTGGTGCCTCTCGGCTCATAAACTGTTTGCTTGCTGAGGGTCTCGAGCCCACCTCGAGTGTGTGTGGAGTTTTCAGGTTCTCCTCTGTGCTTACAATGCCCCCAAGGGAAAAATATTGTGGAGAAAGACAAACCACTACTGGTCTTCCTTGCCTTGAAAACCATGTCAGTCAGACATGACTCAGTGGGACTTCCAAACTTCTTTCTCATGCAAGTGTTAATTTGCTCCACAGAACCACTTTTGGGCATGGGTTGTTCCAGAATTCCTGGGACCAAGGCTGGCAGGGAGTGCACCTTAGATAGGATGCTAGCATTCCTTCTTACAAATATGTCGTGATTTAGGATTATTTCCTGAAATAAATGGTTCACAGACAAAAAAAAGTCACCTAAATTCATTAGCGACAACCCGCTCGTCCAGTGGTCGTACCAGGGTCATGGCACCTCTGGGTTAACCCTGCATGCATAGGGTGTGATAAAGAGCACTCTGGATTTCTACAGACTCTATTGCATAAAGAAATAATGTTTAAAAGATACTCATTTTTCACTCTGCAAAACATGTAGTCACTTTATGCTAAGAGCAGCGATCAGAAGCTGCAGGCTTGTGCTTGAAGGACCCAGGTTCAAATACTCCTCCTGCTTCAGTACCCTTGAGGAAAGCTGGCATTGCAATAATCACTGTGCTGTGTAAATTGGGAAAGTTGTTGTAAGACACTTTGTGAAATCTGTCAGCTAAATGAAATAATAATAGCACTGAGTCTTCTATTTATATTTGTTCAGTTACTAGGGACATTGCTTCTACGTGATTCTCACCAACAGGCAGAGAGATACACATGCAAACACAGCTCTCGAAAACACTTAGTCCAATGGCCCTGTTTTTGCTCTCAAACACTGCACGAGCAGCTGCCTACATGTAAAAATGACTAACACACAAGGAAGCACAAGTTTATGGGGCAGACAGGAGACTCAAGGAGAAGGGAGTCTGAAGGAGCTGCATTCGGAGACTCCGCTTGAATGCGGAGAAAGCGAACGAATGGCAGAGGAATAGAAAGTGATCAGATCCATTGATGAATCTGCAAACCATAACCAGAACCCTTCAGTCATGATATCAGATCAACATTAATCATTGTTTGTGACTGGTTGAGACTGTCAGTGTGCTGGGAAGTAGAAAACAGTTCTCCCTCGCTTGAAAGTACAACCCTTAAATAAGTTTCCCATGAATTTATGGCATTGGGTAAATTTCCTTAAATGTTGCCAAGTGTCCTTATTCCATGTTTATATTGTTGCTATTGTGCTGAATTGCTGTTCTGGACTGATAAGCGGGAACAGGAGTTGTGCTGTGGGTTTGACCGCAGGAATGACCAAGTAACGGATTTATTATATTGAATAGTGGCAGTTATAGTAAAAAGGTATGTTTTTATACACTGTTGTAGTGGTTTTTTGTTGTACGGGGCCCTCTTGTACGAAAGCTGAATGCGTATGCACCCTAACGCAAACACAACTGCCGGGATCCTGAAAACCACGCAGTCTGGGTCTTTGTTTGCACGCTGCACAGGAAGGCTTTGCTCCCACAGGACAGAAGTGTATTTTCAATGTCAAGCAAGAAACTTGAATTACACCTGTATAATGAGCCACAAAACATAATGGTCCGGCATGGATCATTTCTGTGCAAATGTCTGCATGCGGCAAAATAAAAAAGATTACAACTGACAAACACTGCAGACTTTGAGTGCGTAACAGTGGCTGGTAGTATATCTAATCCTCCAAGAAATCACAATTAGCTCCTTTATAGGTAATCCTTTAAAAATATAAAAGTTGCATTGCTCTTAATTATGTTTTTTGCTACAATACAGGCATGTAGTCTGGTTGCTTGGCTTAAACAAGTCACATTCTGCACATTTGTGTTTGCAAATGAAAACTCAAGTAGAAGCGAATCCCTTTATAAAGTGAAAATGTTATTTACATCCTTAGAGGAAAGCTTTTTTATCATTAAAAAAAGATTACATGGGACCAAGTGCTAATTATTAGTATCAATACGAAGAAAGCAGTTCAGTAGAAAACGGGCAGAAGAAAGAATGCGGGAACTAAAAACACCAGAAAGCAAGAAAGGCACAGATATTAACTCGCAGAGAAGTAATAAGCTCATGCTCTCTCATTATTTGCTGAAGTAGAAAGAAAAGGTCTCAATCGGGATGGACCATCCCGATGCTGCCAATATTGGAAGCATGAAATGGCAAAGCCCGCAGAAGCGTAGAATAGATCGTCAGCAGGATGAAATGTCAGGCTCTACGGCAGCGACAGAGTCCTCCCTTAGTCGAGTGGCAATGATGTGCGAACAAATGGAGAGCAGTTTGGTTCACTTACTGCACGGCCAAGACACATCTGAGCCAAACATATCATCGCCCTAAAAAAAGGATATATCTTCCAGAAAAAAATAAAGAAGTAAAATGGACATTTTCACCATGGTAATCTTACAGTTAGCTAGACTTTGGCCCCTATGAAGTAATTATTCAGAAGATGTCCTTCAAGCAATTATTCAAACCATATTTCATTCATAAACGTGAGGAAAGTGTCACAGATACCAGCAACCTGACAGATTCATTATCATTCGGATGAAATCGCTTCATCGGGCGTCCGTTCACACAAAGAGCGTGAACAACTGGGTAAAACAAAAAAAACAAAAAAAAAACTAGATAAACAAAGCAAACGTTTCGCAACGGGCAGTGGCTCATTTGAACAAATAAGTACAAGCTGTCACCGAGCTGTCAGTCTCAGATGAAACAAAATCGTCATTTTTGTTCTAAACGGAGAGGTCAAATAACAAGGGACAGCCTCAGATAGCGATGAAAAAGAGAGCCTGACAGTCATCGCTGAAGAGCACAGTTGCCCCTTCAAAGCACAAAAATTATCTTTTTCAAGTGCAGGAAGGAAGCCCAGTTTTACTTCAATGAGCGTTATGCTTAGTGCAACGCAATTTGAAAACCTCTGTGGTTTGAACACGTCGATACAAAGTGCATCCTTCTGCCTTGCAGGATTTTAGCATTTTATCAAATTTGTGAAGGGCCTTGCAGGAACCGGCCATGGGGGTTTCGATTTCTAATGACTTTGCAGCTTGTGGACAATGACCGGATCAATATGTTAAAGGTCATGACAGGTATGAGATGTATAGCGTCTGAAGGAAAATCCAGACATGCACTTTAGAACCACAGCCTCCTGAGACCCAACAGAGGGAATCTAATGCTTTGCGGCCAATTAAGTGACCATATGATGCTTTCCAGTGACACAGGAAGTAAGATGACAAACACTTTTGGATGGCTTTACTGTGCACCAAAGAATACAATACAAAGGACGGAAAAGATCTTTAACGCTTGGGGTTATCTGTAATTTCTGCACTGTATTCACCAAAAGTCCTACACGATGCCAGAAGAAATGATCCAAACAGTCCTTCTTCAGCTGCATTTTTAGTGTCCCTTAACATCACAACAGCAACAGCAGCAACTCACATCTGAGACCCTGACACAATGAGATGTACTTCACCAACCGTTTCCTGCTCAGCTTCCATGAAAAAGGTTTTCTGATCCCCCTGCATCTTGGTACTTCATCTCATCTCCAGAGGGTTTGGAGGCAAAATTTACAGCAGGAGGCAAAAGGCTGAACAGTGGAGGGTGGGGAGAGTGCAGTGATTATCACGGAAGTGACTTACCAGTGAAAATGTGAAAGCGAACGGGGTTTTGGCTTCTGCGGGGAATGGGTGAGGCTCTGCAGGTCATGCCGGTCATGGTCCTCCATTCATGAAGATGTTCAAACAGAACAGCTCATCTGCAAGGGGTCCATCGGCAGATAGGAGGACCTAAAAAAAGGGAGGAAGAATTAGAAAAGAAAAAACTAAAATTCACTCAGCTCCTTTGGCGACTCAGAAAAAAGAAAAGAAGTTAAGATGAATATGAAACATATTACGCAGTCGGTTGGGGAATACGGATTCTTGCATTTGACTGTTTCAAGAGGAAGGGATCTCCAGCACATGATAACTGGCGATGAATGCAACTGATGGACTGTGTCAGGCAAGCAACATCAATACTTTGATGATTTTTAACTTTTCGTGTTATTAGCCATCAGTACAGGAAATGAATGCAGACCACAAATCCAACTGTAATACCAGTCGCAGTCACAGACATGAACCGTGGTTACAGCAATCAGTACTACAGGAGATTATGCAGAAGCCCGACAAGGATTCCGGTTAAAAGCCCCCTCAAAAGGTAGCACTAGTGGTAATGTCGAGTACATGAATCAAGCACCACTTAGCGTAAGAGCAAACAGATAATTGTCCTTTGAATTCCACACTACTGGGGCTGGATTCTTACTATGGCTTCTTCTATCACAGTAGAGGTACAACCAGGAAAGAAGAGGGATTACAAGGGTTAGATGGGAGAGGATATGGGCTAGGACTAAAGAATGAAGCTGGAACGTGCCATTAAGTCATGTCTGACTCCCAGGCGACCACTGGCATGGTTATCAATGCGAGGAAGAACAAAATTGGTTTGCCATTGTCTTCTTCCGGCATATTCTTTCCTTGGAGGGGTGCAGACACGGAGGAAAACCTAAAAACTCCACACACACCCCTGAGCTAGACAAGCAAACAGCCCAGTGACCTCACCGCACCCCCCCCCACACATAACTTCATGTACTGAGATGCTGGCACCAGTCAAGTTTATAGGTACTGTAATGTTAATGAGATATTATGTGCATTGCAAAATATTGTACATTTTTACCTTTTATGTTTGCTTTAATTTCTGAAACTGAGGTATCTTAGCAGTCCCATTACTTCAGACTCAGTTTAGTTTCCATGATGTTACTTCTGTTACTCACAGTAAAAGCCTTGTGTGCTTCTGCTCTGTCAGATTTAAAAAAAGAAGCAGTTTGTGACCACATACCTCACAGAAGTGACTGTTTGGAGTACTCATGGCACGCACGCATATGAGTGCACATGCATTTAAGCCCAAGAGCACAAGGCAGCTTAATGTAGTGGCTTTAAGGAATAGAAGATGAACTTATTTGCCATTTAGCGAGATAGATTTGTAAAAATCTTACATAGGGGAATATCTTTAAATGATAAAAATTTATTATTGAAGCAATACACCTCTGGGAACATCACCCGGTTCCATCTGATCAGCCTGAGATATTTCTGCCTTCATTTTTTTTGACTGTTTAAGCTGGCAACTGCTAGGATTCTGCATTAAAAAAGTGATGCATATTTATGTACATCACACAACCCCCGCTCCAAGCGCTTGGCATAAAACTCTCGGTGGAATAGATACATTAAAAAGTACCGTTTCCAAATTCTCATGACAGTAAGTAAACGGTAATGTATAGCGTGGCATTCTTGAATGTATATGTTGAAATGTCAAATTGATATCCGGTTTATATATTTACAAACAGGATACAATAGAAGGATTTCATAAACATTCAGCTTTGGTTGCCCAGATTTCTATATTTATACCAGTGCTGAGGTGTTAACAAGAATATTTTTGGACCCGATTTCACTGCTAAAACAAGTGGAAAACCTCATGTTAGCAGGCATCTACACATGTCAGGCTTAAGAACCAACTTTCCTAGCAGGCAGCAGAACATTTGACTGTTTTCCTTGCACCCAGGGTCACATGCTAGTGCATATGCTAAAACTGTAATGGAAATAAAACAGCACCGGAAATATCTGAACTGGGCTTAGAGAACTGTTCATCTGAGCCCAGAATGTCATGGTACAATAGAGTACAATGGGGTACTTACTAATAGAGTAGATAAGCTACTAGAGGGACTGGCATAACCTTCTGGGGTCATGTACTCATGTTTCTGAGATCAGCTGGAAGCATATTACACAGCTGTAGATGAGAACAGTATTGCCTTGTAGCTGTGTCCATTTTGGCTATAAAACCTAGTATTATATCTTCCATCCCATTATACCTTGGTAAGATGGAATTTCTGATTCCAGTCTTCAACTTCCCAATCACAAATCCAGTTTATTTACTACCAAATGAACCTCGATAGATTTGTCTATAATACAGGAGTCCTCCTACTTAGGAGGTTAAGGTGTACCTGGAAATCGACTCGTAAGGTGAAATCTTGTACATTGGAGACATATTGACTGCCATGGCGCAAACCCAAAATAGCACTCAGCCCTGGAAATGTAAGAAAACAGGCTCATATCTGGTTGCAGCTCAGTAAAGGATGTTAAATAATTTCACTTGCGTACATAAAGACTCGTGTGAAACACCCACATCCTAAGGGATACCTGTATATTTGTTTTGAAGCCGTGACAAAAAAAGGTCCTCCATCAACAAGTTTGTGCCAGTATTTTAAAAATCCAACAAGGGCTCCAGTTCCACATGGAATTCTTATTCTAGCTGAAGAAGTTCTTGAAATTGTTTTTGAATATTAACACCTAAAATACATGACTTTAAAGACAGCCTGTGCCATTGTGCGCATTAAAGCTAGAGAAAGAATTTCACCTCCTCAAGGAGCATCATTCTTGTAATTCTATGCCAAATTCTCTGGGTGCTGAAGATAATCTCTTTGCACTCATTCAAATGCTAACCCCTTCTTTAATTTTTAGACATCCAGCTGCAGCACACAAACAGCACTGCCATCTCCATCCCTACCGCATGACACTTATGGATGTCCCGCTTATCAAAAGCACACTTGTCCACCGCATGCGAAGCAGCGTCATAATAGTGTTCCCTACTATCCATCTCAGCTTATTTTGGCTCTCTCTAAAAAGTGGATTTCCTCTTCAGCCTTTGCAGTGAGTATTGCACACAAATGTGTATTCAGGTCATGTCCTACTGCAAATAACAAAAAAAAAAAAAAAAAAAATCAATAAAGCAGAAGCCTTAGAAAGGATTCGGAAAAAAAAAAAAAACAGCTGTGTACCAGTCAGCATCACAGAGGGGAGAACATGAAGATTTCATACAATGTGTGAGTGTGGCTGCCGCTACATCCAGGGCGCACAATCGGCATGAGTGCTCTCTCCGCGGACTGTTTAGCGTGATGATCAGACTACCGGCACCACTGGGCACTGGAATTCCGCAGGAACGCGTCTGATGAGCTGCTGCAGACAGAAACCCTTTGGAGCACGATGTCCAGCGAGTGTGTTGGGAAGATGAAGGCAAATGCCATTTGGGCCTTTTCTGAATCCTCTGTCAGATGCTGTGAGCAGCAGTTGGCTTTATTCCGATCTGTTTATTCCATTATAAAAAGTGAGGGGGTTGCACACAGATATTTGAAAACCCGCTAGTAGATGAAAGTGTTTATTGAGCCAGAACTGACTTTACACTTCTTCCTATTTGGAGGTTCTAGACAACAGGGTGGGTGGGTGGGTGTGCATTTTAAAAGCCCACCTAAATGTCTAAGGCACGCATGCTAAATGATAATCGGCAATGTGCCAGAGCACGACAGCTTCCATCTAAATGATTCCTCTGCAGGTTTGTAGGGGTGAGTGCCGTTTCCATGGTAAGGTACACCTGCGTCAACTGAACCTTCGCTGTTCATTCAACACTGAAATGAAAAAGGGAAGTTATGCAAGTATTAGCATTTAAGGCACGAGAGGTTAAATATCTTCCTGACATAGGTCATGAATGCGTTTGTGCGGAAACGCGATAGCTTAATAAATTGATTTATTTTAAAGACGTCAACTGGTAGCTCTGAAAGCTCTGTGACTTTCTCAGGGGTTACATTGCTAATGCACCTCTATTAAACCATGTGTTAAAATATTTATTAGCTGATTTCCACAGAGTGTTTCGGGGTCTTCAAAATTCAAGTCAAAGGCCAAGGCTGTGTTATTCCAGAGTCAGGAAAGGCATCCAGCCCTCCTCTGCCGTCTGCACATTCCACCTGAGACCGCGGCTGATAATCGAGGTGCTACCGTGTTCCCACATTTCATATTTGCGCTGAAAGAAAACAATAAAAGAAAAAGCATTACATGTTATGAGCAGAGAACCAGATCGCAGTTCATTTTGCTGTTGTTTGTGCCGCGCAACTTCGCTTGCGAGCAACACAAAAGCCAAGGCTGCCCTGTCACACACAGCCACACATTGAGACATAAGGACTTCCAGGATTAATACAACATTTTGTGCATGGTGTAATTTTCTCAACATATTTGCACATTTTTTTTGGTGTAACCTTGTAGAAGATAATTGCAAACCAAAACAGCCAAGGCTGTTCCGGAAATTTCTTCCAGCCTACAATAGCACATATAACCATGCCAGGAAATTGACTTTTCTCTCGTACTGGCAATTAACTCTTGCAGACAAATCCAAAAAGCAACGACTTATTTACATTAAGAGCAGCCCACGTCTCTTCCTAGAGTGATATCCTAGCAACACACGCGCACATGCGTGCGCCCGCAAAGGCACGCAATCACACACACACACCAGAAAGTTTTTTAATAAGCTCAACCCCGGGGGGAACTGCAATCCAGGGTTTGAAACTAAGTTGTCACTGGAAGCGGTGGACTGGATCCTCAAGCTACCGCAAGTCAGGACATAACTCCCACTAAGCTCCTGTGTACGTGGGCGAAAAACGGCATGGAGCTTCCTCGGCGCTTGGCAGAAATCCTCCAAAGGTCATCTGCTGCAAAGGGAGTCGAGCAAGACTGTGTGCTCGGTGCTGCTACGACGTTCCAGCACCATTAGCAGTCCTCCCATCTGTCTCCCGGAGCAGGTTTGCAAGAAGGCAGACGCCTGACTCAGAACAGCCCTTTCTGAGCCATATGAAGCACTGGGATGTGTTTTGCTAAGGACTTTGTTGGTGGGAGTTCGGTTTAGTCACATAAACAACAACACCACCACCCCCACCACACACAGCACCATGAGTCACCCACACGCCCACAAATTGGTTTGGAGGACAGCAACCTTACGAAGACGCCGTGCGCATTAAGTTGAGGAGTTTCATCGGCAGCAGTGAGCACAACGCAGGGCTAAAATAGAATTCATTTGTGTGCCGAAGAGGACAAAATATCACCCCCTGCTGCACGGTGTATCATCATAACTCGGGTTATTTATGTCTCTATAAAGTTCAGTTTATGCTCACGCTATGGATGGCTTAATTCAGGCCCTCACCGGTGGCAATTAAAAAGTTTTGGAGAGGTGCGCAGCTGACGGGGGTGCGTTTAAAAAGCCAAACTTGCCAAATTCTCCAAAACAGCACTGTTAAAATCCGCATCGCGTACACAGATGTTCTGAATACCTCCTATCAGGAAACACGAACAATGCAGGTATTTTCTGCTCAGGAACAACAAAGCGGAGCAGAATCTAGTTTGAAGCCCACTGACACCGCTGTGTGGGTGGGTTGGCAGCCTGTCAGAGAGACTCGTCTGAGCCGCCCCTGCGAGATTTCTCTGGGAAAGATAATATACAGAGGAGGCACTCAATGGGCTTTTCCTAGAGACACAAAAAGCAAAGGCAAAGTGTGCACATGAACATTGTCTGGCCAGGGAATTATCAAAATGCACCAACAAACGTAAGGACTTCAGCTAACAGTGCATCTACATTTAAAGTGGCAGTCGGTTTCTTTGGCCAGTTTAATTCCTTTGGAAAAAAATATTTTAAATAAAATATTTCTAAGCATCCCCAAGTAGCTCATTTCTCAGCTTGCAGAAAATAATCATCAGGCGGCGCAAACTGGTATAGGATTTACATCGCAGGACTTAACAAACAGCGGCGTTATTGATCAAAAACTCCCCACTGGCACTACACTCTTATTTTTACCATATTTAAATTAAGTTAGCTTAGTTGGGTCTTGGTGCCTTCACGTAGAGACAAATCACTGTGCTTCACTTTGCTGAGCACTTCAGAAGGATGAACACTTGCTCTCCACACTGCTGTGATCTCCAAATCGCTCCACATGAGTTTCAGCACCATGAACCGCAAGTACGTTTTCTTGCGAAAAATACAGGCAAACCTGGTCATCACCGATAGTAGAGTTTCTCGCATCCAATAGTCGGACGGTTAAAAAGCAAAACCAGCAGCTTAGGTGCAAGGCGCACTTACACGAAGGAGCGAAAGATGGAAGCAACCATGCAAAATAAGCAATGAGGCTAATTCAGCAGATGCTTCGTACATATTTCAGGTCTTGTGAATTAACATTTGAAAAAAGTAAAAATTTTGTCAGATGAATTTCACAGAAGTCGTTTCAGATGAATGACAGGAAAGCAATTTTGAAGCTTAAAATGGGTTAACATCAGATGAAGGTGAGATTCGTACTCCCGTGTTAAGCTTCCTGAGAACTCAGAAAGTCAGAGGATGGATCCCCCGTGACATCAAAGGCTCCACAGCAGTCTTACCTGACAGGTGAACTCCAAAAAAAACACACGTAATGCCTTCAAAAAAGAGCCAAAAATGCAAAACAAAGATTGTCAATGAGGGGGGAACTGGACTTCCTGGACCAACACTACAACAGCCTTGTTTGTAATATCTACGCTGCACGAAAATAACACAAACCACGATAAAAACCGAGCTATCGAATTCTGTCTTTCTGACAGCGTAAACATTACAGTAGGGTTTTTTGACGTTTTTTTCTCTATGCTTGAAGTTATCAAGAGATTCTGGCAGCAGCCCAGAGCACAAAGATTTATGAAACTCGCTCCAATTTGTTTGTCATAGTTAAGAGCGAGCACCATAGGGAATGGGTGAGAATCGGAGCCCAGGTGTCATATTTGAAGCTAGAAATCTGAGGGATGAAGCTCACAGCCAAACTCGGTATGTGGATTATGTTTTAATAAGAATGCCAAGCCCCTCGCATAAGTCTCCTGTCCTAATAAAGCTGGTTATTCGCAGCCCCTGTGTAAGGTTCTCCTCCACTTTACTGCATTATCTGGCCTGTTAACCGTTCGCCAGCCTGATAAAACCCGCAGCTCCCAGGCTCTGCAAGATGAGTGCCTATCCTGCGGGTGGTTATTAGCCAGGCACTGCTGAATCCCCATCCCTGGGGAGAAGAAGGAACAGAATGGGGGCAGGCAGACTCCCATTGTGAGCCATGAATACCCTTTCATACTAAGATTACTTAGACAACTGAGACATTATTATAGCGGGTGTGTCTGAGCGTTGAAGACAAGCCAAGGTGTAATTGGACATATTATAATTGGACAGATGGGGACTGCCTAAAGAAATAAAAGATACTTTGCTCCAGGGTCACATCAACCTTAAGCTTAATGTTTCCCTACAAGCACAGGTTCTGATCCGAATACTGCACAGCTGACAGATGAGGAGGGCCTTCGAGGCAGTGCACAGGTCAATAAGCTACATCGTGAATCAGTGGTTATTTGCATTTCCTTGGCGATCTTCTCTAAAGCAGCTTACAGTGATGGTTTGGTATTAAGCTGCTTGAAATTATTTCCTATTTATCAACTCTACCTGCAGATGTTTGCTTAATGTACGCCAGGAAAAAATGGTGGTATCAGACTAACTGACCACTCTTTGACAATCGCGAGCGTGTATCTGCATCTCGGCGACTGAGGATAAAACGCACTTCCATTCTCTTGTGCATAACTTTGGAGGAAAGCATCTGCCAAATGAATAAATGCAAGATAAGTACATTTTATTAGGGTGATTTCGGGTTAGTTCTTTGCTCAAGGGCAGTGCGGCAAGAGGTAGGATTTGACCCTGGGATGATCTGATGCTAAAAATCCTACTGTCCCCAGGCTATGAGGACTTGAAATATACAGTAGCTCACTTATAATTTTACTGTTAATCATGCAGGGATCCATACCATGCCATATAGCTTCAACACATGTGTGACACCCCGTGTTTTTATCAGCGTGTCTACAAGGTTCTGCCCCGTCTGTATATTTCTCAGTGCATCTCAGGGTCAACACGCCAGACTACCGCCCGAGCCAAGGACAAGACAGCGTATGCAGTGGCGCTGAAGGAGTTCAGTCAACATTGTCCAGTCAACATTGACACCCTGAACAGATGGTCCACTACAGAACGTAAGAAGTCGACCACTAGACAAAAAGTACACATGAAAGTTTCTGTACTGAACGTCCAGTACGGATGCAAAAATTTGACCTCAGAATGAACTTCATTAGGTGCTCAGCGGGATGTCAGTTTGGAGAGTCTTTCTGGAAGTTTAATTATTGCATTCTGTTTTGCTCGAATGCCCTCAACCTCAGAACTAGATTTTTCTCCCTGTTTTTGAAAACAAAACTCTTTAGACCTTCAGAACCAGTCACCTGCAAAATGGAGTGGAACATTAGCATAAGAAAATCGTGTGTGAGAAACAACAGCTTGAACGATGTTTGCCACGATGCAAATTAACCTTAAAGGCTTTTATCTCAAGAAAAGCATATGGAAAAATATTGTCCTATCCAATTATATAAATAAATGTAATTGTTAATCTTGTATGTTGAATGGAAAGGCCTAGGGTAGAGCCTCTTGTACATAGAACTACTTCCTATAATACAAGGACATGGACCCATCCACAAAATAGCCTTTCAAAAACTCTAAAATTACAAATAACAAATAAAATAACAAATTGTAAAAATAATTTAAAAAGAGACCAGATATGTTCCTTTTTCATTAGTCTTTAACTGTCACGATGTTGACAAGATGAGGGGCCCAGTAGTGAGAACGCAGCCCCAGAGAGCTGTCCAGTGGATCCTTCACCTCCTGGAGGAAATCAAAGAACAAATTTTCATTGTCTCCAAACATTGTTTAGCTTTATTATTTTGTTGAGAAGGAGTGTAGTGGACTTGCCTGCCAGTGAAACCCAATGAGATAAGATGTGCAACTGCAGTGTACTGAGAGAGGCCCTGTCCCCCACCGCCCAGCCTTGTGTCTATGAGACACTGCGGTTGCCTGTTTCACAGTAACACAAAACAAGTGTGCAACTTGCAAATAAATCTGCAGAGATTATGCACAAAAATCATATGAAGCATTAAATACACCTGCTAGGGGGATAACTTTCCTCTGGGACCCCATGTTTCTTCCCACAGTGCAAAGATGTCTGTTTCAGGCTAATTGATGATGCTAAAGTACCCTTTGTGTGTGTGTGTGTGTGTGTGTGTGTGTGTGTGTGTGTGTGTGTGTGTGTGTGTGTGTGTGTGTGTGTGCGCCACAGGATAAGAAGTTTACTGGATGGATGGATGGATGGATGGATGGATGGATGGATGGATGGATTAAAATTATATTACAACTGAAAATATTTATTCTATTTAGTAAAAAAACAACTTTAAACATTGAGTATTTCAAAAGTTGAAGTACTGGAGTGTTGTGTGTAGAGCTGTAACTGTGTGTACTGTCCACCTGGGCTCAGAGTCCACTGGAGGACTCAAACCTACCATTAAGTGAGGTTGTTGAGCCCCCCGCAGGGCTCCTTGTACAAGAGAGATGAAGAGATGGAGTGGTGGTGGAATGTGAAGTGCAGTGGGAGAGGAGGTTTTCAGGAGTTTTTATGGCAATACCATGACTGATAGATTGGTGGGAATGTTCTAGTTCGGTACCTTGCTCCTAAAATTTTGTTTCCCCCAAACTTCATTTAACAGTAACATTTACAGAAGACTTTTTTTGTTTTAATTTCTTTGTCACATGTGTGCTGTGAATGTAGTAATGTCAATTTAGAACCTGTTTAGAGTTAACTTTTATTTATATTTGGAAGTGGAAAGTGCCAGTGAGTCATTACTGACTCCCAGGTGACCACCAGTATGGTTTTTAAGGCAAGGAGGAATGGAATTGATTTGCCACTGCCGTTTTCCTTAGAGGGGTGCAAACACAGAGGAGAACCTGCAAACTCCACACACACCCCTGAGCTGGACTTGAACCCCACATCAGGCAAGCAGCCCAGGAGCTGTGAGGCACCAGCTTAGCCTTCTGCATCACCACATCCCCTGTATTAAAAAAGCTATTGAATTAATATGTGCTATTATGAATAAACATCCACAATGTATGATTTACTTGCATTACGAAACCAGATGTAAGCTATTTTTCTTTTGCTACTTTGTACATCTCTAACTACAAGCCACACATGCATGATTAACTTTGTACAACAGAATAGGACAATCAGTAATTCAGCCACACAAGTGGGGTAAATCTACCTGCAAGTATAATAAAATAGCCAGACACCAGGCCACGATTCACTCTTTTGCCACCAGTTTAGTGCTCGCCCATTATCTAATTTATTTACTGACTAATGCAATTGTTAAACGTAGACAATTTGTCCCATGTGTGGGTTACGTTGCCTCATGACTGAAACAATGCGGTAGTAGCATGAGCTCCGTACTTTACAAGGCCTTATATATTAACCCATTTATTTATCTATTTAACAGATCAGTCATACATCTGCCAAAAAAACAACCAAACACTGCTTCTGTAGTCAGTTATGCCAAAGACAAACTCACTGTTGTATACATATTCAAAAACTAAAATCTACAGGGCTAGATGGATTGTCAACTGGCAGCAAAACAAGGGCAGAGATTCTCAAAGTTGTTTTTTAATTGAGAGACACATACGCATGTTCAGCACAGCCCTGACACTTAGGATCAGAGCAGAAGAGGGGTTCACTGTCACAACAGGAGAGCCTGCAAAATTCCTTCAACCTCACTCAGCATCAAATCTGCCTCCAAACCCTCAGCCAAGCCCAAAAAATTTATTTTTACATAATTTTCATATGCATGAATTTATTTCTTTTCTTTACATTTTAAAGTCCTGAATAAAATCAAGACAGAAATATGGGGGTGGGATAATCAAACTCATTTGGTGGCTAAATTAGGAATCAGTTTTCAGTTTTAAACTGGATCTGTTCTATACATTTGTAAAACCTAGCATTTACAAAAAAGTACACACACATTTAAAAAAAAAAACATAACACGCACAGAAGTCAAAATTTGCTACGATCACACAACTACTTATAATCTGTTTATGGACCAAACAGTTTTATTTAATTAACACCTCCATCAAGTTAAACGGCTGGATCAAAAACCACCTGTCAATCATTTATTCACTGGTGGAAAGAGGAGAGGTGATATGGGTCCTGAACAGAAGGGGCTTAAAAAGGGGCCCTTCCCATTCCCATCTCCTCTTCCCCCACAACACGAGTCACCAGCTGCCATGTGGAGAACCACTAGCAGAGGCGATTAATCAGTTTAGCGGGTGATAAACTCACACGGTCATATGTTCTGGCAGTCATGGGCAAATCCAAACAATTCCCAGGAGATGCTGGCACGCCGACTTCTCTACTCAACATTAGCTTGACAGACAGGCAGATACACTTACTGTCTATGATATATTAATCATTAATAAGTTCCACACACAGTGATTTATCTTCCGAGGTTAAAAATGTAATATTCCAACAATATTCCCTATAAAAGAAGGTCACCACATCTTTTTCTTTAAGTCAGCATGGAGAACGACAGCAAACTGAAAGAAGTATTAAAGCCCAACGATATTAAAGCTTTGGAAACTCTGCTCAGCACAACAGGGTGACATGGAAACAGACACACCGAGGTCACCTGACACACACGTGAATTCCAGTTATATCGATCAATATGTGTCCGCCACTATGTGTTTAAAAGTGGTTCTCGCACTTGTTTCTTCATCGGCCTTCATCAGACTTCATTGCCCATGACTGAGTGTGTAAAACCATTCCTGATAAAAATAGATCTTGACACAAACTTTAAACTGGCCGGTTTGGCTAAACGTAATCCACTAAAGCACAAATAGAAGAAGGCACAACACCACTGGATACTGTGGTAACTGCAGTGGATGGGTTATACCTGGTGTGGAGCCACTAGAGAACAGAAGAACGTCCACTGGAGACCAGGTTACACACAGATGTACAGTTTAAAAAGTTTTAAATATTCCAGGATGATACAATTGTTCCTATCACAGTGAACATGATGCCCAGTATAAGCTACTGTGTCACACTCCTTTGCTGCCTGTTTTATGTTGGGTTGGGCTGTTCTTTCTAAAAATAGATCTGCTGCTGAAAAGGATAACAGGAAAACACCAAGGTGTCACAAGAGCTGCTTTACTACAAACACAGTGCACGCATGAACATCACTCCACATGATGTTGTGTTCTGTCTGCAGCCGGCAGCGGCTCACGATTCTGACGCAAACATTGCCAAAGCACCTATGAAGGACACTGAGGCCAGGAGATCTGTGCTCAGCTCGCATAAATTGTAAGTGTGAGCGAAGGAGGCAGGGTCCTCTACTACATGGTGGCTTCTCAGAAATGAACTTTACTCTGAGACACCAGCGGGTAATTTTAAGCAAAATCAGTCTCTGCTCATTTTGATAAACCTTTCGTAATAAAGTTTGTCTTTGTCCAAAACACGTGTGCACTTATACGTGCGTCGCAGGTTTTTGTTTACTATGAATGCGACAAAGGGGGGAAAACATCTAAAAGTCCAATGATTACAGTCCCCCCCTCCGAGAGGCGCTGATGCATGGAGAGAGTCGCATTAGCAGTGATCTTGAGCAAGGCTGGAGGCAGTCAAGTGTGTGGTGTAATCCCACATGGCGGAGCCAGGTCTCTACCAGACACTCACATTTCCCCGTACACCCTAAAACGCGCGTCCACGGCTGAGCTCAGCCAGCTGTCATTCCTCTTAGCCAGAAACAAGGTCTGATTCTGATCACAAAGCTAACTCAACACCATGCGGCCTAACTGTAGAGCGCTGCACGCTTCTTATTCTGACGCAAAGGGGGCCAGAGAAGATCCGAAATGCGTATGGGTGGCCGGAAGGGCATTTCTGCAAGAAATATATCCTGGAATCAATAATTAATGTTCATTTCCACACCACCTTCTGAAATATAGAAGCTGACTTGCCCCGTGGATATTGAAGTTAAATATATGGCCATGGGAGCAGCAAAGCAACCGCTCATCACTTCTCACCTCAGTAGGAGAGACTAATAGAGAGGAGCGGGCAGAAGCAGGAGCCATCTCAAAGCGGTTAAGGTAACGGGGCAATCACAGTGTGCGAAATCAAACACTCAAGCAACTGGCGCACATTTTTCATTGTCACTGTTTTGGCAGCTCAACCAAAGGCTGTTTTTGTTTTTTCGTGGAAATAGTGTTGCCAGTAATGAAAAGAGCCTTTACTGTCAATTTGAGGGGGTCATGTCGAGCTGTATTTTGGGACTACAAGTTGAAGAAATAGCGACTAAAATTAAGCAGCTGAGGTGACACAATGCTGCTAACAGCGAGGCACTCCTACAGTGACAATTTTGTCCGGGTGAAATAAAGTGAATGCAGTTGCCATGTGGTGGTTTACATGTTACTATGAAAGAGGTAGATAAATAAATAGTTGTCCATGCCAAACAGCCACAGCATCTCAGTAACTTTGTCCCACACTGCCCTTCACCTGCAGCTCAGCCCCACCTGTCCTGGCCAACCTGTACTGTAGCTCCAAACCAAGTAAATCAGCATCCCCCAAATGGCCCCTCTGCCTACAGCCTGCCAAAGAGAACAATTCGTCGCTAAACTTGCGCCAAAATATCAGTAGAAATTCAGTAATTACAAAAGTGAAACAGTGAGAAGAAAAATCAAATCGGTAAATACGACTCAATTTGTTTCTGTTTAAACCAAAGTGTGCTGTAACTATTGCGAAAGCGATGCTTTGAGCGCCTTTTCTCTGGGGAAAGAATGCAATCACGGGACGAGAGAAAAAATGCGGGCATCTCCAAAGCGCACTTCATCCTTCAAAATGAAGAAAACTGATTTGCGCTGGGAGCTCACGTGAGCAAAATCTTTCCCCCTTTTCCTCATTTTACAAAGCCTCACCACGACCCACTTGTGCTCCCTGAAGCAGCTCGGTGATACACCACTTCGGTTTGAAAATGAGAGTCAGTTTCCCGATCAGAAGCCATGACGTCAACACGCTCAGAGGGCATCTTTCTGGCCCACGATTGCTTGCACGGAGCAGCTAAATCCTGGGTTACACAGTGTCCCCACGCACCTCCTGTAGAGTTCGTTTGTGTTGGCGCAGTGAATAGAGCTGCTACCTTCTGGCTGCTGTGGACCTGGACATGGATTTGAATCTAACTCAGTCTGTGCGATGTTCACTGGTGTTTGTTTGGGTGACTCCACTCATTGCTCATCCTACGAATACGAGTGAGCGTGTGTGCGTGACTACCCCAATCTATTGCCCAACGATAGAGTGACATCCCAACCAGGGTGTGTCCTGCCTCAGGCCCTGGGTGCAAAAGATCAGGAGGCCAAACTCTGAACCAACAGTTATTGAAAATGTATGGATGGTGGTGTTGGAAAGTGATGTACTGACACAGTGCTGGGCTTCTCACTCTTCATTTCCATACTCAAGTGGGATTTTTCTGTCCAAATTGCCATGATTTAACATGGAATCACATCAATTTTGAATAAATACATCACAAGTGAATTCAAGTGCTTTCAATAGCATAGAAATATAAATTGCTCAGTAATATTTGATTTTGCAGAGGGAGAGCAACATTTTTAGTGTAGCTCAGCATAAGCAAGCAAGCAAGCAAGCAAGCACTGTATCTAGCGGAATTCCACCTTCAAAACGTTTTTCAGTATTTATTAGACCACGTGCACTTTTCTGCATCCGCAACCGTGTTATCTTACATTTTCTATTAAGGGGGGGGGAGAAAAACTTGGCTCTGATCTAAATTATGAAGAAAGGGAATTAAAAGCCTTAGGGTTTTAGTTTAACAGTGTGGATGTTGGTAAATTTCAAATCAGCTTAATTTGCATATATATTTCCTTCTGTAAATCATCCTAAACCCAGTACTAATAACACCACCCTTGTGATGATTCAAGAGAATATTCTCATTTGTGCAATATTAAAACTGCTGGGCTATTTCAGTTGCCTGTTTGTTTGGCCTACTCTGTCAATTTAATTTGGTATTGTTTACCAGGTATATGACTAATCCGAGCCCAAGCATCTTTCAGCAGACTTCTTTTTCAGGTATAGATCCGCTTCTTTAAAAGGCAGCCTTACTGTAGACAGTAACCAAAAACCTCTTTATATTCCACAAACTGGCCAAATAACATGTTTGATTGCCTGATACGATCCATGTAAGAAAACAATTTTTCAACATGAAAAACCAAAGTGGGAACAATTTTTATCTATCTACATTCAGAAATTGTCTGCCCACTCCGAATGCAAAAAGATGGTTTAACTATGACAAACTTGGTAGATTTATTATCGCTTGTATGATTTAATGTAAGAATAGTCCCCCAATTTTGTAACACATTTCAATTGCCTTAAAACAGAATGTAATCGTCGTTTACTCCGCTTATACTGAACAGGAATCAGGTGAAAGGCTGGAAAAAAAAAACAGATAAAATTAAACTCCTGAACAATAAAAAAGCCAAGTCAATCCAAAGGAAGTTGACTCATCTTTATGAATGTGCAGCTTAGGCTATTTCGTGCTCTGAATAAATAACCTTCTTTCTTTGTCAGACAACACTCTTTAACTATCGGCAAAAAGCAAATTCCAAAATGTTTCTCTAAGCATGACTACTGAAAAAAATGCAACGATGGCCATTGGTGCAGCAAGTGGCACTTCTATGCCCAGCACCTGTACTATTTTAGTGTGAGTTTGAACCCATCTCAGTCGGTATGGAGTTTGCATGTTCTCCCCATTTCTGCATGGGTTATCTCCCACAGTCCAAAGACTTGTTTCAGTTTACTAGAGCACTCTAATTTCTCTACAGCATGTGACTTTGTGCACATGGGTGGCCATCCTGTGATGGACTGATGTCCTGTCCAGGGTGTAGTTTCATCTTGGTGCCCAGTGATTCTGAGATCTGACTCTGGACTGCTGCGGCTCTTGCCAGGATAGAGAGGTTCAAGAAAAAGGATGGAATTGTTGCTAAAATATTCTTTAAAATCCAATGATGCCCATCATAAAGCAGAACATGAAGGAATGCAGCATTCAGTGGAACTGTGATTGGTATGTGTGCAAACCATGTACACTCAACTGATATTTGTAAACAGTATGTGTGAGACAAAGGGCAAAAGCTGTACACAACAAAACTATTAGTATGTTCCAAATGGGTCACCTTTTTTAAAAATGAAGAGTCATTTTTCTTTAAACCACAGCACTAATGGGTTTACAAGGACAGTCCTTTCAAAGAACGTAGTCATTTTTTCTTTTTTATTTTTAATTCTCCCTTCACAACAAGGCTCTCAAATGTACTCGGACAAATGTGCCAAGCTCTTTCGTGCAGGCCTGAAACTTCAAGAAATTCAAAAAAGCAGAAGTACCAATTATTAATAAGTTGGAAAATGTCATTTTAAGAAATAAAACAACTGCTTTTCACCACCCTTCACAAACTCACTTGTTCCTTTTTCCAATCAGGTTACCTGATAGTCAAGCCTTTTCTTTGCTGAAGTCTCTGGTAGAATGCAAAGTAACGACAGTAACAAAATAGCAATATCTATACATTTATTAAATAGACACACTTGCTGAAAGCAGAGCTCATTTTCAATCTTTAACCATTTTGAGTTTCTCTGCAGGATGGATAACAGAAGACAAAATGGAAAGTCGCCTTGGGTGAAATGAAGTGGAACCCACTCAAATTATCACCTTCATTACAGTTACAGTGCTGCCCTGTCTCGTTCTTCAGTCTTGTAAAAAACGAGGTAAACAGCAGCCCAGCAGTACGAATCGACACTACAGTACAAGGGCTCAGCTGCACGCACTGCGCGACGTCTGTTTTCCCTCCCACGCCAGCAGAGGGCAGTATACGCAACCATGGGCGCTGCATTAAACGCAGCCTTGAAGATAAATACACCGTGTAAACAAGAAGATAAATATACCATATTAAATCCCACCGAGGTTTTATGTTAAAGTTATATTGTATGTATTTTGTATCTATCACGCATATGTACTTATAATACTGAAAAAGCAAGAATAAAAACAGCGATATATAACTTATTCAGTACTGAAATTAATTTACACATTGTCGTGCTTTCCCGCATCCCATGTTGTGATTCACACCAAAGAAAAACAGATTATCCAATAAAACTAAACAAGTGTACTTTTTACCTTACAAACTACGTTCAGACAAAAACTGCATTTTAGCAACCTACATTTGTTTTAGGAAATAATTATTCAACCCCCACAGTTGCACCACTGTGAGTTCTGCTGTTATAAAACCACTTGCCAAGAAGCTCGAAGGGCAAAATCATTTCACTTTGTTTCATGTTTGAAATGAGATATGCAGATGAATTAAAGTCAATTTATACCCTACTGATTTGTCAGCTTTTGACTGTTTCCTCCAAAAAGAGACATTTGCATTAGGGGTTATGAAAACATGGCAGCTTAACTCAGACCTACCAGGGTGTCTTGATCCTTGTCAGTTCTTGACAGTGATGATCTCCTCTTTTCACTGACCAGTGCGATGGTTCATGCCACAAAGTTCCAAGCAATTCCTCATATGCTGTTAAACAAAAAGATAATAATTTGTAAAAGCCAGAGCAACACATCTGCCAACCCATAAAACATGAGAAATCCTCACTCATTATGGAAATAAGAGTCAGTTGAGCCTGACTGGGAAACTCCTGGGTGTGCCAGGATAGCACTATCTTTAATAATCCAAAATATCTGCTTTTAATAGCCTAATTTTAAGAAAAGATAAATGAGACGAGGAGAGATCAAACACCATACCCATGGATTTGCAGTTCCACAATCTCCTCTGAGCGTCCGTATAGATATCATGTAAGGTTCTGGACAGATCTGTGTGCTGATAAAGAATGTAGATGAAGGCTATGAACAAGGTGGTGTGGCGATTCATAGTTCAAGCTTGTGATGCAAGGCACACCAATGAAAGGTTCAATTCCCAACTAATTACACATGCACCACATACATTAAATATCAGTGTATTAATAACGCTACATTCCACACAATATCTTTAACTGTCTTGGGCCCTAGAAAGTAGGAAAGTCCGCTCTGGACAGGAGGTCACTCCATCTCAGGGTAGACGCACACACTATGGACAATGCACAGTGACCAAGAGAGACAGGAGAAGCTGTGAACGCCACGCAGACTGAGACAGATCCAAACTCCACACACAAACAGGTAAGGTGTTCAGAGGCGGCAGCGTTGCCCGCTGCGCCACCCTGCCTCCATTAATACTGCTAGCATTAGACAATTTGTTGATCTTGTCACATTACCTACAGATGTTGCTGATTCCGAGGGAGCTTATGAAGCAAACGGTGCATCTGAGCTCGTGTGTGCGCGCGCGCTTATCCTGTGGCCACCCTATTTCTGGCCATGTCCTCGAGCCACCACATGATTGGTGGTCGTAACTGACCTGGAGTGTTGACGTAAGACTCAGCAAAGCCATGACACTGGCAATGGAGTCATTTCTCGCTGTCAGACAGAAGCCTGTGTTTCCAGGTAGCATCTGAGGCCTGGTACACTGTACCGTGGTACCGAAGGCTGCAGTTGTGCGTACAATCACTGTGGGTTCGTGTCAACGCTCTGCATGTAATATGAATCAGTCTTATTTGTTACAACATGCCATACCCTTTATCGTGTCTTTACTTTTGTTACAGTGCGAATTTGTGAGGATGTGACAGTGGAATATGGACGCTAGGATGAGCTTCCTACTAAATGGCCCCATTGTTCAGTCCCCTTGGTGCTCTCTGTGTGGACTCGGACTTGCTGTACTCATATCCGTGTTTATGATGTCTCATTTCTTTATAAGCTGTACGGAAAATAATAAATATTTGTATTTCGCAGGAAAGTTTTTCATGTTTCCATTTGCGGTTTCAGGCAAATTGTACACACGGAAGACAATTATTCACCAGTATCCACGGGAAACTTGTTTAAACCGAACTTCTTGCAATGATCTAATATGCTCCCCGCGAAAAGGATAATGTGGAAATTGCTTGAAATAACTTGCTTTCCCACCTTCCTGACGCCCACCGTTGCCATATTTCGTGCTTGTCCGGATGTGATGCATTATCATGCGGCGCGCGGCGTCCTTCAGCCGCCGCGGGAAATCTCCCGCTCGTAAGGCCGCCTCGCGCGTCCGCTCGCCACGTGATGCCCGGACTGCACGAGGAGCGTGCGTGAGGTGCGCGCGGCGGCGGCTCGAGCTCGTCGCTCTCCTAAGAGACGCGGCTGCGCGCGAGCACTCGACGCGGGCAGCCGCGGCAGTGGCGCCGTCGGCCACTTTCCACGCAGACTCGCCCGAGGCGGTCCGCGACGGCGAGGCGCTGCGTGTGAGTTTTTGCCTCGCGGCCACACTCATGCCACTTCCCGGAAAGTGTTTTCCTGTGGCGCCGAGGACGAGCGCGCTGAAGGTGTGGCACCTGCGCGCGAGCAAGGGGGGATCACCGTGAAACCCGCGCGCACGCGGCCGACACTACTTCTACCTTTATGCGCGCGCTCTTCCCGCAGGTAGGTGCCTCGTCCACGCACGACCCGCAGCGTACGCGCCGGCGTTTACACTTTTTTTTTTACCCCCCGTGGATTTACTGAGATTCGGCGCGTCGGGGGGTCGAAGTGAGCTCGCTCGCTCGGTTGCGCGCGCGCGGCTCAGTAGCTGGCACCTCGCAGGATGCGGGGCGGGCACGAGCGGCACGGCCACGTGTGCTTCCGCGGGGTTTACGGTAACGAAGCACCTGGACGAGAGACGCGCATCTGGATGCGAACTCTGCCCGCGATTGGCATCGCCGTAGAGAAACAACTGGACGTCAGCGGCGTGATATTAGAGGAGTGCGATTACCCTTCGTGCGAAATCAGTCTGCGATTATTTTTTTTATTTTAATTTTTATTTTTATAATGGTCTAACTTTCCGGTGAGAAACAACTGCGATCTGCCGTTATGCAGCAGGGTGCACTGCTGGCTGCATGAGGTGGGACAGACTTGACATAGACATATTGCGTGTTCGGTGTTTCCCTGTCTTGTCGTTCAGTGAAAGGTGAGCACTGCCCAGAGGGATGCCCGCTGATGATTTCCAGCGTCCTAAACAGACGTCCTGAGGGCACTGATGGGCAATTCTCCTGGAACGATGCTGCCTCGCATGGCGATGCTAAGAGAAGTGGCAGCTGTGTGCATGAATGGGAACTGGAGCTGCTCCAGTGTACAGGGTGATTTTAAAAGTAACTGAACGCTAGTAGATGTATTACTCAGTAACTCATTGTCAGATGAACAAGATTAAGGAAAAAAAGCCGAGTTTCTTAAATTGCTTCAGACTACATGTCCGTGTGATACAGTTACTGAGAAATACGTTTATGAAAGTGTTCAGTCGTTTTTGAAGCACCCTAAATTAGTCAAGGGCTTGAGTAGGACCGCCACTTGAAATGACCGCATGTTCCTCAGGCCCAGCGTGGATGAGAAAAGTCAGGCAAAAGTAAGTAAAAACTGTGGTGTGTATAACACATGCCGAGTTACCCGTCGCGATGCTCTCGTACACGAGAGGCGGTGTGTTTGAATCTCCTCGAACCGGCACCTTGCACGTTCTCTTTATGCGAGCCTCGCTGCAGAAATTGAACATCCAGCATCCATCCGATTCAATGTAATTTAATCTGTTTTCATGTGAGAATTGTTTTTAGTAAATGATAGCGAACAAAATATTTTACGGAGGCAAGCAATATGCTGGTAAACGGTTTTATTGTGCATTGCAAAAGCTGAATTAGCATAATCCATAAACTGGCACAACTGTAATTATTGCAGGAAGCAAAACGCGAAGGCACGACCAACCTGTAAAAGGTAACACCCAATGCCTAACAAAGCTCCACTGCATGCATTCCAAAGAGCAGAGAACAGCTCGGTCTGTTCTTGCTGCGCTTATTCTTAAATGAACACATGATAAATAAAATGCATAAATAATGAATGTAGCTCTCAGTTTCAGTCACGCCCAGTTACTCCTGTAATGATGGAACAAGCTTGGTGGTGTTAAACTGAACAATCTTTAGAGTAAATAAAGATGGTGTCAGAACAAAGTGCAAACTGGCAGAACAGGTTTCGGGATGCTGAACCTGACTTCGAAACTAATAATTTTAGACATTTTTTCCTTGGCGGCTCAAACACAGCGGGCATTTGCTAATGCATTTAAGAGCTATGTGTAAAAGTAGTCATATCAGTAGGTAGGTAGGTAGGTAGGTATATGTTGTGTGTTCATTTGGAAACATGTATTATAAGAAAAAAAAAACAAATGTGTAATTTAAGATAGCTGAGGTTTTTTAGTAAATAGCTGTGTGTTTATATATGGAATGTGATTACTGAATTTCACCTAGTATTTTTCTGTGCGCAGTGATCTTGTCAGGACAAGCTTATCCTGCCATTAACTGTAAGTATTGTCCTTTCCAAAAATACACAGGCCACTTTTAAGAAAAAATGTTAAGTGGATATTTATGGAAGTGCCATCTGATAGAATTTAAACTCATACCTGTAGTGTTAATTACAAAATTACCTATTTATATTTATTTCATCTAACACGTGGCTGTTTTAACTGGAAAATAGAAAGTACAACTTAGTGAGGAAACAATTGCTTACTGCCTACATCTTCAGTAGTGATGTGTCACACCTGAAGGGCAATGTGTAAGAGCGATGTAAAATTCCAAGATTTCCATCCAGTGTCCTTAACCGGTTTTCCTGGTCAGGTTCGCTGCAGTCTGGAACCTGTCCTGGAATCACTAGGCACAAGGCTAGGGAACATCACCTTGGATGCGATACCTGTCCAAGGCAGGGTGGCGACAGAAATATATTTCCACACGATCGCGTACTACGTGCAGTTTAAAGTGAACGTTTCACCCGAAATGCATGTCTTCGGACTGTGGGAGGAAACCAGAGCTTTCAGATGAATCACATCCAAGCAAGGGGAGAACATTGAAATTCCCCGCAGACTGAGCTGAATTTTAGAACACCCCCAGCCACCCTGGGAACTGTGAATACCTGCTGTTGGTCCTGGGTTGCCTGACTGGAGATGGCTAATAGAACTGGAATTAATGGTTCTGTCAGGGTTTGCTGCGCCAAGACTGGAGCCAAGCTGAGTCTCTTATACTCTTCTTCCTGCTCTTTGTCGCTTTTATGACAGCTTGAAACTTAATTTCTTTTGCTATTATTCTAGTTTTCAACTTTTTCATTTACCTTTTAGTGTTTGAAAGCTTTATTTACTGCCCTTGTGTGAGGCTATACTGCTGTGTCACCACTAATTTGTAGTAAGGTATTTGGTAACCCAGTTCTTATTGCAAGGATATTCTTATGGATAAAATGTATTTTAAACTTATTAAAATGTATTCAGAGAAATTCTGCAATGAACGTACACCCTTTAGGAATATAGTAGGGCTACATGATCATACCTGTGGTACATGTAACCTGCTCTGTTATAAGTGGATATGTTTGCAGTATCTCACTGTACTGTCTCTTCCCATGTGTAGCTGTGACCTAATGCTGCTCATATTCATCTAATTAAAAAATATGTTGAAACAGGATGCAGGATTGGAAAAATGCATATATTTCCTCTGGTTACGAGGGACAGACTGATCAGCAGCGATTTAGTGGGTGCACTGGCTAAACAGCTCAGCCAAAGCTGCAGAGAGCCATTCAGTGCTTTGTGATTTGTCTGAATGAACAGGGCGGCCAGAAACTCTTATCTGCCCTTTGTCTTTCTATGCCGGGTATGATTCCTGCAGAACAGTGGTAGCCGGTTATTCTGATACACAATGCTGATGAGACAACACTAAGCCAGAATGCTCAGCAGGCAAGTCAGATATGACTCGCTGGGTTCAGTGGTCAGGAAGCATTATCAGTGCCTGTATAACATCAGCAACGAGGAAGCCACATAGCAGGCACATCGCCTCCACTTTTAAAGAGGTCAATAACTCAGCAGCTTCAAATGGATGCAGCTGCTTGTGTGAACCCATACAAATCTATACCTCCCACTGATGAGTTTTCTGTGTGACAGAGTGGCATTAGTCTGCTCTGCCATCGACCGCAGCACCACTCCAGCGTGTACACATTGTGTATGAGGACTCGATGTTGTGAGGATCTGTACCGGGCGCCGGGCCATGAGGGCTGGGGAAAAAGCGGTCCAGATGGCCTCGGAATGAGCACTGGTTTTGAAAGCTGAAGAAGAGCAGTGGAAGGCCCGTTGACTACAAATAAGATGTGTGGGCAGATTAGTGCTTAGTGCTGCTACCTTGCAGTCTAGAGATGTGGGTTCAAATCCCACCTTGTGCTGTAGTACTCTTTTTCAAAGTGCTTGCCTTCAATTGCTCCAGTAAGAATGAACCTCCTGTATATATGGGTAAAAGTGTGAGGCATCATGGCACTGCTTGTAATGTGTGTGTGCGTGCGTGTGTGCGCGCGCGCACATATCATCATTTGTGTCTATTCTCTGTCTTCGCTGTATAATTATTTTTATATTCATATATACATACAGTTTGCTGAAATCTTCCTTTTAAAAGGAACTCGTGATAGTTGCTTAATAGATCTTTTCAAGTTAAATTTATATTTAGGTAAATTGTGATTTATGAAGTGTTAGATACTCAAATATCTTTCATACTTTTTAGTTTGTATTAAGAAACACTAACTTTAATGTGGATTAGCACTCCGTAAAAACCCCATACTTTCTGTGCATGATTATACTTTAATAAAATGAATATACTAAAGCAGTGGCTTTAAAAGCAAACTTTTCCCCCAACTACGGAGAGTGAAATCATATGAAGTGTTATTCTGTGTGCTATGGTGTGCTGCCCTTGAGGAAATATAAAGTTGTCTCCATATTCTCAGATGTAAGCTAGAATGTTGTGCTGTGCAGAAGCAACTTTATGCCTGACAGTTGAAGGCAAAGCCACCTGAGAACAAAAGCCGAGGTGGTGGTGGTGGTGGTGGGGAGGGCGACTGTGACAGACGCAGAACAACTTCAAAGCCACCACTATGCTTTGCCGCTTCCATTAGGCGTCCGGCGAGAGCAGTGGGAAAGGCAGCTTCCTCCTTCCTTCGCACTCGTTGGTTCTGTCAGGGAAGAGCTGCGTACGCCACTTGCGGGTCCTTGTCGAATTATTCTTCCTCTGGCTCTATAAATAGTGCCTTTTTCTGTTAAATCTCTTTTGCAGGTGACATTACTCGCTGTTTTTTCTTGTCTCACTACACACAAAGACGAAAGTCAGCCATATTGAGAAAAGAATCAGACAGGTGGATGACAACATGACACGGAATCTGGCATCTGTACTGCTTCCATCATTTATTAATATCTGTTGCTGCTTTGTCGCCGACCAAAACAATAGCCTTTAGTAGAAACATGAAGCTGCTTCAGGAAGTATTAAAAATATGAATAAGCCCTCTTCCTATTAGAGGCTTCAGACAAAAAGGTAGTTGTGCCCATGTAATGTGGGTACTGACATTCAGTCATTCGTCGCTTCTGAAGAAAAGGTCACTACTTAATTATAACCACGCAGGATAGCACGGAGTCCTCAGAAGAAACGCGGCGTATGGCTGAACTCCTTCAATAATGTATGGGTCGACCTACCTACTTGAAAGAGGGCTGCTTGTTTGATTGTTTTCGGTGTTGCTGCCCAGCTAAAGCCATACAAAGGCTCCTTGGCATTTGAAACTACCCTTAGCTGTCACCAGCACTGAAGACTTAGGTGGCAGAGAAGGTGATTTCTAACCCGTGCTGCCACGGACGCCTATGACCGCACCCTTAGTTCTGCGGAAATAAGCCTCCCGAGACAGTTCATACATTTTTTAGTGTTATGGTAATGGAGGTTCACCATTTGCAAAGAGCACGGTAGAGACATTACATATTAAAACAGCCGTTTACTCTCCCACTTACAATCATGGTTTCCTGCTCCTGTTGTCTGTTTTGGTCGACTGCCTTCTGCAACGGAGCTAAAGCAGCTTTCATTGAATGCGAGAGTATTTATTCGCAATGAGGAAGGCAAGGGGAGATATTTATGGAATTAAATGGCATTAGAGCGAGGAGCTGTTAACGTGGGAGGATCAGCCCAGGGAATCCGTACTGTTGTCTGGGGGCCACGCTGGAAGTCTGCTTGACAAACACAGTGGTGCAAAGCGCCACGTATGGCTTTATTTTAGACTATATTGCAAACAGCCAGCATGTGGCTAAGCGCAGTCATGGCCAAAACGGTTAGCCTGACAGAACAATGGGAGGGAAGGAAAAAGCTAAAAATGTTTATACTGTGACAGAAACTACTTTTATTTAAGTAAATCATACTTGTTGCCCTGTGTAGGGCATCCTGTTAGCTGATAAATAAATATGTTTGGCTCAGAAAAAAGCTGCTTGCTCCAACAAGCAAAAGTCCCGTTTCCGTGAGCGTGCCAGGAGGCTCGTAGAACGGCTCAGCGAGTGCTCTCAGTTTGTGGCACGCATCAGGAAATGGCTGCATTAATGAAAATGGGGATCAAGTGAACCAGTGCAGAGGCAGAAGCATCCTTTAAATTGATTATGGTACATTACAGAAAACTGATCATTCTTTAGAGTATGGCAAATAGACAGCTTTTCACACCTTAATTCTTGCAAAGGAGAAAGAAAAAAATCTTCCCTTAGTTGAAGGTATGAGGATTTTTTTTTTAATGCAGTACATACCCCGTTATTTCCTGCACAGGTGTTAAGAACTGAAAAGCAAATTTACGTTTTTACAGTGATACGTAGAGGCCTACCGGACTATAACTCGTAAAAGGATCGATACCGATATTCATATAAAGAACGGGCCATGTTTACTGATGATGCCTTAGAGCTTCAGCCCTCATCAAAGTGCTTTAACCCTTGTTCACAAAGACTTATTCAATGCCTTACTTTATTTCTATCTTCCTTAAGGCTGACAATGGTTATGGAACATCAAACAGCTTCTAGGCTCTGCAGAGGTTCAGTCCAAAAAGTGTTTTTAATATTTAAAGCAATACAGCAACCGCTTTTTTCTCAGGGATTTTTGCCCAAATCAGTAACTTTTTTTTTTTTTTTTTTTTTTTTGGGGTGGCCTCTGTGTTTTGACGCTTTTATGTGATACTGTTTTTATAAAAATTACAATCAAATTTAATAAAATGGACATTTAAAGTAATATTAACATGCCGACCTAGCTATGCCACCCTTGGAATTTCACACGAGGAAATAATTTTAACCACAATTTAAGTCAGTATGTTTCTCCTCTATGTTCCTTTGACTTGATGAAGAGAGTGAATGAATTCATCACATTCTTTTATTAGTAAAGCTACTGAGCAGCCGATGGTATTTATCGCCATTTCCTTGGCATAAACGGATGTCACATTAATCCACGGGAATAAAGTAAATCACCTGCAAATGCTGCAAATCAGGTTCTTAAAAAATGTTTTTGTCCTTTTCTATTTTTAGTATATAGTTTTTCATTTGGTCAGAACAATATATACCAGCAGAGGCAGTCTACATTTACATAGAGCAAGGGGTAAGGCTCAGATAGTTACAGTGCATCTTAGTTACAATTGTACAGCATTGTCTTATAACTCCCAGAAGGGTGTCCATACATTCCAAAATTGTTCTGAGTTATTGTGTAGCTCAAATGTTAATTTCTTTCAATGGTATAAAATAAAACGCTTCAGACATCTGCATATGGGTTGCCTCATAAATGGCACGCGGTCGGTATTATTGCACGTTGTTTGCCAGCTTCACACTGCTGTAAACAAACTTAGAAGGACTATGGCAAAAATTCATAATTAGTATTGGCGACAGTGACAAGCACATAAATGTCCGTGTTTACCTACTAGTACCCCAAGCAGAAATGCAGAATTGGAATGATACCAGAAGTGGACCGGGGACAAGGTAAGTCAGTCCTGGTCAATATGTGAGCTTATGTATCTATAAAAATGAAAGCAACGGTACAGCTCCAGCCTCCTAACATGTAAAAGTGTACCATAGTAAATTGAGCTTCTCTCTCTCTCCCTCCCCCCCATCACGTTTTGGCTACGTTCTTTAATATATTCATTGAATGCACCAGTTTGAGACTTCTTAGTATATCATAAGAGGAGATGTACAGCTGTGATGTTTGCATGTCTGTACGAGCTGAGAGGAAGGTATAATTTGCATTATCAGAGGGTGAATCAGTGGCTCACTCAAACATGCAAGGCCCCAGTGTGAATAGCCAAATTGGGAGCCTTCAGAGACAACCGCTTGGAAAAATCCACTCGGAAAGTTGAACTCTGTCCCTCTCCCTTCACCCAAGGTTGTCAGGGTAATAGTCATTGATTAGTTAAACAGTAGAAATGGACTATCAAGTTAATCATAGCCATTCATTTTACCTGAGCTTGAACGGCATGCTTGTTTAGCCTTAAAAGGAAGCACAAGATGCATTTAATAATAAATATTTTAATACGCAGTATATCGTGTGTTCCTTTTTCTCCATAACACAAACTAAACCTCACGAGCCCCTGTCCTCATACCATAATATACACCTGCATTCATTCACTATTCAAGAACCCAAAATAAAAACGTTGCCCACAAAATCCAGTGGACCTTCGGGCCTGAACAATCTCACCAGGGAACACAGGTTAGCACCTGAATCGGAGAATTAAACCGAACTGGTCTGGTTAATATTCAAATTGTTTTGGTACAAAAGGCATCAGGAATGGAAGCCTTTTGAACGATGCTTTGTTCGAACACAGTCGGAACGGAGATTTCATGGGTTGGGCTCAACACGTGTGAATGCGGGGACATGTCAAACTAGAACCCCTGCTGGTGTTGTAGGTGGGCTCATTGCATCTAAACTGCAGTTGGGACGTCTTGAACTAAGGCCTCCCGGTGCTTTGTGTCCCAGCTGTCTCCCTGATCTCGGCTGCCTCTCACATCTCTCACATAAACAGAGAGATGGGGGTTTTATATGCAGGTGTCAAGGCAACTGGACGCAGTGTTAGGATCGGGGCATCAGGAGACACGAGTGCGGTGTGTACATGGTGTTGGGGGTTTGTGTGGGGGTTGTCTTTGGGTGCGTGTCCCACTGCCTATTATAAATCATTGCTGAGAAAGTGTCTACTAAGGAAATGCATAAATAAGTAACAGTGGAAATCTCAGCATTTCAGTAGGAAGGCGATTCCAACAACCAGGCAGAGATTCTGGTCAGAATTTGATTTGTTTCATTGCCTGCTTCCCTACTGCTAAGTGATGTGTTCATGTAAAATGGATGAGATGGAGATGGAGTCCCGTTATCAATGCATGAGTTTTCAGTGCAATTCTAAGCGTGGAACTGTTGGGATTAAAAGGAAGTGATGGATTACGCTAACGCATCCCCATTCAAAACGCAACCGAACAAGTACCGGTTGTCATCTCGGTATGCATCCTGGAGTTCTTCATCACAGATGAGATCGGTGATCGGGACTCCGCTTTCCGCCTTGAACTTTCGTCACCCTCTTCTTACCGAATGGGGCAGCGCTGTTTTAAATTTCTCCCTAGATCAAACAACATTTAGTCACCGCATCTCCTAATTTGGTGTCCTCGCTTTACAATTTAATTCACTTTTAGGAGTATTTCTTAGATTACAGAGGATCTCCGGGCCCTGGGAGACGCAATTCAACCAGGCCTCCATTAACTCAATGGTTTAATTATCACCAATCACTGCCCTCTCGCTCCCCGCAGGAGGTCTGACCGAGATAATCGGCCCATTTTCTCATGTGCCCTCCCAGCATGGAAATGTTTTTACACAGATCTTAAAAACTTGTGTTAAGTGGTGCAGCACTGTCACAAGCATTTACACAGGACATCCTCTGTCTCTGCTTGCACAAGGATGAAGCATCGCAAACTCGGAGTTGTTTTCTCTCTCGGCTACAGCTGCAGTCAGTCAGCTGGCCACTCTAGAGCTAAGGGGACTGTTTTTCTTGTAACTGTGCCACGGGTTTTCATTTTTGATGGGATCGCTATAAATTTCGCAGCCCCAGATCTTTACCTAACGTAGCACAAGCTTTATCGTGCTCGTGCGTTCTGCTCCAGGTCAAAATGAAGCTGTTTCTGATACTCTGGCATCGTAGAAGTCTGTTAGGGAAGGGACCGGCTGGGTCATTGTGCCATTCGTGACACGTTGCTGAGAGGGACCGTCTTAATAAACTTTGTGGAAAGATACCACCCTTTTTCATTTAGTCAGTATAAGTGGATGTGGCTCCATCTCGCCAAGGTTTTTTTTTTTTTTTTTTTTTAATCTCGTGGATGATGAATAAAAGGTGACAAAGAAAGATTTATGTCTTTGCCTGCTTACATTACAGAGCAAAAAGTTTTGATTCTTCACATTTTCTTTTCATGGCTTCTGCTAATGGAATGTAGTATCTTTGAACTTTTAGTAAGCTGTCCTTGCATGTATTTATATTGTGTAAAATTTACAAAACTCCCGTGACACCAGCAAGGCTACAGCAAGCTCGACAGCAACAAAGCTGCAATTCATACTACATTTTTTAATTTGACCACAATGGAATAAAGATGACCCTCGCTTTATTTGCCATGTGATTAATAAATATTTTCCCTTTTGTAGACACAATAAACGATTAGCTGTAATATTTCCAAGTGTTAAGGCAAATCACGTGGCGATTTTGAAATTTCCCTCTAACTTCCCTATCATAACTGAACGTGCGTAAATTCAGCCCTGTGTTATTGATGCAGATTCATGATGGCTGTGCCCTAATTTGCAGGGCTGGGTGATCTGATCAGTGAAATCTCCCCACACATACTAAGGGACTCCTGCTGGAAACACAACAGAACCTGCGTCCACCCCTCCACACTAACTTTGAGCACGCAGTCAAAATAATCAAAGCTGACGGATTATTCCTTGCGTTCGTGTTTTACTTCACGCCAACGTGCCTGATCGCCGTCCCTTGTTATAACATGGGCTTGCATCAAGTCACTGGCTGCAGAGGAGCACACGCACGCCCACATGCACGAAACTTTTCCTGCATTTAGCTTCTTGTTTAATTATGGGTCTTCTTCCACACAGCCCCATAACCAGCTAAAAGCAACGTGCTTCCCTTGGCGAGATGGAGCCACATCCACTTATACTGACTAAATGAAAAAGGGTGGTATCTTTCCACAAAGTTTATTAAGACGGTCTAGGGACTGATAGCAAAAGAAACTATTTTTTTCACTTTTAAAACTTCACTTTGCAGTCATATTACTGTCCTGATGTCAGATGGGACATTGCCAGATGGAGGGTGGGTCTATTGCAGGGAAATGGCGCCCTTTCTAGATTTGGTCCAGATAGACAGTTTCTTTTAGGTTCTGTGTTACAGGAGTCAACTTTGAGCAGCCAGGCTATTTGTAAATCTGTACTGACCACAGTGCATCTACTGCATTTGTAATTTAAAAGTGTTCTTTTCTGACCTTGCGAATGGAAAAAAAATCCAACATTAAATCACTTCTGCTGGCAGACAAGTTGTGCTGAAAAAGAGGCCGCAAGTTGTTTACAGCCCAGGGTCTGACTTCATTCATTCATCTAGCCATTCATTTTCAGACACCGCTTATTCAATACAGGGTTGTGCTTGTTTTATTCATACAATGTAATTCCATAGTTTGTACACCATACTCCGGTTTTCAGTGACACAACTCATGCAGTATACTTTGATGTATCTATGCCCAGGTGATAGATAGCTCAAAGAGTTGATAGATATATTTTTTCAGAAAGCAATATGTCAAGTCAATGAAATAGTTGAACAAAGAGAAGAGTGACTCTTTCTCTAAGTCTGTATCTCTCAGTTTTTCTCCTTTTTTGTGACCTGTTTATCCTCATCTCTACTTTTAGCAAGGGTTTAAATTGCTATATAAATCACTGCTGTTAATTCCTGACCATTAACAGCTAATGATTCCATAGAGCTGAAATTAGTGATCGTCCAACCCTTGAGTTTTACGAAGCCACCTAAAATGAAAAGTTGTCTTGTGTGCCTTCAGTTACTGCATAATATAAATTAACTATCTGAGTTGCCAGGCACTCCCTAGTTCAAAAAGACATAGTGCCGATGGAAAGGTAAAAAGTAATATTGCATTTTTATTGCCACACTGTTTTACCATTAAATTAGTCACATATAGTACACAAGTAATGTTAGTGCTGTCAAACAAGTGTATGCCACAGAAAGTAATGAGCAGTCATAGTCAGTTGGAAAGGAAAAAATAACAAAAAATATATTAATTTATTACCCTTACATCACTAGTATAGGCAAGCATCGTGTGTGTGAGATATACAGTATAAATACTTGTTCATTTTTATATTTTCATCTGCTCACATATAGCAACTGTTGCCTCCTTTGATACAACAAGCAGATGGCACTGAGAGCAACATGCACTGGCTGCAATGACATGCATACTGTAATGACGAATTAAGCATCATCAAACTTTATTACCTTTAAACTTGTCGAATTTACTACATTTGCGTGAATGTGTGTGTGACAGATTGTACGAGATCCGTTGTACGCACAAGATCAGCATCTCTATATATCGGTGTTTGTGTGTATAGTGTGTAGCATCCACTGCTGTGTGTGGAGCAGAAAAATCCATCAGCATCACGAATGTACGCCATGAACATAAAATTACTGCTCTTGGTTTTCCGAGCCTTGTCAGAATTTGAACTTTACCTTTTCAAAACAGTAAGTAGCCTCTTAATGAACATGACTATACAAAAAATATAACTCAGAGTGAGAAGTACCTGTATACCAAATTTGAAGCCTATGGCTAGAAAAACAAAGCTGTGCGTGAAGAACAAAACAGACTAAAAGACAAAGAGCTGAGATTGAGCTTAATAGTTTTAGAGATTGCACAAAGGAGTATAAATCTTTTTTTAATTTTATAATTGATTTTAAGAAAGAGTCAATGAAGGAAGGAAATTAGTTTTGTTAAATGTTATTTAAGCCTTCAAATTTAAAACAGCATTTGTAATTATTTTCAGTTTTTATAGTTTCCAAAATGTGGTGCAGAGGATAAAATATAATGGCGGTAAATTAAATTATTAAGCAATTTGATAACACAGCTTCTTTTGATTGCTCTTCCAGATGAAAATAGCTAGAATTTATTAGTGTCTGTGCATTTTTATAGATTTCTCATTTTTGGAAAGAAATGAGTGAAGAGGGAAGATTCTCAAAGCCTAGCCTTGCATGGTCGCTGTACACATGAGCATGGACTCCGCTCCACACACACAGGTAACAAAGGTAACAAAGCTTGGTGAGGCATTATTTATTATTTTTGCGCATGTCGTTGCGGCCAGCATGGATTGCTTTCAGTGCCATCTGTATGTTTGAACACAAGTCAGTAGCTGTTATATATGAGAACTGCAGAGAGGTTGGGGTGCATCAGAGACAGAAAAATGTCATTATGTTCATCATGATTAAACTATAAATGAAAATGGAAAAAATTATACATTGAAATATAAAAAAATATGCACAATGCACATGGCACACATTAACATAAGAGCAATCAAGTTTGGTGAGATTTTATTTTTATATATATATATATATATATATATTTTTTTTTTTCTGCCTGATTGTGACTTCCTAACTTTGTCAGCAGGACCTTAAAATGCCTTGGAAGCAACATATTTTCCATTCAGTGTGGAGTGATTTAGTCTGAATCTTTCATGATTTTCATTTCTCTAAATGAAAGCACTTTTGGATTTGCAAATGTCTCTTTGTTGCCAATGGGGTAAAAATCAGAAAAAAGTCTGATAAAGTGTAAAGATCAAGCACTGTAATCCTGCAATTTGATGCCCAGTTTTTTCTTCTAGTTTTTCAAAATAGACCTGCCTATGAAAAAGAGCTTTTAGTTCATTGGTTTTCAGAAGAATAAAATCTGAGGTGTGAGTTGTGCCAGATTGGTATGTTTTACCAAAATGAGAGACTTGACATTTTTTACAGTTTGAACTGTGGCAGTGGGGCTCCAGTATGAATGCGCTTGGAAGCAGGAATGAGATTTATACCATTTTTTAACCAATATTGACAAACAAGGCTTGCTTCTGATTCCATTCCTCCAGGGTAGCTCACTGTTAAATGCTACACGAGTGCTATTTACCGATATGGCACCTAGCTCCTTCCCTCCGTATGCCTCTCATTTCTCATCTGCTAAAATCGGCAGCCAAAAGCACAATTAATAACGGAGTCCCATCTAGGATTCCCCCCCCCCCCCCCTTTGAACTCATTTACGCTGTGACCGGGTATGCATCAAGCAATTTGGGCAAACGCTCCCAACTGCATGCATGACACAACAGAATTTGTCTTTCTCCTGCCTTAAGGACATACGAGGCAAAGCCCTTTAATTTAACATTGTTGAATGTTATTTGGTATCACTTCAGCATACTATAGTTCAAAAATAGTCACTTTATAATGACAACTGCATCAAGGAATGTCCACAGACAGACTGCAAGGAGCCCCATTGCTTTCATCTCCTGATAGAGAGAGACACTTCTATTTGGCTCATGGAGCTTATTGATTTTGTTGTGTGTCTTATATCCGTCATAGTAATCCACATTAAGGCTGGACACACAGCCATATATTGTCTGGGCAGAGCAAATGAAAGGTCATTGGCACTTTATTTTAAGGCTGTAAATCAGAGCTCCACACAGCGACAGCTGGAACTGTACTTCTCTAAATATGTAGAGTCTAGCAGTGTATTCATATGTATTGCTAGATCTGTCATTTTTCCAGTAGCCTGGAGTCTAAACAAGAGTTCAGACATGGAGATTGAGCCACACATAGAGTTTCCAAGACCACTGTGCTTGGACTTATGTTTTAGTTCCACCAGACTGTACACGGAATGCCAATACACTGTGCGCATGACATTATGAGAGACTCTAGTTTCGGTTGCCAATGGACTAAATTCACAAGGGATTTAAAAAGGGTTGCATTTGGTTGCTATGGAGGACAAAGCCAACACTCCAGAAGGTTTCATTGAAAAACCCAGTCATTGTCCATCGACCATGTCAGTGTGCTGTGTTCATGGTCAGACATTTATTGTACGCTTACCTTCTGAAATTTTATTTTCCTCATTCCTTATTTCCTTTCTTTACTACAGTCCACTCCATCATGCTATTTCAGCAGAGATTTTTCTCTGTTGCCCACATTGAGTTCCCTACAGTTCTGGTTGTGGTAATCAGTCAGTCTATTCGATTTATTAAATTGATGACAAAATTACTGTTTTATTATTGACCTTAGTTCTCCCTATTTGCCTTTTGTCTCGTTTCATTGACCGTAAGCAAAGTAAGCTTTTTTTTTGTCTTCCCTGTTAGGTTGGACTAGGTGTGAATATCCTCAAGAACTGATTAAACACATACAAACAACATAATACATATTTCACAAATACCTGTACTCTTTAAATAACACACCAGAGAAATAGTGTAGAAGAATGGAAGGTCAGTTGAATCAGTTTTAAAAACCACAATGCAAGTCCACAATCCTCGGACTGGCTTCACAGCATAATTTATTTTTTAGTAAGAGAGCTTTGATTGAATTTAATAGTGCAAGAAAAATGCTTTTTGATTTAATTATACTGTAATGAACATGAATTATGCTTAGAGTTGTATTAAATTTAACAAGTGTAGCTCACTGCATGTGAGAACAAATTAACACAGCCTTGAGAGCTCTATACAGTAGCTCTGAGTTCAGTGAGAAGCCATCCCAATCCCATTCACCATATATCAACCTGTCAGGCCCAGTTTTGTATATGCGGGTTTAAATTTGAAGAGATTTATAAATTGATAAAATGTATATGGCATAGAAACATGGACAGTCCAGCACTGTAAATATTAAAAAGACACAAAGGAGGCAATGTTCAGGGATCACGGCAAACACAGTGGAAGTCTTCTGGATTTTATTTGACTTAGACACGCCAGCTTTTTAAAACGTGGCTCCGCTAAGTCTAGAAAGACAGCAGTAAACTTAGAGTTCAGCACTTTCTAAGAGAAACTTTGATTGAAAACAAAGCCACTACGGAACGTACGCTCTCGGAATGGAAAGGATCCTTTTAAATGTTATTGATGTGTTGTTTTTATTGAGAATGACAAGCTGCATGGATGAGCATGGCACAATGACTACGTGAAGTAACAGTCCCTTACTTATTTTGCAGGTTTCTAGTTAGTTGATTTTTACGCTGATTTCCGGAAAGTTCTTCATATTATAGCATGAAAAACCAAAACCAAGGATGCTCAGATATTTTGCTGCTTGCGGGATGTAAAGAATCTCAGATTAAATCCTGCTCCTTCTTTGATACAGTTTGATGAAGAGCTGCTAATTTTTTCAGAGTCAGAAACATTCTCCTACTTTTCAGGTTGAGGGTGAATCCAGAGGGAGGACTCCTTGTCATTGGAGAAATTTTTTTTTTCTTTTTTCTTTTTTTTTGGGCTATGTGCTCACCTAATGCCCCATTCTAGGATTTCAAATTTCTCCATCCTGCTGCCTCAGTGGACCATCCACAGAGCCCTACCCCGAGCCCTTCCCCTCCAAAGGGCCTGGCCTGTGGCAGCAGGTGTTTTGATGCAGGAAAGATTAGTTGTGTGTCAGAGGGCACGGCTCCGCGAGCCGGTGGTGTGATGAAACAGCCCAGCCTTTGAATCCAGAGGAAAGCAGTCACCAGAGATAAAAGGATCCAGGGGCAGCAGCTCAGAGGAAGCAGGTGTGCAGGGGTGTTTATTTCCACCCAAAGGAGATATCTGTGAGCTATCAGCGAGATATCGGAACCCACCTTCATCACCTCTCTCATGCTTGAGTTCAAAAGAAAACTGGAAACTGTGCTTCTCCCCCTTGCCTAGCTGAAGGCCAGTGATCCCTGAAGACATCAGAAAGAAACAGACGATGCACAAAGTACAAAGTACAAATCTTTTTTTCACCTTACTGTAAAAAGATGTGTGACTTTTATAAAAAGACAGAGAGTGTTCCTCACTTCGCAGTGGTTTTGTCCATTCTGCATGCTCTTGGCTTGTAAAAAAAATAAAATAAAATAAATGGATAAATAAAAAATAGGCAATGCTGTGACATATGTTGCACATATTACAGGTTGTAAAAACCCTCCTGTCTGGATCAATTTGCATTTTCACTATAGCTTTGCTCATATGGTATTAAATGAACCTTCAGAAGAATATATATCAAAATTATGGAGGTGGGGAGGATGCACAATTTGGGACAGATTGCCAGAAATTTTTCCGGCAGTGGTTCTTGGCCCTAGTCCTTTTGCACCTTGGTGTGTGCTGAGTTTTGCTGTAACAAAGCTGCAATAGCGATGTCTGAAAGAAACTATGAATCAGACATTTTAAAACATTTTTGCCCAATGTATTAGCTGATGGCTTTATATGCAGAATTCGTGTAAGAAACTGTTAGTTGTGCACCAATGTTTCATTAAATTAACATTTCTTTGAAACTTTTTTATTGAAACTTTTCTGAATACATTAGTTTTGGATTAGACTTTTTATTAATGATTCGCAAAAATGAATAGGTGTATGATTACTTAGTGTTTATATGAGTGCTCCATTCAAATAATGACCACTGCATTATTCATTTTGAGAAAAATGCTTTTTTTCTGTCAGTAATATCTCATTTTACATGTGTTCTTTGAGGAACAGAAACTCAGTTAAATGTATTTTTAGGAGTGGAGACACAATGGTACAGCCGGTAGTCCTGCTGCTTCACAGCACCTGCGCTGTTTGGATTTGGGTTCTGGCTGGGTGGAGTTTGTGTATTCTCTCTGCGTCTGCTTGGATTTCCTTCAGGTGCTCTGGTTACCTCCCACAGGCTAAAGGCATGTGTTTCAGGTTAATTGGTTACTTTAAATTGCCTGCTCTGTGTGTGTGTGTGTGTGTGTGTGTGTGTGTGTGTGTGTGTGTGTGTGTGTGTGTGAGAGAGAGAGAGAGAGAGAGAGACCACCCTGTAATGAACTTGCACCCAAAATGTTTAGGCATTGAAACAGCATTACTCACTATCCCTCCCTTCCAGCTTTCCACAATGCAAATAGTGAGGGATGTAAGTGACAACAGCTTTTGAACACAAGATGTTTGTGACCATGTGTGCACAGTATTAATACGTAGGCTGACAGTATTATTTGTTATGCTAAGTTAATTACCACCACAGAGTATATTTAAGTTTGTATTACAGTTTAGAAATATCTAAAATACCATTAGGTGAGTTCAGCAAGGACACAAATTCCTGAATTAAACACTGCATAACAATGACTACGGTGCAGAAGAAGAATGTTGATGAGCCTGAACAGAATATGACTCCTCCCAGGATGTGTTTTTATTTCTCTAAGCTGCAAAGTTGTTTTGCTGCCTTAAGATTTAACCCCGATTTAATGTGATACTAAGATAAGCATGTTGCTAAATACAACATAACTAAATAAATAAATAAATAAATAAAAAATGTTGCCAATGGATGCACATGAATTTAAATTAAACAGCTGTTACTATATAAGGTCTTGAGCATTATTTCTAGCGCTTATCAAGTATGTGTAGAGAGTATAAATCACTAAAGTGATCCGACAGTAAATCTCTACACTACGGGAAGAACAGTAATTCAACAATTCAGAATCATAACCTCCTACAGCACATTCACAGGTTTCTGCAGTATGTACTGCATGTACAGTAATCCTTTGGCATCCAAATCTAATTTGTGCCTGAAAATGTGTCGGATACAGAAAGTTCGGACACCGAAAGCCTGTTTCCAATTATTTTAAATCGGGGGGGGGGAAAATAAATAACACTGTTCTGGCCCATCTGAAAAGACCAATATAACTATCGGCCCATGACTCCAGCATGGTAAAACACTGTAAACACCAATTTAGAGAACACTTAATGTTGTCATTAATTTGCGTGTTTATAAGGCATGGTACATTACAGGACATAGTGCTGCCACTCGTGTCATTGCGTTACACATGGGAGATGAGAGGATGCATCGGGGGGGGAGAGTTCAGTGTTATGAGAATAAAGGGAAACCGTGTCAGAGTAAGCTACTGCATCTGTCTTTTTAAATAAATAGATTATTTTAAAAAGTTAAATGTGTAGTAAATGCAGTGAGGCTGCGCAAACATGTTCAGACAAAGCAAAAATGAGTGATAAGACCAGCTGGGCACACGTAGATGAATTCGTAATAATATACAATACAGTTTATGACAACACATACAGTATTTTTATTACAGTATATTGTACTGTATGGTGTTTATTTGGTTTTTTTTTTTTAAATTGTGCTTTTATTTGTGCGTAATTCAATCAGTGTTTCAATTGAACCCTTTGTTATGGATAAGCTTTGGATGAAAATTCATTATAGCAAACATACAATGAACATTAAGAGGCATTAATTTTCTAGAGCCATTATAACAAAAATTTGGATAGAATCAATCAGAGAATTTGTATATTGAGGCATTTTTTTGTTGATTATAGCACAGTTTTTTGTGTTTTAGGCTGTAACAGAGTAGTGCGTTACAGTCGAGAACAGAAAATGTCAGACTGAGAAAGACAGTTCACCCAGTTGGGGTCATTAAATGAGAATCAGATCTCAAGAGAGATATCTCAAGATCACTTACTGAAGAGGAAATGTATTGCATCCCCGCCAGAATGATCAGATGACTGGATACTTTGATAAATAATATCTTGGTGTATAACAGAGGACTATCTTGTAAAAAATTGAACGTTTGATTTTTTTTATGATATCTATACTACATACAGTATATTACCAAATATTATAATATTTTTGTAGATGAGATAAAATAGATGAAAAATGTTCATAAAAATGTGCTTTTATATACAGCTTGAGACCTTTATTTTCTCCCCTCATAAACTTATTATCTCCCTGTTTCGAGTTTATTCAAAGTGTGGGACAAGCCTCCGTAAAAAATAAAACTTTTAAAATCATTAAAATTGGGCCATGTGTGCACACATGTAAAAACTTTGTACATCTTTACAAAATATTTATAAAAACTCAATCTCATTGGTTTTTTGCCTCTCTATGATGAGGTTTTTATGCATGGTTATATATTTCAAAACCACAGGCTTGAAATTTGGCACGCAGGTACTTCTCACCCTAAATGAAGACTTTGTATAGTAAAACACACACACATTAGTGTCATCTGCCTCCAAGCAGTTCCCTGCTAATTTGTCAGAATGATGACAAGCAGGCCCCCTCACGCAGAAATACACATTATGCATGTGCCTCCAAGCACTTCTCAGGAAATTTGCTGAGATGAAGACAGACGGGCCACTTTCATACACACAGCATTACACGCATTATAGACATGTGGCTTTAGGGAGTTCCCAGCTAATTTATCAAGATTAAGACAAATTGGCCATTTTCTCTCTCTCTCTCTCTCTCTCTCTCACACACACACACACACACACACACACGCACACACACCCCCCACCAGGGAAAGGTGATGGAGGTGGGGTTGCTGAAGGAAAGAACCCGAACTAACAGAGTTCCAGAGTTCTTTACCCCCTGATAGATCCTAATAGATCCAGACTTCTTGTCCTTTAGGTCTCCAATCAGTTGTGTTTCAGGGGGTGTGGTTGTCTGGCCAAAAGCACCCTACCAAGCCCCCAAACTAAAGGATTCATACATTATACACACTGAATACAGTAGCTGTGTCAACAGTAGCTGTGCAAACAGCATCGCTCTATTGTTCCCAGCAGTTCAGGAACCCTTTTGGCAGAATGTTTAAGAGGATGAAATTACAAAGACAAATAAATTATGATCCATTCCAACTGTAAATGAACAGTATAAATAAATCAAGCGTAACATGTATGAGTAAAATGTTTTAAATTTTAACTCATTTAATGAGCTCTTTTCAGCAGGTAGTTTGAGAAAGTCAGGCTTGTATTACTGACTTCTGAAAAACATCCATATCAATGTGTCAACACACGACTGCACTTACTACACTTGCAAAGTAACAAGCTATTCATCTGAAAATCAGATCATTGTACAAGAAATAACGATTTTCAGAGAGAACAGCATTTTAAGCACATAATGCTGAGCAATATATTCTGAAATATATGCATTGCTTTGACAGGTGGATCCATACCCATTGGCCTTTACTGGAGCTACTGTGTGATTGGTGTCTTTAATGAGCTCAAACACACTGCTGAACTTTGACAGCAGACAAAAGGAGTCACTACCAAATGACACTCGTGCATATTCGGCTCTCAGCTTTAGTACTTCATTTCGAAAAAGGTCAAGAACTTGCTCTCATTTTCGATGCATTGTCTTTTTTTTTTTTTTTGGAAAACAGACAAACGGGCAGAAAGTCGATAAGTTACTGGAAGCCGCGGTATTCAAGACACGCAGGTTATCGGCAACAGCGTTGTGCAGATACTACATATTAAAAATGCCAATTAAATAAACTGTCAGCATTGTTAGTTCAAATTTATTCATAAGTCAGAAAACATCCAATTCATCAGTTTCTTCTCACGTTTCTGCTCATTAAGTATTTTTCCCAAAGTCATAATACAATCCTGTTAACCGGGACAGTCCTCAACAGTTGTATAAATCACACAAGCTGCACATGAGGGCTGCTGTACTTTGGTGAGCCTTGCCATGCCGGTGTGTATCTGTGCACATGAAATGAAGGATTTGGGCCTGAACGTGGCAAATGTATACTGTTGGGATGTACAGAGGTGTATGAAGATGGCACAGTGCTAAAGCATCTGCTTAGTGCAAAAGCTCATGGGCACCTGTGAAGTTCTCTCCCAGACCTTTTGCAGGAGATGGGCATGAACAAGAGGAGGTTGGCCTGGGCAGTCTTGGGCACACTGTGTGCGAGGGCAGAAATTATTATTCCAGAGATGCTGTTCAAGTTAGGGATGCAACAGGATTTCTTCAAGGTTCATCATTATCTGTTCCTGGCAGGTTAGCATCTTTTAAAAGTATCTATTTACCCTTGAAAACATGCTTAACCTCTACTGCCTTAAGTGATTTGGATTCTGTATTAATGTTAGTACTTTGCAAGCTGTTCAGTTACTTTTGATAAAAGTGTGGGCTGGGCAATTAAAATATTTGAAACAAACTCAATCTTTCTTACCGTTTCTTGCCTTTAGCAACTGATACATTAGTTTGCAGAGGTCAGATTGTCATGAAGGTCATATGTTTTAAAACACAGTCCTGTAATAACCTCTAAATTTCTCCTGTATCTACAATATGTGCCTGCTGCTCATTACAACGTTCTGAATGAGCCTGAATATGAGTACAGTTATCAAGAATTCAACTTCATGAGGAGTTTTATTTAACTTCTTTGTCTTACAAGACTTTTCTTAGCCTTTGTGAGGACCCACTTTGGACTTCGCTTGCTTGGCAGTGTGAGACATTTCCATTTAAGTTCTTTCATTTAGCACATACTTTTATTCTTATTGACTAGTGAGATTTACAGTGCTAGATACACTACAATGAACACTGTAAATATTCACATATTTGTACAGTTGAGCAATGTAACATACACGTATAAGCAATTTAGTGTGACCTATTGGAAGGAAATCTACATGGACACAGGACAGTGGGGAGGTTTATGTTTTTGCTTTTTAGCAGGGGAGTGTTGTATATGTATATTTATTCTTTTGTTCTTATTAAAATGGTTACAAATTTTTTTCATGAGCATGTTTAGGACTGCATGTTTTACTTTTGTGTGGGCACAAGTTCATTGTAATATCCACATATAAGATCCACATTCGGACATTGTAGAATCACCGGTCCATTTGAAAAATGTCTTTGGACAGTGGGTGTAATTCAGGGCACCTGGAGGAAACCTTCACTTTGTATGGCCTATAAAAGCCACAAAAGAGCTGAATGAGTCAGCCATACAGTATTACAGTACAGTTAATGAAGGGAAATTGCCTTGTTATGATGTTATAAATAATTGTAACTGTTGTTAGTAATCGTGTGGTATTTGGTGATATTATGGTATAAATAGGTGTCGCATTGGGGGTCGTGAACACATAGGAACTTTTGCCATTGAAATTAATGGTGATTGCACTGTCAACTTATGAGAGTTTCTGTTACAAAGGGTTTCTCAGGAACTCATTACCTTCATAAAGTGGGGAAAGCTTGTTTACAGACGTTTTCCATACATAGAACAGAAGATGGTCTTAAATTTCGAACAGATATTGGGATGCATATTCTTTTAGTATTAACAGCCTCCTGATGCCACTAAGCACTATTGAGTGCTCTGTGTTTCCATGTGGGTGTGTGCAGGTGTGTGCAGAATGTGGAGAGTTGTTAGTCTGGTGTGTTGCAGAATCCAGGTCCCTGTGGTGCAGGCCAGCTGATTCTCACAACAGGGCACACCTGCTGAAAGCAGCCCCCGCAGTGCTGAAGGAACAGATGTGTGTCACACCTCAGGGGGCTGCTGCTATGGAATCAGCACTATATTAACCAATACATCAACAGCTACACTTCGCAGAGGTGCATGACCAAGCAAACTAATGTGTACAGGAAGCAAAACTGCCTACCTGCAGAACTGCACTCAGTTTCAGCTACAACGACAGCATCAGAACACTCACGGATGAATTGTGTTGCACTGTCATTTTTAAAGACGCGACACATAAAATACACTAAATACGCACTTGCCATGTTGTTATTTTATTATTTGGTTTGACTCTTAATGGCATCGGTCACTTTTTTGATACCATTATGTAGGTTGTAGCTTAAAAACAAACATGGGTTTAACATATGACACTCTGATCTACTGCTATATCTAAAATCAAATATCAAAGTGGCTGGAGTGAAAGACCTTGTGATAGTAACTTCTCACTGCAATTGTTCTCCAGGTCACTGTGGCAAGCCCCCTTGGCAATGTTCTGGGCAGAATGTAAGCTAGCAGAAGCCCGGTGTAGACGACGCAGACTCTGGCCTGTGGCCATGAAGCTCCCCTGCTTCCTCTGGTTCCTGCTGCTGTTTGTAGCCGGGGGCATGGTGCTCTTCATGCATCTGCAAGACCTCTCAAAAACCTACCAGCAGCAAACTCCAGGTCAGTACTTCTTGACTACTCTCACAGTGGCTCCTGGTGCTACTGCCGTGGCTTTTAATTGTTTCCATGTTCCCTTTTTCCAGTCCCGAGAGGTAAAGCGTGTAAGAATTAGGTATGCAAAATAGGAAACAAGTTAAGCATTTAAAAGAAAAAAGTACATATGTGAATACAACAGAGGCAAAAAAAATGTATGAACTTACTTTTCCATGTAAGCCTCAAATACTAATACAGAAAATTATGAAGTTTTGTTTACCTGTGACGCTCCCATGTCAGTGCATCCAAGACTGTTCAAGTCATGGCCTGTTAAGCAAAAAAGACAGCGGTCCTGGCTAAAGGATGTCTCCTAACTGTCCATTCAAATCTATAAAAGCTGGGAATACCCGAGTTTGGAAGCACTAAACCATGTGATGGAAGTGAATCCAGCCAGTTTGTGGTATATCGTGTGTAATTCACACTGTGAGTCATCCCTATCGTGCACACTGAGTATAGCATCATGGGATCTAGTGATAACAGACACTCTACTTTAAGGGCGCAGTCTCTGGAGGTTCTGTTGTTCCGCTGATGGCAAGATGTGCTTGTGAGTGTTATCGCTGTCAACAAGCGAATCAACCCCTACCTGGCTACCGCAGTAAGACAGCATGGCTCTTCAGAGATGAAAAAGACTTTTGGATATAAGGATTTGCTTCGGTACAGGCGGAGGTTACACTTGCCAAATCCTGTTGATAAAACCTAATGAGCGTGCTTATTGTCACACCCTTAAGACAGCCTGGACCCAACTCCAAACACCATCAAAAACATTTGCACCTGAGAGAAATTAACAAGACAGACATTAGGAGCACTAACACTAAACCCCAATGTACAACCTGTATTGCGCCACACCCACGGATTCAGGTTTCACCTGTTTGTCATCACTGACACCTGATAAACTCCATACCTGGGTTCATGGCATGAAGGTCTGTAGGGGTTCCTTATACATACTGTGTTTTTTCAAATAACTTCCATGAAACTATGAAGTTGGTCTGTGCTAACCAGATCAATGGCAGGAGTCAAGATGTAAATGTACAAGTACTGAAATATTCATGGTGTCACATTAAATAAACATGTTTTAAATATATTGGAGCCTCGCAGTTTCTAAGCTGTGGTTTCAGACCTGTGCTTAAAATCGAGTGCCGTCATGGTAGAGGGTTTTGTCCCTCAGTCCTGTGACGTGTTTTAGGTCAACTGTAGAATCTAAATTGTCTGTCTTTAATTTGTGTATGCTCATGTGACTAAGTGTGTGATTTCTTTGCAGTGGGCTTGGTACCCTGTCTAGGGTGTAACATGCCTTAAGCACCCTGTCTGTCCTACAAAAGGCTCCAGACTGCCTTGATCCTGAATTACATGGCAATTTGTAAAAAGGATGGATACATGATATTCAATTTTAGACTTGTAATTTAAACCTAAAGTTGGCTCGATGGAGTTTCCACCAGTGTGGTGTTGCAAAGATAATAAAATCCAATAATGGAGAATCTAAAGGGAGTGTCCAAAACTGCCATGTGTTCGTGGCAAAAGTGAAATGGTTCAACAAGTGAATTATATTTTACTGATCAATTACATACAGAAAAAAACTGAATGGCATTAGATGCTGTTATTCACATTCACATCTATTTGAAATGTGATCTGTGGAAACCAGTGCACCCCGAAATTACCTGGAGATTGTACCATTACTGAAATTTACTATGGAGGGTTCTGCAGAGCATTTACAGATGCTAGTGTTTATTTTTTATATGTTGGCACTAAGACAACTTGTTTCTGCCTTGACTGATGATGCATTGCAGAGATGCTATTCTCTAAAGCTGTTTTGCTGTGGACTGCAGGTGCTGCCTGTCTCACTCAACTGTCTAAGTCATTTGTTTTGGCTGACGACAATTTCTGGTCCCAGTATTTGGAGATAACACACATCTAAGCTGCAGGGGTCTGTCACATTAACAAGCAATAGAACTGCAGTGGTTATACATGCAAACACACAGACATATGTGCACACTTCCAAAGAAGGATAAGTGAGGGATGGTGAGTTTCTCGGTTCTGTATAGGGGTGCAAATACATACTGTTTCCCCAGTGCAGCACGAGCAAAGGTCACACTGTGCCTTTTCTTCCTCTTGGTCACCTCTGCAAAGTCCTGACCCTTGTCCTTGTGACCAAGCGATCCCAAGTCTCCTTCAGCCAGGGATCCCACAGAATCGCTAGCCACAGGTCACCTTTTGATCTAAACAACAGACAACCTGTCCTTTCGGATCAGACACCACGTTGGCCTGGATTGTCTTGGTGTAGGTCAGCTTCCACAGCAGTCAGCTGCGAGAATAATGGTCCTTACCCCTACGCAGGGCACAGCGATAAAGGCAAACAGAGTCCTTAACCAAGTGGCTCATCTCTGAGCATTGCTGGAACCCCATGTCCTTGCAACTTCTGCTCGTATGTCCCTGGCCAAAACACAAGTGACAAGAGGGAGGCTGTCCTTTTGGAAATAGGTAGCTTTACCTATTTACTTTATCTAAGTACTCGGGAGGATGGCAGAACCCAATGGAGGATGGCAGACTGGACAGGATCAGGACGCAAATGGACACGAAAATGTCGGCATCCATGCTAGATGCCCAGCAGCTCTTTCTCGTTCTCATGTTCAGGGAACACATCAACAAACTTCCCCAGGAAGACTCCAACCAGGTCGATCAACATGAAGGGGTCAAAGCTGTGAACAGTTATAATCCGCTTATCAGCCCTCCACAATGGCTCGGTGAAATAGAGGTGCAGCTTAGAATGCAGTGCGCTCACCCTAGATGTCTCCAACACCCTCCAGTAGCTCTCCTCTGCCGGCAGAGTCGTATCGAAGGAGCACCGCACCACGTTGCGGAATGCAGACGATGCCCTCAGCCAGAAGTCTCAAGTGACCAGGGGATATCTCCAGAGGGGAACCGGCTTAGGAAATCCAGCAACATCGTCCTGATTCCTGCAGCGATGTTGTTCCTCAAAATCTCCATTTGTGAAGCCTCCGTCCTCATGGTTCCCATCCTTTCCAAGGAGCTGTCAATGATTTGAGAAAGACCTTATGCTGAGCTATCTGGATAAGCACTAAAAATAAAACCTCTGCATTGTCCTGCACTGACAGCCACCAAAATCCCTCTTCCTAAGATTCGGCAGGGTACCCAAAATAAACCCTACTAGGAGACAGAGCTTCCCCCTCGTGCTTGCTGCAGTCAAGCCACCCACAAGTGCACATTAGGTTCAGCTGTTCCCCCAGCTAAAGCCTATGGTGCTGCACTTTAAACTGAAGCAGTCTGACACAAAAGCTGACCAATACGTTACCCCTGATTCACCGCTCTGATATGCTGCCCCTGATATGTTGCTCCTGCTAAAATAATATATTTTTTATTTATTTACTTGCGTACTTACTGCTATTTTGGTGAAAAGATCAGAATGGAGTTGCCTTGACAGTATGGCTCTGGCATAATCAGCTATCCAACTGTCCAGTCATTTCTCCCCTAATAATCTCTATTTTAAAACCTTTTATTTAAAACCCTGCACCAAATAGTTAAAAACTGTCAAGCCACACTAAAAACAAATCCATAAAATTTGAATTAAAATCAACAAAATGTAAATGCTGCATGACAGCTGTCAATAAAATGTTAAAAGTATGCATCAAGGCTGTCAAAGGAAACTTGCCAGCAGCTCCAGCCCAGAAGATGGGAAAGTTCGCTTAGGTGCTGCTGCACACCTAACCTACCTTTCTGTGTGTGTAAAAACACATCTCCCCATATAAAATTCACACTTAATAACACAGAATGACGGTGGCAAACAATGAATAACACAGATGCTGATGTAATTTACATCCTTATACTTAAAATGAATATGAGTCCAACCCTGTATTGGCTGTACCCTGAGCAGCCTGATGAGCGCCGTTTCCAGGATACACACTGCAACCCTGTCTTGGCCAAGTAGCTAATGATAGTGAAAATGTAGGATCTTGTTTAAGATATAAAGAATGATTTATTTATAAAGAATCGTTTAATCGGTTTGGAGCCAACATCGACTCGAGAAGCATAAACCGACAAAATTTAGCAAACTCCTTTGATCCTTGAGAGATTACTTAATTGCAGTATTTTTACACGCCAAGCTGGAATACAAATTTAGTATTTTTAAAAATATATAATAAAACATAAAACTTTTAAATTGCTTACAAGTAAATAAAATGAATTAGAGCATACACTCATGGAGGCATTTCAAACTGATCAAAGGACTACATTAAAGTCCTTCATTTAATATTTAATTATTATTATTAATGGTGTTATTATTTGAAGTACCTGTAAAACAGCTGGTTGAGCCTGGGTGAATTATACATTTATACAAAATAACAGAAGTAAGTCAAACAGCTGATTTACACGAGTTAAAATTGCACAGCAGCTTGACATCCAAGAAAGTGTTACATTTATGGTAGAAAGATGTTTATGACTAAAAATTAAAACTATGCAGAATAATTTTCACTTCCTTCAAAATCCCTTTGAGCATTTTTTCCCTTTTCCCAGTCATAAATTTGAATCAGATTTGAATATGAAGGTATTTCTGTACATTAGACCATGTCTGGGACTCTGATCGTAACTTGGTAGTTAATGGTAGTGAGTATTTATTTTGTAGAACCCCTGAATCTGGTGCTGGGTTTAGAAAGGCTCGGTGCTTGAAGTCGGCCAGTACTCAGCAGCATGTAGTACCGGCACCTTTATGTTTTACTCTTCGAAGTACAGTAGTTTTCTGGCTCTTCTCTCCATAAAAGACTACTGTAGTATATGGTGATCATTCATAATAGTCATATGCCCACCTACATTTGATTACCCAGGATGCATTGTTACACTCTGAGTAGACTTGCCTACTGCTTTTTGACCAAACTGTTTTTCTGCTGCTATCTTGGCAAACTTTCCAAGAAAAGAAGGTTTCATAGTTTCCTCAGGTGATTGAGTTAGACCTGTTTGGGTTGGGATTGTGTGCCAACTTCTGCAGGCTGTCTTCTCGGAACAAATTAACACTTATTTAACACTTTTGTGGAGAAAATATGGATTCACTATAAACAAGAAATAAGGTTAATTAGTTTTCTGACACTTTTCCCCCATACAGCTTGTCTGCATTAATAAGTTTCAAATACGTATGAATGAAGTTCACTACAGGTATGCGCCGTGTAGTGACGTGCTGGTCAATGACGGACCGCATATATGATGGTGCTCCCATAAGATTATATACAGTACATAATACTTGACAATGATAATAAACAACTAGGTTACGTATTTACTATACTGTACTTTTTACCATTATTTTTGAGTGTACTTTTTCTACTTATGAAAAAAAAAGTTTGCTGTAAAATATGCCGCGTTAATTCCAGCAGCATCCACAAACATGTAGTGTTTACCGCATCTGCTGTAACACGCCCTGCAGGTTTGTAGCCCAGGAGCAATAGGCTGTACCATATACATGTCAAAACAGACGCGCATTCTATGATAATTCATGCATTTCTCAGAACGTATCCCCATCCTTAAGTGGCGCATACCTGTATAATAAAGGCAGTTGTCAGAAAGACATTAATAACTTTTAGCATAAAGAAGGCATACGTACTTTATTTTTTGTACATTTGGAGAATTTTCTCCCCATTGATTGAGATTTATGTCCTCGTGGCTGTTTCATGTTAGCACTGGACTCCCCACTGGTCTTCTGCTCTGGTTCATCCTGGTTTTAAACGTGCCTTCTGCACTGAAGCAGAATGAGGCAAATTGAGCACATATGTGCGTAGTGCCTTAAGCCTCTTCTTCACTAAGTAAATGCAGTCGTCCCTTAATGTAATTAAATTGCGCCAATGACCATGAGTTGACAGGCTACACTTATCTGCATGCAGATCCACCGGGAATCTTTTAGAAAAAATTGGTGAGGTCAGCTAGTATTTTGTTAATCTGGATGTTCACCCACAAATGAATGTTTTCCTGCATTCCTTGGCAGTCTTTATTGTTCTCCGTATCAGTTCACAGTTAACTTGGGATGTGGGAATGCAATATTAAGGGATATGCAAAATAAGCCCTAAACCGATTCCTCTTTGACAAACAGATTGGCACAAACGTGATTTTTAACATGCAAGCATTTTCACAAAGAATGGACCGCTGCAGAATTAAATTTAAACCCTGATTTGTTTTACGGTAGAATGCTTCGTACTGCAATGCACTCATTACCTTTGTCCTAAAGTTTGGTTAAGTCAAACTCATCCTACTAGATATTTTATACATTCGACTGATATCAAAATGCAAGCTTAAAGCCAAAGTTCTACAATTAATGACAACGTAGTTTAAATAAATCCGGAGTTTAATATCGAACCAAGAGGTTCTGTTTGTGCTGATGGGTTTTTTTTTCTTTTTCTTAAACTAAGCATTCCTTCCATCCTTGGCCAACACATAGTGACCTCATTTGAATGCAGGACTAAAAAAAGCTATAGCAAAGTAATTTTCCACATCATTAGGTGCAATGTACTTGTGATCTTTAGGAAAGTAGTAGTTCTGTCTTAAAATTCTATGACCACATGAATGTCTGTGAAATTTAATATTTTGCGACATCATGCGAGACAGGGTGCTACTTTCTGTACTTCTAACGCAGCCCATGGACCTCGGGTCGCAAGCAGTCCACGATACCATCCAGCAGCCACCAGACCAAAGAATTTACATTTAGTTTAACATCTTAAGGTGATGTAGTGGCAAAGCTGGATAGATCGTTTTGATTTCAAATGTTTCACCCTTATCTGACCCAGTGACCCGTTGTGTGACCTCATCTTTGCAGTGCTTTTTTACCTCTGCATTTTTTCCAAGCCAATGGATTGCAGTCTGAAGTCGAGTGCGCTACACCTATGATGTCCTCTAATCAATTTTCTTTACTAGCTGTCTTATTTCATATTATTCCCTGCGTTTCTAGTGTCTCACTAGCAACTCTCAAGTACTTGAGAGAGATCATCTCTATCAGTATAAATTTTCTTAGGAGAAATTGGAGCTAAATTCCCAGATAAATCGCTTTAAAAAAACAAAATCACATTTTTTGCTGAAATTCCACTTACATGCGATGCGTAGATATGTGGAAAACAATTATGATAATTAAAAACTATTAAACCAACGGCTTCTGAAAAAAGTGCGTCAAAAAAAAAATCCTCCAATGACATGAAAAAATAGAGATTATACTAAATAATAGTGGAAAACATCCACTTTGATCTTGCTTTTCAGTGTGGTGTGCGAAGTTGAAAAAGCTTTATTTTAGCTACCACCGGGCAGGGCAAAGCTCTCCATTGAAGATGAGATTAAGCCCTCTCTGGAGAAAGTGGCTGCGCTGGGAGCTGTGACAGCTTTCCCCTATCGAAGAGGAACACTGAGCCGTACAGAGAAAGGGGAAATCAAAACGGGACATCATTCAAGCACAATATTGATCCAATGGAGAGAAGCAGCTTTTTAAAATCTCTTTGAAAGTTGCCATCATCACCTCCCCCTTCACTTAGCAAGCTCAGTCTGCCCCTCACTGTGAAGATCCCAGCGCAATGACTGGGGCCTCAGCCATGCCACAGAGGGGTGGGAGGACGTGCCCTTGCTCATAAACTTGGACTGCATTCAGAATTACATCTAGATGCACTCTTTTGAATGTATTCCTCTTCCTGATACGGAAGGCATGTATTTGTACCCAACTTTCCTGCTGCCGTGATTTCTCATTGTTTGGAAGCTTTAGCCTCGCTGAAGATCCGTCAGCCTCGCGAAGATGCGTAGCGCACGTTGAACTAGGAGGAGGCCAGGCCGATTGGCTCAATCGGCATATTTCTCCAAATCTCTCTGCCATCTCGTCTTTCTCTTTAAATCTCTTCAGACAAGTACAGTTACACTATTATCTCCCTCCCACAATTCCACTAATACCCAAATTTTGTCTGTCTTTGCTGTGCTTTATTCTGCTGTTCTAGTAAGGGGAGGGAATGGGGTAAGATTTCCAGCGAGTTTTGTCAGGAAACAATATTTTGCGATTACTATAAATAAAGGAAGTCATGGTTTTATTGGTGAGCTGTCTCAATGTTGACTGATGACAGATGTTTGGCACCGTATTGAGCGTGACAAGGTCCTGGCTGTCAGCCTCCCAACTCATTGCTTTATCTGTCAGACACCAGTCGTCAGCTGTCTCTGCAAAAGGGCCTTCAACATGGGACCAATGAATCAAGACTGAATTGGCTATCAGAGGCCCCTAATGACTGTCTGCATGAAAGTACAAGTCCAGCCTCTTTTGAATAACTGAGGTGCCATCTTCAATGTAAATGAAGAGGCTGCTGCTGGATTCCTGACTAGGGTGCATGGCTTTACCTGTTGTACACCTGTGCAGGTAGCTTCACCCGTACTTAAGCAATGGGAATGAAATTTTTAAATTGCGCTGGTGCGTTTTACAGAAAAACCCCTGCTGAGTAGACAAATTAAGTGACAAAAATGGAGAAAAAGTGTCAGTTTGAAGGGATGAGAAAGTGCGTATCTGCTAATAACCATTGCGCTGCTTAAGTTCATGCTTGGTGAAATTCAGGAACAGTTTGTTGCAGTTAGTGTGCTGAATCTCCCGGAAGTTGTGTGTTTAAGAGACACGCTCGTGAGAAAGGACGGAATGCCTCAGCAGGTGTGTAACAGGCAGATAGAGGCACGCCTTGGCAGGCATTCAGTGTGGTAGATAGGTTAAGGCAAACACATCTCACAGGTATGTCCTGGGGGTGGAAAGCAGAACCAGCTGGAGGACAACAGTGACAGCAGTCAACAGTTTCAGAGAGTGACAACGTAAGAAACTTTCACCCACAGTTTCCATACATAAATGGCAGTTAGCTGAGTTAAGGTGAAATTAAGTTAGCTCCATTCCCAGGTACACACTAGTTTAATATTATACAACCTTCCGGTCCTCAGTCCTGTTTTCCACATTAGAGAGTTGATAGAGGGATGGAAACATCTCAGGTGTGTGACCATACAGGGGTCTGTGGGTGCATTAGTTGTGAGACCAACGTAGCTGCAGGGTAGCGCTCCTTTCACTGGCGTTTCTAACTTTGAAATGAATCGAAGACAAAAAAACACGTTTAAACTTCATCACTGAAAGGCATAACAAGCTACAGAGCTGTAAATGCAGTCTGCCCACTGACAGAGGACGGGGCATGGTTGCAAAAGGGGGCTGACCCAAGAATATGTATGGGATATTGCTCAGCAATGAAGACATATGTGGCCTGACACGCATCTAAAGCCAAGACCCATTTCCATTATGAATTAGCAGGTATTAAATGAGTAAACCCAGCACAGAGCTGATGGGATAAAAGAAAAGATGGCATCAGACCCTGGATGGTAATGGCAGTTGGGGCTTCCCATTGCCTCTCTAAGCTCTCAGCTCTCAGCCAGCTTACAATCACTCACATACTGTTAACCTTGAGCGCCATACTTCTAAATCTGTGCGCCAATACTCTATGTTTATGTCTGCGGTTTCCACGGTGTCAGTTGACTGGTTCCCAAATGGGCTTCAACAGCAGCATTGTGTTGTCACCCTGGCATCGTGAAAATACAATTTTTCTTTGACCGCAGAACCTTAAACGGTCCTGCACGCAGCTAATTGTCGCGACTATAATTACATTTTTTTACAAAAAAAAAAAAGACACAGACAAAGGTGTGTCATTTTACAGTCCGTATCAAAAACAAGCCATTTGCAGTCTGACCAAGAACACATTAGTCAAGGAACCCACGCTGTGAGTTTGCACCCCACTGAGTGTTCACCTTTTCTTTCAGCCAGGGACCGGGGGCATGGGCAGATTCCCCTGAGGATCTGAATCTACTGATCCTGTGTTCTTGAAGTCCATCTGTTCAAGCAGTAATGTTTCTCTTTTGTCTCCTTTGTGCTGGCCAGGCCTCGAGGGCTGACAGTCACTGTACGTAAGGCAAGGCTGTGATGGCAGAGCCTGTGTAAATCACATGTTTCATCCTCATGTGAAGTTTACGGAAGCATGACGTAATAAGAAAATGCGCATGCACGTTTTCTGTTTCAGACGCTGCCACTGACCTCACTCTACCTAAAAGTACTACAGAATGGACCCAAAAAGGAAGAACGATGCTTTTCTTTGCTCACTTGCTCATACCTTACTCATCGCTGACTGTGCCCCTGTGCCAGCCAGCGCTGAGTAATGAGCCTGGAGTTTAATGCCAAAATCGGGTGTGCAAGTTCTTTGGCCAGTCTTCCACCAGCTCCACCTCAGGGTCCTTCAGACAGAAACGAAAGCAGTGTCTTCAGCCCTTGCCACGATTCCTCTGAGAGTCATCCCTGAAATTACAAAGCATATGTTTCACATAAATTATTACTCACGCTTACTAGGTGTGCTCCCACACCGCCCCCAGCTAGAATATAGCTCTTCAAGGACATTCGTTTCCAGCTGCTTTGATTTATCCCGATTTATCCCGGGAAGCCCTTAATATCCCTGGAGCTGTAACGTCAACCGTGCAGCCACTCTGCACATGGGCGATCTCTCCACTCCTGTCTATTCACAGCGCTGCTAAATTTGTGTGCCTCTGTGTCCTCAATGCGAACTGGACACCAGTCACCACTGCAAAGCGCTGGCTGATGCTGTAGTGGGCTTTATGCATTATTCAGTTAGCCTTTGCTATACATGAAGGCCAATTTGCAAGGCTTTCAAATTGCAGGTAAAAATCCCTGCTTTCAAAAACAGTTTGGACAACTGACTGTTGTTGCTACAGATGAAGTGGGTCCGTAAGTGAGCGGCGCATTAAATTGCATTCAACCATTTTCCTCGGTTTCTCCGTTCGTTTGATGCGCAGCATGTACTAAACAGGATTCTGCGCCACCAAACCAGAACTTTGACTTTATTTTAATTGTGAAAAGGTGAAGAAAGGCCATGAGTGTCACAGGCTTACTAAGTAAAGGTCGCTGTGAATGTTTTATGAGCAGGCTGGTTACATGACACTGCAACCGATTCTACGTTAAGTTAGGATTTCACCAAAAGAGGGGTTAGTAGCAGGAGAGTCTATCTTGTGAAGCGGCATATCTACAGGCTCCCTCAGCTTTGTCTGGAGAGCTGTCAGAGCAAGAAGACCCAGTCTCTGTGGTTCTGTTTGTGGCAATAACAAACTCTAATTTAGCCTGTGTGGTTTATTGGGCAACAGAAATCCCCAGTTTCCCCCAGGAAATGTCTTTCCGCAAATAAAACTAGTAACATCTCACCACAGCAAAGGCACGCATCCATCCATCCAATCCATCCATTCATTTTCAGCAACCGCTTGTCCGGCGCAAGGGTAGGAGGTGGTACATCCTGGATGGGACGAGAGTCCATTTGCAGGGTAGCCTCATACAGTCGCGCACACATGCACATGCATTACAGGCAATTTATAGAGGCCAATTAAAATGAAACATGTCTTTGGACTGTGGGAGGAACCTAGAGCACCTGGCGGAAACCCATGCAAACTCCAAACGCAGTGAGCCGGATTCTAACCTACGGCCGAAAAACCCAGTCTCTGTGCGGCAACAAGGCTACCCGCTGTGCCACCATGCTAGCAAGGGCACGCCATTGAATTAAGTTAAATTCCAAAGTCACATAGCATCCAGTAATTGCACCCAATATTTTTATGTTGAGGACCGGACCTGCAAATGGCCCATGTCAAATTTCTATTTAGGCATGCATGGCGTTGGAGGTCAGGTTCATAATATGTGCAAGGTGCTGTCTGTTGTCACAGCCTCGCAGCGACACTGCTGGCACGCAGACGGCCGTTCCATCACCCGCATGTCAGCCGTTTGCTGCGGGACGCAGACACACAAATGACGACGCATTAATTAGAAGCCACCGAGGCCAGGAGCGACAGTTAATCTCTTGACACCGCTGCTCCAGGAGACGCTCCAGCCAGACACGGACAGCGGCTCCTGACCATCAACTAGGATCAAAATTATGCTCGTGCCACTCTCCAGGACAGATGCCGATGTGCTCTCGCTAATGCATCAATCACGGTGGGTCTCGGTGGGGGAGGCCCTGGTGGCTGGGTTGGGGGGACGGGTGGATGGTTCGTGCCGTTGCAGAAAAGTTTAGCACTTTTAGTACGAGATGGACTTAACATTGTGCGGCTGGCTAATGGGCAGCAATGTTGGGGGGGCAAGACAGGGGCTTAGTGAATACCGGTCTCACTTTCACTATGTCGACATTCCAGTCGACATTTCATCTCCATATCCATCTCCCTCTGCACTCCTCCGAGCTGTGCTATCTCACAAAGCGTGATAGCGAGAGCAATATCTCTGACAGCAAAGACTGGGAGACTGCAGTGCAGATCTAGTTACACTTCACTCAGGCTCGCTTTTATCTCTGCAGCAGAGACAGCCCTTCACTATCCTTATATTAAACCTGTCAATACAACGAGCTAATGCCCTTGTCACAACATTTTATCCAAAATCAGCAACCGAGCTTGGCTCTGCTGCCAACATGTCACACCTCTTGTTCCTGTTTCTTTCAGCAATACCCATACTTCTCCTTTATGTTCCATATAATGAAGGAATAAACTACAATGGCCTGTGCAATTCATTAGGAACATAATGCACGATGGGACAATTTCAGAATCAATCCATTTTTTTTTCAAATACCTTATGCAACAAAGACAGTGATGATTAATAGGTTATATTAATAATTTTCTCTCAGAAATGACCGTTAATCCATTCCATCCTCCATCCAAGGATAATCACTTCTGATTCTGCAGCAAGGAAGTGTGAGGTAGAGACTAGACCACAAAAGTGCTGGTTCAAATCCCTGTAGCAGCTGCTGCTTTGTTTTTTTTTCCTACATCTCAGCAAGGTTGAAATGTGTATTAAGTCAAGATGTAGAACGGACGAGGTTTAAACCGTAGGTTGTATAAACAGTTTAAGTGCCTTGGAGAGGCCTTATCTGCAGTATTGTGAGACTTTGTGTGGACTCTTGTTGTGGATCATTCCTGTGGCTGACACAATGGGATCCATCCTCTCCTCTGTCCTCACACACACACAGACACACAGACAGGACAGGGAAGCAGGATGCACTGACAGATCCAGGCCACTTCCTACCACTTCTACCTTCCTGTATTAGAGCTGGTGTCTGTGAGGAAGCCCTTAGCTTTCCCTGAAGGTGACATTACGCTTTTTTATATAAACAAACAAAGACAACATTTCTCACACTGTGCATATTTCTTCATATGGCAAATATGTCTTTGTCTTACCTTGACTGGGCAAATGTTTGTATTGTCTGTCTTGAGCTAGCATGTACAACAGAGTTTTTTTCTAGCTTTTGCAATTTGTACAAATGCACATTTGAAGATGTTTTAAAGAAAACGAGAAACTGACCGCGAAAAGCCGATCTGTCTTTTTTTGCAGTCTATGCATTGAGATCTGTGTGTGTGTGTGTGTGTGTGTGTGTGTGTGTGTGTGTGTGTGTGTTTCTTTGTTTTTCTGGATATGGATGATGCTTGTGGGGAATGGGAGAGCTCCCATCTTACCCATCTTTTTAATGCATTTTTACTGTGTTTTCAATATTTCAAGTATTTCCGTACATATTTTATGGATGCGTACAGTGCAATTATGAAGAAAAATAAGAAGCAACCATTTGTATGATTCCACAGAGCACATTTTCAATAAAAGCTTGTTATTGTGCTGTTATACAGCTATCCTCCATTCACATTCCTAATCCATTGCTGAAAAATGGACTTGAACAAAAGAAGCATAAATAGGACAAAGAAGAGCATAAATAGATTTGTTTTTTGTTTTTTTTTTTTACTTTTGGCAACATACATCTGTTCTAATGGAGTGTGCATATTTTGTATGATTTATATAGATAATATTAATATTTCACTTTATCAAAGAGACTTCATTTTTTTCTTTACAATTTTCTTTTAGTAAAACATGTAAGAACTTTAAATCTAAATACTTGTGATTATAGCGTAATTATGAATAATACATTTAGCTAAAAGTCAGTACAGTATGACTGTAAAACCATGGTAGCTCCATTTACACAGTCAGCCATATTTATCAGAGACTAAAGTAACTGGTTAGTTATGTCAGAAAATTTTAAATTCAGCACCGCGGTGGATGAGGAACGCATCTTTAGTTCAGCAGTGAGGCTGTCCAGCTGGGTTTCCAAAGTCTCTTAGCTTCAAGCAGTCAAACAATTGACGGGATAAATCTTTTAAATACGTTACCGGATCCACCTCAAGGGGTGAGTCGATGCAGCTGGTAGCTGAACAGGCAGCCAAAGTCCCAGCTAATGCTTCTTCATCAAAATTATCTAATGTGTTCAAAGCAACTTTACAGTTTCACTTGAATCTGTGTAGATTCAAGTTCAGTCTTTTCCATTTTTGAGAGCACTTTGATTCAGAAATTAGATAATCCTTGTCATCCTTAAAGGAATACATTGAAGAATGTACCAATTTTGGCAACCCAGGGTCATATAAAGAGAAAAAAATATAAAGGTTGTGAGTCTCTGGAGAGAAGACAAAATGTATGCAGCTATCTTGTAAAACAGCCACATGACCAGCTAATTTTAGATGTTTTTGCAGAAATAAACTTATTTCAAGAAGAGATAGGGGACATGGCTAAGCTAAAAAAAATTAATTCTTGCCTTCTATCGGGAGGACGAATATTAGGGGATAGGTATACTTGTATTTTCACCTGTCTATTAGGATATATTGCTCTAAGGATGCCGTTTAATGCTGTTTTGGTTAATGCTTTACTTTCTAGCAACGTATTCTGAGCTCTAACCGGACGTTGGTGTTTAAGGTCATAGCCACTATATCGGCCACTGTTGGTCATTGTTGTTCTTGTATCCTTTCATTAAAAGTGGACCGCATTAGTCAGTACTTTTTTAAGAAAATTCAGTCTACAGTGTGCCAAAATATCAAAGAAGATGAATACACACAAGCACATGCAGGAAGTTGTCAGTACATCAGTTTTGCTTTTTACACCATATCTGTGGCAGTGTTAGCTTCTTCCATAAGCTTTTTACAAATTTTAACTGTCATACAGTGAACTATAATATAATATGTCGGAGTCTTTGTTGGTTTTATTGCTTTCTAGGGTGTAAATAAAATACAAAAACACGATCAGATTTAATTTGGGCGTACTACTGGCGCAAGACGGGTTCTTTGGATAACAGTTTTGAAACTAATAATAAATCTCGTTCATTTTCGACAAAAAAGCCAAACCACTTTTCGAGACAGAAATAGCACTTCTTGCTTCATGATATTTCTAAAGCAGTTGGTATGATTTCCAGATTTTGGATATCTCCTTGCTGCATTTTCTTCCAAATAACATATGTAGTCTTTGCAGGTGTTTCGCTGAGAACGACCAAATATGAAATTCTATTCACAGTTTCAAAGCACAAGAAAAATAATATAAAGCAATTCACTCTACACCAGCAGAATGCATAAATGTGTTAGGCTATTGTGGGTTTAGTGTGGCGAATATGTAAACTTTGTGCGATTCACATTCAATAGGAGTCCCTCCAACCCTCACTGAAGCACCAGGCAGCTGTGACACCTGCCAGATAATTTCCAACTGTTGCTTGTCATCGCTCTGAAAAGGGCATAGAAGCCCACAATGTGGCATCCGTATATTAAAGCACAAGCTGAGAGACAGGAGTCAGCTTCTGCAATTATAATAAATAGATTAATTGCTTCTCTGAAGGTTAACCTTTTGCAGGTACTAAACCAATTATTTCCATACACGGTTGCTGGATGCGGAGCTATGAAAAGTAGCCGGCTCAGCATTTTGTTCCCTCAGGTTGGCCTTTATCATCACAATGAGGAGAAAAGATTAGAATTTTAAGGATAAACTAATGGGCACATTACACACAGAATCCACTATCTGTCGAGACAGCATCACCCATCTTGTACTTTCATTATGCCTTCACGAGGAATATTTGGTTATGCCTCAAATCAGTCTAAACGTTTTAAAGGCCACACCGTTTTTTTCCAAAACTTTGTGAGTATTTGCAGAAAGAAGCCAAATGTCTTTGTCGAGGTGCGTGCAGTAATATTCTGTCCAAGTGGATGAGAAATAAGGATTTTACATGCCATCAGACTGTTTTTAACGCGTTAATGAACACTGGCGTTTTGTTGCGGTCCTACCGGCAGTCTCAGCCACAGTAAAACTCCAGATGTTACTGTATGTCTTTCTTGTGGAAAATCAACTAAGAAGGGGTTCAGCCAGTGAGCCACACAGAGTGGTTTTGTGGCATAGGTCCGTTTAACAGGATCGCCCCGTGGTACCTCAAGGAGACAGCAATGCCCATCTTCTGTAACCCAGAGAGGCACATGTGGGATTTGAATTGGCACGCTTGGGATGGCTGAGCGTTAAAGCAAAGTTGGCACATCCAGAACCAAACACTAGGTCAGTGGGCCAAGCTGCCTCCTGATATCATGCATTGCAAGTGCCCTACAGGTTCTGCTGTCCTCAAAGAAACCCCTTGGGGATACTGTATGTCAGGGGCTAGAAATGTGTCTGCACAGTTTCATAAGAATTTGCCGAAAAAATCAATTAGGACATTGCACAGTGTAACTGCAAGGTAACAGCTGTCCCCGAATCAGCGGGTGGGTTGAAAATCTTAACACTTTAAGGACATGGACTCGGGAGTTATGGAAGTTGTTGAGGAAAGGTGGGTCAGGACAGGTCTCTGGTTCCATGGGAGTTCCTCTTACTGTGGACAGAAGGGACTTAAATAAAAGAGTTACACTGTGTTCTTTGCCTGCAACAAGGCAAATGGAGTCTGTAGGAGTGGCATGGTAACAAGGTGTGGGTGTATTTGATGTTCTACAGGGTGTGGAGGGTTCTGCAGTTACATGTGTTTGTGCACTCGGTTGTACCTCTGTGCCATGTAGCCTGCATCAACATATTTTACTGGAGTGATATGATTTAAGTACTATGCACAAGGGCTCGTCCTGGGACTTGAACCCACAAGCTGCTGAACATAACTGTGCATCCTTGAGATATTTATTATCCGCTGCATTATTCTGACAGGTGCATTTCTAGTCATGTTAGTTTTCTGAAATGCTCCAAAGGAAGTACTGACAAACAGGTTCAACGAGTAGTCCATGTTGATGGACAAACACACTGTATGAAACAATAAACTCTCAATGTAGTTTTCAGTTGACACACACACTAGAAAATAACTTGGGCAAGGTGAAAACACCTTATTTATATCCCTAAATCCTTTCATCTGTTCACATTGCTAACACTGGAGATTTCTGGAACATTTGAATACCCCAGAAAGCTCTGTGGCTGGTTTCTTGATTTATTTCATTTAGCAAATGCTTTTCTTCAGCGCAACTATACTATTAGCCTGTTACACTGAACTCTTATAGCTAAGTATAGAAGCAATTTGGAGTTTTTTTTTGCTGAATAGTAGTACAGTAGGAGCTGAGATTAAATATGAACCCTTTCTATGCTACCTGCTGCCATTAGAGTTAAGGTGTCTCCTGTGGAACAGCTTCTGTTCCCATAAAGTAACTCCAGGATGGAAGCAGGTCCCTGAGTGTATGGGCCCTCTCCCTGTTCCAGAATGTCAGTACAGGCTCTCAGGTATCTATTTTTAAGGTTCTGGTTTCTTGGTTCCATCACGTTACACGTGATAAACAGACACCCCTTACCCCCCCTTTGGTTGAAAAGAATGTCTCCTTGCTGCAAAAATCAAAGTTATGCTGTAAAAATCCCACCAGAAAATGGCCTACGCTACACTCATTTGTCATATTATACTGGTTTTATTTACAGAAATTTTTTTTTAAATATATGAAATTAGATAAAATTATTTCATATTAAAATGTTTTGTTTGGGTTTTTTTTTTTTTTTTTTTTTTTTTGGGAGGGGGGGGGTGGAATTTTGCCAGATTAGATTATTGTGATCAATGAATGCTGTTACATTTAGTGTGTATTTAAACAAATGTAGGAATTTGTTCAAATTGGTGAGCTTTGGTACAGTAAGTCAAACATCACACAAATGGTTGCTGTTTAGGGAATCTATTAAATGCGCTCTTGACCGCTACAATTTTTCAGGTGGCAAAACAAAAAGTGTCTGAATGTAGAGCGGCTGTGTACCAGAAAAAGTTATGTTGATCATCAGGAACTGTGGCAAACTTAGGCCTGTGGGCCTAGCCATCTGCAGAAAAAGCAAAAGTATAACAGAAGAACACTACGTAGCACTCACTTAGAAGCAGGTTGTGAAAATATTGAATTATGCATAGAAAGAATGTTACCAGCACTAAATATCTACCATTTCGATGTTCGTCGATAAATCATATTCACGCTATCATCCTTACAGAGCTTTGGAGAGACGATAAGCAAGGTTCCACTGAGACAATGATAAATAAAGCCTCTGGTTCTTCTGGTAAGACTACAGAGAAGGACTGTGCAGGAATACACAGAGGTGCAGTGGCCTATCCTGCCATTTAAATTATCGATCGCATCTTACTTGGTGCTTGCTCAGCTGCACATTCAAATATTACTCATTTTGTCCATGCACAAAACAAACACTGCAGTACCCTCCAAGCCCTTTCCCCTAACAACATCATGCTGGAGTCACAGCATAGTTAAGAAGTTGATATTTAGGCCCCACAATGACAGATGTTCAGCAAAATGTCAGACAGATTCTTAACTGCTTGTAAATTATTGATTATATAACATTTCAAATCTAACTGCTGATCTTTTTCTGGAGACCTGATTCTGTGTTAAGATGGTTGCCTGTTGTGACAACCATCACAGAGACACAGTATCAACATGGTTTACAGTGTTAGTTTATGCAACAAAGAAATTATTTTCTCAAATACCACTAAACAATTAATTATACAAACACACACACATATAGAGAGAGAGAGAGAATGTGGAGGGTGTAAACCAAGGTAGTCCCAGGTGCAGAGATGCCCCTGAGACAATCCAACAGGCAGGAACAGCAGATACTGAGAGGCACAACCAAGTGGGAGACATCATAAATAGGATGGTCTGGACACTTCCGAGTCTAAATGGGAGGCAGTGGTGGAGAATTGACAAAGCCAAGATCCTGTAGGACTTCCACATCTAGACAGATAAACAAGTAATGGTATAGATATAGTGGTAATAGAGAAGGTGAAGTAAACCGCAGTAGTGACCAATGTAGCGATTCCATCAGGAAGAAAATACCAAAGGGCTGAGAGAGAAACTGGAATGAATGTGGAAGGTGAAAATCAAGGTAGTGTCATTGGCGATAGGAGCGATTGAGGCCATGACCCCTAAGCTGGGAGAGCAACTCCATCAGATCCCAGGAATCTGGAATACTTCTGTGACCTATGTAAAATCTAACAATCTGGAAAATCGAGGACTCTACTGTAATAGTACCAAATAAAATCAGATTTGGGAAACTAGTACTGTTTTTATTGTAGTTCTGTGTCATAAACGCATCCATTGCCAACATCACATGAGCTGTTTAGTAATACGTCATTCAAGTACTTTGTACCTGCAGTTCCCTGTGCTGCCAAAGAACTAGAACACATGCGGAAGCTGAAATCCTTTCCCTTCTGCTCTGCTGGAAGTCTTACATGATTAATGCTGTCATGGACGCCATCGATAAAAGTCTATTTTTGAACAGAGGCAAAAACGCCGCCTTCTCTCCTCTACAAATGAATTTAGGACATCTGCTTTGTTTTCATTAAAAAAGCACCTTTTTTACTTTTACACAACGTCTTCCTACATATTTATTTCGTTGTGCATATATGCTGCGTATAGTGTCAAGAAAGTAATTTAACAGCAGCAAGAATGTGCTGCATCTGCAACTGTCATGTGTTTGGTGTTTTGCTTATTCAGATTAAACTTTATTCAAATTCTAGGCTTTTCCACAGTTTAGATTATTATCCCAGCACCTATAAAAAGCAATTTGCGTGCAAAATGTTCATCACCAAGCAGACACGACACATAAATTTTTAAATATTGTAATAAAGAAAATGCACCCTTAAACATTAATGCTTAGCAGCTGTTAAACATATACATTAGCCATACTGTGCAAACAAAGTTAAAATAAATTTACCAATATTTATAGTAGGAAAAGGACCAAAATAATTTTACAGGTTGTTTCACTCGAGATTTCGGTGTGCTGTGTGTTTTCGACAGGAAATTTTTGCTAAAACGTTACGGTTATTAAAATTTACTGTTCCGCCCTTAAAACCACATTCAAACACATTTTTAACACAAAGGGTAGGCACATAGACAAGAGGAGCATGGTAATCTTGCGCGATCCAAGTCTAATTCATCTCTGAATACACAGCAGATACTGGAATTTGGATGCCAAACGCGTATTTCCCATTATATTAAATGAGGGGGAAAATAACTAGCCCATCTGAAGACTTCTATAACACATATGTGACATATATTTAAACATGACTTGAGCATGATAAAAAATTGTAAATACCAATGACCTAATTATAAAACAGTTAATGTCATTAATTTGCGTTTTTATAAGGCATGGTAAAATACAGGACATTTCACATGTTAGTCCCATGTTAGTTACACATGGGAGATAAGCGGTTGTATGGGGTTGGGGGGGTTGGAGCTGGAGTTCAGAGTTATGAGATGTAGAATAAAGGCAAGACGTGTGTCAACTATTGTGTTCCATAAATTAGTCGCCTCATTTTGTTTGCGTGTTTTAAAACTTCTTTTTAAGTTTTCAAGTCCGGTAAAAGAAGGATTTCAGGCTGCGCATGAATCGTTCCTCCTTCTCCTCCTCCTCTTCTGAAGACTGAGGGACATCCAGCTGAATTATGCAGCTTAAATCACAGTAATTGTGGTGATGCAGCACAAATGCATTCAGGCTAAGCAAAACTAGCAGACACAGCTGATAAGACACAGTTTCTAAAATTTAATTTGTATATTTGTAACGCAATAAAATACAATTTATTACAATACATACACTATTTTATTATAGTGTAGTGTATGATATTTATTTGTTGCTTTTATTTTTATTCACTTTTTTATTACAAATAAGCTTCAGATAAACATTTGTTATAGCAAACGTACTCTGTACTCTGTAGTTTCTATATGGATACCCATAGTTAGGTATTAGTTTTCAAGAGCTGATATAGTGAAAATTGGGTAGAGAGTTCAGATACCCAGGGATTGCTTTAATGTGAAGACCTAAAAATACCTTTGAACAGAGTAAAATCCCTTTTCCAGACTTAATTGGTTTTGTTCATGCAGCTTTCTTGCATTTATGGCCATCGGTCTCTATGAAGGAGGACTAGAATGAACAAAATTTCTCTGAATGCATAATTCATAGAGTATAACTTCTGTTCAAGGTTGGCCTGGTGGTGGTGCAGTAGATGCACTGATGCCTCACAGCTCCTGGGCTCTGGTTTTGACATGGGTTCAAATCTAAGTGTGTGTACAGTATATTTGGTATGTTCTCCCCATGTTCACATAGGTTTCCTCCCACAGTCCAGCGATATGTGTAGAAGGTGAGCTGGTGCCAGTAAACTGCCTACCTGTATAGTGTGTGTGTGTGTGTGAGAAAGAGAGAAAGAGACCAGCATTCTCTTCAGAGTGTGTCCATCCTTTCCCCCTATGCTTCTGGCATAGCTAGAAGACTATTATAGCCCTGCATTGTACATTACTTCTATAAAATAGTTGATTTTCTCTAATTTATACTGTCAACTTAAAGTCCGCAGCGTTATTCTCTACTTCTTTGTCAAAGCAGTTCTTCGGGACCTCTGTTTGTGAGAGGCTTCTGTCAGGTTCCACCAGCAATTATGGCTGTGGAAAAAACAGTAATCATTTGGTGTGAGAGTGATGGATGCTAACACATCATTGCCTGTCACGGACTTCCCACGGAGCATTGCGGGCACAATACCATCAGAGCAGTGGAGATGCCTTCCCACTTCAGTTCCTGAACTGAAGTAAACAGAAACAAAGTGCCTAACCACCCACGTTCACACATTGTAGTACCCCGCTCACTCTGTAGACCCAATCCACACTACAGTAGCCTACTCACTCTGTAGACCCAGGCAACCCTGTAGACCCATCCTATGCAGCAGTGCCCTGAATTTTTGACCCACTGCCTTCCCCCATTGTAGTATGCATGCATGGTTAGCTGTCCAACCATCCATTCAGGAAGGTTTCCACAAGCAGAGTGTTCTAAGGAGCTGGGCTGTGCCACTATATCAGAACCAGAGCATGCAGCCATAGCCCGTGGACAGGCTGGAGCATCTGTGCCTTGGGGTCTCTCCTGATTACTGCCAGTATTTTTATGCTCACCAAACAACCTTCAGGCCTGGGATAGTAATCTTGATGGAAACTCTGTTTAAAAAAAAATCTAATGAGCTGGTTTACTGTAAGACATCACAAACGTCTAATGGAAGTATCCCATTCAGATGGGTAACTAGGAAATTAGAAGGAATGTAGGAACTGAGACAACTATATTAGCAGATTTAATTGAAGAATTTGTTATGAAAATGTGCAAAGGTACACATGTCAGTGCTGGGAGCAATGAGAAGATCATACTTAGCAAACAGAGGCCCTATGGAAGCAAAGACATTAGAACATTAGATAACATTATATTGACCCCATGTCATATCCTCAGGTATGGGTTACCAGCTTAACTTGTTTTCTACCTGCAGAATAATTCTGGCACAAGAAAAACAGTATATAAAGCTTTACAAGGCCTTTCAGGGAGCTGCCAGTTCCCTGAAGCTGTTGAACAGTTTTGTAAGAAACAGACACATAGAGGAAGCAGGGGGTCCTCAGTGCTTTTACAGTATGCAGGGGCGGACAGCAACCGTATTTAGTGCTTGGCTGTTTCTGCCAGTCTCTCTGAGTGATTGTGTCCTGCCCCCTTAATCACAGGCACTGTGAAGAAGCGTGGAATGTAGGGGGTATCTCCCCAGGGCTCCCCCGTGAGAACCAGGCCACCAGATCCATGCAGTAACCATCTTGGAGAAACAGGGCTGCGGACTGTGCTTGCAGGGGACGGCAATACAGGAGAAGCTGCATTTTAATTCATTTTTTCACACCCCGCTTTCTTTCCCAATGATTCCTTACACCCTTAAATAGATGTGTCTAATCCAATAAAACCAGAAGGGTTTTTTATGCTAGGAAAGAAAGCTCACAATATCGACACCCTTTAATTTGCATTGAAAGGTTTATTAGACAGCAGACAGCTGAAGCACAATAGTTGAATTAAAGTTCAACGAGTACAGAAGTTTAGACAAAGCAGCACAGATACTCTAACAATAGCCTTAACAATTATTCACTAACATGGAAGAAATTCATAATTAATTCAATTACTTGAAAATATTGAAATGGCCCACCTTCATCTTTCTGTCACTAGGGTTAAGATCGTAGGCTTGGGAGACAAGATTGAGGGAAAACAAACTTCTTTTTTGTGTGGAATGTCTATATAGCAGCACCCACTGAGCATGATAACATGTCCACCCCTCAAGTTCTCAGTCATCATTGAATAGTATGGGGGGGGGGGGGGTCAGCCTTCCCTCATAACAACTCCACTACAGTTAGATACATCAACTATATATGCACATGCAGCAATGCATGATGGGAAAGCCACAGCTCCACCTGCCACCGTTACAGTATGTTTAGGAAGGAGAAACTATTAAAACTGCATGAAGTTGAAAACTTGACTCATTAGGAAATGTTCTTATGTTTTAATGATTACCTGACATTCACATGCCACTGTGGTTAAAACCGGGGCTCATTAATATCATTATAGGTATTTGTTCAGGAACTCGTAAAAAATAAATAAATAAATAAAAATAAGCAGCAGAAATTACAGTGTTTTTTTTTTCTATTTTTTTAAAAACCTAATAAGAAAGAATGCCTTGATGGTTAAATTAAGCTTAGTACTGCCACAGAAGAAGCAATGAGATGTGGATGAACTGAAGAGTTCAAAGAAACGGTTCAAAGTCATGAATTGGCCTTATAAAATATATATTTGATATCTAAACTGTGTATGTAAAATGAAAATATCTCTCATTTACCACAAGACTCAAAATAGAACATTTTGTTTTGATGATCTAATGAAATATTAGAAAACATCACCATCTCTAAATTATGCTATATTATACATTTATTTAAATACATTATATATGTCCTTATTGGAAAAGGAACTGTCCTGAGACCTTCCTAAAAGGTCACATCTGCTCCTAACAGCTCACCATCAACACAGTAAACTACCATTTTTATAGCAAGGTGAGAATGAGGGAACAAACAAAGAGGGTCAGGCAGAGTGATCTCACAGGTGACAAGCAGCATATGTAAATCAGTAATTACCCAGAATTCATTAAGGTTCCTGGTGGCAAAGATGAAGGATTTGTCAGCCCACAAATATACTCAGGTGGTGCATTTAATATTGTTAGTGGTAGCAAAAAGGTGAATGCCACAGAGAGCAACATGTCAGCCAATGTCCGGTGGAAAGAAGAAAAGTAATAGCAAAGTTTATTATTCTTACATTACTAACGTGTCCTCTGTGTGTGTGTGTGTGTGTGTGTGTGTGTGTGTGTGTGTGTGTGTGTGTCAGAAGTCTCACAGTGTCAGAAGTACCTCTGTTCTAAATTTCAGGTCTCTGGCATGAAAAACAAAGCAGTGTGTAAAAAACAAACAAACAGATAAACATAGATTTGGCTTTATAGATGTATGTCTATATACAGAGGGAGCAAAGCATGATGGGAAAGCCACAGCTCCACCCGCCGCTCTTATGCGTAGCTACACTTTGCAAGAGGCATAGAGGGAAAAAATGTTTACAAGCAAATTTTTAATGAAAGATTTTCTATAGTTAGTGACTTGTTTTTCTTTTATGTTGGGTCAAAAGTGACACTCAAATTTCTACATTAAGCATTTTTAAACTTCCACATTAGAATTTTTTTTATGTTTATTATCACAGAAGATGTTTGCAAATTTTACCTTAGTCAGTACTGAAGTTGCAGAGTCAGAACTGACAAGCATTTTTTAATTTGTATTGTAATGGTGCTGACGCTTCTCTGTAAATGTTTGTTTGGGTTCATGCTGTACGTAACACCAGAGAAGAGAATTATGGGGAAAAGTATTGTTCTTACATGTGCAGTCAACTTCAGAAATATTGGCACCCCTCAAGAAGGTGAGCAAAAACTTTAATATAATATAGATAATACATATAATAATTCTAATTTTCCTCTGATGTTTGGAGGAATTGCTAACTATTCATTTAATAAAAATAATTCCTGCAAAAGTGTTGCTTTTATTCTATCAAAACATACGTGAAAAAATTGGCACCCTTGAAGAATACTATAAATAAAACCAAAGGAATTTTCATCATTGGAGAGAAATGTGTCTTGATATTGCTTTTAGTGTCTATTAACTTTCTTCTTGTCTATGACCATTTCCTGTTTCATTGGGATATAAATATGAGGTAACACACAATGAGGAGGATGCTAAGGCAGGCAAAAAGGAGCCCAAAGATCACAATTTCACAACTGCAAACATTAGTTGAATCTTAAGGTTTCATCATTTCAAAATCATCAGTGACGCCACCTCCATGACCAGAAGCTTTTTGGACGGGTTCCACGAAAAAGCCCTTCCCGAGACCAAGACACAAATTCTGAACTTTGGCAAGCGTCATTGGAGTTACAACTGAAATCATGTGTTGTGGTCAGATGAGACCAAAATTGAGGTTTTTGGCCACGCACACCTTTATCATGGCCAAAAAAAAGGGGACGGCACACAAAAAGCTGCACCTCATACCAATGGTAAAATATGGTGGTGGCTCTTTGAGACTTTGTGGTTGTTTTCCATTCAATACCAGAACATTTTAGCTGAAAATCTGGTTGCCTCTGCCAGAAGAGTGAAACTGGGCCATGGTTGAGTCTTCCAACAAGACAATGACCCAAAGCACACATGAAAATTGACAAAGAAATGGTTGCAGCAAAACGAAATCAGGTTTTGCAATGACCCTCTCAGTGTCCAGACTTGAACCCAATTGAAAATCTGTGGTCTCAGTTTAAAAGTGCAGTTCACAAGAGAAAACCCAAGAATCTCAATGAGCTGGAAATGTTGTCCATGGAAGAGTGGTCCAACATCCCACCACAAGTGTTCTCCAACCTGAGGCTCCACCAAATACTGAAGTTTGGGGTGCCAATATGTGTGGAATTTGCATTTTTATCAAAATTTATGTTACTAAAGGAAAACTTTATTTTATTTAACAATAAAAGCAGGAGGCTTACCCATTTGTTTAAGCTCAAAATATTACTCATTCCATGTGTGGTTCTTTTTATATAATAATTTTAGCTCATTTTCATGAAGGGTGCAAATAAGCTTCCTTGTGTTTGGAACAGCGAGTCTGAAAATCTCTGTGCTAGCGGAAGGCCAAGCTTGGACTTAACTGTACTTCTCTTTCTTGTAGCATGGCGGATTGGGGTGAAGGGTGTTCTAGATAAGAGTTGAAGTCGTACTCTTTCTCTGTCCCACAGTGGCATTGTTGGTATCCCAGCATGGCCCAAAATAGTTACCATGGTCAGTGACTCTGCTGCAGGCTACAGCCACAGTGACCCAAGATCAGGAGGGACCAAAGTGTTCCTTAATGACATGGTCCTACTGAAACTGTTCCTCCACTGGCAGGGAGAAAGCATCTTTTTTGCACAGAGCACTGCGAAGCAGTGACCTCAGGAACTAAGTAGAGACATTTCTGAAGGACGCATTTCGACAGTAACTGACAGTGACCTCTAGAGCAATCCTGTTGCAGCTGCAAGCACAGTTTAGCGTATGCTGGTAAGAGTGACTCCATCTTCATCACAGGCAGGTATTTATGATGTAGCAGTGCGGTCCTGTCTCCTCTTAGTCTCTGTGGCGCACTAGAACGGGAGACGACAGCTTTTTGAGTCATTGCTTCTGAACAGGCTGGCAACCGCAGGACTGGGAAGAACAGAATTAATGCTGTTCACAGTGAGTTTGCAAAGTCCATGCCATGCTTTTTTAAATTAGCAACCTAGCTGTTCATCAGCAGACATAACTTGTGCAAGTCATTGGTGAACTGAGCCACTTAAAATTTCTATGATTTCCATGGTTTGCTATCTCAGTGGCAGAGGCAGCTGTGGTGCCTCACACTTTCTTGGATGTGGCGTTTTAACACGGACCAGATTCCTGCTCAGACTGTGTGAAGTTCAAAAGGGTTTCATGCGAGTTCTTTGTTTACTTCTTCTGTCCAAAAATGATTTTCAGGTGAACTGGTGACTCTTCATTGTTCATACGGTGTGTACACTTGTGAACATGAGGGTGTTTTCTGCTTCACTCCTTGTGATTCCCAGGAAGTCTCCAACCCACAGTAACTCTGGGCAAGTGGTTATTGGGGATGGATGGATGGATGTTTCCTTAACCCCCATAATCTTCTTGCTGTTAAAATCTATTGTGTGTGTGTGTGTATACACAGTATATATGACAATTGTTAAGCTGGTGAAAGGAAAGAGGCATCTATAGTGACTACAAAGAAACAAAAGTGATTCAAATATGCATTCATTAATTTGGTATGGAGCCTTTAAAAGCAAACATTTTCTGTTTTTACTTCTCAAGTGTTTGCTGTACACACACAACCCCATACTCTCACCCACTTATTTTCTTCTTTTAATGCAGCTGCTATTGGTATTGGGAAAGCAACACTTACATTTCACTACGTGTTGTACAGGCAGAAGCAAGGCATTTCAGTTGACAGAACAGGAATGAATGCCTTATTATTCTTTTAATCCCCTGTTGCATAGTTATACTGATAGATAGGTCACACGAAAGCAGAACGAGGCAGGCTAGTTGTGTGAAATGGGAAACTGCCATGATCCACATCTAGTGCTGGTTGCAATAGGGTGTCGGTTCACAGTGAGTCACTGGGCCCTGGGTGCGACGCTGATGTTCCAGGTCAGGACAGAGTGAGGTCCATTAGTCGTTGCTTATGAAGCCGTCTGTCTTTCCTGTTACTGTCAGAACTGCCGCCATTATAGTGGAGCATATGGAGTTTAGGGCAGGGTACATGGAATGCCAAGCAGAAGATGGAGCCATGATGATCTGAACATAGAGTCCTCACTGTAGACCTAACACAGACTCAGTTAAGCAGTTAAATTCATAAAATTTACGCACAATGGATCAAAGGCTTGTTCACTCTGGTCACATCATGTCACGACGTGGACTACCAAATTCGGCAGTCCTTCACGGTGGCCAGCATGCCATCCGCGCAACTTCCACCGCTGCAAACTTCTGGGCCACAAGCGATGCCGGCGAAAAGTTGTAATGTGAATGCAAAAGTAACAACTTTTCCAAAATCTGTGCTTTATGTTTTTTCATGATGTGAGTAGCCTGCTTAGTCAGCAATACCGTAATTACCCTTACTCATCTAGCAAAGGTGCCTCATTTCCAAAAGTAAAATGTCATTTCGGAACAAGACCTATCTGTGTGAGTCTCTAAATTGCCCGAAAGGTATTCAGGCTTTAAATATTTGAACAGCAGCAAATTGCAGCGGCAGACAGAAATCAATTCCCTTGACCGATTCGAAAAACAGTAAATCTGGGTCCCGAGAACCGGTGGGTTTGTCTATAACCTATTGCTTCATGAAAACATTGTAATATTACAGAAATGTCTGCAGTCCAATATTGCACTACAGCTTTATTGTAATCATGTGTTTATGTCAATAAAAACTTTCTATCCTATCATAGACGTCCTTCATTCATACCAGACAGTCGCTTCATATAAAATCGCTGTAATGGTTTACCATTTCTGAGGCAGTGGAACAATAAAACAGATGCTTAAAACATTAGTAAATAGGATTCCGAAGAAAGCAATACAGCTGTAAACGCTCACTCGGCAGAGCCATGGCCACGAGTGTGCCACCGCCTGTGCCTGATGATAAATGACAAGGATGTGACTTGATAGCCGTCAGCCTTTGACAGAGAAAAGGACGTGTAAGCTGATCCTGCTGAAGTATAGGAAGGGTACTGATGGGGGGCCCTGCTAGGAGACTCATAGTGTCACCGCAGGACAGGCCAAGGTCCTCTGTGAGTGCCATAAGATAAGAAGTGGAGGCCTCAATTAGATTATAGACACATATCAGTATCTTACTGGGAAAAGCCAACAGGGTGGAGCTAAGCCTCAGATTCAGTCTGAGAGAACAGTAAAAACTGTTCTAGGCTCACAAGCAACATGTACAGTGTATAAGCTTCTTTGTTTTAGGGACATACCTCAGTAACAAGATGGGTTTTGCTAAATGGTGTTAAAAGCGCTTAAGGGAAATGTTTATCGACCTTTTCTGCTAACTGCTGCACAATACAGTGCATACTGTACGGGAGCCTCTCGCGGATAGCATGGAATGAAATATCTTAAATTTTAAATAATGTATTATTTCTGCAAAAGGTTTATCCACAGACTTGTTTGCAATATGAACTAAGGGAGTCTATTAATGTTAGTTTTGCTGCATGCGGCACGTACTACAGTCAGGTGCGGCTTTATGGCAGAGTGGTCGGTTTGCTTTAGTTGTTTTATGTTTTTACAGTGTCTTTAATGTTGGTCTTTCATTTTAATTGGCCATAAAAATGTGGCTTGCAAATATGGTGACTAACATCACAGTACAAAGTCACAAAGAATTACCCCAGCAATGATCCCCTTTTAGACATCTTCTCAAAGCAAAACAAAACTCTATATATCTGTAGAATTCAATGTCTGTTTATTTGTTATTTAGCACAGATTTTTTTTAAGAAACTGACTTGGAATTTGACACATTGGTACGCTAGGTGAGGATTTTGCATAGTCAATTTCATTAAAATGCCAAAGAGGCCACTTAGTTTCTTGAAAATTTCTGCCTGGTTATTTCAAATTTGGAATTTGGAAACATGCACATAGTTGCATGACTCAGTTACATCCGATGCAGAGCGTAGTTTTGCTGATATGGCAGTTCGGCTGCTAAATGCAAAGTTAATGATTTAAGGGTTAGACAGTTTGATATATGTTACAAATACCAATGTAAATATATAACTTGTTATTACTCTACATGGTGAAAGAGAGAGGGGCTCTAGTGGAGGCTTGGCGTAAGGAACCAAACTGGAAAATAGGAGGGGGTGACCAAGTATCTGCTAGCGCTCCTCTGAAATAAAGAGCTAAAGCTGGGCTAGCAGATACTTGTATTAAACAGCCAAACTGGTGAGAAGGACAGCTGATAGTGCTGGATGGAAAAACACAAAGTGAAAATGTTCAAATTAATAAGAAATTATACATGACACACACACAAGCCTGTACATACATTAGTGGCATAAGGGTCATAAAGTTTGGAGATATTTAATTTGACTACTTTTCACAGTTAACTCTGGGTAACTCAGGTCTATATATATATACAGTATATATATGTATATATGCAGTGTTTTTTTGAGGGGGGGGGTTATATTATCTTACATAGCCATTCGGAGAAGTGCGGTGGCACACTTGAAGCATTTTAGTCACACAAAAGCCGAACCATGAGTAGGGGTACTGTTTCTTCTGCTGCCATCTTTTTCATTAGCTAACTGACAGCTCACTGACAGGCAGGCTGGACAGCCAATGGAGTAAATAAAGTCAAATGGTTTTGGCTGATGGAATTAACCATAGTTTGATTTTTACTAGCATGCCTTTCCATCAGGAGCCCTAGCAGAGTCAGATGAAAATAAAGTCAAGTTCAATATAAAAAGTCTTCTTTTTCCTATATGACATTTCACCTGTGAACCGAGCCAGAAAGTAACACCCTTTCAATAATAAAATAGGTTATTTTGACAAAAGCTCTCTCTGTTATTTAAATGATAAAGAACTTTTGAAACCGGTGGATATTTCAGCGGCAGAGGCTTAAGACACAGTCACTTCATTGTTTCCGACAGCCAAAGGATGCTCTCAGCTGCCGTGCTGTTGCTGCTACAAACTTGGCCTCGCCCTTTTTCCAGCATCGGCTGCATGAGTGACCAAAAACAATAAGCCGGGTGGTTTCAGTGCATATTTCCCCACTGCATCATTTCACGTAAACATATTCATATATAATAGGAAATATTTATATATGATTTTTTTCTAATAGTCATTTAATGGTTTTGCCAATTAATTTTCCTATATTAATCCGTGCTGTAATTCTCATTTAGGTCCCGACATGTTCATCAGTTTGGCTGTGGAGGTAAACACGATGTGACCGTTTCATCATCCTGCTTAAGATTCATGCATCCCCGCTGTCTTCGTACACTCATCTTTTTCATCCACCTTACAGGATTTGCAAGCATTCTTGCCGCTGATCAGTTCTGCTCTCACACTTGGCTAATATGCAAGGTGTCTCCTGCATAGGTGGTACTTCCAGGCAACCGAGACATTGAGATGAGACAATTACTGTTTTTTTCTGTCATGTACCTTTTATTTAGTTGTTTCAGCTGTCATAGGCTGTTAGATAATAAGGTTTTGAATCACCTATCATCCTGCTGGCATTACATCCTCCTTACAGGTAACATGGTAGTTTCCCAGCTTCACTGCGTGAAAGATAAAAAATGAAAACCTGATTTTTCACTCCGCATAAACCTCTGTCATCGTTGTGCTATATGCGTGGATAAGAGGCTAAAATTTCATGGAAAATATGTATTTCTTGGGATGTTTGTTTGCCTGGTTGTTATTTATGCACGGCTTTGTTTTTCAAGCTACAGATTTGACATTTGGCACTACTTCTCATCCTAAGTGAAGTTTTTGTTTAGTCAAGTTCATGACCACCACCAGCACACACACATGCTACACATGCGTAATGCAGCATGCATATAAGTAGGGCCACCTCCATACACGCCATAAACTCAAGCGCACTAATGCACTGAGTTCAGCAAGTTTTACAGGTAATAATGTCTGGTGATACACAGCCTTCTACAAACACACACCAACTCACTTTCTCACACACGTACGAGGGATCGATGATGGGAGTTTCTCACTCTACACACACACGCACAGACGTGCCACATGCTCTACACACACGCTGATGCACTTTCTCGTACACACATAACTGTACTAAACTGTACAAGTTCAAAGGTAATAAAGTTATATTACCTTTGTAATGTATGGTAATGTTACACAGTTTGTGGATATCTAATGTGTTATTGCTATTTACCTTTCCGTGTCTACACTTCTTATTTTGACCTTTTATTCTCACAAATGTGCTCCTTAACACACACATATACTGTAATACTAACATATTTGAGGCTACCAAGGGTTTTAAATCCAATATCATGGTAGCATAGCAAGTGTATTCTGCGGGAAGGCTAGAAGTTACATTTAGGTTTTTTAGCTGTAGAGATGCAGAAGTATCACTTATAAACCCTCCCCATTCTACAGTCCATGAAAAATTTGTGATAATTTAAAAGAGTAGCTGCTGAGCAGATGTGACCCAAAGCTGAAAAATGAGCATCTGCTGCCTCTTTGAAAGAGTGAATCATACATCACTGAACCTGGTGGTTGTGAGTCTGGGGCGGAGAAGCAGTATTCAGGGCTTCTTCAGAGGGGTGCATGAGACACAGTTTAAGAAAAAATAGGTTATAAGAACTGAAAAAAGAATTAGGGTGTGTTTATTGTAAACTAACTGACAGAGACCCCAAATAACACTCCATTATTAACATATTCTTTTCAACATGAGTACAAAGAGCCAGCAGGGCTCTGTGGGGCTGCATTCTAGAAGGATTAATGCCCATTGCTGATAGCCTCAGTGCCACACTGGCATACATTTAGTTCTCGTCCCAGTTTCCCCCACGCTGAAGTCTTGAGAACTTGGCAGGTATCACCAAGCAAGGCAGCCTCACTCATTACATCGGCCATATACAAATCGCATATGTGGTATTTTCTAAAGCACATGCAGACCAATCTGCCGAGTCAAATATTCAGGAACCTCAGGGGTAAATAAGTACGCGGCATTTTCAAATCAATTGATTTGCTAATTCCTTTTCAACCCTGGGAGAGTTGAAGGAGACGTCAGAAGCAGCACACGTGGTATGCACAGCTTTACATGTGTACGGGCTTTCATAATAGCCGGTTCAAATTATAGACAAATTCTGTCCATGCCGATGCTTTACCTGACCGTTGAAGAATCAGTGTTATCTTGTTAAGAATTTTTGGGAGATCAATCCTGAGCATCAGCACCTTCATTTAAACTGCTCATCAGAGGGTTCTGGAGTCTCATTCTTTTGGTCTTTGTTCTTGAGCATTTTGTGTGTTGAGCTTGGGTAACGTTGCTGCCATACTCTGCTTTTACTCCTGCCAAATGCAAATGCGGGCCTGTGTTTGTGTAGGACTCAAAAAGTCATTTTTGATCTAGTTCTTTAAATAGATCGCACTTTTTAAATCACCCGGAACAAACTCGAATAGCTACGGAAGAATGCAGTGTGCAACAATGTTCAGGGACCCAGAAAAGTTCCACAGCTGGAGTAGAGTTGACATGACGGTGCCGGGTTTTAATGAAGCCACACGTCCCCACTTGCGCAAATTAAATCAGCTGTTATTTTTGAATGGCATCAGTGACCATTTGGAAGCACGAATACGTGTAAAATTCAATTTAATTGATATTTGTACATTCAACTAGTAAAGCGTAATATGTGGAGGATTTTTTTAGATCAAACAGCAGACAGTGTTTTACTTTTTTCTCATTAAAAGTGGATGCTAGCTGAAGATTTCCAGTGACCTCCCGACCATGTAGTTACTAAGACCGCCTGAACCTTTGCTTGCCAAGTGAAAGCCGGAGCTCCGTTTCTACATGCTATTGTATTTAGTCGAGCTTGAACACTGCTGCTGACTGGCTTAGGTTACTGATTTTGGTTTCATTACCATTTGCTGGATTCGGTTTATTTTTTAGTTCACCTTAATTGATGCTCCAAGCCCTGTGCTGTGGATCCTGGGAGTGTCTAGATGATTTGTTCCACTTGGGGAAAAAATGACTCAGAGCAAAAGCTTTCTCCAGGGTGACAGAAACTGAATCAGGATATTCATGGGATTGTAGAAGGCCTATCTTTCGTAATGGAAAACGTAGCTTTTTACCAGGCTGTCATAATTTAGCATTGGGAAGAATTCGTGATGCTCAATGGTGATCTCAAGTAGATGAACACAGTTTAATTGGCTAGTCTATGCCAGTGTCACCAACCTAGCCTTGTAAATGTGCAAGCTTGGGTCTAAACAAGAAAATGCGAACACCTCTCTTAAGTTAGCCCCCTTAGTTAAGGCTGAGCTCATTGTCATAGCACAGGAGCAGAGGTGGTGTTTCCTGAAGATCAAGGATGAGAGAGAAATAGAGAGAGGCCCTCTCAGCCACGCAGTCACCCAGTACTCCCCTTCCTCCTCACGGATTCCTTGGTTTATAATTCAGCTTCCGCAGCCAGGAGCTCAAAATCTGCCAACCATATCCTCTCAGCTCTGCCCTTCAGATGTGTTTCTCACATGAACAGCCAAAATCATGCACTGGCTTAGAAGACTTAAAGAAGTACCTTCTCAAAACTTGCTTAAAAAGTGAAGGTAATAGTAATAGTAATAGTCAAGCAGTGTCAAGAACAGCATAATAAGAAAATTTTCCATGGTACTGACTGTGGTTAAACTGACAGGCCATAGTGTGTAGCCAAGCAGGGGAAGAACTGTATGTGTGATAAGGATTAGCAGAACAGAAGAACATGAATTCCTTTTAATAGCGAGGCGGTTGGTTTGTTTTGCTTGGAGGCAGTTCTCAGCTGTCCAAGATAGCTACCCTGGCTTGTTGGGCAAGCCATGTGCTGGATAAGCTGCCCTGAATAAAGGCCTATACTAAGCAAATAAATACTGTTGTGTGTAATTGCGAGCATTTGAAAGCAAGTAGCTTGCGTGGATATTCTTTCGCTCTTTCTCAAGCGGTGAGCTATAAATCGACCACTTTCTAATTAAAATTTCTTCCTTACCTAACAGAGAAGAGTAACGCAAATAATCGCTTTAATACAAATGACCTCTTTTTGCCATTTCACTTCCAGTGAACCAGGATGTGGTGGCTCCACAGCTTGTCTGTTCAATGGATGTCAACTCCAGACATCCAGCACTGTTGAGCGGTGATGTGCGAATGATAATGTGTCCAAAAAAGAACATCTGACTGGCTCTGAGAGTCAAGTAATTTTATTTGTGAGATTGTTGAGTAACAGCCTTGAAAATGTTGCCCCTTCAAAGTCATCTTGGATTTCAGACCTAAGATGCAAACAGTGGGAATCTTTACAATTTTTTTTATTTTCCCATAGTCATACAGTTGTGTTGCATTCTTCTACGTTACATTTACTTGGGTTCACTTGAGTTTAAGCACATGCTCATAAAAACAACATAAAAATTACACCATGACAGGACAAGTTGGTCAGAAGCCCATTTCCTCAAAGGGGGCTTGAATCAGTATGAACAGAGGCCCAAAATATGACACTTATTGTCAGTTAATAGGGGTTTCCAAAACACAAAATACTGCGGTCCCCGGTGCATATGACAAGCAACCATTTGTTTGTTTGCTTGCTTACTCTGCTTTTTAGGATAGAAAAATTCCGCCGCAAGGCACATACCTACACACCATCGTCAAAAAAATTTTACCAGTTTGCTGAAGCAGTAAGACCATATATTAAAAGTTCCCAGAAAAGCAGGGCGCTCATTAAAACTGCTATGAGTTGGAGGTAATGAGCCACTGAAAAAGTAAACCAAAGGTTTAGTCATGTAAAGCCATTTAAAATAATGAAGGTTAGAGCTGGAAAGAAGGGGAGAGGGTGACTTTTACCACATGATATTATTTAGATACTGTCAGACATTATAATAAAGACCATGGTAATGATATTGGGAGGGGGGGAACGAAAGCATGGCACAAGACAAAGCTAACATTCAGGGCTTTGCCAGTTATTGAAAAGAAAAGTAAACCGTGAGCTTGCAGAGTTTGGTGCTTTTTTGCTGAAGCTTTCTTTGAAGCTTCCTGGTAATATGGATGCCACTGCATATGAATCGCGGAAGAATTAGGACAGTATCTCCACAATGAATATGCTGGCCCGTAACTTTGTAGTTTGCAGTTTACAACAGAGTTATAAACTTTATAACTGTGATCTGACTGCATTAAATGCGAGGCGGAAACATCCCTGGACCTCAGAGATTTGGACATAGGGCCAGGATTTTTTTTTACCAGTTATGTACACAAATGACTGGGTGTAATATTCAGCATATTAAGCTTTTAAAGATGACATTAGGTCTTTATTCTCCATGAACATTACTCAGTTTGGAAGCAGTGGATGCTGAGATGTAGGATACTAGGCACCATGCCATTTTGATCAGGTTGTTCATTCGGAACTTTGTGGAGCAGGGATGAGAGAATAGGTGACGATTTGTTAAAACTGTTTGAAAATGTATGTTTGTGCAATGCGTTCATGTACAATAGAAATCTGTCAGTCCATTCATCCCGTCCTCCATTTTCATTAACCTACTATCTTGAGCAGGGTCACGGTGGTCCGGAGCCTAAATAGGAATCTTGGATGGGGAAAATAACTTTGTTCAAGTAGCATCTGGGGCCAAGATCAGATTTCACGGTGTGCAAGATTAGCATGTCTCTAAATGGAGGTTCAAAACGTATCTCGTGGTGGTGGAAACCACATGTGACCGACGTGCCGCATACTTCTTTCTGTTTGCTTTGTGAAGATACTGTAGCAGCTGAAGGCCGTTCCTGCCTGGCCAGGTGAATATTAAACCTGTGTTCCTGAGTGACTGCCTTCCTGCCTCAGACAGCTTACTCTCCTCAACTCTGATGTGCATGGTGGCCACCAGGAGTGGTTCTTTTCTCTAATCTGTTTTAAGAAATTAAATTTCCTTCGACACAAACGTGTTTATATTTTAATGAGCATGTCATTAAATGGAAATATTTAATAAGTAGTGTGCAGTGATGCTAAACAGGAGATTAAATGTTTTTCAGCATTTATTCATTCGTGCTTCTATAGGGTGGCAAGCGTCTTTCATTCTTGGGTAATTGGCAAACCATTCTGCATGATAATGCACAAAGGGCATTCAGTCATGCTAAGTACCTTCCGTTTAGACAGTGGAAAACCCACATCCTTGTTCATTTCTCCTCCCCTATGCCCAGCTCCTGCTGCCGACACGAATCCTTTTTTGAGCGTCTCCATACGTTTATAAGACAAGACACCTCATAATTCAACACCTAATTATGCTTCGGGAAGCCGTTCATTGGCATTCCGATGGGAATCGGCATAATGAGTCGCGAAGTCTGCCTCTGCTCCATGGAGTGGCCAGGGACTGTGTCCTGCTGCGTCTCGTAAAGGTGTGTGAAGGAAACAAATGAGTGTGGCACGTTCACCAAGGGTGCCGTTCAGAAATGCAAGGAAATAGAACTTCCTTGTTTTTCTCCGCAAATAAATGAAATGCTGTGCACATATGAAATTCGGTCTGCCTTTGTTAGGATGTATACATGACATCAGTTGTGTTTCGCTTATGTTTAGAGGAGGAAATGCCTAGATCACAGCAGGTGAAAGCCACAGCACTACAGATGTACATGTGTATAAACTTGTACACTCAAAATCCACAGCGTGTGAGTTTCCTTAGAGAATTAATCCTCACCTTAGGCCAGGAAGCATTGTGCAATAACAAATTCCCTATTATAGCCAAAGGGTAACAACCACACATCTTCATACATCATTTCACAGTTTGATTTAAAAAAAAAAAAAAAAAAAAAAAAAAAAAAAAACGTGTCCCAAAAGAATTTATCCTAAACAAAGGGTGTATAAGCCTATACAAAGATAAATCGCATGCATTTAGGGTATTCAAAACCCAAGAAGTTAATATGAATTTGGAACCGATGTAACAGAGGCACAGGTGTTTTAGATGTAACCACCAGCTGTTAATTTTAAAGACTTTCTTCTTGACAGGTTTTAACGCAACTATGGGTAGCCGTAAGAAAAATAACTGTGAAAGAAAAATAGCATTTAATAAACGTTTAACTCTCCATCCCAGATTAGTCTAAACAGTTAGTAGCCCAAAGAAAATCTTTCATTTTGGCTAGGGAAGAATTCTTTAAAACAAAGTAATCCCTGCAAGCGTCTGTTTTCAGTAGCTGATCGGGCAAAGGGTTGCTGTGGTCCAGAGCAAATCCCTGGAAAAGCAGGGTGTAAATCAGGGTGCATTCCAGGCAAAACGCCAGCAAGGCAACTCACACTGGTGCACAAGAAGGAAGATTTAGCACTAACAATTCACCTGCACAGCTTGTCTTTAGAATGTGGGAGGAAACAAAAGAACCCAGAGGAATCACACACAAACATTTGGTAAAGATATAAGACGTATGCAGTGCCAGGGCTTGACTCCGGTCCACAGCTCTCAAGTTGCAAAGCCACAGCACTTCCTGTTGAGTTCTTTTGCTGCCTGCCAGTAAAGGGATTTTGGTCTTAAGTGCTATTAACCCCTGACTGTGCTGTAATGTGTCAGCTGTATCTTTCTCTGACTTGCTGGTTTGGGATTTCAAGCCAGGACAGACACCAGTACTGTGTATAGGAGACTCAACTGTGGTTTAATGCCTAGTTGCCTTGGACTGCGAGGTATTCCAGGTGCAACACCCTGCCTGCCAAAATGGAGGTCACCCAAGGTCTTGCCCAAGGATGAGGGCAAGATAGTCAGGGCTTTCTCCTCTAGATTTCCACCACAGTGACCACAATCAAGCTGAAACCCTGAAGGCTGCAGGTGAGGCTGGGTAACCAGTGTTCTGGTTCTTCATGGTATCATTCAGTGAAGCCTGCATCCTGCACAGTGAAAAGAAACAGGTGGCTCGCAGCATGCATATCAGAGGAGATACGTGCATGTTTTCAGCTCTCTTGCTTTGGTGTGGGTGTCGTACTCAGAGGTGGAGACAAGATGTTGGTAATGACTACGATTAAATCGGGAGGAAAGGGGGCAAAAACCAAAATGCGATAATTAATTTGTTTTGGCAGAATTGGCTGCAACAATGCAAATGTTGTACCATTGGAACCAAGTCTAACTAGGCTGTTCAAGGCCCAGCTGGGTGGTGAAGAGGGTACATGTTCATGTACTGCATCTTTAGCTGGGGACTGCTTTGGCAGTGCTGTGGAGCTGACCGCGCTGAAGAGGCCGCAGTGTGTTCCTTCAGAATAGACCCATGAGGCAAAGCACTGGATCCAAAGACACTAGATGGAGGCAAAGACAGTACGCAGAGGGGCGATGGCATAAAGCAAAGGGGATAAAGGTGGAGTTGTTAGGATTGTTCCCTCGCACTTGTTATAAACTGGAAGCTCACCAGTTCTAACCTTCTGCATGTGGTCCATGGAAGCAGTGCTAGCCCAATGTAAAAAACACCAGCTTGTAAAATGTGTGTAAATACTACACTCATTGCTCCTTTTCTCCTCCCCTCTTTCACTCTGGGTTCTCTGGACTGCCATCTTTTGTTGCCTGCATTCCCACAAGTAAGAATAAGTCTGTCCACAGCTGCAGATAAAATGTAACTAAAACACAGTTCAGAATCTTAATGTTTCAAGAATTGCCAACGTACAACCCTGGGAGATCTCCATTTTTATTTCAAACCGCTTGACGTCCCTCAATTAAACAAAACCCCAGTACACTGAAGGCAGGATTTTGGTGGTGCAAAAGGGGCACAGCTGTAGAAATATAAAGCAACAAGGAATTAATTATGTTATTCTAAAAAGAAAGGAAAAAGGCCTATGTTTAACTACAGTAAACAAAGCCGGGCAGTAAGTATAAATTAGGTGCTGTTGTTATCAACATTATGTTACTATCTCGCACGGTGGTCAAATGTGATTTACAACTTACAGCAATGCTCTAAAATGGGTTTGGAAGATAGCTACTTCTTAGCATGGCCTCAGCTAGTGTTGATGCAAATAGTTGATAACTTTAACATAAACAGTTTCGAGCAAAAGTCTGTGAACCCTATGCAAGTACGTTTGGAGGGCCGATCTCACCTGCGGAGCATGGTGGAGGGAGCATCATGGTTTGGGGTTAGTTTGCTGCCTCAGCTTGGACAGCTTGCAGCTGCTTAGGGAACAATGACTTCAAAGTGTGCGTGTGTGTGGATAAAATAGTATTTGCATTAACATTAAAGTGTCATAGATCTGTCACTTAAAATCACAGTTTAAAATGTTATACTGCATGTTATCTTTAACTGAAACTTACATTTTCCCTCATCTACTGTACCTGCCTATGTAAGGTAACCATCGTGCATCTTCATCGCACTCAGTGTTCCCAATTGAATATGACATAAGCATTCCTTTTTCCAAAACAGCAAGACCCCTGCTGGGTAAGGGGCAGACCAATGTGCAAAATGGAGGGAAGAACAGTCCGCATTTGTCATTTTTATCTCCTCCTTATGTAAAAATGGATCAGCAGAAAGAGTTTCTAGAAAATCCAATGAAACTGAAAATGCTTTTTTTTGCAGCAAGAAGCAACGGTCTAAATTGTAGGTGTAAAATGGAAAGAAATTTTCATTTGTATTTAGTGTGGTGTGTGACATAGCTGGGGTTCATTCCCCCTTTTTGTTCAGCCTACAATAAGCTGGGTACTTACAGAGCTGTGGGGAAAATTGGGCAAACGGTAAAATGAAAGAGATTCATCCCATCAGACACATCTGAAGAGAAGACGTACGACTGTTTACTCCTCCTGAGTTAGTGTACCTATTGTGCTTTAAAGGGAGACAAAAATTTCATAATTGGCCATCTTCTTCTTCTTCTTTCGGCTGCTCCCGTTGGGGGTCGCCACAGCGGATCAATTGTTTCCACTTCTTCCTGTCCTCTGCATCTTTCTCCGTCGCACCCATCACCTGCATGTCCTCCTTCACCACATCCATAAATTTCCTCTTAGGCCTTCCTCTCTTCCTCTTGCCTGGCAGCTCTATCCCTAGCATCCTTCTCCCGATATACCCAGAATCTCTCCTCTGCACATGTCCAAACCAACACAGTCTTGCCTGTCTGACTTTGTCTCCAAACAGTCTAACCTGGGCTGACCCTCTAATATACTCATTTCTAATCCTCTCCATCCTCGTCACACCCAATGCAAACCTTAACATCTTTAACTCTGCCACCTCTAGCTCTGCCTCCTGTCTTTTGCTCAGTGCCACCGTCTCCAACCCATATAGCATAGATGGTCTCACTACCATCTTGTAGACTTTCCCTTTCACTCTTGCTGGTACCCTTCTGTCACAAATCACTCCTGACACTCTTCTCCACCCACTCCACCTTGCCTGCACTCTCTTCTTCACCTCTCTTCCACACTCCCCGTTACTCTGAACTGTCAAGTATTTAAATTCATCCACCTTCGCCAACTCTACTCCCTGCATCCTCACCATTCCTCTGTCCTCCCTCTCATTTATGCACATGTATTCTGTCTTAGTCCTACTGACCTTCATTCCTCTTCTCTCTAAAGCATATCTCCACCTCTCCAGGGTCTCCTCAACCTGCTCCCTACTCTCACTACAGATCACAATGTCATCCACAAACATCATAGTGACTCCTGTCTGATCTCATCTGTCAACCTGTCCATTACCATTGCAAACAAGAAAGGACTCAAAGCTGATCCTTGATGTAATCCTACCCCCACCTTGAAAGCATCCGTCACTCCTACCGCAGACCTCACCACTGTCACACTGTCCTTGTACATATCCTGTACCGCTCTTACATACTTCTCTGGCACACCCGACTTCCTCATACAATACCACAGCTCTTCTCTAGGTACCCTGTCATATGCTTTCTCTATGTCCAAGAAGACACAATACAACTCCTTCTTACCTTCTCGGTACTTCTCCATCAACACCCTCAGAGCAAACATCGCATCTGTAGTACTCCTTCTTGGCATGAAGCCATACTGCTGCTCACTAATCGTCACCTCCCTTCTTAACCTAGCTTCCACTACTCTTTCCCATAACTTCATGCTGTGGCTGATCAGTTTTATCCCTCTGTAGTTACTACAGCTCTGCACATTACCCTTATTCTTAAAAATTGGTACCAGTACACTTCTTCTCCACTCCTCAGGCATCGTCTCACTTTCTAAGATGACATTAAACAATCTGGTTAAAAACTCCACTGCCATCTCTCCTAAACACTTCCACAGGTATGTCATCTGGGCCAACAGCCTTTCCATTCTTCACCCTCTTCATAGCTGTCCTAACTTCCTCCTTGCTAATCCATTGCACTCCCTTATTCATAATCTCTACATCATCCAACCTTCTTTCTCTCTCATTCTCTTCATTCATCAGCCCCTCAAAGTACTCTTTCCATCTGCACAACACACTCTCCTCGCTTGTGAGTACATTTCCATCGCTATCCTTTATCACCCTAACCTGCTGCACATCTTTCCTAGCTCGGTCCCTCCGCCTAGCTAATCGGTACAGGTCCTTTTCTTCCTCCTTTGTGTCCAACCTCTTATACAATTCACCATACGCCTTTTCTTTAGCCTTCGCCACCTGTCTCTTTGCTCTATGCCCCAGCTTCTTGTACTCCTGTCTACATTCTTCATCTCTCTGTCTATCCCACTTCTTCTTCACCAGTCTCTTCCTCTGTATACTCTCCTGTACTTCCTCATTCCACCACCAGGTTTCCTTGTCCTCCTTCCACTGTCCAGACACCAAACACCTTTCTGACTGTCTCCCTCATCACTTCTGCTGTAGATGCCCAGCTCACTGGTAACTTTTCACTGCCACCCAATGCTTGTCTTAATTCCTCCCTGAACTCCACCTTATAGTTTTTCTTTTTCAACTTCCACCATTTGATCCTTGGTTCTGCCCTCACTCGCCTTCTCTTTTTGATCTCCAAAGTCATCCTACAAACCACCATCCTATGCTGCCTAACTACGCTTTCCCCTGCCACCACTTTGCAGTCTACAATCTCCTTCAGTCTGGCTCTCCTGCATAAGACATAATCCACCTGTGTGCATCTTCCTCCACTCTTGTACGTCACCCTGTGTTCCTCCCTCTTCTTAAAATACGTGTTTACTACAGCCATGTCCATCCTTTTTGCAAAATTCACTATTATCTGACCTTCTCCGTTCCTCTCCTTGACACCATACCTACTTATCACCTCCTCATCTTCTCTGTTCCCTTCACATACATGCCCATTGAAATCCGCTCCAATCACCACTCCCTCTCCCTCAGGTACACTCTTAACAACTTTATCCATATCACTCCAGAATTCTTCTTTCTCATCCATCTCACACCCAACTTGCGGGGCATATGCACTAACAACATTCATCATCACACCATCAATTTCCAGTTTCATAACCATCATTCTTGTCAGACACTCTCTTCACCTCCAAGACACTCTTGACATACTGTTCCTTCAGGATAACCCCTACCCTGTTTCTCCTCCCATCCACACCATGGTAAAACAGTTTAAACCCCCCTCCGATGCACCTAGCCTTACTCCCCTTCCATTTGGTCTCTTGCACACACAATATATCAACCTTCCTTCTCTCCATCATATCAGCAAGCTCTCTCCCTTTACCAATCATACTACCAACAATTCAAAGTTTCTACCCTCACGTCCACTCTCTTAACCTTCCCCCTCTCCTCCTTCCTCCGGACATGCCTTCCTCCTCTTTTCCTTCGGCTTCTTCTCTTTCTTCGGCCAACAGTAGCCCAATTTCCGCCAGCACCCTGTCACCTTTCAGTGCTGGTGGCGGTCGTTGTTAACCTGGGGCTCGACCAATCCGGTATGGAAATTTGTATTTGTCCGCATATTAGGTTTGGCAAATTTTTTACGCCGGATGCCCTTCCTTACGCAACCCTCTCCATTTATCCGGGCTTGGGACCGGCACAAAGAAATGCACTAGTTTGTGCATCCCCTTGTGGCCATGATTTGGGAAAAAAGGTGTAAAATGCATCAATCAAAAAGTTTTTCTTGTACGAATCTCACAGCGACTGTGGTAAATGTTGATTGTTGCAATTCCACAGAATTGTGTAGAGCTTCATGAAAAGAACTATCCGCTGTACTGAGTGTTGAGTTCCAGGGTCAGGTGAACGCTCACAGCCCCTTAGCAGTTTTATGCGGACATAGTGACTATCAACAGACTCGAAGCCACCACTCAGTGTTACACACTACACCCCCGCGAGTCCCTCTGGTGGCTTTATGCAATGCCAGGCCCGTAAGCGGACTGGCATCTGAGGTTTTCTAAAGCATATTTTTGAGTATTTCACTGACACTGGCCTTTATATCACAATTTGTCCATATCTTTCCTGCCCTAATAACCATCGCTTTGCTGGCAGGGTGAGAGATGTTGTTTGCATGAAGAAGCAGGGGCCCGATTGTCCATTTCTGCTTCACCACACCCTGCGACACACAGACAAACCCATGCAAACAGCCCTCTGTGCATGTCCCTGTAGCCGTGGGTCATCTTGATGCCAGTGTGTCATTATAAAGTGCGCCAATTTCATCCCAAGGTCAGAGGAGCTGTGCTGGGGGTTTACTTTTGGGCACCACCTCTAAGTGGGATGTAAGGAGTGTGACATTGCGTTCTACATACACACTGAGTCAGACGTCTAGGCTCAAGACACTTTAAGTGTATTAACAATCCTGATGAAGGAAATGCTGTATGCTGGCATTCGGCAGATGTAAATTCAATACAGTGCTGAATAGTTTTAACTCCTTTTGTTGGTATTTGTTTATGTATGGAAAATGTGTAGACTTTCCTTTTGCCATAGGTGGAATTTCTAGTTAGGAAGCACAAACCTCCTTCTGCACAGACAGGAAGTCCAGATTTAACCTTATGAAATCACACGGGTTTCATGGATTTAAAAAAAAAAAAAAACACATTGACAGTCCCTGCCTAGAAAACTGTATTAAAGGTTTCAAAAGCTCAGGGACCCTGAAGTTACGCTTCAGTGAGACAGATACTGTCAGCCTGAACTACAGGCTCCAAAAAGGCGTACTGCTCCCCCCGCCACGCCAGCTCAGAGGATTAGTGGTTATCATATGTAGTCGAGTCCCTCAGGTGAGGCTGGCTGGTGAGCTATAACTGGTTTACCTTTTACTTAGCAAACAGGATCGTGCAAAGTTCAGGTTATTATAATTCATTGTCTTCATTATGCAGTTTGATTATTCATGTTGGGATCGCAGCTGACAAGTGGTTCCAGCTGCTGTCTTCAGCCCAGGTTCGAATCCTACTTCCTTCTTTCCTTCCTCCTTTGAGGCACTCACTCTAAATTACCGCAGTAGGAAACACCCAAATGTACAAATGGGTTGGTTACTGGGGAGAAAAGCGTCAGCTAAATAAATAAATCTCAGTGTACGGTGTATCTGGTTCATAACTCGTGCTCTCTTTTGCACCTAAAGAGCGGAAAGGTCAGTGAAAGGTTATGGTGTGTAGGTGTGTACTGGGCATCCCGCGGGCCCTGTGCAGGCCACACATGCCGCCTGTGCATACAAGTCATGTTTCCTGCAAGACACTATCTAACACGTTTACTGCCTTGTGTTACGTGTGCTGGTGTTTATTAAAAGGAAGAAGACGGCCAAAGGATTCTGCATTCATTGTGAAAACTGAATTCACAGAACACTTGGAAACGTAGTGAGAAACATCTCGACTTTCTTCTGTAAAAATGACTGTTTAAAAGGCGATGACATCCGTTTTCTTGGTGTCGGTCACAGGGTAAACTCTGGGTAAACACGGTGAACTCTGTGACAGCACCATCTTCTCTACTTCGTTTGTCGCCAGCAGGAGAGCCAAAGAGCCATGATGGGAAGAGGCCATTGACGCAACAACCCAGGAACGCTCAAGCGATTTGAAACCAGATCTCACACGAGGAGGACATTCTTTCCCAGTGCATTTATTTCCTCGTATTCCATCAAATATTTGTCTTCATAAAGGCACGAAATGTAATGAGGATCTTAGGTCACTGGACTCATTATGAAGAAAGTCAGATTCTGTTCTATTGAGAAGAAAAGCCTTATCTTGTCTATCCCAGACTCAGTGTGCGCTCATTAAAAAAAAGAGATGTATTCCCTCATTTTGCAGCTGCTTTAGGAGCTATGATAACAGCATAACAAGGGGCAGTGTGGATTTATGAATTAAGCTGTTGTACCGGATGCTATTATTTGACCTGTACAATAGAGAGAAGAAACCTTCAGATCTGCTTTGGCAAAAAAACCTCTTCTGTGTAATAATTTCAGTTCTGCTTACAGTTTGAAGATGAACCTTTTAGACTTTTATCATTCATTTAACTATATCATGAATATTTTATAGTACGCTACATAAAATGTTATGGATCAATCAGCAGCCTGAAAAATGGCTACTGCCTCCATAGCCGATGAATATGGAATAATGAGAATAAATACTGAAGTTTTAACATTGCAGCGGAACAGAGGGGTTTGGTCAACCAGGTGCCCGTGTGACCTAGAGATGGACAGACATCTTAGGTTGCCGGTTGCTTTTAGTGATTTATAGTTTAAAGAACGGTGATGGCGGCTGGACACAGGACTTCTTGCTGGATCAAGATGAAAGATTGCATGTTTTTCCGTTTTAGCTGTGATGAGGAAAAGTGTGTGATAAATGCAAAAGCCTTTTGATACACCGCACGCTCTGTTAGCTCCATAAAGTTACCTTGCAGGACTGTTATACTTCATCTGCCACATCTATTTCAAACAAGCATGTACACCGATACACTCTGAGATCTAGCAGTGTTAGATGTGAAGGTGGAATCAACCGAAAACTAGAAAAATGGAGCTCTGACCAGATGGGAAAAGAACAGGTTAAGATTTTGCCGAATTCTTTTTTTGTGTACTCTTTTATTGCGCCTTTTAACGTTAGGACATCAATGCTGAAATGTGGCCGTTTCTTCTGTGATTTTCTCTATCGATCGGTGTCGCTGGCTGCGCAAACCTAGCGTGTCCGCCTTCTGCTACGAGTAACCGAGAATAGAAATGAGAGGGTAGTTAGCGGACACCCGCTTGTGGCCGCAGATGGCTACAAAACGACACAGTAAATAGAAGGGTGAGCCTGGGGTGGGAGCTTTGAGTCCGAGCAGAGCGGCCCTTTCCAAGAACAAACAGCAGCAGGGGTGGAGGACTGATTAAACCCCTCGGTGGTGCCAGGCCAGCGCTGGTGCCTAAAACCCACAGCGCACTTCCATGGCCTGCTGTCACGAGCATTTCCAGTCACGCGGGAGTGACAATCCTACATCCAAACCTGGATTCATTATGAAGCAAGTGGGAACTTTTTATTGTTTAAAATCTCAAAAGCTTTCTAAAATTGATGCAACTCCTGGTAATTTTATTTATTTATTTGTAAGAAAATTCAGGCCGCCTCCTCTCTTTGATTTAGAAATCATCTTTACGACGTGCCGGCAGCCCTGTGAAGCAGCTGTGGGATAACAAGCTATTTTTGCAGCAGAATGAAAATAAAACATGTTTCATAATGTGGTTTTATTTCGCAGCCGAAGGCATAGTTTTTTCGGAGCGCATATAAAAAGGTGCATTTAGGCGGAACGGAATACGAATACAAAAAAATATATATATTGCAGCACATACCGAACCGAAAATATTGTCATTTTATAGGAAAAGAGCAGTTTTTTTTAACTTGTTTAAATTAAACATCTTTGCACAATGTGTATGCGCTTTTTGTACCTTAAAAATGTGTTTCATTTATTAGATCCACGCAGCTGCATCACTGAAGTCGTAAGCCGCCTCAACAAGACTTTAAAGTCGAGGACTAACAGTGGAGTTAAAAAAACAACAAAAAGACAATATATACAAAGAGACCTGAGCAGACACCTGCTTAACTTAACTCTTTTAAAAATGGTTTTCCATTTTACTTTGCTCATCCACAATCCTATATTACTGCAGTCATTTTGCTTTCCTTTCTTTCTTATTCAGTGTTCCATAGATGTGTATCAGAGGCGGAGGTTATAGCTTTACATGGTGATATTGTAAAGCTCTGTCTGTTTGTGCACTTTGTTCTGCATTTTCTTCTTTCGCGCTGCAGCGTTCCAGCATCTGTGCACTGGAGCCGTTTCTCTTTTGGATGTGTAACTTGACGTTTAGGGGATGATCACGCCGGGTCCATTATTCGGCACAGGACTACCAGTTATCCCGTCCCATTTCCGAGGTTTCCAGTTAAATGGCAGACGGTTGATAACAGGCAGCTGCAGAGCTTCTCCGTGGAAAGAAATACCAGCAAAATCTGCAATTAAATGGGAGAGAGGCGAAGCGCCAAAGCGGCACGTGGGGCCTGTAATGTGTTCGCCTCAATGCATCCTGCAAGCATTATGTGGGATAGATACATGACTCGCGTCCAGCGGTCAGCGACCCAGAACCCTGCATAATTAAATTTGAGGCTAGGAATTAGATTGGAAAGAAAAAATAAATGATTTGGCCTCCCAGTTAACTTCCCTCCGCTCTGTGGATTATTGTTACATGGTGGATAACAGTTTGTTTTGTTTCCAAAAGTGTAACTGGGCTGCTGACTGTTGCCTTCCCAAATTCCCCTTTGTCTTCACCGTGCCGCTCTACATAACGTACGACACGAAGAAGCGGTTGATGGACAGGTTCCTATTCATTCCGTCTGGCAAAAGGCCCAAGCAGCAAAAGGTCGAATAGAAAAGGACTGACTTGTTCTATATATGCCCAGTGCTCACCTAATAAGGTTTATTACCTCCATGAATGCCATTATTTCTTATGGAAAAATATAATCAGTTCTGATACAAAAAATAATCCATGTATAAAATTACCTCAATTATGTTTTTTTCATACCTGAAACTATTGCAGCACATTGTATAATATTTGTAGCAAATGATTTTACAGGTTATTTGTAGATATATTGAATCTGATTTTCTATTTGTGACTTTGGCTTACAATTATATAATTGCTATTGTTGTGCCTGGTTTAGATTGTTAAACAAGGAGGGAGGAAGCAGAAAGTTGTTTTTGCTGCTGAAGAAGTACCATCCGCTGGCTGTGGGGTGTGAAACAAGTAGTACTGCTGTAACTGTAGGTTTAAAATTGCCACCTTACTGAGAAAAATGCTTTTATACTGGATAATTAGACTGCTGCATGAAAAAATGCTGTATGCACCGAGCTGCCGGTTTATTAGGTACACCTAGCGCCGTCTTAGTGCCTAATAACACCTCCGGTTGCATTCAGAACAGCGTGACTTCACCTAGGCATGGATTCTATGAGATATTTCACAGCCCTGTTCCTCTCTTCTGAGACTCCTTATAAGTCTGAAGCTCCATCCCTTGCAGATCATACCATGATTATACCACAATTACCACAGCCATGCTTAAACCCAGAACTTTTAAACGCAGAATACGTATAGATGATCATTTAATGGAGTTGGAAAGTGCCGTTGAGTCATATCTGACTCCTAGGTGACCGCTGGCATGGTTTTCAAGGCAAGGAGGAATGGATGTGGTTTGTCATTGACTTCTTCCAGCATATTTCTTTCTCTGAGGAAAACTTGCACGCACCACTGAGCTTGGCTTGAACCACATTTGAAGGAAGCAGCTCAGGAGCTGTAAAGCACCACCTTACTCCATTGCACCACTGCATCCCCTGGTCATTGTAGTAACACACTGTCAACAAAACATAGTGAATGGTCATCTATGACTGGTAGGTTCCAAAGGTGGCCGCTTCCCATGGGTGGAAAAATAAAGTTGATTGGCAGCATGGAGGCAGGAATACCTTCAAGAACAGCACAAACAGCCTCGCTGCATCATGAAACCCCATAAGTACTGCAATCCAACAAACAAACATTACTTGAAATTTTATGCACGCAGATGGTGGTGATGGGCTGACGCCGTGCACCCACAGACACGCTGCAGTGAAGTTGTGTTGAATGAGCGCGAGCGGGTGTTACAGGTTCGACAGTTGCTGTGTTGCGACGGCCCAGGCTGTCGCAGTGGGATTCCATTGTATGAGCATTTAGTTTTACGATGTGTACCGAAGATGTAGAGAGGAAAAACCAGGGTCAGATAAGTAGTTATTGTTCAGCTAATGACATTAACTGATTCCAACTGCCAGGTTGTGAACTACCTTATGCAGTACAGCCTATTGTCGCTAGCTTTACACCTATTAATGAATAATTTTATATTATATATACAGTATATTTGCATAGCTTGTTGTACTAACTGTTGTTTCGGAAATAAAGTAAGTATCCATAATCGTATGCAACTAGGTTGCTTTAATTCTGTGTGCTGGAAAATTAGAAAAGCAGTCATGGCTTTGGATTGAGGTCCTGTGCTTGAGTCCCTGGTAGTTCTACAGGTGCACCCGGAGCCTTCACTCAGAAGGGCAGGCTATGGGCCTGCATTCGATAGCATATTAATAGCTAATTCGATAGCTTTGCGCCTTCAAGGTGCGTCGTCTTGTCTTTGGTCGGTCCATCGGCAAACTGTTTCAAGTGAGGCTGCGTTTACTTTGCGGTTGAATGTGTGCCATACAAAAGGAAGAGAAATGTAACAGATTAGAATCCAAATTCTTGTTTAGTCCTATGCTTTGGCATGCAGTCTTTGCCAGACTTCTCTGGGTTGCCTTTCTATTGTAGTCACATTATTGTTTAATGTTATGCTTTGCAGTCTCACTATGTCGTCTTCTCAGAACCGCCTGAAATGTTTAAACGAAAGTGTTCAATAGATATTCCAGCACTGCAGTTTTCATTTTAAATTATCGTGTTTGTGTTCAGTTTTAAGCACAAATGTGCAGGAACACACAAAGCAAGCGGTGTCATTAGGAATCAGCAGGCTGAGAAACTGCTCAACCGCTCTGAAATGTTTGCTTTTTCAGTTTCCAGTATTCGTGCCAAGAGACGTCTTCTGAGGAGGCAGTGCCGCCTCCCTGCACCTCATTTCCTCAAGCTGCTGCTCCCCCATTCATATACTTTTCCCTTCATCCATCCCTCCATTCAATTCATCCCAATGTTTCTTCTCACCTCCACCCAATCATTTGCTTGTTCCTCCAGGCATCTCTCTGCTTGTCTTATCCCTTCATTGGCTCCACCCCAGCCTTCCCCAGATTTTGCCCTCAGTCACAGCCTCTATCCTGTCCCATATGACTCTTCATCCCCTCACCCCCTTATCCTTAGCGTCTCTTGTGATTAACGCCACGCTCATTCCTTCTGCACCATCTTGACTGCACCTCAAGTGGAACAGCCATACACTGAAAACGGTTAAATCTGTTCAGTAATCCAATTTCGGTAATGTCAGGTAATCGTATATCTTTACATATTTATGGAAAGTGTCCAGGAGCTTCTGGCTATCCACTTTAAAGATAGATTTTAATATTACTAATGAAACACAGTAGAACAACTGTCACAGTTTAAACTCTTTCATATGCTATAGAGATGCTGTTTAGGTTTCTACTGCTTCCTTCCCAGAATTTTAACCCAGGCAACCATTCTGCCAAAAGCCTAGTTCCCCTGCACAACCTGGTGAAAGATACAAGAGGGTTACACAAGGGCCTAATGGGATTCACTGATCTCTTCCACAAGTGGTTAAGCAGATGAAAAACATCAGTCTCCATTTGTGTTTACACTGCACCAGCAACCCCCCTTTTCCTTAAAAAAAAAACTGCCTATCTGGGAATCATCTATAACAGAAAGTAGTGCCAGGTGATACACAAGCAAGAGCACAGCAGAAGCATGAGCCTTTTGCAAGGCTCCGCATACCTTGCATGGCCATTTCTTTTTAGAAAAAGAACAAAAATGTGTTCTATAGCCAAAGAAGGAAAAAGGAAACTGTTGTTATACAGAGGTGGGGAAAAAAACCCTATGAAAAACAGTGTGAGCTGTACATTGTAGTGCTGATTGATGGGCATCTGGAGAAGAGCCAGTCTTCCAGGTCTGCGTTGTCCATTTATCTCAAGAGGCAAAGGCAGAAAGTGATGTGCAGCTGGAGGCAGACCCCCTTATCCTGTCTTTGCAAAGCTACAAATCCAGGCCATCCTTATCCAACTCACCACTGCATGGGTTGTGGAAACTGGGCACCACTTTAACAGCGAACCAAGATATTGATAGTCTCCGAACAGGAAAAAACATGTATTTTTGTGATTTATACGTTTATTGCTGGGATGATTTATTGCACAGGGAAGTCAGGTCTCCTGGCAGGTAGTTTAAACCCGAAAAATTGATTTTATCAACAAGCAAAGAGCCTGTAGGGCTGGGTATGTTCTCAACTCCATTTGGTGCGTTATTGCGTCGTGTGGAGTCGCGCACCTGAGTGTGGCCACGAGAGAACTTCGGGTGCTCTGAATCTGCTATGAGTAGTGACAGTACAGCAGTCTATAGCTGCAGATTCACACAGCAGAGGACCTCAACCAGCCCCCCTGCTTCCCCTACCAGTGGTAACCGGAGGGGAAGGTAGGGCTGTAGTCAAGTTCACCGCTGTCGGGTCCAGGATGAGTACAGTATTAGTTTGAGAGTCAACTACACTGTACCTCCCTGCAGATTTACCAACCAGTTCAGGGGGGGCATACAGGACAGCTAGAGCTACTTAACCAAATATCAGTATCCTGTCTTGTACACCCGACAACCTCTGGCGATTTTGGGTACAATGAACAATTGTTAACCTTTTTTTTTTTTTTTTGCTTTAACTTCTTTTTTAGACTTTCAAGTAAAATGAAAAGTGTTGACAGCGTTTGAACATGTTTGAACAGCGTGCTAATCCATAACTTATTGTTTGTATGCACTGACTGCACTAAAGCTAATAAATGTAATGATACGTAAAGCTAATATATTTTGTGTTGAGCATCATCACGATCTGAAACAAAGGACAAATATTTAACGGTATAAAAACCTTGAAAGAATATTGCGTCTGTTACCAAGTGTGATGAAGACTTTGTCTCATGCAGAAAAATTTCACTTTAGAGGCAGACGAAGCCCGAGAGCTTACAGTAGCACATTAATATTACCGACCTGTTTACCCGTGTTTGTGGCGTTTTTTCCCTGTAAAGCCAACCAGCCGATCATATATGAGTTTGCAAGCGGGGCAACACTGTGCCATTTTTGTGTGTGTTCTTGACAACCTTATGCCCAAAAATTAATTCTACCTACATAAACTAAACAGAAGTTGGACTCGGTCAAGACAATAACCAAGACAAGTCCATGTCTGCTGTTGCCACAACTGAAATTCGCTCTTATTTAGTTTTATCCACATTTCTGTATCTATGTCTATTTTTTTCCTCTGCAGTATTTCTAGTTAATTCCACCCTGAGATGCTGGATGTTGTTTTTGCTGTTACAAACTGCCAGTATAGGATATTATTTTCTACTCCCAAGCAGAGGCAGTTCTTTGAATTGAACTTTGTTGTACCTCATGGGAAGTGGCCTCCCTTTCCTTTGCAAGCTGCCATTGATGCACGGTGTGGGTGTGCACTGTTCTTTTGCTGCATCCGTTTTGGATATCAGCTGATTATGCTATGTGCTAATTTTATGTCTGCAACTGTCCTGCGTGTCGGTATTATCAGGATGCAGATTTTTGAAAACTGTACAATTTATATGCGGTTTGTGGTTTATGAAGAGGCTCTGAGCACACTGTTCAGAGAGAGGTGTGTAGGGTTGAGTGCGAATGCCTTAAAGTTTAAGGTTCGCAGTTGTGCAGCCCCTGTGCACTGTGTTTTACGTTGCATCTGCACCTGTGCCAGTGAAATCTCTGGAGTGCCAGTACGGGTGGACGCTATAATACTTTAACGCTGATTGAGAATCAGTTTGCAAAAGAAACTGACATCCATGGAATGTGACGTGTTGCCGTGGTAACTATTCTGCTTCCGTCCTGCAAATATGACTCGGGAAAACTGCTGATTATGGACGGGACATGATACTGTGGCTAGAGAGCAAAACACTGCTGGAAACCACATTTGTCCACTAAATGCACATGTCCTGTATCCAGGTGTTATATCTGCTACCATTTGAAATTGCTGGCAAATGGAAAGGATTATTTTAGTGTGAATTTGCTGAAATAGCACAGCAAACGCTAAAAATAAGGACTGCTAAATGAATTTAAAAACCCTGAAATATTTCTGGCACATGGGAGCATGACCACTCCCACCTTATTGGCCACACGCGGAAGAGGCAAGGGTCAGGGGTATTGATATTATTTAATGGAACGATGGAGGATAATAACCCTTTGACACAGAACGCACACAGTTCACTTTAGCATGAAATGTAAATAAGAGAAAATATATGTTTGTCTATGCTCATTTAATTTACAAATAATTTCATTTTTTACTTACAAGAAATGTCAGTGTATTTACTATTTGCAGGTAAACCTGCAGTCATTTCATATCATCGTCAAAGCCAGTGAAATAAAATTGGTTTCCTCCCTGGCTGCTTTGTGAAAAACCTAATGTTCTGGGATGATAATACAAAAAAACTATATATATAAAAAAAAAAAAAAACAGTATGATAAGGGTACAAAGGCAGAGACGATCACATCAGACTTGAAGCACATTGAGAAAGCGTGGGACTAGAGAGACAGAGACCTGGTATTGAGTTGAAAGGTCAAGGAGCAGGAAAAATTGATAAAAATGTAAAAAGTACACAGAAGGACAAAGCAGCAGCCGCTATTCATGCAATGAACATGGCTCACCATGTGGTTGTGGCAGAACAAATCTGCTGTCACAGAAATAAAATTGTAATTAATAGAAATCCATTGATCTTCTCCCCTACAAACGGATTAATTCAAACACATACGATTACCATAATTTGTTCAAGTCCACAGGCACTCAAATGCATTTTCTTTTCGGTTATGGTCAACAAAGGTTTACAATGTCTGTGGGAAAGTCTCAACTGCGTTGCACCTGACTTTTCAGAGGCGTATGGATTTGCACATGGGGATGGGAGGAGAATGTAGGGATGGGCAGAGAAGAGCAGGTCAGGAGCAGTGAGTCCATGGGGCAGAGGTGCAGCTGTGAGCCCTCAGCATTCATTATTCCACAGACTACTCTTACCAGAGGTGTAATATCACCCTTCCCACCAAAATGACTAGGTTCCAGAGGTGACTGCCTCCTGAGGAGACAGAAGTGAATTCAAATAATTTTATTCTGGCAGAGGGTGGCACGTGAACTGCGGTAAAACTGCGGAGTTTATCTTGAAGGAAACGAAAGTGTCAGTTATTAGTTGGTTTGTTTCAGGCAGAGCTTCATGGAGAAGTTTTTGGAGTTGTTACATTGCTAGTGTATTTAACTACACAGCTGCTGGGTGGTTCCATCTCTAGCAGCTTAGAACATGCAGCCAGTAAGCAGGATCCTCCCATCATGGTGGAGGTTGTAGAGTGGAAAGGCAACGCTGGGTCAAATGGTCATCCCCACCAGAGGATCTTGGATTTGAATCTTTGACAGTTGTGTGGCGCTCTCTTCGTCAGAGGAGGGGGCAGCCCATAACCAGGCAGCGAGTCTGTCCAGTGCGAGAAAGCTGTCCGCTGGGCACAGAATCCAGATGTCGCCAGTGCCCGCTGTCCATGGTGGCTCAGTTCAGTTCCAGCCATCTGTTGCACGTGCTTTAAATACAATTTATTTGCTTGAACACGCAAAAGAGGTGATCCAAGTTGTTGCTGTGATTGGTAATGTTGGCTCAAAAAGTTTGCATGGCCTTTTGGGTGCATGTGTACCACGGTGTATGTGTTCCACCATTAAGGCAGCACTTCTCTCAAAATGGGCAAATCTTTGCTGGTTCCTTCCCCAGTTCAGGTGCATGAGGTTAATACGTCTAAAAGCCCCCTGCAGAAAGTTTCATTCTGAGGTGGTAGGATGGCAACTGAGAAAAAGAAAAGTGCAGCTTCACCCAGACAGGTGGCCGTCAGAGTCCCAGCATCCATTTAGTGGTTGATTTCTGCCTTTTCCACACAGGTAGTCTGCAACTATTGTGCTCTTTAGGCTGTTCTAGAAATGGCATTAAATAATCTAGTAGCATTTATCCCAGAAACCGCAAGCATTGCCCATAACCTCGGTTTTGTCGACATAGCTGTATTTTCCATTGTGGAATTTTTCGTAGATCAGCTAGTTTCCTCTTTTTACTTAAATGCAACAGTGGTTCTTGCTTGTCAGATTCATTGTTCTGGGAAATCTTCCTAACTGCAGAAAAACAGGCCTGATTCTAGGAGAAGCTCTCAGTGTGCCTTCAAACAGTCTCTTTTTCTCTCTAGTTTACTGCATTTTATCATTTTTAAAAATTTGTTTCATTACATTTTTTAATGTTGTTTAATTTGTGTAGTAAACTCTTACACATAATTTGCTGTATAAATGAACTTGAACTTGGACTCGATGTTACTGGCTCATATGCAGAGCTCAGTCATGAAAACAGCAGAGTTTGATTTTCCAGTTGCCAAATGTGGAAGATTACATTTTTTGAAGCTTTCCCCCCTCTTTCTTTGACATAAAACCACTGAGCTGTACCTGCTGTACATAAATCCATTAAAAGTGTCACAAGCCACCCATGTGAGCCCCCGCTCAGCACGAAAGGCAGCTAACAACGAAGTTCACTTTGTTATTTCCAAACGCCTGATCGGATCTGAGCAAACCTCTGCTGAGCTCAGATCATTCTCTCAATCCACTGCAGGTGTTTCTTCCATGCTTTTGTCTTATTAGTGCTGTATCCCAGAGTGCCTTGCCTTTTGGCTGCCTTAAATATCACAGGATAGACAAGAAGGGCACCCAATTAAGCCTTTTCAGCCTCGAGACAAGCGTGGCTACCTGGGCAGCCAGGCGAAGTCTGCCTACCTGTCTGACGCACCTGAAGCGAAATCTGTCAGAATTCACGACACCACGGATTTCGCTTGGAGCTCAGAGTGTCTTAAGATGTGTGACTTTCTTCTAACTCTGATATCTGGCCAGAATAAATTGAAACTACCAATAACCTGCTCTTTAGGCATATTAATGGCATTAATACTATTAAAGACATAATATTGTATGTCCATATGCCAATATAGAAAAGTATAAACTGAAGTTATTAGAATATAACAATATTGTGGATTTAATATAATAACAATAATGGAAACAGTTGATCCACTATGGCGACCCCTAACGGGAGCAGCCGAAAGATAGAAGAAGAATATAATAACAATAATGACAATAATAACAGTAATATGTTTGTTTAAATGTGTATTTTTTATTCAAATATAATAATAATAATAATAATAATAATAATAATAATAATAATCCTCACTACTCCAGAAAATGCCCACATACACGTTGTTTAATATTTGACTGATGAGTGGTAAAGTAGGGCTGAAATTGTCATTGGGTTATGGGGCAGGAACAGGGGTCAAAGTGCAGCGGAGAGCTGAAGCCACCTCTCCGTTGCCACCTCTCCAACGGCCATCATCAAGTCCGTCTCGGAACTGCAATCCTTTCACGAAAGCAGAAATGTTGTGGCAGCAGAGGGACAGTCATCCTCAAAGGGGAGCAAAATGCTGAGCCTGCTCGGGTTCAGCACTGCGTCTTGGGGCCGCCTCGGCTCTCCCGCAGCACTGGGCTGCGTTCGTATTTATCCAGCACGAGGCTTTGCTGTCGCTCTTCCAGACTCCTCCCTTCGAAAACTTCAAAGAAAAACATCACGTCAGCTGTGAGCAAAGCCCTCGATGCAAACTTCTCTTTGAATCCGTGGCAACGCGGTCCCAACAACAAAAGCTTCAGCAGAAATTATCGCACTGCAGGGGGTGAAGGAGGCAGAATTAAACTGGCTGCTTGTTAGGAGAGAACTATGTTTGGCAAAAACATTGTTATATCTGTTGAGGTTAAATTTACGCCGTTGAGGCAAACACACCTGAATTTACACCTAGAGAAGCAATTGAATTTCAAAGCATTGTTCGACAGGAATTGCATCTTTTACAATTTGAGCTAAATGCTAATTCGCACGGTTGCGTGGTTAAAAAATCTAAATGTTTTTGGAGGATTTCTCGGAAAAACTGCATTAGCACACAACTCCGCAAGCTTCACTTCTAAAGCAGGATTCCATTCTTGAATAATGAAGGACCGTTCAAAGTACATTTGACCCTCAAAGTCAGATTGTTTTACTGACTCCTTATTAATCTGTAATGCCTGAGGTTTGTGTGTCATGGCTCTGGATCACTGCGCTGGAAATTTAAGGATCGTTCATTTCTTATTAATGTAATTGACTCCCGAGGACACCGCGCTGGTCATGTTTCCCATCTCCTCAAGGCTCGGACTTATTGTGAGAGACATCGCAGCTTTTTTGTACGACACAGTACATTTGGAGCTGGGAAATGTTTTTACGCCTCGAGCAGTAATATGTTGGAGAAATCTCTGCGTTCCCGTGTGGATTCCTTGCCCCAGATTATTATTTATCCGTTGTTTCCAGCAGCAACTCGGTCCCATTTGGATTCTGGCAAACGTGGGGCCTCCACCTAGTGCTTGAATGGGCCCCTTGGCAACTAAACTGGTGTCTGTGCATGACAAACCAGAATTAAATGTAAATAATGTATGGATTTGAAAAAGACTTCATTTATGCTTGCTTGTTAAACCTGCTGCAGAAAAAGAACAAGTAACAGAGAAGCACTGCAAACTGATACGGAAAATATTTTTCCCACTGAAATGAAGTGAAATGGAATGAAATGCAAAAGCTGTCACTCACAGCAGGTGAGAGCAGACAGCTCAGTCAATATCCCAAGTTCTCACCAATCCCCTTGATAGAATACTTAAGTGGTGTGTGTGTGTGTGTGTGTGTGTGTGTGTGTGTGTGTGTGTGTGTGTGTGTGTGTGTGTGTGTGTGTGTGTGTAGGCGTACCATGAGCTTTTAATCTTGAACAGCGAATGAGAGGAACAACACTGACCCACTGATCCTCTAAGCCCGCTAACCTCCTTGTGTCTTCCAGGCAAAGAATCGCATTAATTTTTGTTTTTGTTTTAAATTCCATGGAATTGATCATCTTTACATTTATTTGAAATTCAAAACAGATTTTCCTGAACCACTGACAAATTGAACTATACACACGCATGTACATGTGATGTGAAAATTATACTTACCTGAGGCTAAGAACACAGTTTGGCCATCAACCATCTCTGACTGTAATCTATATTAATAGTTGGGTTTCCAGCATACTGTGAAATATACAGTAAGTATTTGAGAAGCAGTGCACAGACCAAACTGATTTTTGAGGCAAATCTCATTATGAAGCACAAATGGTCTGTAATACATCTGAAACTTGGCTGCTGAAATTTGAATGCTAAAACCTACAAAGGATTCCGGCTGCTTCTGTCGCCTTTGTTGCCAGAAGGAAAGGATTACCTTATATACGCACAGCGAGCCTCGGTATTCATTTCGCTGTCCATGGCAGTTACTGGGGTGTGCTGGAATTCATACTGGGATGAGGAGGGATGTCGCCAAGTAAGATTTGGTGATGTGGTCATTATCCAAGGAAGTGTCATTGTGAAGCGGGTGTCTACCTTCTGCTGAAAACCTAAATATGATGGGGGAGAGTAGGCACATTTAAGGGCTCACTTTTACAAACCAAAATACAGTATTTACCTTTGGCATATATGAAAAGTAAGTATTTTAAACACATGCAGAGAAACAAAATAAAATCCATAAGAATGAAAATTTCTAACAACTTTTTGAACAAAACAGTCAGTAGTTGGTTCACCTGTATTTGCAGCAGAATGAGAGTTGTGAGTTTGTCTAAAAATGAATGAATAAGTAAGACAATTAGTTGAATTTGTGTCAGCAGGCGCACAGCAGATTTAATGATCATAGAATATTTGCAGCGTAGAAAATGAACCGAAATGTTTTAACTGTTCGGTAATTTTTATAATGTACTGTTCGGCTAAATAAATGATCATTTATAGTGGGTAAATGGAATTATTCTGAGAGGACAGAGCCTCAGCCTTTTCCTCTCCTCACTCTGACCTCAGTCCCTGGTTGTAAGTAAAAAGCGTATTTATTCACCAGGGCCAGCGAAATGTTTCTAAGGGTCTCAACTCCAAAATGAGCTTAAACGAAAAGGAATGTAGTGTTAAAGCTGCTTCACTGAAAACTGCTCCCACCCGGGTAAGCTGTAAATTATCCACATTAATGCAACATTAGGTAGTTCATTTTTTTACTTTTTCGTGTGTATAGACGTGGGTATGTACTGCATAGGGATGGATCATGGAGATGTCCAAGCATATTAGATGTGTTGGCACACTGTGCAAATTGGATACCAGTTATCTTCTACCACCATCATTTTTTAGATATCCAAAATGCTCCCCCACCGCTGATTTAAGATGCTTTTTCTGTGTATATAAAGCTGAGAAATTGTATCACTCTCATTTTCACACGATGTTTGTTCTCCAAAGGCTAACAAAAGTGCGTAACAAGAGGACCGGCCAGCGCAAGCTGTGCCTGGCAGAGCGCACGTACACGTGGCTCCCTCCCGACAGGCAGTTTTCAGAGCAGTGCAGATCACCAGGCTTCTAAACTACAATCTTACTGGAGTTTTTAAACTTATCATGTTTTTTTAATCGAGGTTAAATCGTAAACACGGATAAACACAACATCCCCGATTAGACACCCTTTTACAGTGAAATTACACCCGAACCAGAAAAAGTCCTGCACATACTGTGCTCTAATCCATCGAACAGGGAGCACTGTGGAACATTTACTGGAAGTTCAGTGGGAGCAGGGTCGGGAGAATTCAACCTCTCGCGTTCTGCTTTGAGACCTCCAGAATTTTAGTCCACCTTCGTAGTGAGGGCCTTACTGAAGGACAGCTTTGCTGAGTGCAGCATCCTTATCCATACAGGTAACTCTAAAGAGAGCAGTTTGTGCTCAACAGTTTGACAGGTTCTTCAGCATGCGGTCAGCCTCCTGCTCCCGTGCTACATTTCCACGACCCACTTCGGACCACGTAGCATTAAAAAGCCTCCATTTCCAAAATGCTTGGTCTGCCTTTAAATCGGGTGGCGTAAGCATTTGCTGCCACAGCGTTTAATTGTAAAAGGGCGAAAATATGGTTTATTATTTTTATTTTTTTTTAAACAGATGGTGTTTACCAATACTCCGGAGAAAACTGCTCGGAGAATCCTTTGTCCTGCACTGGGGGGGGGGGGGGGGGTTAGAAATGTAAGTCATCGATAATTATTGTGCAGTTTGCGTTGCGTCTCATCTTTGGAACTCGCCAAACTGCGCATCCAGCCACTGTGAAAGAGGTGACAAAGTAGAAAAAGTTAATATGAATTAAAAAGGCTACAGTCATAAAGTGGGAAAAAAATGAATGTGGGGGAAAAAACGCATTAGAAAGTTTAGATTCTAAGAAATTAACAAACAGCACGTGGACTTTCAGCAAATTCACAGCATGTGGATCTATCAGACTTTATCTCTGCTCTATCCATGTTTGCTCTTACATTTATGTGTCATGGGTTCTGCATGCTTTATATAACTTTTCAGATTTAATGCCAGTAAATGAAACACCAACTTCTTTAAGCACAAGATTCTAAAAATAACATCGCGTTTGTGCAAGGTCTTCGTTTCCTGTAAAAATTCAATCTGCCTACTTTTTCTAAATAAGCTATTGTTAGCATTTTTTTTCAGCAGCAAATATTCAGATCAGCATGACCCAGATGGAAAAATAGGCCTGCAAACTTTTTTCAGCTGAAATTTTTAAACCCCAACTGTTTATGGGCCGTGAAACAGAGTTTTGGGCAAACGCTAGCCAAGTTGTACTGCCTGTAAGGTAACGGAAGGAAAAGCGTGTATGGTCACATAAATCAAAAACAGAAACACAACGGCTGTTTTCTATTTACTGTAGAATTATGAGCGTCATTCTGCATAGTCTTACAGAGTGAAAACCACTCTGTAGGTAATAACTTCCTGGGCTTGTAGTCGAAAAAAATCAATACACACCGTAATAAGAAGAGATTTTATCAGCACATTTACAAGAAAACAAGCTATTGTCTTGCATTCCAAACAAGTTGCACAAAAACTGCATCCCTTTGCAACAAACGCCCAAGCAGTGGTGCCACAGTCATATTTTTGGATTATGAGAATTAAACTATTAAATTTAAACTTAAATTTTTTGCATTTATGAGAACTGAATTTGGATATTGTGTACCTCCTAACAGCTGGACCTCGCGGCCTTTTTTGCAAATATGGTTTGCCGTTGCTCCATTATGTTCTTAACCTCCGTTGCCCCTTGTTTCTCCGGCTGTAATCTCAGTAGTCATGGCCCTGCTTTGGACTGAAGTGTGTCGGCTTGTTTGAACGATGTTATTTGCATTGTGTTTATTAATTTCTTCCAACCTGTACTGTTCAGTATTTATTATTTGTGTTATAACTTGATCTCATATGCAGACATGAGCATTGTATTGTAGTGTTTGCTGTTGCAAGTCTTCTGTTCGCCTAGGAAGTTGGCTGTAAAGAGTTGGACAGGAGAATCAATTTCTGTCTTTACTGCTGAGGAAATGCTCGTGTAACTAAGCATTGATGGACACTATTGTTTGTGGGATTACTTTTTTATTGTATTTATACCATAAAGCTTTTAAGTTGCCTATTTTAGGGAGACCACATGCCCTGTGCTAGGAAAGCTGGCTACTAGGTATTAGCTGCGATGGAGGAATTAGGTTCCTGAAGCTTAAGGCGTAGTAATTTAATTTTACTCTTTACCTTGTGATTTAATGAAAGCCAACTATGGTGTCTTCATTTACCCCATCGATGGCCATATGCATGTTTTGCATATGAGCATCGGGCAAACGTGTGGCACATAATAGCCTAAAAGGTGAAGGAACAATTTTAAGCTATTATACGGTAATTGATGAAGGCAATGCCATATATTTTAACACTAAAATTGTAGTTTTCCGAACACGTGCAGTTAAACCACCTTTTTACAGTGAATCTTCCTATGCAAAGATTATCTGGAAATATTTTCTTTTTGCAAACTATAAAGAGACAGGGTTTTGGACCATTAGTATAAATCACCGCTGTTTAAAAAGACGAGTGCCAGAAAGCAGAGGAGATTACGTACAAGAATGCGTATTCCTAATCCCACTCAGTTTATAGAGTATTTGCATTATTATTTTACTACTAAGCTGCATGTGATCTCCTGAAGGTGACATTTAAAGGCTTGAGCTCACACCCAATCCAGTTGTTGTTATCCAGCTGTTTGTCAGGGGACCCTAACAGACCTTGGACCCCAGAACCTGAAACTCCCGAGTCGAGAAAAAGAGCTCAAAACCTGAGATGGGAGCGCCAAATTTGTGATGAAACTGACTGGCTGCAGCCCCGATCAAAGGAGTCATGAGGCTTCACTGCACTGCTACCTCTGATGCTGACCTCACTCAGCAACAAATGGTCAACAAGACGAAGGAACCAGGCAGCAGATAAGGTGGACTTGGCCTCAGCTGTAAGGCTCACCTTCAAATCTCTCTGATCGGAGTCGTAACCCTGGCAACTCACCGTTTTGTTTATTCATGAATCTTGTTACGCAGCCCCCCAGTAAATATTTTCCACATATTGTCCATGCTCATTAATATCACTTTAATCTTTAATCAGTCCAGATTTTGATTTACCTATAATATTTGGTCAGGTGCAGCAAATTGCAGACCGCATTTGAAAATATTTGCCGAAGTGCCTGTGAGGCGCACTGCATCATGGGAACCCCGTATCCACACTCGGTTGCGGCCTACTGCTCTACCACCTTATTTGCATACCGACAAGGTGGCTTTGGCTGCCTCTATTTTTATGCCATTGCGCTTTGATTTTCTAATCATTTGTTTAAATGCAATGTATTCCCTTCATCTTCTTCAAGCCAGTCCACAAGTATTATCACACTAAGTTGACCTTGTGAAGTTATTTTTTAAATTTATCTTATATACACTGGACAATGGTTTCCCAGCCCAAGGGTCGACTGCCAGCGTTTCCAATTGGGGTCACTTGGCAAATTTGATTTGAAGGGCGTTTAAAAAATATGGAATTAAATTATGCATCAGTGAATGAATTAGTAATATAACTACAGGTTTGGTTTAACACATCTCCTGGTCCAGGTTTTCATGGGAGGGATTGGCTGAAATTAATTTTAAAGAGCTGGCATGTGGAGGGAGCCACAGTATCTATAACATAATGGTCTCTTCTATGAAGTTAAAGAAAAAGTATCATTCCATCATTCATTTAGTTACTTTGGGGGGGGCAGACTATGTAGCTACACCCCAGATGGAGTAGCATTCCATCAAAGGGTGGCCATGGGCACACACAGTCGCACACTACAAGCAATTTAGAGTGACTAATTAACCTAAAACATATGTGTTTGGACTGTGGGAGGAAACCAGAGCACGCAGAGGAAACCCACAAAAACAACAGCGAACATCCAAACTGCACACAGACCGAGCCAGGTTCAAACACGCCAGGCACTGTGCCACCTTGCTGCCCAAAGAAGAAAGTAGTTAAGTATAAGTAAATGGAAAGAACATGTTTTGATTTTACCTCTATTTCAAATATAAACTTTAAAAAAATCTAGCAGAATCGTGAGGAAACCTTTTTACCCTGAGATAACCCCCTATCGAGTCTTGAGAATTTGATTTTGAGGACTTTCATTTAATTCCCCTACTTTGGCTCCTGAGGTGTTCCTTTGTGCTTACAAGGACCACATTTGGATTTTGCATGTCTGCTGACAGCTGAGCAGCACAATACATTTACATTTATTCATTTAGCAGACTCTTTCACCAAAGCAGCCTCCAATGAGTACTACGCAACGCTCAGCTGTCACCTTTATCCAAGGTAACTTGCAGTGTTATACACAGTGCACTAAACTCTCTGAAGGCATTCACACATTAATAAAGCAGAGCAGTATAACACATGCGCACACAAACAGACACTCGCACTCCTCAAGCTACAACTTGCTGTACTGTCTGGCGCTGCCCGGGTCAAAAATGTATAGCAGTGGAAAAGTAAATGGCAATAACACATCACATGAACACCAAACTGTTTTACCACTAAATTGGATGCATTTAATATATAAGCAGACACAAATGTACTAAATGCAATAAAGTTTGGTGATAAATGACTTGTTAGGGTTCAGCACCTGTGTTGCTGTCTGTGCCATTCGCATGTTCGACCTCAGGAACCAATAGCTGTGACATGTGAGCAAATGAAAATATATAAATTAATAAGAAATCATGCATCACACACACAGCTTGGCAACATAAATTTTGTCCTTCTTCCCCCTCCACTTGATTACAACCAGCATGCATGTTATTTCCTGTATGACAGTACTTGTGTACTAAATGCAACCACTTTAATGGCAAAATAGTTTAGTGATTACATAATGTGATGGCCTTTCCAGCACTGTGCATTTTGGCCTGGGCAGCACCAGGGTAACTCAGCTAGTGATCAATTCTGAAGCAGCCGTGTTTTAGTTGTATGTGGTGATATTTTGGCAAAAATGTGTCAGTTTTGGGGCTGAGGCACACAAGGATTTTTGCCAAAATGAAATGGCAATTATCATATCTTCGCATGATGAGAATACAAACATGAGAATCTGGTTTGTGAGGAACACATTACCTTCATAATGCAAGGAGGGAGCAAGGGGACCGTACAGGTCAAAGTGCTGTGCAATTCACAAAAAAGTCACAAGAACGTGCGATTCAAAAATGCTTGATAAACATTATTTGAAAAAAATTTTATGTAAGCAATCAAATAAAAGATATTTTAAACAATCTGTGAAAAGTAAAAACAGCAATGTTATTATCCATCCATTACCGGCGTTACCCGCCAGCCTGGTCATTGGATGTTAGTCTACGAAACAAAGGTAGCAGCACAAACCACTACAATACATGTCACACCCTAATTATCCACCATTCTGGGTCATTTTGGGGTGAAGCTGTGATGGGCTCACAACTTACTTGATATTTTTCACATAAGAAGCAATAAAATATGTTCTTTTATTATCTTTTTTTATTATAGTTATTATTTTGTATTGTTTCAGGCACAAGCTAGGACTGGATAACAGAGAATTGTAGAAAGTTGTGTCAGCCATGTGACACTTTGGAATATATTGTGTCACTGCAGTGAGAAGAGCATTATATAAAAATAAAACTGAATTCAATTGAATATTATTTGCGTAAAAGCTTGTGAACTGCAAACGGTGAAGCATGTAATCATGATGCACCTTCACCTGTGAATCGCTGAATGAAAGAAGTAAAACAAAAAGTCTAAAATGAAAAAGTGGCAAACCACTTAACTCCATACTGACTGTTTATGGAAGTAAGCGTGGACTTACTCGCTGGTGATGGTTTGTTATCAGTCCAATGCCTCGTACTTCATTTTTTCTTCATGAGGCTAGAATGTCGAGCTATTGAAGGGAAAAAGAGGCTTGGAAGTATTTGGGGTTTTTTTTGGTTTTTTTTTTTATATATATTTCCCTGTCCCTATGTTTTGCTTGTTTATCTGCCCGCCAGTGCACATGAGAATCTTACAGAAGTTGACAAACAGGTTAATTCCTTTGTGCTGTATTATTCATCGGGTTTCCCTCAACTGAGCTCAGCACTGCTTATTACATTTCTTCTCAGTGCTGACAATTGACTTGAGCACAACTACATTTCCATGCATAATACAGGGTTGGGATGAATAATGAAGCAGTTTGCATGGAGATGTGTCTGTACGTTGCAGGCTGTGACGCCCAACCTCCAGGTGAAGGCCCTGAGCTAGAGCGGGGTTAGTAAGGGGTGACTGGGATGTACATCAGTTAAGATTATGAGGACATACCTGGACGGCCTTTTAGTGAAACACAGGCGGAGGCTTCTGCTGTCCTCTCATCATCAGCGGTTCTGCAGAGGCCGGGGTGAAACGTACCTGTTCAACACTGTATCCTGAACCCCAAACCCAAGAATCCTTACTGGCAATCAGATGGGAACTGGATGTGGAGATGCATCGTGAAAATCATTGAATGCTGGGAGGGATTGAACATTTCCAAAGGGTAGGGAGCTCATTCCATTACACTGGAGCTAAAGTCAACCTACTAGAGGCTTTTGAGTGATGTTGCCAAGTGGTCACAGGTGGAGGAGCTCAATGCTCTCGTTGGGGTGTAGGAAATAGTCGAGTCCTATAGGTGCTGGGGTGCTGATCCTTCAACTGCCTCGTAGGCACTAACCCAGGGATTGAACTTGGGCAGCTGCAGAATGCTTGATCCTGGAAGCCCGCAGAACTAACAGAAGGAAGGTGCAGCAGTCCAAGTGAAACATCACCATAACTTAGACCTGGAGCTGGGCAGAGCATTGAAGTACCACAACAATGAAGATTCAGAAGAAACAGTGACTTGAGGCACTCAAGCTAATGGTTGTATTAAGCGACTGTCAGGATCCTGATGGGACTAAAGGGTGCCCCACTAAAGCAAAAATTGTGCAATCTTACTCATCTCTCGTCTACATTCCTGTAATCTTCTATCAAAAAATGGGATTTTGTCAGGAATTGACCACTTATGAGAGCGGAGGATTCTCACAAGCCACTGCCACAGCACCAGGTTATTGGAACTCTGGGTAAATTAGGCACTGGTGAGACCTGCCCCCCTCCAATCTTCTCTAACCCAACTAACCTCCAACTGAACTACTTGTCACTCTAAGCATTTTTTGTCTCATCCTTAGGAACTACCTGATAAACAAGTCCTTTTTTCTAAAATAGCTGTTCCTGCTATTGTTGGTCCAGCTGCACGGCATCAGCCAACTTCACAGGGTGCTCCATTTGCCTCGATGCATGCAGAGCTCTTTTGAGAGACCTGTTGACATGTCCAGCGATGCACAAGCTGGGGGAAGCAGAGGGGTCTGCAGCTTCAGTGCTCAGCTGTCAATTTAATCACTTGCTTTTGGAGGCCGGCAATCCTCACGGCAGCGTCAGCCCCCCTCGGTTGTTCTACAGGCTTCCGTTCACAACAATTGAGCAAACAAGGCCAATTTGTTCCTTGCAGCCAAACACTCTGGCCAGCTTCACAGAATTTTCTTGACCGCAGCAGTGATGGCAGTGGTAAGCGGGGATGCAAACAAATGTCAACACCTTCTGCTTCGTGGCTACGAAGGTACAGATGTGCCACCCCCCGGACAAAATAGCCATTGACAAACGGGGGGTGTTTTGAATGGTTAAGAAAGGAAAGACCGACACTTTACAAATCTCCGTCTCAAGGACATGTTGCCCAGAGAAATGTACTGCGGCAGCCAACACAGAGAAGCCTGTGCCCAAAAAGAAGTGAAAAAAATTCTAGTGCTGCAAAAACAGTTTCGAAATCCACCAACATATGTTACCTGCGCAGTAGTCAAAAAGGCCAGCATTGGATGAGCAAACTGACTCCATTTCCAAAGTTCAAGTTCTAAGATGGCCAAAGAATGTAAGTCATGATTCTGGCTCTGTTTACTTACCTGGAAATGGCTGAGAAGCTTTTTTACCATAAATATTTCATTCCCCGCTCTTAGATAAAAGTCAATTACAGTGCACATAGAGCTGGAGGTCCAAATGGATATGGCCTGACGATCAGAAAACCTATAGTACAAAACTTTTTTGTCTATGAGTTATTACAATTCCAGGGGCACTTACCTTGGTTGGGAAATGTCTGTGGCAGGACCCCCAGCTGATGTACTCATGCTATGACCTCAGAGCGTTCCATCGGATGCCTTGGACCCGATTGCTGGCCTCCATTCTTCTCGCCAGGCTTTTGTCTCGGTGCGTTCTGGACGCCATGGTGGTTTACATGCGGGCGGCCATGATGCAGGCTCCCCATCCCTGGCCATTTGGGGTGAAGAGAGACTAGCAGACCAGGCCGTGTGTGACACTGACAGGCACAAAAAGAATTTGTGAAGCGGGTTTCCATGATGATAGCTGAAGAGATGAAAGTGCCCAGACCTATTCAATTCTTCAAGATGGAGTGTATTTATATTACTGAGATATAAATGTGTTCTGTCAAATAAAGAAGCATATTTGATAAAGGCACTCGGTCTTCCTTACATTGCCAGAAAATTATGACTGTTGTTATCTCCAGGTCTGTAAGGCAAACCGGTTCCTCAAGCAATTGTCAGGTAAATTAAAAACCACCTGGGTGTATTTATTCTATATACCGGTCTGCTGATGGATTCACCGGGCGTCCCTCTCCCAGTTGTATCTGATAACCAAAACTTTTATATCCCTTTGAATGCCTGAAATATGACATCTTGCCAACCGCAATGAGATTATCGTTATTATGTTGTCACTTTGTCGACACTTTAACCCAGAAAGCCTTCCGATACGTAACCATTTTCATCCGTAGACGTGTACGACGTGAACGAAACCGGTAAAAACCGGACCACCCAGGTCCTTTACCAGGTCTGCCAGAGAGCGGCTACCTTGGAAAGTGAACGAGCTGCCTTCAGGTTACAGAGCATTTCCTGCTACAGCTGCTGATGGCAGTAAAAATGTGCAAGGTGTTGCTCTGTGAATTTGTGCCAAAAAAGACGAATGCTTATTATTCGGATAAAAGAGGCAGTCAGTGATCTTTAATGGTGCCACAGGATTTTGCTGCTGTACGAATTACAAAAAAAGCTCCAAAATCAATGAATGAAGCCATGTTAATAAACAGATGCCTTCTGCACAGCAAGCATAAGCACGGTTAGTGACTTTCTTATGACAGAACAATGAGCGCAAGACGTCCTCCGGAGAGAAATCTGCCTTGTTAGGTCCATAAGAGACTAATTAGGGCTCAGAAGGTTTTAAGGGCAAAACTTATTTCAGGAGTGGGGATTATCGAACTGGTTGTGCATTTGGATGGTTGCCGGGGGGTGCAGCCCACTGGGGTACGGAGTCCGTTTGAGGGCTCACATTTGCTGTTGGGTGAGGTTGTTGTTGGCACCCTTGTTGGCCCTCTTTGGAAAAACTAGAGCTGGCGATGAGGTGGCTTTGCAGGAACAGCGCTTCCATACATTTGCACATGATTGACGGCTGGATGTGGATGGGGGTTTGGTCTAATACATCCCTCTCAAAACTTCTTCTACCAGAATGCTTTGGTGCATCCATGTCTCACCTTCCCCTTCCAAGGCAGCATTTCTATCCCATCAGCTCACCTCCACAATTCGACAGGTGTGACATGGCTCATGTTGTTATTCTACCCATCCATCCATGTATTATCCTGAAATGCTTGTCCTGGTCAGAGGTCACAGTAGTGCGGAGCTGATCCAGTGATCACTGGGCGCCAGACAAGAAAACTAAACCCTAGTCATTATTTAAGCAACAAATTATGAATATATTTCACCTTTTTTCAGTGTAACTATGTTTTCAGGAGCTCTGAGTTCTGAGATGAGTCCCCAAAGCTCAGTTAAAGTTCTACATATTGAACAGTATTATGGGTTGTGGGTTGTATGGCCAAGATATTTGTTGGTGCTTCTGAGAATGCAAAATCTCAGCGTTACTCTTGTTTATGGTGAAGGTGCTGGGCAAGATGCACGCAACCCAGGTTTTACAGCAGGGTCTGCAGTAGTGATTTCCTTTCCACGTGCACACCTAGCAAATTAAAACCATTCTGGTTCAGTTTAGCAAGTTGGACTAAATTCAAAATATAATACAGTGCACACGTAATGCGTTCTAATGAGATATTTTTTGCTCTGGAAAAAATGTATAGATTTTTGTGGTAATATTTTTAAAATATATCAGGCAGAAAGTATGAAACCAAAGTTTCTGCTCAGTATCAAATGATTTCATTGCACATCTTAAAAATAACTGTTACATTCCTTATTTCTGTGATCGCTCTCATTTTAAAATAAATACGCATTTATTTGAGAACAATTCATGCTGTGTATAATCTGTTGCGCAGCTATCAAAAATTTGTGAAAAAAGATTAAACAAGCAGACTGTTACACGACAGGACTCATACATCACATCCCTTCTACGTCCCAGTTCTGAGGCTTTTAAGGCCACCTTTATAGCTAAACTGGGGCACTGCTTACATCATTTTGCTCTCTGTTTGAGAGCCTCTGTAAACCTGAATAAAGAGGTAGATCCTGCGCACTTAAGAATATACATTTTTTTTTGACTAAGCACCTGACAGATTGACCTCAGCTGGAGGTCAATGGGATGTACAGTATTTTTTGAAAAACAAGTACAGTAAAACAGTCTCCCTAAACCACAAAATATGGACTTACATTTTTTTACAACATCAAATAAGATTGAAGATTGAATTAATCATTAACAGGGGTGTGGGTTTTAATGTGGCTCAGTCTGTGTGCAGTTTTTATGTCCCATGTCTGAGAATCGTTTTTTTTTTTTTTTATCAAGGTGATATCATATCTGTTTCAGTTGAATGACTCTTTTCACAGACTTTTGGGGGCGGGGGTCATTTTCTTTCTCAGTTCTTGGCTAAAATTCTTTCCCTTATAATGTGTGGTCCACTAACCCAAATTGATTGTAGATAACCTTTGTAGCTCTCAAGTTACTTCTTTGTCCATTTCTTCTGCTAGAGTGTGGGTGGGACTTCCTCGTTATGCTCCTGTTTGACCGGTCTGTTTAAAGGACACAATTCTCATTGGTGTGTTCCGACGGTGTACGTGTCACACTTATATATAAGGGTTTTTGCACACAGAAGAGAGAATCCGAAACATTTTCATTTAAACTTCCAATTTTGCGCCATAATTAACTATACATTACACTGGTTTGGCTTGTAGTCTCTGAATAATGGGCTGACACCCCATGCAAAGTGTGGTTTCCTAGCGTTGCAGCCAGTGGTGCTGGGACAGGCTCTGAGCAACTGCAAAGATAATGGATGGGTGATCAATGATGTTTTAACCATTTCCTCATTTTTCTCCAAAAAAAGATTCCATGTTAAGTTCCTTCTGAGGCTGGAAGAAGAGTAGCTGAAGCTAGCACATTCCAAAATCCATGACTGGAACGACAACAGTCTTCTTTTCTCAGCATATCTGTGTCCGAACTTGTTTTCTTTCATTGAATATCATGTAGAAGATACATGTATATTCTGCATCCTCACACATCCATGCAGTTCAGTTTTACTGTTCAACTTGAATTTTCTGCATTAGTTATTCTCCAGTCATATTTAGTTTCACCAGGCATTTAGGCAAAAACATCTTAAAATCTATGCAGCAGCCACAACAGTAAAAGGGAAACAAAACAGCTGCTTTTGTCCTGTTCAAGACACAATATTTGATCCCATGTGCTGGCATATTGGATCATTCGTGATATTTGCATTCCACCGCCCTCATAAACAATTCTGTTCCGATTTAACCCAACATCCCTAAGTATGCCGCTTAAAACTTTGATGTAAAACATATTTTGTTCTACAAACCTTCATCGTTTGCCTCCAAATTAAAACGGCAGAAAAACCTTTCATTGTGAAGGCTCAGGAGAATAACCAATGCTACTGGGCTCAGTCTCGACTCTCCAAATTGTTTAATCACACTTCCTTAATCTGTTGATTCAGACGGGGGGAAAGGGAAACGCAGCTGAACGGCTGCGTGCCGGTGAGAATGCCAGGGTGTAACTGGAACGCATTTGCAAGGCAGATTAATGCGGCATGACGGAAAATAAAGCGATGCCTCCATCACGAACAAGTGCCATTCATAGTACAATGGATCCCAGAAGCGGCAGAGGGTCAGGTCAGCGAGGCACCACGGGTTCCCGGTTTCCCGCATCCTGATCCCGTGCAGCACCACTTCTGCGATACTAGTGGCCCTTGTGCTAGTTTTACTAAAAGTTATTTTTTATTGATGCAAACGTAATGAATATTTGAAATCCCTTTCAGCTCAGCCTGAAATGAAACAAGAGCTTTTGTGAGTGTGCCATTTGCTCCGCTCCGAACGGCAGCACGCTTCCTCCCCAAATGCGATTTCAGACAGGCACAAACCAAGGAAGAAAGAAAAACAAGACAGCGATAATGATACTCCTGCATAGCAGGGATACGTCAGCCATCCCCCAGCACCGTACATGTGTGGCCTGCACTGTTCAGATCACCGATTCATACCGAGTCTGTCGATCAGAAACAGCACAAGGCTGCAAACGTGTGTAAGCGGCTAAGCGGGGATTTTAGACTGGCTGAATTCTAGCCATGTGCACAGGTGGGGGAGTGGAAGGAAGAACCCACTCATCCCTCCCAGAGGTAGCTTCAGAGCCCCACCAGTAGCTCCTCTGCAACTCAATCCCACTGCAAGGCTGCAGAGAACAAACTTAGCAAACAGGAAATGCTTTCCAAGCAGAAGGTCGCACTATAGCAGATGAGTACAATGGCTTCTTCTTCAGAAGATGATGTGTAGCGATGACAAGTCTGCCTTCTCAGACTGTACGTTTCCTCATGTCTAAATGTGGGGGTTTTCCTCCTTGCCCAAACCAAAACCAATTTTTCAATTTTATACCACCAGAGAGACACTGGAAATCATAATGTTTGGAAAACATTTTCCTATAGACATGCCAAATGCATAAACATGCAAGCCATCTCTGACGAAACTGTTTTGTGATAAATTCTATTTCCTACATGGGGTTCAGTTTCATCCCGTATATATTTCTATTCGTATAGAATGAAAAGGATGAACTAATGGAAATGTTAGTAATAATAAGGTTAGATTTTATGTTTTATATACACACACACTTATTAATTTATATATAATTATAATATCATTTATAATGTATAATTATAATAATTATAACTTGTTAAATATTTATAAGTGTGTTTATTATAAATACATATATAATAAAATTAGTTTTATCTTTGAGCCCTTAAATCACGCACAAGCAAAATGCAAATGGAAACGTTTTCATATGCTGGTTCAATTTTAGTAAAAATAAAATACAGTAACGTAAACACATAACCACCGCTGGCACTCATTTTCAACTTACCAGTTGGCACCTGTCCAGGTGGAATGACCTGACTGCGACTACGTGAGCAGTGAAAAAGAGTACACTGCTGGCTGTCTTTCGTTGCTAGATACATCTAACAGTGTGCGTAACTCTGCACCAGACTGGCATCCTCTCCAGTGGGCACCACCCAGCCTACTGCCCAGCGGTGCCACACCGCCACAACCCTAACCAGGACAGCAGTGCGTGAAAGTGTGTGAGTGAATGGCTGTCTTCATATTTAAATGTGACACACATTATCCTGGACATTGCGTAGCAAAGCCAAGTGCCTCGCGACTTTTACACTTGTGTGGACTTGGCCCGTTCGTGAACCTGCACTGAGATTATTACTTCACCCACTAAGCCATTAAATTTGGAGTTTTAGCTTTGCTGATAAAGTATTTCGTGTTCATCAAATCTGGGATCTCCTTAAACATCTGTAAATGGAAAATTATGCAGCTTTCCCGTCGCCGTTTGCAGGGATGTGTGCGTTCGATATATGTTAAAAAAAAAACCAGTCAGATGCACTTTCGCAGTAAAGCTTGTAAGAGGCCCAAAATCACATTAAAAGGACGGCATTGTGAGGGTTTAATAATTCGCAAAACCACAAATTTTCATCTGTGGTTTTTCTGCTGGAATGAACAGGGGGACAATTTCAAGTTAACTACGGGTAAATTACAGTAAGAATGTGACCCGGCTCTACTGTGTATGCAGAAAAGAAAAGAGACTGTGGTCACACTGGACCGTTGCTTGAGTTTCACTACGCCGGCTAAAAACGGGAAAAAAAATTAAATTTCCCCCAGGTTTCTATGTACACGCATTTTCCCCAAATGCCTTCATGTTAATCTCGCTTTGGCTCCCATCTTCGTACCCCTGGGAACCACAAATACGTGCACGTGCTTAACCATTAAGCAATTAAAATGAAATTAATCCTTTTTCGGAAAGTTAAATTATTGAATACAATACGAGTTGGCGACATGAAACAACGCTTGGAAAAATTAATGAAATCTGGGCTGCGACTTGTTTGAAATTGAGTTTAATTGGCAGATGGCAGAACCGCTCTCGCTCTCCTCACACTGAATCGAATTCTCCGGCTCGACAGGAAGACGCCACGCGGCGCGGCGCCGAATACGCACGGTCACAGTTATTAGATTATGCTCCAGGTCTCGCTTCATTAGACAAGAGCAAACGCTTCCCTTTGCTTTTGGCGAAAGACGGGTTTAAAATCTTAATAAGACGACGCGCTCGCCGGGTTTGTTGAAAAGACGTGAGCCGCACTCGGTGCGAAGCAGGTGAGGCCTCTGAAGCTTTTGCCGGCTTTTGCGTTGCTTCCGTGATGCCATCGACTCTACTGCCGCGAACGACATCACCTCCTTCTCGGGCTGGCGGCGAATGGACTGAGTTTGGGACGTGAACCTACAAAAAAAAGCCAGGAAGGGGCCTTACAGGACATATGTACATAGGCAAGGTGAAATTTAACTCACTTGAGCGAATCGCCTTATTTATTTTTGGGCTCCAGTTGTACAAAATCAGTGCTAAAGGTAGAAGTTGACAAGGATGAGTCCGACATATGTAATCTTCCCCGCGTTGGCAGCAGTTAGTATCCACGCCGCTGTTCACCATCCCACAACATATGGCGTTCTTTCCCAGCAGTTTGATGGCTGACAGAGGATGAAGTTAATTATCCTCCTTTTCTCCATCTAACATTCACCAAAGTCTGACAACTGCAGCCAAAGTACTGGCTCCAGCGTTAACCGTTTAAAACCCGTGGTCGGAAACCTAATGGGCCGCGTCCCCGAAACGGTGTCTCGGCTTTTCCGTGACAAATCGGTCTGCGATTCTGTGAAGATGCGTTTTTTTCAAATGCAGCCCAAGAATCCTCACGGAATAACCAAACGTTTATCGCTAAAGAGACAGGAAAAAGCATGCGTCCCGTTGTACTGAGATAAACTTTAACACAACTATAACCGCAGCTAGTTCCTGTCTACTTTGCCAAACCAACCTAAACATTTGTGTCATTCACGAGGCAGGCAAACCTCAAATATACAAATAGCCAAATCATTAACAGGCAGGTTTCGGTTGTGTTGCCCAGCAGTGTCTGGTCGTACATTTGTATTTGTCATACAGCGATATTTCTTGTTTCTGTAGCGTGCGTAGTTGGCAGGGGAACTGTAGGTATCTTTTCTGAACAGGTGATTTATATAACAAAACATTTTTTCATATTTCATTCATGAACTGAGCCATACGGAGGCCAGAGTCCGGGATGGAGATGTAACGGCGCCAATATTTGCCAGTATTGCCCTTACCGTCCGCATCAACCCGACAGAGACGCCGACAGACCGGTCTCACGCTGGAAACCCTCCCTCTTGGCCGCCTTGGTCATCAGCAGCTCCGTCGCTCAGTTCTCCCTCGGCTCATCGCGCCGCGATCCGACCTTAATCGTTGCTCGGGTTCGCCTTCACAAGTGACGGTTGCATAAATATGTTCACCGCAGGCAGAGAAGAACTTCGTGTTTGGGCTTTGTCTGAGGCCTCGAAATTTTGTAAGCCATCCCCCGGCTGACAGGGCGGCCACCAGAGAACTGCAGCTTTCATTATTTTCACACAGCTGCGGACGTGCATAACAGATTTTCCTTGCATAAACGCTTTCTATTGTTCCTGGTGACAATGCAAACACCCGGCTTCATCCTTACGCTAATTTCTAATGCGTTATACAGCGTGTGCCACTGTGTTACATTTGCCATCTTCCATTGCAAACTGTGCTGTAGGCTCCCATCCTGGTCAAGTACAGAATCGCTGTCAAGACTTCATTGTCTGCTCTGCAAGAAAAGACAAGGCTGTTCTCCTGAGGGAGATGCAGAAACACAGGATGGCCGCTGACAGCATCTCTCAGTTTTACCGCAGCCATTAGCAGAGCGTGGAGCGCGTCAGTGTGGGCCGTGTAGGCTGTAAAGAAACCGGTGGCCCTTATTGCTAAGCAGAAGCCCTAAAATTCCGAGGACGCCGCATGCATGTTTTATCGCGCGTCCTCGGAATTTTACCATAAATAGCAACTGCATTAGTTAACAGTTAATCGGTCGTATCAGATCGGTGTTTAGAGTCCGGGAAATGCCAAACACGGAGGAAAAAACCGACCAAGTGCATTTGTGCCTTTAGATTCTCGGGCTTAATAGTCTTGCGCACGTTCGACTGTAGGACAAGGTGACGTATGTCCTTGCTACCGCTAGCGCGATGAATCAGCCCGAGAACACGTGGGACATCGGTGTCGCTCAGCAGCAGCCACCGGTAACGGCGCAGATGGCCCTCCCACGGGACCGATCGTGCCCGCACGGGCCAAGCGAGCCAGATGGCGGAAGGGCATCTAACCTTCAGGTTCACAGTCGCTGCTAACAAAAGGATTGACATCAGTTTCCTGACATTGGTTTCTGGCCCACTTGTCATTTATATGGATTTCGTCCCTGACTGCACCGCACGTCAAACGGTGAAGGGTCCTGGTGGTGGGGGGAGGCTGGGTGGGGAAGGCATTTTATCTGAGTGACAGCGCTCATTCAAGAAGCCCCAACCCCCCCCCGAGTTTCACACCATCGCTTCCTGTGCGACACGTACGCCGAGAGGCTGTTGCCGCGGCCCTCTTGGTGCAGGGCAGACAACGCTCGCTTGTCACTCAAACCGACACCTTAGACTCGCCCTTCATGGGATCATCCTGAGTGCTTCTTGCCAGGAGAACTTGACCCAGTTGAGTGCACCACCTAAAATAAGCTCCTGCCCTTTCTTACCACGATGCGCTTTGGTTTTCTGTCAGGCAGGGTAGACTTTTCGGGGCCGGGTGTCCGGAAATGGTGAAAATACGGAAAATCAAAGAGGCCATTTAAATGCAGAATTTTTTACTGCGGCGCAGTAAGATGCTCTCTGTACTAAAGCAACACTTTTATAACAAAATGTAAGATAATGGACACGTAAAAATTGAACAAAGTGGACACAGTGGCGTTTTGGCGCTTTCGTGGAGATGGGCAGATGGATCTTTTGTGTATCAAAATGATTTAAAACACTCATTCGTGCATTATTTTCTCCAAAAGAAGCTAAAAGTTAAAGATTTTCATTCTCCCTCACGCTTACAACACGTTTTATTTCCGACTTCGATGACTTTTCTGGAATATTTTTCATCCAAAATCCAGGTTGACTAAATAAAGGATGGCCTCGACGGTAAGCAGATGACCGGTGCGATCTTGGAGGAGGCCTGAGATGAATCACACGGGTCTTGAAACAGAGGGACAGCACGTCAATCGTGGCCCCGTAACTGCAAGACTAGCATGGAATTAGGATTAAAATTAGACCGCGACGAAGTTCACGGTCCGTCGGTCTTCCGCAATTATTGCAGCCGCATCCGCTGTTAACAGCCTGCTGTGAAGTGGGTTCGGCTCACGGCAAACACCTCCCAGTTCTGCAACAACAATCGAACACAGTCAGACACACAATGGCGTGCGTGTGGCGTATTCACACGCCGCCTCATTTAATCTGCTGCCGGCACGGAATCTCCCTCGCACCGCACAGAGCCACCCGGCCAAGTTGTATTTACAGCCCTCCCGCAGCCCAGGCCACGATGCCTTTAACACGCCGAGCTCCGCCACAAAGTCAGGTGCCTTGAACGATCAGGCGACTCCTTCCTTCGAGCCCGGATCCCGTGAAATCTTTAATAAGCGTCAACATTACGGTCCGTGACAGCCATGGGAAATTAGAGCGATTTTTTTCACGCATTGAAAGTGGCACGCGGATATTATTCCAGTTACCACATGTCCACACCGATCCCTGTCCAATTACCCCGGCACAAAGCAGACAAGCACCTCTTCGGCACCTCGCTGGTATTTTCCTGACGGGCGGCAGAAAAGGGAGGCTGACCTCCGGGCCACGGGCCATTAAATAATTGAACGTTGTAAATGTTACAGTGGAGTAATGAAAACAAATAAGGGAAGATGAGAGGAAATAAAGCTGGCGGTTCACGCAGACGTCAAGACTGGCGAGTGGAAGGGAAGCGGGAGAACGAGATGTCTTGCACATTCAGTGGCGATGGAACTCCAACTAAAAGGTGGAGCTGAGAGTGGATATCTGAAGGTGACTGTCGCTAGTAGCAAAAGCAAGGGAATTATTCGCCACGTGTGCGGAGGGTATGTGCTGTCACCGCATTTCCAAGCAGCGTCTGGCACAAAATACTAATTTTGGGAGCGAGAGCCACATTGAGCTGTAGCTGTCACCTCCCCAACAGCTCCGCTCCGAGGAGTCGGCGCTCACCTGACGTGCGGCGCGTGTCGCTTCGAGACTGAAGCGCCACTTTGCTGTCACTGTCACACACGGCTGGGGTGGGGCTGTGTGCTCCTGCGTCACGGGTTCTTGAGACGATCCAGACGGGCCCGGTTCCGGATAACACCGGACTGCTGCTTCAGGTTACATTACGTCAAAGGGAAATAGGTAGCCAGTTTAACTGTTGCCACCTGTTTTACCGCAGTAGTGGGATAAAACTGTGTATTTCAGTATGTGTCAGCGATAGTAGAAAAACATTGCAGATGCTGACCGAAACTGTTGAAGCTGCAGTGCCTCAGTCCGATGGGGGGGGGGGTCATCCCACCTGTAGAATCCCTGTACAAACACAGTCAAACCTTGTTCATCTCGCCCATCTCCTACACTGCCCCTGAAAATACAGAAAAAAAAACGCAAGGATTTGTTTTCCATTTTACCTGCCATCCTCGAGCTCCACTGTCAAAGTCCCCTCGGAAGTTGTTGGAGGACAACCGAAGGGTGAAGGTGGCTGAGGGGCTTTCAGCTTGTTTGCAGACTCCTGCTGTCGAAGGCTGCGAGCCTCCATATCCACTGTGTCACTTCTCCCCGCTTCCCAATTTGCTCGCTCTCCGTGGAATGCGTTTCCATGGAAATCAGTTTGTAGATGTGATGAGGCTTCAAGATGTCTTTGTTTGCTTCGGATTCCTGACCTCGCAGTAATAAACTGACGTGCTGGGGGGCGGGTTTTCTTTCATCGGTGACAAGTCATCTTCGCGGCGTGCTTTCTCCTGGTTTCATGTTTTATGAATCTACCTTCTTTTCTCGGGGGTTCTCGAGGCGCCGTCGGACAGGGTGGTTGTGCATCGGCGCGAGTCTTTTCAGGAAGTGCCGACATTGCAAACACCTTGACAAGACTGCAGGCCCACACCTTGATCAAAGGTACACCAGCTTTTCCACGTCATCGCATCTGGCTCCAGTTGCAGAGAATACCTAAAACACGGCGGTCTGCAGGACCCCCAGCCGGCAGCCAGTTCACGTCTGACAAAGGGTGCTGAAATATTTATCCGCGAGTTTTTCCTTGTTTGCCAGACAGCTTCTTCGCACCCGGATCAAACTCATTTGCAGGCAAGCTTGATCAACGCAACGTGACGCAAACTGGCATCGCAGCTTCGATTTCACAGCTACGAAAAAAGCACGAGGAGCTCAGCGGAATCACAATGCAGGCTTGCACACATTCGCCCAACTGCACAGCTAATTCAAATAATCCTGACCACATTATATTTGTCTGACCTGCTCAGCAAATGTACTTTTGTCAATTTCTTCAACAACAGAATGCGCTCCTGCAAAACCGATTGTAAACCAAAAACCTGACAATTAAATTGACAAACAGTTCTAATGGTTCCAAAAATCCATCTCAACTTCATTACAAGTGAATCCAAATAATTACAGTAAAACATTTCCAAATCCAAAAAACCCAACAAAACAACCTCTTCAACAAAAATCAGCACAGCTTGTCGACAGGACATCTTTCTTGACGTACACTTCGCAATATCACTGTACCTCCATAAACTAGGGATAACATATCTAATATTCATATGAACAGGTAAAACACCAGGGATAAGACACTAAATACAGTAAAATGTAACCACAAGTAACCATAATAAAGCACATAAAGCTAAAAAATACAATAGGTTGCACCTGAAGAAAGTACACCTGCTCGGGTAAAAAAAAAAAAAAAAAACAAACCAAACAAAAAACGGCAACTTAAAACCCACAAACATTAAAATACTGTAAAATTTCAATAAATCATCAATTCTCCAAAAGCTTTTCTAAAACAATTCCCTTCCTCCCCAGTGGCAGTGCCCCCTGAGCGCCACAACACGCCCACCATTAGGACCAGTGTCTCTCCTGCGTCTCCCCACAATGGTTAAACCGCTGTTTAAACCCGCACGCAGCAGCAAGGCATGATGGGAGAGACACAGCTCCCCCCAGGATGGCAGCTCATTCCCATCATCCTTTGCTACATAATGCATGTGTTGCGCTTGTTATACACTTTGGTGCTAAAAATATTTAAACTACGGTTCAGTAAATCGGGCGGGTTATTGCATGAATGCGTTTTTAACATTTTGTTGTCCAAACCCCGTACAGCTTTTCTTGCATTTGACACATTTGTGCGTGTGTTCACGGGAGAACTAAGGGTTGTGTGTCTGCGCCGTGCTTTGTGCCAAGCACAGACGGGGAAAAAGCAGACCTGGGGTTCGCATGGCCATTTGTCATTGCGGAACGCCCGTAACGTCAGCGCTACATCAGACCGTTCCTCGTAGCGAGTTTTCATGGACCGAGCGGTTGCAAAATCGAGGCATGACGTCACTTTTTCAACAAACTTGCTTTTTGTTAAACAGAACACGGTTTTTTTGCCCTAGTTTGTGTTTTACGAGCCACCGAGAACATGAGGACACCCATCCTATGCATTTGTTTTCTCTGGGTTGTACTGTGCCTGGGAGAAAAGTATTTGAAAAGTAAATGCATGAAAGTATTGACATGGATGTGTGGGCTCCGATAGATGCCAGTACATTTTCAGCGATGCGTGGACGCTTGAATGCACATCAGTGGGTCAAAGGTCAGACAAGGGGCTCCTTTTCCAATTTCGTAAAAAAATCTGCCTGCTTTTCTCTTACAACTCAAGACGTTCCTTTGATATGGTTGAACGTTCGAGGCGCGTGGCTTAACCGCCGCACTCTCGGATTTCCTTACAGTCTTTGAACCAAGCTTGAACTTGGCACAACCCAGCGCTTCGTTTCCTTCATCGGTAGGTATGAAGTGACGGTGCAGCACCGGTCACTTTTTGGGACTGAAACGCACCCAAATTACTCTGGCTGTGCGACGTCTCTGTATGTTCTAGCTGAGAGGAATTACGGCCACACAGCCCAGGTTATAGGGACAATAACCGCGGTGGCTAATGAGAGCAGAGCAGAGCCACAGAGGTCTTAGAAGCACAGGCAGGCTCTCACTGAGCACCACATCATTATCCAGTAGCTTCTCCCTGAGCTCAGAATGGATCCACGCTCAGCAAAGTCTACCAAACAGCACAAAGCGCCTACCCTGCCTCTAACAAGCTCGCTGCTTGCCCTTGGGTTTGTCCGGGCCATGGCGGTGCATCTACGGCCATTTGATGTGGGGTCTGCACTGCAAAGCTTTCCTGGGGTCATCCTGCCAGCGATGCTGATCAGAGGCAATGGCGCCGGCTATACTAATGATGCAGTCCGAGCCTTATCGCGCCGACTCGAACGGCATGAATATTCAGCAGCCTGCGAAAATAAAAGTCCTTGGAATGCAGAAGGTTATAACTAGTTACTCTCTGAAGTACAAAGCGGGGCTCAAAAGTCACCCGATAAGATGAAGCCCAGCTCGGGTGTGACCCCCTGAACAAGCACACCAAGCACAAATCTACAGTAGACTTCTGCGTCAGTGCAGCCTGCTGCATTTTGCTTTTTTGAAGGACTCAGCAGCACATGAAAGGGAACTTAACAAGAATCTGTCCCAGCACGATTAGGATATATGTATGCAAACATGACAAAAACGATTACAAAAAAAAAAAATCCAAACCCGTTTCTATCAAAGGGGAACACATTTTCCACTGAAAGTTGTGTGGCTAGAGATTGACTGGTAGGCGGCGTTTTGAGCTCAAAATTTAGCAAAGGTGGCTCACGGCGCTTCCTCTGTGACGTCCGCTCATCCTCCCCGCGGATCCAGGGTCACTCGGGGGAACACGGGAAGGCTCTTCAGAAGGTGCCCGACTTCACCTTCGGCAAGGAGCTGCGGCTGGTTCAAGAGGAGGAGTTGTGGAAAACTCGGCCCTTTGCTGCGAGTAAGAGACAGAGATTGAGTTCCTTTCGGTGGCAACCGTTCTGACAAGGGTTCCCGCTGTTGCGCTTGAATCAGGGCGCATTTCCTTGCATGGTATACTCGGTTGCTATGTACTTGACAAATAAACTCTCTTCTTCTTCTTGATTCTTCTTAAGTGCACGGCACCTCGCTTGAACTACTGATGTAGAACTCGGCAGAATGCTCGCGCGAGCTACGCTGAGAGTGCGAGACTAGAAGAAGCTCCCAGTACGATGATGCACTGCACTGCACATTCCGTGTCCCACAGCACAACACGGCTATGCCTTCAGCTGGCAGGAGAAAGCAGGACACTCGTGCACTGTGGCGTATAACCAGCGCAAGAGGATCGACGCAGGCTGGATGGCAAAACCTCGCAGAAACAGCCTCTGATGGGAACAAATTACTTGCTCTGATCTTTCATTTAATAGTGCACTGGCACTTCTGGATCAATACGGTGCTTCCAGTTTGATGAGATGGACCAAGATCAAGGCCAGTGGTGGTCATTGGCAGCAACTATGCAAAATGCAGCTTTTGGTTTCATTATTAGGCTTCATCTTTTCCCTGAAGAAATCTGTCTTTTGTAAAATTGTTCTAAATATTTGATTACCAATTTGCACTCGTGCACGTGTGTAAATGTGTGTCCAAAAGGCTTCAGCTGGTATAGGCAAGCCATGAGAAATCGTAGGCAGAAAACTGCAGTTACCACCTTGTTTGCCTTCGCAGCAGTTCAGTTACAGTGGGACAGGTTGGCGGCGCGTGAGCACAGCAAAAAGTGTCCGTCTGGGCAGTGAGCTCATCCCTGGTCAGTGAATTCGGAGCCTCTTTAAGGTGTCTGACTGAGAAAATCCGGCTCCGGCAGGGATAAGAGTCCTTAGCCAACGACCATACAAGAGGTCTCGCTGCAGGGAGATTATGATTCTGAGGTACATATTAGCTGCGCGCTATGCGGCCACGTGCATGGTCTGTGCAATCTGCTGGAGTTATGGGGGTGAGAAGAATCTCTGCAGGGTTGCTGGATTTGCCATCGCTACTTTCTGTAAGAAAGCCATCTTCAAGAGCATCATTCTCGAAAAGAACCTCAATGTGTAAACAAAGAAACTGATCACTCGGTTTCCCCTTTGTGCTCCCCTCAGGTGTGAAGCTGAGATTTGCGGGCCAAAGCAGGAGAAAGGTGAGTAAAATTGGGAGTACCGGAACAGCAAGCCCATCCATCCCTCTGACAGCAGGGGTGACCCTGTGGGGATCACACATGGTTTTCCAAGGCCAAAATGGCACCATCTTCTAGAGTCTAACCGAATTTGCACCATCCCATCCTCTCTGCCCCGTACGAAGAAGGCTGATCCAGGTTTGACAGCTCTATGCAAGCGGTCAACATGTGAACGGCCTTTACGTTTGGCACTCACCCTCCGACACCTGCAGGCCCCTGGCACTGCTGTGACGATCAATAGAGATGAAAGTATTGCTCTGGTTTTTCAGTCTGGGTCTGGACGTCTCTGTACCTGCAGGGCCAGGTGAGACACACACTTCCGTAAGAACAGAGATCAGGCACAGCTCCAGCCGTCCGTTTTATAAAAAGGGAAAAACATCTCTGTTTGTATGTGTGGCAGTGCAGAGCGGTACAAAGTACAGCAACTACGTACATAGGCTTTGGTTTTGGACACTTTCTGTATTTATGTGTAATGAATTATTACATTTTAAAGATAGAAAAGTAAAATGTAAATTTTTCTGAAGAATGAGTAAGGCAGAATATTGGTGTATGCCTATATTTAGGAGATATTAAAGTTCTTTAATTGGACAGCGTGCTCATACGGTCAGCTGAAAAAATGAAATTGCACCACCAAGTGGTGTATTTGAGCATTGCATTAATTGATTTTTTCAAGTAAATGAACTGACTTCTCACCTTCTGAATACACCTGGGACAGGAAATCTGATAGTTACTCGATTTCTTTCACAAAGTCAAAGTCACTTTTGCAGTACATCACAATCAATGAAAATACTTAGACATCCATCTATTTATTTTATAAAGTAAGGTTTTCTGAGGCTCCAGACCACTGTGGACAAGCAGTTAAGAATAATGTATAGTACGGTTATGGAAAAAAAAACAAACTATTATAAGTTGCTCACTGTGCAAATTATAATAGTTTACTATTTTTTATTGCAAAAGATATTTAGAAACAGTTTTCCAGAATAGTTTCCCACAAAATACTGTTTTCTGTTTATTCGCTGTATTATTATTATTATTATTATTATTATTAGTAGTAGTAGTAGTAGTAGTAGTAGTAGTAGTAGTAGTAGTATACTTTGTAAGACTTTATTATTTTTACATTTTAATAAACAGCAGCTATAGGAAATCGTGGAAGCCAAATGAATTAGACCATCTCACCCTCCTATTCTGTTTTGGTGCTTTTTACTGCCAGCTAATGCCTGAGAGCAGAAACATGGGTCAGTTTTGGTCTACAACAATAGAAATTTTTGAAAATACATCCACCAAAGAATAATTTTAAAAGTATCCTTACCCACAATGTTTGCAATACAAGGGTAAGGCTGTGCATAATGCTTCAGTATGTTAAGAAAACTGTGACTCGGAGTTGGTGTGAAACCCTATGGCATAAAACTTTAGAAAATAATAAAGGAATAATAAAATTAATCATGTTGTACAACAAAATCTTTGCATGTATGTTCTGAAAAGTTTTTTATTTTAGTAATATATTAATAAATGATTTATATTAGTGACCTGTTTTCAATTCCAGTATGTGATCAAATTATCCGACAGCTTTGTTTGGTACGTTTAAAAAAAAAAAAAAAAAAAAAAAAACATAAAAAAATTTGCAACAGATATCCTTGGTTTCCTTTCTGGGGCATTTGAGTAGAATATTAGTAAGTGTCCAACTTTTAGGTTTCATTGTAAGGCAGGAGTCCCAGCATCTGTGTTAACAGTTGCCTTGCCTCCGTGCTGCAGGAGCGGTGTGCTAAAGAGGCTGTGGAGAGCAGCCCAGGCCTGGGAGGACAGCCACCCCCAAAGGCCCTGTCCAGCCCCATCCTCCCCATGCAATTCCCAGCCTTTGAGTGGGCGTGGCAACCGGGCTCACGCGGGCAGGAAGTTGACTCCGCCCGCATCGCCAAGAGCCACAGGAAGCTCCTGCTGAAGAGCAGCCCTGTGTGGCAGATACACAACACCTCCAGTTCCTCTTCCTCCTCCTCCTCGCACGACAGCTGGCTCAGGCTGGCACGTGTCCAGGAGGCCCGCAAGCAGCTCATGAAGGAGGTGTGTGCCAAGTACAAAAGCCAGAGCAAAAGGACTATCACCCCCCAGCACGTGTCGCGCATCTTCGTGGAGGACAGGCACAAGCTGCTGTACTGCGAGGTGCCCAAGGTGGGCTGCTCCAACTGGAAGAGGATCTTGATGGTGCTGGGCGGCTTGGCCACCTCCACTCAGGAGATCCCGCATGATGCTGTGCACTACGGCAACCACCTGAAGCGCCTGGACAGCTTTGACCGGCAGGGCATCGACTGGCGCCTCAACACTTACACCAAAGTGCTCTTCGTGCGGGAGCCCTTCGAGCGGCTGGTTTCTGCCTTCCGGGACAAATTCGAGAGCCCCAACACCTACTACCATCCCGTGTTCGGCAGGCCCATCATCTCCAGGTACCGGCCCAATGCCTCACAGGCCGCCCTCAGGACAGGGACCGGCGTCACCTTCAAGGAGTTCATGCAGTACCTGCTGGATGTGCACCGGCCCGTGGGCATGGACATCCACTGGGAGCACGTGAACCAGCTGTGCAGCCCTTGCCTGCTGCAGTATGACTTCATCGGGCGCTTTGAAACCATGGAGGAGGACGCCAACTTCCTCCTGCGCAGGACAGGAGCCCCAGGCAACCTCACGTTCCCTAGCTTCAAAGACAGGAACCCGCATGCAGAGCGCACCTCCGCCCATATCACCCAACGCTACTTTGCACAGCTCAGCACCTCTGAAAGGCAGAGGGCCTACGACTTCTACTACATGGACTACCTGATGTTCAACTACTCTAAGCCTTTCGATGATCTGTACTGAGGCCCGTCCGAGGCTCTGGCCTTGCACTCCTCCTTTCCCTGTAATGGCTGCTTGGGACACATATACATGCTGTGAACCATCCTAGTCACAAGTTCAATGGTAGATCATGACCACAACCTCCCAAAAAAAATTTAATAAAAAAAGACACAGAAGCAATTTAAAAAAAAAAAAAATCAAATAGCTTTCTGAGGAACGTTCAACCAAAACCGAGATCTGCGGAGGCCCGATGGTGAGGACTTCCTGAAAAGATCCAACCGAGTCAAGCAAGTTCCGTGAAAGCAGGTGACAGGCTTACCATGGTGTTACCGCTGTACGATATTTCCTACCCCAACACAGACCACCACAAGGCAGGCTGGTACCTGTGCATTACAACATACCCTCCATTGCACAGATGCACATGTGTCATACACTAAATCCAAAAATCCAATATAAGAAACTTAAAACTCTACCTGTAAAGGAATATATATATTTTTACATATATTTATATAATGGGTTCACACATAAATGTTTCTTTTCAACATATCTACTAATTTATGAAATCATTGATTGTGAATGAGTGAAATCGGTGATTGAATCCCAGCAGTCTGCAACCCGTTCAGGTTTTCCTGTTGACTATAAACCCATGAAAGACCAGGGAGAACTGTCCAGATTGCTGTAAATGGTGTAATAATATGGTAAAAAGGGAACACAAGTGCTGTGGGAGACCGGGGACATCGACGGGCAACGTGAATCACCAGGACGATGCGGTAGCTAAACGTAAACTGAAGCACCTGACTGGCTGGTGGTCTCAGTGCTAGAAGAGTGAAGTAGCGCAACACCTTGACCGCATACCGCAAAAACAAAAAAAAAAAAAAATAGCACAAAGCTAAATGATCCATAAGTCAGGTTACATTTATTTTGTCTATTGGCTTTAATACTCCCAAAAGGTGATGGTGGCAATGACCTGATTAGGTGTGGTCTGGTGCTCTGGTCCGATGCCACTGTTTTGGGATCAGCACTACGGTCCCCCGCAGACCATCTTTACGCTCTCCTCTACGACGTCGGGGTTTCGTGTTTGGATGTATGGGTGCAATGCAGTCCAAGTGTATGCCGTAACAAGTGAATGTATAGCTGTTTTATGGTCAGTGCACAAATGTCAAAAAATTATTTATGGTCTCAAACCCCTTGCCTTATTTTTCACTGCCAACAAGCTGTTGTGTATCAGGAAAGACATTTATCAGGTAAGTTGTTTGTTTCAGCAGAGTTATCTAAATAAAAAAAAATTGTTTGTCTTTAACCTTTTACATTGTTTCCTTGTTTTCACCCAACCTGTGTCAAGATGGTTAAGAGTAAAAATGTTTCAAATCCACACAGACATCTGCATTCAAAGCAACACCAGAACTGGGGGTAACTCTGCAAGTGGACGTATTTGCACCCCAGTTACTGTAATAATGCACTGTAATAAAGCATCCACATTTTTGGCATTAGGGACAGCAGGTGGGCTTTTGACTTCAGCTATTTTCTTGACAAATTTAAATTCCTGCTCACACTGCGACACCCTTCAGAAAAGTGTTCCCCCTGAACTGCTTCATAAAAAACGACCCAGCTGTCAGAAACTGGATAAAAAGTGGAAGTACCGAGGACATAAACAAAGGCATCAGATAAATAACAGCGAATAATAATTTACTACCTGCTTAATATTACTACCAAGATCCACAAAGACCAACTGAATCACTGCAGGAATGACACATGCTGTGGCAGATAGAAATGTGAGCAGGTTGTTATGTCTTCACGACAGGAGCATTTACCCAGACAAAACGCAGCAGCCGCTGGCGCGTGAAACCGATGTCGTGCAGAGACGACTCGGCACTTTTTTAGGCGCAAAAGTTTCAGATATATTTTTGACATCTGCTTTCTCCCGAACACAGCAAGCACTCAGCAGTGCATTCTGAAAATAAGGAGGAAATCACTGCCAACGCCACCCACAAATAAATACTAGCGAAAGCGAGGGAGAAACCGTGTAGCGGGTTAGTTGATGTGCTCGATCGGCTTTTAACCGATGTATGTTTAGAAACATTTCAGTTATGTCTACAGTATCGAGTTTCCTTCTTTTTCAAGGTGCCAGATGATGAAAATGGAGTTACACAGCAACAACTGCCTTACTGTTAAGAGACTAAGGTCAGAAAAGTGTGAGCAGTTAAAGATGTGTTGGGCGCTGTGCTCAAATTTGAAGGGGTTATATGAGGTCGGCCTCAGCCTGCCAAGTGCGTGTGTCACAGCACAGCTCTGCAAGCCAAAGAAAAGTCTACTTACGTACTCTTCGACACTCCTTCTACTCTTCCACCTGACACTGGGGGTTGAGGGGGAAAGTCTCTCGCTGAAAAGAAATTACAAAGGAAAGAATTAAGCGGATTTGGCCCGATCTGAGCTCAGGTCACATCAGAACTGGAGGAGAACAATCCGAGAAAGAAGGAGAGCTGTAACAGGTAGCGGCAAGCATGAGCTGAACCATCATGTACAGCGTGAACATCACAGAACATCTTCATAACCATGCAGCGCAGCAGTCCCACAGCAAAGCGGCGCCTGGCAGTGCCATCTGGCTCACCTTGGGGGAATGCACTTAGGGAAGAAGCCTGGGACAACAGCCTGTCACGGCTGTCCCTCTGCCATTTCTGCGAAGCAGCCAGCCACCCCCCTCAAACCCTGACCCCTGATGTACTGGGACAGTTTGACAATGACCTCAGATTGTTCTGGAATGTTGCTGCTGTCTTTGTGGCTTTCTGGCTTTCCATGCAAGCCTCATTTGGAGGGACAGTTACGATGCTCCGCTTGACTCGCCGAGCAACACGCCTGAAAGCAGTTACATAACCGCAGCTCATCTGCCTTTTTCTTCCATTGTGGCTTCTCCGTTGGACAAAGGCTTTTCCCCCAATTTCACTCCCACACTCTGTATCCAAATGCCAGAGTGACTTTTCAAACCAAATACATTTCACTTGCTTAACGAAAAAAAGAGATATGGAGTGGAGGAGTTTAAGTGCACAATTTACTAAATAAAAAGCCCCAAACGTTGAAGTGCTCATGAGGTTCTGCAATTTAAAAAATAAGGGCCACAGAATCCTTTCCGTTTCTAATTAAAGTGATAATAAGCTTTGAAACATCTCTGAAATAATTCACCAAATCTGAGCGCATAAATAAAGAACACTGGAATTCAGGCATTTAGTGTTGCCCGGCATTCGGTTTTCCTAGTTATCCTTGCGAAACTGGAGCAATATGTGAGGCAAGCGGAGAGTGATGATGCCCACCATTTACCCCAGATACCGAAGACAGTCTACTAGGACTTCTATCTTTTATCGTTTTTTTTGTTTCAGCCCTGGGGGGAATTGGGAATAATTTGGAGCAGCCTAACTGACACGAGTTACTCTAAACATTAAGTTTTTTGACATGCACAAAAGTGCGTTTACACTGTACGCAGCAAGGCAGCAGGGGGCATAGTGGCTAGGAAAGTTTCCATCTCGAATCCCACTGCTGCTGCAGTAACCTTCAGTAACATATAATTATTTGCTTTGAACAAAGGTGTCATTATTATTATTTAATGATCAATATTAATTTAATAATACACACCATGCAAGATTTAAATCAATTATAAAGATGCATTTTCACATAATAGCAGCAGTAATAACGAGCCCTTTGTCCAAGGGCCCAAAATCCAGAGGTTAAGGATCATGATGGATGGATGAGCTACAAATTGTTTGTCCCGAAGCCGGATTATTTCACCGCGGCACACGACTATTTCACGAAGTGGCCACGAGGTGGCAGCACTGGCCGCCCGCGCACTTCACAGGGGTCATCATCACGTGGGTCCATGTAATCTTCCGAGATTTTTTGCTTCCTATTGCAATTTAGTTACTTTACAATGAAAAATGAAAAATAAAAAATAAAAACACAGCTAGCTAGCATTTAAATGTGAGTTTACAGGAACCCTTTATAAACTATAAAATTTTTTATTAATTCAAAATATATTAAAAAAACTGCCTGTGTGTGTGTGTGTGTGTGGGGGGGGGGGGGGGGGGTTATGTCACTATAATTGAAAACGTTAACATTATTTTTACCTGAAAATACATTACATGACTCTTTACACTGTAGCCTCATGTGAGGGTTACCTTGCAAAATATATAAAACCTCTTCATCCATTACTTCTGCATCATTTCCAAAACAACACCTTTAAGTGACTCGTGTACAGTACAAATACACTGCACATGAAATTTAATAGAAATGTCCAGTTAAACATATTAAACGTTTAATAGTCATCTGTAGCACAGATTAAAAAAGTTTATAAAAACTCTACACCTATAAATTGTTTCTAAATGCAGCCTAATGTTTTATAGGGCTCCAATAAAACTGAACAAGTATATCAATAAATGCAATAAAAATGTTCAGCTCACTAAATTTTTCAGGTAATAAAATTGCCTGTAAACATGACCCCTTTACAAGCGTTTTAAAACGTAGAAGATGTTGGCAGTCCTCCCCTTAAGCCATAAGAATAGAATTTTTTTATTTTTTATTTTAATTTTACAGACTAACTCTTGTTTGGAGGAGCACTGCTAACATCTGTGCAAAGGTAAATCTAAGTAAAAACTACTTTAAAAAACTAAAGTAACTAAATAAGCGAACAATATCCACCCACCATTATCGAAAGAACTGTTGCCTGTGTGTTGGGTTATGGTGGTCTGGAGTCTATCCCAGAAATGTAGGCTCTATGCAAAGCAGGGGACACCCTGGATGGTGCCGCATGGTTGCAACACACTGTGAGACATTTAGTGTCACCAATTTATCTGAAACATACAATCGGGTCCATAAGTATTTGCACAGTGACAATTTTCATCAAACACTTATGGACCCAACTGTATGTCTTTGGACTGTGGGAGGAACTTATTTAGTTGATGTTGTTGTCGATTTACATATAAAAAATGAGCCACAGCATCATAATATATTTGAAATGCAGGTTTTTTTTTTTTTTTTTTTACATCGACTTTTTTACGCTCCACCATGCCACCCAGAAAGGTAAAAATAGAAGAAAAAAAACAGAACAGTTTTGTGAAAAAAGGCCAAATACAGGTATGTACAGGTAGGCTGTGAGTTCCTATCGAGCCTGAATCTATGGCTGATTTGCCTTTGGACCAAAAACATTTCCAAAATAGGTCCACCTTTGCAAAAATCGTAATGGCAGACATTTGAAGAACACAGTTGTTTGGCCCCTGCAAACATCCTCAAACCCACCCAAACCAACGAATCTGCCGCCACGCTGTTACCCTAACTAAAGGAATGATGATGACTCACCTGGTAGAAGGGATGCCCCTGAGCTTGCCGTTTCGGCCAGGTGATCGGACGGCCGGTCCTCCTGCTTACACCAACAGCAGCACCTGTGTAAAGAGTGGCAGGACACGTAAACCTTTTTTCCAAGGCTGAATGAACATGTGGGAAAGAGCAAGTGGCTTCCGGAAGAATGCTGTCCTCAGGCAGTGACCATACTTACAACCCTTAGGCTTGCGGGTAGCTGGTAAGGTTACCACACAGCATAGGTGTTCAGCGCCGACGCCTGCTTGGAAAAATTGCAACGTCGACCTTTTAGTGCATCTGACAGCTTTTATTTTAAAAATCTTGTATTTCACTTTGGATGCTTTTGATCCACAGCTCTCACTTAATAAATCGATGCACAGTACTCGCAGACTAAAGGAAGGCAAAGCTTTAATTAATATTTCTCTTATTTTAGCTGCCTGATGTTCCATAAATGACAGACCTGAGGACTTCACAATAGACATCTGTTTGTGCTGGAGTTTAAAAAAAATAAAAAAAAAAGACAAATCTATAAACAGACTTTAAAGAGGCATCTTAAGGCTACCAGTCCACATGCCCTCGCACAGGTAAAGAAATGTGTCTGGTTCCTTACCGGTGGCAGCAAATGAGAAAAGACGCCCCTGCTGTCCCAAGCTAATAATCTTGTCCAGCGCAGACTGTCAGTACGGATCTTCACCAACAGAGCTGCAGAGGGCAATTTCATGTGCTGTCCGTTTGTGCCTTGGCGCAGCCTTTCGCTCGCGGGGCTGTGAAGGTAGCCTGTCAGGTCTGATAGAACAGGAGAACGGAGCAGCTGCCCCAGGCCGGGACTGTTCTCGCTGGCCGCCCACGGCCGTGCTGTCTGCTCGGGCCTCCTCTCTTGACCTTTCACCCCCCTGCTGCCACACGTGGCTCCGCGTGACAGCCAAGAAAAATAACGTGGGTGTCAACGGCACAACCAAGACTGCAGTTCACTTAGCGAAAGGCTGGCAAAGGTTTCTGGGTTGAACAACAGGTAAAACATAGTGCCCTGCAAAAGACGAAGGTCAGCGAGGTGACCATCGAGATGTCAAGAATCCGTAGTGGGCTGTGCAACAGCTCAGATTGTCCAAAAATACGAACTACAAAATCATTTGGTTTTAATGATGATCGCCGCACAGGGAAAATAACTTGCATAATATGCAGTGCCAGTCAAAAGTTTGAGCACACAAGCTAATTCTGCCACAAGGCATCCAGTTAATCCTGGCAGTAGCTCCCAGGCCACGTGTCGCTTTGCTTTCACTCTTTCACTCTGTCCAGTTCCCCCCAATACAAGTACTGTCCATAAAATCCCAGTGCAACTCCCTCTATTCGGAAAAATACAGAAACAAATTATAAAGATCTGTTTGCTGACAGATAAACTGTTGGTTGCTGCACTGATGACACACAGTGGATCAAGCCTGTCCTGAAACAACAATGGCAAACGCGACACGGATTTGGACAATGCAAAACGTGCAAAACTGCCTGGTAGAAAATCAAAAGACTGGCAACTTCGGCCCTCGTCTCCAAATATATTATTTATTCTGTTGTTACTGACGTCTTCAGAATGGAGAGAGTTCACTTCTGTGCAATAAAAAAAAATGTGCTTGCAAAGGTTTGGATTTTTTACATTTTTTTTTTATAGTTTTGTGTTCTGATTAGCCAGCACCATTCCTGTACTTATTCTGGATAAATGCAGAATGATTTGCAGCTTCCTTCTCATGTTGTGTTGCGCTCCTGTACGCAAGTTTCTCTAAAGGTTACGCTTAATGGGAACAAAAACTCCTACAGCAATTCCAGTAATAAGAGAGATGTGAAGAGCTTCTATTTACTTGGTTTGTTATAGTAACTTATGAACCAGAGAGTGCCAATCTGCTACAAATGGGCCCCACTATCTGGAGACGCTACGGACACATTTTCAACCGATTCCGTACGTATACGAGGCAGGTAGGGGTAGCAAAGTGAAACGCACGTCCCGCAGAGAATGAGCAGAGACTCCGGGAATGTGGACCATGGCTCCGTACGGGCATCGGCGTGACCTGCCTGCCGTTCGGGTGGGCTGCCGCTCAATCCACGATCCTGGCCCACGAGTCCGAAAGTGCCGCTTGCCGCCCCGCGCTGACCCCTCTGTTAAAGAGTGACACACATTTTGAATACATATTTAATCAAAAGACATAGAAGGTTTATCAGATGAGTGCACTATTATGCTGACTGACACATACAAACGGCTCGTATTTGAGACTCTTCTCTGCTTCATTAATCATTTACGCTAATAGCTTCTCTCAGATGAGATGATATTTGTTCCACCCTTAGAAGACAATTACTCAGATTGACTGAGGGGTGTGTGACACATTCAGGGCAGGAGATTCTCAGCGTTACACCTGTCTGTACCTGCTTTGTGCTCAGCAAGGTGTATGAATACGCTGCGTTTCTTCAATCAAATCTGGATTTGGAGAAAATAGGACATGAGTCCCCTTCTTCTTCAAATCTTTCCAGAAAGTATTCAGTTGAATCCATAGGCTCATAAATATTGTTATTACATTACGGCTTCATTTCATGCTGACACACTGCTTTCAAAAAAGGGAAGAGAGGAAAAGGAAAAAAAATAAGATCAGGGCAACACCAGGGGCTAACAGCAACCGCAAAGGTGCGGAACATAAGGATAAATTCTCCGACTCTGAATGCTTAACACGCCATCTATGCATGGGATTAAAAGTATGTGTCTGAGGTTTTCACCACTGGTGTTTTATTAAAGAAAAAGTTACAGGGATTGCACATGTGATTATTAAAATTTCATCAGCTTGCAGCTCCAGTCTGTAAGCCCTGGTGTACTGCAGGGAGCACTGCCCTCCTGCCAGTGGCCCGGGAGACAGCGCCCCCCCCACCCACCACACACACACACACACACACACACACGCCCCCTCCCACCACGTTTCTCACCAGGCTCTGCTGCCCCAGGCGCTCCGTTCCCTCGCTGTCAGGGGGCCTTGGTGTTGACAAAGCCACTGGCCTTCAGAAGGCACATCACAGTCAGCCTCTGTTTGTTGTCTGGAGCCCCCTGCACTACAAAGGGGAGGACCCCCTGCCTTAGCTTTAGGTCCATTACGCATTTTAACAACACAGCTACACAAACCCGACGCCCTGCGCCTATCCCCATCCCAAAGATGTTCTCTGTTCTGTCTTATCACCATTCAGCGTGACTGCAACATTTTCTAGCACCCATTTTCATGCAGTGTTACAAGGCATGTCAAGGAGGAAGCCATTCTCTACATGTTACCATAGAAACCGTTAATTGTGCATTCAGCCTTTTGGGAGTTATTGGAAGTGCCATGTTTTCTCCCCAAGGGCATATTATGCTGGATCTCTGCCTTGATGACAGTTTGGATGGACAGTGAATTGGGAATCGGAATGTCACATCCTGCACTGACACGTGGCATTGATCAAAAGTCCGAAAATAAAAGCCATGTAAGGTCGCCGTTGCTGCATAACTCGTTTCAATCGTGCATTTTGTGCAGAAGAATGTCTGCGGTTCGCATTTATACGACCGAAGTACTGTGATGGACTGCCCTGCCATCCGGGGTGCAGTTCTACAGCTTAGCACCCAATGACAGCGGGACAGGGTCCGGAGCACCGCCACCTTGACCAGGACAAAGTGGTTAATAACAAGGATGATTTAAACATTTGAAGCTTATTTACAATATATGAAGTTTATTTTGCTTATTAATAGTTCCATATTGTCAGGTCATTACTTTGACTTGCGCTGTCCTCCCACCCTCCAATTATGACAACCTTCTCAAAACCCCCTGTAGCAGAAGCCAGAAGGCTTTTTCAAATAAACCAATGTCTCTTTAAAACCGCCAACAAATAACTTGTGGTTTTATTTAAGTTTTGTGTCAAAAAGCTATTTAAGCTCTTTACTTAAGCGTAACGTCCAACAGAACGCCTGCGTATGACGCGGACGCACCTCATTCGGATTGGCCAGCCGCAATCTTGGAATAAGCACAAATAGTAAACGGTTGTGGAGGGTGAAAACCAAAATGGTTCCAGGGCTAAAGATAATGGCCCTGTACAGGACTGTGTGCGATGTGGAGATGCAGCTAGCTTGTGAATATGGTGATAGTAACATGGCCCCAGGCCCGTTGGCATCGCTCCTCAACAGACAACAGAACAGGTCTTTTCCCCCCACTCTTTAGGGGTCTTATTACTCAGATGTTTATCTTGCCACCTTCGCCTGATACTTTGTCTGGTGAAAAAGGGATCGTGAATGGAGGAAGCTGCAAAGAGTAAACTATGGCACCTAAAACTAGTGGCAATAAAAATAAACCTTCAAGTAATGATACGATTTTAAGTAAAATAAGCAACCAAGATGCAGGGGTACAGTCTAAGCAGGTTGGCAAAAAAATCTTATGGTTCAAGAAGTAATCATTCATCACAACGAATGGCATCATGCTACGATTGTAGACCCATTCGTTCTTCGTCGTGAAGAGGTGCTTCAGCAAAATATGATGTAGCTGTGTTACATGTTAACTCCACGAGATGTCGCCAGCGGACACAAACGCCTCGACTGGTTTCTGGAGACACTCAGCCGTAGTCACCTAGGAACAGCAAACAGAAGCATTGAACATGTTATCCCAGATTTCCTACAATAGCGCTCATTCAAGGGCTGGTTAATGATTTGTGCAAAGAAAAGATCATCCGGCTTGAGAGCCAGTGATCCTCATTCATATCTCCCTGGCACAGAGGGCCATTTATCTAAGCCTTCCAATGAAGTCAAACACGCGTTGAGTGACTTCCTCAAGGGTAAAGGTTTTTGGTTCATCTGCCCAGCAGGCTTCTCCGACGGTGCACCACCGAGAGTCTCCTCCCATGGATGATCAAGGACGCTTCGCTGCAGGAGACAGAGGACCCCCTCGGGTGACAAACAGCCTGGATGGACCAGGCTTCAGGTTACACTTGTCAGACAGATATGAACACTCACATCTCCTCACACAGAACCAGCCAAAAGGAGGTATAAACCATTTCCAGTTCTGTTTTACTGGTGTATCACTGCGAGTTTGAGACAAGAGCTACCAATGCCTTTTTAAAAAGCTAAGCCAACCTTTCGCACAAAAGCGCCGCCTTAGTCTCACTGTAGCACTTCCACACCCATTAATAGGAAAGAAGAAAAAAAAAAAAATCACCAGCACCCTCTCATGTTATACAACACTGCCTTTTTAAAAACAGACATAACCATGAGAATCTGAGCTAAATTCTAAAGTACGCTGAGCCAAAACTGTCATTTTGCACAAATATTTAAATAAACTCGCACAAATACCAACAAAACGAAGTGAGCTCTCGAGGTGTTAAACTAGTTTGCTGCCAAAAGTGGGCTGACAGTCAACGGCAATACAAGTCAGATAAAATATAAGCTGTTACACATGCGTCTTTAAACAAACCTAATTCAGCATTTTGCACTTGGGGGAATTGCAGCACCTTGGCAAGACGCTTATTTGCATGCAACGCAAACTCAAGAATTCTAATAATAAATCATAAACTTTTATGCAGTTCATGAAATAACGAACAATAAGCGTTGCCACATTAAAGATGCAAAAACGCATCAGGCAGAGAATCAAACAGCTGGGAAAATATAATGGCAAAGACGGGCGAGATAAAGCAAGCGCATTACTGAATATGAACGCTCCACAAATGCACTCACGAAAGGGTCTACCCATCACCGCGTACAAAAACAAGCGCACGCTGTTTGTGCAAGGAGAGAATTGTTAAGGCGTGATGTGCTTCGGTGGTTCAAAAGCGAGTGAATCTGCACTGCTTGCATATTCCACTTAACAGAAATGTATGTGGATGATGAGTAACTTTTTGCGGCACAAAAACTTGGGATTGCACTTCAGTTTGACTGTTTTTATTCTCCAGACAGCCGCCGGGATGTTCTTCCACCCAGCAGATATGGACTCGTCCCACTACGGTCCGAGGCGGAGCAGTAGGTCAGCAGCTGGTCTAGAAGCTGAGGGCAGCCACACACGTCAGCTGTGAGATGGGACGCAGAGAGAAGACACTGGGCCGAGGCCCTGGAACGCATAGAAAGTAACAATAAAAGTAACATTCAGAAACCAAACAGCAGGTCCACGAGCCGGATCGGAGCGATTCGATATAGATAAAGTGCACGCTACCTTATAGCTCATAATTTGCCCATGCCAGCAATTTTTTTCAGCTTTAGCAGCAGCATTTAAGTCTCTTCTGCTGCCTTCTGGATTTTTTATTTATTTTTTGAAATTGTGCACTGTTACTCACCTTATGTCCACCTGTAACTTTTTCTCTTACCAGTCCCGGTTAAATAATTCTTATAAGCAGCTCTAGCTAGTTTCTGCGTGCTTCTGGGCTATAGAAACGGATAAACTGAAGGCTTCCAAAGCATAATTTAAAGGCAGCGTCATTTTAATACCGAGTGCTTTTCTAACTTTTGCGCTGCTAAAAGTAGGTGGCCACTCAGTTGCAACTGATGTCTACAAACAAGGAGCAGGTGCTGATGGGAGGGGAGTACAAAACTAAACATATTTTCCAGGATTTTAAAGTATAAGTTGTTCTTGGTTTCCAAAACATTGTCAAATACTGTGTGTGTGTGTGTGTGTGTGTGTGTATATATATATATATATATATATATATATATATATATATAGGGTCCCAAGCCTGGACAAAATGGAGGGTTGCATCAGGAAGGGCATCCGGCGTAAAAATCTGCCAAACCAAATATGCGGACGAGCCGATCCGCTGTGGCGACCCCTAACGGGAGCAGCCGAAAGTCGGTGTGTGTGTGTGTGTGTGTGTGTATATATATATTTATTTATTTATTTACTGACTGACTTTCATTCCACCAACACCAAAAACTAAAATTACAGCATCTTCGCCACTAGAACTGGAATCCAAAGACAATTTTAATAATGTAAACTCAAATTTTGGTCAAAAAGTCGGTTTACGCAAGCGACAAGGAAACGCAGTGTACCAAAAAAAAAAATTTAAAAATGAAATATGGTGGAACCGCACTCGCTTCAGATACAAGCGACAGTACTTCCAACTGAAGTGAAATTACTCGGATCCAGCAGAGCAGAATATCAAAGGTTTAATTATAGAAAAACCTACAGCAAACAATAGGTACCGACTCCGGCCAAGACTGACTTAATTAAACACATACGTTTAACATTTGAAGTAATGGAATGGCCTTTTTTAGTTCCCAGGCACAAAATCTGTAAATGTCATCTAATCAACATGTGCTTATACATTGCTGTTTGCAGGGGCTGACAAATTGGATCTAGGCAATAATTCATGTAAAATCAACGCCCTGTATTACATTACAGTTTACAAATTAATCTACCAGGAGGGAAAGGCTCATAGGCCCCATGTGCGTGGGGGTCTGAATGCCACTGTGAATAGAGACTCGTTTCCCTCTATTGACTATATTGTGGCATTCACGATATAACCATTTGATGGTTAAACAACCACACTGGACGGTTTAGAAGGACATTAAATAATGACCACCTTTATAACAAGGGCAAAATGTTGGAACACAACAACCCCACATTTTTGGGCCTAATCTACAATACTTCTAGCATTAATGACACATGGTTCGAAACCTTGGGGCAAAGTTATTATTCATACAGGGTCATACATTTATGCATATTGTACGTCTCATTTTCAGGGTTCCCTCTTTGAGGCCTAGTGTGCTGATAGATTTTTTTTTTTTTTTTTTCCTGCCATTACAATCTCAAATGTATCAAAGGCAAATAAAATGCAAACACGAGACAGACTTTAGCATCAATGAAAACAATTTAGACTTTGTTAAATTACATTGCTTAATACTCCGTGCACAAAACAAATACAGTACTGATGGTAAGATTATCACTTAATATTTACAACTTAAAAAAAAAAAAAAACTTCAGCTAGCATTATTTATTTATTTATTTAACTGTATAACACTTTGGAAATATAAAGTGTGCTAATCAGTTCGCACGGTTGAAGGTAAATGCATTTTATAATAAGCTAAATGTTTTTTAGCAACTTTTGCACATGCTAAATTCAAAAGCCATTTGCCTTGCTGGATGGCAAATTTCACAACACAAATTCCACCGTTGCCAGCTTGTGTCAGTTTGAAGGCTTTGATCACTGCTGATGTCAACTGCTGGATGCATTTAATGAGAATTTATTGCTACGGTCCCTACCCACTACGTTTATGCTGAGGAAACCACATCTGCTCCATTACCGAATGCTGCGTTACGTTGAATATTGGACCACATAACAGGGTTAAACCAAACAGCCATGATGATGGCAAAACAAAAAAAAAAAAAAAAAACTGCAACACTTAAAACATTTAGGCTGCTGTGAAAAACTAGCTGTGTGTAGAGATTGATGATCCTGTGCAATTTGGCTTTAAACACTGGATATTCCTGTATTATACTTTAAAACATAGTTTACTTATTTTCAGGTGTGCCTTCAGGCTTATATTTTGCAAAATGCATTTTTGCATACCTTGAGTTTTAAATGGGTCTGGAGAAACGCGTCTGCTAAATGGAAATGTGAATAAACGGAGCGGAAGAAGGGGAGAAGAAACGGGCAGTGTGTCAAATATTGAACTTTGAACCTTGATGGCCAGCTTCAGTTTGACCAAGTGAAATCCAGTGACTGAACTTCAGACATCTGCCAGATATAAAATAAAAATTACGTGACGGACTGGCGCCCCATCCAGGGGCGGCTTTAAAGCCTAGGGCCCACTTGTTTTGCGATGGCCCCCGGACCGCCACAACCCCTCTCAGGGTAAGCAGTTAAAAACGGATGAATGGAAAATGAAATAATGTATACAGCTGCATACATGTTCTAAAAGTTATCTAAGGAAAATTTAATAGGCTACATCCACCCCCCAAAGTTCACTTATTCATGAAGCTTCCTTATTAGAATCATTTAATCTGGAGAGCCCCGCTCCAAGGCTCAACCGCAGACCTCGCCCTAGGATTTCACGTAACACCTACTGGTCACGGGGTCAGATCCCACAAATCTGCTGCTCATCCGTTCAGCTCCCCGACTCACGGAGTCACCTCTGGAGAGCAGAAAGGCGGGAGAAGCGGACCACCTTGATGGCGGGGGGTGGCGTTACGTGACCGTTCGTCTCTCCACACGCTGGTTGGCGCCAAACATCAAGAAACAAAACCAGGGGCCGTCGTGAATGGATTTCCACAGTATCATCGCAACACCGAACGCCACATCCGTTATTTAGACCTATTTGTGCGCAAATAAGCAAACAGGCAAACAAACAAACAGCGAGCGATTCTGTGTGGACACCTGTGCCTGAATAACGCGCAAGGAATTGCGGCAGAAACGCGTGCTTGTGCGCGGGAAACGTCGCGCCGGATACTGCGACGTGCGGGTTTTTCTTACCGATTTAATCGACCGTTTGTTCAAGTCACCTTTTGTTTTAATCGAACGGCGGTCTGCGGGGACGCGCGCGCGAGCGCGAGTGCGAGCGCGGCGGCCCGCCGGGCTCGCGGCCGCGCTCGCGCGTAGGGCGGACGTCTCCGTCCGGCTCGCGCTTTAATTGAAATGGCGCGTTTGGCCCGCGGCGCGCGGCGAGGGCGCGCTCGTCCGTAGACGTCATTTGCTTTTAATGGCCTGCGGGATATTTTGCGTTCGCGGTGCCAGACACTCTGAGGGAAACGAGGGAGAAAGGAGGACGAGTGGGGACGCGCGGGAGCGAGAGAGAAAATAAATAAAATAAAAAATAAAATTCCGCGTGAAAACTGTTCACGGAGATCTGCATATTCAACATCCTAATTTCGCACAGATACTTTTATCAACAAGTTATTGCGTTTCGCCATAATAGCTGTTTTAAGTGCGGGGCGCTGAGACGGGCGCGCGCCGCATTACTTATTTGGGAATTGAAATTGTATGCCTAGTTGAAAAATGCCTGAGGAAATATTACATCAGACGAAATGACAATGATTAAAATCTGTTTTTTCCCCCCTCTCTCCCCACAATGTCTATTGAGCGACGTGACAGTGGCCTGAAACTGAACAACATTAAACCGTTATCCCCCCTGCAACGCACAACTTGAACCGTTACAAGGACTGATCTGATCTTCCTTTTTTTTTTTTTTATTTATTTTTTTAAGAAAAAATAAATGAAATAACACCAAATGATGCGCTGCGATGGTGATGTTCATACCGGGAGGAAATACAGCACTTTTTTCACGTTGAAATGAGCTCGACTGGGCTCGACTCGGGCTCGGCTAATTGCGCTCTAATCCCTGCCCCAGAGGCGCTTGGAAAGCCCGCAGCAAGAATTCTTTTTTAGCTCTGCTCTGTTATTTAGAGACGGATTATTGGCTTTCTCTTCTCATAACTGATCCGGCAGTTTCATTTTAGCGAAAAAAGAGGGACGAGAAGGTGGGAAAAGAATCAACCTCGCAACCGAAGACAGCTGGCCGTTTACCGGGAAGATATTTCAAGTCTGGGAAAGGAGGAGAGGGATTCTTCTGCGCTCAAGGTAAGGACGCCGGCTGCCCGCTTCCTCTGCCGCTTGGCTGGAAAGTGCCCGGTCCGCTCGGCTCGGCTCAGCCCAGCTCCGCACTCACTAACGCGGCTTTAAAGCCACAGCGACCCTTTTCAGATCGATGCCCAGCTCTGATCCCCGCGCATCCTGTAGCTCGTACAACGCGAAGGTTCAGGCTGCCGGCCGGGTCGCGATACCGGGCTGCTGAAGCGCACCGAGTTCGGCTCAAAACTTACCGCTGGTAGAAAGAGGAGGGAGAGAAGGGGGGGGAGAGGAAGAAAAGAGAAAGAAAAAAAGGGGGGGGGGGGAGAGACGTCGACCGCACAACCTACTGCGGGGGACTCGATCTGCCTCGGCTTTCCTCGGACTTCTTAACATGTTTGAAACGGTACGACCAATTTCGTGATAAGGCGCAGCTGGCACAGTGTTATCGCGAGTGGGATGTTTTAAAATAAAGTGCTTGCTCGCCTCCGTAATCGGCGCTGCTGAAATGGTGAGCGTTATTATTATCATCGTATGCGTTTCTGTGCGGGTCTGTCTGCCGTGGACATCTGTGGTCCGAACTGGTCCCGCACGGGTCAGCACGCCGTCTCCTCGGCTCAGCGTCTCGGCTCGCCCTCATGTCGGTATGCGCGTAAAGACGCCATATTGTGCGATTGGCACTGTTTACCCCTGGGCGCCGATCGAGGGGCAACGCTCGTCAAATCTGCCCGTTGCCTTGCTTTTAATCCTCGACGAAACGAACCCGACCGGCGTGTGCACGTTGTTCGCGAAATAAAAGCCATTTTATATGGAGGATTTAAAAAAAAAAAAATAATAATAAAAAAAAAAAAATCCAGTGCAGCAGGAGTACGCTTCCTTTGCAAAGGGGAAAAACTTTATGTATGTACGATCTACGTGTGGCATTTCTGTATCTGACATTTAAATAGTTTACAGAAGTTGTGAGCAGACGACAGAGATATTTAGTGAGATGAAGCACGTTTCGATGTAATAACTTGCATGGAAGTTTAAAGCAAAAGTAACAGATGTTGGCTGAAGACGTTTCTCCATCGAAAGGGGGAACTGGTCGATTCCGTCTCCAAGTCTGTTGATGTTTAAAGTTGTCGAAGTCGGAAATAAGCGGGGAATGAAAAGTGGAGGTGATTTTAGGGCGGTTTGTTCGAAAGTGTATGTTTTATTACTGATTTATTTTATATTTCCGGTAGGGTTACCGAGGAGTGAGCAACATTTGCTGTCGATTCCAACAGAAACAAACATCTCTGGAGATTCGTGCGGATGCGCGTTACATTAAATAATGTGTAAATAAGTGCTTTAATATTCATAATGCCTTTAAAATGTGCGCCACATAACTGTGTTCCAGCTCCCTTTCACGTTCATCCAGGATGTGTGTGTGGTTTTTTTTTTTAAATTTTATTTTTTCCCCCCCCTTTTCACGTTAAGGTCTGTTTTGTTGCTATGGCCGCCGGCTACATGAAGAGGTGGGACACCGTCATACGCCCAAAAGTTCCAAAGTGTCTTCTTTCTCTGGGACCTGAGAAGTATCACCCTCAGTGGGTGTAGAATGAACAGAGCAGATAGAGGCAACACCCTGGAAAACGCTGGGGTGGTAATGGGATGTGCCTGGGGCGGTGGCCATGTACCCGGGGGCCTTGCGGGGCTCTGCTCCCTGCCTTCGCATGGCTACCACCTCAGCTTCACTGCTTCTTTTTTTACTGCCTGCTCTTCAGCACTTCTTCTTCAGTGCCTCATCCTCTTCACCTCCTCTTTTTCACTACCTCTTCTTCAGCATCTCTTGTTCACTACCTTTTCCACTCCGTACTTGACTCCCTCTTTTTCGTTGCCTCCTCTCTGTTGCTTATTTTTCTTCACCTCCTGGAATTCTTCACTACACCTTCTTGCCAACATCATCTTCGCAGCCTCTTTTTTTTTTTTTATCGCTGCTTTACCACCTTTTCTTCTTTACTAGACCCTCTTCTTTGACTTTTGACTTTACCACTTTCTCCTCTTCCTCACTCCATCTTCTAAATTTTTTTTAGGGATTCAAAGTCGCCCCCATTCGGTTGAATATATATATATTTTTTTTCTGCTTCCACTCTTTATCACACCCCACCATCGCACTTCCAGAACTAAAGAGTTATCCGCCTGGTACTGTGGGAAATATTGTAGTTAATACTTTACAGTTAATAATTAATATGTTGTTATTGAAGAAGAAAAAGGAAGAAATGCTCACCTCGGCGTACTTGCGTTAAACCTGGAAATAATTTATTAATAGATTTGTCTTCCGGATGCTATTAACGTCCTAGCACTGTGTCACTTTTACTTGTAAAAGTGGGACTTTTCATTCCCCGTTGCCTCTCGTTCAAAAATGATTCAATAAAGCGGTGCCGTGGCAACAGCTAAGATAATTTAAAAAAAAAAAAAAAAACCTTAATACGAGACTACCTTTCTAACTGTGTTTGAACAGTTCGCCTTCCTGAAGTATGTGATTGTTCCATATTGGTCCTTTTTTTTTTTTTTTTTTTTTGACCTTCAGCATCAGGCATATGGCTAAGATTTTCCCAAAATGTCAGATTTGGCCTGTTGGAAAAGGATTACATTCGCTGTAATTAGCTTCTAAATCTGACTGGACCATATGGGTAACCCCACAGTGTGACACACAGATAAAAATGACTTTGAAAGCCTTATTAAAAATAAAATGCGCACGTGCCGTTTTATTCGGCGCTATAAACAGACTAGTTCGGCGAAGAACTATGCGGAGCCGCGCGGAAACCTGTTAATGTACGTGCGTGTCGTGCCGTTTGGCGGGGGGGTTTCATGTCTCGCGCGGCCCCCGACCTTTAATTAGACCCGTGCGGTGTGTTCTGTCCCCTGGGGGGGGCACCTAGCATCTCTCTTTCTGGGTCGCTAATAAGCGAACCCTCCGCCGGGCCCTCGGGGGGTACGAGGGCAGGAAAAAAGAGAAAGGGATGCTAATGCACTTCATTAAAGTTGTGGCAATAATTTGTGCACTAAATAAGCGTCGGGGCAGATGGAGAAGTGATCTAACGCGAGCGCGGAGTGCGGTTGGTGACGGTGGGCTACTCTGCTGTGTCCCCCAGGAGGGAAGAGCCATGTCGCGCCTGTCTTTGACCCGCTCCCCAGTGTCACCCCTGGCCGCTCAGGGCATCCCCCTCCCGGCACAGCTGACCAAGGCAAACGCGCCGGTGCACATCGATGTGGGGGGACACATGTACACGAGCAGCCTGGCCACCCTCACCAAGTACCCCGACTCCAGGTAAGACCACGTCGGCGTCAAGCTTATCCTTATTCGCTGCAAAAAATTGTTGTAGAGACAAAAACTTAATCATTAATGCATGCCTAAGCATACTTAAGAGAAATGAAGAATAGACTAAAAGATGTACAGTATCTCTTACAGTGATCAAGATGTTAAGTGTGCTTCGGTGCAGTCTGATACACCATAGGGAATAAGAAATGGAAAATACTCTAACATTTTGCAGTAAATTTAAACTGCCTTTTTGTGAGACTGTATTGCAAAAATGTTTGCATTGATGCTAAGCTATAAGTGCATCGGCATTTTTAGATGGATTTAAATTGTTACTTCTGTGCATTTCTTAAATTACTGCTGCAGATGCCGAATAGATGAGTATTTATTAGCAGATTAAGACAATGTTGGGGTATAAAGGTGCAATGGCAATATTTTTGAATATTTTCATGATTCATATGGCAGCATAAATGTTTTTTTTTTAGTTTTTTCTTTTTTTTTTCTTTTCCCCCCCCACACTGTTACTGCATTTGTTATCAGCCTTACAGACATAGATAACCTCTGGTAGATAACCCATTTCAGACCAATTTGAAGGTTTTAAAGAAAAATGACAGTGGTGTGTTCATATAGAAACAGCTTAATACAATGTAGGACATATGACTATATTGCAATAACTCAATTCTAACAGATAAAATGCAGACGCAAATTTATATTCAAGTTTCACTGGCAACAGGTCATTTTTTGCATTTACGTTTTTTGCCTGTTTTATAAACGCCTGTAAACCCCAGTGTATGCAGTTTTGCTATGAAGTTGCTAATCTTTTAATACCAGTTCCTGGTTTGTGCACAGATGTCCTACTGTAACACAGGACCTTAACACAGTGCAAAAAATTTGTCTGCAAGAAAAAAAAAAAAAATTAAGTTTACATGTTGCACAAGAAACTTGTTCCTATCCCATACTTCCTTGCAACTTAATATGGCAAGCTGTAAATGACATACTTTGAACATGAGGCAGAATATTAGCACTTTGTCTTTAAAGTTTAGTGGAAAGTGTAAGCGTTTAGTGATATTTGGGAAAGTTAGCTTGAAGTTTCTGGATAGAATGGGAACAAATTTATATTATCTTAAATGGAAAAAATTATTAAGTAGCATCCCGGTATATGCAACTGTGATAGACGCAACATTTTCAAGCGTGAATTATGCACGTAAATGAGTGTTTACCTGTTTATCGTTTGGTGATGTGAGTTTGACAGTCAGCATCTCTTCGAAATGTCTCTCTTCTGCTACCATTAGAAGTGTGTTAGGTGTAGAGGAACTAGATGCAGTACAGTGTGTTGTAGTGAAATACGGGTTTAAGCTGTGGCCCAGTTCGGTTACACGCGGTCTCCTTTTTCCTTATTTCTTCTATCCAGAGTGACCAAAAGTACAACATTTTGAAAGTTCTTGCTCTGTGAGGATACTGCAGGTCCCGCCTCAGACTTTGTATAGTCTCGGTGATCTTCAAGTTACAAGCCTTTTTTTTTTTTTTTTTTTTTTTTTTTTTTTTTTTTTTAAGCCGCTTTGTAACCTGCTTCCTGAGAATCAAAAGGATTTGTATTTCAAATATTTGCTTGAAACTGATAAATCCATTGCACTGTAAAAGTCTTTTTCTCTCTTTGCTCTGTAACACAAGCCAGACTGCGGGACTGTATTAGGACGCAAGAAAGAGGAGGGCCTTTGCGGATACCTGGATATTTCCCTTTGTGCACCAACTCACATTGACTGTCAGTTTTCAGGTACACCAGGAAATATTCAGATAAGTTAAAGAAAGCAGAAAATCTAAAGATAAAGCAAATGTACATAAAACCTTAAAAGTTGATTCCTGCAGGCCAGCTGAATAATAGCGCTCTTGTTGTTAACACAGCATAGTATGAAGATTCCCTGTAAGTGCAGGTCTTAGTTGGGAGAATTTGAACTCGGTGATTTTTTTAAAATGGATTGCCTGTTCAATTATGCAGGATGCGAAAAGAAACTTAGTCTCGTAACTAATGTCGGCGTATTCATCTTCATTCGTGCAGCCGCTGTTGGGAGACAAGGCCTATGAAACATTGATAACACGCAGGGCCTCTGTAGGGTTGTGGGCTACAGCTCTGGCCCAGTTGAGCCAGGTCTCTATCTGGTCCTTCAGAAGTGATGATTATAAAGTACTGAGATGTGACCTGCGTCTTAGTAATTAAAACCGAGACCAGATGGAAGAAAAAGGAGGGGAAAAAAACCTACAGAATTAACTGGTTTATCCAATAAAAGAGGTAATATTCCCTTTCCTTTTTCTAATTGCAAACTTGGGCATACATACAACATACTGAGACCCTTGGTGTAATGACGGTAGAAATTCATTGTAATCCGTATTATCCATATCCATATAAACCCAGCTGAAGGAATCAAAGCACCTGACCCTGTACTTCTTCAGCCTTGATGTCCGCTTTAAACCGTGACACGCAGTGACTTGGATTGGCCCATGAAGCGTCAACGTACCTCCAGCTGGGTCCGAATCAGTTTCCACTGAATATTGGCAGGATTTCAGATCAGAGTTGGTTCTTGTCCCCCAAAACCCCCTGCTTATCTGGGAAATTCGTCCTACTGGAGGAAGGCAGTGGGCCGGCCGCACTACCTGTTCCACATGAAAAGAAGCGGATCTGAGCAAGCGTGCACTGGTCTTTCAGATGCTACCGAGGCTCCAGTTCTCTTGCGATTTACCTAAAGGAACTGGAGATAAAAAAAAAAAAAATAAAAAAAAAGAGAGGGAGAGTGAGAGCAGAAAGAAGGGGAAAGGAGAGAAAAAGAAAAGAAAACAGGCTGCATTTTAATTGCTTTTTTAAAAAGTGGAGATGAAAACCAGAGATGCCCCTGAGCAGTATGGTGAAATTCTAGCTGGAAGAATTGCAAGACCATATGAGAGAGGACCACCTCGGGTGTAGCAGGGAGATGAGTATTGGGTTTTTTCCTAAGTATTTTGCATCGATTTCTAGACAGGAAGAACCAAGGTGTGTGTGTGTGTGTGTGTGTGTGTGTGTGTGAGGGTTGTCCAGGTACACAGATGAGGGTTTTCATTACAACTGACCGGATTACACACAAGTTGGTGCTCCCTCTGCACACAGAGTCTCAGAGGTGTTCAGCGGTCAGCCTCCTGATGCGATCTCGTTTTAGTTCAACTTGCAGAGTTAAGATCTGGGGAACAGCGTACCTTGACATTCCTGCGGCTTTGTTTTGTATTTCTGCCATAATTTGGCTATTGGCTTTGACAAATTCTGGTCATGCACATCTAGAAGTAAACCAAAGGTTCTGGTATGATTTTTGTGATTGAAATGTGCAAATCGGACACAAAATGCTCGATCGCGACGCCTGTTCCGCAAGTTTTTCACTGCAACATCTGGTTTGTGGGAGATGCGATGCACGAAGAATATGAATGCCTGAACGATTTCAAATGATCAAGATCTTAAAAGTATGAAAAAAGAACTGCATGCTATGAAGAAGTGTGAGTAGAGAAGAAGTTGACAGGACCCTGTCCAGCAATGCCCTCCAGAAACAGCCATTTAATCATTCAAATATAAAACTGGGTGAAGACAGAAGGCCAACTCTCTCGAACCGTGGGTGTGCTTTTTTTTTTTTTTTTTTTTTTTTTTTCTTTTCCCCCCCTCTTCAGGTGATCCTGGGTCTCATCACTTTAAATGTCTCATCGCACAGCTGCCAATGACATGTAGAAGACCAGACTTCATTCTCTAATAACATGTTGTTGATTTTCTACTGTAGTAGATTATTTGTAACATCTTTCTCACATTGTCTGCTGAAATACTTTTTATTTTATTTTTTTTGTAATAAAATAATTTTGGATTCATTTATTTGTTTGGATAACATAGCCATTTTTACTGATTAGATATACATCAGTCATGTCTCTACAAACTCAACTGTTCATTTGCCTCTTTGTTCATCACCTACACACAGTCATAATCCGTCTGTTGTATTTGTTACCGATGTCATCGACATCAGGCAATTGGAAGTTATCGCAGTTTGCATATTGCAGTTTGTTGTGAAATCTTGCAAACGGAGGAGTGAACAACAAACCTTCAGTGCTTGGAAACCGAAATGTGAAATCCAAAATCTTAGTGTGTCCAGTCAGTCTGACTGTACAGAGACCCCAAAACCAGGTCAAATGGATGGATGTTAATGGCACAGTTGGGTAGAACAAGACAATTTCAGCAAAAAGAAAATGATGATAAGCTGCAGCATTAAAGGAACAGCTGTTAATGTAAAACCCAATAGTATTAGGCAGCGAGTTCTCACTTCTGTGTGCTTTTAAGAGTTGACTGAGGACCTTTGGAAGTCAGTATCTTATTAAAACTAACCTTTCAGAAATTAATGGGATGGAATGAACCTTCATTGTTTTGCATTCAGACAGAAGTACAAATTGCTTTTTACAAACTACTTGCATGGAAAATGAAGCTATAGGGGAGAATGCTTATTCTGGCTGCTTGTCTCTTGTTGCATACGAACATGAGTGCTTTGGCTGAGGTGAAGTTTGGAACATCTGCACACTTTTGCAGAAACGCCGTCTTACTCGTACGGGAGGCATTTGCTAATATTTGAACTGCAAACTGTGCAAAACCTTTTAACATTTTCAGGGTTATAGGATTTATACTAAAATTATATGTGGCTCTGAAATGTCTTTCATTTTTGTTGCAACTCCAGGTGCATTTAGTACCTTTGTTAGCTACTTAGGCCAGTTGAAGTGGACCGAGTAACAGTCTGCAAGTCATTCGGTGAGATTATGGGGCCAAAAAAAGAAGAGTGCTATTATTTATGTTTCACAGAAAAAGTGAACAAAGGGAGCCGTGAAGGTGACTTGTTTTATGGCTTTCCCATTGCCTTTGTGTGCCATTCCAGCGACGGTGCCTGTTCCCTCAGGTACTCGGCAGTTCAAACCAAACCTCGGATCAGTTCTCCTATTTAGATCTCTTCATTAGTCTAGTGGAAAATCAAAGTGAAAACATTTAAAGAAAGCATCTTGGGGGTCTTTCTTTGTAGGATCAGTCGACTGTTTAACGGAACGGAGCCCATCGTGTTGGACAGTTTGAAACAGCACTACTTCATTGACCGAGATGGAGAGATATTCCGCTACATCCTCAGCTTCCTGCGCACCTGCAAGCTCCTCCTGCCAGATGACTTCAAGGTGAGCAACCGATTGCTCTCCTGTTCTGTCTTTTATGAATTCCACAGTTACTTAAAGATGCACATTACTAGCTACAAATGTGCTTGGCTTGTTTTTAGTGAGGGAGGATGGATTTAAAAAAAAAAAAATATATATATATATTTTTTTTTTAATAAAAGTAATTGGCATAAAAGGTTAGCAGTTCTGTGTTTTTAGTTTAGTATTATAAATATGATCTTTGTTTCCAAGTACCACAAGTGCTTAACATTATATGATGCACCATTGGTCCTGTACCATTCGTATGCATTGATTTGTATTTTTGATGAAATAAGATTTCAATAATATACTGCTAAAGAGTTGTAAAATATAAACAGCCTAGGACCAAAAACCCTCTGTCTTTTTGGCAGGCTTGAATTAGGTAGAGAAAGCAAAACAAGGTTTCTTAATGTGACAGTGATGAACAAGCTGAACATGGCTTCAGGTGGTGCCTTACCTTGAGCCTGTATGTGAATGATGTACGGCAACCGCACAGCAAATACAGCACTAAGCAAAGGCGCAACGGGTGCGTCGTGCCGCAAACTCTGAGTGCACGAGATATTTAATTTGGCGACCGTCGTGCTTTTGCTATGCAGACACAGTTAGATCAGGTGTGGTCAATCCCTTCAAGAGATGGACACTGTGCCACCAGTCACGGTCTGACCTTGATCTCACCCTCACTCTAGACGGCAGAATGTGAGCATCTGGTATTGGTATCATTGTCAATTTCAGCTTCAAAGCTAAATGAAGCCAATCCAAGACATTAGACAGGGCAATGATGAGAATTAGAGACGTACTTAGTTCCAGCACACAGGGTGTCATATTAGGGCCACAGCTGGCCTGTATTGGTAGTCGCCAGGGTTCTGTGAATTCTTTTCCTGCGACACCTGTGAACCGGTGTGTCCAGAATACAGTTCCTCACTGGAACTTGCATGTTACAGGACATCAGCCTGATCGGGTCCAGTTTGGTAGAACATTTGTGCTTCTTCTGCCTGTTGCAGCTACGGGTGCCATGCACTTGGACAACATAGCGTGGGCAGTGCCGCGATTTTGCCGTTTTTCTGTAGCAGAGCTGTGAACAGCACGATCGCTTAAAATTTATGGTATCTTGAAGACTAAATTGCAGTAAAACCACCAATAGTGCTGTAAATGATTTCTGGTGAGAAGCTTTGAAACAACCTGTAAGAGGTTTTTAATACTGCGTGTTGCATAAATGACGCTTGCAAACTGTGCGTAATATGCATTTCATAGTAAATAAACACAGAAAACAGTCTTATTTTATAGACAACAAATATAAAATTACGAGAATTTTAAAGTATGGTTAAAATTGTTATGATAAATTACTCAATAGGTTAAAGAGTGCTACCACTAAGAGTACTCTTAGAGGAAGTGTGAATTGACATGTTATTGTACAATAGAAACTGCCAGAATGAATGTGGCCCTGCTGCACAGGATAATATCTTTATAGCCGCATGGGGGGGGGGAAATCCCGCAAGACAAAAAATTGTCAGCGCTGCGGTTCTCCGGTAAGAGGCTTATGTTCACAGAGCAGGTTGTGCTGTTTGCTCCGTCTGCCTCTTCTCCCCTCGGTGCACCAAGTTCAATCTTGACATCACCACCCAGGCACACAATGGCTGTCCCTCAGAGCGGAATCGATTGCCATGGCAGACAGGCGGGAAGCTGCAGCGGGATGAAAGAACAGATTCTCAAGCAGCACGGGCCTCATTGTGGCAATGCAGGTAGAGAGATCTTGCACACCAGCAGGAGACACGACTTCCTGCTTCCCGTTCCCTTGCTTTCTGCGCCAGGATGGCCTTGTTGCGTTCAGCTTGTCAAAGCGTCACGTTAGTTCCACTTGTGTTGCGAGCAGCTCCGCAGCCGATTTTTCTTCTTGCCCAGCACCATACTCGCACGCAAGCCGTACCGTGCGTTGACGGCTCGTAAGGCACTTTTTGTGCGTTTAACACCCACTGTAACTAGGGATGTGATAATGCCAAGCAATGAAATAGATGTTTTCACAGTAAGCTGACTTTTGGGAAAACCTACACAGACCCTTACGGTCTCCCCCCCAGCCTTGTGAAAATGAAGGTATAGCTGCTGAAGTGTGTTTGGGTCAGTGTGGTCAATGTGGTCATTCAGGTGGCAGCTCTGAGCAACATGGAAATAATCCTTCTGTTGGGGCAGCCCAGCTGTGTTATTGCACGACATCACGTGGGGGGGTCACTGGCTCAGTTGGTACCAGGAGCTCTGTATCATCAACCAACGGCCAAAAGGACGTTGAAATCGGCCAGTGAAGCGGCCCGATAACACGAGGGAGGCACACTGTTTCGACTCACCTGCGTCTGTACCATCGTAATCCACCCAGTTCCTTGCCTCTCGGTGTCAGTGAACTTGGGGAAGGGGGGGCCAAACGCTGTCAGAGAGAATTGATCATGTTTTTATCTGCACACAATCACGCATGCCTTGCCCGCAGGGCTCTCCTCTGCTGCGCCGGCAGCTACAGTGCTCGGCGTTTCGCTAAATCAATGTGAAAGCCAAAGTAGAGTTTAAAAATCTCACTCAATGAGCAGTGCAAATCGGTTCCTCTGTGTTAAGCGCAAACTCTGTTTTTAATAATATTTGATGCCGGTCCTCTCTGCATTCCTCCTAACTTTTTCTACCCGTAGATAAAAGCAATAATGCAGGCCTTCAGAAAAGCATGGACATGAGTTTGATTCCCGAATTGGATTTCGATGCGTGTGACGGACCTTGTGGTATTACAGATTTACGCCATTGCAGCTATTAAGATTATTCTGAAAAATAGTTAAATCTGTAACATATTTTACTATAAAACTAAATATCACTTTAAACTTTTATTTATTTTTTTCCTGAATACCATTCATCAGCTGCAAAGACACTTTTGTGTTCTCAATGCTCAACCTTCAGCACGTATAGGTTAGGGTGAGCAACAAGATTATATAAATCAGAAAGTCTGTTTTTAAACCCTAGAGTACCGCTCATAGCCAGTTCCTCCACTTAGCTTTTACTCCCTGTAACCATTCAGTCAAAGGTTATATGAGTCCAGAGGTTTATTTTGCAGCTTCACTGAAGTGTTTTGCTGTACTGTAGGTGTGAGTTCTCCAGGTTACGCTTCCTGAGTGAACAGCAGCCTTGATCTGGGCACAGCGCATCCGACAGCCAGTCCATAGGCTCAAGTGGTGCGGTGGGCCATTCGTCATCCCAAAAACCTTGCCAAATGGAAGACAATAGTGTGCAGCAACTGGCAACAATATGTGAGGTGTTGTCGACAACACGTCGGAGGGGTGCATAACATGACTGTCGTTTCAATGTAAAGTCGAAAGTTCTCCTGCCTCTTTCGTTCTATGCAAATTTTGTCAGCCTTATTCTCATGCTGGATAGAAGTGGCGGGCCACATTCTGAGAATTTGCCTTGCCAGCAGGCGACCAGATCGGATCATTATTTCGGAGCGCAACCGGCCTGTTTAATTCTGTTCTTGGGAGCCGGCAGCAGCCAGCCTTGCCTTTCGGATCCCCGTGTCCGCAGCTCGGATTACACCCTTTGTTTTTGTGCCCTTTTCGGGACGACCGGACTGACTCGCATGTTAACAGTTCCACCCCTCATGCCGGACTTGTAAAGAGAAGAGACGAGCAGCAGTCTGGTACAGAAAGGACTGTGAAGTGGGGCATCCCTGTGTGCAAGTGGTTGTCTAGGAGGCAAAAGGACAAGGGTTCAAGGGAGAGGAGAGGCAAAAATGGTAGCAAACTCCTCGCACACATTCGCGATTAGGCATAAGAGCATTTGTATGAGATTTGAGAGTTGAGGTGTAAATTGGATTTTTCGACCCTTCCGCACTTTGACCGAGAAGGTTCTTTCAAACCCTTCATCACCAGGATCAGTACAGCTGTTCTCGGAATTACGAACATGGAGGCAGAGCATCCCCGTGCCAGACAGGGCCTGATGGCGATGATGGCTGACAGACATGTTCTTGCTTGTCTGCCTCTCCTTGGTTCAACAAAAATAAGAAAGGGAACTAAAATATTGTAAATATTTAAAATATTGTAAATTGTGGACTAGAGCCTAAAATATGCACATATGCCCTGCCCCCTTTCCTTCCGTTGATATGGACTCCATAGCTTGGAAAACAAAGAGATGTGTGATATTTAATGTCCTTCTGTGTTCTTGTTCTATGAAACTGCCTGTGCCCCATAAATCAGCCCTTCGGCCCGTTCCGATAGCACTGCCGTTTGGATCTGGCTCCTGCTCCGTGCCGCTCTTTATGGCAGTTTTGAGCAATTGTGCCATCTGCTCTAGTGGGAAATTAGAGGGGAGAGCGACAGGGCAAACGACTGCCGGCAGGCAGAGCCCCGGGGCACGGCAGGCAATCTGCTTGTAGACTGCCCAGTCGGGAGTCTGTGTGCTCCAGAACCACTTTGAGATCCCATCCTACTACACATTCCCAGGTCCCAGTGTACTCTCCTTGTCCACCCTTTGTAGTGGTGCAACTGGACACCTCTACACCTACGATCACTAGAAGAGTCTCTCATGACTTCTTTGTCTTTTGTTATTTTTGTATATTTGCACATGCACACGCAAATTGATGTATGCATGGGTCTATGTACGTTTACACAAGCAAAAGACCTAGAAATTCCTTACTGAACGCTGGACATCTGTATAAACATTTTTGCATGACTGGCAAAGTAGTGGGACCCTAAAAGAACAGGAAAGGGTGACTCGAACATCTCTTAAGATGAGAAATTTGCTTACAGAATATGACCAAGTGGACCTTTTGTGTAAAGGGTTCGTGCAAATCGATGCACAAATTAAATCCCTTGGTGTCTTTTCACACTGCATAAATAGTTAACATTTTTAATTCAATTTCCCTTTTTTGTGTTTCCATCCATGTGTATAAAAATATACTACTTTTGGTAGCGCTGTTAACATCGGTAGATCAGTGTGGTAGGGGTGTTGGGGTCGAAGTGGTCGTCTTAATAGCTTCTTCGGAGTTTAGTTGACACATTTATTCAAGTAAATAGCGGGTCTGTATGCTAAACTTTTATTTACAGTTGCTGACCAATTTTTACAGCTGACTAATCTTGAGCAAGGGTACTTCAGCAAGTGCTCAGAGCCACCTTCAACTGTAAGGAAACGGCTCTAAATGCTTCTACCACACCACTAGCAGCTGAGCAGTTGATGTAAGGAGGATGCTTGTATCCGAAGATGAGCATCCACAGGGTTCAGCACCCTATGAGGCCTTCACCCACTATGGTAGATCTGTGACTCATCTGTCCTGCCACCTGTGTCCCCAGGACTTCCACCTGCTATATGAGGAGGCACGCTACTACCAGCTGACGCCCATGATCAAGGAGCTGGAGCGTTGGAAGCAAGAGAGGGAGCAGCGCAAACTGGCCCCTCCTTGCGACTGCCTGGTGGTGCGGGTCACCCCTGACCTGGGCGAGCGCATCGCGCTCAGTGGCGAAAAGGTGCTCATTGAGGAGATCTTCCCCGAGACGGGCGATGTCATGTGCAACTCGGTCAATGCCGGCTGGAACCAGGACCCCACGCACGTCATCCGCTTCCCGCTTAACGGCTACTGCAGACTCAATTCTGTGCAGGTAGGACTTCCGACCTAATCTCGGTGTCGCTACTTCTTTTCCACCCTATATTTCCTGTTTACAAGTTGTTATATTTCTTTTTGTCTCCGTATTTTGGCCGGATGTTCCAGCTTTATAAAATAATACAAGGTCAAGCACCTATTCAGTTTCCTTATAGGATTTTAAGCTTAAATTCTTAACCTCCTAACCTTTTTTTTTTTTTTTTAAGAAGATTGCTGACAAATGTTTGATCTATTCCATAATGATTTTGACACTTTATAGCACTTTAATTGTTTCATTGGCCCTTTGCATTCTCCATAATACACAAATATTTGTTGTAGCGGACGTCAATTTTCAGTCAGGGACTCCTGTCAGCTAATGCATTGTGGGAAGGGATTTATAAGTGCTGTGGGACATATGTGATGGAATGTGTATTATTTGGAGGTGCTGGTGGTTTGAGGAGGAGGGCTGGCTCTAGCCTCTTCCCTATGTAGGTGAGAGGATGCTTGGAGGGCTGACAGGTGTTGGGGAGAGGTGTGTTGACACGGCAACTGAGGTGCAGTTGCCTCCATCACGTCTTAAAGGAGGTGCGAGTCCTGGAGGTGCCTCGCTTACCGGCAGTGCAGCTCTCGTGTGTCTGCACCAGCTGGCGAGACTGTATGCTATTGCGCTGCTTGGTGTTATAGGACAACACACACACTGTGCTGCTTGGCTCCTTGGGGAGGTGGCAAATGTAAAGGAGGTTGGTGCACCCAGTGCCTCATCACCAAAGGTCTCGAGCAGTCGACTACCGCTCTGCCAGTACCAACCACATCATGGGCATAAACTACATCTGTACCAATTTCACAGCAGGTGAGCCCTGTAGCTAAGATGCTCATACATATGCAAATACACCTTCAAAGTACAATCCATACATCTTTAAGGAGCAACACTCGAAAACCTACGCTACGCACAAAGGGCTCAAAGCCTCAGCCCTGAACCCGGCCCACCGACCCCAACACCCAGCCCCTTGCATAGAGTCCTTCAAGGGATGGTATCAGGGTGGAGAAAAAGGTACCTTGGTCCATGGTCATGTTTTCTGGAAAATGAAAAGGAAGAAAGTGATGAAAAGGAAGAAAATTATATGCATTATTCATATTTCACTCCTTTTAAGATGTAGCTTCACTTTTAAAAAAGGCTTCACTACCAGACTGCCTGGAGCAATTTAAATACATGTATTGCATTTTTTAATACTGTACTTAGAATTTCTCAAACATCCTAAACTGGTTTATACTTCTTTTTATAGATGTTTAAATGGCTTGCAATATAATTAATTGGCGCATCAACTAACACAACATTTTTTTCCAGTCTATTTACAGCTGAATTCGGTCGCGGTGCGCTAGCATCCGTTTCAAATTAAGTGGGAACCGTTTCAGTTTTCATCACTGCCTTAGCTACAGGATACATATTTTGCAGGAGCAGGAGTGAAATAAAAGCTTTAATCCACTGCAAGCAACACTTCTTGCTGGAAGAAATGCGACTCCTGGGGTATCCTGTTAATAAAGTTTTTTTTTTTATTTTTTTTTTTATTTTTTGCTTAATGCATAAGGACATGGTGGGCTTTAAAAGACCTTTTGTCTCAAGGTATGCCTCTTCTCAGACAAACTGCCACTTGAGGGCTTCTTTTACGTCTCTCAACATTTTCAACCGATTTCACCAGATTTTTCTCACGCTTGAAAGGTTGAAAATCTGACTCAGCTGTCCATGCCTGGAGGGGGGGGTGGGCATGTACTCCTTCAGTGGACACCCCTGCCAAGCTGATGACTCCCCTTACACACTGCTGGTCACATGAAAAAGGGTAGATCTTGTGTTAAGTGGACAAGTGCTGCACCTCTCCATCTGTCCATTAGACACCCCCCGGTGACCTGCAGGTTTACAGATGCTCGCATCCACAAACCAGCATATCATGAAGCTAAACCCTCTCCACCTGTGCTGAACAATATCAGTGGAGTTCTGCAAAGGATGGATCAGCACATGCTTTAACCTCCAACCTTGAGATCTAGGGCTGTACGTAGAAAGGTGAACTTTGCAAGATGTTGCCACCCCAGAACCAACAAAGGGCCATTGTTGTTGTTTTTTTTCTTCCTCCCCTCTGGGGCAGGATCAGTCAACCTGATGTAAGTGAGGGAAGAGGAATCCATCAGGGTGTTCTTTCCGTGAGGGGAAGTTTTTTCCTAAGCAGCTCACTCGGGCTCTCCTCTCCTTTGGCGTACAAAAGCATGAAAAGGCTCTGAGAAGAGAACTCACTTTACGGAGAGGAGCACCTACGTGTTATTTGGTTGCATTGCTGGACGGTTGCCTGTGAGGAAAAAGGAGCCCCACCCTGTATGCAGGGAACCTCAGCCACCGGGAGAATGAGACCCGGGCATCCTGAATGTGCACCATTCTGTGCGTCACCGTGAGTGCAAATGTACTGTAGAGCCGTCGAGGAAAACGAATGAGAAAGGGCGTTTCAAACAAGAGCAAACTAACAAACAAAGCCACAAGAAAGCAGTGTTTAATAAGTGTCATCTCCCTGTCGTTCGGAGGAATGCGGAGCAGGATGTAAACCACTTGCCTTGGCAGAACCCTTCGGTACCAATGGAATGGAACCAGCGTGGAAGGGAAGCTGCAGGAAGGCGTGCGGCTGCATGTACAGCGCAAAGGAGTGTTTAGATCACGGCACACACCACGTTGGTCCTAGACACACGCGGCGTCGGGTCCTACGCAATGGAGTAACAACGCCGCCGGTCCTGTCACCATTAATGTCCACCCATTTCACCACATTTTCCCCCGCCGTATCAACTGGAAGGGCGGCACGGATGAAAAGGCGTGAAGAATTCTTTCCAACTTCTCAAAAGTGTCACCGCGCACTTTAGAAGACACAAAAAACCAAAAGTTTGGGGGGGAAACGAGCAAATAAAAAAAGGCAGAAAAAACTTTCCAGGGAACACTGAAGTCATTTTGAAAAGTTGTGCTATAACTTCTCGAGCAGACACAGTGAACCTTGTGAAGGAGAACAACAGGCTTTTTGTAAATACCAAATTGACAGGATGTTTAATTTTAGATGAAATTGGATATGATAAGCGGGAGACGGGGCAGCAGTCACCACAAGCGCACACCGCCAGGCGTCGGGGGCCATTTATATTTGAACAAAGGGCCGTCCCCGCAAACGGCAGCTCGCGTCCTACTTGCAGTGACGCGTGTCACGCAGACCTGCGCCTGTGCTCCCCAGTGACGGAGATCTGTGCAGCCTTCCTGTCAGGAGAGGTGAGCCCGCTCCCGCTGCCATCAATATTGCACCAGACAGCGTTCACAGCCGGGAGCGTAAACCACTCCCCACCCGCCCCAGCAGGCTCCTGTCGCGTACGCGCTTGATGCCACGGAGGCGGTGCGACACGCAGGTCATCTTTGGTCGAAACGCGCGGTGTCTCGTTCCCAGGCTTCGGTCCGGTGCTTTTCCACAGGCCGAAGGCGGAACGCGGGACACCGACGTGACCAAACCTGGTACCACAAACAAAAGTGCTTCCGTAAGTTCGAAATCACGAGCGGACGCAGGAGGAGGAAAACAACGGGGCATGTAGAGCAGCGGTCGGCTTACGTAGCAGATGAGCGGTCTTCGACGTCGTGCGAAGGCTCCTGTAGACGTTGCGGCACAAGCGCTCCGTGTGTGGAGAACAGAACGATGACGGTGAGCACGGCGCCCGCCTAAAGCTCTGAAGGTGGAATGTAAAGAGTAGAAGGTAAACCATATCCATCCCAAAGCCACAAACTCTTGCATTTGTTACTGCCCCCACCCCACCGCAATATTTTAAAGGTTGCTTATTTTCGAAGACAATTACGAAATGAATAAGGGGCAACGGAGCCGTGCCACAAAAGACGTGCGGTCGGACAATAACATATGTTGAGGGAAAGCACAAGGTGATGCAACGATCAGAGCAGCGAGTGTAATATGATTTCCATAATTGTGGTTGTTCTCCATCTTCTGTCACGGGTTTGCGAGCCTGAGTCTGGCACGGTTCTTACTTAGTGCCGGTCTTCACGTCGTGCTCGGTTCTCTGTCCGCACTTCTCTCCCAGTTAGCAGCTCGGTCGCGGTCGACGGGTGCGACCGAGGCGGTCATTACCAAGTCCACGTGGTGCGGGGCTCTTCGTTTCGCCGGTTTCGCACAAAGGGGGACAAATATAACTTTGGCCCCGTTTTTACGCGCCAGCTCTGCCAAAGTGACCGCCCGGGTTCCTAACTAGCAGGCCGACCACCGAAACACCGCGGGGTGCCCAGCGAAACGCAGGCGGCCGCTCTGTCCGTCAGCCCACCGCTCAGCTAAGCGAAGACACTGGTGAGGCCACTGGTTTCTCCGGGCTTCAGAAGGACTCGAGCGTTTCACTTTGGCTTCTGCGGGTTTTTTTTTTTTTTTTTAAACTTTCCCCTTTCTTTTTTAACTGGCAGTGTAGCCCTGAGCGAGACCTTTCATTTCCACACACAGCTCTGAAGCAATGGGTAACAAACACACAGCGCTGCCCCCAAAGAAATTTAAAGGGACACCCTTTGGGGGGGGGAGGAAAAAAAAAAACCTTCAGCACAACAATGGCAGCGGACAGAAAAGCAAGTCTGTGAATATCAACAAGATGATGGCGGACGTGAAATGGGTCGGGACAGTGATGCCGGTTCAGGCTGCGTGTCAGATCTCGGGACCGCAGCCGGCATCTCTGATGAACAGCAGGCAGGAGCGCATTCTCCTACCCACTTCTCCATTTTTGTAATGAGATCGCTGACATTTGTGGCCTAAATTTGTAGCTGTGTGATATGTGTTCCTGTCAAAGAGTTTGGCTGCCACTGTTTGTTTGAGAAGTTTGATGCTGTGGGGATTTACTTGCGTTTTTGGTGTCACTCATTTCTCCAGCTGAGGCTGTCGTCCAAGGCAAACTGAAGCTAAGGTGACGGAGGAACAGGATGGGAAGTGGTGCGGTGTACAGTTGATGTGGTTGTAGAGCAGTGTAGCAAAAACCTAATGACAACCTGAACCCCAAAATTCTGTTAAACATCCAGCAACGATCCTGATTTAGAATAACTGGAAAAATTCCTTCTGAGCACAGCAAGGGCTATTATTTATTTTTGCCATTCCTTCATTCTGTTGATGCTTGTCTCCAAAGTGGCTTAGTGTTCCATTTGTCTGACTGACTGCCCAGAGTGATGGACCCATTTCTACAAATCTTAATGCATCAGCTCATTGTAAATGTCTTGCTCAAGAACAGGAGGTGGGATTTGAACCCAGGGCCTTCGATGGTTAGACAAGGGCTCTGCTCACTACACCACCTAGTGCCCCTAGGTGGGCTCAAGTGCTACAGGAAAAAGGTGTCCTGCAAAATGTTTAACCCTTCTCCTCTGCTCTGTCTCCAGGTTCTAGAGCGGCTGTTCCAGAGGGGTTTTAGTGTAGCGGCATCGTGCGGCGGCGGCGTGGACTCATCCCAGTTCAGCGAATATGTGCTGTGTCGCGAGGACCGTCGATGTCAGCCTCTCAACACGCCCATCAGAATAAAGCAGGAGCCTCTGGACTAGAGCGCGCCGGGCTGGGAGTGGGACTGGCACCAAGGCGGACTGTGATCCCACAGAACAATCCCACCCGCGTCCCCTTTCCCCGCTAACTCTTCTGAAAAGGACTGAATTCGGAACATTTAAGTATTAGCAGATTTGTGCAGACATTGCCAGCCCTGTGGAACAACATAGTGCACTGAAGGGAAAGCCAGATCAGCGAGAAAGAAAACACAACATCTTGATTCTGTCAAGAACACCCAAAGAAGTTTTAAGTGAGGGATTGCGAAGAAGAGCTCTCCTGAGTTATTTTGGCTTTGAAGCAAGGCTCGCTAAGCCGGCAGGACCGGACCGGTTTGGTCCGAGACGGACTCTACGGGGAACCCGGCAGGCGCTCCTCCCTTCAGCGCATCCCAGCGTGTCGTGAAGTCCTGTCCGTGTGTTTTGTGTGGTGATGCGGCTGAACGTGGACAGCGGAGTGGAGGTGGGCGCGCTGGCGCGGCGCAGGCGGACCCTTGGTAGCGCCACTCGAGTCCAGTCCACCGCCTGCCCGCGTCATTTCCGCTTAACAAGCAGGTGTTATATTTATAAGGAACAAAAAAGCAATCCTTTTCTCGCTCTGTTCCCAGTGCTAAATCCATTGTTTTGTTTTTGATCATATAATCCAGCATATTACTCAATTTCTTGTTTTTACCGCAGCTATGATCTATAGCTTTTATTTTTGTTCTTTTCCATATGAAGGATTTCTGAAGCTTGTTTTCAAAAGTCATGGGATGCAAGAGCATAAGCAGGAGCTGCCTGGCTCTGGCTTGGGAAATGCTGTTATGTCTAGAGGCAACGTGGCTAAAGCCGTCTGGTTGCTAATGCATTCAGAGCCGGAGAAGGCGCAATTGTTAGAACAGGACTGCGGGGGGGGAACCTGTGTTTTCTAAGAGCTGCTCCAAAGGCATTTCAAAATCGTCCACCCTAGAATGTGTAAGAGGTGGCTCACACAAAAAGCAGCCTTGTGACTTACTCCTTGGGATTATTGCAATGAGCCTCAGCGCATATCTCTGTCGTCCGCCACGACGTGTACGGGCACGGGATAAGATGTCACGGTCCTGAAATACGTAGCAAAATTAAAGGGATGCCAGCTCTGTGGCTGGAGACCGGGAGGGGGTTGCTGACAACAAACCAGCGTTATGCGGTAGAGCGAAGCCCTCAGTGTGATGGTGGGTCAGAGGTGCAGCGGAGCCCTGGGGCTACGCAAGCACTTGTAGGCCATTCGTGACCAGACGCCCGGCACGATAAGCTGCACTATGGGAAATTTGCTCCGTTTCCTCCTTTAGCCTGGCCCTCGGCACTTAACAGGCGCCCCGCACCCGATCCCCTGGGTGCAGGACACAGAGTGACTCTGGGAGCGATCAATAGCCTCCCTCATTGCGGCCGAGCCCCGGGGGCAGTCATGCTCTGCCTTCGCCCCACAGCATGCGGGGCTGAAGCAGGCCATTGTACCTAAGCAGCACTAAGGGGCTCTGTGGAAGTGGGGCAGGGATGCGGGTCAGGTCACATGATCACCGATGTTGTCCACCTGGGGGTGATGATGTTTTACTGAACCCTTCCCCAGCGTGCATCTCCGCTGGACCTTTCGGGTTCATCGCATCTGCATCCATTAAACACCTTCTGGCCACAGAAGCAGGCCGCAAACGCAGTACGCAGCACTTCGTTGTCCAGCTGTTAGCTCACAGACCCACTTTGCGCCGCAGTCGCACACCCCCACCAAGGGACCAACCAGTCCAGCCTCCTCCCCGACGGAGGTCTGCGAGCCTGAGAAGCATGCGCAGCATGGCTGCCTCAAGAGGCTACATTTGGAGGATGGTTCCTCTCCCAGCCTGACCTTGCGAGATGCAGGCCACCCAAGATCCCATCCCAGCCCTGCACTCTGGTTTTCACACGAGCCCTCATCCCCTCCTTCTTCTGAATTGTATATTATGCATTGTTGTGATGAAAGAAGTTCAGTCACGGAAAGAAGTGTTGTGCGTGTTACTACGACGATTCTGCACCAGATTCATCCCCACCCGCCTGAGGCGAGTCCAGAAGCTAAGTGGCAGATCACTTTTCTGTACGCTATTTAGTCCCGAGATTAGTCACTTGTATAGTTCTTTGTATATTGAAATGTATTAGGACTCTAGGTTTGAGTGTGCGCTTTTGATTTAAAAAAAACAAAAAAAAAATTATTAAAAAGGAAAACAAATAACGAGAACCTCAAAGTCCTATTTTAGGTTTCCTGGAAAAGAGAAAAAAAAACTGTCAGGAATAAAAATTTGCAAGCAATATGTTGTGTACATATGGATTTTCTAAAAGCAATGCAAAAGGTATACTAAGGTGCAAATGTATATTATTTAAGCAAAATGTTTTAATAACTATAGTATTAAAGGGCATGTGTGAACTTACAGCGATTCCATCATTTGATTTGAATATTTGCGTTAATAAAAGGATGGACTGTTTGTTTAATACTGCTTTAGTATCTGTCTATCTCTGCACCCTTTCTGCTGTGAAAGTGACCGGTTTATAGCAAAACTATAAAAACCTAAAGACTCATTCTTCACGCGACAGCGTGCAAAAAAAAAAAGTTGTCAAATTAAAGCAGCAAAATAAAAACCATTTTTATGCCTGATGACAAAGTGCCAACACATTTTAGAACTTTAACAAAAAAAATTTCTAGCTTTTTATTTATTCATTCATTATCAATAACCACCAGCGGAGGTCTACACGCGAACAGCGGTGAGTAAAATGTGGTACATTTTGGACGTCTAAGAACAAAGAAATTAAGTTTGCTAGATAAACGCCCATGTTTCCAGCTAAAATTTACCCAGTAATTGTGTCTTAATACTGTGAATAAGACTGGAGAGAAACATCTGGAATAAATAATACTGAATCTGCTACTTCACTTTAGATGGAGATATTAGATTTACCTTAGGTGATGGCTACGACTGGTTAAGCGTAAACGTGGTTGGGCAGTGGGATGTTTAAAATTACCGTATTTATTAGACTATAAGTTACCGTGGAGTAGGAGCCGCACTTACCAGGTGTTTCACCTGTAGGTCCGCAGTACATTGAACGAGAGCCGTAGGCCTTGTGTGCAACCGCCTCCTGCAGACCGAATAAAAAGGGATGTTGCGTCATACAGGCAGACGGGCAACTTCGTTCCATGGTTGAAGCAGCAGCACGGAGGCCTTGACCCCACTAGTGGGCAAACCTAAACATAAGAGCGGCCCCAACATAAACGGTATCAACGTTCGCTACACAAACGCAGCTCCAAATTCGAACTGTCAAAATGTTTGTCTGCAGCACTGCTGCTTAACTGTTCTGGGGTGAAGCACAATGGTGCTGCCTGCTCATCGCCATCACCGTCCCCATTTTTCTCAGTGGTTTGGCAAACTCAGCAGCTCAGCTTTTCTTGGCGAAATTTTAGGCCCTTTGTTCATGTGATCAGCTAACAAAACAAAGTCACACCAGCACTTGAGGTGGGGGGGGGGTGAGTTATAGTAAAAAAAATACTATAATTTTTCTTTTTAAAGAAATGTGTCACTAGGTGTAGCCAGATGAGTCAGAAAATAAGACAGATTCACACCACTGAGAGGCCAGAGTAAGTTGGGGTTGCGACAGCAAAAGTGCACCTCTGTCCCCGAATTTCTCATACAGGCCAGTGCATATAATCTAAATAATAAGATAGTTGAATAAAAAAAGGTGTACATTTTTATAAGCCATCGCATTGCTTTTTTTTGCACTTTGCCATGGGACAAGAAAGTTAAAAATATTCCCTGCTACTCACAGAGCATACTGGAGCCTGCAGTGCTATGCTGAGACCTGTGAGGTGAAACCCGACATTTCGCCCAGGTTTTGAACCTGCAACCTTCCGGTCACACTTGTTGCTTCAAGCTCGGTGAGAGAGAGAGGACTTGGCACCCCGGTGAATCTGCTCGCTCGACAGGACAGGGCAGCCCCGTGCACCCAAACAGATTGTCCTTTTAATTGGCTCTCACCTTGGGGACAGCACATCGCAGCTCAGCCGCACGCGCGTTTCCACCAGCGGAGAGTTTAGCTACCCTAATGAGCGCAAACATGAAGTTTCCGTCAGCTTGGTCCCGGATGTCACAGCTCCGAAGCAGCCCTTGGCTCCTCATCGCGTCATCACACTCCGTTGCTATGCAAGCCCTGTAAAGGACACCTTCAGCATCATTAACTGTACAAGCTATTATTATGTACGGTTATGTTTATTTTTTTGCATTATATTCTTGTGTTTTTATTCATAGAGGTTTAGTCCACATGCACATATGGATGTTTGCAGAACCTTTTCAAATGAAGCACCTTGCTCAAGGGTATTGCAGCATCTCTTGGGTCTTCACCCTGAATCCTTCCGGTCACAGTTCCCGAACCTCTACGGAATCTGCCCGCCAAGTCATATTACAGGACTATTTATTACAATAAAATATAATAACTCAATTAGTGTTCTAGACGTGTTCCTCACAAACAGACCGTTTAATAAAACATTCAGACAGCAAACTGCGTGACAGTCCAAAACAGATCAGGGACGCCATTGAACAAGCAGGTACACGATGAAAATAGTATTCTGTGGATAGCAGAAATCAGTAAAGTCTTGCTTTGAATTATTAAAATGTTTATTTCCTGTATTTAAAACATAGTATTAAGATAAATTACTGAGCGCTGTTGCTTAACCAAGGCAGTGAACTGTGCTGCTGTTTGAGCCATTTTTGCACTTCCCAAAAAGATTGTGATTTTTGCTAGCGCTTTTGCTCATTCATATTGGCCTGATCTAACAATGACGCATTCGCAATGCTACAGACCCTACAGGAAAATGTGGTAAACTTACCCTTTATTAAGATACAGGTTGAAAAGGCTTTTTTTTTTTTTTTTTTGTAAATTAGCCATTTTTCTGCTTTGACAAAATTCCATGTGTAAAAGTATATAAGTACGCAGTTAGCGCCTGGGAGTACAGCACAGCTCCACCAGGGCAGCAGGCTGCAAGGAACGCCTTCCAGAGGAACCTGCAAGATTGTAAATCACATCAAAAATTACGCACAAACCAGTTCAGTGCAGACATTTACAGTTAATTCTGCATCCTGTTTAGAATTTTCCGGAAAGGAGCCTACCGGGCTCGCAAGGGATCCTGATCATTGATACAAACCCTGTTTGTGTCAAAATAATCGCATGTTTGTAAATTTACAAACAAGCTAAAACCAAGGAAGCAAAGGAGCACCCAATGAAGGACTGGACTCCATGACAGGGAGTGGAGATCTTACCTGGCTTGCGACTAGACACCACGGGACTTTTCACCGGGAGGAGGAACCTTTAACAACCAAACCTGGGGCAAAAATAAAAGCGCCGATCAGGCAACAGTGCTCGATTTCAGCCCCTATATGGAAACAAATGCGTCAAAAAGACGATTTACCGCGGTACCGCACCAAAAAGGAAGGTCCAGGGACAACACAGTCACTCAGGTTTAGTAAACAGCTTCTTTATTCCTTTACAAAATAGGTACAAATACAGAAGTATGCTTTTCACACAAACAGGAAAATTTTTGAATATTTACAGTGTTTACCAAAAATAACATAGTTCTAATAAACACATGGTCTTTGTAAACAGTATGTACAAATTACCCATACATTAAAACATGATTTATCCACCTGTCTGTCAGTAAAACCTTCCTATTAATCTTTTGGCTAAAAAGTTGATGGAGTAGAAATTTCCTCTGGCTTTTTTTTCATCAGAAACCATAAAAAATAATTATATTAAAGTTATTGTCTTAAACCGTTGGACAAATAAGTCTATTTGTGCTTCTTTTAAATTAAATTATTTTGTCTATTTCCTATCCTCCCCCCCCATGATGGTGCTTTACCAACATAAAATTGCTTTGCGCAAATGAAAAAGGAGTTATAAATAGTTAGAAAACAAGTTTCCCTTTAACAGCTACAGACAATACTGCTCGATGTTCAGAACAAAACAGGCTTCTCAATGTACATTAGTAAAACAGTTCTCATTTTAAAATTGCAATACACATTCAAAACTTAGGTGTGATGCTGATAAAAACAGACCATCAATGCACATTAACTTCTAAAGCCACCGGGAAAATGTCAACAGATAAATTACCAAACAACACTATTGAGAGACACAGTAGCTGCATAGACGTAAGAGGCTCCAGTTGAAATGAAATAAAATTAAATTAAATTAAAAATAAAATAAAAAGGCCAAGCAATCTAGGGTTGGGTGGTAAAGAGATGGTCAAACATGCAACCCCTAACACCGGCCGCCGCAAAACCACCTAATGCGCACGCGCAGCCGGATGCCTCGACTGTACCTTGTCTGCTCCCTCGGTTCCTCCCTCGACCCCAGCGACCCTAGCCTGGGAATACAACAAACCTCCGATAAAAGTCCAATTAGCGAAAACAACTTAATTTCTCTTGGTTTAAAGCTCCTTTCGAAGAAACCTTGATGAAAAGCAGCTGTAACACTGGAGAGATTCGGGAAGGGGGGGTCACTGAGAGGTCACCGAAAGCATCGGCACGTTTTGGAACGCAACCAGCCACCTGTTTTCTGGTTATCGGCCTCAGAATCCCCCAATAAATACATATAAATATTTATATAGTGTAATACTTATGAATCCTTTAATAGTCTGGCAGCTAACATGAAATCATCGGCGGAATCTCTCTTTGCTGAAGTGGACAACAGGGAACGGTGAAAGATTGGTTCCCGCAAGCCTTGCGTTTTTTTGGGGATCGACCACAGACTGAGCCCCACGTACATCAAGACAAACCATACAAAACTGCAAAGCAATTCCTGACCGCACAGAGCGTACATAATGTTTGCAGAACAGACTCCATTGATAATATGCACACGCAGTTAAAAAAAATATTTAATGCAAAAATATTAAACAGGTACTAAAATATGATACGTGCGATACAGATTCAATATTTACACTCGAATGTAAATCGATGGGTTATACTGTCATTCTTGTATTGAATATAATAACATTGTGGTGCCTTCAAAGATTTTATCCGTATCTCGTATTCTCAAATGGAAATGTTAATATCGGCTACAGTGAAAGTCCTGAATACGGCGCTTTTAACAACAAAAAAGTGCTTTTTCGTCATGGGGTGGTTTGCCGAGTAAAACTGTCGAGCGGCCCTAATACACACGTAACCAAGACAACGCGAGCGACTTCTGGTAGCTACACAAGCACAAGCACGAAACCCATTCTTTGACTCAACCCTAGATGTTGCATGACCTTCTTTAACACTCTAAACACATACGTTTATTTTTTATTAGTTTTTTGTTTGGAGCTATAACAGTGGCAACACAATCACTTGTTTCAACTTTTTTTTTCTCCTTTTTAAATCTTTCTTTAAAGCAATATTAAAGTCACAACAGACACTGGGACAAAGCTGTAGAAAAACAAACAAAAAAAAAACAAACAAAAAAAAAAAACCCTATCGAAGGCACGTTCCTTGTAAGAGTGATGTGAGTGTGTGAGTGCGTGTGAGCGGGTGAGGAAGGCTACTTGAGCAGGGCGCGGTACAGCAGCAGAGAGCGGGTCGTCTCCCGTTCCTGCTCCATGTAGAAGATCAAGTCCCTGAGGTTGACACGGGTGATGCGCTGCCGGGCGTACTGACGGGAGGAGGCGCTCGGGGTGGAGCAGCCGGCCGACAACCCCGTCGAACTCCCTGGAACCTGTGCGGGAATACATTTTACTCAGCATGTGGCGAGCACGTATATATGTATGTATGTATGTATGTACGTATGCGCACATGCACACACACGCGCAGCTCAAAATCCCAAGTTCAAAACTCCCCAAATATGTCCCTCAATACAAGAAAAATCACATAAAACAGGAGTTTAATTACAAACCTCTGCCACCCACTCGTACAATTTACCCCGTCTGAGCCCCATAAACATGCTGGCACACTAATTGCAAACATCTGACCGAAAAGAACACGACACCCGTGATTGTTTTTCCATTGTTCCTGGGAAACGTAGCACGACTGCGTCAAAATCTATATTCTGCACATCCACGTTTTTCTCTAAAGTATTCACCTTACGTTATATTTAGCCACAACCTCTGTCCCGAGAAGCAGTGATTGCACTGAAGTCAAACCTGGAGTCACCTGCACATCAAGCATCACTTCTGTGAAGAAGCTTTCCTCTTCACGGAAGCAGGACCCCAGGCCGAGAAAGCCAGCCCTCAACTGAAAGTCATGCAGGGCGAGGGACCGCAGTTCCCACTCCTGTGCTATTATCTTTCTTATATCATTATCCTAGCTAAACCACCGAGGTGGACCAATATACGGTGCATGATGGTTTGCTGGTTGCAACTATAAGGCAGAGTTCCTTACACCCCTCGCTGTCTGCCGCCTCCTGTGTGTGTGCTAGCATACATCTGTAGCTCAAATACAATGAGGAATTTCTGTCACCCAAACAAACAAATTACGACTGTTTAGTGTCTCCCTCCTCTTTTTAACTGTCTGCCAAGTTCACCAGCAACCCAAACACTGCCCTGTTGTGGAACGTACCTATGGAGACCAGACACTGCCATGCACATTATGGTCAAAATTACAAAAAAATAAACAAACAAACAAATAAACAAACACGTCTTCAGAATATAAATTGACATTACCCGTGCGCTCAGAGGCCCTTAAAAATGACCGAACCATTCAATATTTGTCAGCTATAACAGTGTCATCAAAGGATGAAAGGACATGAAAAGATAAAAGGGATAAAATCGGAGGCAGACTTGCGTCGGCCACTCTGTCTACCTCGGATCTTTCCGTGGGACTCATGAGAGCAGCGAGTGAAGAAATACTGTACATATGAACAACCTATCAAACCCGGGTGGAGAAATTTACCAAAGACATAAATAAAACCAGAAGTTTTTCTTTGTTATTCACAGAGAAACAGAAGACACTGTAGCCTTTGAGGTCCAGGAGCTTCAAAGGCTGCTTTGGGTAATCCAGTCCTGGCTTGTGCCCTCCAACAGCAAGCATCTGCATAAACATGCTAACGTGCTAATGGCCCAGAGCACAGAACCACACCTCGCCCTACAGTCGAGTGACTCAACCCCCACCCCCCTTCCAGGTACATACAGGCAGTCAGCAAACAGGTCCGTTTCCAAGGTATTCGCTGGTTTAGCAGAGACCTCTTGAGTTGGGTAAGTGGCGTTCATTCAAATTCGATTCCAGTGGTGCCGTTTTCATGGTGCGACAGGCTGCAGAGGTGGTTTACCGCTCCCTTCTTCCGCTCGTGCCTTTGGGTTGCGAACACAGGGAGGCCGTGGGAATCTGAGCCGAGATTCGATCCTACGCAGCTATGGGCAGCTCAGGGTCTGCGAGGCCAGCTGTGCCACCTTGCTGCTTGGAACCTTTGTGCACAGCTGACAGCATTACTTTTCCAATCATTCAAACATCTGGATTTCGGCACAGCCGCAGCCCTTGTTCAAAGGTGCTCGGCTGCACGTGACCTTGAGAGATTTGCGCAGACAACTTTCCTTTGGTCGCGACCCCGTAAGGAACAAGGCACTTGCATGGTGTGATCATCACCAGGTCTGACCCCTGGAAGCCCGACAGTCACTCTATGCTGACTGCATGTGAAAGAGAAAACTGACTGTAGGGCAAACCTGATGCCCACGGGTGAATGCAATGCAGAGGAGAAACAAGAACCCAGAGTCCATCTTCAGCTTGTAGGGGTGGGGTGAGGTAGGGGTGGGGGTTTGCACCGGAGTGCTGACAGCTACGGAAGGAATGTGAAGCTCTGAAAAATGAAGCGGCGAGGAGCCAAAAAGCCTGTGGGGACACCCTGCTTGCCACACCCTGGGGTGAGTCTTCAGCACGGTGGCCCCAGGGTACGGCCCGGAGGACTGCGAGTTCCACTGCGATTCGGGCCGATCCCACTTCTCTGCTTCTGGGCCACCCTCACTCGCTCACTGTTCGTGTTGGACTCATCCCTACCTGCTAAACACTAGACCAAGCCACATAAACAAGAGGATCAAAGGCCCAGTGGAACACAGCTGTTAGCATTTAAACAACACACCACCTTCTCGAGGAGGAGGAGGAGACGCACTGCTTCTACAAGCTGGGGGTTGGCTGCACTCGACACTCCGTGCCGGTTACGTCTCAAACTAAGCAGCTCCTTCCCGGCAAGACGACACAGGTTGGGCTCCGCCCAGCATACACCTGCGTGAAACCCTTGAGCCAAACCAACAAAAAGCCAACGCCAGGTCAACATGCGATCGGCGCACGAGCAGACACCTCGCGCAACCACAAAAATCAGACCGATAGATAAACAAAATACAGCCCCTTGAATTAACCACCACAACGTGAAGATAAAAACAATCAACACACACCTTTGACAGATTAGCGTCATGATTTCAAGAGCAGCAAGGACAAGGAAAGGCAAAATCTGAAAAGTTGTAAAGCGTGCGTCCTTTTATCAAAGATTAAAATACTCGGAAAGCCAGATAAACTGAAAAACTTTTGTTTTTATCCAGTGAAAAGGTGGCATAAAAAAATCCAGGTGGAACAAAGGCCACTACAGCAATATCTACACAGTTCCGTTGAAACTATGCTTTTATTTCTGTGTTATTCCTGATACTAGTTTTGACTTCAATATATTTGCCAGCCGTTCGTTTTTTCAAAACATTTTAATTAAAACTCCGTCTGACAGTCGCGTGACTTACAACAGTCCCACCTTCTCCACTCTCCAAGCCTTCCTTGAGCTTCTTCTGCTTTGTCTGAAATTAATCCATTGTTTCTTCGTTTATTGTGCTGCGGTCTAAACTTCTCCGGCACAAGCCTTTAGTGCTGCTGCAAATATTGGATTTGTCTCGGGCTGCAGCTTGGGGGATAAGAGCGTTCGGTGTTCTTGGCCCGTCAAACAGATGCGGTTCTCATCTGCCTGCTGCCTCAGCACAACACGGTGGTCAGGAAGAGAGCAGAGGAGCTGACGCTTCTTACAGGCCCACAACTGGTCATGACGCCAAGCGCAAAGGTGGCACAGCCAGCTGGTGAGCCAAAGCCGTTCTGATGAAAATTACTAACCGGTGATTGGAGCCCATTCTTAAGAAGCGGTGCTGACAACGCATAAAATTCTTATACAAACCCTACCGTAAATAAACGTCTTCTCTCCCACTGCTCCCCCTGAACCGTTCTGCCCTTTACAGCAAGGCAGATGTTGCAGCAGAATATCAGAAATGACTAAAGGGGAGGTGACAGTAAAAAGTGCGGGCACACCTGGCCCACCTGGGCGAAACTTCTATGGGACAAACAACTGATAAATGACAAGCAAAGCAACATACTAGCGTTTACCATCTCTGGGAACTGCTGCGGGAGGGCTGGGAGGACATGAGGGCCGGTCTATCACCTGCCGAAACTTATTTCAACCAAATACCCTATGGAAGACAGGCGTACACGTCGGTGTTCGAATCAGAACCCGTCTTCAGAAGTTTTGGCTAATGAGGCGCTGTTGGTTTTTACGCCCTCCTTCTAAATGGCGTGGCCGTGTCACCTCTTGCTGTTCATTTTCCAATTTTGGCTCAGCTGCCAATTGACTCACTAGTCAAGGCCTCGTTGGCCAACCGCCCCAGCGTTTCACAGCGAACCCTGCATCTTGCAACGGCTCAACGTCGCTTTTGATGTTGTGCGGTGGATCTCAGATAGGAACAATCAGAAGACAACAGGACTCCAAACTTCACCGCTACTGCGGCTCACGCAGAGGACATCCGGAAAAGACCGACGAGACGTTTTGCTCCGATAGCATCAACCGAAGAAGCTACAAACTAAACAGAAACGGCAGGTAGGGGCAGCAGTTGGCATCATGGTTTAGAAGTTCGATTCCCACTCCCACGGTTGCACCCTTCACGAAGGTAGTTATCCTGAACCCTTTACCCGATACAGTGTGACGTTCTCAAATGTGCCAGATGTATAGCGTTTGTGTACCTGAAAACAGTGACATTGAAGAAGGGCTCAGTGGTCACAGGTGAAGGACAGGAACCAAAGCCACACCGTGCCACGCAAAACCGCACGTGTGCCAACACGATGCTGAAGCCCAGCGCCGACGTCCAACATTCATCTGCCGCAGAAGTGTTTCAACCAGGGCGCGTTTAATTCTTCATGGCCTTCGGACATCAGCACTGTAACGCGTTCAAGTTTTGTCAAGCTCGACTAAACGTATTAAGACTCAAGAGAAACAGTCTGCAGATGTCTGTGTGAGTGCGAAAAAGACCTTCCTAGCGCTGAGAAGCAGTGAGCAAGAACTTGCAGGATCAGAGGATTAAAAAAAAGAAAGAAAAAAAATTGGTGGTTTGTCCTCAGTCAACGAACAACAGGGTGGAGAGGGTAAGATGAAGGCTTGTTTCCGGAAGGTGTGTGTAATAACACACGTGTACAAATGTTTACCGGCTCGGACTGATTGGGGAAACCCACGACAGCGCCCCCCCACCCCGCTGAAAACCGCAGCCACCGGGATCGTACAGGAAGGAACTTGTCTGACCTTGTTACAGCCAAAGATGTTTCTTTTTTTTTTTTAGGGTAGGGTCGCCCATTTTCTTCTGCGCCTTTCCATATCATCAAAAAGTTAGGAAATAAAAACAGCCATATTGACAGTCTGTGCAGGTCCGGAACAAAACCACCACGGTTTCCCTCATGCTGATGAAAAACGGAGTTGGGTGGGTGTGTGGTGGTGGTGGTGGTGGGGGGGGGTAATTACATTCAAAAACAAACAACTTTAATTCAATCCTGAACCGCCGGACAACAAATCTTCGAAATGGACAGCTGCAAGAGCATCTTAACGTCGACATAAAACATAAAAACCGCCACACTGCTCCATGGCGATGCATAGCAACCGAACAGGGGTTTCAGTCAAGGAGAAAGAAGGCAAAAAAACACCTTATTACTTCTAACTCCTGCAAGCCATTTTGGTCTCCAAAGGTTTCTGAGCGCCCGGGGCCATGTGTCTGCAGTGTTTCGGGAAATGACTTGCCTTCGCACGAACACCGCTCTGTTCTGCAGCGCTGCTGCCCCCAGCATCCCCGCTCAATTTCTGTTTAACCCTTCGCTGCCTCCGCCTGCCTGCCTGGCAACGGCAGAGCTCCGACTCCCGGCCCAGCGGTGTCACATCCTTTCAAAGGCTTGCTCTCGCCGGCCTTCAGCGAACATATGCGCCGGCTCTCCGGCCTAATTCGCCGACTTAAGCGCGGCACAAAAATAAAAACCGTTACGCGGAAGCGAGAGACGTTCGGAAAGAAAGTTAGCGGGAGATCCAGACATTTTCCACTTGCGTCTGTGGCAAAGCACAATGCTGTTTCACAGTTAAATGCATATTAACCGTTGATTAAATCTGCAAACTAGTTGACACAACACATAATTAAAACATCTCGCTTCAGGTTAGGAATTTTCTAATTAGCGGCGTACTGACAAAGCTGCGCTCGCATCGCCTTGAGTTTGGAAGTCTACAGGTTACAGCCGAGATGAAAGGCGACCCCGCGGCCCATCACCGGGGGGGCGGGGCGCTCGCACGTTTCTTCACAACACGGTCGCGGGGGTCACCGAGCTAAACAGCGCGCCGCTCCCACAATCCTTCCTTCCCGCTCTCCTCCGCGGGGCCTGGCGGAGGAAGCCGTATTGGCGGGCGAGGTCAATCCGTGCGCGATCCGGCCGGACCTCTCGCGGATCGCAAAGCAAACCTACGCGCTTTCTTTTTCGCCTCGCGGTGTAACAGCTGCGGCGTGTTCCTTCGGCACAGCAAGGAGCCACTTCTACCGCTTCCCAAAAACAAACAACGCTGTCTGGAAGGAATAAAGTCCTGCGTACGAGCGGTGAGGTTTTGATTATTCGTCACCAGAGGTACGCGGAGACTTCTACGTGGGGCTGTGCCGTGTGACAAACGAATGCCCGAGCAAGGTTAAGCGAGAGCTCCGTTTGGTCTACCACATATGCGCAAACGGCCATAAAACTCCCAAAGAAACTTATTAGTTGGGCTGGGATGGGGTGGGGGTGACCCCAACCTCAAGAACATTAAAATACACTTCATAATCGGGATACAACATCAGGCCAAGTGTCTCTCGCCGCTCTTAAGATCAGTCGCGAAACTTTGCCACATTAAATATTCACACCGTTTCATAAATAAATTGAACCCAATTAAAGTTAAAATGGGAGACTTGTAATGAGCTTCAAATCAGAACCCCTGTCTTGAGAAGTTTCGGTTAATGAGGCGTTGTTGGTTTTTTACGCCCTCCTTCTAAACGGTGTGGCCGAGCCATCTTTTCGCTTTTCGAGAAGCCGCTGATCGAGGCCTCGACGGCCAACCGCCGCGGCGTTTCGCTGCATCTTGCAACGGCTCAACGCCGCTTTTGACGTCGCGCGGTGGATCTCGGATAAGAACGATCGGAAGACAACGGGATTCCAAACTTTGCTGCCGCGGCAGCTCACACGGAGGTCGTCTGGAAAAGACTGACGACATGTTTTGCTCCGATAGCATCGACTGAAGAAGCTAAACAGATGCAGCAGGTAGCCGCAGCAGGTGGCATAGTGGTTAGAGGTTCAAATCCCAAGAAAATACTTTAACGGTAAAAACTACACAACTGCATACATGGACAAACCGTCGTCGGTCACTTAATATTAAATTCAGACTCCAGTACAGTCCCTTCTCCAGTCCTGACCGAGTCACTTTGGAGAAAAACATCAGGTAAATTTATCCCAGTATCTATAAAGCAGAATCTGTTTTTTTTTTCTTTGTTCTTCATGCACGGCTTTGTTTTTCAGGCCACAGAATTGAAATTTGGCACAGGGGTACTTTTCACCCTAAATGAGGTTTGTGAGCAGTAACGTATAAACGGGGAAAAATATTACTTACTTTAAACATTTAAATTTCTCTCTCTGACACGGCTCAGAGAGGCAGGAGTAATGATGTCACACAGTACGTAAAGAAACTATACGTGATACCCAGATGCACACATTCAGACACACAACTGATGTAAGATTACTAGAATTGGCTGATACACATTTGCTTTTTTTTTTTTAACCATGGACGCATGCATCGCTGTGTGGTGTTCACATGTCCAACATGACTAAGAATACTTATATATTAAATACAACCAATTTAATGTTACAACAGTTTGATTACATAATGTGTTATAATTTTTTACATTTCCACCTCTACAGCTCTTGACCCGGGCAGCAAGAGGTAACTCAGCAAGTCATTAACTGAAAGCCTTCTTCTTGAAAAAGAAATTCACAATTGCACATCGTGTCACATCATTACCTGGATATCACAAACTGTAAGCATGATTCTCCAGCTAAATGACCCAAAACTCTTTGGTTTCCATTCCTAAGGTGGTAATGTATGGCATCAAAAAAAACCCACTAAATTAAAAGTGACAAAATGTATCAAAAACGAATCAACACATTATTAAGGATGACAAAGTGGCACAGCGAGCGACCACTAATGCTCAGAAGCTGGGCTACCTGTTATGAATCTGGATCAGTCTGCGTGGAGTCTGCACGCTCTCCCACAGCCCAAAGACTGGCATGTTAAGTGCATAAGTGACACGTAACTGCCCTGCGTGCATGATTGCCTTGTGATGGATTGGCATCTCATCCAGCATATGGCCAAACTCTCCAAAAGCAACCGTACAGTTTCCGAGCATCTGCCCAATCCCTCTGTCAGGTCACCTCAAAATGTCCTGGGACAGCACTTTGTTTAAAGAATTCCCAGCAGCTCACTCATTATGAGATACATAAGCTTGTTTAGCAAGCTTAAAAAGGGGGAAAAAACCCACATGTTCTTCATGTTGGTATCTGACTCTGTGTATGTATATTCATTATCTACATATTGACTCAATTTAAACCCACACCCATCTCTGCAATGTTAATGACTCGACTCGTAAAGGAAATGTTCTCTTCTTCCTGCGCCGCAGGCCGGTCGCTGCCGGCACACCCGTTGGCCCGTGCTCACGTTTCCTGCCGAGGGAGGTTGCCAGAAAAGGGGAGCAGCTCCACCGGGCTCACAGTCAGACACATCTGCGCAGTTTGCACATTCACATACGCACGTGATGGCCGGGGTTTCGAATGCGGGGCACGCATGCTCGCTGCATGTTATCGAGGTTCTGGCCCTGACAGAGGACCACCCGGGAACAGAGAGGTAGGACTCAATCTCAAAAACAGGCGGCCTACCGGCCTCCCACTTTTTTCCATCATCTGTGGGCTCCCCAAACGAAGCAGAATTGCACTTCCTAGGTACACGTAAACACATTCGCACAAACTGCCTTTTCCTCGGGGTCATGTCATGAAGTGTAAACTGCTCTGACACATAACCCGTGAATGAAATTATAATTTCTTCGGAATATGACAAAGAAAGCGGCTGAGACCAAACCTTTATCTTCATTCGACTCCAAGTAATTTAAAACACTCGGAACTCAACAAAAATACTTTACGTGTGGAGGAGGGAAGATTGCTAACGTTCGTGAATCACGCAGGCGTTTTGATCGTGAATTTAAGGTTTTAATCTGACAATGAAAGAACAGAGCTGTCGGTTGATCTTAAACTGCTTACAATTCAAAATGAACATGGTGAGGCACCTGCATTTAAATGCCAGTTCAAACCACACACTACAGCCCTGCAAAACTAAGATTAAGCATCGCAAACTGGAGACGGACGCAACGGCTTAGATGCGTTCCGGTTTGACGTCCCCAGTCTTCGCGGAGCGCTTTCGGAACGGCTGCGAGTTCAACGCGGCCTGTGAAAATCCCGTGGCCACGTCACGGTTCGTGAAGACCGAGAATGGAAGGTAATCCCGCTCAAAGCGGTCTTCGCCCGAGCCCTTTGGTAGTCGTACGCGTCCGCAATTTTCTGTTTTCTTCCTCTCCGATTCAAAGTCGCTGCCCTACATCTAAGGTGCACCCACCTCACGCCAAAAGAATACAGCAAAACGGCTATGGTGAAACATTCGCACGAAACATCCCTTCTTCTCCTCCTCAATTAAAACGGACAGAATAATATTAAGACGTGAACACGTTTAACTCCTGAGATTATATGCCAAAATACGAGGCCTGAACAGCATCTATTCATGCTTGCTAATTAGCTCAGAATGTCTAATTCCCACTGCGCTTGGTGCACTAAATGGAGAGGCATTTGGAAGCGGATACTACTGCTTAAATGCTAAAAAAAAACAGAAAAAAGTGACTCCCCTGAAACAAATCTGGCAACGCCATGCACCGCGCAAGCAATGATCGATTATAAACCTTAATTAGGATAACAAGGGAATATTCAGAGGGATTTAATGAACTGTGTACCTTGTCAAACAGCTGGGGTGAATATATTTGCTAAAATCCCAGCTAAATGTAATGACTGGGGCAATTAACGGCGGACCCCTGCGATGGTCTCCGAGGATGGTGAAGGGCAGCCCACCGCCCGTGGCAGCGACATACACCAGGGCCACGGGCCTAACCGAGACTGCAGATAATTACCAGCTCCGCTTTCCGTACCGAGCGCGAGGAGAATTACATCCTCGGTATCCGATAACGCAATCGTATCAAACACCCAAAGTGCATCGCAATCTTTTATGCATTTACTAAAGTGGAGCAAGCAAGAACGTAATTCAAAATAATAACAGTAAGCATACATCTGCGCGCACGCGAACTTGGTATCTGCGGCCAGCGCCTAAAGACGAACAGAGCGCAGCGACAGTAAACCTCCCACAAACACACACATAACAAAAAAAACTGTAAATGACTTTTGCTTTTGTAATAAAAAAAAAATGTAATAAATCGGGGGGGAAAAATGCAACAAAGGATGTTTTCACGTAAGCACCTTTAGGAGTGCAGGGATTTTTTCTCTCTATTAGAAGCCATTCCTAACTTGTTAAAATTGATCAAATGGAAAGCTGTGAAAAGAGAAAAAAATTAAGCTGAGTCGAGAAGTGTGACTTGGATTTAATATTTTATAATTGCCAAGGGACATTCTGAGATCAATGAATTTCTTGCCCGAGACGCACATCAGAAAGAGATGTACTTCAGTCTTTTTAGGGAACATTGGTCTATTTAATTCTGGTGTCTGATGCATGTGAAATAGGCCTTCCCTGGCCTCACTTTGCTCCTGCAGGCACTGCTGCAGGCAGACATTACCACTTTTAATGGGCCGCCATTTGAGGAGAGGCGAGCAAGCCAATAAACCGTCCTCGCTAATGGATTGGCTTGTTTATTCGCTTGCGCCATTTTCTGCCACTAATTTTAGCCTTGCTGCCTTTTTCTGATGATGGGCGGCGGCTGGGGGGGGGGCACAAAAAACAGAACGTGGAAAACACGAGTTAGATTTAAAGAAGGTACAGGGGCAGCAGAGAAAGAGATGCTTTCCACCTTGACTGTTGGCACTTGAAGTGGGGAGGGTTTCAGATGGTGGCACTGGGGGCACCTGGGGGTCCGTATCTGCGCTGGCAAAGGACGTGGGCGAGCCAGAAGGCTCCAAGGGAACGGCGGGGTTGGGGTGAACCACGGTGAAGGAGCTTCTTTAGGGGCTGTGGGTCAGGCACAGTCCTTCGTGAGGGTCAAAAGCTCACTCGTAGGACTTAGGAGCTCTACGTGTCTTTAACTCAGTGGGGAGCAAGGGGGGTGCAAGAGGGGCTACAAAACAAATACACCCCAATTAACCCACTTTATGAAAGAGATGCTCATGCCCCATGACGAGTGTAAATGGAGCTCCACTAGATTTCCTAAACTCTGTTAATTGGGAGTCCTTAGGTCCAAATGTGCTCCGTTTCGAAAAACAACGCTCCCAGTAATATTAATAGATAATTACAGAAGATGACTGATCATTTAATGCCATTACCACAAATTCTTTGAAGACACTATTTAGGCTTTTTCTTTAGATTTCTTCAACTTTCTCAAATGTAATGTTTTTAAACACAGTAACGCTGAAAATGACATGCAGAAGAGCTCTCGCGGACTTCAAAAGCAACAGGGTAGCATCCGGTCCGAAGCGGCACACGGGTGCCTCGGCGCGGCAAGTGAAACCAATTAGTTTGCCGCATCAGAACTTTCATCTGCAGACAGTGCGGTCGCCGTCTTTCTGCTCCGACCTCCTTCTCAGCAATAAAGCGGGGGCAATCAAATGAACTCCAGTTTTGTATCGGCCACCAGAACAACGAGAAAGTGCACTCAAAAATTATCCAGTTTTGCGTGTGCGGGCAGATAACATCTGCAGGCCACAAAAAGCAAAGAGGATGCCACTTTGTAATTGTAACATGCCACTTAGTTATTTGGAAACCCATGAGAAGGCGAAGTCTCAGGTCAGTCGTTGGCATAACGGTACAACCGTTACCTTGCAACAGAAGAAGTGGGGTTCAAAACCCTCCTGCTCTAGTACCTTCAGTCAAAAAAAACTTGAGCTGAATTAATATAGCAAAAATTAGCCTGCTCTATACATAGGGGAAAAAAATCACTGTAAACAGCTTAGAATAAAAACCTGGTACCTTAAGTCATCTTGGAGAAAGGCATCAGCCCAATGAGTAATAAGATACAACTCATAAAATTCAGCTAGTACAGTTAGCAATTTTATAATTAATATGATCTCTATTGCCTTGCTGTTTATCTAAAGTAACTTGTAAATTCACTCGTTCACAGAGCTGGAGAGTTTGCAGCAATAATTCTGGTAAAGTACCTTGCTCAAGGGTACTGCATCTGGGCCCCTTATGGGACTTGAACCGGTAACCTTCAGGTTAAAAGTCCATGTGTAACGGACTCTCTGCTTTGTTGCAGTCCAAGTTCTGCCTCTCCTTAGAAAAAAAGCACCTTAACCCCAGACAGGAGGCCAAATCACTCATAGAGGGAGTCCAAGCACTGTAGTATAGCCATCTCCACACACTTCACCCATTCTCCCAACCCCTTCACCCTGCCTTCCTCTACCCAAGTTTCTCATTCCCAGCAACTTGCTGTCTTTTCCTCAGGCTGTAACATTTACAGCTATAGCACGTTGCATTTACAGCAATGATAAAACAGGGGAAAACAACTTTTCGCTAATACCAAAACCCAAAAATCCACAGCCATCCAGCAATGTGAGAAGATGCACTGAAGCTGACCAAACTGCCACTGTGCCCAAACTGCACACGACAGAAGGAGAACCTGCAGCAGGACTGACCATGTAAGGAAGATGGTTAGCACTGCCGTTGACTTGCACCACGCATGAATCTGATGTGCAGTTTCACGTGCAATGGCTGAGTAAAGGCTGCATAAGGACCAATCCACAGGTTTAATATCTGTTGCTAAGGCTCTGCCTTACATTAACAAGTGCATGGGAGGCACATTATATCCTGACTTTATCAAACCGTTAACTGCAGGAGATGAGGTTGGCACGGCAGCCCTGTGGATGGGAAGGCAAGCACTCGCACGTGTGGATCGGCGACAGGTGCTTAAGGAGTTCTAGTCAAATCTGAATAGAGACACTACTCCCGGGTCCTGAAGAAGGGCACATAAGCCGAGCCATGGAAATTTGACAACAGGTAAACAAACACTTCATTGGTCATTCACAAAACAGTTTTCTTTTATTAATCCATCTAGCTGATGCTTTTTTTTTTTTTACAAGGCAAATTCCCGTGTTAGATTTATATACCAAGATACTTACAATTAATAATCCCTTTTATACAGTTGGGTAATTTTAGTGAGTAAGTATGTTGCTCTGGGTTACCATACTGGGAGTGGGGAATCAAACCCATGGCCTCCTGTTTGCAATTCATGAGCTCTATTTCACCTAATTTTAAATATAATTTAAGGAAGAGGCTCTGTAGCAAAGCAACACTTGAATGGCTCAGAGCACACATGAGGCAGCCGTGCTTAAGCAGCACAGTAGACTCGGCTAAGCCATCCCCCACAAGCCCCGGGGGGGTCGCTCGCCCCGGAAGGCCCCTGGCCAACAGAGCAGGGCGAAGCCCCACATCACAGCACCTCCATTCCCCCAAACATGAGCAAAACTGCAGCTAATTTTGTTCTTCCGAAACTTAATTATATCAAGATTAACAAGGGAGGTAATTAATTTCTTTACGATGAGTATCTTAAGTGCCTGGGGCTCAACTTTGTTGTGAAAACTGTATATTTAACCATTATTACAGTGCAAACTTAAAGGTGGTAATAAAGAGAGTAAAAATTTTCCCTTTGAGTAAAGGAGAAACATAAGTTGCAAATGTTGGCCAACAAAAGTTTAAAATAAAATTTTATTTTTCCAAATGATCGTCCGAACGCACACACCGATAGCCGGTGAACGTGAACCGACCTCGCGTTATTAGGAATGCAATGGCATCTCGCCATAATCAATTAATAAAACTCCGAGACTTGCATTGAAAGTGCACTGAAATCTAACAAGCCCTCAGCCATTTTATAACAAAAAAATGTACACCGTCCTCATTCGCTACTGCCTGCTCCAGAAGATCGCATCCTCCTTTTGACGAGGATAAAAGAAAAACGTAAAACTAACATATTTGCAGTGGCCAAGTTACACGGTGAACCATCACAACATCCCCGAAACACTTTATGTGCGAAAAAGGACAGCTGAGGTGTGAGGATTCTGAACGCCAGGCTTCCGCTTAAAGTCCTTGGAGGGTCTCGTCTAGAGTAGCCTTGAGAAAAACACACAACTTCTCCACTGAAATATCCAACTGAAATGAAATTGGTGAAATTGTGGGCTAAGCAACATAATAATAGCAACAACAAAAAATGCAACGCTTCCATAAAAACCGCTGCAGCTCAGTGTTTCCCTGTATCCCGGCTAATCTCCTTAAAGAGCGGTTGCTGTTGGGAGAAGAGAAGAAGAGTGGCCATTTGAAAATGTGACTTTTTGGGGGCTCATGGCCACTGTGTCGGGCACCCCCCGCAGGGCCAGCATGCGAGCCCTGTGAGGTTTGGGCGAGAGGCAGCCAGCGCGCAGCGGCTCCTGTCTCTCTGGGCCCTGCTGATCCTAGCCTCTTTGGACAGGGCTGTTTAATCAGAATCTGCAGGCCGTGTCACAAGGCAGCAGTGCTACGCCTCAGTTTTTTATCCTCTCTTTCAACAGGGGTTTGTGTCTCGCGGATCTGTCAGGCCAATTTTTTTCGCGGCACCCTTTAAGCTGCCTCCGCGTGCATGTTCCCTGTCCCCAGACTGCACAGTTGTCTACTCGATGTCTCCGAGATACGGCGTCATCTTCTCAGACACGCATCTCCTTTCACGTTCCAACAGAGACCCGCGCCAGCGCTTTCTCACGGGTGCACACTGTAAGCATGAGATCATCCCCCTTCTCCGCTGCCTGCGTGGGCATTTCCTCGACATTATTCGCTCAACGGTATTGCCAATCGCCTCCTCACAGCAGTCCAGGGGGTATGAAGAGTCTGGGTGTCTGCGGGTTGTCAACGGAGGTCCACTTTAAAACCCATGGTCATCAAGATCCAGCACTGTTTTGAGCAAATTGTGAGCCTCGGCTCAAAGGAAACCAATTCCGTACAACCAAGTGCAAACGTTTTTGCGGTAAACGCAAAAATTTAGCGTCACGCAGCACCGCATTCTTCAGCATTCGGTGCAATGAGACGCGTCTTTTCTAGTCCAACAAACTGCCCACTCCCACTTTCCAGGTGAAGGTTTCAACGTGGTAGACTGAACTAACTTGCAGCAGCCACTCACGGCAGACATAGCACAATGCATTTTTCTTTCCTAAGCACAGCCAAGTGTAAAATTAAAATATGTTTTAAAAACAGATAAACAAAATTCAAAAGCACCTGCCTAATCGAGGAGGTTGATACAAGAAAATTACAGGCTGCGAATGCCCTGAAGGCAAAGATGGCCAAAGTTTGGCGTGAAATTGTTTTTCTGACATTATGCAACAGAGAGCAGATCCTTCATGCTCCTCGTAATCATGTAAAGGTTGAACACATGCAGATAAGTCACAGGACATCCTCCGAGCAGGTTCTTTATATTATACACATGTAAATGTAGCTGTAATTCCAAATCCTCCACCAACCATACATTATTCATGCAACCATTTGTGTGGAGAGTCGAAGATGACAGAACGTAAAGAGTGTCGGCTTCAGTCACCCACCACCCGCGCCGTGCACCCTCCAATATGCTAATGGGGGGAATTATACCATCCCCAACAGCACCGGCACCTCAATCCAAACAGCTATTCTCCCGCCACCCAGGCAGGGCAGGGAGGATGAAAGGTCTTCCTCTTCGGGAACGACCAGGCCGCTACGGGCTTGCTGTTTACATGGCTGATGACCTGACCGTTTACCGCGGGCGCAAGGAACTGGGAGAAGAAAGGAGCCGGAGTGGGAGGAGTGAGGCTCTGGATGAACGTCGTTGAGGATTAGGGGGTTGCTGGAGAGTGGACGACAGATGCTAAGTTGGTTAATGAAGTAAATCCCAAGATTACAAGTTTAACTTACAAACCAGAGGTCAAAATTGCTCATTAACAAGGTGGAGGGGGGGGAGCTGCCGAGAACCATGGGGCTGGGAGACCACTGTTATTATTAACTGCAAATTTCAATCTGCCTTTGATGTTTCACGTCTGACGCCTCCCTCCCCAACTCGCAAATCCGCACGCTCCCCCCTCGACTTTTTGGCAGAAGGGTTGATTTTAATTGTAGCTATAGAACAGAGCGCAGTTTGCCTGTAAGCCAGCCTCCACATCTGCAGTGAGTGTAGCTTTAGTGATATTGGGTGCAGTCCATAGCCGGGGGCCAATTTTAATGGTTCCCCTTTTCATACCAGGCTCAGATTGTTTTCCACGTGATTCCTGTTAATTTAGCTGCAGGAAAGGGCATCACTTTTCCTTGTTCGCCCCCCCTTCCCTGCCTCGCTCTCTTTTCTAATACAGACTCTCCAAGTAGGTGAAATGAATTCAAATGGAAAAAAAAAAAAATAACACACTGCTACTATTAAACCTGTTTCCTTTTCAACATTTTACTTTTTTAAATGCCAGTACAAAGCGGAAGACGCTGTACCGGCAGGATCTGGCACTTTAGCCATTTTCTTCAGTCTTTCTTTGAGGGGGAAAAAATGGGTTTGCTACTATGTGCTTAAGATCAGTTCTTTCTGTCTTTTTTGACTTCTTGACTCTTGGCTTGGTGTGGTCAGGCTTTGGGCGTCTGCATGCGTATGGATGACAGCATCGCTAATCGCAAATGTTCGTCTGCTTTCAGCATCCAGCGCTATTTTAGCTATTTCTAACGGGAAGCTGCACGTTAAACTTGTGCTTGACGTGCTCACGCGCAGGCCCTCGGTTACGCTTACTGGGGAGCGTGTTTATATCCTGGGCGTAAAAGAAGAAATGCAGCAATTGGCTTTCCCAAGCTGTGCACTTGGGCACACAGCTGTGTGGAGGGGGACAGCCAGCAGACCGAATCAGCCCACGTTCCCCAGCGCCGTGCTCATGCTTGCTTGGGTGGCTGGAATGAGACACACCAAGTGACGCCATACTGCCCCCACCATGCCCCCGCACACAATCTCCCAACCCTCCCATCAGTCCCAGCAAAGAAGGAGAAAATATACAGCCCTAGACATAATGAAAACCCTGTTCGTTTTTAATGGCACTTAATCTGAGTCTTAAACAGGAAATAAATATTTCATGTCTGTGTCAATAGTTATCTCAAGGCAACCATAATTCAGAAAGGTAAATAAATTTCTCTGGCAAGCCATGCCTCCCGTACCGTGGGCTAATCACGTCGCGGTGATCAATGCACTGGGCAGAGAACAGAAGGCCGACAGAAGCGGCATGGGGGCGGGGGTTTGAAATACCCACACTGCTCTCGGGCTTCGCTGACTACACTGCACCTCTCCACAGGCTACGCTGTCTTCCTAGTGGACTTCAAAAGCAGCACCCCTCCCAGCCACTGCCAGGCCACGCTGCTCCCCCCACCCCTTTTATGAAAAGCCTCTAATGCTGCGGTGTAACTAATCCGCCCACCGGAGCAGCATAAGGCCTCTTTGTTCCCCTCTGCAGGCCAGATCAAGCTGCAGATACCCCTGTCCTGCCTGACTATCGCTTTCAGGCCCTACGGCAGCCCGGGTCCCAGCCCACAACACCAAGTCACCTTCACAGGAAGACAGAGGGGAAAAAAAATCCGCACATACTCCCCAAAGAACTGTCACCTGCATTTTATCAATGGACAGGGAATTGGGAGGGGGGCTGGGGTTACTGGGGGTTCGTCGGCAGGGACCGGATTTCACCAGGAGTTTCTCCTAGCAGCAATGGAGGCATCCAAGAGAGGTCATTATCCCCTTCCTGATTCCGTCTCACTGGTGCGGCCGTGAAGGGCCGCCTTTGTCTGGGATTAATGCGAAAACCTCAGGATTTGTTGTCAGTGGGAAATAATCAGCATGGGCTCCGCCGGCCCATCCGCCCGCTCGCGCCCCCTAGCCCGGGGGGCCCTCCAGCCCATTTCTGTGGAGATGAAATCTATGACAAGCCCTTCAGTGAGGCTGAGAGCAGGCAGCCGTCCAGCAAACAGCCACAGGCCTGCCAGGCATCCCGTGACCCCCTTAGAAAAGTCATATTCGCTCTGCTCTCAAGAAGGGAGGCGAAGGGAGGCGCAGCGCAGCGCCGCGGGGCTCCAGGCCCCCGTGCGAAACCCAGCAAAGAGAGGAGGTGAAAATGAAGTGAAAATAAGTTAAGATTCATCTCCTTCCCTCCCCACAATCGCTCATAATAGAACCATGACTCCATGCATTCTTTTCCCTTTTAATTAGAGGTACACGTAATATTTGAAAAAAGCAGGAAGCGCAAAAGACGTTCACTGAGAATGGACACCATTGTTCGTTTTATTTGGGTTTGTTTTAAAAATACATGGTTGCTTCTTGGGAGATGAAGGATTGGGGGCTTGATAAAAAGGATCAAGTATAAAATGCAGCAGAGGAGACTGGAAAAGCACTCAAGGACCAGAAGTAATGCTTTTATTTCGTTATTTATGCTTCCTATACCGGATACATTCTGCAGTGCTTTCTGCAGCAAGATTGCCACTAAGTGTATGATGCGAAAGCACAAACCGATAAACCAGTCCTTAAAATATCGTACCCACAGATCCGAGCGGTGCCTTTTTACAAAGTAACAAAAGCATTATTCAATACCTACATATATATTAGAACTGCAAAAAAGGTACAAGAAAGTCAGAAAAATTCACGACTGTTTTTTACTTTTAATTCTAATACTAAATAATAAAAATCTATATTTTATATATGTAATAATAAGTCCAGCAATTTCTAGAAAATAAGAAGCCTGACGATACCTTGGAAGAAATGTGTTACCCCATCAAACAGTGTTGACATTCAACCTTTACCCACTTTACAACATACCAGCCACCAAGATACACTATGGGTAAGCAAGCTTAACTTGGTTACAACTGTACAACCACATTTCTTCACGATGCACAGGAATATACAAGGAGCCAAATCAGAACCACCACATAACCATCACTGTCACACCACAGTTCTGGAATTTATACTGGACTGCATGAGTTATGCATCTGGTATATTTATTTCAGGCATTTGATTTGTTGTGACACATTCAAGAGAATAAAATGGTTTTAAAACGTCAGTAACAGCAATTACCATTGTCCTCCTAGAAATCATTGAAAAAAGGTCAGCAGCAGGTTAGAAGCCTTAGAGAAAAATTTACACAAAAAATTGTTTTATAAAGCAATATATTGGTAACCAGTGTTAAATTTGGCCTTGTTTATAATTTCACATATTTTTGAGTTTGACACAGTATTATATTTTTTCCATTTAAATTAATGAAAATGAGTGCCAAGTTCAAGAATTCTTGGCAAAACATTAAACTTTTAAATAATGGTCTATATAAGAGTAAACAATTAAATATTTTATTTATCAAAGTATATGTCAAAAAGTTTTCGAAAATATATTTAACCATTTGTAGTGAATTTATGTTTAGGACTAGCTGTTTTACCCGATGCTGCTCAGGATTAAAAAAAAAAAAAAAAAAGATGTAGGGGTAGAAAGGTAAAAAGTAATATATTACACTTTACCAAACTGTTTTACCATTTAAGTGACTGTATTTAGTACAAATCTTGCCAAAAACAAAATATGTGTATATTAATCTTTACTAGCCTCTCGCATCATGTGTGTAGCACTATGTGTGTGTATATGTGAGAGATGTGCATTTTTTAATTAACTTTCACACTTTTCATTTGCGCACATATAATGAAAAACCTCCATGTAGTAAGTAGTGTGTGCTGTATCCACCCTGAGAGCGTGAGGCATGAAAAAATGTGTCTTTGTGGGAGAGAGAAAGTGTGTGTGTGTGTGTGTGTAAGTATGAGGAGGGGTGGAAAATTCATCATTGTGTTTTACAGTATGTCGGCATGAAAAACCTTCCACGTCTCTAAGTTGTATGTATTGTGTGCTCCTGTGTGTTTGTGTCTATGTACTCTGTGTGTCACACAATTACTCCCACCTTCCTGAACATTGTCAGAGGGCCCAAATTTCAAAATCTGAATTGTAATTACAGCTTTCATTTATGAGATTTCACTATATGAGCCGATTTCCAGGAACACATTACAGTTGTAAATAGGGGGATACTTGTATTTATAATGTGCCTTAACCAAAAGTACTTAGCCCCTTATATGGTAGGCTCCCATGGCAGAGTGAGTTCTCCACAGCCAGTAGACAGTATGGTCTGGCTGCAGGGGATAGTGCTGTTATTCACTTGCAGGGTGGTGATACTTGTGGTGGACCCAAATTCTCAAAGGACACACGAGCTAAGAAATTTAACAGTGAGATCCTGAGTTGAACACGCAGTTATCACTGTTTGCTGCTTGTGGCCTGCATTTATTTGATTTTTATTTATCCCAAGCTCTTGATTTTAACCTGGCTGAATCATTTCGGTTCACTGAAATCTAAGAGATGTGACCATAAATAGCTTCCTGGCAGTCTCTATATGTCCGGGGTCTTTTACCTCTGTCCCTGTTGACGACAAAGTGGGGGAGTCTAGCTTGCGCTTCTTCCGTGGCCCAATGGCAGCCAATGCTGTCAGGTTGGCCTCCCGCTGCCTCATCTGTGCAAGTTCTTGCTGCTGCATCTGATGGAGAGGACACATAGACAGCCCTTATGTGTATGCTACACAACCACATGGTAAGCACACAGCCTGAACCCATTTACTAACAAATTCATCAAAAAAAAAAAAGGCAGTATTTTTTTGTGTCCATTTATATGTGTGTGTGTGTGTGTGTGTGTGTGTGTGTGTGTGTGTGTGTGTGTATATATGTAGTATTTTAGTGCTGTGTCTGAAACAGTCAACCCACACACAGCAGATACTTAGAGAAGTGCCAATAACCCTAAAGCTAGGAAAACTCAGAACTCTCCAAAGCCCTGCTCATGTTCCGGCAAAATGCTAAACAGGACTCAGCCAATGAAAAGGGTCATATACATGATTTGCAGTAACAACTATAGGTAGTCGCCAAAAAAGGCAGAAACACCTGGATACATGTGCTTGCTCCACACATGATTGGCAGATGTAAACTCATGCAAAATGCCAATATTGTTAGATTCTTCTGAAACCATACAATGGGAGAAAAATTAACAGAGATCATAAACACGGATATGAGTACAACAAGTACAGTACGGAAAGTACAGTCCGAGTCCACACAGAGAGCACCAAGGGGACTGAATAATGGGGCCATTTAGTAGGAAGCTCATCCTAGCGTCCATATTCCACTGTCACATCCTCACAAATTCGCACTGTAACAAAAGTAAAGACACGATAAAGGGTATGGCATGTTGTAACAAATAAGACTGATTCATATTACATGCAGAGCGTTGACACGAACCCACAGTGATTGTACGCACAACTGCAGTCTTCGGTACCACGGTACAGTGTACCAGGCCTCAGATGCTACCTGGAGATGCGGCCTTTCAGTCTTGTCTTGATGAGTGGAGCAGATTCACAACCTCTGACTGAAGATATGCGATGGCTCCAAATCATCGACACCACATACTGTAATAACTGTTTCCCTCTGTGACTGTGTTCCATTTTGAACGAAAGTTGATTTTGATTTTCTGCTACGTGCTCAAGGTTTACTCCTTTATCTCCTTATTTAGCAGCAGCCCACTACCCAAGTCTTATGTCTCCCCCACAGCATGACTCCCAGGAGTTCAGGAGAGATGAGCATATACACTCCTGATCCACTGTGGGTGAGACACTACACTTGCATGACAGCATTATTAACATAGCTCCACAGACAGATGAAAAGTAAGACATTTTAGGGACCTGAGCCTGAGTTTTGGCCACGGAACCCATGACCACCTTCCAATATGCTGCTGAGGGGCCCCATATTCAATATATAGGCCCATTAGTTGACAGTTTCCGTCTGTAGTTCAGCAGCTGTGTGACGATCAGTCATCTAATGAGTCTCTCCAGCAGAGTAACATCCCACCCCGGATCTGACCTCCCCCCCGCTATCCTGTCGCTTACATTTCCCCCCCACCACGCCTGCAACGATGACAGTGTGTCGCCAGGTATTTGCTGCATGCATCTCACTAGCCCTGTCACACTGGCAACACTTTCTGTGACGTTTTTTCCCCCCTTTTCTTTAATGTGGCAGAGAATCTTGCCCTCAGGTAATGTCACGTCTTCCCACGGGGCGCCTGAAGAGCCAGAAATGCTGGGAGGGGGTTGCTCTGTCCCATCAACTTGTGAGCACCGAGGACCCCCTGGTGCCACAAGCGCTGTCACCTCTTGTCATCCCCCTGACACATAGACATAAACACACACACACACACACACACACACACACACACACACACACAGCTGTAATCGTGAATTTTGGGTAAGAACACGGGGCACATCCAACGATGGGTATATGGCATAAATACGACGGTGTCACCAGATCATGACACTATGCATCTGTTTTTCTCTATCAACACCTAGCCAATATGCTTTAAATGCTAATTTCTTGACAAATTAAGGGTGCTCATATCTGCTGATAGCTGGAAAAGAAGCCGATTCACTGAACAGACACTGAAATTACTCAATGTGTCATTCTGTTAAGAGAGTTGGTGTCTTCACTGATATCCACAAAACTTCAGTTGGCTAGAACCTCTGCTATTTCACCATTAATATATGCTACTCTGACCTGACCCTGTCCCACTATTGAGGGCATGGGAAACAGGGGCTGAGCAAGAGATAACACACATTGTGGCGGTCAAACAGAGCCCCCGAAACCAGGCTCCATGAAATCGGATTGATGGCATGAGTTGTGTGATATCGCCACTTGACACAGGGCACCATCCAGCATTGCCCACAGCTACACTCCATTGTTTCCATGAATGCAGTGCCCTTTCGGCCATCTGCAATCCAATGCTCTGCATCCTCCTCAACAGCGTTTCGCTAAATGCGGCACAATCCACTTGAAGCTACAGAGGCTGTTAGCTGTAAATGTATTTATGCCTAAATAACTTTAATTTCTATATCTATAAAGCTGCATCTCTATTTGTTTCCTTTCTCACACACATACATGCACAGCTGCCTCACACATTCTATAATCACATGCTAGCATGTGAAACACACAAATTGGAAGACAAAGCTTGGGGATATACAACTTAATATTACTATCAGCACTTCGGTCTGCACACTGCAAATGCTATATACACACATTCTGATGCACAAATTGATTTTCTAACACACACACACTAAATTCAACGGTAATAAATTTTGGTGATATACAATTTGTTATTACTGTGTGCACGTCGCTACAACCAGCCAGCGCGGCGCTATCAGTGCCAAGAAATCATACACGACACACGCGCCGTGCTGCAGATATCAGTAAGGAAGGTAGATAAAGTTTGGGGACTTTTTCTTTTCCCCTTTATTACAACTGGCAGACGTGAGTCACTCTTTGCAGCGTTCGCCTGACCAACAGAACTAGCAATACTTGTGCACAAAATCCAAATGCCTTTTGTTGATTTTTTTTTTTGGGTGAATAGGTTCATCATATAACGTATTTTTACTTTTTACCTTTACACCGCTTAACATTTTTGACCACAGTAGTGCCATGTAACGCAGCTAGTACTAAACTCAGTTGATTTTAACTAGAAAAAGAGCAATGCATAAAGCAGTGCGTCTCTTAGAACCAAAACTTTAAGCTTTTAGAAATGCATGTAAAGGCAGAGATTCGTCAGCTCACGTTTGACTCTTTGTTTAAACATCGGGCCAAACTGGCCAGTTTTCTAAATGCCAGTTCCAGCAGCATGCCCACCTGCCCTTTGGAGGCCCACAGAAATGCTTGTAGACTCTAATCATCTACAAAGGTCAGGGAAAAGGGGCAGCCTGAGAGCACTGCTTTAAAATTCGATTGATCCCTATCTGCAGTTGGGCCATGGAGAATTTGAGTGGTGTTTCGGCTATATTGCAATTATCTGCCTCTGAGGAAACGGTAAATAAACGTGCTTGTGTCTAAGTGCGTGGTAAACGTTCAGCCTCATTTCAGAAACCTGTACTTCGATTATTTTCTTTTCTGGAAAAGTAGAGATGATATTTGTCAGGATGCTTGGGTTCGCAGCCCAGGCTGGGGGGCAGGGGTGCTTAACTGCAGTATAGATCGAGAGCATGTGCCAAATTAGTAGAAACTGCATAAATGCAACACAAATAGAATTACAGCACAATACATGGCTAAATGCTCTAAATGCTTGCTTATGCATTGTGCCACCTTTTTGTCTAGAAGGATTCAGGAGCAGAAAGGGGTGTAACAGTGACAATGGTACATCGATGAAGATGATCACAAGGACAAATATGTATTTGGATCAATTACTAGTAAACCATCAGGAGATCAGTTACTCATGTTGTTATGAGAGAGAAAAAAAAAAAAAAAACAAAGACTTAAGCCTTCAATGGCAGTTTGGTAAGATTTGCAAATATCCCCCTCCCAGACCTGTCAACAAAAAAAAAAAAAACACATTCATTACAAAAAAACAAACATGGCTAAGGATGTGTTCCGTCCTCTGAATTTGCAGTCTGCCATCTTGTGTCTGTGTAACAAAGCCCCCAACCCCCCACCATCCCGAGGGCTTGCCCAGGGCCCCCAGACGCTTGCTGACAGATGTCCTTTGCAGCACATAACACCAGGGCCGACATCACGGCCGGCAGCTCGGCTCTGACGTGGGGGGGGGGGTTTAACGGCAGGGTGGGGTGCCATCCATGATGCACCTCTACCGACCCCTCTCCGACACCCTCGGGGAGAGCAAAAGGGGGAAGGGAACAATAGCCAAACACACCACAACAAACAGTATGAGGGCTTATACAGCCTCTCCTTCAGAAATCCATTCCACATAAACCCTATTTTGATTTAATTCTGCACAAGTTAGTCAGAATTTAAGCCATAAACACATCTGTGAGCTCAAGTGCCTTTTCCCATTAAAAACCCCACGCTCTTCAGTAAGCGAGCCAGACTAAAACGCCCAGCTGGCTCTTTGACTGACATCAGAAGTCACTGGAAATATGTTTCAGTTTTCATCTCTCCATAATTTCTTCAGCATGCAGTTATTGTTTTATAACCCTAACTTAACTCTTTTTTTCCAAGAATGATAAAACAGTAACCACTGCAGAAAAATACAACTATTTAATGTTCCTGAAATGGTAAGAGCTAAAAAAAACAAATAGGACAGGGGTTCCCAGATGGCCACGAGAGCACCTTCAGCCGTTCCAGCACGCCTTGCTCAGCTGGTCAAGGCTTTCAATGACTTCTTGATGAGCCAAATGACATCAACGGGACAGGAAACCTGTGGAGAGGCTGGGAACCACTGACCCAAGAACTTGACTGCATTTTGGATGACAGTTCTCTAGACGACGGCCTTCCTCTTCTTCTGACCCAACAGCTCACCTGACTCAGAGAACGCGCGACACAGACACAACTCTTTCCCGCATGCAGAGGGAGTCGTGTTAAACAGTACCGCCGGCCTTCTTTACTCTCTTCTTTGGCATTAGTGCCTACAGAACTGTCATGCAGACACATGGACATTTCAATTTCAAAATTCTTTCTGGATCATCCTGGTGTTTGGACAACAATCAGCCAAATGCTAACCTTCCTAAGTACCAGGCTTTCCTTCATATTTCAGTAACAAAGACATCTGGAAAAAAGTAAATTTTATCAATGTGTCTATTCAAAATGCACAAAACAATTTATTTTATAGATTTGTTTTATCTCATATGCAATCACACACAATGCACACTAATACAAATTTTTTTTTTTCTTTAGAAAAATATCACTTTTAATTAATTACTTAAGGGGAGGGGGGGGCACAACAAGCCCAGATGTTGGCTGTTGGAACAAAAGTGCTTATCTCAGCTGAATTTTCAGTTCTCACATTTCAGAAAAACCTCCTTCCACATTTTGCGTTTACGCGCGGCATAGCTTTTTCCTTAAAGAAAAGGGGGAAGGAAAAAAAAAACGTGAGATCCACCACTCATCGCCTTTCGCTGATCATATCATTTACATCTCGCAAAAACGTGAACTCGGATATTCGCGCGGCACGAGTAAGATGTCGATGATTTATTCATTCCAAATCAAAAAGTGGAAGGTAGATGAGAAGAGCTCTTTCGCAGTCGGCGGACTGGAGGCGCTGGCGCGGGGTCCCTCTCGCGTGCCGCCCCGGGCCCCCTTCCTGCGTGCCAGTCCCTCTAATTAACAAGGTGAATCAGGCTCTCGCTCTCTAATTAACGAACATGACAATCTAATGGCACCGTGCACACAGAAATGTCCGCACGGCGGGCCCCTCTCGCGCCGTCCTTTGTTTAGTGCCCACGGATTGTTTGTTCGCGCTTACTTCCCCCAAAAAATTGTTTTTAAAAAATAAAAAAAAAAAAAAAAAAAAAACCTTTGAATCGGGTCAGCCGATTTGGAAGTGCAGAAAAAAGAAACGGCGGAAACAGCGTTTTAGGTTCATCTTGTTCGCTCTCTCTAATTGAAATGTGTCCCCTCGCTCGACTTGTGAAGCGGGGGAGGCAAACAGTTCGCCACGAGCGTAGCCCAACGCCCCCAATTCCCCTGGTAGAGGGGTCCCAAGGAGCCAAGCAGCGCACAAAGAGTGAGCGAGAGATGGAGCAAGGCAAGGAGGGAGGGAGGGAGGGAGGGAGAGAGTGAGAGAGAGAGAGAGAGATATTGGTCCTACAGGCTCTGTACAGACCCTCACTGCGGAGACTCGCTGCAAACTTGCTCAAGGCTATATTTTTTTTTTTTTTTATAATGCGTATGTGTGTTGTTTTCGTTCTCATTACACTACTTAGCAATATTCTAAAACACTGAAACACCAAAGGAGTTTTTCAAGTGTTTTTTTTTCCCCAGCAAGATATGTCTTCAGGAAAAACAATGTAAGGTTGAAACTAACAATAACACAATTGAGCCACTAAAGGAAAAACTGTGTTAGTGTTTACAATTAGGTCTTAAAAACAGCTTTGTGGTTTGATGACTCCTGAACGGGGGGGGGACAGAAAATAATCCACTTTTGATGCTATTAGATTTTACGGAAACTCTCAAGTCCACATTCTTTAATAACTTCCATTTTTGGCAGCTTAAAGTTCACCGATAAAACAGCTATCCAAATTAAACAGTACGAAAGACCACAGAGAAATATTCATAGCCTGTGTGTCCACCCATTACTGTAACACCGAACACTAAAAACTAATTTAAAGTAGAATTCCATACACAATTTTCCTACATCTGACAATCTCAAAACTACTCCAAAATATTTCAGTAAGAGTGGAAAAAATTCAACAAATTGTACAAAACCTTAAAAATGCTAAAGATTAACTTTGATCATTCCATACTAGTACAGATATTTGCTAGCTGTCATCGCTGTAGCCCTTGCCCATCTGTGCAAACAGCTCTACTGTGGCAGGAGGAACACTGCACTTGTTCTCCATGACATCCATCATCCAAGTGCTGCAGCGTCACATCTTCAGCATGGCCAGCATGGCCACTATCAAGTGGTGGCCTTGTCAAGCCTGGGAGAATGCTGCGGTAGGACACAGACTTCAGACAAGTGAACCACCAGACTGCTGAAAGAAGAGGACTGGACTAACAGATCCAGTGTTGTTCGGTGGCAGCGAGAAGTTATTTGCATGGCTAACCATGAGTGCTTTTCAAGCCATTTAAAGCAGCATGAATGTTTTTGGGAAGAGTCCGTTAGTTTTAATGACAACAGATGCACATCCATCCGTCATATCATAAGTCTCTCTCGGGATACAAATCTCTGACTTACGAGTTCTCACATATACAAGTGAAGTTATTTAATACTCTTTTCCGAGTACCGACCGCATATGGGGCTGATTTTTTGCTCTTAGAGCAAAGAATAGGGGACTTCTCAAAGTTTCTGGCATAATGGTAACTACGTCTCCAAGTCACAAAATCCAATCTCCAGAAACACATTATGCTCCTAAGTAAGGGGATACCTGTATAGACTCTTGGTACCTTACATATTTCTACATTATATCTGAATTTACTATAAGCCACAGTTTCACAAAGATTTCAAGATCCCACCCACCTATTTACGTGCGCTGTGTTGTGGGCCACAGGTGGGTCACACTTATCGTTGAGCTAGCACGTCTCATTGTGCTCCATCTGGAGCCAAAATGCTATTGTTCAATAAGGGCTGATAAGAGTTGGCATGAGAGAAAGGTCAAAATTCACATTAGAATTTATTAGATATTTCATAAAATATTTGGGTGGGGAACTCAAGTCAAATCGGTGAACCCTGGGATCCCATCATATCAGCAAGACAAGGCCAGAGGTAGGCACTAAAAATATCCTGGACGGTTGACATCAAGTTCCCATGACGGACACACCGTGTGCTGACTTGGGGTATGAGAGGGGCAGCATCTCACTCTGTACCTCAGCCCAGCTAAGATTCAAGTCCACAGCCGTGGCACAGGAATTGTACAGCAGAGTAGCAAGGCCCACACGGCAGGTCTGCCCGTTAAATTAAAAAAGCAGGAGGGAACGGCTCCAGAACCTCCGAGCGGTTTAATTTGTGCCTTTCTGTGCATCTCTCCTTACAGCCAGACTCTTCACCTTGGCCACCCCCTCACTTCCCTCTCCAAGGAGATCACATTTAAGGTTGATTCCGGCTTGCGTTTCAATTCATTTTAATATAGAACACTTAAGAGCAATTCCATTTTTCAAATAGATTTGGGGGAAAAAGTGGATTCTCCACCAGCTGCCAGGGAAATGAGCGACAGTTCATTATCCTGATGAAATTTCAGCAAACGGACAGGCTGCCGACTGACTCAACTGTGACACAAACAGATTTTCTGTGAGCAGGCGGTTCTCTTCCCTTGAGCCAATCAGGTGATGGAAATTAGTGAAGGCAGTGGGCTGAGAAACGCTGGCCGTTACACCACCAAAAAAAATCTATTCCTGTCAGAGAGAAACATTAAATAAAGTATTATTTCCGTTATTAAAAAAAAAAAAAAAAACGGTTATGTGCGTGTCGCGGTTTTGATTTGCTAATCTGGCGTCACGCGGATGAGGTGAAGGCCCGTCGACTAGTGCTGAGGAGATCCACTCTGATAGAAGCGCCAAAGGCAAACACATCACACAGCCTATTACCCACCTTGATTTACATACACATGACTTATGGTGGAGCCAGCATCCAATCTGGAATTCTTAAACAATTAACTGCAGCAGCTACACCACACTCCTTATGCTAAAAAAGAAATAATAATAATAATAATAATAATAATAATAATTGGGCACGACAGTGTCACAAAGGTAGAACTGGTGCCTCACAGAGTCACTAGCTCTTTAGTCTGTATGAAGTTTACATGTTCTCCCTTATTCATGAAGGTTTCTTCCAACAGTGATGTTTTGGGAACTAGTGACTCTAAATTGCCAGTGGTGTGTGTGTGTGTGTGTGATGAACTGATATCCTACCAAGCGTGTACCCCGGCCCCTGTACTACAACCCATGCTCAAGATGACCATGACTATGCATTTGCCAGTTGGTCACTGAAAATGAAGGTATGGAATAATAATAATAATAATAATAATAATAATAGAACTAAATAACAACAACTTATTATACATTTAGTTTCTGGTAGTCCAAACTTCTCTAACTCTTTCACGATTGGCATTTCTCTCCTTGGTGCATTTAAAAGTTTTTTGCTTTCGTTTAAACATCAAATGAGTTATTGTCAATCTTGAGCCATAATAAACTGATGTTAAACCCTTTGTTGTGAGGCAGCTCACCTGCTGTTGAGCTCAGTAAAGAACACGCAGACACGGATCCCCATTCACATCTTTGCAAAGCCACGCAACGCACGCAACAGCAGTGGCAAAGCAAGACAACAAAACTCCTTGACAACTCGTGCATCCCGCAGTGCTGTAGTAAAAGGTGGTCTAACAGCCTTTATAGTGCAAAGCAGATTGTTAAGTGCTATGCTAAGGAAGGAAAAGTGCTGATAAAACCTTTATCTTAAGACTAATCTCTCTGTAACGCTCAGTGTGCAGGGAACATACGTACTCGAAATCTGTACGACTGAAAAACGAGTTTTTCAGCATGTCGCTCTGTAGAAGTTCCTTCTCAGATGTGGTCACAAAATGACTCAATTCCTAAAACTTCCTAAAGACGCACATTAAATTTTCACTACATATGTGGCACGGCATAAAAAATTTTGTGCCTTGAAATGTCAAGCATAACGATCCTCGTGCTGCTTACCTCCTTAGCTTTTTGTTTCAGTCGAGCTTGCTCTGGGTCCTCTTGCCTCGAGCGACTCTGCACAGATGGAGGGGGGGGGGGGGGGATATGGGGACAAAACAAAGCACAGGTTAATAGCTAGTTTTGGAGCTGCTCGTTGGTTGCACAGAGCGAGAAACCGTGACTGAACTGAGCAGATGATGCGAGGCGTCAAGGACGCGATGCTTGACCGCACATGGGTGCAACTGCAGGTCCGGGTGCCCTCCGTGTCAGCCGCAAAGACACTGGTAAAAGGACAATCTGGTCTGAAGATTTTATTAAGAATTGTTATGGTATGCATCTATTTAATCCCTCAGAAGGTAAGAATACAGTTGGAAACATCAGAGTGTCAAAAAACATCTGCAGGAGCTAACACCTTTAAAGAGCAGCATGCCTCACTACCGCCAGAGGCGGGCTGTAGTGCTGTAAACAGTAGAAAGTCCTTTAGCAAGTGAGTGCACAAATTTAACTCTGGCTGAACAACTCCAGGACCTGTTCACTACCCTCTGTGACACAACCACTATGAAACCCAAACTTAACTGTTCCTAAGCGTGTCCCAGCACTACTTATCTAAATTCACACCCCGGTGGACCAAACTGGGTTTGCATTCTTTCCACAGTGCACGCAATAAAAGAGCGCAAGAAGTGGACTCTGCTCCTTTTCAAGTCGCTGTTGTACTACAACACTGGATAACAGAGCATATCCTGCCCTCAGCCCAACTTGGACTCAACAGGCCTTTCCTCATCCTCTGGCGAACTAATCAACTCAAGAGCAAAAGCCACGGCCGCGCCCTTCCCCTGCAGCCTGGAAACGCATCGGCATCTATCTCACTTCCTGGCTACCGTCTCGAGTAAAGCATCTGGCCCCAGGACCAGAGGACCGACTCTGAAAATGGTCCTCACAGACGGAAAGGCTGGACACTCTTGCTGAAGATGTAAAGCTAAACCAAAAAAAAAAAAAAAAACCAAAAAAAAAAGCTAAAACAGCAATGTAGGGGGTAGTTCAACACAGCACATCACGGACATATTCACATTCCTTTTTAATATACTACAGTACTTTTGACACTGACAGGACACTGAATAAACTTCCACCAAAATACATGCAGGTGGAGCAAGGCAAAGCACATGGTTGTCATTAGTGAACTGCACACACATTCTTTATTACAATACAATGACTTAGCGCGCGGATGAGCAGTGACATTGAGTGCTTTAAAACAGTTTGAAACCTGTTCCTGGTGTACGAGATTCGGGTCTCTCTTTCACTGCTCAAGATTCTAGCAGATATTCTGATGCGCTGATGCCGATAGAAGTCAATAAGTCTAGATCCATACGTAATAAACACAGCTCAGGAAATGTTGGATTAAATATTGATGTACTGATGTACGCTCCCACATAAACCATTGCTTTACAAAGTAATTGTCAGAGTTGCTCCAGCATAAATCAGATATATTACACCATCTAACCCAGCGATTAAAGAAGTGCTTGGAAATGCAAAGCGAATAAAATAGGTCAACCCAATTCACAACTACGTGTTTGGATGGATCGCATACGCTTCTGGTGGAGGGGATAATTATCTTCTGGATGACATCTCTATTACATATTAATGCATGTGGAGCGGGGACTGGCGCTACTGTGGGGAATCTGACAAAACACCATGTCTATTACAGGACATTGTCTCCTTTCACAATGAACTAATTACCCTGCTTTCCCAATGACGTTTCCCCATCCTCTTAGCACGGCAGCCTCTCGCCCTGCATCCACACATCGGGAAGTGCCACCGTCGCCACTGTCAAGATGTACTTTCGCCAAGAGTGAAGCAACGTGCACAAAACCGTGCAAGAGTTGTTAAATACCACGCGGAGCAATGTGAAACCTAGGGAAAGGAATTCCAAGTTCAAAGCTCTGGTTTTAGACTTTAAATCAGTAGCCGCAGCACCTGACCACTTGCCACAACTTATCCAGATTGGATATTCCACCCTCCCCTGGCTGCTTGGTGGTCACATGCATAAGGGATCCAAACTCAAAAGCCCAAAGATTCTCTTATCTACCTCCCATATGGTATAACAAGCTCCCCTTCTCACTCCAAACTGCTGAATCCCTCCCTATATTCAAGATGATTGCTTTCAAACCCGCTTCTTTCCTGATCTCCTATCTGCTCAATGAACTTTCAATACATTATCTTTTTTAAAATTTGTAATCTTTTATCAATTCTTTCAACAGCTACTGGTGTAATTTGTGCTATAAAAAATATTTGCATATGTATCACTCTGTTTGATGGTGAAAGGAAAAACTGATTACTAAACAGAAGATCCAAGCAAGGTCCAAACTGGGACCAGTAGGATCAATAAAGGATACAAGGAAGGAGGGCTCAAGTAGCAGAGAAGGGTTTTCTGAATTACCAGTTTTTTTACTGGTAAATGAAACAACTTCATACTCAAACTGTTTGCACAAATAGTTTTAAAAGCTCCATAGTCAATCAGTGTCTTATTGAGTTTCAGTGACAATTGCTTGTAGTTCTTTCAGTAAATTCCCCTTAAGGTTTGGGAACATATATTCAATACATTTTTTTTTTCAACCAGTAAACACATTTACTAATTATACTTTCTGTGAATCGTATGCAAAAAATAAAAGAGTTTGACTTGTTGGAAAGTGTTTATTTATGAGTGAGTGTATGTCCTTGGCGAAGATGCGTCACTGTGGTGGACTGTGCAACGGAGCCCTCGACTCGCGGACGTACTTTTGCAGCTTTCAGTAGGATCTCTCGCTCCTGCTCGTCCTTTCTCTGCTTCTCCAGCCTCTCCAGCTGCTCAAAGAATTTCAGCTGGGACCGCACGTCTGTTGACTGCTCGTACCACTCGTCATCCTGTAGAGAGAAAGAAACAGAGAAAGTAAAAAGATGTATTGAAGTTCCTGCAGAATGGCAATGGCAACAGCCAGAAAGAACCGGGCGAGCACGCGATTCCCCGCTCTGCATCAGGCGGACAAGTTCGAGACAACAGGGGAAAGGAAGTTTGTAGGTCACCCCGAGTTAACGGGATAATTGTTTATTCCTGAGCAGATCCTCCAGGCGGCTCTTGCAGTCCCCCCCCCCCCCACACACACACACACATTCCAAGGTGATGTGAGGAGCAGAGCCAGGCAGCGCAACATCTGAGCCCAGCGCCACCGCCGCTGCACCCTCCGCTCCTCTCTCATCCTCCTCCCCGTGTACTTTGTTCTGAGCTGAAACTGCATCTCTGCACACTTTCACATGCTCAGCCGAGCACCCCAACCCACCCCATGAGAGACGTGCCGTTTCTCGCTGATGTCTACAGGTTGGCTTCGCACAGATGAGTACAGGAGGCCTCAACACAGCTCATTTGCAAACCACAAACATAACACAGGACAAAAACAATAACACCAAGCACTTTTCCACATACAGAACATGAAAAATAAAATACTTTTGAACTATTTTTTTGTTTTCTGTATACTGTGTTAGTACATCGGGTTAGGAGCAACTATGGGTCAAAAACTGATTTTCAGACCAAAAAGCATATTTTAGAGTGAAAACAATATGTATGAAAACTGCACCAAGTCTTCTGTATATTCTAATACTAATACTAGAATGAGAAATTAAAAAATGACCAAAAATGCAGCAGGACAGCTGAAGAAGAGCCTTGAAGTGATGGCAGTCATGACAGCAGCGCTTACTTTACACGTCTCCATTCTGTGTTGGGCGATGGTGGACACCTTCTCCAGCACACTCCGTAATCTGGCCTGGGTGGCATGAGAGATGAAGCTGACAGCCTCCACCGGGACCTCCGTCACCCCAAACTTCTTAGCTGGAAGGAGGACAGGACAAGACAGGATTCGTGGGTTAACCTCAGTCCTCGAAAACCACAACCTTACAGAAAGTTGCTTCGTGCCACAGGGCATGGCGACCGGGTCAAAGTGTTTTGCGGTTCTAATTTTTGTTGGGAGTGTTAAGAGCATGATTTGCAAAGAAAATGGAAAGAATTAAGAGTCCCTTTGCTCCTTTTTCCTTCATGTGTATAAGCCACATTGGCCACATTACTTTAAAGGATAATTAAGTTCCCTTAGAGCAATGCACACTTTCTGAAGTTACAGAGCAGAGAGCAAAAATTAGGTAGGTTAGTTTATGTTTTTCCTTCCTCTTTTAATTTTGCATTACCATAATTCTCTCTCTGGCAGCCTTTCAAGCAAAACACAGCAATTATTTAAAGCAGTCTTCCTATAGCCTCAAATACTGGTGTGTATCTGACCTATATGGCAGACAATTAGTTCAGTAACCCAACAGAAGCGCTAACCTGGATATTACGTTATGCTAAAGAGCCATCAAAACAAACCAGTCGACGGCAAAAACGGGACTGCTCCTTAAGGAAGTGGAACAAGCAAATAACTGCAGAAGTCTGAACATGGAATTGCGATCCTCAGCGCACAGCTACAGTGACCAACAACAATTAACAGGTTTTCCAAAGGCATGGCTTGTTCGTGTATAAACAGCAGGTCTTCTTCTCAACCCACTTACACAACATTCTCTTGCGGGGGCCTTTGAGCGTGAAACAAAGCTGGATGCTTCAGCACGAGAGGAGCACACACAAACCAACACGGATCCTGCACTTTGAATTAATGCGACAGCTGCAAAGTAGGGAATTTGCAAAGTGTTACCAAGCAGCACTACATAGGGCTAGCGGGCAAATGGACAGGTAGGGGGAAAAAGAAAGAAAAAAAAAAAAGCATCGCTCCCTCCAAGAACTAGGAAGCGCAAGAATTTATTGCCAGAGTAACATCTCGGGTACGTGTCCAGGCCACCTATTTCAGCGCAGTTTGCGAGAGCGAGGGCTGTGACGGGGGGAGTAACCTTCCTTCCATTCTGGTTTTCCACTGCCGATGCTTCTGACACAAACCTTTCCTCTCAAGACGACAAGCCACACAAACAGGCGTAAGAACTGAAGGGGAGAAAAACGCAATAAAAAATAAAAACGACGGAGGAGTTGGGGACAGAGGCAACTGGGAGCTGTGTGCCAAAGGTGGCGGCCTGACTGAAAAGAGCTGGCACGCTTAGGAACCTCTCCTGGTTTCCCGTCAGCATGGACCTCACCGCGGCCGATCACCGCCAAGGCCAAAGTGCCGAGTCACAGCTCACCAGCAGGGGGGGTGCTTCTCCTCCCCCCGGGCGCTCGTGGCTGGCAAACAGCGAAGAGGGCCCGCAGGGAAAGATTTACATTTTTAACACGTTCTTCCTGACGGCGACAGGATAACAACCACAGCAAGGCACGATATAATAGCACACAGCCTCAGGCCCTCGTTGGTATGCTATGTATACTAAATCAAGCAAAATGAAAAAAGTATAATCTGGGAAAATACAATAAAGGTGGGCACCATGACTTTTTTATTAAACTCCATCTAACAAAAATAATCACGCACCTTTTTTCACTTTTACTTCTGTCAGGGAGAGGAAAGAAATGCTTTTATACTAATTTTGTGGCTTTTGGAGAACTTTGCGCTGCTTGTCTTTCCTCCATTAGGAGCTGCACAAAGGTTTCTGTATGTACTGTGTCTTTACGAAAAGTAGTTCTAGTTCACTTGAGCACAATGATGCCTTTTGTCAGCGCGTGCATGCGCACACACACACACACTCACACACCAAAGAAAATAAACAGAAAATCTCAAAGACATTTGCCCTTCTTTTCCCTCTGCAATCGTGAACGAAAAGACAAGCCTGTGGTTTGCAAGAGAGACAGGCCTCAGATCAAGGTTCCTTTAGTACACAGGACAAACTGATGACAAACCATCAAAAGAAAGGCCTATAAACAATTTATACTAGAGCCCCGGGTTCGGGGGATTCCGTCAGCCCCTAAAGAATTCATTACATTAGGTGGGGGGGAAACTGAAAAGTGGATTAGACTAAAAAAGAAAGCGCATAACGGCAAATATTTTAAAGCTATCATATCAAAAAGACGAACAAAGAATTCTTCTGTGATGACACTACAAATAGGTCCACAGTGATAGGAACTGACTGCAAATGCTTGAAATCACATCGGTACATCTGATATGCAGTCTATACAGCCGTCCCTTACTTAACACCCCTTTTCTTGCCTAAAAATGGGTGTTGGGAAAAAAAAGTTAAATAAAAAAGCATTTATCCTTATATTCAATGGGAAAAATTAGCATGTGTTCCCAATGACCCTAACTTTACCCATTTTCCCAAAACTAACCACAGCGAAAAACCGCCAGACTACCTAAAGGTTACATTTGAAGAGTCCAAAAAATATCTGCCAATAACTGTGTCACCTAATAATCAACAGGTAAACAAGGAGATGATGGAAATCACAGACAAATTTATATACGCAGACTGTGATAGGGTAAGCTAGTTAGGAGGTAGGAAGCAGTGCGTTTAAGGGAGTGAGGAAAAAAGGAAGAGCGCAAGAACCTCCTTTCCAACACGCATTTCTCTGTTAGGGATTTGTCCAAAAGAAATAGCTTCCTTCATCTTCCTCATTATAATGAGGTAATACTATACAAATTACTCTAGTGGAAATATTACCTCCGGAGTGGGTGCGTGAGTTCACATCACTTGAATTTGGAATAGTTTACATCCCACACACTTCCTCACTCCAAACTTTCTGCAGAGGGCTGCAGCGTTTTACAACAGCAAATTTCGGACAAAACGGGCAGACAAATGCACTGGAATAATAAAGAGAAATACTAACTGTAAAAGCATTAAGTAAAAAGGCCTGTATTTAAAATCAAAGAAGCCAAGCTAACTTTACTCATAATGTTTTTGTTATTATCAAGTAACACAAGATGGAAAGGACAGGCAAAACACAGCTGTCCCTCGCTATCCGAACGCTCGTTCTCCGAACAGTTGCTATAATAAATGATAAAAATTTGCACCCTAAATTCACTATCCAGATCAAGATGCCCTATAACCAAGCTGCATCTGAAAAAGCTTCATCACTTGTGCTCGCAAAAATGTTTTAAGTTGCACTTGAGCGCAATTCAAAGGAAGTAAAGGGTTAGGAATGTGCAAGTATTGCTTTAAGAGAGTGGAGCATTATGGGAAGTGACTGCAATTGCAGGGAAGTGTCGGCCATTTTGGGTGTGTTACTTAATTGAATTACGTATGCATTTGGCAGAAAGTGCACAGTCATAAAGTTGTTCACAACAAATGCAACATGCCTGCTTTGGTTCATTACTGGATAAATTAAAAGTGGGAATCACCCCAGAGCAGCCCAAAACTCCCTTGTGATTTCCAAAGGGAAGTAAGCCAGAAAAGCTAAAGGGATTGCATCATCTTTTCCCACATCAGTAAGAGAAAGGTACATCCATTACCTATCTTTAACATATCATTTCACTGTTTATTTACACTACGGTGCATGTTTGTTGCAACGTAATTCGTATCCGACACTGCAGAGTATCTTCGCGTACTCCCGACAATAGGATGGGCTGAGAGCTTATTATTTTCCTGGTTAAAAATAATACAATATAGGCTCCTGCTGTATGAAAAGTTGCTATCTGGCACCTTTTCAGAAACAGATTAAGATGGATACATGTACGCTTTTAAAATGTTTCGTCATGTCGGGCCAACAAAGTGCACTGTATATCTTGTTGTAACAAAGCAGGGCACACCCTGACATCAATGCCAGTCCATCATTGTGCAACATTTGTTTTTTTCTAGGACCCTCAAATTATAATATAAAGTAATTTAAAAAACACAATTAATAAAATAAGTATACAATCTCCATAAGCACCAACGCAATCTGAATTTCTGACATCACTTAAACAAGTTTGTCAGCTTCCACCCATTTTAAACTTTTTTTTATTACCCACAAAATCAATAAATTAAATTATGGGTCAGTATCTGCAATATCATAGACAGAGCTATAATGAACGGCTATTATCCTGAGTTCTAAGTGTCTAGATATGTGACCAGGAAGTTACAAATATGAATTTCGTCACTTCCAGACTGAGCGTTGTTTGACTGCACGACACCTGTCTCCAGGATGCGCCGGTGAAGTAGTCCCACAGGCAGGAAGGCCTCGTCCTTGCAAGAGCGGATCTGAGTGCCCACCAGCTCCGAGTTGGTGGCCAGGATGCGGGCACTCTCCTCATTCAGGTTCACGCCGGCCATGGATGCCACATCATTGATGTCGTCATCGTCCCTGCAGCACGACAAGGTTTTGCTGACATTTCATTTACTTTCATGCACTTTGTTAATACTCAGATGAAATAGAAACTTGAACTCAATAACTGGAAACCCTTTCCCACCTTCTTTATTATGATTGTCTAACTGAAAAACTGGAACTTATTTTAAATTTTGTTGAGAAACCTGGAATAGTAAGATATTTTTCCACAATCCCAAAACAGCAATCCATACATATATAAACAATCAACAATATGCGTTGCTAAACTGTTTTGACCACACACACATAGACTATTTGTACTATGCTTGCGCTGATGCATGAATTTACTGCAAATATCCATTTATTTATCTTCATCATCTTATCTATTTCTGTCTACTACCAATTATGTCAATTCTTTCGTACCTATGCCATGCTGTTTGTTTACTGTATTACGAACCATGGTCCAGGGTAAACTACATTTTGTCCTCCCTTGTCTAAGTGTAGAATGACAACCTTAACCAATACAATAATGTCCAATACAATGCAGTCTCAAAAATCTCTTATCTAAAACAGCATCACATGACAGAACATGAGTATATAGCAATCTTCTACAATGTGGTATGGTTACATAAGTGTGCGATCATATTCACTGCACATTTATCGCAAAACCAGCAGAAGCTCCTCTCCAAAATGACAGAATCTCTTTAATGTAGTCAACTAATTACAGACACAAAGAATATAACCAAATTGGGCAGCAGTCCAAGAACTGAGCAAAGAAATGGAACCAGAGGGTTCAAGTCCCAGCAGAGATATTGCTGCTGTCCCCTCTAGCAATGAAAATATGCTGTAAATACTTTTCAATAAATATGTTAAATGCACAGAAAAAAAAAGAATAAAATTCTGACTTCTAAGTCACATCTTTAAAGAATTGTGAGGACTTATCTGAGAGTAATGTGATAAAAATCTGTGTTTTATTTTAAGCAACATGACATTCTATTACGTACATTTCTAGACAGCAGCAACAGAGGGCACAATTAACCAGAAAAACTCATCCAGGTCAAAAGCCATTCCTGTCAGCGAGTACATGGCCCGGTCAGACATCGACTACATGTCTTTAGCCGCGGCGCACTGTGGCCTTTGCCCCTGCTCCCCGTCCTCACACCCTGGGCTCCTCGAAGACTGAAGGGAAACGCTCTAATACGCATCATCTTGCGCCCCGCTGAGGCCTCTGTGCGTCTCCTCAGACCAGTCCCAGTGCTCTATGAGTTCTGACAGATCTACAGGAGGTTGACAGAGACTATTAAAGTAGTTCCACCCACAGGAAAGTCTCAGGAGCTCAGCATTAAATGTTTGTGGCTTCTTCAACCTCAGTCAAAACCTGAAGGACTGTCTGCTTACTTTAGGAATGGTATACCACCAGAGCAGTCTACCCATAAACACCTTCTGAATCTCACAACTCTTTGAGACAAAGCAGTGCATCAAGCATTCAGACTGACCATACAAGCATATCTGTTGTCAAGAACTGTGGCTCACAACTGCCATCTTCCCAAAGGTTCCTGAAAGCAGTCAGGTGTCAGATAGTTTGTGGAGATGGTGTCAGTCTCTTCTGTGGTACGTTTGTCTTCTGTATCAGTCGTGAGAAACTGAGGTATAACATGGAAAGAAAATGGGAACTCAGGAAGCTCTCCCACAGAGAGCAAAGAACAGGAGACCAGAGCAAAACTGCAGCGCTCAGCTGAAAGCTGGTAGAAAGTGCACAGCAGACACTGATGTGCCCATGTTCTTGCCACCAGATTCAAAGAGATACTAGGGGAAACGGTGAGGTGCTCTTTCACAATAACATAAACCACCAAAGCGGCCTGACACACCCTCTGCAAACCCAATCCCTCCTATATGGGCAAAGAGCAAAAGCAGGGCAGAAAATGCGATCTCTTTACTACCTCGAGGTGCACACTCACCCCGAACCCTGCCCTGGCAGCGAGACCCTTCCACAGTGTAGCCTTTGCTTCTGAACAACCACTCTGCTGCTTCAATCTGTAAACTCATGGGTGCTGATCGCTGCCTGTAGTACATTCGCTGGCAGTGAGAAATTAGACCACGTGGCTCGGACGATGGCTGGCACCCAGTCCCCCAGGTAGACAGGAAAGCCGTTGGCACAGAGGACACATCAAAATAGGCAAGAAACTAAACACAATGAGAGGGCTATGGCAGCCCGCGTGGAGACGTCCCTGCCATGACCTTAATTACGGCGGACGTAGGATGTGATCCTTGGTTTAGTCACTGAAGAAGAAAAGCAGTCGTAGACCCTGTGGGATACATCTGTGCTCACTCAGCACAATGACTGCAAAGTGCAGTCGCTCTGGGACCGACTAGGCCTGTGGTCACAAAAGCAGCCGCCCTGGGGCTGCAGTTCCACAAGCAGGATGTAGTCTGTTTAAATGGGGACAAAGAACACTTTTCTCAGGTCATCTTCTACTAACCGGTGTTTTTTAAGATATACGAGACCCGTAATAAACTTAACATTGTGGAAAAAAATTTAAATACCCATATAATCTTCGAAAATCTACAAAGCGCTCAGCAACGCAAGATACTGAAATACCGAATACTGTCAAACAGCACTAAAGCGAAAGCAGAAAAAGTTGTACAACTGTTTTGGGAGTGAAATTTTCTTTCCTTCTCTTCCAGTCACTCCTTTGTAGAACTGTGCAGGCTGCGGGTGCAGTAAAAGCAACCAGCGCTTGCAGGGTTAACCCCAGAGCCCTGCAGCTCCATAGACACATTTACTTGACTTCAGGAAGGGTCAGAGGTCACAAGGCCAGGGCCGATCGCACAGCCTTCTCCTGCACATACAAGGTTTGAGTCCAGCAGTGCTGGCACAGGGTGGGCAAAGAGCCAAGCGATGCCGTTTTTGAAAACAGGGATAATACTTTAGCCACCTACAATAATTAAAAAAAAAAAAAAAAAAATGCAAAAAAAAATTAAACCATGCAGTTAAACACATTTATTGTTTAAACACAGGAGAGTGACTCAGTTACACCCATACCAAAAATAACTGGGGGTATGGGGAGTCAGGCTGGTCAGCAGTAAAGGAAAACTGACAAACAGCCCTGACAGCTTAATTACCAAAGTCACTAAAGATTTATTGATTTATCAATCAGTGCCTGCAACTGTGAGGTCCGCCCGAGGGGAGCGAGGACCATTACCATGAACTTGGCGAGTCTCCAGCATGACCCAGTGCCTGAGTCCCAGCCCAGCTGCACAGGCCCTTGGTGACCCCCATGAGCACAGGGACATGGAAGCCGCCTTTCTCAGATCCCCTCACCCAAGGCCCAAGAGGAGACTCACCGGGGGGGGTTGAGGGGAGGTGCGCTGCATTGGTCCTCAGTCACATCTGTGGCCTGGAAACCAGCTGGTTCCCCATTACCCCCCACCAACACAGTGGTTTGTTTGTTTATTTCACTGGGCAGACCTTATTTAGACAAACCTACACACCATTGTATTGGGGGGTGGCAAACTGCTGATGTTCCAAGACATCAAACAGTGCACATGACCTCTGTCCAGTCCAGCAGGACATAATGTTGCCACCCCTAAGCTTTTTAATGAACATAATTTCCCAGAAGCGCCCTATTTACATTCACGTTTATTGCTTTGGAGAGGTTATCTCTTTTGGCTTTAAAGAAATCCTTCTGCAGAGAAACTTTACGGGACGGAAACAGTTTCTGAAAGTAAGAGAAGTTAGTGTTTTCTCCTTTCTTGTGATGAATCATTAATGCCTCACCACACGCTGTATTTCCAGTGTGCATTACAAGCAGAGCGCTTCGGCTTTGACAGCACAGGAGGAACAACTCTTTAAAGGGCAAGACTTGCGAGCGTCTGCCTTCGTTTCTCTCAGTCACAGTGGCAGAAAAGCGTGGCCTTGTGCACACGATGGTGGAATGCTGTCCCCTAGTGAGAGGCTGCTGTAACGGCAAGGATTTCCACTGTCTCCCTTGTCTGCGTGCAGAACGTCATGTGGTACCTGAAAGAACCGCCTCCGGGGTCGTTCAGCTTGTTTTTTACATTTGCCGAGACCTGAGCAGCCATGCCCATGGGACTTTTGGTTGCTGGTATTGCTGGTCCCTTCCCAACTACGCCTGGGAAAAAAAAAAAAAAAACACACGCACACACACACAAGCAATGTTATCTTGAGCTGTCCAAAAGCATTTTCATCATGCAGAAATACCTTTAAAAAGACTCTTGTCAACACCAGAGAAACAGGAGAAGCAAAAAAAAAAAAAGAACTGTTGAATGGTTCTATTCATGTTTGAATACAAACACAGCAGGCTGTCAATATCACTGTACTTCACCAGCTCTGCTTATATTCCGGACCGTGTCCTACAGCTGGGAGACGTGTTTTTGGGAAGGCACAAGGACAGCCAGAGTGAATTTCAACTTGATTTTAAGAGGCATGTCCCTAGCCGAGAGGCACAAATTATTTTTAGAACTTCCCCGCGTTCCAATTTATGGGCACAGAGCAACCTACAGATTTGCACTGCGGGCCACTTGAAGCAGATGCAAATAGAGTGTGTGCATGTTTTTGAGCACAATGGCATGCACACGGGCGCGTGCGCATACACGCATACAGAGTGCACCTGATGGAGACCACATACACTGCATCATCAGCAGCATCTCTTTACAGTCACTCAGCTGGTCTGCAGCCAGCTTTTCATGTACAAGCTCACAGAGGAAAGATCAGCCATAAGAAGATCCACACCTGGCGCTCGGACAGTCTGCGTGACCACCATGGGCATTCGGACCTGGGTCCCCTGAGCGACTGCTCTCTTGATTCCCTGGAGAGTGAAGACAGACTTGAAGCCTGAGGGTCTAGACAGGAATCATTGGCAAGACACACACACATAGACAGGGTGTTCACAGAGCGGAAAGCAACAGTGTCTCTCCAGCTCCTCACCTTACTATTAGTACAGCTTTGCTTAGCCAACACTTTTGTGAAGTGCTAAACATTTTCATCCACTTGTACAGCTGGGGTATTTTACCGGAGCAATTCATGTTAAGTACTCTGACTCAAGGGTGCTACAGCAGGGGTGCTCGGCACTTGAATCAGCAATGATCATGTTACAGGTCTGGATTCTTAACCACTTCCTCCTGCTCCTAATGCTGACACTTTTCGCTACGGTGTGAGCACTGCTCTCATTACCAGTGGAACATGGAGGCAGGAACGGGGCAGCGAACACTCATCAGCAGTTTTGTGCTTTCTAGTTTCTGAGGGTGAGAACCCACCAGGGCCGCTGTGTTTCCATGGGTAGCCCCAGGCAGGACAGCGGGCAGCGTGCCACTGTTGGGCTGACGCACCCTCACGGTGGGTCCAGCCACGATGGTGGGCACTGTGCTGGTGCCGGCCAGCGGTGCCCCTGGGGCGGGCTTTGCCTGTGGGGGTGGCTGTGTCAGGGACTGCTGGCTACTGAGCAGCGACAGTCGCAGGGCAGGCAGGCTTTTCTGTTTAGGGAGGGAGGGAGAGAGAGACAGCGCACAGGACATGTCAATCAGGCAGTCAAACATCCCACGGCACAAATCTTGGTCAAATCTTCCACATGTGCAGGGGAAACAGGCAACACTTCACATTTTTAATCAGATATGAGGTATTAATTTATCTAATGTGCCATGTTTTTTAATCAATGCAACTGTGACATTCTATTACCTTTTCATTTAATTAAACAGCAGCTATAAGTAAAATGAACCGCAATTGGACCACAACACCAACACCTTCAAATGACCCAGACAGACCCAAGAGAGGGCCTGTCAAGAGGCCCAGACAAGGCAAAAGGCCCAGAAAACTGCATTTGGACACAAGCAAGCTACATCACACATCACAATGTTGTGCCACGAATGGACAGTTTGTAAGAGCAGCTTTTCGCAACAAGACGGGAGCGCAGACCTTGAGGAAGGGAACAAGATATGGCTGAGGGGAGGACTTGAGCTCCGTCTGCAGGCGACTCGTGAATTCTTCGGGTTCAATCTTGGCATCCTGTTAGGACAGAGAGCACTTACGTTCACTGTGATATTTTTATCCCAGTCAGAACATTTTAAACCAACGTAAGTGATCATCATGCTCAACAGTATGGACCAAAGCACCCCAGCTGTGAACGTTCAATTATGTGGTTTGTTCAAATTTAAAATTAATGTAGACATTTTAAATGTCCCTCAAATTCACCTACATTCTACTGGAGATCAGGGTTTAAGCTGCTATGCCCCTAAACAATGCAATTACTTCACCAACAACATCAGGGAATGTCCTTCTCTCTCTGGCCAGCTTTAAATGCAGAATTTATATCTCACACATTTAAAACCGCTTTGTACATATTATTTGCTTTCACTTCTTTAACTCTTATTTTTGTTTTACTTTACCGATGCATTATGTTGTTTATATTCAATTTTTCATACCCTTTTTGGAAAAATCTGCAGTTTTATTACAGTGCCCTACATAAATATTTTTATTAACTGTAAAGTGCTTGTACTATATGAAATAAGGTTTATTTTAGATTATTATTGTTGTTATTATTGCCAATATGTCACACGCGCTTTTAGAACTGAGCCATTTACTGCCATCCACTGGCAAAAGAGATTAACTGCAATATAAATAACTTTAAAAAAGAAAAAGGACAGAAACTGACACTGTTTAGCAAAAGTTCATTTGCCAAGTCTCACCAGTAGATCCTGGACCAGCGCTTTCACATTCTTGGAAGTTTCTGGAGAAGGTGAATTATGGGATGCCAGCTTGATCAGTGTCGCCAAGAAGTTCTTGCATTTTTTCACATTTTCCTGCATCTCCTGGGAGAGAAGGAAGCGTGATGTCAGTTAATTCTTGCTATGGTACAATGAACATGGACGACAAACACATGCCAACGTGTGGTCCAAGCAGGTCTGAGGAGTATGTTTTGTATCTTCTATTGTGCATGGCACTGAGCTCTCTAAAAGTCTCCTTTAATGTACATCTTTGATATTAAATCTCAAAATATTACATGTTCTTCTGAAATTTAAATGTCTGTCTTCATTGTGAGAAGTGAAACCTAGGGTCAAAGAAGTGCAACCTAGGGTCACATAATCTTGACTCAATATTGACACTGGAGCATTTTCTTCCTAATGCTGGAACTGTGAACTGTTTCCTTCCACAGGCTTTTTTGTGATAGCTATAAATCCCTAACGAATCTCTACTAAAACTCTACTTTATAATATAAACCTAAAATTTTATTTGGTTTAAGGCAACTGAAAAATGGTGAGCTCTGAGCAAGCAACTAAGTGTAATTGTGGTGCAGTGACATCACAACATTTTCAACATTTTACAGTACAGCAGAACACAACAGTAGAAGAGTATGATGGTCTGCACGGTCATCATCTGTGCCGTTTTAACATTTAAATATACAGGTAAACTTTGTTTTATGCACTTAATTCATTCCTGCTCAAATCAAAATTGCGTACGCTAAGATTTTTTACATTATTTTAAATGGGAAAAATAGTAAAGAGTAAAATAGTGCTCCCAGTACACACGCACACACAGACACAGACACACACAGCCACAGCCCCACACACACACACGCAGGGAATCGTGCCATATAGCACACGCACACATGCACACTCAAGGTATTTTTTCCAGCCTTACTACCTTTTTTCATTTTTCCACAGGCTTTTTTTTTTTTTTTTTTTTTACATTTTTTAGCTCCATTTCAATGGATTACACTTTGTTTAGGAGCTTAAAATGGAGACACTGCAGAAATGTATAGAAACAAAGGAAATATGAGACAAGAAACTGTACAGATATTAGAAAAGTATGTCCTTTAGAGCTTACTGTACTCAGTATTATGTCATAAAGCAGTGTGGTGCAGGAAAAAGCTTCTGGCACAACATGTACAATTTGAATTTCTTGATTTCTTGTAGAAGACTTTCTGGCACTACATTATGGCTCTGCATAATAGTGGCATGTCCACTGCAGACTAGGAGTTGGTACTAAAAATGTAGCTGCATTACAGCAAAATTGCATATTCCTGTGGCATATACTGGAGTTTACCTATATTGGGATATTAACAGATGTGATATTTCATTTGGGCATCAAATTTCAAAACAATTTTCTTAATACTTATCTATGCATATGAAAGAGTTGTAATTGGCTGTATAAAAATTCATTTATTCACAGAGAATGCAGAAAGCATCGTGTAGTCAGTTTTGCTATAGCACAGTTTTGTTTACATGTTTTGGATGTAATGTGAAGTATGAACAGAGGAACACAGTTTCTTTTGCAAGTGGGATTTGGAAATAACGCAGTCTCATTCTGACAACAGAAACTGAAATTACACATTTTTTTGAGATTAATTTTGATCTAGTGTATTAAGGTTAAACATGGTGGACCTAAGTGAGTGTGAAGCAAGAGTTCTGGTGGACAAAGGGGTGCTGGAGATCATAAAACTATAACTGGAGAACAGCACTTTGGTGTACTTTGAAAGAAAAGAAAGGCAAACGTCTTTTTTGTTTTTTAAATCATTGTAATTTGCTTTATTATTTATTTTCAATAAATTTGAGTTTGGTATGTTTTGATTTAATTTTGAATGCGCTATATGATTTTCTAGCTGATAATTACTATATTTTATGTGTTCCAGCCCTGACAGCATTTTTCAAATTATTTTTTCTAATTATTTTTATTGTGCAAATTACTAAAATGCAATGTTTCTTAAGACCATTTTACAGCAGAAATTAACTGTATCTGCAATATAAATACTGCAACCATACAATATCTAAATATTCATATATTTTTGACCTCTCGTGTACAGATACAGTACTGCATGCGTGTACGTGTGTGATTTGCTTTGTACAGAAGTCGAGCACAGCTGCACAAGCCTGTGCCTGGAGGGACAAACTCAGTCTGCTGGCAGCTGTGGTTGTCATGAGTGCGAGGCCTACAGACCTGGGAGACCACGGGGGCCCCAGGGCCTGGGCTCGCGGGGACGGCTGGCGTGGTGGTCTGGGCGGGCGGGGCCGGCTGGGGGGCGGGCTGCGGCTGGGCTTGGGGGGCGCTCTGTCCCCCTGTGATGACTGTTGGGGGCTGCTGTGGAGCTGCCACTGGTCCCACCGTCACAGATGCCTTCTGGAGGAGAGAGGGGCAGGCAGAAAGAGACAAAACTCACATGACGCCTTTCCAACGGCAAGGCCAAGAAGGACAGGAGAAAGCAGTTCCACTCTTAGTGTCACCATCAGAGCTCTCACTCGGTCCAACGCTCCCAACATGTGAGGAGTAGAAGGGAGTTGCCTTTAACAAGTTTGATCAAATAAAAATCCCAAAGAAGCTGCCCAAATGAATCCATAAGGCATCCTAAACTGAAAGCCCACTGTTTCTCAGTCTTGTGCCCAACAGGGTGGAGCTAGCCCCTCTGTCTCTCAGAACTGCTGAATCCTTTCTGACATTTGAGAAGATTCCCAAAACATATGTTTGGACCTATTTCCGAGCTCCAGAAAATTTTGCATGTTACGCCATCAAGATTTAATACCATAACCGATACTTATTACTTTTTTCATCTTAAATAAGCGTGCTAGGAAAATGGCATAATCAGTCTGATCTTATAACCGTATGTTTGTACCTAAGCCCTCAGTCCATTGTGAAATCTATTTTCATTTACTCCAAGGTACATGTCACTTTGGAAAAGCATCTGTCAAATATAAAAATTCAAACATAAATGCAGTAGCTCTGTACCAGACACATATTGGAAAGCATAGCTGTTCTATAAGCAGGGCCAGGAGAATTCTTGGAAAGGAAGATATATGAGCAGTAGGCGGGAGAATTGGTGCACTGTGGGCAAGGAAACCTGGAGAGCGGGGCTGGCGGCAGGAGCAGGGGGGTGCGCTATCCTGGTCTGGACTGGCGGACAGGGTCGGATGGCTGGGGAGTTCACAGGAGACTGCAAGAGAAGAAGGGAGGGACAGTGGGAAGAGAAGATCAGGAGAAGAAAGGAGGTGTGAGTGGGCATGACAGCAACAAAAGGAGGAGCAAGAGCAGCACCTGAGGAAGCGAATTTTCCCCACAAACACACACTGACACTCCTCTAATCGGTCAGACACTTTGCCCAGTATCCAAGGGAAACGTTCGCTTGGTTGGTGGATGACAGACGGGCTACCATGGTGATAAAGCATGCCTGCCCAGTGGGGTCTGGTGCCAGGCTCCGAGTGTGGTCAGATGGCAGAACTCGGTGGCCATTACAAGCCAAGCACCAGTAGGGGGAAAATCCTCAGTATGCTGGGAATACTGGAGGGGTTGCTGAATCTTATAGACAGATGTGAAGGGGCAGCTATGGAGGCCTCCAGGCTGTTAAACATGAACCATCACAGCAAATCAGAACTGATTCTTCATTCATGAGCTAAAATATTGTTAGCTTTTTAAAACAGTCACACAGCTGGCTGGTAAATTATTTACCAAAAAAAGGCTTTGAACTGTTCCCACAGCCACCTCAACAAGAGGAGAGTTGCACACAGCCATTCTTTCAGCACATTCAGCCTCTACCCCATCACTTGTCCCACAACTGAGTTATGAATGACTGTTTAGGACCTTTCAGTGGTGAGAAAAAATAAGATCCATTTAAATGGAAATCTACAAAAGCAACTGAGGAAGGAAGCTTGAAGAACAGACACAACTCTGCGGGTGCTTGGTGGCTGTTAAAAAGAGATATGATTTGGAAATAAAAGTGTGGAGGAATGATACCATTGTAATCAGCAGGCTGCCAGTTTCAGTCCCACCATGTGGCCGTTTGCACGAGGGATCTCAGACCATTCTCAGATGTACAACAAGCATCACTGAACATAATATTACGTATGAGTTTTGGCCACTTGAAGAGCCCCCCCCCCCCCCACCAATTGTTTCTCCCAAAGGAAAAGCTGTTACAGAGGCACCTGGCCCTCAGTTGGGAGGAGCATCAGTTCTCATAAAATGTCATCCACACCATCCACAGAATCACATATAGTGAACACAGAAGGGCCGAAGAAGGTGTGTCTGCAGAGGTCAAACAGCTTGCTTGAAGGTTCTACAGGCGAAAGTGCAAATCAGAGCTCAGATCCAGAGAACTCAAATCCCTACAAAACCTGGAATTCCACAGTCACTCACAATGATGCTGGCTCCACCTCAAGCTGCTGAGATCTGCACAGCAGTGAGACAGCAAATGTCAAAATGACATTTATATCTCACACATTCATACACCATTTTGTCACATTTACCAAAATAATTAAATTCCTTTTGTTAATAATTATTTGGTAATGAAATAAAAGTTCCCTGATTGGCCAAGCAAAATTAATTTGGGTACATATATACCTGCATTTTGTCAAAACAATAATTCATTTGTGAATGATCACTGTTGAAAGGGTACTTCCTCTTTAGATAAACTTTACATGAGTTAGCATGGGACACTGAAACATCACCATAACATATACCTTTAAGAGAGGATGACGACATACACGCACAAACGTTAGACTTATTTAAGAATGCAGCCACCATCCAATGTGACAGTGCAACCACAGTTTGTCACATACTTCCCTCCATATTTGTCTTGTATTGTATTTGTATCAATACCTTCAATATGGAGGAAAGTTTGTGGTATTCCACAAACTATGCCAGTACCCATCCCCCTGGTCACAAGATGCCATGTGGCCTCCTGAATAAAACAAGGCTCAGCTGTCTCCACAAGGCACACTGGGCAGAAAGGAGACTACTGTGTTCCAGGAGGATGTGGGGATCACAACAGGATGACACCTCCAAAAAGCCAGAGGTTCTCTCGGTGCTTCCATCTCACAAGTCACTCTGCTATCCATGTTATCCCACCTCTAATTACAGAAACGCATCATTTTGGCTTCCCAAATTCCAGGATAGGCTCAAGACCGGGATTAAGTTATTACTGATAAAGGATGAATATTAAGCAATTATTATATCACCATCTCAGTTTTAACATAGCAACATCACATGTAAACTATATTATCATTGCTAAAAAGAAAATTTCCACAAATGGTTTAGGAAAATTACCATCCGATATAGAGCTTATACTTGTGTTCAAAGCAAGTTACAGTGTTACTCAACTTTACCATGATTTTCCCATACATTTTCTGTATCAGTTTTGGTGTCACAGTTTTACAGTAGAAGTGGGATTTGAATTGAGAACCTTAAGACTGCAAAATGAAAACTCCACTATTACACTATGATGCCACCTGCTGTAGAGATCCAGACACTAGATGGGATGCGAGTCCATCACGGCAACTCCAGATACACTCATCTAACACGCTACAGTCAACTTACAGTCACCAATTCACCCAAGCACACTTTTGGGCAGGTGGGGGAAACATGAAAACAGGGAGAAAACATAGGCAACCTTAGGGAACACATGCCAACACCACACAGACTAAACCAAATAGGCCCAAACCTGCAGCCAAGGAGCTGTAAGGCACCAGCGCTACTCACTGCACCGCCATGCCATGCAATAACAACAGAATTAAACCACAAAATACACAGAGCAAGATAAATTGAGAGATAAAGGGGATTAAAAATGTTATGTGCAAATAATGCTGTGTGCAATTTAAAGAATTTAGTTTTAATCATTCGATAATCTCTCCCCTTAAGGTTACATCTTCCTAGCAGAACACCATTTTAACAGCAAATCAATTCTTCTTACATGTTCTTTACATGTAACTACAAATAAACATGTTACATGTTTCTGTAAATTCCACCAGTATACTTCAAAATCATAATTGTACTTATATATGATAGATATGTTTTTTTTTTTACTTCTTCTGGGAGATATTAAATTAAGCAGTCTTTTTTATTAAGTCTTAAAGGCAAAGAGAGATTCCTGATCAAAACATTTCAATACGGAGCAGTTATGTGCCAAGGTAAGAGATTACTGAATAAGTGAATAACTCAAAACCAAGAAGAAAAAAAGGCATAAAATAAGTATAGCTACATCATTTTCCATCTGCTTTTACTCACTCCAGTGATATCACTCACTGAGGATCAATGCCTCCCACTAAACTGAGCGCAGGGTGAAGCCACTAGATGGTGCCTGCTATTCAGGGAAGGCCATCCACAGAACAGTACCGTTGCAGCACTACATTTACACTCATTTAGCTGATGCTTTTCTCCAAAGCACACTATAGCAGCTACTTAGAATGATTTTCCACATCAATACAGGGGGATTATTTCTACTTGACTAAATTAGGGAAAGTACTTTTCTCAAGGCTGCTACAGCAGGAGGCAGGAATTGAATCTGGGTCACACAGAGGAGCTCTAACCATCATGCCACCTGCTGCCCCAACATGACAACATCACCACAAAACTACCAGTAACACAAAGACCACCGCTAGGACATGCAGGAGCAAAGTTAATGGTGTGTTTCTTAACATATCCATGGGATTACATTAGAAGAGCCACACTTTGGTGATCACAACATCAGGCTGTAATCATCAGTTTAAGTCCCAATGGGGGTTCTGCTGTACAAGATAGAAACAAGATACTTAACCTAATAAAATATCAAGTTGTATCAATGAGTGAAATTGTAGCTTGCTTTGAACAACAGAACCACTTGAAACTAAATGAAAACAAAAAACCTTCCACATCAACTTAGCTACCTTCCTTTGATTTGCTCCAATGCTTAAAGTTGGACTCTTACCCCATTCTGAGGTCACACCCACTACCTGACTCCTCCCTGCAATCCACACCCACCACCCAACTCCTCCCCATGGGTCACACCCACTGCCAAACCCCTCCCATTAACACCTGACTCCTCCCAACACAAGTCACACCCACTACTTAATGCCATCTCAGTTTGTATCTTGTAACTGACCCCTGCCACCAAGTTTCCAGACTGTTCTCTAGAGAACAACATTGCCCCAATTCCCATTAACACTCTGTTAGAGAAATCACACACAGCTTATCTCCATGCACAATGTTTACCTGCTATTTAACAATTAATTAATAACTTCAAAAAATACCTAAGGTATTGTTTAACTCATATTACAGAGCAAAATAGAATGTAGGTCTGGCCATGTAGTTCACTAAACTGGCTCAGTGACTCATTACTGTTAAAATACTTTCCAAATTTGTGTATACTTAACACAATGTAGTATTCTGTAAATAAATTTGAAAAAATACAAGTATTGCAAAAACAAATTATGTAGCACTTGTATTTTTTAAAGAAATAGTCCTGTCTGGTGTGTAATAAGTTCATAAGCAATGGGAAGCACTGAGAACAACTCAATGGAGTTACAAATTAATCTTTGTGGGACATCAAGTTAACTTGAACAATAGAGAACATACCCTGCTCACTACTGAACCAATGACTCCGCTTATGGGCAACTTTGTGTATTTTTTCAATTTTATGCTTTATTTCAAATTCCAAAACACAAGACGTACATCCACTTATGCAGGTGCTGGGCTGCAGTAGCTTCTTCACAAAATTTTTTCTTAAAGTCAGTATATACACTCATAAGCCAGAACATTAAAACCATCTGCTTAATATTGCATAGGTCCTCTCCTCACACCACCAGAACAGCTCTGACCCCTTGAAGCATAGACTCTTCAAGACCTCCAAAGGTGTCCTGTGGTATCTGGCACCGAGACGTTTGCAGCAGATCCTTTAAGTCTTGTAAGTTGCAAGGTGGGACCTCTATGGATAAGTTGTTCCATCACATCCCACAGATGCTTGATTGGACTGAGATCTGGGGAATTTGGAGGTCAAGACAACACCTTGAACTCTGTCAGGTTCCTCAAACCATTCCTGAACAATTTTTGCAATGTGGCAGGGCCACTGCCATCACGGAATACCGCTGCCATGAAGGAGTGTACATGGTCTGCAAAAATATTCAGATAGCTGATATGTGTCAAAGTAACATCTACATGAATGCCAGGACCCAAGGTTTCCCAGCAGAACGTTGCCCAGAGCATCATACTGCCTTCTTCCCATACTGCATCCTGCGGTCATCTCTTCCCGGGTAAAGGATGCACACGCACCTGGCCGTCCACATGATCTAAAAGAAAGACCAGGCCACCTTCTTCCATTGCTCCATGGTTCAGTTCTGATGCTCATGTGCCCATTGTAGGCGCTTTCGGTGGTGGACAGGGCTCAGCATAACTCCGACTTGTTGGTCTGCGGCAACGCAGCCCCATACGCAGCCACCTGCAATGCACTGTTTGTTCTGACACCTTTCTGTCATGGCCAGCATTAAGGTTTTCAGCAATTTGTGCTACAGTAGCTCTTCTGTGAGATTGGACCAGACGGGCATCAGTGAGCCTTTGGCGTCCATGACCCTGTCTCCGGTTCACCAGTTGTCTTTCTTGGACCACTTTTCGTACGTAGGTGCTAACCACTGCATACTAAGAACCCCCTACAACAGCTGTCGTTTTGGAGATGCTCTGACCCAGTCGTCCAGTCATCACAATTTGGCCCTTGTCAAAGTCACTCAGATCCTTACGCTTGCCCATTTTTCCTGCTTCCAACACATCAGCTTCAACAACTGACTGTCCATTTGCTGCCTAATATCTCCCCCCACGCCTTGACAGGTGCCATCGTAACAAGAAAATCAATGTTATTCAGTTCACCGGTCAGTGGTTTTAATGTTGTGGCTGATCGGTGTTGTGGGGATGAGTATGTGTGAAGACCTCTGTCTCCAAAACTTGTACAAACACTCTGAAGTGGACAGACAAATGCAAAATGAACACATCAAACAGGTTCAACAGCAGGTCCAAACCATATTAAACATTGTATTTTCATATTTTATAAGTACAACTACTTTCTACAGTTACAGGTATAAATCCTCTCCCTGACTTCTCAGGAAAGTGTGTTAACTGGAGAAGTGGTTCTCTCTAAATCTGAGCAGCAAATGGATCTCAAACAGGGACACTCAAATGCTTCATTTGAGTAGCAGAAGGCAAATAACAGAACAGGACAAAAGCACAGCACCGAACACCCTGGAAAAAAATACATTCCACTGCTGTGTAATCGGTATTTTCTTAAACATTTTTAATGTTCCGTGGCAGTGGTAACTGTGCAAATCAGGTCATAATTTAATTACACACAGGGACTTCTGCCTGACTGCCTCTGAAGGACCTATTCTTGATTTGGTCCTTGTGATTTTGGACATACTGTAGGCATTTCCAGTTCTGAAAAGAGAATATTACAATTCAAGCCATCAGTGCCAAGTTCCAAAGAGGTCCAATAAAAGCAGAAGAAAAAAAAAAAAAAAAAACACACTGGAAAGTAGACTGGCACCAATGTGTAAAGACTGAAGGTTCCTCAGACACAAACCAGTAAAACAATAAAATAATAAAATAACATGGCTAAACCATTTTTAATGCCATTATTGTCTAGTAATGAATGTAATGGTTCGACATGATTTCCACCTCGTCTTCTCACTCCGACTCTTACATAATACAATTTAGTTGCATATAACTCATAAATACAAACCACAACACTTAAGCAGGAAATTAGTTAATAGAAAAAAGTAACTGTTTAAAACATTAACATAAAAAATTTTGTTTGATCATTTTGTTGCTTTTGCTGAACTTTTTTCTAAGCCAACCAAAAATTTTACTTTTTAGTACAGCGCAATGTTTTACTGAGCAATTCCTGTTAAGTACTGAACATGACCTCATGTGATATGACCAGGAAAAATTTCATATCTAGCATGTGACCTGCTGCCCATAGAAAAACAGAAGTAACACTGATAAATATTGAAAATGAAAAATGTCAGCGGTAATTAGATTTAAAAAGCATAATTTTCTTAACTTTGTAAAATGTGATTTTGTTAAGGGTCTGAATACTTTTGCAAGTCTCTGTAAGTTGTCCTGAACAAAGGTATTAGATAAATAGTAGTTAATAACACTAATAATAACAATCAAAAGATGCAATGCTTTAGAAAAATCTACCTTGAAATGCACTTAGGGTTGCTGTCTTGACTTACAGAAAGGTGGGGACATGGAATTTGAATGACAGCGAGAGCCAAGCTAAAGAGAATGTAACTGCAAGAAGTGTCGAAGATCAGATCAGGTCAAAATGTGCACCGGGTGGGTATGAGGAGTGCCAAGCTCTGGACCCACTACAGTGTGAATGAGGCAGGAGAAGAGGTCACAGACCAGGATTCACTTAGCAAGACATCAAGGTATTTAAATAGCTCACAGCCACATCTTAACAGCAACAGTAGTTCCTATTTCACCGGGCTATGCACAATAATGAATCTAACAAGGTTTAAAAATATCAAAGCAGCTGCTGCTCACACTGAGCATCACGGTAGACATTTTGAGTAGGGATGTACAATGGTATCGGAATCATATCGGTACTGGGTGATAATTACTTACATTATTTTTTACTGGCATCGGACCGATGCTTAGATTTCACCGACATCTGATGATGCAATACAGAGAGCAGGAAAATGTCTGGTGTGAAAATGTCATTATAACACTCGCAAACTTAATTCACTTAATTTGTATCAATAGCAAGAAATTGTTCGGCGCGGATTCTAATGTGGTCAGCGAATTGAGAAGAACTTCCAGAGCCAAGACAGAGATAAGCTTGTTTGCTGCAAAAAAAAGTGCCCCATGGGCTAAAAAAAAAAACAAAAACAAAACAAAATAATGTACTTTCCAAAAAAAACTTACTGCTATTGTTACATGATGTTATCATTGTTTCATTTTACCCCCCCCGAATTTAAATTATTTTAGTCGTTACATTTTCTCATTCAAAAAAGTGAAAAGTGTTCTGTAGCCAATAAACCTACAGCTTGCAAAATCATGCCCTAAGGATCAGGTAGCCAGCCAAACATATTTCTGCAGACGGCTTTTATTTTAATAAATGCATTGGTCTAAAAAACTGAAATGTTACACAAATGTTACATTGGACTGCAATTCTCATTCAGCCAAATCTAGTTCCATTTATTTTTACATAAATGTGTCTGTGTCAGCTGATAGATCAATAAAAATTACTGAATATTGGCATCAGCATCAAATTCTCCTAGCGTACATCTCTAAATTTGACCTTGAGAAGGAAGCAGAAAAGGAAATACTTTATAACTAAACATTATGGACTCAATTCAAAAGTGTTAGTGAGGCCAGTTCTGTGAGAGATTTGGGGATATGCAGAGACGGTCATACCTGTACGGTGGCCATTCTGAAGGTTGCTCCTGTGGTTGGGGTTGCAGGTCGTGGGGAGATGTTGTTGGGGCCTTGACTCTGGGCTTGAGCCTGGGCTTGTGCCTGAGCTTGAGCTTGAGCTTGGGCCAGGGCCTGTTGAGGGACCATCACCAGCTGCCCCATCTCTGTGCGCACCAGCACCATCCCTGAAAACAGGGAGGAAATAGTAAGATGCTCATAAGCCTGGAACCAAAAATCAGCACCATGACAGGTCCCATGGAGGAAAGAGCAAAGGAAGCCTATATTTCAGTGGTCATCATCTCTGGGTCATCAGTGCATTTTCTTTAAACATCTGGAAGAAGAGTGCCTTCATCCAAGATATAAAGCACTGCAATACCAAAAGGAATGTAGAGAAGGTCTCACAGACCACAAGTGTTTTTATCATTAACATTTCTTTTACAAAACTACCATTGACACTCATCTGTGCCATAAGGGTCAAGAAGGAACATTGGATATTCCTCTGTTACCCCTGCATTGAAGCTGGTCCTCTATACTTTTATAAGACACAGACCAGACAGACAAGCCATTGCTTGTCACTCACAAAGTTCAACAACATCAGAACATCATTTAGGGAAGTGCTGTACCTTACATCCTTCTAAGGTTGAGCTGAAAAAAGTTGAATTTATTTATAGAATTTATAATTTTTCAAGTCCCACCCCAAATAAAAACATGTAGTTTCACTTAAAAACAGAAAATCCTCCATAAGGTGCATTAGGCACCACCACAGTGGTGTGTACAGTTTAGGAGGTATGCTTAAAGTGCCTTCAAGAATGGACAAAAATGAATGACCTGATCAAGAGAATATGAAAGACTGATGAAACTGTCATGAAAGCATTTCATGCAAAAAGAACCCATATCAATACTGATCCATGTTTTTTTTTTTTTTTTTTTTTTTTAAATTAGCGTATAATCTATACCAGATGCCTTTACACGGGAATAGGTTTGTAGAAAGGACTAAAGAAGGGCTGACAGGGTTGCAAAATGCGGCTAAAACAAGATAGGGAGAATAATGTAACAATTTTAAATAATTCCTCAGTTATATTTTACCATATCTAACGTTCCATAAATTAAAACACAACTGGTTATTGCATTCACACTGATGACACATTTAAATATGAAGATAAATCTATCACATGAGAAATGCACATCCCAGGTATCAGGGGATGCACCTTTCTCTGTATTAGGAAAAGCAGGTTTTCATTATTTGAGATTTTCATTGTAGTACGCAACATTTCCTGTAAGCATAGTAATGGCACTCAACCCTCTTATAAATCAAACTATTTACCTCAGTATAAATTAAATGGACGGTTTACATGATGCTGCCAAATGTGCAAGTGTCCTGGGGGGGCTTTGGTTGTAATTAGGGATCAAAGTCATTTTGAAATCTCTGCCTGGTAAGTTTTATTGGAACAATTAACTATGCACAAGCAGGGCTTTGGGCTGGAAGGAAGCCAGTAGTTCACAGCAGTTTTCAGCCTGTGCTGGGCCTGGTTCAGCCTCACAACACACAAATGGAGGGACAACATGGAGCTCAAACACAATGTTAAGTAAATACGCTGCTGGCAAAGTGTGACATTTGGGGGCAAAATCCCTCTGGCTGTTGGTACATTTTGTCCCCTGAACAGGTGCATCATCCATCCAACCATCATCAATAACTGCTTGTCTCAGACTGGGTAAAGATATGCAGTCCAGAGCCTATCCTGAAGCATGGTCAGAAGCACATGATGTGAGGAAGGTCCACCCTGGATGGGAAGTTAGTCAATCAAAGGGCAACAGTTAAATAGTTTAATATGGAAAAAAATACAATGCAATAAGGTGAATTAAAAATCCCCCAAAAAAAGTGAAAAACTATCAGACCTTGCTATTTGTAGTGTTGTACACAAAGTCACTAGACAAAAAAATATCAAACATAACAATACTAATAAGAGTATTACTTGTGTAGCTGATCCAAACAAGCGTATCCAAATAGAATACACCAGAACCTAGGCCGCACCCAGCCCATGTACAACATGGCCCTTCATCATTTTCGAATTTTAAAACGCAAATGCTACTCAATAACAAACAAAAATCTCAACTGCTTGCAACACAAATCAGGGTACTACATAAACAAGTTGCCTGCCTACTTTGCTGTAGATTATCTGCTCACAGGAGCTTCAAACAACAAGGATGAGGAAATAAATGTTTCCCTTTGGAGGAATAAAGTGTAAATTTTTCTTAAGTGGATTTTCATTTGTATGGACCATCCAGGAAGACAGAAAAGCAGCAGAAGGGACACAAATTGAGACGGAGAAGGAACAGGTGGGGAAAACTAGGACAGCTCCAAACATGTGTGTTTCCTGAACAGGCTGGACACTTTTAAAACCTGCCTCCTCCTTAAAGAAGTGATCATCTGATCAGTTACAGAACAGCTTGAAAAGAACCATAACTTACTTTTGGCACCGCACATGTGTTTTTGACGCAATTTTTCTTCAAGCTTCAATATTCATCTGTTTTTCCCGTGTGGTTTGGAGGAACAGAGGTGAAAACTTCAGTAGAACTACTGAAGGAGTACATCTGTGTGTCTGTGAGGTCATAACTTTGTTCCTCATTATGCAACTGTTGCAATTTTTAAGGAGACAGCCTGGACTGCATCACAAATTTCACTTTTTAAAATATTCAGCTGATGCTATTAAAGGTCAGAAGTGATTTACAGTGTTAGATACTCAGCTATAAAATTATCTTCCAGTTCATACAGCAAGGTATTCTTACTATATCAGTTCAGGGTCTGTACCTCAGTCAAAGGTACTGCAGCAGGTGTAGGATTCAAACTGGAAACCTTCGTACTGCATTGTGACTGCTCTAACCAACTACACCACCTACAGGCACACACTGTGAGTTACCATCTGGAAATCTGACCAAACGGGAGTTGTGTCACAGAGAAAAACTCACAGAATAAATGTGTTACCACAAAACACCAGATCGATCCCACAAATCTTATGAAATGAACAGAAAGAAAATTCAATATCAATAACCACTTATCCAATGCATGGTCATGATGGTGCACAATTTGTCCCAGAAGCAAAGGACATGAAATGTGGTAAATCCGGGGCAGAACACTAACCATAACACACACGCAGACAGGCAATGAGGCACCAGTGCTATTTGCCATGCTGCTGTGCTTCCCAAAACAAACATATAATTATATATAGAACTTTTCACATACAGTGAAAAGAAATATGAAGGTTTATATCCACAAGTTTACCAGTAATGACAGTACAAACCAACATTCTGCCAATTCAATATTTGATTTTTGTGGGTTCACGATCTCCAAGTACCACTGAGACAGCTTCTCTATCTCTCTCTCTCTCACACACACACGCACACCCCATACTGCTGTCATAGGGACTGAAATAAACAGTACAACAGTTCAGTCTTGTCAACAAGCTATACAACTTTTGTCACAGCACCCCATCCAACTGTGTATTTGCTGAGCATCCCCTGTGACTTCAATACAACTTACTTATTTGTACACCTCTACTATGTACCATGTCTCTCACAAACACAATTAAAAATGCAGAAAATGGGTGCAACTTTAGGATCTCAGCCCTTTGGCTCCTATAGATAATACTGCCTCATATGAGCAGTTCACTGGAGGACTTTTAGACAAATGATCAAGACTGATGTGAGACAGGGCTTTCTCTGTCAAAGCTGAGTGTGAGAAACAGGGGGTCCTCCACCACATGGCTGTGTCACAAAGGTACGTACGTGCGTGTGTGCGTTGCAGAAGGTTCCTTACATTGCACCCCATAATGGGCTGGTGGTGTAGTGATTAGAGCTGCCACCTTTGGACTCAAAGGTTGCAAGCCTGAATGCCACTTTCTGCTGTAGTACCCTTAAAGTATTCTAAATGAATTGATACAATAAAAATTACGCTGCTATAAAAATTGATAAATCACTGTAAGCAGCTTATTATTGTAAAAGTGGTTTCAGGAAAAAAAAAAAAACCTTCAGCTAAATAAATGTAAAGATGCATGTAAACAATGTGTGTGCATCACAGAGGGGTTGCCACAACATTCGTGTGAGAGCGCGCCAAGAGAATTCTCTCACAGCATGTCTGTGTGTGTCAAGCAGACAGAGGTGGAATTTTAAAATAATGTATTAATTTTGCTTATCCACTACACCACCGGGGTTCTCTCTCTCTCGGCTGTCCATTCGTAACGCCGCTGTGAAGACAGCAATGTCTTCTGTCTTACCAGGAGGGATTGTGAAGCCCGGGGGTAGCTGGATGGTAGTCTGTTGCTGGGGGGGTCTAACTATCAACTGCGGGGCCACGATCCTCTGAGTGGAGCCCAATCCGGGACGGAGCGGCGCAGGCTGCGTGGGCGTGGCCACGGCGGGGGAAGCCGCAGGGGTACCCGGTCGCACCACCCCCACGGCGCTGGCCACCGGGGGTCCCGGCGCGCTGGGGGGTCCACTCGGTTTCGCTGAGGGACTGGAGGCTACCGGAGCTGCGCTGGCCACGGGGCTCTGCTGCGTGGCAGCCGGCGGGTTGGCAGCGGGACTGGGCGAAGTGACAGCGCCGGGCGGGCTCGGCATCACCACCTTTCCCTGTCCGGAGGAGTCCGACTTGGCGTGCGCGGGTTCAGCGCTCCTGGGCACTGTCCGAGTGCTCTGCGGGACCAATGTGGACATGATGGTGCCCGTGCCGTTCTGCGCGATCGTGGCCAGGATGTGGCCGGGCAACCGCTGCAGAGCGATGGTGGGGGTCCTGTGGGCGCCCGGGGAAACGGCGGGCCGCGGGGCGTGCGACTCGGCCGGAGCGGTGGCACTCGTGGGAGAGTCAGCCAGCGTGACCACCCCGCCGTCCCCGTTCAAGCTCGGAGTCCTAGCGCTCGAGGGGAGGTGGTTTTTCACGGGCTCGGTCTCCGCAGACACGGCAGCTGCCCCCGCTGACCCCGACGCGGTGCCCCGGCTGCCCGGCGGAGGTGCCAAAGTTGCAGGAGCTGACGCGCACAGCGCTGTCACATTAGATGCTCCATGTGGTTGTAAGACGCTGCTGGAGCTGACCGCGGACCCCGGAGTGATGGAAGGCTCTCCAAAAGGTGGAGCAGAGCCGGCGGAACACGGCGTCTTTTCCGCGGCGGGCTCTCTCGAGTTGGGCTCCGAGGTTCTGCCAGCTTTATGTTGTCCTTGTTGTTGCTGCTCCAGTACACTGTCCACCGGAGCAGGTAGCGTTCTGCCTAAGTGGTGGTTGGCGGTGCCTGTGGACCCAGTGCTCCGGGAATCAGGATGCGGGGCGGCCGGATTGCTCTGGCCAACAAGCTGCGACTCCAGCGAGCCCACCAGGTCGCTCACAGCCTTTTCATCCACCTCGGAGAAGAGCATATCTTCCAGAGGGTCGGAGGTGCCCGCCATCTTTGAGCTCGAATCGCTGTCCAAATTTTTCTGCACCCTCTGCGCATGCGTGTTACCGGGGCATTGTGGGAAAAGGCGTGACGTCAAAGCGCCAAAATTCATTTTGCTCCGTCCTTCCACGATTCGCTTCGTTTACGATCTTAAGAAAGTGGCAGAGCAGGACAGTGTCATCGCAACATTACGGTACCATTTAACTGTATAAAGTGACTTCAGGTCAAACATACAATTTCAGCATAAGTATGAACTCTTCTCTAAAACATTTTTCTCGAACCCAAGTTCGTGGAAATAAGTGGTGAATGGACGGTAAACTTCAATTCTCATGCATTTTTATTCAAATCTGACACGCTCGGATAAGACTTATTAATTAGACTTATTAATCACTGTGTTTTTACGTAGAAAAAACTGAAAATTGATTCATTTTAATCCATGAGTTAATAGAGTTAAGGGTGAGCTGTTTGCTGAATTTCGCAAAAAAACTTACTAGTGACTTACTAACATCCACAGTTCATCCGAGCAACTTTTATAAATCAACGATTCAGTCAGTGTTTCAACACGCACGCTTTCACTGAACTGACAAGGGGTGCATAGAAGAAACCAACTGTCATTGTACAATAGACGACCATGGCATTTCAGTGACACCTTTGTGATAGCCAATCCACTATTCAAATTTTTGTTCAAAACAGGCTTCCTGAGGTTGAAATTTTGCAACCCTTATTTTTTAAAGAATCCTGTTTCTATAAAGCTCCGCAAACTGTATTGTCAAACCATGTGACATTTTTCGTTACAGTATAAACACATAGCGGTAGGTTGACACATACTGCACTAATATCGCGTTCATTTTTAAAATTCTCAGGAAATGGCAGTAAAATGTTTCAGTCTCAGAAATTAAATTTAACGAGTACATATTTTTCACACGTAAACAGAGTAACTGGCCGCGTGCGCGTCTCTTTGTTGATGTTTTGAAATGTTTACGAGACTTGCATCGCCACCCCTCGACAGGCTTAAATCGCGCGAGATTAACTGCGTCACATAAAACTTCCCATCAGCCCGTGCGTTTTGAGCGGAGGAAAATGACGGCGGCCATGTTGTAATAGTAGCAGCTGAGAAGACAGAGAAAGGAGCGTAGAACCAGAGACGTACAGAGAAGAGAAGCAACCGGGTGGGGACATCTAACGCTGCAGTTGGTGGAAGAAAACCACTTAAGTCCACATCCAGCCCGCGTTTGAGTGAACGAAGACACCATGAGTGGGGGAACCCCTTATATCGGCAGCAAAATCAGCCTCATCTCCAAGGCCGAGATTCGTTATGAGGGGATATTGTATACTATTGATACGGAAAACTCGACCGTCGCACTTGCCAAAGGTAATGGGGGTGCAGCGGCTGTGGGTTGCAGAAATCTAGGCAAACAAACGTCGATTTGCGTTACCAAGTGTCGCTAAAATGTATCTAATAAAGTTTGTTTGGAAGTTCTTTGTTGACCCAGCCGAGCTGGTAGCTAAGCTAACAGCGTGACGTTACCGCTCCTGGTTGAGACTCGAGTAGCTAACGTCCTAACGCTGGGACTCCCCGACCACAATAATGAAGACGTTACAGCACATTTCTGGCCGGGTGCATACGAGCAGCCGGAGAAGTGTGAGCAGAGCTGGGCGTGTGTGTAAATCCCTCGACAAATCTTCCGCGTTGTGAAACGAGGGACTTTTCACCTGTTTTCCATGGAGACCGCTTTGGAAAGCTGGCAGTGTGTGTTCGCTGTGAACTTTATAGTGCTTTAGGGTATTCCTCCTGTTCCAGGTTAGGTTACCTTGATCGAGATTGGAGGTTGTGTGGAAAGAGATACAAACATTACGTGAGGTTCTGCTTCTGTCGACTTAGTCTCAATTCAGTTCAATTTTGTTTTTATATAGCGCTCTTCTCACTGCAGTGACGCAGAGCGCGAAACAGACATGTCATGGGTACATATACGTAAAGGGTAGAATTCATGTACAGTTGGCATCTGGCCACGCAGGAGACGAAAGCAAAAAAACTCCTTTCTGCTAGAGAATAGGAGAAAAAAATAAACCTCTGGGGGTCCATGTGCCAGTGGAAGCACACCCCTCCTGGTCATTCTATACAATGTTAATAGGAAATGTAGTTTTTTTTATGTCATTGTAGCATCACAGGTAAGTCATGGTTCCAGATCACAGTCAGGCACAGGCGCCCACACCGTCTGATTCGATGAGATCAGGTTGTCTGACGTTAAAAGGCTGTTTTGATCTGAACCACAAATAGACACTTAATCTAGCCAAGGTTTCTGACTAATCATTGTCTTAGTAACAATGTATTAGTAACCTGGAGCTAAAGAAGGTTTTAATTATTTATTTGGCTGACACATGTGACTAAAGTGACTTACAGGGTTGAGGTACCGGCAGTGATTTACCCATTTTATGCAGCAGGGTAGTTTTTATTGGGGCGGTTAGGGCAGGTGCAAGGCAAGGATTTGAACCTGGAAAAAAGTTTCATTTGTGTTTTTAAATCCAGTAAAACCAGTATTAATGGCAGGTACAGGAAAGATGAGATGACCAAGACTGTATCTCAGCTCATTAATAATTGTTTCTTGTTTAAGTGACTTGTACCCAAAGCATTTTACCTGCATATACAGTAGAGTATTTTTTCCCTTAATCAGTAGTTGTTGTTTTTCAAGATGTTTTTTGATTGACTTTTTTTAAACACCTTGTTTAGTAGGTATGTTACAGCCTTCTGTAGCTGTTGTCATTATGATCTGTTGTCTTAAAGATAATTTATGTAACACTTTTCAGTGTAATTTGTATATTTGTATTACACTTGCAGACAGTATTGATCTTTGTAGAAATACTGCTTCATGTTTTACTTGTGTTATTTTAACAATTGTTTTCCTACTTTCAGTGCGCTCTTTTGGTACTGAAGATCGCCCCACGGATAGGCCCATTCCTCCGCGAGATGAGGTGTTTGAGTACATTATCTTCCGGGGGAGTGACATCAAGGATCTCACAGTTTGCGAACCTCCCAAACCCACATGCTCCCTTCCACAGGACCCCGCCATTGTTCAGGTAAAAGGCGGTGAAGGCTGTTCTTTGGGGGAGAACAGCTGTGTGTTTAGCCAAATGTTCAATTTTCACAACTGATTATATAACATTTTTCATGGTACTAATGCATTAACTATACACTTAAACACTTAGGCTTGGCTAATTTGTTAAAGATTGTTTACTGCTTTTGCAGTCTGCCTAAAATGTCCATGTTCATTGTCTCTTCCCATGTATGTGCAGTCTTCTCTTGGATCCAGCTCTGCTGCAGCATCCTTCCCGTCTGTGGGTTCCTATGGTCCAATTAGCCGGGCCCCCATGCCCCCCTACAGCCAGTTCAGCTCCAGTCCCATGGCAGGTCAGAAGTTTGGGCCCGTTGGAGTAGGTATGTGTCACTTTTCTGCATTTTGGTAGTCAACCATGTTCACTTTTCTCATTAAGTAATGGTTTTAATATCACCTCTCTTTCTAGTTTGAGTGTACTGATTTTTTTTTTTTTTTTTTTTACAGCAGTACCCCCCCTTCCCCCCCAGTGTCTTAGAATTTACGGATTAGATTATCTGATGCGCAAAGGGTATAAAATTCTCATTTTTGCAATGCAGTGCCACTGCTGTGGAAATTGGTCCTTGGTCTTTGGCTGGATGCCAGCAGACTGTAAGCGTTGAAAATCCCAGCTTGAATGGAACATTGAGCAAGTATTCTGGTTATTGTCGCTATTGCAGAAGAGAGGAGTCCATTAGACTGAAAAGACAAGGCAGCCTCAGCTGAGCAATGTTGTTAGGAGCACTTGCATGAAAATACTGTTCCTCTCCATACAGGAAGTTCATTGCCATCCTTTGGTCATGCCACAAGTACCTCTGCTGCCATGTCCCTCAGCAGTAGCCTCTCATCCACTTTTTCCCTTGACACATGCTCACTGAGCACAAGCATAATGAAAGGTAACAGGCATGTGGGGAAACCAAACTAATGCTCAAACGACCACAGTTTAAAACCTCCTAATGTCTAAACTCATATTGCTCTTAGTGGAAAACCACCCAGACACTGGGACAAACTGAAATTTGTTCTGCGTGGGGGTCAGCATGTCCTGTTTGGCTAATCCTCGTGAGCAAAGTTAACTAACCATTTAACAGTGCTTGTTGAACAAAAATGAATGTAGTGGACTTGAGTTTGTGAGGGCGTTCAGCCTGTCATATTGCATGTTTGCAGTGACCGGTTATTAGGTTTGCTCTCTGCAGTCAGTGAAAATTAAAGTACATTTGGGATAAATCCCTCAGTGTAAACTTCAGTTGGAACTGCCATCTTTAATAATAAACTCAGTGAGACATTAGGAATTGACAAGGCATTTTGGCACTTTCTTCAGTTTGCTGCAATTCAGAATATCTGTGTACAGAGAAGGATCATGTGGGATTGCTGTGTAGCTCCAGGCTTCTGTGTGGGCTTCAAATTGTAATTAAGACACTAAATAGAATGCATTTGCAAGGTTGTTGAAAATAAATGTATATTTAATTTGATATTTGGATATTTAGTTGTTGGTATTATGCATCCAGTAGATAGTGTGGATTATAATGGGTGCTCAGCTGGCTTTGTAAGCAATGCATGGTTTGAATTGTATAGCTTATCCATTCCACAAGGTAAAGCATGTGAAAGCATAGCCACTGCCATGACGGTGTTCCGTCTTCTTTGTGATGGTGGTGCTGATTTTTCTCACTTGTCAGAGTACTCGTCGTGTGAATTCATTCAGCAAGCAAGAGAAAGCGTTGCTTCACATACCGACAAGTGGATTTTTATTGTTGTAATGATAATTCTGCAGGAAAAGTCAGAAATGCATTCTGTTTTCTGCTAGGGTTGTTGTATTTCTTTTAGCTGATGTTATTTTATATGCCCCTGTACAATGAGTTGGCACTAATTGAGATGTTTTGTGTTGTTCTTTAGGCCGCTCCAGTCCCCAGATGGACCCCCAGAGGAGGAGCCCGACTCTGGAGCAGACCATTCAGGCCAGTGCTCCTTCCACAGCCCCTGCCCATTCTGTGCCTGTGGGACGCCGTAGCCCCGCGCCTGTGCGACCAGCCACCATCGGCAGTCAGCAGGAGCAGAGGAGGGGTGAGCCTGTTGGCCAGCTCTGGCCTGCACTCCATACTGCTGCTGCAGAGGGCACTGTAGATAGGGCAGCAGCAGCAGCAGTTAGTATCACCCAGCCTTTGGCCAAGATGCCAGGTGAGGTTATTCTGGCCTTTCAAGCAGAACTCGGGCCACATAAATTTATCTGTAGCATTACCTTAAGTGGGACCGTTCCCTATATTCTAAGTAGCTGGCTGTAATTGTTAAAATTCTGAACGTAACTTTTTGCAGGTCCAGATGCGCAGAAGGTCCCAAGACCTGACTCTGAGCAAGGAAGGAACGAAAATAGGGATGCTGGTAAGAGGCAGACGGGTAAGGGGCTTTTCTGACGTGCTGATGCATGATCAGTTGTGTGTTTTCACAATGCCCTTCATCCTTTTTTTCCCCCCCCTTAAATTAAGGGTTATTACTGACCGAGAGGTGCATGTTGTACTAACTGCTGCAGTATTGTATTTGTGCTCGTCTCCTTTTTTGATCTTAAATGTTGCTTTTGTCATTAGCACTTTGGCATTTCTTGATACTTAAGCCATGAGGCAAGTTTATAATGATAAACTCCCGTGCTCTTTTAAGCCGGTGCCTCCCAAAACCGGCGTGGACGAGGAGGCAGCCACCGTGGCAGAGGTCGTTTTGCTGTGCGGCGGGACGGCCCTATGAAGTTTGAGAAAGATTTCGACTTTGAGAGCGCCAATGCCCAGTTCAACAAGGAGGAGATCGACAGAGAGTTCCACAGCAAACTGAAACTCAAAGGTGCTGTGTTAACAGCGCTTTGGTAAACAAGCAGGTGCCCAAGGAACAGTTTGTTGGTAGAGATGTGATGTGTTTGCACCTTTTATAGGTTCCTATGTGCACGGTCTTCCTGAGATTCAGCTTAGTTTTGATGGACTAACGTGGTCTTGAACCTTTATGCACAGATGACAAGGCAGAGAAGCCAGAGAAGGCAGTGAACGGGGAGGACAAGGGAGACTCTGGAGTCGAGACCCAGAACAGTGAGGGAAATGCCGACGAAGAGGATCCCCTGGGGCCCAACTGCTACTATGACAAGTCCAAGTCTTTCTTTGACAACATCTCTTGTGATGACACCAGGTATGCGGACCGCAGCTCTCCACCTAAAAGCATGAATAAAACAAGATGGTCTGCATTTGTCCAGCTTTACAGAAGCTGGTTGTGTGAAGGCCCAGTTCCTTTCAAACTATTTTTCTGTAGGAAGACGTCTGATAAATCTGCAGTTTCTTGTGACCGGAGTTTGGTCTAATTTCACATGCAGATCACCAGCCAACGGGGTGTTTGCGTAGAGCTTGGTAGCACGGAGGGGAGTTGTCGGGCTGGGGTGGACGTGCTCAGGTGTGGCTCTGTACCCCAACAGGGACCGAAGGCAGACCTGGGCCGAGGAGAGACGCATGAACGCCGAGACCTTTGGCATCCCGCTGCGCCGTGGCCGCGGGGGCTTCCGGGGACGGGGGAACATGGGCTTCCGTGGTGGCCGGGGCCGCGGTGCAAACAGGGGGTCCTTTGGGGCCTCTCGTGGGGGAAGCTCTGGTCCCGGCACTGGAAGTTTCCGTGGCAGCTTCAGAGGCAGCCGCGGCGGCAGAGACTTCTCCGATTTTGAATACAGGGTAACGAATGCGTAACCTTTACCTTGCAAAGTGTTGTGTTGCTGCCGTTATGTGCCACTCATTTCTATCTCCATGTTTATCCCCCCCTTTTTCCTGGCCAGAAGGATAACAAAGTGGCTGCGTAGTGGACCTGGAGGACAGATCCAGACAGAACATGTAGCTCTCAAATGGTCCATTTATTTTGACAAAAAGAATGAAGAAGTGTATTTGCTGTATACTTGTCACCAGCACTGGGCTCGACTGCTTGTCTTCAGAGTGTAAATGCAGTTTTCTTTACTTTTCTTAAAAATGTTATCTTTGAAAAGATTCTGCTTTATCTGAATAATTGGCAGAGGTTTGAAGACTTGTGTACAAATATTTCAGTGGGACTGTTCAGTATTTTTGCATCAATAAGTTTTTCTAAGTCAAACTTGTATTTGATAACGTTCTGTTAGGTGTAAAGAGAAGTATGCAGAAGCCCGTTGATACTGTGATGAGTAATGATCACTGAAATAGCTTTATTTTTTGGATTTCCTATAATGTAACTTTAGAGCACCAAAATCCTGTATATAGCTTGGGGGGGGGGGGTCACGGTTCTTCGTTTTTCTACTTCACTTATCCTTAGCAGTTGGTTGTCCCACCTTCTCAGCCAAGCGTACAGTTCATTGGGTATGTTTGTCTGAAATGCGCAGGTTCACACAGCAGTCTGGTGTGGTCCACAGTGAAAATAGTACAGCTTGCGGTATAATGGGCGTTAAAATTGGCAGAAGCGTGGTTCTTTCACGACACCGTTTGTGCAAAACAGGGTTCTGTCTCTCCTTTTTTCTTTTTTGCTTAGGGTATTTTAATACTGTTAATCTTTGCTAATCCACTCAAGACCCATTCACACAGGAGCTGGGGGCTGCTGCCACCCCTTTACTCCCAGTTTGATTTACTTCTAAAATTCTCATAGCTGATTCTTATATGCTTGTAGTCAGTTACTCTTACAAAAGAGTGACCTTTTAGTTTTCTTTATTTTTACTGCTCTATTTTCTCCAGGTTTAAAATGGACTTCCCTTTGATCCCAGGCGGCTGCTTTTGACGACAGCATGGGAGTGGGAACTAACTTGGTCAAACGTAGCACTGGTAACCTGGGGAGATGCTGATTATTGGTTCGCGATTTGCTGATCAAACTGAAGGTTTGGCGAGTTGCGTCCATTGAAGGCGGAAGATTCGTTTGACTTGCAGCCCTACAGCCTATGTGGTGGAAGTAATTACTGGCAACCAGTCATTGGGTCATGCAGTAAATGACTTGGCTATTGAGAAGTCCTATTATTAAACACTTGAGTTAATCTTTTTAAATTAAGACTAGTAATTTGAAATTAATGTCCTGTTTGATTGGGTCTTGAGGACTGTGGTTAAAACTGCATCAGATGTGTACAGCTTTAGATTTGAATGTTTAAATATTAGAGATGTACGTTCTTGGGTTTGGTTTTTCTAATCGCTGTATATGAGGTGTTGGTGAACTAAGGCAAGCAAGTTGTGCGGGGGTGGACCCGTGCCTCGTCCGACACGGGAGAGGCCTTGGCGGCAGGCGCGCAGCTCACTGGTTAATGGCGCATTTTGAACCGAGCGGGGTCATCATGTTGGTATTGTTGAGCCGCCTGGACGATGGAATTTCTAGTCGATTCTGGCCGTGTCCCCGTTTGTTCGCAGCGCGTTAACGGGAGCCGGGCCAATGCTTTGTGTACAAACCGCAGAAGTAATTCATTGGATAATTGAGGTTAAGGCTTGTGCAAAGGGATCCAAAGATGATGTAAGGGAGTTTCTGACGGCTCAGGTTTACTCAGTGCGGCATCAGCGGGGACGATAGTTGCTTAGGCACTGCTCGGACATTAGTTAAAAGGGAGGAGGATGAAATGCAGGGCAGCTACCGGCGTCCGGTCAGCAAACGGCGGCCACAGAGCGGCGCCACTGCACCGGCTGTGAAGGGCTTGCAATAATCGTTGGTTGCGGAGAGACAAGTGTACATAACCTGGATGCTTCTTCCTGTGAAGGTGTAATTGAGTTACCGCTAACCTCTGGAATTATGCACACATTTCCGACTTTGAGCAAATTAACAGCATGGTGTACTTTCAGTGTCCCTCAGCAGCCGGGGGTTTTTATTCACAAACAAAGAATAAAAAAATTGGTTCGATGCCGTTTCCCGTCGCTTTCTCTGCTCGGGTCGCTGTTGATGCTTTTCAGTTAACCAGGTAGGGCGAAATTCAAGACGAGAGGTAACGGCGAGCAGCTTAGCCACATCGGTGTTGAGGGAATTCAATGCAGAGCGTTTTAAAGTAACTGCCTTTTAGAGAAATGCTTATGAGGAAACTGCTTGATAGCCATTAGCTCCAAACTGGGGAAAGTGGAAACTTTCGGTGGTGCTTAAAAATAGAAGGCAAACTGTAATATAAGTTTTATACAATAAACTAGAGGAAGCAACAGTTATTGGCAATGCTCTGAACAGATATTAACATACAGCTTAGCTTTTCCTCCTGTCCCCCCCCAAGGTAAGTTTGGTTTTTGTTCCCCACCAACACTAAGCTCCAGTACCCAAGTGGAGAAAACGCCAGCTGTCGCCTGAACAGGAAGTGTGTTTTTCTTTCCGATTCGTTTGCACACAAACACACCCGGCCATAAAAACCTTTCTCACCATGAATTTAATTTCCGTCTCGTGCCCTCAAGCTGCAAGTTTGCCAATATCTGCTGCAAGAAAGGCCTACGGTTACAGTTACCGGTAATCACTGTAGACGTGCAGAGCCGCCATGTCTGTTGCGATCATCAGGGGAGCGCGCACGCACACACGCACAAGAGATTCTGTAAACAGTATCCATAAGTATTTTAGTTCTCAGAAAACATGACGTTATAAATACAGGCAACATTGGCATCTGCAAACACATTCTGGGCCCCTTAACTACAGCCTGCTGGCATATAAACTAAATGCAAGCCAATGTCACTCACCACAACTCTCGGTACGTACAGTGGCATTATTTGGTAAAGTCTGTTTATGATATCGTGTGCTTTTCGCCTCTGCATCGTGATGCGCGTACAGAAAATGGCGTGTCATTTTGGGAAATACAAAAATATGAGTAATACCGTCTTTATACAAGAAAATATATTTAAATGGAAATATGCCAAGGTTTATGTTGGTTACGAGTTCCCGTTTAAAATGCCAATCCAAAAAAAAAAATCACACCATGACAAATGACCGTTCAGTCTTTAGTACACAACTGCGTAAGAAACTGTCATTACTTCATATCATTATAATCAACTCAAACTTCAGGCTAATTCCGCTACAATTTATCCTCAATCTTTTAAGCTGTAAACATTAATACTAACTTGGCACACAGATTTAGTTCTGCCCTAAACAGTTGAAAAATGTAGTGTATGTCGTTCAAATTACACCTTTACGTAATCTGCAATTTTACGTCTGCTGAGCCTGCTCAAAGCTTTTCAATAAAAATGGAAGTAAATATATTTAAAGTCTGAATAATTTACAAGCTATTGAACAGTAGACGGTAGCTGTACTCTGGCTCACTGTACATGAGACTTGGCAGTTACAGCATCCTTGTCACACAGTGCAAGTGTGTGTGAAGTGATGGTGGCCATTACAGACCCACACACGCATGCACACACCCCCTTGCTCCTATACATAGCTGCAGTAGCTAAATAAGCAAGCATTTGCCTTGGGTTCGAGTTCGACATGCATTCCACAGGTTACTAAGTTCTCGGGGGTGGGGAGTGGAAAGGGGAAAAAAAAAGGTAAAATGTTGGAGCACGAACCACAGCAAGGCACAACCATTGGACTTAGCTGCCATGACAACCTTGGCTCAACTGTGAAGACAGCACACACTGCAGGGAAGAAGTCCTTAAGATGCTGCTCCATTGCTGAATCAACAATGAATGGATAGGCGTGGCTTGTCTGACTGTCAAAACTTAACTATGAGGATCTCGCGGGCCTACATGTACATGTGTACGTCCACACACACACACACACACACACACACGTCCCATCTCGTGCGACAGAAACCACCTCAGCACAGCGGTTGCGGTATTGAAGCCTGAAACATGGCACACAGTGTGATCGCTAAACTGAACTGTAGTGTGCAGGTCAGACGGGGGTCAGTACTGGTGCAGGTAAGAGGGTCTGTGCTCGTGTTTCAGAGGGAAACACTTGAAGCCCTTCGGGGCCTTATGCTGTGCAGCCTGCTGCTGCTGTGCAGAAGACTGCGGTGTCTGCGCAGTCGACTGCTGCTGCTGTTGGCCAAATGGGAACCCAGAAGAGGTGGAGCAGCTGCTGCCCGTCGACCACACTGGCGACTGCAACATCTGTATGGAGTCGTTCCACTGGCTGGAAGAGATGCCTACTGGGTATAAGGAAGAACTCGGACTGGGCAACGTGTTGGTGTGGAGGGAGGAGTGCTGCCAAGGGGCTTTGGGGGGCCAAGTCTTCATTTTGCTGTCCTGAGGGGTATGAAGGAGGGAGACATCATGAGGCACAGCATCATGGGGCAGCACAGACACCGAGTGGAGCACGGCAGAACCCACCATGGTCAGCACCTTGAGAACACACAGTCCCCGCCTCCTCACCTGGTTGCTGTCATCACTGGAGTGATGCAGGGGCAGAGACGGAAGAGTGCTGACTTCCTGCTCACCGCAGCTGTGTTTCCTGCATGGAAAGGAGAAGGAGTCATAAAAACACAAGGAAGAATCTGACTCCAGTCGCAACAACTCGGGCTTCTTGCATCCCAGCGCAACTCACATCAGGAGCCTAAAACAGGATTACAGAAGGGTGAGCTCAACTTTAAATGAATAACAAATGCTGTCCACAGCTGACAAGGGACGTACACCCTAGACTTCGGAAGACCAATGTGGGACATGGTGTGGCAAAGCTGGAGGTCCTTGCCCATGCAACAGACCCCCTCTCTTAAGGGCAGGAGCGTCTAAATCCCCTATGAGTCCAACTGGACTTGCCCGCCGGCCGTCGCCTTCAAGCACTGCGGCCGTTCAGAACTTCATCCCCACGTCATTTTCTACAAATGAGTATCTTAAAAGGTTAACTGTACGACAATAAATCGAGCTTTGTGTACCCAGTTCATGTATGTAACAAGACAACCGACAGAGAGAATGGCAACTGGACACACCTTCTCTGCTTGACAGCCGCAACGAGGTCAGGGCCCGAGAACATGGAAAACAGGCTGTCCCCGTTGGCGGAGGAAGTCTCATCGCTGGAGCTGGCAGAGTCCGCCTGGCTGGCCGGCCAGCTGCTCACAGTGTCCCTGTTTGGAGAAGCACACACCAACCCGTGCTCAGACATCTTGGTTATGCGTGTTACTGGTTGGGCAGAGGCAAAGCTACACGTGGCCTAAACTGTTTTGTTCGGCATCATTTTGCTTTAGGTAAGTAGCATAACAAATAGTGGTGGACGACATCAACATGGAGGCTGCTAGTACAAGTCCCACTCCTTCCTACTGCGGTATCTGCATGGAAGTGCCAACTACAGCCACCTGTACAAATGGATTGAACACTGAGCCACATTGGATAAAAGCATCAGGAAACAAGAGCGACTATAGTGCGAGGTTGTATTTGTATCGCCTACTTTTCTCTAACGTACCAGTTCAAAGCAGATGGAGAGACAACCCTCACCGTTCTGTGTAGTAGTCTGTGTGGGTCCAACTCCGGTGCCCATCGTCAGAGACTTGCCAGCTGCCGTGGGTGTTGTTTGGGCGACGGACGTGCTGCGCCTGCCGTTTCTGCTGCATGGCCTGGTTCACCCCGGCCACGTAGCGGGCAAACTCGGGATCTGCTCCAACTACATGGGAAAGGACACAAGTTTCTCAGTCACCTGATGGTTCGCACTGCATTCATCCCTGTGATGTAGACCTTTAGGAAACCTTGCAGCACCACACAAGGCAACTTGAAACCACGCAACCATCTAGCAATTTCCCCTCACAATCCGAGGGCAAGACTTTCAGGTCATTCGGTCATTAAATAGCCCTTGGCGTGCAGGGATTCGATCCAGGACGTGGCCTGTGTTCTATCCTGTTTTTGCAAATAGGCTCAACCACTGCGACTGCATCGGATTGCAGCTCCGGTCCTGGACTATAAAATAACAGAATGAAGCCTAACAGCCTGTGGTTACAGGGCAGCCATTGTCCCCATGGCAGATATGCAGCTGAGATGTAGCCATCACCGTGCCTGATGTTCCTGCCTTCCGGCACCTGGTCAAGCCCCGCTGTGTGGCAGTGAGCCGTGGCGTTTTGTTCCAACGATGTCTGCAGGGTGGTCACTTCCTCGCAGCGTAAATTAATGGCTGCTCATGTGCCGTGGTCCCCGGGATACTCCAACAAGCTGGCGCTCCAGCAGGCAAAAGGCTCTTAAATTGCACATTACTATAACATGGATTTAAGTCTCCAGTTAGCACACTTGTTGAAGGTGCATCTTTCAAACGCACAACTTTCCCTGTGCAGATGCTACCCTTGATGTCCGTCTACCCCCTTCAGCTCTAAACTTTTGCACCTACGCTTCCACAACTCATACGGAACTTCAACCAAAAGCTTCATCCCAAATAGCAACAGAGCTAACGTATCTGGCAGCCGAGTTACTCAACCTGGGGTTTCATTATGACCAAAAAAAAAAAAAAAAAAAAAATCTTTTCAGTGAACTGTAAAAGCTTGCTACTTCAGCTTGACACTGATTTAATCTCAAACAGTTCCACATGACAAAAGTGAACCTCCACCAGATCTCACAGTGGACCATGCAGCACAGCAAACAGTCACCACGAAGGTCTCTGTGAATGTTCTGACACACCAGATTATGCATTTCTTTAGACAGTCAGCTGACTGCTTTATTTTCCAGCTTTATTCAACACCGCTGGGAAGTCTGCAATAAACCGTTTTAGCTTCCTAAGAGGTTCTCAAGAACAAGAGGGGGGGAAAAAAAAAAAAAAAAAAAAAAAAAAAAAAAAAATCAGTTCCTCGAATTATAGCAGTTACTGGATCGTGACGCAAGATAGGAGTGAGAGAGCCAGATTATTTGTTTTACCCCAGGAGGTAAATTATGTATGACCTACATCACATTACTAAATGTACAGTTTTGACATGGAATTATTCACATAAACTTACTGGTTAAAGATATTAAGGTGTCATCAGAATTACAGACCCTTTTATCAGGATCGCTCTGTGTTAAGATAATGCATGCCAAATGACACATAGTGAAGAAGCGGTTATTTCTGAGGACTCCTGGTGTCCACCACACCGCTCACCTGCTGGGTCGAAGGGCAGGGTGTCCCCCAGGGCACTGAAGCCGCCATCGCTCTGCTCTCGGTTGGGCCAAGTGTTGTTCCGGGGGCCCTGAGACTTCTGACCTAGCACTTCCGACACAACGCCATCCATGTAGCTGCTCACCAGACCCAGGCTGTAGAGCTCAGAGCTAAGGTCAGGGAGGCCGGGCGCACCCCATTGCCCCTGGGGACCAATGGATGAGAACCCAGTGGAGGGAACCTGGGGAACATGCCACTTGCTCGGGACTCTCTGCTGCTGCTGCTGCTGTTGCTGGGGCAGAGGCTGCTGGGAAGAGAGCTGGGATAGCTGACCAATTGGCTGCAGGAGGTGCTGATAATACTGCAATCCCTGCTGGGAAGGCTGCTGATGCCTCTGTCCTGGGTGTGGCTGCTGCAGACCTTGAGCAGGGGCCTGAAGGCTGCTATGAGACACAGTTGCCATGGATGGAAGACCTCCACCCAGCGGCTTTGAGTCAGCCATGTTGCCAGACACCATGGAATTCCTCCTCCTAACCAGCGGAGAGGCCTGCTGGGACTTGCCCATGTTGAACCCTGAGAGAAAGTCAATGACGTCCTGCATCTCCTGATCAGTAGGCAGGTTCATACCCTTGTCCTCAGGGGTGAAGCCATTGGCCAGCTGGCTGGTTGGACCCTGTGGGGATCCAGGTTCCGGTGTACAGGGCAGGCTACCCATGCGGGGGGCACCTTGGGGCAGGACCTTGAACTTGTCCTCGGTGCTATGGGACGGAGTGCTGGGTATGGAGGAGCTACCCCCATGGCTGCTGGCAGAGGAGCTCTTCTTGAACTTGGAAGTGAGCTTGGAGATGCTCTTGGGCAGCCCTCCAGAGGGCTTGGACACAGAAGTGAGTGACGGGTGAGCTGGCTCCCCATATACAGTGCACTCCCGCTGCAGCTGAATCTGAATGGTGGGCAGGGGCTGCTCCCTATGATAAGAAAGGGTACAAACAGTATACAAAGTAGTGTTGGGTACCCTTCCCATCAGTGCTTAATATCTTTAACAGACACTCTCCACAGTGGCACAAACTGACTTGCATTAACAGTGTTATTACCACCAACCTCTGCTCTTTCCATCTGCTGATGTCACACACAGATGTGTAGAGTACATCCACAAGGCCCAGGGTCTTCTCTGGGTCCAGGCTGCGCTGCAGCAGGGACATGGTGGCTGGGTCCTCCTTCAAACACCTGTATGGGGCACATACTAGAGCTCAGTCTGAACCTCCAATTTACCACAACATGTAAATGAATGAAGAAATCTTGCAACAAAATGTAGTTTACCACGTGGAAGGAACTTGCACAACAATTCTGGACTCCTCCAGGGAGATTTGCGGAGCGTAGGCTTCCTTGTTGTCAATCTGAGCAGTGTCAACCACCACCTGTAAACCCACAGGATAGGTTTTAATACAGTGAAGCACATACAGGGAATCTGTTTAAAAGAACAATGTGATGCTGCAACAAGTGAGAAGGAACCTAATGTAGAACTAGACTGTTTATTGCAGCTAATCACACTGTACTGCATATGAGAAGAAAAAGTTGCGAAACCGTGCTGAATGATGTGCTCCAAAGAATAAGAGCAGCTGTTCTGAAAGATCTCAAAACCTGAAGCTCGTATTTTTGTACTGTGGGAAACTCGCACAAAAACAAGAACATGCAAACTGCACACAGTTTCAAACCCATGTTCACTCACATAGCCCAGAAACTGTGAGAAGCATCAGTGCTACCTGTGAGCCACTGTGTCACCTAAGTAGCTACTTCCTTTTCCAAAAAAAAAAAAAAAAAGCGCATTTCTAACATTTGTACCAGACATCCTGATGGGGGGGGGGGGGCATATAGCCATCTCCATCCGAGATGTCCTCAAGCAGCTGCACACCTTCCCCAGAGTGCCCACAATGTCACTGGTACCCACCAGGCCCGCCTGGCCGAAGAGCAGCTGCACAGCAGTCTTACATGGCCCCCTCCAGCTGGAAGGGCACACCTGGGTGAGGATGTCTGCGACGGGCAGGTCATCCCGAGCAGTCAAGCCATTCTGTCCTGCCTCCACCTTGATGAGCTGCAGCATGGTTTGCTGAGATGGCAGACACACAAACACATGGCAGCGCTCAGGAAGGAAAAAAAATAAAAGTGCTTTTTTCCTGACAATGGCACTGGCCCCACATGCACACACCTGAAATACTGTGACTAATGCCGAGACAGCAAAATAAATATACACTTCATTGCCCCGTGCGCTCAGCAGTGCAAAATCCAATCAAGACTCTCGACAGTGAGTCGGCCTCATCCCATGAATGAAGTCAAGCGCTTGCGTCCGAAGATGAGGTGACAAAGCAAATTAGGTTTCCAAGAGCTCCTCTGGCAACAGGGATAGCAAACCAATAATGATGGTTGTAAACATCACAAAACAATATTGCAATATGAAACTCCACTGGCAACCACACAGTTTGACTTAGCGGGGACAGTAAATTGTGTTTATCCTTCAGTTCTGCTTGTTGACTGTATACTATTTGTGTAAGGGGGCTCTAGAGAACACCCATACCATCTTCAGTCTGAGGTTGTCAGCTGCCGACTCATTCAGAGACACGCCTTTGAGAAAGTGTGATCCGATCTGCAGCGGGATGGTGGGCAGCTCACACTGGATGGGCTGTGTGGGGGTCTGTAACCTCCCAGCCTGCTGGGCCTCTGCCTCACTGCAACAGCCCTGTAGGAAAACACACACACACAAAAAAAGCCCATCAAACATAAGCAAAGCACACTCTAAAGGTATAAATTAAGCACACATTGGTACTTATCAAGCAGATACTTCTGTACACATCTGAGCAGTTGTAGTGTCAGTGATGTTTGAGTGACCTCAACACATGGAGTGCCAGCTTTACTGTAACCTACCTGTAAACAGATTTCAATACATTTGGGGTCGAGGTGAAAGCCAGCCTTCAGTGCATACTCGCCATGTCCAAGGCTTTCCAAAGCTGATTTATAACCCTGTGGGGGAGATTTATTAATACACTCAGCACACAATATTTGGTCTCCTAGTATCTGGTTTTTGATACGTGTGGTCCACTTTTATTAACAACTTCTCTGTCCAGATTTTCATTTATCTGATCTGTGGCAACCAATGCGAGGCAATAAAGCGAGTGTTTGAAAGCTGCATCAAACAGTTGTGTGAGAGATTTTGGGACCCACTGCATTCTGGGAAGGGGTACCTACTGACTTTCCAGCCTCTTGTCCATCATAATCTTGTCCACCACTAGCCTCCCACTCAGCCACTTAACACCACATGCTTTTATCCACCTCAAGTCAGTCCACACTGTTTTTACTTTATGAAATCAGTTAAAAATAATTTTTTGGTATAATGTTGTCATTCTTTCAATTTTAATTTGTCATACAACTTTCTACTTATTAGGCATCATTTAAGAAACTTGGAACAAGATTGTAATTGAAAATGGAAAAAAGCAATTTCATTATCTGCTTTCAATAACCTGTCGTTTTTCAGGAAAAAATTATGACAAGTTAACACAACAGTTCATGTGCGTATGCATTATTTCACCACATTAAGAATCTTAGTCCAACTGAAATAACTAAATAATTTAGATCAAATTGTTGTTTTTTGCTTTGACATTTAAGAGTTTTTCTGACTTTGAATGTCAAAAGAGCCTAATTAAATCAAATTCAATGTTAATAAAATATGAAAAAATCCAAGGGAGGTGAATACTTTTTATAGGCATTATATCATTGCCACTATTAGGCATGAATATATTTTAGAATTTTTTTTTACTTATTTATACAGCAGGGTAATTTTTTTTTTCCCCCATAGAAAAGTTCAGGTCAAGTACCTTGATCATAGGTACAATAGTAGCAGTGGAGATTTGAACCTGCTTCCTTCTACTGTAGTGTGATGGCTCTAACCACTATGCAAGGCAAAAAAGATGGGGGAGAACAGAAATTCTTGATACTTTGGCATCATAACCTGTCACGCGGTTGAGCGTGAGTATTTACGCCACCATGTACACTTGTGCTGAAGACTACGTCACCGAAACACATTTGAGCACCAATAATCAAAATACATAGTTTCGCCAAGTTTGTGTCCCCTCCCCCCAACCTTTTTGCCTCAAATATTCTTGGGGATGTTGACACCAAAGCTGACTTAACTAAGATTCAGAGTGGCTGTGTATTTTGGTTATACACAAAATGGCCATCGATACCAAATTACTCAATTTTTGGCCATTTCTGCTCCTTGTCCCAAAAAGGATGGGGGAGTCTACCTGTAGCGCACTATCAATCTTCATGTTGAGCTCGTTCAGCTGCTGCTCAGGGATGGTGGTGCTGTGGGAACAGAAGAGCTGCTGAACCTGGAGGCCCGCCAGGCAGCAGTCTCTGCCCCTCTCCCTCAGCCGCACTGTTGCCTGGAGTGGATCAAAGTCAGTGGTCAGACAGGCTTGCCACAGAGCCGTAAAGAATCTCACCTTCAGCTGGAGGGTGGGGTGATCCACAGTTGGCAACATACCCTACACACATTCCTAGGGCATGTTACTAAGGACACGCTGATAACGTACGGACCTCCTGGTCATGCCCACAAGCCCAGTGTTGCTGAGGCTTCTGAGCCAAAAGAAAGGATTAAAGCCATTGTTGCTTGTGTTACTTTAACTGTTTACACTGTAAAATAAATAGCTAAAGTATCAGCCTCAATTCAAAAGACAATTATTAAAATTTGACTCACCCATCTCTAAATTCTTGTTAAACCACAACCCTGCTGTTTCTGATTAAGTAATGGAACGTAGGCTCACTACGCTTACATACTTGCCATGGAAATATATTTTATTATTTTCCACTACAGAAGCTCCTGCTATAAATATATAGCCATCCCATGTGTCTAACTTTCATCTGCTTGAAAAATTAACATTTGGCCTGCATGGTAATTCTAATGAATTTTGGAAGATCTGGTCAGCCTTTAAGAACTTTGTAGAGAGCTCTTTATGGCTACCCCTGTTAAATACCCTGACTTTTTGCCATGGTGCTACATTAGACATCTGTATATATTTGCATTTTCTCAATATATTCCCTCTGTCTATGGTGTTGTGATCCAGAACTGCAGCCTCACCCACCATAATATCACAAATTAGGAAAAGAGTGTCTGAAAAAGATTTAACCTGAAAGAAAAGCTCAATACAGAGAAACACTTCCAAGCACTGTATGCTTCAGGCATCATACCGTCACAAAATTTTACCTCTGCTGCCCCTCGCCACGACCGCATGGCCTCCTCCAGCTCAGAGTAGGAGGGGCCTTGTGGCTGATCACTGCCACGCCGTTCCATGCCCTGTGCTAACACTTCCGCCAGGCAGGACTGTGCCACCGGCTGCCCCTTCTGCAGGGCCTGTGACAGGAACTGGAAGTGCAGCTGCATTACTGTCAGGAAACAGCGGCCCAGCACCTGCAAAGGAGCACACACCACAGTCACCATGGCAACGTTGACATGAATCTGCTAGGCAGTTCAAATACTGATGAACGCATTGAATTTCAAGGGATCCGGGAACTGCACAGGTGTCCTCAAACCAGTTGTAGGGAACAGTGCATGAAACACAAGGTTTGCCTCTTGGTCATTTAAATCTGTGTTTCTGTAAACCATTTTTCAATAATATCGTACACAAAGTGGCTACGCAGTCTTATTTACACAGTAAGTAGCTGCTTTGAGGGTTTTCCCTAGTTTACTTTATTTACATCACATCTATATTAAAGTGCAGCTGCGTTAAGCCAATAAATGTAATCTATATTTATCTTCTGAGTCGCAGCAAAGGCTGCAGAAAGGCAGCTACTCATTTTCTGACGGTGTACAAAACGGCTCATTGTTTGAAGTAAAAAAAATTACATACCAGTGGCATACGACCCTGAGGATGACCGTATTCCCGGAAAAAGAAGAACTATGAATACAAGGTGCTGGTTTGTGTCCTTTATGCGCCACTAACAGTCTAGCAACTCATTGAAAGGGGACGATGGAAAAAAGTATTACTTTGACTCGACAGCTGGTAAAAGCATTTTCTGCGTTTACACCCCCCTCCCCCCACAACACTAAAGCTAGCTGGAGTATGGACATGAGGAATGAGCAGCCATCACACACACACAGAAGTGGAGACGCGCGCCTCACTTTAAAACACGTCCACATACTCTTTTCTTCTGTCTTAGACACCTTAAACAGGTGAGGAGACTGCCACATCCAAGTCGATCCTAAAACACAGATTAGGCATCTCATTTGGTGAAATCGCAGTTTACCCCATGACAGGTGACTTCAGAATAAAAGTGTTTAAATCTAAACAGTTGAACAAAGACAGGCTGAGCTTGTAGGGAGTCTTGAACTGGTGTGCTGCTTGCTTATCTTGCACTCTGAATGCCTTAAAAAAAGTTGCGTGAGAATATAGGTCTTAAATCCACTCAATGCACCATTTTTGTCACACAGAGATGCTTCAAGGGCAAAATCAGAAAGACTATGTGACCCCGACTGACCCACTGCTGTGGGGTGAGCCATTTACCAGTGACATATGGGCAGTCACATGAACGTCGATGCTCATGGGCCAGTAACCCTTCTCCTCAACAGACCTCACATTGTGAAACGCATCATCCGCTGACATGCACTTCCAAAATGACACAAAAAACATTTGGATCTGATAAAGAATCACCCTAGCAGTTTTACTCTTACTCAGGGTAACTCCAGTTACATTTTACCATGCCAACCGTACTCTGAAAATAAGGCAAATTACACCAAGTGGTTCGGGTTTGTGTATTTAGAGTTTCAGACAAAAACAGCAACAGAGAAATTTAAACAGAGAAATCTGAGAAATGCAGTGACGTTATTTTCAAGTCAAGTTTCTCAGCTCGAAGTGGCCAGTTACATCTAAAAATCTCAACATCTCTGATAAAGAACCCTGTGGCTGACGGGGAGAGAGCAGGGGCCAAAGCAGCAAAGACCCACCCAACTCAGCAAGGGAACTCTCCCTGGTCAGAAAGATCAAGGGTTGCGTGGAAGCACGGGGACAGCTGGTCATATATGTCATTAAAAACCTTTCACTTGGAGGTCCGCCGAGGTAAATGAAAGCCCAAAGGCAGGAACAGACATATTGATTGTGTGAGCTTAAAAAGAGAGCAGCCATAGATCTGACAAGTTTATCAGTCCCTTCCACTGTATGCATTAACCCAAAATCACAGATTGCCACTGACAAACGCACCTGCCTCAGACCCCGCGGAGAAATAAGTGACAACCAGCAGAAGTCTGTGGCCACACTGTGCAGAGGCAGAGCAGTGCTCCTGCAGCCGACCTCCTTAACAGAGCAGTGACCACTCCTTCAGGACCCGCATGTACTCATCCCCCATGGTGATGTTTTTTTCACAAGGCAGGGTTATCTGTGTATACCTTAGTACAAACACACACACACACACACACACACACACACACACACACACACACTATAGAATCTTCTCTTTTTGGTTTTTCACTCCAAGATGTGTGGCAACAGTAATAACAGCATTTTTTTAAATGTCTTTTAACACCAAATCACTGAACAGTGTAAGCTCTTCTCGCTGGATGGAATGATTCTTGAAGGGACGAAATTTCGGCTCCCCAACTATGAAGTGCTGAAGATAATGTTCTTCCAGGTCTTGGAAAAAACGTGGGCAGCTGCTGGAGTGAACCAATGGACATTCTTTAAGCTAGGATTAATGCTAGACAATCCTTTCGTCCTGCACGGCTGGAGTTTAAATTTTTTGAAAAATCTTAAGTGTATCAGGAACTTCAGCAGAGGAAACAAGCTAAAGAAATGAACCTTTTTCTTCATGCCAACAAGGTCTGAATTAATGTGCTGCATTTCTCAAGAATGTGTCTGGCAGTCACGGTCCAGGTTTCCAGCCAAGTGTCTGCAAATTAGTCGAGGCCCACAAACTCCAGGTTACCAGCCTTATTACTCCCTTTACAAACTTTAAACTTAAGAAACAGTGGGTTCAAACACCTAAAAAATAAACAAGTTAAGAGATTTGCACAAAAAAAAGCTGTAAAAAAAGGTCTAATATGCCGATTTTTCCGTGCCTCACCATTTGCATTTAGTTCATTTAGACAGCAACTGCAAACAGTTAAATTTTGCAGTTAATTTGGACACATGGCTCACTTTTAAAGTTAAAGTTCTTGGAACTCTTTTTCATAGCCCTGGCTGCGAGGCATTAACTAGTAAAAGGAATTCCAATTTGATGTACGCACAGCATTAGGGACTGCAGTCAAAGCTCTCTTGAGCCTTTCAAACACACAGAAAGACACCACGCAGATGCTAAATTTTTACCAAATGATGCTTCCTGTAGGTAGAATACATGTGCCGTTCGTCCTTACTGTAACCAGTTAGTAACTCACTGATGAAAGTGACACCAATGTATTAATTTTATAGCGGTTAAAGAAGAGATAACACCATTGCTTTTGAATGTAAAGTTTTCCATTTTCCCCATTTACGATTTCAAGACTGTAAAAAGCTAATTTGGTGAGATTTTTCTTTGTTGATATTAAGAGAATCCTTTTTTTGGCCCTCACCTGTACCGTTGTCATCTCCCCACGGAAAGAAAAGTTTAAATGATCATACCAGTTGCTAAAAACACATCCTGCTTAAGCTACCCCAGGAACAAAGTACGGTTTAGTTTGGATACCAAACGGACAGGTTTTTGGTTTACATTCAACACTGGCAGGAAAAGGCAAGTAGCTCTACCTCCACATCCTGCAGGCTCAGGTCACTCTGGTCCTTGAAGCTGGCTGCATTGGTACTCAGCTCCATCAGCATCTTGCCAATCTCAGGCTTCACGGTAGCTGTGAGTCGGCCGGCCGTCTCCATGACGTGGTCCTGCACGTCCCTTAGTTGCATAGCTGCTTTGGAGTAGCGGGAGTTCTGGAACATGTTGCTGAAGAGTTCGGTGAGGAAGGCGCTGGCACGGCAGAATACGTTGAGCGCATCCAGGTACTTGGAGATGCCTTGCTGTATGTCGGCCACTGTACTGGCAGTGGCAGCTCCACCAGAGTAGGGTGGGGAGTGGCCGCAGCCCCTGGGGGCGGCAGGGGCCGAGGAGGAGCAGGAAGAGCCCAGAGGGGCACTGAGGGTGCGACCCAACTCGGGTATCTGATACTGCTGCACCTTCTGCTTGGACCCGCCAAGCAAAAAGCGCCGCTTGTAGTCCATTTTGTTCTCTTGAGCACTGCAACAATACATAGGTGCGGTTCTATAGTTCTACTGTGCCTTCTCGTTCGCAATACCACTCTTCACAAGCACAAAATCTGTCGTCTTGACATCAAACTTTTGACCTTAAGTACAAGAAGAGCCTAAGGATGAAATGTGCTTGAAGGGCATTTCCAACAGCCTTGGTGTCAATAGAAAGAATCAGAAGGAAGGAAAGATGGAAGCTTGCTGGCTTATTTTTTTTTCTTCATGCAGCACTGGCTCCGAGACATCTGGCAGCCTACGTGGAGAGCCTCCCTCTAGTTTCACCCTTAAATTTCCAAAGACTCCTCTGCGGCATCGATGGAAAGGCAGAGGATGCAGCTGGAGGATGGAGGATATGAAAAATAAGCTTCTGGATGTTGTGTGATTTGCTTCCTCACATTTGTTCCCATCCTAAGAGAAACCTTCTCCAAAGCCAAAAAACACATCAAACTGCAGGTTATTTTCTCCTCCACTACTGGAACAAGGGCTTCTTTTTGTCCATGTATTTTTTTTATGAATATAGCCCAACCAAATACAAATACCTTTCACCAAAAACTAGAAAACAATCAAGAAAAAGGGAAAATGTAACACCAGTCACCAGCAGAGAAAAACAATAAAAAGACTGAAAGGAAAGTTAACCTGACTGTGTCCAGCACGATGCCCGAGAGCAGCCTTTAACATGGGGCCAACAGATCCGGCCTGTCAGCAATCTTGGTTTTGACGAACACAGGTCTTGAAGACATACGAAAATCCGTCCCTGTTCGATGCGCACCAGGCTTCTACTCCTCTCCTGAGGTAGTTGTTACTGTCCCTGCAGAAACAAGTGCTGTTCCCAGGCCAAGCCCCTCCATGAATGCAGTGTGAAGCTGCGGAACACAGACATGTTTTCTGGTCCCCCGGTCACTTCCTTAAAAATAGGAAAGGATGAGGTTAAAAAAAGGTAAAGGGAGGGGGAAGACATACAAGATATTTTAAAAAAGTATTCATTCATACAAAAATGAACAACACTAAATGCCACAGTAGGCAACAAATGCTACCAACAGGTGTCCCATCGTTAAAGTGACTTACTGGAAACCGATCATACAAATAACTGCTGACAGACATTAAACTGATAATTTGCTTTACCATGTTTTAAAAAAAAAAAAAAAAAATATTTAAAAGACAGCCAGAATAAAGAGCACCTGAAAGCATTTCAGTGTTTTGGTTGTCCGGTCTGACAAAAATCATCTGTGGAATTCACAGTAGCACCATTCAGCAATGCATTCTGGGCCGACCCATGAAATACTGATTCTCTGGCTTCTCTCAAGTTAGGCCATTATGCAAAAATCCATGTCACATTATTATTTATTTGCATAGCAAGGAAAACAAAGGTAATGTGTGTTCGGGCCTTGTGGCATTCGGATAGTTGCTGGTACCACTGTTAGGACAGATCTTTCATGCCAGCCCTGCTGTTAAGCGTTTCGGACATCAGAATTTATGCTGTCTACATACGCTGCTGTTAAGCTGTCCAGTGTCAACAAATGTATTCTCTCGAGCCAGTCTGCATCTTACTCCAGAATTCCACTGCCCTCGGAGAACTTCCTTTTCACATTTCTGCTGACTTCAGAGCACTTCCTTTCACCGACAGCAAAGCACGGAAAGGAAAGTCTGGCTCCACTTCCTGCTAACTTGCCAAATGCAGAAGGGAATCACTAACTTTCGAAAGGGCTAAAGTCACAGCTATGATGACATTCGACATAGCCGGAGTACAAGTATAGGCACTTGCAGAATGATTTCTCCTCTTTACAACACGCTGGTCGTACCTCTTCACCGGCTCCTTAGCAACAAACTTCAGTCTATTTTAAACCCAGTGCTCTGGGAAAGAGTCGAAGCAGGAAGGCAGTCCACCAACCTGTTAATCCACGGGGTTTAAAGCTGCCATTTTGAACCAGTTGCTCATCGATGTTTTAACATAATGTAGTACACAGCTATTAAAACAAGAAGTGGGGTGAACAAGAAGGCTAACACTGCCAGTAAATTTGATAGCATGTTCATCCTAAATTCCAGGAAGACCCACAAAATACTGACGGTTCTAAAGCCAAAAATCCCACCCAACTTGTTCATTTTGCATATGGAAGTCAGGTTTAAAAGTTTATCAAAAGAAAAGAACAATGAAAACAGCCTTTCCATTTTCACATGTTCATAAAACATCAGTATACAACTATAAATCTTGCCTTCATGGAGACCACTTGGTTACAAAATCTTCCTTTCAGGATTAACAGTGACATCACTCCCATAAAGAATTTTACTTGAAAAATTCTAACATACATTAGAACAAAATGGGTCATTTTTAAATCCAATACTCCTTGTAAATTTTTCCTGAGATCTGTAAACACAAACTGAACTGGATGCAACAACCCCAAAATTAAGGCACTAGACATATATTGGGGTAGGAGCTCTTCATTGTGTCAATAAATAAATAAATCTATCACTTGAGGTCAAGCAAAGCTTTGGTCCATGTCGTGAGGACTGCATCCCTCACTGCTGGTGCATAGCATGAAACTTTTTTTTTTGCTTCCACCCAAACAAACACGTGTGCTGGAGCGATCCGAGACATGGGCTGGCTCCACGCCAGAGCACGTTAATGTCACTCTTCCGCCAAGTGCCTCAACAGCTAAAGTTAGCCATGTGCCCCTTGCGTGAGCCTCAGCCACACATGCTATACTTGGAGACCAGAAGCTGTTTAGATCAGTTTCCTCAACCTTAGTTTCTGGTGCCACACACACAACATCTCAGAAAAACCTGTCCTCTGAAGAAAAAAGGGGGGGGGGACCTTTTTTGCCATCAGGCATGGTCAACAATCCCAAAGTAGAGAAAGGATGTTAACATGCATCCGTCCTTTCTCTGAAATCACACAGAATCGAAGCAGCAGATCCCCCACACTGATAGCTCTCAAGAGCCATGTGGAATAGAGGCCGTGGCTTTCTGGGATCGTGTGGAATCGAGGCCACAGGTTCCAACGCTGCTGGCTCCATGTCAGCCTGCCACCCTACAGCCCACTGATGACTCAACCCCGCGACTGCACATTCCACCACACGTGCACTATATTTCTGCCTCTGCAAGCTAACAGCTGTTTCAGATTACTTGTTTTGGCAGTCAGAGTTCAACTGACGAAAAAAAAAAAGTCCTCTACATCTGTTGTTGCTAAAGGAATGCTTTCTTTAACCATGCCTTTAAAACTGTGACAAACAAGCCATATCCAAAAACAGATTGCCGTTTTGTTTACCTTCCAAGGAGTGGCGGTATAAAAATACAAGGCCCTTCCACATCGCCATTCCCTAAGGTTATTTAATGCCAGGACACAAGAATTGCTGTTCAGAAACTGTTAAGTTTAAGGGACCAGAGGCAAGCAAGTCGAGATACTGTGGCATGAGCCTAAGGCAAACAACTTCAAGGTCCTGTGTGTGCTGTCACTGTAGTGCTATCCAAACATCTCATGATGAAGTAGTGGAAAACTGCATACTCTGCCAATAGTTTGTCTCGAGTTTGAACAGTTGCCGAGGCAATTCCAGTCGAGGCATTTTGGGGGATCTCAAGCACGGAGCAGGTCAGCCTCTCCTCCAACAACCTGCCCATTCTTGCAACTAAACTATGTGCTTTCTAACATGCATCTCTGCCATACACAGTTCGGTCATAGCTATTTTACAAAACAGATAATACAAATCATGTAGGAGATTTAAAAAAAAAAAAAAAAAAAAAAAAAAAAAACTACACACTTGCTTGACAGCTGCACAAAGATTTTATTATAACAAATTACAGAAAAATACAACTACTGCATCTCACACTGGACAGTCACTATTTACACAAGAAAAAGTAGAAATTCATAGAATTCTTACATCTTAATAACCGGGTTCATGCCCAATTGCTGAAAAGGTACACACCTAATTTTAGATTAGGAAAAAAAGCTGCTTTTTAAAGCTTTTATTAAAGCTAAGACCAAAGGCTTTCAAAACATGAACTGACCTACATTGCAAGGCACATCACTGTTTGAGAAATTTTTTTAAAAATAAATTTTGACACTGAAGGAGGCAAGTATGAGGTGGACTTCACACATGATTCCTACACAAATGCTCTGAAAGCCATTTGTTAAGCGCTTAAGGGAGCTCATGTGTCATACGTGGCTCTGGGTGTTTTAAATAGGAGCAGAAAGGTCAGGGGTTGAGCCAAGTGGCAACACAGGTGCAGCGTACAACTGCTCCTTGGGTAGAACATTCGATCTACACTCGTCTGCCAACAAAGGTGCTTCTCTTATTCGCTATTGTCTGTGAAGCATTACACCCCATCTGAAGTAATCTTTGAAGAAAAGCTAACTATGCCAGATTTTTGTTACTAAACAACAAATAGCAGTAATATAATAACTTCTGAAAACGTGTGCGTGTGTGTGTGTGTGTGTGTGGGGGGGGCAATCCAAAGGTAGCTGGCAGATATGAATTGATTCAGACTGTAGTAGCTGAGACATTTATTGTGAAAGGCAGCGGTAGACAGCGTGACACACAAAGATATTAACCCTGAAGGTTATTGATTCACGTCCCAGGAAGGAAGATACATCTTTGAGCTGTACAGTAAGTCAACTAAACAACAAAATAATACACGGTGTAAACAAATACAGCATCATGCAGCTAAGATCCATTCTTAGGAATTGATGGACTTAGGAACATGACTCACAGCACACAAGTCTGGGGGGAGAGTATTGACTTTGCCACACTAACAGGTGCTTCACTCTACCTGTCTCTTCAGTAAACATTAATAGCTAAAACCGACTTAATAAGAAGGGAGGAAAATATAATTCTGCTTTTATCATAACCACAGGGAAACATGCAATGGCTGAGTTATTTGGGACAGAGAGGGGATAAACATAACAGGTAATGTGATACGAACACGCGCCGAGTGCATTCTGCGGGCTACTCGACAAAACAGCTCCTCGAGAACACAGCTATGGGCAAAAAAAGGAAAACAAAACTGCCCCAACAGGAGCGACATGAGAGCTGTGGAGCCTACAAGTGTACTGCAAACATGGCTTACATTTCCCCTCTTGTTGGAGTTATGTGGCAAGGTCTCATTTCTTCTGACAAACATGCCTTTCACTTTATTTTTAGCAGTATGAAATATAAGATAATTAATATTTGTACAATGGCAAGAATGGTGCAATACACATCTCTCAATTCATTTGTTTATATTGCTGCTGTCTATATTGATCAAAAAGCTAAAGGCCTGGGATTATGGACAAATTTATACCATTCCCAAGCACTTTATTTACCATTAATCGTCCAAATCACCACAGGAAAGGTTTAAGTTTCCATATATACAAATAGCTTTAAAGTTACACTGGTTGTAACCATAGGTGCAATAAGCCAGAAAGGTCACATAAAACCACACCTAAATCCTTCAGCTGCACCAGGTAACATTCGGTCTGCACCTCAGTATAACCTAAGGAATGGCACCTCGAGTACAAAAACTGGAAACGTGGATCTCAGTGGTTTATCGGGAGTTCATTATATTGACACAGAGTGTGTCGACTCACAAGGGAGAAGAAAAGCAGACCAGATCACAAAGGATATTTTGTGTGAAAACTAATGTTCTCACGCAGGGGAGCCTTCAGCGGCGAGATGGTTTCAGGAGCCGAGGGGAGCAACGCAGGCGGATGGTGTTGGTTTCCCAGGAAACCCAGGTTAAAGTAGCAGCGCTATAGCTGCATCCCTCATCAGAGGCTTCACATCTCACTTCCTCCCAGCCCACTCGTACAGGACCCTGCACCAGCGATCAAAGTCAGCACAGTTCCATTACCATTTTTCCCCTCATTAAAAAGGACAGGATTCTCCACGCACTATAAGCAGCCAAACTCCGCGGTGACACACTGAGATGAACCAACAGTGTAAATGTCAAGATTCCACACTGTAGCGCTTCCTGGCAAACTCAGCTTAAACATGTGTGTTTAGTATCTCAAACAGATTTACACTCCCTGTCCATTTCAAGTCTTGGCCACAAACATTAATGAAATACACAACTAAAACCCTACATATTCCAAAAAAATAAGAGAACAACGACAGCGATACGTCATTAAAGCTCCAAGGACAAAAGACGGAACGTACATAACCCTAACTGAAGAATTTCCTAAATAAAGCATACATTATTCACAAGAGATATATTACAGGCTTGTTTCTGACCAAAACTGATGGACAATAAACCTTGGGTTGCCCCAACAAACAAGGAAGAAAAACTGGCTCGGCAGGATTCCCCTATTTCTGTCAAAGTGAGACACGGAAAAGAGGGGATGACAAAAGTCACGGCAAAGTAATATTATGTAGAAATGTGGGCTATGGAAAAAGCTGTGGAAGCCCCCAAAACATCCAACAAATTTCCAAGAGGAAATCTGCCAAAAAGGGAACCAATTGTCAGTCATGCATTCAAGCAGCTGTTGAATGAGATCTAGAATGTCAATAGGAGGGATAAACACTGGCAAATGCCATTACCATTTTAAATAATTTCCCACTGGGAAACAGGGATCAGAGAGACATGTATTATAAATACCAATTTACAAAGTGACATTTTAGCGCAATACCAAGAAGCAAAGACATGAAACAGTTATCGCCGTGGTACGCATAACTGTGCTGTCTGCATTCTAATATTATTCACCTTTATTTAGCTTTGCCTAAGGTGGCTTACACTGATAAGCAACTCCACAATCATGTACCAATTTATACAGATTAGACTTAAAATCTACACTTGGAAGGCTATGAATTTACAGAGCAATTTCGCCTGGCCGTTTGCCAAACAATTTTCAGATCCTTAAAAGTAGAATAGACAGGCGCACAATCGAAGATTTAAGCCTGCACAGTGTTACCTCCAAGAACATTTAACCAGGTAAAGTCCCATTGAGGGTCAAATTAAATTCTCACCCCACATGCTGTCATTCCAACCCTGAGAACAGGTGCTGTTATTCATCATATTCCAACAGTACATCATATTAGCTCAGAGTCCTTCAAGCTATGAGAACACCAGATCAATAGTGCTGAGAAACCATCCAACAGGTCTTACTGAAAGCCGCTGTCCATCATCCCAGCGAGAACGCAAAGGTGTTACTTCACGGAAGAAAACTTCAGCAGATGAAAGGGAGTGAACACCATTGTCTCCAAGAAGAAGAACATTCCTGACTGCATAAGCAAGGTCAGGATAAGCTATTGCTACACATTTTAAAGCCATTGTCTGCCTGCTTGGAGCTGCGGTGGCCCTGAACAAATAAATGTAATCCAGAAATCGGATAAGGTTACAGCCTTTGGAATCGAGACATTCTGTGTCTCTCTACCAGCATGCTTCTTTAATCTTTGCGGACTGCGCACCACACATCTGCAGGCCTAGTTTGCCGTAATAAAAGAAAACTTCTAGCGTAGCGATTCTGCCGTGTGTTAAATGTGCCTGCTGTGGGCAGAGAATCGCTAGAGAATGCATAACTTATTCATGCACACTACAACATTACAAAGTGCAAAAATACGCTCACTTACAATCTGACACAAGTTCTCTCAGGAGCAAAGAAGCTGTTCACAGGAAAAGCTCAAGTGTGTGAGATGATACCAGCCCAGAAGTCATCCTGTCCTCCATACACCTAACGGTAAAGTCAGCTATGCCGCGATTAATTCCACTTAATCCTTTAAAGCATAAACAACATATGTTGAGACAAATGAGCAATCTGAATTGCACCCGTTTCCCACCTCCCCGACAGAACGGATGGCACTCATATGCACGTCCCTCAAGAATATGGTGGTGGACTGCATTTATTTCCATAGCAACAGAACTGTGGTGGAGATATCAACAGGCAGTACCAGCATCGCTGTGCCTTTTACTGAGAAGCTTACGGCACAAGTGTAGAGGAACCAGAGGAACCCTCTTCTGTAAATCAGCTGTATTGTGCCACGCTAATCACTTTTTCATTAAATTTAACCTCTATTTAATCTGCAGTCCTTATTTCTGGTCACTAAGACCCCGTGGAGCTGGGCCGGTGGGTTACGAGGGGATGTGACCTACATTTACGTACAAGTTTGTACTTAATGCATGAAACGCAGGAATTCATTTATTCTCCGTGAACACCACTTGTGGGCCTGAATTTGAAAAACATTTAAAAATGTTTTACTGTACACTGATTTGCATCACAAGTTGTACAAACAACCCTCAGATAATCCCTGCGTTTGGGTCAGTCAGAATACTACTGAAGACAGATGCTTTTCTGTAAAAATGTAGTTTAAGGGATGGAAGAATTATCCATATTATTAGTAATTAATTCAGTTGACACTTGTTTCCATAGCACCTTACAATATTAAGATACTTACAGTTATTTAACCTTTTATATTCCTGGTATTCCTACTTGCCTGTAACCACTACACTACCTACTGCTCCTGTGGAGGTTGAACAGCCTCAATGGATATAAACACTACTTCCCAGGTTTAACAGCATGGGCCTTTTCCCAAAGTTCTAACAGACCCTGCAACAACACTACCACATTCCATATTTTTTGCACTTTTTCCCATAGCAAGACATCAAAGAACAGGTCTCATTTGAACAGCATTTGTAAGCTGCAGCGATCCAACAGGAAATGCATTCCACATGATCTCAGCAAAGACCAAAACCATTGTTGCCGTAAGTTCCAGGCTCATTTACCACCGGCTAGTAACAAAGAGAACAGCACTGGGGAAACTATTTGCAATTTGTGAGGTGGAAAAATGTGCAGAGGAATCACTATCAAATTACTACTTGCAAGCCTTTACCTTTACATGATACGAAAAAATAGTTAATAAAAGAACATAAACTGATGGTTTTTTGCATCAGTATCTACCATCCATAACTGATGGAGCAAACAATCGAAATAAAAGCTTAACGCTTCATCTCTCTACACCGACATAAAAATGAAAAGATTTACGATTACAGTACGAGGAGCTATGCTTCAAAAATGATGAACAGCACTGTCTGCTGAGTAAGATTTGTAATAAAAACGTGACCTCTAGTCAAGGTGAACCATAACTACTGCTAACTGGTGTGTAATCGACAGGTAAGAGCATCGGACATACATCTGTAGTAAAAGAGGACAGGATGGAGGATGAGGAAACCCCAGAACGTGCACATGATCTGTACTCACTGTAAAACAAATGACAATTCACTGTTTTTGTGGTTTTTAGGCTGTTGAACGAGTTTCACCTTAAATACAACAGAAATCATCGGACAGAGCGCTATAAGCCATGAATACTAAATACAGCAAAAAAAAAAAAAAAAAAACACACACATAGCAATGCTAACTACTACTACTGAGGAAGAGGAACTCTTAGTTGTTATTTTATATTTATTGGGGTTTTTACTGTAAACGACCTGCCTGTGTCCACGTTCAAATGGAGGAGCATCACAGGAAAGCCGGGAACTACGGACTTAATCGAACCGGGCTCGTCAGACAATCCTAAACATCAACGCACATTAAACATAAGCGCGCACACGAATTAAATGTAGATAAAAATTTACGGCGACAAGCGGTCGCTTCGAGCTCGCCGTTGAAAGGTGCGTTTAAAAAATGTCTGCTGACAGGAGAGACCGCACACTTTATATGGAGCTTTTTAGCACGAAACATGACATAAATGCGGCATTCTTACGGCGTGCAGCAGCGGGGAGCTGCAACGCCACAGCAGCGCGGCGAGGCGACAGTTGGACACGGACACTCGGGAAACGGTGCGGCGCGTCTGGACGCTCAAGCCAACGTTAACGTTTGACATTAACTGCAACGACGACACGCGTCGTTTAATCGCATAAAACACAGTGAAATGTGAATTCTCGGGACATACTGGAGACCTGGACTGTCCGGCAGGTGACAGCAGAGCGGCGTTGTCGCCAACGAGCACCGCTGGTCGCTACGTCTCACTGGCTGCGAGGGGCGCGCGAAGGGCGCGCGCGGGACCCGCGCGGAGCGCTGCGGCGCGCGGCACGTCGGTCGGCCCAGCGGCGCTCGCCTCCACGGAAAACAGAGAGCCCCCTCATCCCTTTCACCAGCCGGATGGCGAAGTGGTCCCCCTTACTGTGGGTGTCCCCACGAAAAGAGTCCAGGTACACAGAAACGGCAACAACATTAACGAAATAACGCGCAACCACTCCAGTCACGGAGCGTCTTTAAAGTACAGCGGAGCCGCATCTCTTACCAGCGCCGCGTCCCACCCTCTCGACGGAGGATCCCTGTCAGCGAGGGCCGGAAGTGACGTCTATCCCTGTTGACTGCGTGCAAAAAAATGAGAAGGAAAAAATGCGCCCGAAGAGGGAGTTTCCCTGCGCGCGAGCTGGAGGCGGTGCGCCCGGGAGTCGAGTTCGCGTTCGTTGTTCGAATATCGTCAATCGACGCTCCTCGTTTTTGGCTTGTTTTTTTTGCGCGCCTACCGCAAATCACATTGTGTAAAAGTTCAAATATCCCCAAGTATTGCAAAATTGAAATTCCAAGATCCGGTAAACGCGTTATTAAGTCCCCCCCCCCACTTCGAAGTGATTCAAACCACAAGATGACGCGGTGAAGGTTAATAACGCAGAAGAGCATCGTGACATTGCGAGGGTCGCCGAGAACGTGATCTTGCAAATGCCATGGTGTGTTTCGGTCTTGCCAGAGTTCTGAAATTAAAAATACAAGTTCTAAACTATATTTGTATATTTATTATTTTTTGTAAGTGCATTGGTGTAACAATTGCTGCATAGCAGCAAAGAAACGCATTACTTCGCAAATGTATTTTCCGTCTTTCATTGGTTAAAGAAACGACTCGTTTGAATACATGCGGGGGGGGGGTAATTTACCCTCGAAATGTGAGTTTTCATAAACAGAAAAGGATCGAGAAATCAGTAATATTGCTTTCAACGCAGGCGCTGTTGTCTCCGATTCGGCGGTGTTTCCCTCCCTCTTGCGGCATTAGTTATAGCCACATAAGAGGTCGCTAAAACGTGCACTTAGACAAACCTGACCGTTTTTTCCCACCTGTTAGTTTTCCGTTTTTGCGCAACTGTCGCGTGTGGTCTGTTGTCGCCGCAAACTGGAACGTTAACGCACGTAAAACTAAAGTAAAATAAATGGTGCGGCAAATTGCACAGCGTGAATGCACGCTATATTCGCAGCCTGTCGGTTTTGTGTCATTCTGTAAAGCAACGTTTTCTGCCTGCATTAATTCGGGATAACAGCCCCGGTCAAGGGTGGAGCAGTAGGACGTGGATTCGAAGCCCATATTCGGATTGCGCGGTGGCTGCGCTAACCATTGCGAGGAGGGGGGCGGGGGTCGCCTGCCGCCGTCGGATCACCTCAGCAGTGAGTCGCCCCCGTTGCTCAGCCACAGGGCCGGCGCGCTGACAGGAACTCCACGGAACCGTTAGACTCCATCATGGGCCTCACAAGCGACCCGAACTTCCAGAAGCTGGACCAGTGGAGCAGGTCCAACGCCGCCTCCATGGACCTGCGGCACATGTTCGAAACCGACCAAGACAGATTCCGCAAGTTCAGGTAAGCGACGACCTCGCGCGTTGCACACCTTCTCGCTGGCCTGAACAAGTAGGAAATGTAAAAACGTTCGAGTCAGAGACTTAACCGAGCAATAAAGTCGGTCTCTTTTGCATGAACGCAAAATTTAGCCTTTCGCAGGAAACCATGCGGCTCTAACAGCGTTGCAGTGATTTACATGGGGAATTAAAGCGGATATAAAACGCCCCCCACACACATTTTTGTTCAATTTTTCTGGCGTATAACGGGGGCCATAGGTGTAAGAATCAGACATCCGAAAGGTTGGGTTGGCATTTGTCTCCTTGGAGACTGGGAAAGGTCACCACTGCATGGCGATGTACCACAGACCCACCGAATATGCAGTGTTAGAAAACGACAAAATCTTTTTTTACTTCAACAGTATTACACTGCAGACGGAGGATGGAGACATTCTGCTCGACTATTCAAAGAACCTCATCAATCCAGAAGTTATGAAGATGTTGGTGGATTTGGTTAGGAATTGAATTTAGTAACAGACCTTGTATTTTGTGAGGGATGACATTTTAAATTCAAACTGCAGGGTTCTCAGCACCTGAATTCCTTGAGCCAATACTCACATGTAATTTTAACTGGGGGGTGGTGTAATAATACTTCTCTGTGTATTTAAATTTTGGATCATGTGTGAAAGATGAATTCGCTACTTTGTTCACTAAACTGCACTAAATTAGAGCAGTTGTGGTGTGGGAGTTGTTTTTTCTTTTATGCAGAGTATAGCTAAAAAGTACGCCAAATACTTGAATCAGCTTCATTAAAAGCACAGTGTTTTGTATGTTTTATTTTTATTGTTAAGGCAAAGTCAAGGGGAGTTGAGGCTGGCAGGGAGAGGATGTTCACGGGAGAGAAGATCAACTTCACTGAAGTATGTATTTCTGTCTTCGTTTCATTTCCAGTAATGGTACTACTTTTACTGGTATGATGGTCAAGAGAATATTAACAAAATTTATATTGCACCTTTATTCAGAAGTGGTTGATGTCTACTACAACATAAGATAAAGTGAATGAAGGGGTGTTTCTCTCTTGGATTTTAGCTGAGAAGGTAATGGAAAAAAATAGACATCCGTGCAGAATTGGAGAATGATCTTAAGTGTGTGCTGCAATGCAGTTTTAGACAACGCAAGATCTGTGGAAATTTCTTGCAGAATAAATGACTTAAAATAAGAAACCCTCGAAGTGTGTGTATGAAACTGTGTAGAGGTGGAAAAGGAAAAAAATAATGACATGTTGTATAATCACTAAACTGTTTTACCATTAAAGTGGGTGGATTTAGTACATAAGCACTGTTAGTGCTGTCAGACAGGCAGACACCGCAGAGTGACATACGCACCAGTCAAGTGGAAAGTGGAAAAAAAATATGTACTGTATATCACCAGACTGTATTACCCTTACATCACTAATGTGTGTGTTTTTGTGAGCTGTATAATTTCCTTTTAATTTTGTTACAAGTATAACAGCAACTGGTTCATTTGATCAAGCATGCAGATGGTACTGACAGCAACGTGCACTCCAGTCATAGTGACATGAACACAGTAATAATAAGTTACGTATATATCACCTAACTTTGTTACATTTTAATTTGCTCAGTTTAGTACATTTGTGTGTGGGTGGGTGTTTGTATCTAGAGTGTGTACATTGTGTGCAGACTGACATGCAGACAGTAATAAATTATTTGTGTGTCTGGGTGAGAAAATACATCAAGTCCATCAGGGTCATCTACGTACGCTCTGCATATGATATTACTGCATGTTACTACAGATTTTTTGGAGTTAAATGAATGTGACCATTCAAAAACTTCAGTTGAGGTGAAATATACCTGTGTGCCATTTCAAATCGGCTAGAAAAACAAAGCCTTGCATAAAAAACAAACAGAGGCTGCTGGTTATAGATATAGAGATTTCTTGTCTACGCCAGTAAGAGAGGATATTCTGGATCCTGAAATTTGGCCTGACTCTACCGTTCCGTCTCTGAGCAGGGCCGAGCAGTTCTCCATGTAGCACTAAGGAACCGGTCCAACACCCCCGTAATGGTTGATGGCAAGGATGTCATGCCTGAGGTCAACAAGGTCCTTGAGAAGATGAAGGCCTTCTGCCATGTAAGGAGCAAAAGTCTCCCCCTGACTATATTATTTATATGATTAAGTTTTGCTTCACTTGCATTTCAATTTTTTTAAAAAAAAAACCAACCTTCTCTATTTGTAAGTCAGTTAACTTACATGAGTAATTTTCAAATATCTTCCTCAAGTACTGTAAGGTTAAATAAAGTTTCAACAAAGGTTGATTCACCATGAAATGTAATATCTGACTTGCAGGCTAAGCTCCAGCTCTGTTATATCTGCTTATTAAATGGAGATCTGTAGCATTTTTTTTGGTTGACATGGAAACGATGCTGAGCACAAACACCTCAGATTTGCTCTGTTGCACGTACAGAAAGTGCGTAGTGGAGAGTGGAAGGGATTCACCGGGAAGTCTATCACAGATGTTGTCAATATCGGCATTGGCGGCTCCGATCTGGTGAGTAGCGGGCTACGGTATTGATAAAGTAGAGACAGTGGGCCTCAATTTTTGTACAATCATATACATTAAATGCAAAATTAGGTATTGTTTGGAGGTGCAGCAGGACTGATGGGTTTGTCTTGTTTCAGGGCCCACTGATGGTCACCGAAGCCCTGAAGCCGTACTCCAAAGGAGGACCTCGCGCTTGGTTCGTCTCAAACATTGATGGAACACACATTGCCAAGACCCTGGCTGAGCTAAATGCCGAGACCACCCTCTTCATTATCGCTTCCAAGGTACTGACCTTCTGATCCTAAATACAGACTTCTCTGTAGCAGGGTGAGTCACATGAATAATACGATGTTTATAATGTTTTTCTATAATTCTAAGCTCACTAAACTTACTTCTCAGATCTTCATCTTGGGTTGAAACCTCTCATATTTCTGGCTTCTTATATTCAGTGTTCAGGTCGGATTTCTCCTGCTCTTATGTGAAGAATTTGGCTTTGATACTGTGCTCTTATTTCCTCCAGACATTTACCACTCAGGAAACTATTACTAATGCTGAGTCGGCAAAGGAGTGGTTTCTAAATGCTGCCAAAGATGTGAGTTGTCCAAAGACCCTGGGTGGCACGGAGGGGGAGCCACTAAATGCTATCAATACCAAAGTCGTGCTCAGAAATTAGCCAAACGTCTTCTTCCTTCTGGCTCCACAGAAATCGGCGGTGGCCAAGCACTTTGTCGCGCTTTCCACAAACGCGGTAAGTGAGCGGCAACACAGCTCTTTTGCCCGTGTGTGCTTTTGTTCTACGGATGCCATGTACTCACCCTGATATCGGTTTGTCTTCGCCAGCCCAAAGTGAAGGACTTCGGCATCGACACGGAAAACATGTTTGAGTTCTGGGACGTAAGTTGGCCCGGTGTGCATAGCGAAGCTCTGCAGTCTGCTGGTTGCCAGCCTACAGGAAGCTGCTATTAATAGTGTGGTCCTCTGACCTGTGAAGTAGGCGCCTGTGCACACAGACAGACAGCTGCTGGGTAACCAGAGCCCTCTGTCCACAGTGCTGCTCTCGGGCCTCTGCGATATTATTGGTGATGACCTTCTCTTTTGCAGAGGTTACTGTCATGACCTCTTCTCGCTATTAGGGTGTAGGGGATGAAGGGGCTGCATATAAACGATAAAAAGAAGGCGTTGAATGTATTTAGCGTTCAGATAACATCGCAGGAGACAAACCAGGAGATATTTGGGGAGGGTTTTATTGTGGGGATGGTGGGCCCACGTTGGAAAAAACCCAAATAGTTGCAAAACTAGTCAGCCAATAATCTCCAAAGCACTACAAAAGGGAAGAACCTCCACCCTCCTCGCACAGATTAGTTTCTATGTCCACAGGAGCCAGGCCCGGTAAATCGAGAGAGAAAGAAAAACGCAAACAGATGAAGGGGGGCATTCCGAGGATGCGACATTACTGTAATGGCTGAGATCCGGCACGGACCACAGAGTCACATTTAGCCCCCTTGTTGGGATTTACAATGCAGTGGTCTGGAAAGTCTGCATCAGCACATGGTGTCTAATAAGGTCTGGGGACTTGCTGGTGAGATGCTGCAGCTCGGTAACAATTGGGCTATTTGATGCCGAAGCTAAAGAAATCAAGCTGAACAAATCAGAATGTCTCACTCATTCTTTCATTCGCTATCAGCAGCCGCTTGTCGAGCGCAAGGGGCCTAAGTGACCCGCAGCCGATTCCAGAGGTGCAGGGCACGAGGCAGTATACGCCATGGATAAGACGAAGGTTCACTGCAAGGCAGAACTACGGTGCCACTTGTTCATTTTGTTAATTTTATCCAAAATGGCTGCCTTTAAAGTGTGCCTGGATCTAACAACAAGATGTTGTTAGAAGCTCTCTTTTCTCGAGCGATGGTAGGTTTAGGTGGAGAGCAGTTTTAATGGTGGGGGAACACAAGAGAACCCCTATGAATGTTCCTTGTATTTCTTTTCCTTTTTAGTGGGTTGGCGGACGTTTCTCCCTGTGGTCGGCAATTGGGTTGTCCATTGCTCTGCATATAGGTACTGTGTGTCCATGAACCTTTCCCTCATTAAAACTATTAACTGTAACTTTCAAAGCTTGCTGCCATTTAGATTCCAGGATTTTTCTTGACATTGACACGATTACGTCACTTACGCCATTATTTTTTTTCATTGTTTTCTAGTTTTATTGTTAACATGTTACATAGTTACCTAAGAACAATAGACAAGCTTTGTAACTGAACGCCAAATAATAGGAAAAAGTAAAATGTTTTCTTCCATTCCTCACTAGGTTTTGAGAACTTTGAGAAATTGCTCAGTGGAGCTCACTGGATGGTAGGTGGCTGCTTCTCACTGAGATTTGTCTGCTCTCGTTGTAGGGGACGCTGGGTTACTTATTAGCTCCAGCCAGTCCATCAAGGTTTGTGCGTGTCAGATCCAGGCAGATATCTGAACATCCATCCCTTTTTTCTGTGCAGGACAAGCACTTCTGCAGTGCTCCTCTGGAGAGTAATGCCCCCGTGATCCTGGCTCTGCTGGGAATCTGGTACATCAACTTCCTCAAGCTGGAGACACACGCCCTGCTGCCTTATGACCAGTACATGCATCGCTTCGCTGCCTACTTCCAGCAGGTCTGCAAGGGGTAGTGGGAACAATGGGGAGCAGCAGGTGGATGATGTGGGAGAATGTTACAGTTGAAGCCAAAGTGTTATAAATTATACTTTAATTATACAGTTTCACACAGTTTACACCCATGCATGGGTGGCAATTTGTATGGAGGTGCTACCTCTTCTGGGTTTCAGAAGCCCTTATATGATGCGGTGTTAAAGTCCAACATGTACAGTAGTGGAACAGACCAATGAGAAATTAGTATCCTTAAAAAAAACCAATCAAAGCAGGAATATAACAAGGAAGTCCTACCCAGTCTTTGGTGCAAAAACTTAGACAAAGGAGAAACCTGAGAGCTACGAAGCTACTTATGATCAATGGGCAGTGGGTTTAGACAGATTGGACTGCACCACATAAGGGAAAGAATTTCTCGACCAGAACGGAAGGAAAATGACCCCTTTAACAGAGTAGCAAGGCTTTCAATTGAAACAAATATAAAACAATTCTTTAATTAAAATGATACACAATGGAGACCTTCTATTTGCACGTACACTTCACTGAGAAGAGCTCACTGTTCTGGTATCCCCCTGTGATACTAATGGTTTTGTCTGTCTCCAGGGGGATATGGAGTCCAACGGGAAGTACATCACCAACCAGGGCACTCGTGTGAACTACCACACCGGGCCCATTGTTTGGGGAGAACCAGGAACCAATGGACAGCATGCGTTCTATCAGCTCATCCACCAGGGTACTGCCCAGGCTTCCTCTTATTTTTGATTTGTTTTCACCTTTTGTCTGTTTAGTTTTTTGAGCGTGGGGCATCACATCCTGATGTGTTGCCGTTTCCTTTCCATTCAGGAACGCGCATGATTCCTGCCGATTTTCTCATTCCTGCCCAGACACAGCATCCCATCAGGAACAACCTGCACCACAAGGTCAATTTCCACCACCTGAAACACAGGCATGGGTTTTAGCCTTTCCAGCTATGGAAATCATCCCTTTTAAAATTGTACTTAAAACCATAAAGTGTTTAGATATTAGGTGCTCATTTCCACTTTGTGTACGATGAGCATAAAATGCTAACAACAAGTAACATTGTTTTGGAAGGTTATAACTTCTGCAGATCTTGGCATTTTGTCCAAAAATATTCTACAGCTGTAGTGCAAGACATTTAGTAAAATGGTTTCATTTCCTGGAACAAGTTCGTAAAAGGTATCCTCCACTTTCAGAATTTTAAGAATACAATTGTAGCTTATATATTATATATGTTAATTATATACGTATAATTTAAGTATAACCACGGTGTTGTTTTCTGCTTCTCTTGTGTAGATCCTGATCGCAAACTTCCTGGCACAGACTGAGGCTCTGATGAAGGGAAAGACCACAGAGGAAGCAACGAAGGAGCTGGAGGCCGCTGGCCTCAGTGGCGAAGCTCTGAAAAAGCTGTTGCCCCACAAAGTGAGTAGATGTCGGAAAACTGCGCGGTGTGCCGAGGCGTTGAAGGTGTTCGTTCTGAGATGTGAGGAGATGGTAAAACGGTACTCTTTAAAACATTTGAGGCAACGTGTGGAATGTGTAATTTCTTATTTTTATGTCATTTTTCAAATACAGGTATTCCAAGGAAACAAACCAACCAACTCTATTATCTTCAAGAAGCTCACTCCTTACACTCTTGGAGTTCTCATTGGTATGTGAACATGGACCGGAGAATCTCCTAAACCCTGATTGTTTAGATGTTTACCAATAGGGTACTGGTTATTCTTCAAATGTCTGAATCTCATGCATTCTCAGGTTATTGTTGAACCAGGGTATCTATTTGTCTTTAAGGCTATAAACAGTTCTTCAAGCACTAGTTATTTAGTCTGTTACTGTACTTTGTACACTGCTGCGTGTCTAACTATGGTGACCCTCTGTCTTGCAGCCATGTATGAGCACAAGATCTTCGTGCAAGGGCTCATTTGGGAGATCAATAGTTTTGATCAGTGGGGGTAAGTTTCAGCTCTTGAAATTGTGCATGGAGAGCTCTGTCATCCAAATGAGAGTCCAGCTGAGCAGCTTCATTGGTGGGCAGTCACATGCTACATCCATTGTCTTAGTTGCACTTAAATTTCTTGAAAATTTTTGCTTTTCAGAGAAGTTTTTGCATCAGCGCTTTTGTACTTTTGCTGAAATACATTTATGCTGGGAAAAATGCACCTTTTCTCCAGTGCATTTCTGCCACCCAGTTTCATTGCTTCCAAATTTTTGACATTAAGGTTTTGGCTTTGCCACTGTAAGACAAGAGCTCACATTGGCAGAATCGCCTCGCCGGGAACCGTCATATATCGAATGTAGCCAATAACTGATCGATAACATCAATGTCAGTATCTTAAAGCATTCACTTTCCTTTGTGCAGGGAAACCTGTTGGTTTAGTGTTCAATTTTGTCCCAATTTGATTGACAGCCAGGCTTTAAATGCGTTGAATATGTTACATATTTGCTGTTTCCTCTGTTGTGACAGCTGAACTTTATTAGAGTAAAACAAGTTCTCCTGTGTGAACTCAGTTATTGGGGGAAGCTACTATTCGATTAATTTCTGACACAGGGACCAGGCTCATGTTCCTAATATGGTAAAGCCAAGTTAAAGGGTCGCAAAGTCAGTCAGTTTCCTTCTGCTTGTCCTGGAGATGGTCATAGTGGTTGGAGATTGAATAGGCAGGCTCAGATCTTCCCATTTCCAACTGCTTCCCTTCTTGTGCTCCTCTTGGGGCATCACCCAGCATTCCCAGCTGAGAAATTTAGTCTCTCCAACACATGAAAGGTCTGCCCCAGGGTTTGCTCATACACCTACAGCAGCTGACCAAGTGGCATTCTTACCACCTCAGCTGACTCCTTTCAGTCTGGAGAGGCACTGACTCTACTTCAAGGCTCTCTTCTGAGTTCTTCACCCTGACATTGAGAGTGAGCCCTCTGAAGAAACATCATTTTAGCCACTTGTATCCACAGTTTTGTTTTTTCAATCATTATCCGAAGCTCACGACCACGGATGAAGAGCTGGACGTAGATTAAGGAGACAAATGAGAGCTTATTTTGAAGGCTCAGCCCCCACTTCACCTCCACAGATCAGTACCACAAAATTGCTGTTGCTCAACCAGTCTCCCTTTGGATCTCCTTTTCATTCACTCATCACCCTGAGATATTTGAACTCCTCCACTAGAGCCAGTCGTTGCCCCTTCACCAGGAGAGAGCTGCCCACTGTGACCTCCAGCTTAGAAGTACGATCTCATATTAAACGCTTGGTGTTCGGTGCCCCTGATGAGTGGTCGCAGTTGGATGAAAGGAAAGGAAACACCTGCAAACAAAAAAGATGCAACACTTAGTCCTCTCAACTCAGTTCCCTTCCAACCTCAACCGTGCCGTGATATCCTGTCCACGGAAAACACAAAACAGATGCGGAGATTAAACGCAGGTTTGGGCGCGGTCCAATGCCCATTTGAAAAAGAAAAATAAGTTTTACAGTTAAGAATTCAAGCACAACTCACACAGCGGTCTTCAGTCTCCTGTCCAGTATCCTGGTATAAGCTCTACCAGGAAGGTTTAGAAGGTGTCATCCATGGAGCTTGCTCATACCCTCCAGCCCCTTCTCTTAACCCTAGGGACCACCACCCCAGTTTCCACCCCAAACCAGAGCAAAACCAAAGAGGAATGAGCCACCGCCCCCTCCATTTCCATTTTTTCTCTCCCTCCTAGCAGTCTTGCCATTACAAAGCTACAAACCTGTTTCACCATCACAGTGACTTCAGGAATGGTGATGGAGATTAATCGAAAATTTAACCTTGACATCCAGCACTCGTAGGAGGACATGAGGACTTCCTCAAAGCGTTGTCAATGGTAATTACGCCAGACTTCCGAGATTCCCAGAAACATGTAGGGGGACACCTGTAAAGAACGGTTAGTAACACCGAGCATACTGCGGTCCTTTACATTTTGTATTTGTTAGTGTTGTCGACAGCATTTAATTTTAATGGCATAGCAGTTTGTGAATCCCCCCCCCCCCCAGTTAAACTTTTTTTTTTTTTTTTTTAAAGACAGTGGTATTTTTACCCGAGGATTGTTTTTGACTGCCCACCTCCGAGTAAAATCAATCCTGTTTCTGTCAGTTAGCGCAATAAATGGGTTCTGCATCAAATCACTGTAACGCCATCATACTCAATGCAAAGTTTGCTTTGTGTTCCTGTCCGTAGGTTATATTTTGTGCCCTGATTCGGTTTACTTTTAATAATTTGTTTAATCTCCTGACAGGGTTGAGCTGGGGAAACAGCTGGCCAAGAAGATCGAGGCAGAGCTGAAGGACGCAGCAGAGGTTAAATCACACGACTCGTCCACCAATGGCCTCATTAATTTCATCAAGAAGAACAGTGCCTGAAGTCTCGGCGCTCAGCCACCTCTTGCCCCCCGTGGGGTGTAGGTGGCGGAGCTGCTTGACGGCTATGGCCTCCACCCATTGTGCAAATGTTTGTTTAAGACAACTGAATGTAACCTCTGTAACTGGAAAGCCACACATAAATGTCCACCTGTTACTTTATGAGGGCTTCATGTCCATCTTTATAATATTTTTTTTCACAGTTTTTCAATAATTCTTAGCACTTGGTTCATACCTGGAATACCAGGTGAGGTAACTTGATGAACTCATTGTGCTCTGTGTCTCTGGGAATGGGTCTGAGCTCAATGGTTGCTGTCTCTCTCTGCCCCAGAATCATTCACCCCCCCCCCCCTTTCAATTCCCACCCCACACACAGGGATCCATGGAAAATGCCAGACTTCTCTGGCTCTTTGTTGGCTGTTAAATATGGAGTCAGACGTGGCAAAACTCTTATCTAGCGGCCAGCTGAAGCATCCCAGCCATCTGCGCTCTTCATCACGCTGGCTGACTAGACTGGAGAGCATTTAATTGTTGAGCCACACTGGAGCTGCCAACACTGAATGCACTTGAGCAAAACACAGCTACAAAATTTAGAAAGATTATTTCTTCTGTCCAAATATTTACATAAACAAATATCCAAAAATATCAGCCAAAATCCAGAGTAGATGTTTAAATTGACCACTAGGTGGCACTCGTCGCTTTAATAACCTCACTGCAGTCGGAGGTAAATGTTTCTCTTGCCTGAAAAGATTTGGATTACAATTCATCTTCTCTGGATCCATAAAGGTGGACCTGTGTGTGTTGTTGAACCGTTTTGTTCTCCATGCACAGCTTTGTGTTTCAAGCCATAAACTCGAAATTTAGCCTACAGGTACTTCCCACCATAAGCGAGGGTTTGTGTAATCTCACACACACACACACACACACACACACACACACACACACACACACACACACACACACACACACAGAGAGAGTCAACAACTGCATAAAATTTGGAAGAAAGTAAAGTTTGCTGCATTTGACACATGCTGTACATATACATTCTAAATTCAACAAAGTGAAAGGTTATAAAGCTGGCTTATAAAATCAAAACTTAACACTGTGTGCAAATCACTAAGACCAGCTCTTTACACACTTTATACACACACACATACACACACACATACACACACAAATTTTCTAAATTCAAATGGCGGTACATAATTTTTACTGCTGTGTGCACATCCTTACAGCCGGCATACGTGTTGCTCTCATTGCTGTCCAGGCGTTGGACCACAGCTGCTATATGTAAGCAAATGAAATGTAAAAATTATTAAGAAGTTATGCATAACACACAAATGGCTGCACACATTAGTCATGCAGGGGCAATAAAGTTTAGCACATTTTTTTTCCTTTATCACTCTATTATGTTCACCTTTCTTACAGTACTAAAAATACTTATGTGCTAAATACTGGAATGATGATATTGTTTGGTGGTTATATAATGTGTTAGTATTACTTTTTACTTTTCCACTGCTACACCTTTTTGACCAGTCGTGAACATTATTTACACAAGTATATTTAATACTGCATTTTAGAAGCCTGTGTCATTAATATTGCAACTCTATATGCGCTGCTTTATATAGTATAGCATCACTCCAAAATATGCTTGCATGATAAATTCTAGACCAGACTGAAGTAGAAAGTTAAAGCAGTGCATATACTGTAGCCATCTCTGATCCCTTTCCAAAAATGACTCCTGGACTCACAATGACACAGACATTTCGGTCCCCTAGAATCCCGCAACCGCTTCAGCTTTCCATAAATCAAATTTGCACCTCTACCGCCGCAAAATCCAGAGGAAGTCAGACAGTGACGAGGGATGAGAAGGGTTGCTAGGCAACCGCACATCAGTTCAAACAGAAGTTATCCTTTGTCTTTCTGAGCTGGAAAGCAGAAAACAACAGTTTTGATTATAATTATTGGGGGGGGCAGTTTGCTGACCAGCCTACTGGAGCGAAAATGGCTCGCAAAGAAACTGAAGATTTAATATAAATTCATATGTGTGCACATAAATGCATTAATATTGAACACAGCTTCCAATAGGGAAGCCCATAATAAATGTAAACATTACGACTCATGCTCCTCTACTCCAACATTGAAGGAAACTGGCCAAAGATACCAGCATATGACCAAATTTCATCATGAATTTATTCAGCAACCTAACACAAGTAAACATTAGAAACTGCAAGGAATTTCGATCAACAGTAAATTCTTGTTTTAGTAAATTTGTCAGAAGGCTGGAGGATACGTTGTTGGCCCATCGAAAGCCTATGCACAGGGAAAGTGGTGTGATGGGTGTCACGTCGGCCTGTGAAGGAAGGCTGTGGAGATGTCTGTGAATCAGGAAATGTAAATTGTGGGTTCAAGGTAGCACTACCTGTACACAGGTCGGGGTCTGATCAGATCTGGCCACGTCTCCTGGGTGAGTGATATCAGAAGTCTGCAAACACCCACCCGCAGGATCCGTCGCCCAGGTTCGTCACCAAATGTGTGATACAAATGTGGCGGTGCTTGCAAGGGGACTGCCATTTCTTGTTTTTTTTGAGGGTCACCTTCATATGAATTTGCCATTTCATTCCAGTTATGCTCCAGTTCAACACTTATTTTAGATAAAAATTAGGTTAGGGATTTTGGAAGAGAGACACCTGTCTTCTGTCATCGTACCTCATCCAGTCAGAAGCCCTGACTCCGGACACTCGGGAGTACAGTAGTGTGCAGCCCTCCAGAGAGGGCCGTTGTGCTGCGGAGACCACCAGGCCGGTACTTTTGGACCTCGCCAACAATTGGCTTCATAAAACCAAGATCCTCTTGATTTTTGGAAAGTCCAGCCAACAGCTGTGGGTGCCTTTTGATCCACCCGTTTGTCCCCTTCAACATTAAGGAGTGACAAGTTGACTCGGCTGCACATTTCATTGTCCTCCCATATTCCTTCGACTGTCCAGGCTCACCCTGTCCACGTTCACACCGGGAAAAACCGCCATCACACCGAAGAACCTACGTAAATGGCACAACTTCAATGGGCTGCAAACATACTGGATGTACAGTGCAGGGTTATTCATCCCACAGCTTCTGCTCACACTTCAGAAAACCATTAGCATCACAGCAACCTGAGCACCTGCAAGCAGAGCCAGGTTTGTAGATTCTCATTTGACTTCATTCTGTTGCTCATCATAAACAATAAAAGTGAGAGGGGGCAGAAAAGGAAGGCAGTATAAAACCACCCACACATTGTGCGTGCGTGTATGTGTGTGGAATGCAGAGCTCAATCTCATCATCCTCTTTCGCCAAACAACCGGCAGACTGAGCATTCGGCAAATAGCTCCGCTATCTCAGCCACAAAGGCTGGCTGGTGACACCCTTGTCCCCCCCTGCCACACACAAACACTTTATGGATGATGCAATCAACCCCCAAAACGGAGACTTGTACGGGATACACCTGCAAGCGGCTTTCTATATACCTGCATTTTTTAAAAAAAATATGATACGCAAAAAGGCCCGCAGCGAAACGCTCGACCCCCAATCTTTCCCTCATATTTATACTTCTTGATCTTATCAAACGAAAGATAAGGCGCTTATCACAACCCAGCAGCATCCAGGCGCACAAAGGCAGACGATAATTCCCCGCTCCTTTGAAGATGGTCAAAATCTACCCGCTCGCCCTGTTGACAAACAACGCTAAGCTAATTTAACTCCCTAAGACAACTGAAATAATCGGCCGGCGAGGCCGGACCCGACAACCTGCTGGGTTCACAGAGGCCCCGGGAGCTCCCGGGTCCCGGCCCCCGTGAATCAAAGGCCCTTCGCCCCCAGTGCCGGTGCCTGTGGATGTCTGGTCGTGATTAAGACCTTGGGGAGTGACAATGCGGCGCACCAGAGAGGAATTCCTATAGGGCACCACAGCCCGCCGCTGAACCTTTCTTTTCAATCTTTGATCTTTTTATTAGTGCTTGCGTTAGACGAGCCGCCAGGCTTTGATCTGGGGCCTGCACTGACAAGGCCAGCATTTTTTACCCTGACAACACTTTCTCCATTTAGATTAGCTCTGTGCCCCCCCCTATCAAAACATTTTCCGAATTCCAGGCTGGACAGATAATCCCCCACCAGAACCCACTGGCTAATTGCGACAATAGCAGTTTTATTTAATTGTTCGCTCGTACGCTAACTGGGTTCTCAACCCCGTCCTCTCCGGCCTACGATACGTTTGCCGTCGAAAGCCGTACAAATAAATTGCGGTGCGCGTTTTCCTTTGAATAGGACAAACTTAAAGACTCATTCTATTGATCGCACACATATTCCATTATAAATGCATTTTGCGTCAAAATAAGAGGTTAAAAGCGGACTCGAATCACAGCAGCAATATGTGGACAGTGTTTGGTTAATCTGAGAAGATGAAAGACAAGTATTCATTTTATTTGGTCATTGCAGGGCTTCAAGCCACGCGAGGCTTTCGTAGCAGCGGTCAGATGTTTTTGGGATAACATTTGCTATAATAATATCAGTTCTGGTCAAACAATTTCTCTACAGAACAAAGTTCCAGTTCAGCAGCGTAGAGGGCGTTGCCATCGCCTCACAGCACTTGGGCTTTCCGGACTGCTTCGATTTCAGCTCGGTCTGTGAGGCGTTTGTACGCGTCTGGCTTTCCCGCAGGTGCTCTGGTTTCCTCCCACAGTGCAAAGACACGTTTTATGTTAACTGTTCCTGTAAATTGTCTGTAATGTGAGCACGTCTGTGTCCCGTCCATGGTTCTCCCCTCCTAAGCTGGTGCCCAGAGATATTTAAGATCTTGACTGTGATGCATCATCTGACAAGAATGCTGAGATAACACAATTCTTCACAATGACCCAATCTGCAGTAGGTTTGACAGTATGAACCATGCTAAGATCATAAAGAATCTCAAAGATCACCGATAAAACAAGAGCTGCAGTCTTGCCGTCCAAAACATCTTCCCCTCATCTTGCCACATCCACAGGGAAACACACGCACACAAAAAAAGAAAGGAAAAAAGTTTGACTACGAAACCACTTTATTGAAAAAGCAGATTATCATCTAAGGTTAAAGGACAAGTCTGACTTTAACACATTAAATAACTTTAGAGTTTTTTATCTTTAGATAAATAAATCTACATTTCCTCTGTTTTGTGTTTATGAAACATCTAGGAAATGAAACACTGAAGGATACAGAACTGTCACACACGTTGAGCGCTACATAAACAACAGAACTACATTTTTTGGATGTCTGGTGGTACAAGAAACAAAACTTAACTGTACCGCTACCCTAATTGCACAGTGTTTTATGGTTATCAAAATATGTCTTTCAATGGAAAGTATCTTGGAAACAAAATAACATCTTCGCATCTTGAAGGTTTTCCTTTGCTTCTGTTACAAAAGCACTAACATTGGGTGAAACAGTAGTTTTACTGTGCTTTATACATGTACATTAATTTATAAAAATGAAAATATAACACGGGGGGGGGGGGGGGGTGTGCTAAGTCTAAACTGTGCTGGGTTCAGCGAGCCTCCCTTTACAGCCGTGGCAACAACAGGAAAAACACTAAAATCAAAGCAACGTCGACTCTCGAGAATCACCTGTCTACATATTAAGTGAAGCACAAGTTGACATTTCGGCAAAATGTGGAACGGAACAGGTAAGGAACCAGAATTTTATCGAATTGCATTCAAACGTGCATTTTACGTTTTGCGTTCCGCAACCCCAGGCCTCTGTTTGCGTTCAGCAGTAGCAGGAGAAACGCCGACCTGCTGTCGCGTGAGTGACGGCTCTGAAGAAGGGAGCGTGGCTCCCGCTTTAGAAGCCACTGACCTCTGGGTCATGCTGTGGTCAATGGGATGACGACAGACAGCAAGAACCGCATCCCCAACCAGAGTGACCCCTTGGGGAAGAGAGAGGGGCACGTCAATAAATTAAATTAGGAACTATTTCAATGTCACACGTTCGCACCTGTGTCCCGTCTCGTCCATATCGGCGGAGGGATGAGCAGCTTTGAGCTCTCCAGAACGTTCCAGCCCACGCTATGGAAGACACGGATTCCTCCTTTACAAAAAAGCGACAGATTCTGTAAACAGGACGTGGGGATATCAGTGCTTTCTTTCACAAACCAGTGTTTGAGATAATCGGACAGTCAACAGGTTCCAAAGTCTGCAGACCAAGGGATTGTGGACATGAGCGTGATGTTTCAAATCTCTATCCAGTCACACATGAGGGGTGGGGGGACATGGATAAGAGAGAGAGAAAAAAAAAACAAAAAACAAAAAAAACCCCACACCATCCCGGATCTTTTTCCGCCGGAAAACCAGCAGCTACATTGGTGATGTACAGTAAATTTTATGTGCTACAAGCTCCAAAAACTGGCCTTTGACACCATTAAATAAACAAGAGAGACCGAATCAAGGCAGAATACACGAAGGCTCTGATTTCGGATAGTCAGTACACGCAGGCATGTACTTGTGTACATCAAAAACATGGATGCGGACAGATGCGTGCGGTCGAGCAGTGCGCGCGTGCAGCCTTTGTCGCTCAAATCAAGACGCCGCTTACGTTTTTGTACGACCGCCAACCTCGCAACCGACTCGACAGTGCATTCAAACAACACAGCCGAAGCGCCGAGCGGTCTCTGGACCCTCAGACGTACGTCTGCGCAACACGTGGAATGTTGTGGTCGCCCCACCTGGGTGTCTGGACCTCTTGCATAGCCAACAGAAAAGGCGCTTAAACAACGTGCGCCAGGCAGACGACCGATGGCAAAGCTGTTTGTTTTGAAGTGCCAGACTCCAGGCGAAGGGTACTTCCTGTAAGGCAGCTGTGTTACGGTTTACCTCCCATTCGGGATTTGCTCACAGAGCCAGCTGTGTGGTACGGCCCTCAGATCACGTCTAAGGGTCAGCCCAATCCCTAAGAGGCACTGTGGCCCTCTACCACCAAAGTGAGTGGCACAGAAGAGGAATACAAGACTACAGCTCCCATCTTCTGCTGGATGGGTTCAAAGAGTGGGTTTACGCTGGTGACATGCATCACACTTGTTCATTTTCAGGAGGGATGGTGAAGGGGATATCCTGGGCCAAACCCTCGTATGAGACTGCTCCGTCGCCCGACTCGCTCGTCCTCATCCTTTTTATGCATTCGTCTCTTTCCCTCCTTCCCGCCTCAGCCACTCCTTCACCGTCCAGCTGGATACCAAGCGCCCGACCAGGTCCGCCCACCTTCACAGCTCTGTGACATGCATGGGATAGCTGGGAGGCGGGTGTGGGCCTGTCTGACCCTTCAGCCGGCGCAGGTGGCAGTTGTGGCACAGCAGGTGGTCCTGCAGTGGGTAACAGCGTTGACCCTCCTCATCGTTCAACTGCAGGCCGCAATCCTGTAGGGTGGGGACGACTGTGTTACGCACAATGGGGAGGCAGCGGAGGCGAAGCACAAGAGGAAAGACACGACGACGAACAGCAGTATCTCACCTCACAGTGGTAGCACTCAACATGGTAATCCTTCTCCATGGACACAACCCTGATGGTCTCCTCTGAGCCCTGGGGTGACACAGACACACCACGGTACTAAGTTTTTGCTGGACATCGCACTGTAAGTGTGCAGGTCCCCAGGCCACGTAAATATAAACCACAGGGTTAACAACACATTACCTGGGCAGGAAGGATTGGCTGGTTGCAAGAGGCACACCTGGGAGCAAAAACTCTGCAGCAGATAAAAGATCCATTTAAGCTTTGCAAACCACTTCAACGTTTTTTTCCAATCAGAAAAACTCAAAAGTAATAATCTGAGAACTGAATCTTTTCATCATCTGATGCTGCATCTGGGACTTCTTTCTTTGCGCAGATCATCTCAAAAAATATTAAATTTACCCTTCTACACGGTCAAATATACTGCGCCTGCGTTCACTCAAATACAGACAATTTGAGACAGTTAAACACTGTTATGATGGTCTCAACGGTTCGGAGAAACGGGCAAACTCTTACGTGTGGTAGTCCTTCACGCAGTAGATGTTGTTCTCCACATCCACAGTGAAAGGCACTCCATCCAGACCTTCATTACAGACCACACAGCGGAAGCAGCTCGGATGGTACGACTTGCCCAGTGCCTGCAGGATCTGAGAGCAACAGAAGCGGGAAAAGGTGAAAAGGGGGCCGCCATCTGCGCAGTTATGGGCCGCACGTAGGATTTCCTTGTTTCAACTTTTTTCTTCCCGGTTTTTGGCTCCACGAGCCTTACCATTTCCATGATGAGGTGGCCACACACGAAGCACTTGTCTGCCGTTTGCTGAAATCCAGAGTACTGCGAGAAGAGACACAGAAATTCCCATTATAATGCAGGTTGACCAACTCCTCGACACAACTGACAGACTTATGGCTCCACTGTTTATTCTGTTGGTCCATCAGAACCATATCTACAGGTGGTGCTGTTCTCCTCAAGGACAGGAAAATTCTTTTCCTTCCTTATCTTACCAAGATGGAATTCTTTTCTTCAGACCTAATAACTGCAACAAAGTCCTCATAACTGAAGATGGGCGCGATTCTTCACACCCTGATGGTGGCAGCATTTGGGATAAGATGTAGCGTACAAGCATGAGGTGATGGTTCAGGAGTAGCGGCTGGATTGCCTGACTGTAGCTAAGAATTCGGCTTGAATCTATTTGGAGTTTGCGTGCTCTCCCCAAGTTGTCCTCCCACAGTCCAAAGCCACATGTTTTACCTCAACAGGTGACTCCAAATTGCCATTGGTGTGTTTGTTTATATGAGTAAAAAAGTGTGTTTTTCTGTCCAGGCCGTGGACCACTATGACTCTACGCTGGACAAAGAGTTATTGATGGATGGATGGATAGATAGAAATTAGAATAAATTCTTAAGAAATGTTTTACTGTATAAAAAATGTGGTTTTATGGTCTTAGCCCATCTAATAAAGCTTCCAACCCTCCTGTTTTAGCCTTGTTGACAATCCAATAGCAGTAGAAACTTCACTAGCTTTGCTCTACTAGGTATACAAGAAAAATCTTTATAACCTTAAATACATCAAGAGCACCGCAAGTTTAACACTCTAGATACTGCAGAGTAAGCAGCAGCTAGAGATTTCACTGTGCGTAAACCATCCAACGCAGGCCGCCCGGCCCCAGACGATCATACCAGGAAGTCTTCTTCACAGTAGACCTTGCCGTTGACGTTGTAGAAAGCCTTCCCTCGTAGTCTTCTGCCTGAGAGGGGGAGAAACAAAATTCACAACGTGAGCCTCCCCACGCACGGAGACCGGAGTAACAATACAACGAGTCACCATTCTGGTTTGCCTAAAGCATTAATGGAACCCCCATCTTACCTCAAGAAGTTCCCAAAAAATGTCTACGAAAATTAAGGCACCCAAGAAAATATCTCACTCATCTGCTTCAATACTCATGCAGAACACATTGAGCTTTTGAGCCAAGTCAAATGCAGACTTAATAAGACCTTGGAATTGCCATGAATACTCAAAAGACAGTGTAGAGCAAATACAGCAAGTTTCCTCATTGTGACATCTTTTGGTCCTCTCATCTCTGCGTTCTGTGTGCATAAAAATACAAGCAAGGAAACAGCGTAATGTCTCCCACGGTCTGGCAAAACAACAGCCACATAAACGGGTTTAGATAGAATTGAGTATCCTTTGAACGCTACCACCGTCTTGTCCGTGCCGATTTAGACACAGGTTCTAGTTCATTCTGAGAGGAATCAGGAGTGTCAGGGATCACAATCACACATCAGAGGAAAATGCACAGAGCTGTGGTTAGCTCTTGCATGAAAGCAGATAATGATGGTGGACCTCAGCACTGGAGGAGCTCAAAGACAGAACGGCCATCGCACCTGTGTCCACCGTATCTAAAACGGTCATTTGCCACATCATCCCGATTCTGTCTGTCAAGTTTGCTTGCAAAAAAGTAATAAATAATAGAAAGGAAAGCTATGGGTCTGGGAGGTAAACACAAAGCGTCCCCTCAGCTTTGCTTGTTCTAGGGACGGATTACTCCTAAAGGACCAGAGGGCTTGTGCAAATAGGGACATTCTTTCTGCCTGAGGTCACTGGCTTGTCCTATTCATCCCCCACCCAGAAGTTGAGCTCAGGGAGAGGGGAGGAGTCTGGCCTGCTGCCCGTCACCCTCTTTGTGTCACAGGAGACGGCTGTGTCTGGGTGGGAGCTCCTCGGTCTGCTGTGGGGGCCATCGCTGTGGGGTTCTCTGTTCCCCCTCCTCCCCACGAGCCTCTCCTGTCACAACATTCACTGCAATTTACTTACCGCTGCAGGTGGGAGAGACCAAAAACACCTCATTAGGTGAAGCGGCAAATAGCAAGGAAAGTGCTTGTTATGACAACACGAATTTCGCCAAATTAACACTTTCTCTGCTGGGGGTCATTTCTGAAATGCGCTTTTGCCGAGATGCAAATCCAGGCTCAACGGTGTCAAAAAGCCTGGGTTAAGCGGGAGCCAAAACAGCTCGAAGACACACCTGACAATCGTACGTACGAGTAACTGCGGAACACTAAATGCATGAACAAAAATACGAAAACGGTCTGCGCTTAGCATGGGTGCTGCACTGTACAGGTGCGGCTCAACGCGCACGGATGATGCACAGCTTGTCAGTAAAACCTCTGTGGCGTCAGCTGAGCTCAGAAGGAGCAGATGGTCAGAGGCAGGAATGCCCCCCGAGGGCTTTTGGACTGAAGCTTGGCAGGGGGGCCAAATTGATTTGATGATTTTCTGCCTTCAGTGAACATGACAAAGCAATGCAGCGCGAGGGAGGGAGGGGGGGGGGGTTCCCATCTTCCGGGCTTTATTATTTCCTACCGTCGACATGGTTTCAATTCAAGCGACTGTGTACCAGCTCAGCATTGAATTCTGCACATTTTACAAAGGCAGGCAAGGCGAGGCAATCCAGTGGATCCTGTCCATTGTTTTCCACAGAGGATGTGTTGCCAATGGGAGGCGGATCGCATTTCTCCTACTTCACATTCCTCATTTGTCTGCCACTGGACCCCAACCAACTGGCCCCTCCAGGTCCATGTCAATTTGCAGAGAAAGAATGATCTGATATCAGCGCAGAAAGAAAAACCGTTCACTCACAACCCCCACCTGAGTGCCAGCACCACATTCTGCTCTCCGAGGCACCAAAACCTGGTACTTCCTTGGTTTCACTCCATGACCACAGCAAATTCTGAGCCCTACAGACCCCCCACTATTAACCATTAGCTCACTGGGTTGAAATCTGTCCTCCTATCCTCAGTTTTCCTTCTCCAAGCACAAAAGAAGTCTCCACGTTTTACACACTTACACCACACACACACACACACACACACACACACACACGCACACGCTGCCTGTTTGAACGCTAACTCAGAAAACAGACAAAAAAATTACATAAACCCTGGAAAATGCCCATTTCTTCTTTATGGAGGTTTAACACACTAAGGCTGGTGAGCTTCAAGGCCCGACTGTGACTGCGTCGCTAAAGTCCGAAGGACCAGGCCAAAGACGGGGCCTGCTTTGGAGGCAGGTTCCTCGCCTTCGCAGTCTCCTCCGCCCTCCTCAGAGTGAACAATCGAGCCTTTATCACCTGCCCAGGGCTGCAGCTGGTGGGGGGGTCCTCTTCTCCACGCCTGGTAATGGAGACTGCGGTGGGCTCCTCACCCCAGCCTGCGATTATACACACAACGGCTGGGGGACCCGGCAGGCGGGGCCAAAGGTCAGGTGACACACCTGGCCCACCTCACATCGCTGGCAGGTGCAGTGAGTGAGGAAACAGCATTATGAATGAGGCGCCAGAAAACAAAAGCCCCTGGGGCCTGATTCAAAGGGTTATTTGTTGCCCTTCAGAGAGCCTTCGCCAATTATCCCAGATTCAGGACAGAGGCATGTCTGCTTCCATGAATCGGTGCCGTCTACCTCCTCCCCTCCTCATTTTTGACTTAAGGCAAAACCCCACAGGGCCAAGCCTCCTCCGATACGTGCAGGGTCTGCAGGCCTCAACGGCTGGTGTAAAAAACACGTTTTTTTAGCGTCGTGAACTTGAAGTCAACTGTTAGGAACCACATTCGCTCCCTGCTCAGGTCCTGGAAGGAATGCGTCCCGACTCGTGATCGAGTCCGTCCGTATAGATACCGGTTGTACTTTTCTTGTAGTTCCTTTACTTTTCCAAAGCATTACAGTCTTTATAAAGAAAAAGAAATCTTTCGGCATGACTGCAGAACGTTATTCATGCAATTCCACTTTTGCAGTTCTTGCTCTAAGCAGCAACTTTACTCACAAAAGGTTCAAATTCTTCATTCCTCACCGCTATTGAGGGATATCCTCGCATAGCAAACACCAATGTATATACATGCCACTTAATAGTTAATTTGTGATAACCTGCAGTCTTGCAAGCCACACTGAAACAGAACTCGTACCTACAGTATACGGCACCATGGAAACCATGAAGGTGTGTGGGTTAGTGTGCGTCTGTGTGCTTGTTTACACAGCACACATTCCAGGCCGGCCTGTGCTGAAAAGCAGACCTGACGGTGGCTGGGGACTACTGTGTTCTCTGTGCTTAGCGGGGCAGGAGCAGTAGACTGGGGGTGGAGACGCACAAAGCCAGCATTCCCTGCATATTCCTCCCCCTGCAAGGCAAACATGACCTTTGTCTCTGGCGCTGCGGTATTCCAACCAACTGGAACACACACAGGGGCCTGACCAGCGGAGCTCGACCGCGGCAGGTGAAACACTAGGAGGTGAGGTGAGTTTGGGGATGATTCGCGGAAGCAGCGACATAACCACCATTCTAAATGATATTATACTTCAGGCTGACACACAAGTAAGCCACTCAGGGGCTTGTTTAACTACACGGCAGTCTCTACAGCCTGGAACGCTCTTTGAACCCATGTCCAATTTTAACTGTAACTGGCAGTTCTGCTGAGGTAAATCATTATTTGTACCCTTATTCCAAGAATAGAGATGGGGGCTAAATCAAAAACACCTGTGCACCTGTCTAGACCCTGAGGGGTGGCAGCATCCTCCAGCCCTGTTTCTGGTAGCTTAGCCATGTGGCACTCTGTGTAGGGGAGAAGTAACTGACAGCGAAAGACCCACAGTGAATTAAGAGGTCAGCGGGGTCTTACAGGCACATTAAAATAAATCTGAATTCGATCAAACTGAGTTAAATAGATATACAACGATAAAAACTGTGGGCCAAGTATGTGACTATATTGAAAGCCAGACTATTAAGCATATGCGAACATTATGTGCTGTGCTAACAGGTAAACCCATAAAAAGTACATTAAAAAAATCTATAGAAATGAAAAGAAGAAAAAAAAACATCAAAATCATTATTCAGGTTCTGTCATTTTATGCTGCATGGAAACAAGCACGTAAAAATACATCCATTTTTTTCCAAAGTCTTGACTGCATGTAAAATATTTTGCATCTAACATACCTGGCTTGGTTTCACTACGTACAGTATGTGTTGAGGGAGGATTCTCAAGGAAGCCTCAACTCCATCTGCAGAACATGGAGCGCTACAGCCAAAGGTCTTACATTGCAAAGAGCTCCTTCCCCAGTGCCTCTCGATACACCCGCACCTCAGTTTCCTCCCAAAACAAATACGCTCCTCTTCAATACACCTGAAACTTTGCATGATCCCCAAAAGCATATGTTTCAGACAGCTTTTCGATGCACCTAAAAATGCATTTTCTTTCAGAAGTTATAGCGCACCGAGAAGGATGGCATGCTTTACCAACTGTATTCACAGAAAGACGGTCGAAAGACACCGATGTCTAAAGAGACTGGAATAAGAAAAAAGAAAAAAGAAAAAAAAAAATTCATGCAACTTTTTACAGCAGCAAACTCAAACTGAAGCCTCTGACACAAAAAGATAAACCTGGGCATTTAAATGGGAGGAATGGGAGTTACACTGGTGGAATGGATGTCCCGAGATTAAAATCAGCCACGGCAGAAAAGCTGTAACTGTTGATCTACGCAAGGAGCATGACTTGAAACCAACAGGTAGATGGAGGTGGAAAGAGGTGCACCTTAACTTACCGCAGGAGTGGCAGGTGAAGCAGTTTGTGTGGTACAGGTTTCCCATGGCTTGGCAGGCCTGACTAGCTCCATACACCCCCTTCCCACATTTGACACAGATACCTAAGAGACACACGGAGAGAAAGCGTTGTGAGTTGTCACGGTTAGGAGGAGAACTAAGAGGGGAGTCGCAAAGCTCCCGTCGCAACAGCAGCAGCGCAAAATCAGGCCAAATCCTGACAAGGAAAGAAGCCACGAAAACATAAAATAGCCCTCAATCTCATTATTTTCCCCAGCATCTTGCACAAGGAGAGATTGTTCAGCTGTTTGAAAGTCTATCACAAATAACCTAAAGGAGGTCCTTCTGCTTCCTGCACATTCAACTTCTTACACAGCCCTGACAAAGCAACCAAGTACCAAAATGCATTGGGTGAAGCAAAGCTATGCCTTAGCTTTGAAGCTAATGTTCGCAGGCCTTCACAAAACAACAAAAGTTGAAATCCAGATTTGCACATTAAACTTGCATAAGTAAAAAAACCTGGCAAGAAAAGCCTTCTTATTTAACCAATGGCAATTTGAAGTTTGAACGCTGCAAGAACGACAGCCTTTAACATTCCTGCAGGTACTTTGCTGGATGGTCTAGATCGACGGCAACCACTGCTGGTCCTTAAGTTTTCCGTCATACTCAGCTCTTCGTCATGTTGCTAAACTACTGCACAAAATGAATAATGCATTCATTTTAAAAAATTACACTAAAAAGTCTCGAGGACCATCGCTGTTCACCTTTCATTCTGCTAGACTTATCATGTGGATATGGACGTAAAATTTTGTCAGCGCCTCTGTACCTTACAGGAAATGACCGGACTAAAGTGCAGTCATTTGGTCTGCTGGCTATGACTATGGAAAAAAAATGTTAATAATGTTTGGCTTGGCTAACAGCCAGGTTATTCACTTATCGCACAAACATGCAGGTGTTAGGATCATGCGGGTTCCCAGAAGTCCGTGGGTTTTCGCCGCAACGACTTTCAAAGTGATCTAGGCTGACCCAACACTTGACAAACACTGCAGGAATGAGATATGTCATATGATGACGGGACGTTCTGCCAGATTTACCACCCAACTTTACAGCTGGTGATACTACACAAGGGCACATTTGATCATTCATCTTTATGAAGGACAATGTTAGGATTTTGCAAACCTTCAAAAACAGAAGTGAAAGCACTGAGGACAGATTTGCAACACTGTATTTTCCCATGACTGTAGGGCAGGGAGTGCCAGCATCAGAAAACAGGCTGGACTTGGGATGGCCGCGTCACAAATAAAATAAATAATAATAATAATAATTCTCTTTAAAAATAACAACAAAGCCGAGTCAACAGACCTTGTCGGATTCTGAACAGTTTTTTGCTGGAAAAATAAGCTCAGATTTGAGATTACTTTTTAAACTCCCTCCTAGGCAAACAAACAAAAAAGATTGCAACTGAGCAGCACATTTATGACAAGTCATCCTGAAACAAAATTTAAACTTCAAGCATCGCTCCAAAAACGGACTTTCAAGAAAGGCAGTCAGTGTTTATATGGTAGACTGAGAAGTCTGAGCTGGAAACTTTTAATGAGGACTGTATTTCAAGAGGCCCATAAATCCTCGCACGCTTCAATGAGTACAGGAAGCTCACTTTTTGAAAGGGTTCCAAAAAAAAGATTACTTTCAGTTGTTAAAATATATTTATATGCTTGTTTTACACGTCATTTCTTATGTCTGCGCTTAAAAAAAAAAAAGACTGGCAGACATATGGAGCAACCCTGCAGACATAATTTTATGTGGAAAATAAGGCAAGAAGAAAAATTTGTGGAGACTGGACATCTGTACAGATCTTGTCAACGGAAAGGGGAGGATTCGGCATCAAGTATCGCTCGGGAGAAAGTCATCATTCAGCACTTGCGGCACACTTTCTGCACGTGGCTTTCTTTTCTTCGACGTATTAAATGCAGAGCAGCAGGGTATATCTTTGTATGCTAGAGCAAAACTTCCTCCTTAAAGTCCTAGATTAAGAAAACATCACAAATTATCATCTTCCTAGCAGCCAGAGAAAAGGTTAACACCAAAACAATGCCCTGCAGCTACGAAATAACAGAAAGAATGGAAAGGGGATGTCATTCCAAATGCCATTAATTGACCAAACTTAAATCATGCCCCCCAATAAAGCATTACTGCCGCCATTATTATTCTAAGCAGGTGATCAGACTTTAACCCCCCCCCCAGCCCCCCACCTTCCCTCACACCACACATCCCCGGTTCTGTCTGGCTACACCGCCAAGATCCGATGCCAAGCATGTGCAGCAGCCCCACTGACTGGCTAATGAAGGGCTTTGTGGGGGGCTGGGCCGGGCCGGGCCGGGCGCAGCTCAGCTTGGCTGAACTTGGGGCAGCAGCTTTGTCTTCCGTAGCCAGCTGTCGTTTACAGCTAATTTGATGACAAGCAACAGTGCCACCCCCACCCCTCAACAACAGCAAACAGGACGCACAAAGCCGTCACGAGTCTGCAGCACTTGGGCGCAGCACCGCAGGTCTCGAAGTCGCTCCCATCGATCTGGCTGCAGATGTTGTGAGCTTCTTGGCCTGCTGTGCCGCTACGCTTCCCTCTCAGATTCACTGTGCTTTGTCATGCCAATAAACGTACACCTGGGCTGCCGGTGCAATTCAAAAACAAACCAAAAAATAAAAATAAAACACATCCATCTTCTCTCCTGACTGTCACCCGCTATCCTCCGATGCAAACACCTAATCCTGCAGAGCACAGGTGAATCCTGCTCTCTAGAAGTTAGTCTTTGGAAAGTAATGGCAGCATCTAGAAATATAGAAGTTATATAGAACTTTCTGAGAGAAGGAGAACGTTTCTTGTCACCTTTTTTCACCAGAGCAAGAAATCCCCAGTTTTAGAGGTATCGCTTTTTTGCAGCTTCGATTAGTTATTTTATTCAACCTTACGTATATCTAATTCTAAAAACAAGCAAAACACCACGGAACAGAATCATTACATTAAAAAATAAATACATAAACAGGACGCTTGTTAGGAGCGTTTAGAAAAGGGGCATCTCCATCCCATCAAAATAAGTTATTCTGCTGAACTAAACAGCATTTGTACCACACGTGAGCTTTCAAGTCTCTTCATGCCCCTAAAACCGATAAATACGGACTCGCATAAACTTTTATTGTCATTGTGAAAACGTTTATCAACGCGATGTAATCTGACACAGAACTGTGGAAATGTAAACCTTTTTCCTTTTCACTTAAAAGTAGTCTGACGTTCGGGCGCACCCCTGCAGAGGTGCGAATTGTTGTAAATTGCTCATTTTGCTTCATAAAGGAGCTCTCAATTTGAATTTTATATCGGTCACCTAGGGAGCGTGACATTAATATCTGATTTAAATGAGTATTAAGAAAATGCAACATGGACCATTTTCAGGCTTTGCTCAGCCTGTTGAGCGACAGATTTGGAAGGTGAAGATGTTCAAAAGGACAGTTTCTGGTCACAGGTGCAACGCAACCGTTTGGTTGCACCTGTAACTGCTAATACTGAATGCAGCAAAACCCCAACCGTGCTCATCACCATCGCGTCGCCATTTCTTCAGCCCACACGTGGCTTCTACAGACTTACCAAAATACTCCTTTTTCATGTGCATCTCCAGCTCCTTCTCCAGCTCTAAGGTGAGGGCCTCCAGCCGTCTCTCCACTTGGCTCGGCCCGCTGTCCCGACACCCCGTGATCTGCTGGGGCAACTTCAATTTCGGGCCCAGGACTGAGTTTTTCGAAGGGAAATGTGCCGGAGCCGCTGCGAGAACTTCGGGATGCTGCCCTAGCTGGGATGACTGCTGAAGCACGTCGTGGGCCCTGTTCTGCAAACAGCTTGACTCTCCGAACTCTTGAGCCACCACAGCATCTTCCTGGAAGCTGGGAGCCAGCACAGAGGACCTCGGCGAGGGGACCTGTAGCTCCGGATACATGCCCATGGATCCCCTGGAGCTGCGCGAGCTCCTGGAACTGTGGCTGGAAATACTTGACCTGGGGCTCACCATGCAGTTGGCAGCCGCCGTGGGTCTGGTAGTGCCGTCCTGACTACTGATGCTCGACCGAGGGCTGACCACAGGAACACCCGGGACGCCCACGCCCTCCGGATCGTGACTCGCCGTGGCCACGTACCGCTGATCGGAGTAACTGGACCGCGGACTCGTGGCGGCCGAGTACTGCGCGGCCGTGCTGGACCTCGGACTGCCCTGCCGCTGGTCGTAGCCCATGCTGATGCCGCTCGTGCGGTTGCTGCTGGGTTTGCTGCCGCCACAGTCGCAGCTGCTCAAGCTGGCCCTGGGACTGGAGTGCTTGCTGGTGTCACTGGCCGTGCTGGCGTAGCTCGACCTGGGGCTGAGGCTGCAGCTCCCGTCGTACTGCAGCAGGCTGCTCCTCGGGCTCGGATGTCTGTCTTGAGCCAGGCCCACCAGGCTCGTCCTGGGGCTCGAGTGCCTGCTCTGCTCGGGGAACGGCAGACAGGAAGCCACGCTGCACCGAGGGCTGGACACGCTCCTGCCCCCGGACGCCGGGCACAGGGGTCCCTGCTTAGCGGGCAGCGCGCCCTCGAACCCGCAGCCGGAGTGTCTCCTGTGGGAGGCTGCGGAGCACGGCGCCGGCAGGTCCTCGCAGGTGTGCAACCGCTGGAGGGGAGCACAAGCCCCGCTGCTGCTCTTCTTGCTCCTCGGGTCCAAAGCCGCCGGCGCGCAGAGATGCGGAGCCGGATGGGCGGCCGCGTCCCTCCTCTCCCTGCAGGCGTCGTACAGGGACACGCATTGGATGAACTTGCTTGCCCGGAGTCCCGCACAGTCCTCGGACCGCTCCATGTCGGATGCGCAGGGGTCCTTCCCCCCAGGAGGAGCACGGCCAGCCGCGCTGGGTGTCCGCACTCGGGCACGTCAGGAAGCCGCGCCCCGGGTCACTGTTGCCCCCGCGCGATCCGCCGGCCAGACGGTGGTCACTTGCGCTCTTCGATAAGTTGGACGCTCTTTTTACACTCGATGGCGCGCTGCGCGGAGGAATTCGCTGCGAGGAGTTTGCCAGTTTCTCTCTTTCTTCCTAATCTATTCACTTCCGCAGTGAATGCGGTGCGAGAATAAATCATGTCAGCCCCGCCGGTGACCCCGCAGCTGCCGGAGGGAGTCGGATCCAGAAGCGGTAGCGCCGATAATGAAAGGGCGAGCGGGGAGAACTCGTTTGTGTGCAAGGAATGCGAGGAAGGAGACGCGGCTGCGCTGCGGCCCTGTGGAATGTGGTTAATGCCGGAGAGGAACAATGATCGCAACCAGCGCGGCTCTGAAGGAAGGCCGGGGGGGAGGGACGGACGGAGGGAGGGAAGGAAGGAAGGAAGGAGGGAGGAGGTTGGACGCCACGTTTCCCCCTATTTATAGCTTCACGGCGAGTAGTGGAGCCCCGGGCGCGAATGCGAGTGCGATCGAGCGGCATCAGGAGCCACGCAGCCGGACGCGAAGACGGCGGACGTCGCGGCTCTCGCAGCGCCAGCACGGACTGACAGTGCTGGGCAAGGGTCGTTCATAAACATCCCTTCGAGGTGAAGGTTCGTGAATAAACCCTCACGCAGGTTACAAATCCCAGATCTTTCGACGATGCACATCATTCTAGCCTCGGGTGATTTTTATCATTCAACACTCGACTGAATAATCAATTCAGTAAAGCTATCCTGACGGAACGAAAGGAAATAATCTTGATTTACCGGCGTCCTTTGTTTAAAGGAGACGGACTGTGGCCGCAGGGCTACGGTCTCCGTTCCGGGCTTCGCGGAATCGCTGCCTTCAAAAAATAAGCCTTCGGGCTCCGATATTTTGCGCTGAAAACTTTGCTCGAATCTCCGCGTTCCATCAGCGGGGGCGAGGCACCTCGGTGCCACCTGGTGACAATGAGCGGCTACTGCACACTCCTGTTAAAAAAAAAAAAAAAACAAACAAAAAAAAACTCGATTTTCCCAAAAAGAAAAAAAAAATTAATTAAAATAAAATGATTTTATTTCATTTTTAACAAACCCCCTGCGATTGACTGTTGTCCCATCCTGGGTGTAGTTTCATAACCTGGCTTCCCTGGACCGCAGCGACCCTCATCAGGATTAAGCGGTTAACAAGAACGGATTGAAGGATTTTAAACAATTCTACTTCCTTTATATTTAATTGTACTTTAAATCATAACTGTTATTTTTTAAGGTACCACACAAAACTAAGCGTTTCCCTTATCGATATCTATTTCAGAACATCTTCGTTCCCATCCACCCGCTATCCTTAACCACTTTATCCTGGTCAGCAATCCTGGAATCAAGGGGTTATGAACTACACCCTGGACAGAATACCAGGCCATCGCAGAGTGGCCATGCACACATTTGCACATCATTGACAATTTAGAGTGAGCAACTAATCAAAAGACACATGTCTTTGGACTGTGGTAGGAAATGGCCTAAGTCAGATTCAAACCCATGCCAGCCTTACTTCCTTCCACCATACTGCCTTTTTTGTTTCTGTTTTCCTGCAATCCAGCTTCAGGTAATAAGCATCTACAGTACACCAGTATATTACATTCTCAGGATAAAAAAAAGACAGTCACATTTTACTGTACTTTACAAAGACCCCACTGTGATGACACTGCTTTCTTATTTACAATGGGTCATAAATACTGCTCCCATGAGAATGAGGGGGGGTCCTGACTCATCAGAAAAAGTGCTATGTGTCAATCTACCCTGAGCTGTTTACATGGGACAAAGGAAAAGAGACAGAGCTTCTCTGTTCCTGTCTGCAGTGCAGAGCTGTCATCTTGCTCACATTTACATTAGTTATTCACTTAAGAGATTTTTTCCCCCAGGATGATGTACAACTCACAGTAAACAAAAGTGCAGACAGGCCCAAGTTACAGATGCACCGTTCTCAAAGTACAGTCACTTAGTCACATTATAGAACTGAGCACCCGAGTTATTGGCACTGCTCGGGTCAAAAAGGCACAGCGGTGAAAAGGTAAACAGTAATAACACATTATAAAATCACCAAACTGTTTTACCACTGAAGTGGTTGCTTTTAAGACATATATGTTTGTACTGTCAGACAACGGAATGCCACAGAAAATGAGATGTATGCCGGCTGCAGTGAAGTGGAAAAGGGGAAAAAAAACCCCCAAAATTGACAGTATATCTGCAGACTTTATTGCCCTTACATCACCTGTGTGTACAGTGCTGTGTGCTTGCGTAATTTCTTATTAATGTTTACATTTTCATTTGCTCACGTATAACAGTTAACCGGCTCCTGTGGTGGAACGTGGGTGGTACTGACAGCAACACACGTGCTGATCATAGTGACAAACAAACAAATTAGAAGCCAAAAGGTTTATTACCTTTCAATTGTTTGAATTTAGTGTGTAATGCTTGTACAGGGTATGTGGACTGATGTGGACAGTAAGTACAGTATATAAGAAATTATACTGTTTCACCAAACTTTATTATTGTCAAATTTGTGTGCGTTTGAGTGGGAAAGCATGCCAGCATGTGAGGTGGTTGGGATGCTCCTGTGTGTGAGATAATGAGTCTGTGTGTGTGTGTGTGTGTGTGTGTGTGTGTGTGTGTGTGTGTGTGGAGACAAAATTAGTCAGTGCCACTGAGCTTTACAGATATACAGTAGATGAACAGCCCCTGGTCACATTCAATGTCACAAACTGAACAGCAAAAAAACCCAAAGTCCCAATTTAGTCCCTTAGCACTGTATGAAATGCCATTTTAATATAGGGGTAAAGTATAGGAATAATAAGGAAAAAATTAAGGAAATTACAGTAAACACAACTCCTGGTTATGCCAAAAACACAAAGTACAATAATAAAACCATAACAGTAATACTCACTGCATCAATTTTCTTTAAAATGGTCCCATGCTGTATTTCATCGATGAATGCAATTCTCAGAAAAGAAGTTATTTTAAAAGCTAAAATGCATGAGGAACAATGAGTTGACTTCATAAAAACTGCTTGGGAATATTCATCAAACATTTACCACAAAATTAACAACATCCAGATCAACATTTTGAGCTCCTGTTTTAGCCCCATGCTTTTGACTTACATTAACTCTCGCTATGTTCAAATTTGTGTTTAACATTACTGGATAAGTAATGTGAAACTGATATAATAGATGCCTAGTATAACTAAAGAATTATTTGTAGTTTGGTCTGTCTTAGTCACAACATTAACTTGTGCCCAGCAGCATCTGAGATGGCTCTAACTTACTGTATGTATGTACAGTTCTTAAGTCTTTTATCTTTTTAAAGTACACTCATCCCTCATATAAGACAGAAGGATAATGAAAAAGACTTTAAAGAGAACACTTTTTTCTGTTAAGGTATGAGGTTCTGCAGTTGTTTCTTCAACTACCAATCAAACCATACTGAAGATAACATAAATGTTCAGTCCCAATGACTTACAACAGACAAGTGGTTACTGATGATGGATGAATGAAAAGATCATTTTAGAAAAAGTAATAATTTCTGTTAAAATACAGAAACTACTGTGTAGGTGTTGTATATATTACTTTAATTGTTTTTAGAAAAAAATGTCAACAGGAATTTGCATAATGGGTACAATACATAAAGGCATTATTTGAGGGATGGGCGCATTACTACTGTGGGGGGAAAAAAATCATTTTGCGCGATCCATCAGCGATTTAGTTGTACAAGATTAATAAAGATTAACATTTATCACCAATTAACCGATATCCTAATGTTGAATTAATACCAATCATAAACCCAAGACATGTAGTAACAGCCAATAAGTACTTATGTACCAACAACAGGTAGGCAAGACAATATTACAGCAGTTATTGCAGTTATGAGCACTACATCCTTCAACATCTTTCTAAAAGGTGACACAGGCTTTCTTCCATGGCCTTTATTCTTAAACCACTGCACTACTTCATTTAAGTTGTACTCCTGAGGTTTATAGCCCAACTCTGCCATGGCCTTAGCAATGCTAAAATAATGTGTGACGCCTGTCTTGTAGACCTCAGTGCGCGTGAGCAGTGGCTGGAAGTTATACACTGAGCCCAAGAGGCAGTGAACCATCTCGGTAAGAAACGCAAAGAAGTATACGAGGGAGACGGGCAAGCGAATCTTTGGGAATTTGTAACCCAGGCCCTCCACAAGTGGCCTGAAAAACTCAAAGTTGTTGACAGGCCTGCCGTCTGATATGAAGTAGGCCTGCCCTGCAGCACGGTGCTGCCCGCTGGATGTCAGAGCTGCAGCGGCCAGCTCGTGAGCCAGCACCAGATTGTCCACATGGACAAATTCCACCAGGCTGCTGGAAGATCCATAAACAAATCTGAAGATGCCTCTCTCAATGTAGCTGACGATTCTCGGCAGGTGCCTCTGTTCGCCAGGCCCATAAATACCTGCTGGACGCAAAGCGCATGTCCTCAGGACACCAGAGCTGTTATGCAGAGCTGTACCGTTGGCTTTCAGCACTGCCATTTCTGCTATAGACTTTGTTCTGGAATAGTGATCGGGGTGTAGATGAAGAGGCAGGTATGGAAGGCTCTCATCGCCATTCTCTATTACTTGTCCACCAAAGACTACATTAAAGGTGCTCGTGTACACCAGCCGGGGGACACCGTTTGTCACGCAGGCCTTGATCACATGCTCTGTCCCCTGCACATTCACTGCCTCGATCAGCCCTCGATTCAGCTGCTCCCTGCCAGACATGCCAAAAGAGGCAATGTGGAAAACACAGTCCACTCCCCGCAGTGCCTTCTCAACCTGTACGTACTCTCGGACGTCTCCGCTGAGGAACTCCATACCGTCCGGTATCTCGCCATCCGGTGGTTGGATGTCAAACGCAATCACTTTCGCTCCTTTTTTATGTAGCGTGCGTGCAAGGCTGAAAAGTAACCGAAAGAAATCCTTAATATTTAACATGCAGTTACACACCAGACTGGCTTTCATGTTCACAAGTTTAAAAGCTCAGCAGAAATGGTTGTGTGCCTGCTGACGTGTGAAACTCAGACGTCTGTACTACCATCATCAATGAGGTTGTCTTACCGGTAACCAAAGTATCCTCCCCCACCGGTGACAAGGAACAGGCCAGTCACTTTGGAGCTATGACTTTCCATTGTTTTGCTGGAAGCTGGGAAAATGCAGGACAGCTCTCAGGTGCGCCTCCTGACAACCAAACAACAAAACCCATAAAATGTTTGATTGTATCACCCAGAGAAAAAGCTTAAACTGAAACCAAATATGGATTCATAAACTTGAGATAATAGTCCCCACAACATCAGTATGTTCAAAAACTTTCATGAAGGACTGTGGCTCAAGTTGACAATATTGCTTAAGATTTCAGTCCCAATTATGGGAGACACTTATTGTAATGTAAGAAGTGGAATAGATATGATGTTCTTTTAGCCACTGGGTTAGTGAACTTAGCTGAAATAAGAAAGGCTTATAGATGTTCTAAACAACAGCTGTCCATTTCTGTTTATAACCCAACGACGAGTAAACTGTATTTATTAGCTGTTTATGCATTTTGTTTTGTTATTTATTTACTGCTATGTGTTCAGCTGCTGTGCTGTGAAGTTCCCTGCAGGATCAACAACATCCTATCTTTATCCACGATCACCTAATTTATTAAACCTGATCAGTTGTTCAGATACTTCCATGTCTTGTTACTGATACAAAGCTTATAGCCAAAACTGACAGTAAGATTATCTGGGGTGTTTGGGGAGGAAGAGGCCAGTGACGATCGGACTCTGCCCAGGTCAGTCACTTCCGTCAAGAGCAAAGAGAAATCATTAATGAAACGTGAGGTACGAACATAGAACATGTGTGTATCTGCTCGAAGTGGGCCAATTCTCTCTTTTCTGCATCTCATAAACCAGGATACATGCAATACACAGTGAAATAACAAAACAAGACCATTCTGACTTTTAACATTTAACTTGTATTACGTCGTTTACACCAAATAAGTATACAAGTGTTTCTAATGTAAAAGCATACTATATAACCGCAACATTTTCTTGAATGAATGCACATTAATACGTTTTCGTATTGGTTAGCAAACTGATATCGCCGGTAACTTAACTTGGGAGTCAGCCATGGTGGTGGCAGTTACACAACAGACAAGCTCGTTAAACAAATAGATAAAAACACAAACATGCTTTAATGGTCATGGGAATACCTGTTGCCACTCAGCTGCAGCTGACCTTCCTGTACGGCTTTTTTTTAAGTTAAGAACAATACGCCGTGAAGTATAACTCGCCCTCACGGTAGTTTCTACAAACACGCCGATACTACTTCCTGTAGTGGGCGTGTCCAGACGCAGCATCAATTGGTTTACGCGATCGCGCGGGTCTCCACTTCCTGTGGTGGGCGTGGTTTTCCAAATATAGGCGATAGGACCGATGTAAAAAATTGGTCTGTTAGTGGCGACAACGGTGTATTTATTTGTTATTTTTGCTGTATATGAATATATTTTTAGTTTATCTTCTAGTCACTCCGTAGGTGCAGTAATCTGAGACGCAGAGGGTACTACCGGAAAGACCACGGAGATGGCGGGAAAACTCAAAACGGGAGAGTTGAGGTCTATTTTACAGCGGTTCGATAACGTAAACAGTGTTCTGGGTAAGAACTCTTATTAACCACGTAGTGCATGTATGAATGAATTTCATGTAGTTTATAATTTTATAATAGCTGGTTACACTTTACCCATTGCTCCATTAATTCCATGCATGAATGTTAATATTTCACTGTAGACTCCAATATGGCAGCACTCCTCAGGAGCCAGGAACAGCTGAGCAAAAGAGCCGAAACCCAAAAATACCTCAATAAGGTGGGAAGGAATGGCTCAACACAGAATGTGTCCTGAATCGCCCGGTGAACACGCCTGCTATCCAAAAAAAATGCGAGAATACAGGATCTGTAATGCGAATGTGTATACTTAGTAATAATACAAGATAATTTGTGGCCCTGATCGCTATGGGTAATATTTTCCATTGTTGTCTTTCAACAGAGTCTAAAACCATTGTTTGATGCCTTTGTACCGCAAGAAGACGCTGTTTCCTCATCGCCAACTTTTAAGTGAGAAGTCTAAGTTGGAATTCTTGGAAATCGATTTTCATCATTTTGTTTTTGTTGAAATGGCAAACAATGTCAATTAAAAAAACAAAAAAAACTATGCCTATGTTGCTCATGTTACACAGGTTACGACTTGCATTTCGATATCTTTTGTTTTTCTGCGAAGAGTGCACTTTTGCAGATTTAATTCACAATATGATGCGAAGTTGCTGGTACAATTAATGTTATGGTTTTATTATTGTCGAACACTATAGACTGCACGTAGTTAAAGATGCCAGTTATATGTATATTCTCACGTTAGGAGTTAACATAGAACAAAAAGTAGCTGGCAATTGCTCCGTTCTACTAGGTTCATTTCTGAATAAAACCGGTATTTTTAAATCCACCTTTTTAAAAAATTCTGCAGTTCGCCACAAGCAGTATTGGGCTAGTAGAGCAGAAATGCGTGTACGTTTATATTTTCTTTTAATATAATATTTGTAGTTGTAATTTTGGCTCAATTTATTACTACCGTTTTATTTTGAAGTGTTTAATAGCATAGTGCAATTTTTTTTCTTTTTTTTTGGAAAAAAGGTGAATTCAAGACAAGAAATGCATTTTTGTTAAGCATGATAACTGATTTTGGGAACTAAGAGAAATAAACGTGTTGAACACGAAGCGCGACCATTTATTTCATACCCTCGTACGACAGGCCGGTCCCGCAAAAGCGCTCAACCCGGCAAAGTGAAAGAACGCAGTGGTGACGAAACGGCACTTCCGGTTTTGAGCGGAACTCGAGGCCTCGTGCGAGCGGGCGGTCCGCGGAGAAGGGAGCGATGAATTCCCTGGAGCAGGCGGAAGGTACGGGCGCATCCAGGTTCATGCTGCCGCACGGAGGCCCCGGCCCCGGCGCTGCGTTCGCGGGGTTGACTTCCTTCGGCTGTTCGGTGGCTCGAAGCTTTGCGCCGAGGGAGAGCTGTCTTTCACACTGCCTCCCCTTTCCGAGCCGTGGACTTAAACGTACAGGAACGGACGGCTAGTTTGCGAACGAAGCCTTTCAAACTTAAAACGCGTTAGAAATTGTTCTGCTTTCGCATTTCCTCCGTTAACGCTGTGCGTCAAATATTAAGGGAGCTTAAAATATTTTTTAAAATGACAGGCCTAGATACTGGCATTCAGCTGGAATTCCGTCGGTGTTCGGAAATGTTGCTAGCTTATGGTTTAGAAAATGTCAGTAGTTTGTCATGTCTAGTTAATGTGTCTTCACTATAAAGAAAGGTTAAACGGTCACCAGAGAGTTTGCTTTTCGTCATAATGGTGGTCCAACTTTGAGTACTTGGTGATACTTCCGAAATCTCGTGAGTGTTGCGTTGTTTCCATACCGGCAGAATCCCAAATCATCCAGTCACCGTGGTCCAAAGTGAGTTACAGTGGAATAAACCACATCGCATCTCACTTCAGACAGAGGTACAGACACATAAAGTAGACTTGCTTAGTCCAATGCTGTAGTTTTTATCAGAACTCATCGATTCTATATGCAGTACAGTATTTTTTACAACACACAATGTGGTGAAACTCTATGGAGCAGGAAGCTCAGAAGTGACCCGAAATGAATAGGAAAGGGAGCTCGTTCCACCATATTAAGGTTATTTGACTTTATTTTCCTTCAGAGTAGCACCAGATTTAATTGTAGCCTAAATACAGAACAAAAACGGTTTAAATGTTTATGCAAAGGCTTATTTGAGAATGCAAGCTATTGAAAATAATGATGGTGGGTGCAAAAATGTGTGCGTGCACAACTGGAGCAGATATAACTTGGGCACTGGCGATGTTCTTCCAGTGGGAGAATGATGGTCCTGCGGGTGCAAACCAGCTGATGGCACGTTGCAAAATCAGCAAGAAATCATGGAGCATTTTTAAACCACAGGACAACTGAATGGGGTGGAAGGGCAGCTGTCTTAAGATCTGATCTGGACAGCGCAGCTGCTCAGCAGGCAGGTCTGCTGACCGCAGCGATGGCCACCATACACGCTGACCACACAAGATTTAACAGTCGTTGTCTGAGATCGATGAATTTGCGTCATTCAAGAATTTTGAATGAAGTGCATAAACATTTAACAAGCATTAGATTGGTTGAACAGCAGTTTTTTGCTTTGTTTTTTCCAGATCTTAAAGCTTTTGAAAGGAGGCTGACAGAGTATGTGTCCTGTTTACAGCCTGCAACAGGTCGCTGGCGAAGTAAGTCTTTTGAATTGATTCTTACAAACAAGAACTGCAGCAATGAAAACTGTATGGTAGTTGGCATGCATCCGTCAACGGTCATATTGCAGACTCTTAATGTGCCTTTTTTTTTTTTGTTGCAGTGATTCTTATAGTGGTTTCTGTCTGCACAGCAACAGGAGCTTGGAATTGGTTGATAGATCCCGATACACAAAAGGTGGGAGGAAGAAGAATCTTTTTTTTCTTTCTTCATTTTAATAGCAGCTGTGTTCAGAACCCTTGTAGGACAGTGAGAATTTAATAATTTTCTTGCTTATTTTTGCAGGTCTCCTTCTTCTCATCTTTGTGGAATCACCCATTTTTCACGATTAGCTGCATTACCCTTATAGGATTGTTTTTTGCCGGAATACATAAACGTGTGGTCGCCCCATCAATGTATCCTTTTAGTTTATCGGACAGTGCTCTCTGCTCAGTCATGTGCATGCTAAGCACTCGCTGCAGTGTTTGACAGCTGTTGGCTCTCCTTAACCAGCATCATTTAGAATTGCTGCTCGCTGCAGGACAGTGCTTGCAGAATACAACATGTCCTGCGATGATGTAAGTTGTCTTCAGTGGCAGCTTTGAATAAAGTTTGGTTCAGATTTGAATCCAGACTTGGATGTAGGAAAAAACGATGTCTGCCCCCAGTTCTGTTTGAAGGGCCAGGCTTTAAATGTTATTGTCATCATCTCCAGGGTGAGGCTGATAATGTACTGTTTTATTACAAAAGACCATTTATTTTTAAAAATATTTAATTTGAACCATTCTTTCTCTTCCAGACGGGGAAACTTATTTTGAAACCGCGGCCACATATACAGTAGACTGTTGCAAAATGAAAGAAATACTATTCTTTGGATCAAGTGTATCTTGCTTTATAAGGAGAGATGTACGGATCGCCCACCTACGGGGAACCTGGTGACTGAGTGAGAAGAGGGAAGAAGTGCTGTTTGCAGTGCAAAGTGATGCGAAAGTGCTTTCCAACCCGCTTAACCAGTGTATTTGTGCTGCTGGAGAAGACACCCTCTTTGTATGAGAACATCTCGGCTGGCACCGTATGAAATATTTTATTTTTGTTGTATTTCTGACGGCAGATGTTTTTAAGCAGATGTGGTGCCACATTCCTATTTTTAAATTGTTCACTACACCAAGGAAAAACAGGAAGGTATTAAAGGCAAATTTCAGATCACTTTGATGTAAATATAAAGAATGATCAAACTGCCTATTGGTTTCTTTCACCTTTCTGTTAACTGTAAATAGTTGGGGACAGCTGACCATCAGTTGGTGCATGATGCTTTTAAAAATAAATTTAAAGGGACATCATATTGTTTTCGTGTGTTTTTTGTCTTACATTGGGATAAAGAAATGGAATGGCTTTGGTTATGACTTTTTCTAAAAATGAAAGTTTAATTGTTGGTGACTACAGGGTGCCAAAAATAACTAACATCTGTATATTGGTTTGCTATCAAATTAAGTTCAGTGCATATATCTGTAAAAGAAATACCACAGTTATTGTCTTCTGTACTATTACTGTAATTATGTACTTAAGTACATAAAATGAGGTTCTGTGCTTATTCAGTTTTAAGTTTTATGAATAATGGATAGCGTTAATAGATCTCTTCTGTAGATGAACACAAAGGTTTTACATGAGCAGGAATATGTTGAGTAGCCTGCTAATAAATTTGGTTCCTTGAGGTCTGACTTGAGCACTGTCTCGCAGCACCTGGCTTGGTCCGTGTACAGTTTGCATGTTCTCTATGTATTTGGGTATTTCCTTGTTCAATTCAAAATTGTGTTTCTGCTCAGTTGGTATCTACACTGCCCTTTGTGTGTGACTGACAGGCTGACTAGGGTATACCCTCACTGGTCTTGCACCCTGTGCATCCAGGATAGACTCCGGGCCAACACTGCGTTGACTTGGACAGTGGGTTAGTGATAGTTAGCAAGTGAGTGCTGACAAATGCTTTTTATTTAGACACCAATTATTGAGTTCACAAAAAAGCATACAAAGGAATCTGAAGGGCACCTCTTGAAGCTCACTGGCCTAAACCATTGCATTCAGTTTCACTGTTTAAATGATTATGTTGAGATTTAGAAAGACTCACCATAATCATCTTTATATGGAGGACAAGGAATGCCATGTAAAAAACAAAATTAATGCATAAATCTTTAAAACAAATTGAAAAAGAAACACTAAATTACATGAACTGGCTTTCGTGCACAAGACATTGCATTACATTTCCCTTTAAAAATGTTCAGTATTTTTTTCTGCCAGATTTTAAAACTATGTAACAGGTAAGAGGCAGATTATCAGTATTTCATTTGTCTGTATCCATTGCAAAAAAAAATGTTTTTTTCTTCATAATTATTTCCAATTATTTAACTGTGACAGCTTTATGGCCTGGCAGTGTTGTTACTGTGCAATTTGAGGATAAACGCAGGTTCAAATAATGTCAGCATCATGCTTTGGATGATTAAGTTATACAGCCATAAAAAAGGATTCTTACTGTATATGAAGACCACTAAAACTAAACTAAAATGAATAAAAAGTTACAATTTAATCAGTTTAATAGTGTCTACATTTCTCCATCACTATTGTATAAAATTGCCTTTAATGTGTTTTTAATGTGTTCAGGTACCAGGTTAACAATAACAATCTAATGATCCACCCACCCATCCATTATTATTACTCGCTTAATCCTGAGCTAAAATGAATAAAAAATGTAATCTTGTCTACATTTCTACATCGCCCATAACCCTATCATATAAAATGGCATCTAGTGTTTTTTCAATGTGTCCGGACCAGGTGAACAACAACAATCTGACCATTCATCCATCCATTCATCCATTACTGCTACCCGCTTAATCCTGAGCAGGGAAGTGGCGGTCTGGAGCCCCAAACCGAAAAATTATATTTTGAATTTACGAATGAGTGTCCAATCCTGCCTCTGGCCGAGGTGCCGTTGGCTACAAGACGCAGATTTTAATTTGTATTTGATGGACACCTGAATCATCAGCTCAGGTAAATTATTTTTTGGTCAATGTAATTTATTTTTCTCTATAATTAATTGACCAAAGTGATTTAAAGCCGAGACTGTATGAGAATAATGATATCTGTTGCACCCATTTTCTGTATAATGAATAAAGTCTTTATGTGCTCAAGAAATGAAATATCGTATTTTTGCATACGCTTCATTGTCTGTTGGTAACTACTTGCCCTAATGCAAGGTGTCATGCATTCACACACTTCAGACAATTTAGAGGCAACGACATCTGTGAAACTGGTGTCAGTCTCCATAAGCATAGAGCATGAGGCAGGGGCACCCTGGACCGGATGGCAGTCCCATACACTATTGGTAAACACATTTCAGGTGCTGTGAGGAAAAAGCATTTCTTTCCACATCACCACAGCACACTGCAGTAACACTTGTAAATCATAAATGTTCAGTTAGATACAACACATCCATCCATCAGTCCATTATCAGCAACCACTTTGTTGCGGTCAGGGTCACAGTGGTTCGGAGAGTATCCTGGAATCACTAGGCTATGGGATGCCCGTCCAGCACAGGCACACATATTCAACTCAAATATTTAAAACAAATTATTAGCCTGGTCTTGTGCTAGATCTCCAAGGTCAGGTGATCTTTGAGCGGTCCAGTTTGGAGTCCAAGTTCTATCACAATCCATTATAAAGTACTGTACAAGATTATCTTTTTCCTTAAACCTACATGACCTGTCTTATATTAAAAGTCTATGAATGCAAATGCACACAGTAAATCATCCCCACCTGTACATTTTTTTGGTAGTGTGAAAAATCTGTCAGTCACCTTGCATACCCAAGTTAGCAAGAAAATGTTTCAGGAATGGGGATTCCGCTGTTTTCCAGTTCTATCCATCCTTTAAATGCTCCTAACTGCATTTCCTGGTCAGTGTCACGGTAGACCGGAACCTATCCTGGAATCACAGGGCTAGAAGACTGGTACAGTAGTCCAAAAAAAGCTTCCCATTTGAAGTTCTAAAATTCTAAGTATCTGTTCTGTGTGGTTTCATCTGTGGAACAAAGAATAGAAATCTATCGCTCAGTTATTACACACACACTTGTGGACATACAGTACAAGTTTGTATGATGGTTAATGGTATTTAACATTTATTGATCTTGGCTAACAATCCAGATCTTCTGTTGGTGAAGATACGAAGAAGAGACCAGAACACACATCTGAGATAACTCCAGCTGGCATGTGGACTCTAATAAAAGCTGCAGGATTGTATTCCCCTCCTTACAAACAGCTGGGTGTTGTCATATCTCACTATGTTGTCTCAAAATGTACTTAAACTTGTACCATTGTACGATTATTTGGCAAGTTGTACTACATTTCACAAAAATCACTACGTAAATTTGGATTAGAGGTAAGAATGTGTCGCCCACAACAGTAATGGCCTAATGGGCCATTCAAGGTACACGAAGCCCCATTCTTTGCCATATGAAATTAAACCAAATCAGACTCTGGTTATAGAAGGTAAGCTGTGATGCATCTGAATTGGGTCACCGTACCTTCAAAGGAAGCTGAGCTGTTTCCAGAAGTTCATTTATTACCAATAACCACTTTTCTAGAGCAGGGTCACAGAGGTCCAGAGCCTATACTAGACACACAGCGCACCCTGAACAGAACGTCAGCCCATCGCAAAGCAACCACAAACCCTCAGTCACTGTAAGTGACACGCCGAGGTCAATTTAGAGACACCAATTCGATGCAAATGTCCGGACTGCGGACGGACGCCCAAAGGAAGCTGTCGACAACATGGAGCGAGCATCCAAACCGTTCACGGGCTGAATCGGCTTTAAACCCACAGCCCAGGAGTTGTGAGGCGCCAGTGCGCCATCCTATTCCTGTACCGAATAATCGGAAGAGGGCACTCATTGCTCGGGACTTGTTCATATTGCACCGTAACACGACTTTTAAAATTCCTGTGCGCTGGATGAGACTTTGGGCCTAAGAAACACAAAGTGCTCACAAAGATTGAAGTCTTGAGTGCTGTCAGGGCCGTCGCTGGCAGAGACAAAGGAAAAATGATGTTTACAATAACTAAGGGCGCACAAAATTCCATATTATTTTGTTTGTTTGTTTGGGGGGGGGGGGGGGGGCAGAGAAATATTCTTTCAAAATTTCTCTGCATTATGAAGATTTGTCATGCTCAGGTATTCCTGAAACACATATGCAGAATAAACATAATGTGGACCTCAGTAATGACTCTTGAGTTTGGTAGGTTTTAACATGCAAAATGCTTTTTGCAGAGGGTAACCAACCTGCCTCCGGCTTTGCGACTTCAACTCCGTAACTCTCACTCTGTCGCTTAGGTTCTTTGTTACTGAATACATGCGGATAACTGGTGTTTTGCTTAGCGTGACACTGCTAAAGAAAAATAACGATGGAATTCCTTGTTCAGCGTGAAAATGGCAGGAATTCCGAGCGGGCTGGTTGAACAGCCCAACACGCCGGAATCCTCTCCTCCATGATCTTCTCTTCGCGGAGCTTCAGTCTTTCCGTTTCGTTTCCCCTCCTCCCCCCCGGGCGAGTCTGCGCACTGTTGCTCCGTGGGCCGCCATTGAAGGACCCGAACCAACGAGGGGTCAGAGTCGCAGCGACGGGCCGCGGACTTGGCGTCTCCTGGCCAGTTGGCTAAAAATTGCACTTTTTCTAGTTGAACGGTTTATCTTGTTTCTTGTATCGCTTTCGTCTTATTTATACGTTGTTTTAAACCGCGCGTTATATTCCGAGCCAAACCGGTTTGATGAAGGAAACAGGCAGCGCGCACGGCAGCTGAACAGGCGGATCGGGCTACAAGCCGAGCCGCGATCCGGGGGTGGGGGCGCTTTGGGCAGCGCCGTTTGATGGATCCGAGGATCGCCTGGTTCCAGCCAGAACAACTCGGACCCGCAAACAGCCTCTGGGTGCACATCTGGGAAACGACGCAGAGTGTGGGCGCTCTTTACATCGGCAGCAGCTGCGGCGCGTCCAGCCAGAGTCTCAAAGCGAGCGGCGACGGGGGAGCGGAGATCAGGAGTGGAGCGGCGGCCGCAGGCGGCAGCAGCGATACTGTGAGCCGGGGGAACCGGGCCGACCGGGGGATGTCGAACTCCAGGGCTGACGGCGACGTCGTGGAGCAGCGGGACTTCATACCTCTGGAGAGTACTAACAACCAGCGGGACTGTGTGCCGGGGAGGGGCGGCCCGGGCGGCGGCGGCAGCGGCGGCAGCGGCGGCGGGGGGCTCACTGGGGGTTCCACCAGGGGGGACTCGGACAGCGGGCACCGCAGCAAACGGAGGCGGGAGAACAAGGCGAGCACGTACGGCTTCAACACGAGCAGTGTGCTGCTCCACGGCGCGGCGGAGGACGACTTGGCGGGGTACACGAGCACGCCGTGGAAATGCAGGAACTACGCGGAGGGGGTCGTAGGGTGAGTCTCGTTCGGGTCCCACGTGGAGCGGCGTCACGTTGCTCTCCTGCCGCTGCGCTCCGCGTCAGCGAGTCTCTGGATGACTGGACGGCTCCCCGCTGCAGACGGTGGAGAGCATCGCTGCCCCGAGTCGTCGCCGTCACCATTAATTCGTATCGATGTGGCCGTTAGGTGACGAATATCATAACGTTTTGCACATTTGCGCAGTCTGGCTGTGTCTGTTCGGTAAACACCCTGATCGGTGGTGCGCTGCAGGAAAGGGATTTGAACCTTGGACTCAGCAAAGCTTGTGACCTGACGGTCCCCTGCTGTCCCACGTGTAGAGTCTTTGCTGTCAGCGAAGGTGACGCTGGAACCGCGACCCCCCGACACCCCATACTGGCGGTGTCCCTCTGCTCTTTTCACCCGAACCAGGATGTTGAGAGCAACAAGATGAGGCCAAGCTAGAGGTCCTTCCAAAGCCAGAAGGACGCGACCGTCCGTGTTGCTAACTCCACACCCGAAGCCTCCGCTTTCAGAGCCTAAAATGTCTAGGGTCTGAATTGAGTAGTACGTGGCAGCAGGTGGTCTAGACCTTAGGTGTGTAGCCTGGAGTTTGCTTGTTCAAGCTCCACTTTTTGCTCGTGCTGTAATACGTTTGGTCAGGGTGCTTGCTTAGTCACTACGGTAAAATACCATGCTGTAGAAGTGCAGGTGCCTTTGAAAAGAGTAATGTGCTCCCCTGCCGAGGGATCACCCTTAAAAAGTCACCGCTGGCCGCTTTTACCTCCCCATTCAGGAAAGAAACTGCATGTAATGCGCCTTTGTGTTCACGATGAAGTGACGTTTGCCCGGTTTCCCTCAACCACGTACGTAAGTGAAATCCACATAAAATTCAAGTGGACTTTTATTGTATTTATTGTTCCTCGCTTGACTGAAATACGCACACCGGCACTAAAGTGCCTGGCAAAGTGACAGATGTCAATAGAGGAGCCCTGACTCTTCAGCAATCTTGTCTCAGTCTAAATAGCAGAACTTATTTCTCTCCGAAACGTCCGTTAGGCGATTTACATCAGGGCAGAAATAATTTCTTGGAGAATTTTGATTTAAGAAACCGGGTAGCGAAATGGTTTGGTTCATTTGGAATGCGATGCGAATGGTTAAAGAGTAAAACATGTAGACGTTATAAGTTGGCCTGCAGAAGTCTTGTGCGATACGAGCCGGTTCGGATGAATATTGTTTCTTCAGGAAAGAAAAAGACCCGAGCGCACATTTTCTGGCTGTTTCCAGAACTTTGCTCTGGCCGTTGAGGTCAGTTTATTGTGGCATCTTGATGGAGCACGATGTTGGACCACTTTTCAGCTTCGTGTCAGGTTGCGGTTTGGATCTCGGGCTGTGGTTGAAGAATAAGTTAGCTGCAGTCCTACAGTACAGCCCATAACTGCTGCACCTTAACTCCTTGTTTCTCCTCTCTCACTTGGCATCGTGTGTGAATGGAGAAGATTAACTTTTCTGGACTTCACGCTGAACTAAGTGGTTTTTTTAACTCTCCGTGACCACTGGTTCCTTTCGTTGGCCTTTTAGCTAATGCCGGTTGCAGTTGTTATTTGTTCCGATGACTACAAGTAGATGTTTCGGCCTGCCGTGACCTTCTCGACGATCATAATAAAGTAGTTTATAGAAAAATATCTGCACAGAGCAGAGTTGAGGCACAGACTGACCAAGGTGGAAAAAATCCCAAGTTTGTTTTATGAGGAGTGGAACACACACTCCCCCCCCCACCCCCCAGTCGTGTTGGAGAGGAAATTGTGACAATGAACACAGTAGCAGGTCTTACTGACCAATGAAGCCTAACATTTCACAATATACATTGGCCATGTGTTTAACTGTAGTAAAAATATTTTGACAAAACAATATGCAGCTGTTATTGAAACTCCTAACATCAGATCAACCCAGCTAATATGGTTTTTCCTCCTTAAAATGGTCCTCGTTCTTTGTGTCTCTGATGGACATGTAATGCGGTTTAACCCCTGAGAAACCTTCAGGCGGCTTCATTTGCGGGCCCGTCTGTTGGTACCGCGCAGTTGGTGTCGGGTGGCGTCCGGCGTCCTTCGAACCGAGGACTCACCCCGGTCCTCTCAATAACATCCGAGATGCCTTTCTCATGAACAAACATACCTTTGTGGTTACCGTAATGCTGTAACCTCTCGCTGTTCACTTCGAATTAGGCAGAAAGCACGGGGCCGAGAGCATTTTTGTTTGTGCTTCATAATCCTGTTTGCCCCCCGCCGATCTCATTTATTTTTAATTTGGTGTGCGATTAACAAGCATTCTGTGTCACGACTTCGGTTGACAAGCTGTCATATGAGATGCAGTTCAACAGCTTCCTCGTGTGTATTCCTCGTATTGTATGAACTCCATTCTGCTTTGTTTTCAGAGCCCTCCTTTATCCTTGTCATTTAAAACCCTTGAATAAGCTTTTTTTTTTTTTTTGGTCGCTCAGCTACAGATGTTTACATGTTTGTTTGCGTTGTTTACTGCTGCAGTTGTCAAAGATTTGTAATAACTAGGCGGATTCATCCGAAATATCAATTGAAATCCTTTCTTGCCAGCAAGCAAGGCGCACGCACGTATGTGGTGTAAGCGTCAACGCCAGTTCGCATGCATTTGGGCTCACGTGGCTGCGTGCGCGTTCCATGTGTGTTTTCGTTGTGCTGTGTGAATTGCGATTCGCCCGGATCTTTTTTGTCTGCTCTGCTGATACGGTGTGCTTGAATAAGAAAGAAGTAGGAAGTGAAAGGCTGCGGAGAAGAAGAGAGAGCACAGCATTGGGCTGGTTTTCCAGTGTCGCCGGGGTGAGCTGCTGGCAGAGCTGCCGAGGCCCCGTGGCCCTTTCCCAAGGAGCACGGTGTGTTCACACGTAGCACACACTGAGGGCAGCCCCACTCCGCTCTCCAAAACAAACCCCACCTCCCGCGCGAGTGCAACCCGACCGCTGAGCGGCGTCCGGGCGGCCTTCTTTCAACAATGGGCGTCCCGCTGCAGCCGGCCTCCCGGGAGAGACGTCAGGAGCCAAAGGCTCCTTCTCCCTCTGTGGAAACGCTATGTCTTTGGGTTTTTGCTCTTGAGTCCTGCCCTGCTGCTCCACAGGACAGCAGGTTTACAGATACCGAAGCGGGTCTCGTTTCAGGTTCGGCTTGGTCAAAAGAGCCCAGGCCAACACCGTCAAAGAAAAAGTGCCGTAACCCAATCGGGCAGAGTGTTTCTCTGCGACAGGTGATCCTGCCTGACAACACACATGCGCCCAGAATAGCCAAGGCAGCACGAGGAGCGAGAGCGACATGAGCGGTAGTTTTCAGTTTGAATTCAGTTTCGGTTACTAACTCTCCTTTTGGGAATATGCTGTAACGAAAGTGAACCTTCCCCTCCATTACTCGCGCTATTCAGGAGTTTCTCGAGTGCTGCGATACGTATGCGTAGATAGGAAGCTCTGCTCCATACCATAGGAAAATTACTAATGGAATCCTGCTTCCACATAGACAATTTTGTTAGAATATACAAAGTTTGCATGTATGGTTTGATGCTGTTATTTATGAATTGTAACAGGTGCTCCTCTTCAATTCGTCTTACAGCATTATGTTTCTGCGCCAAGTTGCTTATCTGTCTGTATAGCGGGGTAAATTTTACTGCAGCAGGAAGCGGTCTTGTAGTTCCAAGGCAGTAGCTCTAGCCGCTGCGCCACCTACTGCCCCCACTATGTATTCTGTTGTTCAGCAGAATTGTCAACAAAAAAGCCCGCAGACTGGCGGCCCCCCTAGAAAGGAGGGAAAGAAGTTGAAGTTTGTGAACGTGGCACGGGTGCCGCCACTGTTTGTGTTCTACCTGCACTGCATTCATATCAGCAGGCACTCACGTGTTAGTTGTCTTAACCGCTTTTAAGCACAAAATGATCTGGTTCATAAGTGGCAGCAATGAAAAGGAATCCTAAATGCTTTTGCAAATGTCATTTTTCCAAAGGATTTAACTAGCGACTCCACGGTACCGAATTTGCTTTTGTTTATTTTGTTTTTGTCACACTTTAGGAACTGCCATTTTAATTCAGGGTTTTGTTTGTTCATTATTTTGCCAGTTCAGCATGGTTGGTTAGAATGTCTCTGCGCGGTGAAGTAATGAAGGTTTTGGGTTGCATTGCTGGTTCTCTTTTCTCAGAGGTCAACCTACTGTAGCTGTCCAGTTCAAATCGCCATCCACCTACAGAGCAAGACTCGCACCTGACCCAGATGCCGACAACCTGGGTTGTGCCACCATCATCTGCCTGCAACCACATCCTTTCTCTTGCTTAGTTTTTAAAAACCCATACATTTGATAATGCGCACCAACTGCGGAGTTGGATTTTGATACAGTGGTTAAGGAACTGGGCCGATTGCCACATGGTTACAGATTGAAGTAGGCAGAGCGGCACTGGTGTCAGCGGCGCGTGTTTATTTTTAACTTGCAATTTTGCAGTCTCCAACGATGCTGTAGAATTAAAATTTTTTTTTTTTTTAATTTTTAAAAAAATATAAATATTTCCCCCTACATCATTTGAACGTTTAAGAAGCACGGAAACACACGGTAAAACGGAAGAAAGAATGAACTTTCAAGTTCCTGAGGTAGAGTAAACAAAAGTGCTTTTAAACATCCTGGCTTGGCTCTATGTTATGCAAATCATGCAGTGGTTGGAGCTTCTAGTATCTCAATCCCACAGCATTCAGTTTGAAGAATTAAAAGAAAGAAAGAAAGAATATGACGCATTTGACAGCTTGAAGCTCCATCGTGGGGAAGGTACTGCGAGGTTAGGTGTCGAAAGCAGATCAGCATGCAGCAGTCTTGTTCCTTGCGTACTAGAGCTGCAAGTAGCGATGGGTTGTGGGTGTGAGGAGTGTCTCTGGCTCCCTGGTGAGTTACGGCCTGTTTGCACGGCTCGTCTTTGCTGTCCTTTTGAGGGAAAATAGAGACGAATGCCCTGCGCTTTTCATTTGGGCTCCTAATGAAACTATTTACTGGGCCTTCTCCGCCTGTTTGTCTGTCTGGTCATGCCAGAGTGTTAAACACTCTTAAATTGACATAAACAACTTATCATTATGTGTTATCCTTCCGCAAGTTGAGGGAATCCTCTGCCTTCTTGCCCTGCTTGTGGAGCCGCATCCCCCCATACTGTGCAGCCGTAATCCATAACTGCTTGTCCAGCGCAGGGTCTGACGCGAAAGCAAAAGGTGTGAGGGTGAGGGGGATCTCCAACCTGTTGTGTTATCTCACGCTCTCTAAATTAGAGTAACCCATTCCCCTTACATACATGTCTCTGGGCTGTGAGGAGAACCTGGAACACATGAGTTGCCCTACTACCGTGCCACCGTCCTCGCCATACCTGACATTGTACATATACAGTGCTGAAAAAAAGTATTTGCCCTATTACTGCATTTTTGTCACATGTAGTTGTTTCAGATCTATAGACAAAATGTTGTATTTTGGGAAATGGAACTTGAGTACATGTAATTTTTCATATGATTTATTCATTTATTTACGGAACATGTGATTTCCCCCCTTAAACTTAATATCCAGTTGCGCCACCTTTAGCAGCAATAACTGCAACCGAACGCTTCCTGTAAGTGGATATCATGCATGGACATCACTGTTGAGGAAATTTGGCCGTACTTTCTGTAGAAGTGCTTTGATTCAGACACATTGCTGGAATATTGAGAATAAATTGCTTGTTTGAGGTTCTACCACAGCAACTCTATTGAATTCAAGTCAGGACTTTGACTGAGTTGCTGCAAAACTTCTCCAGCATTCATGTGTAGACTTGCTTTTTGGTTTTGGATCATTTTCTTGCTGTGTAACTCAATTATGTTTCACCTTTAGCTCATAGACAATTCACTAGAATTTCTCCTAGAGAATTTTCTGGTATAGTGCAGAATTCATGTTTTTTTTCTTCTTCTTCTTCTTCAATGATGGCAAGTTGTTCCAGGTCCTGAGGCAGCAAAGTATCCCCACACCACCATGCTTGACTGGTGGCATGATATTCTTACCGTGTGCATTTTCTTCATTCCAGACATAATGGAATTTGTCATTCAAAGAGTCCACTTTTGACTCGTCAGCCCATAGAACATCGTACCAAAAGCCTTGGGGATCATCCAGGTGTTTCTGCAAATGTGAAATAAGCATTGATGTTAACTCTTCGATAGTAGTAATTTCTGTACTACTCTCCTATGAATCCCAATTTTTCTTTTTTTCTTATTGTGCACTTTTGAGCACTGACCTTAGCTAAGGGTAGAGGGGCCTGCAGGTCTCTGAATGTTCTTTTGGGATTTCTTAAAACTTCTTGAACGAGTGGTTGCTGCACCCTTTGGAATTATTTTGTCATGCTGGCCACTCCTGGGAAGATTCACCACTGTTTCATGTCTCCTCAGTTTCAGATACTGGCCTGGTGGAATGCCAGATCCTGGGAAATGGCTTTGCAACCCTTTCCAGATTGACGTATTTCAACCCCCCCCCCAATCCCTTCTGGAATTTGCTTTGATTGTGGCATAGCATTATTGTAGAAACTTTGTGGTGACCACTTCACTCTCATGGTGAGGTTCAGTGTACAGTGAGGTTTACATTCAGTAGGGCTGTCTGTGTTCAGTCAGCTGAATCCATTTATCAGTTAAATATGGTAAATCGGGAGGGGATTAACTAAGGGGGCGATAGCTTCTTCCACAAAAATGCTGTGAGTGTTGGATAAATTAGTTTCTTAAGTGAAGTAATTTAAAAACTTTGCATTTACTTATGTTCCTTTGCCTAACAGTACATTTGTCCACAAATCTGAGAAGATTCAGGAGGACAAATATGCAATGTTAGGAGAAACTGGAAAGGGGGTAAATACTCTTTCACAGCACTTATCCATGGCAGAAGAGAGACTTGCTGACCAGACTGGCCCGACTCCCATTCTGCTCCTGTTGAACGCCCCTTCCAAGATTGCGTGAGCAACGCGTTCCTGCTGCAACAGCAAAGCAAACACGTTCTGCTCCTCGCACGTGTGCACTGCGTCTTTCGAGTGACCCCAACACGTGTCCACAGGAATCGCCAGACCTGCGGGACTTTCGGTTTGTCCACGCAATGTGCTACACATGTCCAGGCACAGACATGCGCACGTACCCGGCTGGCTTTTGGCCTTTTGAAGGATGGTGGTTGGTACACACTCCGTCCCCCATCCAACTTCTATTTACTTGCCAGTCCAGCTGATTAAAACGGACTATGATGCCCTTTAGGGGGTTACGCCATACAGTACGCCACAGCATAAAAATATGTGATTTTTATGGAATTGGATGCTCTGATATTAATAGTCATTTTGTGTTATTACCTTCAATTTCTATGCTATACACAAATTTATTGAAGTGGAGTCAGTTCCTGTTGTAGATCTTAACTTTATAGCTTTCCTTAGGGTAGTACTTGGAAGGGTGAATGGTATAGGGCGTAATATGTTGTTCTATATACATATTTTACATTCCCGTTTGGATTTCTTTCTGCCTAACTTGGGTGCAGTGTGTAACAAACACAGAGGAAAATTCCGTGCCATGGAAAGATGGGGGACAAACATGCTAGACTGTTGCTGGAGCCTCAGGAGACATCGTAGAAGCCAGGTACGCACCAAATATTTCTAGAAAGTGCTTTAAAAATGTTATCCTAAGCATTTTCTTAGCGGCAACTACACGTTTAAAATATATTTCACATAATGGAGTACATTAAAAGTTACGGTTGTCTGCGTGGTAGAACTGATAAAAGCACGTATAGGACTTTGAAATCGGTAGATAATATTTAAACAGGAATTTGTACAATTTGGTATGTTTTTTTTAAATTTCATTACATCAAATGGCAAGTGAAGGAGCATTTTGAATTCATATTTAAATTCATGTGATGTGATTTGGTAAAACCTATATTTCAGTCATTTGTAGAGGTTAAATTTATTGAGATTAGTGTTATTTTCCCATGAGTGTGTGCAGATAGAAGGGCGAAGCAGAGTGTCACAGTCAAGTCCCCACTCTCGAGGTGTTGTGACTCGCACTTGAGTGCCAAGGGTGATATTAAAACGCACGGGGATTTCTGCATCCGTGGGCTCGCGATCATCTTGAGCCGCAGCACAGGGGACGTCTGTAGCTTCTGGTTTTTTTTAAATATGGTGTAAGTCAGCATGATGCTAACGGATTCCCTCTCTATTGCTGTCTCTCTCTCACACACACACACACACACACACACACACACACACACACACACACACACACACACACACACACAGAGAGAGAGTTGAGCACAAGGCTGAACAGGCTGGGTTTTATAAGGCTGAGTCGGTCCACTTCATACACTTCCACTTGCTCTGTCCTGTATGGCCAGTGCTCCCATTAAGCAAACTGACTCATTGGGTTCTGGTTGATGATGCAGCCAGACATTACAGCGTGGGTGTGGCTCAAATTGTGCGAGCGCGTTCCCGACCTGGTGTGTGAAGGCGCTGCGTAGAGAGCGGCACCTAGAATCTGTCATGAGTTCTGCATGAGGTCATTCGCACCCAGAGCCGACGCTCTGCTGACGGTGATGTCAGGTCATAGCTGACTGGTTGGTGTATTTCTGAATTTGTCTCGTCGTCTTCACTATGTTTACACGCAGCTTTCTGCGTTTACCACAGATGGTGCTGGGGTCCCTCCTCAGTCTCTGGTCATGCTAAGTCTTTAAATAGTGGTTGGGCTGACAATACAATGAATGTATCTGCATGTTGTGTGTATGTGGCTGTTTTGCAGGGGGTCCTTCTAGATTTTTAGGGGTAATGGCGAAGCTCGTACATTCCTACACTGAGGTCAGAGTGCATGTATGCGGAAGTTAATAAATTTTGTTGCTGCTGTTGTTGTGCGACATTTGGAGGGAGGCCTCAGGCTGTGTGGGATGTGATCTGCCGTACTTACTCTCAGACAATGCAGAGCAGTAAGTTTTACCCCAGGGCTTCCCTGCGGTGATCCTTAGTGGGCTTCCCAAGAGGCCACACTTTGTGTTGTCAAGGCTCTACATTTTTATTTCATTTTGCGTTATTGGTGTAGCAGGTGCTGTTCCCCATAGGGATGCATAAGTCAGGATTAACAGAAGTGCATTTGAGGAACATGCGATTATCGAGGCACGGTTTATTTGAACTTCTGCATTGCACCCGTGGTCGTGTGGGAATACCCACCTGGGATGTTACCTTGCAGCTTGATAAAGGTGTCCCCGCACCTTCAAACCGAGAGCCACCTGGCAGCCGCTTCTTTGATGGAACAAAACTGAGGCCGAGCAGCCAGAGTTTGCTTAACAAAACATGGGAAGTTGTTATACATTATTATATGTTAATAAACCGAAGGTGGCTTTTGCCTTGAAATTAGAGGACCCGGGTTCAAATCCATACTCCTGCTATAGCACCCTTGATAAAGACACTTATCCTGAATTGCTCTGGTAAAATGATCCAATTGTGTATAAATTATTACATAATATTAAGTGGTTAAATGTGGAAATCTAACACCATGAACCACTTCAGACAAATTATTTTAGCTAGGTAGTGGGCAATAATAATAGCTTTTTCCTTGCACTCGCTTGGCCTCATGTTCGCCCGGTAACAGGGCCGTGCTACCTTTAATGCGATTGGCTGGTTGAGAGGAGTCGGCCAATGGCGGCGCAGGAGGAGCTTCCGCATGCAGCACAAATTCCTTCAATAGGAAATGGAAACCTGCCCTTTACTCACAAGGGCTACACCTGAAAATCTAAGGAACGGTGCCGTTTGTCCTTTCGTTTCTTCCGAAGCGCCAACCCTCCCGCTCACGGACGAGTTCAGCCCCGTGGAGCTGCTGCTTTCCTCATCCCCATCAGCCTGGGTTCTTGCTCTCTGAACCATCGCTCATTGAACGACCCGGAGTTCTAGGCCATCCTGGGGAGCAGACGGTGTGGTTCAACGTGGAATGAAATCTCCATCTGAGGGATGAAAGGAGGGAACGCACCCTAAGCTTTGCCACAGAATGGAAAAATCATTCACCTGTGTTGTGATTTGACGTTTATGTGGCGAGACCAGGGAATCCCAATGATGCTGCTGGTCACTTTGGGTAAAAATGTTTATTAAAAAAAAAAATAAAAAAATTGTGGAGACCCATGGAGGGTTGTAACGCTAACGCATAGATTTTTTTTGGGTTATTTATGTTTACATTTGTTTTTGCAGACACTTTTCTTCAAAGCAGCACACAGTGAATCCTAGGTGTTTTGCTTGACACGTTTTCCCATGGGTTTCCTCCTCATGCTAATGCAGAATTACTAAGTGACCTGAAACACATGTCTTTGGACTGTAGAAGGAAAGCGGAGAACATGGAAGACACCCACAAAAAAATTGAGAACATGCAGACTGTCCCCATGTCCAGTCACAGCCCGAGTGCTAAGGGACACCAGTGTTATCCACTGTGCCACCCGTTTTTTGCTCATGTGGCCCGTTTGAAGGACCTTAATCGGGTTTTAGCGCTGGGTCTTTGATCTGTATGGCTCCTCAGCCAGATGAGGTGAAGGGTATGTGAGAGAGAGGTGTGGCAAGAGGGCTCCAAGGCTCATGGGAGGTACTCCCCCCACAACCTGCATCTGACTCTGCTTACCTGGCTGAGCTTCTTGGAGGTGTGTGTGTTCTAGACCCTATCCTGATCCTGGGTGTGTCAGAACTGTAGGAATTGGGTGGCAGGTTGCCTGGGGGACAGGTGGAGCGGAAAATGTGTGGGGGGGGGTGGGAATGAGTCATTGCAGTTAACCTTTTGGGATGGTAGGATACCAGCTCCAATGTACTTATTCTTGGCATCATAGCTTGACTGCAGTACCCCTACAATTGGGTGTAACTTCTGCTTGCTTTTGTTTACATGTTGTAACCTCTGCCTGATTTCAGTGAACAAAGGCCAGCATTCCAGGATAGGAAACAGTGCCAAATTTAAGTTTAATGTGGTTCTCAGTTGCATTTTGAACACTTTATCATTTTAACTCATTTGTTGGTTTCCCTCTTTGTGGTTAAATGGCTTTGGCTTTTGGATCTAAACTGGGTGGGTGCAACCTGGAAGAGCATTTGTAAAATTGTTAATATGTACTATAGTTAACGAATGCTAAAATTGCACCTGAATCCCATGGTAAAACAGCTAGTGGTTGACTTGTGACATATGCTCACTGGCCACTTTAATAAGCACACCAAGCTAGTAGGGGTGAGACACCCTAGAATTTAGAAACAAGGTGCTGGGAACATTCTAGAGGACTCTTGGCACATGCTTGCTTTATAGTTTCAAATAGTTAGAGATTTTTTTGATGCCACATTCATTCTGTTCTACCTCAACCCAAAGATTGTGAGGTGGAGACTTTGCAGGTCATTCAAGTAAAATAATGACACTGCCATGTTTGCCAAGCTGTAGTGTGCAGAAACCCCTGGAAGTCAAGCACATCTGAAATGCCTGAATCACTACTTCTGGTAATAAAGATCATGCCATTTTCAAAGTAAGTTAGATCTTATTCATTATAAGGTTCTTATGTACAAAAACTGGACCGCCCAACTGCATTCACATGCTCACCATGGAGGGTGAGTTTGGAAACAGCAGAAGCAGTCAGGTGTACCTAATTAAGTGGCCAACAATTATACCACATGTAACTGATGACGACCCTTTGGTTACGATGGCTGTCCCATTAAATGTATTTTTGAGTCCTCATGTTTGGTTGACAGACAAACACACTGGAACCCTCATCCTCCTAATACAGAAAAGAAAGTTTGCAGTTTAAACATTTGAGATTCGGTGTCACAGGATTTTTACCCAGGTGACTCTCTGTGGCCCTTGGCTCCCTGATCCAGATTCTTTTGCGGTGTTGTGTTTGGCCACCTCTCCAGCTGCCTGCTAATTGCCCCACAGCCTTGGCGTCCGGAGTGCACGTCCAGCTGCCTTGAGGCTTTGGCTTCCCTGCGGGGAGCCCGACACGGGCAGGGTGAAGGGCAGGGCTGGCCGGTGCTGTTCCCGGTGTGGACGTGCTGGCCTGCTGGCTGCACAAATGCTGACCGGCTTTCTAAGTGAAGCTTGGGGGCAAAAAAACTGTACGGGAGCAGCTTGAGGTTTGTGTAGCGGGACTTCTGTCCAAGTTTTTCATCTTGGTCTCTCGTGGTCTCAGATGATTTTTCAGTAAAAGGACCAGGATTTGAATTCTCTGATCAAGGTCCCAACCCTGAATTAATGCAGTAAAAATTACCCAGCTTTTGAGATTCAGTGTCACAGGACTAAGTAGTTCCAAGCAGGTAAACATTTGGGGTCTCTTTGGACAAAACTGTCAGCTAAACAGAGAAAAGATTGCTACGGTGCATTTTTTTCAACATTAGGGACAGAAACGTATGAGGTCACATGGGATATCAGAATGGACAGAATTAAGCCATGAGCCAGTTTGGTCTCGCTGTGGCTTTCTTGTTTACATGCGAGCCCTCCTGCTGTACCAGCAACTCTTTCCACACTCCTGGGGATCCCCTCTCATTTCCTCCCTCCCTTGTCCTCCACAGGCTGCATGAGGAGATCATCGACTTCTACGAATACATGTCCCCACGACCAGAGGAGGAGCGCATGAGGATGGAGGTGGTGGACCGCATCAAGAGGGTCATCAAAGACTTGTGGCCCTTTGCAGATGTAAGGATGTAGCTCAGCAGATGGCTGCCCTGCAGCCACGTCCACATGCTCTGCCCGCTTTGTGCTCCGTCCCTCTCTGCTCCCAGGATTCACATGCATTGCGCAGTCAGCAGTGCCAGGTTTCATGAACAGAAAAAAACCCGGAAGAGGCATGAGGTGACACATAGAATGAAGACTTGCTTGGTGTGTGACCTTAAGCTCCTCAAGGGGGAAGCTTCTGGATTTTGGAAGGATGGTGCACTTTGAAGGTCGCAGACACACACTCCTGTGCTTTTAAGCTGGCGGTGCCCTAATCGTCCTCCGCTTGACTGCTATATTTGGCCCCTTAATCATGTCCTCCTGTGTACAGTAGTTCTCCCAGGTGGCCCTGTTCACGCTGACTTTGAGGTGGTCTGCAGATAAGAACTATGCTGTTTTGCTAAAAGAGTGCCCTGGCACTCCAGGAGAAACTGTTGGCTTTATTGGCCTCCCTCGTTCTGCTCGCTGACTCCCTCTGGTGGTCAGGTGTCATCCATGTCCCTGAAGGCATCTAAACTGACACACAAGTTACAGTTAACAATAATAATAACTTCCATTAAGTTAATATCTTTGTCCAAAGTGATGCACGGTGAGCTTTTTTATAACAGTTTTGTACATATACATAACACTGTTACTTTATCAATTCAAAGTGAGTACTTTTGATCAGAGACATTACAGCAGGAGGTGCACTCCCACCAGGGACCTTTCAGCCTGGTGTCTTTTGGGTTAGCCTCTGGGTCTGTAGTCTTGGCATTCTGATGTCCAGAAGACCCCTTCCCCCCTGCCTTTACTCCCATCTTACAGCGATTTGTTTTTTTTTTTAAAAGGTATCACAATGTTTTGAAGCAAATTATAGGTTTGACCCAGATATAATCTGTCAATATTACTATACCAGCAACATGAGGCTTAAACAAAGAATAAATTTTATTTTAATAAAAATGCTGCCACAATTAAGCAAAGGTACCGCCGGCCAGCTGCATGCCTTATTTTTGTGTTCATTTCAGGCTGAAATGGTCAAAAAAGAAAAAAAATCACAGTCCACATTAATATGTGCAAAGTAAACCTCCGTTTGACTTTGTCACAACGAATACTTATGAGAAAAATCACATTCATTAGCTAATCATGTTTTGTTCTCCAGCATTTAAATATCAGTGGTGCTTTTACTTTTTGTTTGACTACCATTGTTTTGACTTAAACTTGCTGTAAACTTGTTTTTCAGGTTCAGATATTTGGGAGTTTTAGTACTGGCTTGTACCTGCCGACAAGGTGAGTCATCCCTGGGTTTAGTTGCTGTCTTTTATGTAGGATTAAAGTACGTACATTTGTGCAAACTAGACATTGCACCAAAGTTGTAGGGAGAACAGGCAACCGAAGAGCACAGTGAAAGTTGGTGTTTGGGGAAACTTGGGTGCTGTGCAAACGGTCCTGCGGTGACTGTGCCAGACCTCATTCTTCTAAGACACTGGTGGTCGTACCGGCCCACACTTGGGGACTAGCGAAGTAACCAGATCTGCTCTGCTTCCAGCGACATTGATCTGGTGGTGTTTGGCAAGTGGGACAATTTGCCCCTGTGGACTTTAGAGGAGGCCTTGCGGAAGAGGCACGTGGCTGAAGAGAACTCGATCAAGGTGTTGGACAAGGCCACGGTACGTGCACGTGTGAGCGAGCGCGCGCGTGCAAGTGCGGTTGACTTACAAGAGAAATGCTTAAGAGATGCTGCTGTCTTTGTCCAGGTACCAATCATCAAGCTGACAGATTTGTACACAGAGGTCAAGGTGGACATCAGCTTCAATGTACAGAATGGTGTGAAAGCTGCTCAGCTCATCAAAGAGTTCAAGAAGGTGAGGCGAGTCCAAACTAATACCCCAGCAGCAGTCCACACTCAGGGCCAAGTGGGCATGTACAGAGCATCGTGTTGGTGGGACTGGCAAATGTTACCATCTTGTTGGATCCGGTTGATTTGATGATTGACGTCTCAGCACCAGCTTGCTGTGCTCCCGTGAAGATCTCATAGCTGCTCGCTCTCTTCCAGAAATACCCTGTCCTTCCTCATTTGGTGCTGGTGCTGAAGCAATTTCTGCTGCAAAGGGACCTAAACGAAGTATTTACTGGGGGGATTGGATCCTATAGCCTCTTCCTCATGGCTGTCAGCTTCCTGCAGGTGAGCCTCCACTTCTTGCCAGTGTTATTCCATTTAGACTCTTTAAGGTATTTCACTCTACGTGTATGGAGTTGAGCAGGATCATTTGGATCGGTTTGCAGGTTTTGTGTTATCTTGCTGTTTGAGCAGCGATGATCAATGCTGGTCAATGTAGGGCTTCCCGTTTGTCTGCTCCAGATGCACTACAGGGTTGATGCGTGCAGCCCCAACGCCAACATAGGTGTCCTCCTCATTGAGTTCTTTGAGCTCTACGGCCGGCACTTCAACTACCTGAAGACGGGTATCCGGATAAAGGATGGCGGCAGCTATGTGGCCAAAGAAGAGGTGCAGAGAAGCATGTTGGATGGCTACCGGCCCTCCATGCTGTACATTGAGGACCCCCTGCAACCAGGTGGGTGCTGCACGTGACCCACCCCCTGCAATCACTAAGGCAACATTGCTCATCAATTTTACAACCACGTGAAAAAAGCAGGAACTCCATGCAGATGTTCTGAGGAAGCTACTGAAATATATTTGTTTTTAATTTTTTTTTTTTTTTTTTTTTTTTTTTTTGGTGTGTGTGTTGTAATTCCGAAATTCCTCTGTGCAGACAATGACGTTGGCCGGAGTTCATACGGCGCCATGCAGGTGAAACAAGCCTTCGATTATGCCTACGTCGTGCTGAGCCACGCGGTGTCCCCCATTGCCAAATACTACCCCAATATTGAGACCGAGAGGTGAGATGTACGCTTTGCTCTGGTCATTGGTTACTACTGCTGTTGATACTTGACCGCAGCATGTAGCACCATTGGTATAAATTGTGTTCAGAAAATAATAATAAAATAATAATACTTTCTTTTAACAGCATATTGGGCAGAATAATACGGGTCACGCAAGAAGTGGTGGAATACAGGGACTGGATCACAAAGCGGTGGGGAAGCCAGTCTCCGAATGAGCCGCTTTGTAACGGTGGGCCTCTGAAGCTCATTACACTGTGCACCTTTACTTATCAAATTTAAATTTAACCTCATAATACCTCAAAGCACACGTACATTTAAAAATTTTTTTTTGCTTTATTCTAATTGTCTTTTTTATTTATTGGTTATTTCTTTATTTCATGTGTCTACTGTGTGCATTAATTTCCCGGCAAGGGTTAACAAAGTTGTCCCGTATCCTGTGCTATACAGACACACCAGCGGAGTATAGCAAGTCTTACAGATATTAACCAGAGTCCAAATAAGAACCCTGTGCTGGGACTCGACTTAACAACGTTGCGGTTGCGCTTATAGGAAATGATGTCACACTACTGGTGGAACCACAGCGGCTGGACAAGTGCAACAACAACGTGTCTGAAGAGACGGCAGCCACACCCGTGGCATCTTCCTGTAAGCGCTCCTCCAACTCCTCTTCTCCACCCCACTCCTCACCCTCGTCGTCCTGCTCGCCCTCCTCAACGGCCTCCAGCTCCAGCGATGCTGTAAGTTCTTGCTGACTGCCTCCAAACAGGTTTTCTCCTCAATAAGACCAGCTGTTTGTTTCACGTAAATAAATAAATGATCACAAAACCATTGTGGTATTCATCTAGATATTGCACTACTACTACTGCTGCCGTTTCTTAACGTAATTTTGCAGGAAGATAGATGCAAAGAACGTAGTATTGATGCAGTCATTTGTGTATTTAAACTGGATGTAATTATAATTCTTTTTTTTCGGATGGACACCCAGGATTCTGATGGAACCCCATGTAAGACGGCGAAGCAGCTGGCTGGGCAAAGTTCCAGCTCACCCAGCGAGATGTTAGGCAGTGTGGCCGCACACAGAGCACAAAACCACATTTCAGGCAGTCTGGCTGGCAGTGTCACCAAGGGCAAGGTGGGATTTGCAAGACGTGACACACCAGTAGACGTACCCTCCACAATTTGTTGTTTTGAGGAGCTACTGTTGTGCACACCTGAAAAATTTCACCAGAATGCTTGTTAGTTTAAATCTGGTCAGTTAAGGTGGCATCCACTGCTTGGAACCACTATTACTTTTGTTTACCTGTCTCCTTATGTCTTTACCAGACCCATTTCATTTTAAACATCACAAGAAAGCTGCAAGTACATATTTAATTTGGTGGTGCACAGTGAAAAGAGTTTTTGAAACTGCTGTTTTGCAGATGGGCACGCGACAGCATCGCCCGTCCTCAACGGGGCAGCAGAACACAGGACTGTCAAACATGGTGCCCAGTGGCAAGACCCGCCATCAGGGCGAGCGAAAGAAGAGGAAATCCCAGCGGGAAGCTGCACATGCAGACCTGTGCAGATAGGGGGCAGCACATGCTGTATGGGACTGCCAATCTCACATCTGCTGTTGGAGCCTTTTCCTACAGGACTGTTCATAGTATTGTTGTTATTCTTATTACTTTTGTTGAGTGACAGAGGGCTTTTTATAAGTGAAATGGACAAAAAAAAAATCAACGTGTGAATTTCTGGGCTTGAACAGAGATGAAGGATTTTTTTTGTTTTTGTAAAACAAAACACACTGCCCTTCAGCGGAGCTGCTTGTTTTCCAACACATCTGTATGCCTCCCTGGCACGGCACTTTTGCGAGAGGAGCAGAGCGCCTGTGCTACAATGCAGTGATTCTGGAACAATTCCGGGAGACACAAGCCCCAGCAATCAACTGGAAACGTGATTAAAAACCGTTTACAAAAATAGGGTTAAAAAAATTAAAATATTTAAAACCAAACGGGGGGAAAAATGGAATTTCAGTTATGCTTGAAAGTCATGTTAAGGTTTTTCAATCAGTGGACATTTTTGTATTTCAAAGTTGTACAAACATCTTTGTACACAGGAGAAACACAGTTAAACAAGGTTTGTCACATGATGACATGTTACAAGGTGTATGACAAGCTACCAAATGCCAACCCCATCAGGTTTTCCCAAAACATTCTGAAAATATGCAATGCTGAGATAAAGGATACAGGAACCACAAAGCCCAACAAAGCAAAAAAAAAAAAAAAAAACCTTGCAGATTTTCTTTTGATTGCAATACTGTACAAGTACTTGAGTCTGACAGTAATGATGTTCAGATTAATGCAAAAAAAAAAAAATTATTTTCCCCTATATTTTACTGGTAACAGTATAAGTATTTGTCTATTTTATTATAAATATGAAAAAAAAATATATATGGAAAATCAGTAATGAAGCCCTTCTCACTGAACTTTGTGTAAAGGCTAGATGGCAGGAGCTGTAGCCTGTCAATACCACGGAAACAAGACTTGCATCAGTGTTTTAGTCCTATGAACCCCCAACCCACATCAATGTTTGTGAGTGACCAATTTTCTTGAGAAAGTTGAGTGACCATGTTACAGTCTAGGAAGAGAAATATTTGCCAGTCTTCTTGTTAATGTTAAAACAGAGCTGTTTATTTTTGGTTTCTTTCTATTTGGATTTTATTCCGTATCTGTACATTCATTGATTCATTCATTCAAGAGCTTGGACCTCTGATTATATGAGCGGTAGGTGGCGTAATAGGACAAAAAAGGCATTTTTTAGCCCAATGAACAGTTCTGCCCGTATTCAAGTGTTAACAGGACTTAAAACTGGTCTGCCTGAACTGTAGTTGTCACACATGTTTAAACACATGCAATAAAATCTAAACCGATTAAACTGGCAAATGTATTTTTGCTTAAATATTTCTGTAACAAATATTCAAATGCTTTTTGCGGGGTGAATAAGTACTCCAATGCAACATAGACCAACCTTACGTACTGAACGTAAATGCTGCAGGAAGTCTGAAGACATAAACAGGTGCCGTGTTAATTTTATGGAAAGTAGTTTGAAGCACTTTTTTTGGTAAGTTGGTTCCTTCCTTTACCTTGGAATTGTGAAATGGGCAACTTAGCACCAAGTGCTGGCTTACACTACAGGCACTGGTGTGCAGTACTGTGGCATTGCCTTCAAGATGTTATTCCGCTGTGTAGGTGTCTTGACTGTTGGTCGTGTTGGCCTAGTTTAACAACGGTTAACCCTGCAACCTCCTGACTCCCTGTACACAGATGTGCTTATCCATGGCAACACTCAACTTATCTCGCTATTCTCAAGATGAATTCTTAGCTGGTTATATTATCAGTTGAGGCTCAAAATAAGCTGAAGCCACCTGCTTGCAAAGGTCTGAGCAGCTCTATCTGGTTTTGAGTCTTCACAGTCTTCACTCCTTTGCTTGTCCACTTCAGATGAGTATAAAACAGTGTATTGTAAATCAGAGTACAGCTACAACATGTCGGATCAGAATGTTAGGTCACTTTTGTTGTCTCATTCGCTATGAATGTGTTTTGGTGGTCCTTTATTATGTGTTCATTTACCTGCTGTTTTTACTGCTGTATGTCTATAACCCCCCCCCCCCCAGTTCCTTTTCAATATTGTGAACAATATGGGATATTTTTTCAGCGAAAGGGCCGAGTTCCCCTTTGTTAAAGGTGATGGCTATCGCATGTTACTGAATTCTGGGCACCCAAATATTTCACACTGTTCCGTAAACGTGCATGCAGCGTTGCGGGTGTGAGCCTGTTGTGTCTCAGATTTAAACAAGAGGCATTTCAAACAAAGCCTGCTTGGTGCGTGCAGGGCCTCGGCGGCCCCCCGGCAAAACACACAGCCACCTCTCAACCTTTTTACTACCGCAATGGGTGCTGAGCTCAGTATTTGAGAAAACCTACTAGTGAACAGTCCTCCACATTTTAACACTGATTTGATAGCTTTGTTTTCTAGAAAGAGAGAAAAAAAAAATATTTATTTTAATGTTGTAAGCAGCTGAGCTGTGCTCTTTTTTAAATGTTGAGATTTTAACTCGCTGTTTCTCTGTCCATGTCCATCTGTATCACACTTACACATTCTGGTTGTATTTTTTGAAAGATATATATAATATTAAAAAAAATTTTTTGCAGAGTATATTTTTTGTGAGTATTTGAATTAACAACATATTTGATTTAAGCTTGAATCTCTGTGGGTAAATCGAATAAAAAAAATCAAAAGGACTTTTCAAATTGTATATTTCAACATTAAAAGACACTTTATACAATGATTTTGTGGATGTCTCATGTGTTGTTCAAAAACATTATTGACAAAAAATGGCTGGTAACAGACGGGAAACTTCCCCAAACCACACGTACTGTATATCTGCACCAACTGTCAAACACGTGACCAAAAGTTAGTGGGGCGCTTGCGTTTGAAGACCAATAGCCTCAACACTTTTAAAGTGAGCAAAAATATATCATTTAATGGCAACCTTGTAATACTGTGTGTTTCGTTCTAGTATTTTTCCCCCCACGGTTAAGTTGATTTGTCTCAGACAAACGATGAACATTTAAACCCCCAAGGCGGAGAGACCTGTGGACACGACACCTTCACCGCGCAAGACACGTAGGACCGCCTTTTTTGGGGCTCCTTTGTTTGAGCGGCGAGGTTCATATTTTAGGTTTGTCATAGGAGACTTTACAAGCACACGGGGTAATGACAAGGAAAAAGTAAAGTAGAGGAACATCTTGAGTGGATGTGGGCATTCGCTTCTGACAGGACGAGGGCTGTTTTTTTTTTTTTTGGGAAAGGTTTCTCACAAGCAGAAAGCGGCCATGGAGGGATGACCAAGAACGAACTCTGAGGAGCGCCGCGCTTCACTCTCGTGAAATACTTGTTAAACGGAAAGGATTTTCATGCCCGGAAGACCGCGTTGAGTGGGGACTAAAGTGAAATAGTTTTTCACAGACAGAAGCGGACACTGTGAGGAACCTACCGGCGACTTCTCTTGCAAGATTCTTGTCACAGGATGTGTCATGTTTCTAAGCGCAGCTTCTCTGTCATCCGCCGTTTCCGCGTTGATGGGAGCGCTCGCGCCGAGCGGCGCGACACGAGAGCAGCCTCGCGCGCGCGCGCGGACTGACGCGTCTCGCCCGGCACGAGGCTGACGCGCACCTCTGAGCCTCCAGCGGCAGAAGCCGTCGCCGGCGCAGGTGAGCCTTCGTGTTTTCCTCTTCTCTTTTTTAAACTTATTGCGTGAACGCGGCTCGAGAACTTACCGCCGAGTTTCATGCAAAACGACGGGGCAGACGTATAGAAAAGTGAATATTGACAAATGTAAAAACGCGCTGCACGCCGAGTGGAACTGCTTCGAAGCCTTCTTGAGGAGCTTGAATGCGCTCCGGCTACTCGTTTTACTCTGCGGACCAGTGGTTTCCCTTTTTGAGCTTGCCTCATTTCTCCAGTTGGTCAGATAACTTTTTTGAAAATTAAAAAATATATACTGTAAATTGTGCAAAACTGTGCGAGCTGGAGTGTGAAGTAGTGTTTGTACCATTTCCCTCGAGTGGAACCCTTGACTCTCCAGTGTGAGACAGCACAGCAGGCCTCATCAGATGATGAAGATGCACTGACAGCTTTTGTTCATGATGCTTTTAGATGTTCAGGGACCTGGGCAGGCAGGCAGAGGCATAAAGTCAGGTTTGCTCTTCAGCTATCCTGTTCGAATCTTGCATCCTCAAGAAGTCTTCGATAACAGGATGGATGGATGGGTGGAGGATGAAGCTGTGGGGGGGTCTGTGCCGTGGTTTTGTCCTTGTACTCTTTTCTTCAACTTGAGGCATGACCTCTCAAGCGTGCAATGAATGTATTGTCTGTCCTGGCACATGAGCCACTGTGTCTCCCTAAGCCTATGGCATCACTCAAGGAAGGAGCTACAGTGAGACCTACATTAGAGACACTCCTAATCTATCTGTCAAAAACGCTGCTGCCTTTTTTGGCAGCTGTTATCTTGTAAAAAAAAATCTTGTTTGTTCTGCTTTTGGTGTGAGGGTCATTTTAGAGAACTGGGTTCCACCCTACAGTATTACTTCTGTATGAATTTGTGTTGTAGAATTGCTGCTTATTAATGCTTAGCCAATGTGTTTGTGAAATGGACATTTCATTTCTCTGTTCTCAGGGTAAGCGTGAACACTTTTGGCATGTTTATTTCATGCTTTCCATGCAGGTCTTATACTTAATCTCCCATTAAGGTGCCTATTACTTTGGAAGGTGTCATGACTGACAAGCTGTTCACACACAGGAGTCCTTAACTGAGGATCTGTCTCATTGGAATTTTGTCCTGATTTGACACTGGGAAGTACAGCAGTGGAGATGCAATGAGGTATGACGCGCTAATCCAGATAGGGACAAAAAGCTAATCTGACCCGTTAACCTGACCTTCTTCAATGGAAGCACTGCTAGCATATATTTGAGAATCACTTTATTAAAGACATCTGGTGACTTTTTTTGTCAGCTACTGTCTTGAATGTATTTAGAATTTTGGTACTCTGTTGTTCGGACACTGTGCTGTTCTTGATAAGTTTATCCCTTATGCATTGTTGAGCTCTATTATAAAGATTGGGTTTTTTATGAGTGCTAATACATTGTTGCCCACAGTTCTAAATAAAACAGAAAGGCCATACCATTGTAAGAATCTGCTTTGGTCATTTTGTATATAGCTCATATTAAAATAGCTTGACATATAATTGAAGAGTCACCTTACTTGAAAACTGGAAAACCATGCTTCCACATGAACCAGGAAAAAGGAGGTTTTTAGAAAAAACTGCAATGCCATCAAATTAGCCAATTATTACGTATGATGTTGCTATTGCTGATATTTTTATACTTGTATTGACAAACTGAAACCTTTTCATTGATGTTGCTGGCCCAATATACAGTAAGTGATGTGTTCTTACCAAATCTTTATTAAACTTGCACTCGTTAAAATAACACTTGTTATTTTGAAAAACAGCAAACTTAGACATATTGTAATACAGAGTAAGGCAGATTCTCACATTTAAATCATTGGATTCAACTAGAAGTTAAATTATAAGTTGTTGGTAACCTTTGTTCTTGTAGACACAACATCTTCAAAATACATGTATATAAAACAGGTAGTCCATTATAAATGCTGTATTTTGGCAATACTGTTCCCCACCCAGTCTGGACTGAGTTGTTATTAAATGATTTACGATGTCAGCAAGCTATGAAGAAAGCATCTTGTAAGCATCAGGCACTTTACTGGGTAAAGAATATGTCCCACACTCTGCAGACCTTTGTTTGTTGTGACACATTTTATCTGCAGTACAGAACGTAGAAAATAGACTAAACCTGAATGAATGAGTCACTGTAGGTCATTGGAGAAAGCAAATGACTTTTTTTTGTGTTCCAAGAAAAAGAATGGTTAATCCTTGTTTAGTAGGATTATAGGTAACATAGAGATTAAAGACCAATAAATGTGCTCAAAGTACTCAGTATTCAAGTTAAATCTTAAGAAGGGACATCCTGTTGTACCTTTTGGAAGATCCTGGCTTTATTCAACTTTAATTTCCCAAATAAGGTTTAAATGCGCAATTTTTTAAAGTGTAAAATTTTAATCTGTATATGTCATGTAATAACATATTCACCAATTTGTAGAATTATAATGCAAAGTCTTCACTTCCGGTTGCTTTCCTGGGTTTCACAATCTGCTGAACTTTGTCAAAATGGCAAATAATTTTGTTTCAGTTCCTCTGCAGGTCACTGCTGTAAAGTTGGCAGATGTGGTGTTGAGGTGTTCTTTTCTGATAACATGCAGGCACTTATTTAAAGGTGTTTACTGTGGTCTGCCTCCTAACATATTTTTGTCTTCCTAACCACTTGATGTGCGCTGGTAAGATGAACCTGGACCATGCAATTAATTATGCTTGCATATCCTTCAGGTCAGACTCCTTTCATAACCAATTTTCATATTCTTAATATCTGCAACTGGAATCTGAAATAAATTTCATTAATTTGACATTCTAATATATAATTGCATGTAGTGTGATAGTGACAACTCTGAAGATTCATGTATTGCTGAGTACCTGGGGTTACTGTTGAGGTTCTTTGGTTGGCCTGGTGAGAAGCATGGCACAATCCGTTGCTACGTGGCATAAGATGTTCTTCATCATTTGTTGGAATGGTGGTCCATTGGACAGAGGAGACATACTGGTGCTTGTGGTTTTAATGTGTGAGTGCGTGGGTATATTTAATCTCTACTTTGCATCCCTACCCCCTTTTCTTTTTTTTTTTTCTTTTTTTTCTTTAACTGTTTTAATGGTCTGTGTGCTTCTGTCTCAAGGATGTCACAGAATGCTAGTGTGGATTTATGTTACTGAAGGTAATTTTCACACCTATGGCAGAAGAAGGCAGCAATTGTAATCTGTTCTTGCATTTTTCCAGTAAATGGGGACTGCTGCTTAATTTTGCATTACTTGGGGTTGTGAGCTGCATCATTTCCCTCTTTCTATTTTATGTATAATGCAGAATAAATAGCGAACCTACAAAAAACATCTGTTCAACATAGCTGGGCTGATTTTAACTTGTAAGGATTGTATTTTCCTTATTGTTTTTGGATATCATCATTTTATACCATGTGTAATACTACTGATGTTAGATATACAGTTTCTTTAGCTTTTAGTTGTTTTGCAGATTCTTTATGTCCTGTCTAGAAATCTGACAAAAGAAACAAGAGTGTTTATCTGTGGGTCACTTAATTTAACTTTTTCTTCTTTTCATCATTTGCGTGAGCACATTTTATTGTGCAATAAAATAATGTCTGAATTGAATTTCTGTTGTTACATAATGTGTTCTATGCACAGATGTCTGTTTGGTTGATGTCAGTGGCATTGAATGAATGCTGAGCCTAGCATTTCCCAATTGAGGCCCATCAGGGTAAGCAAGGGGTTTCTGTCCTCCATGATGCTCTACTATGTAGGAACTCAGTCTATGGAGGAAGTACATTAACTATGTTTCAGAAAAACTGAAACAAGTTACTTTATCAAGACCACTTTTGTTTAGAGAACAACCTACTGAGGGCTGCTACGGAAGTGAGGCCGACTGTGGTTGGATTGAGCAATGCTTCTAAGATTGGTCTTGATGCAAACGGGTGATTTTCTGGTCATGTATACTTATAGGAAGTACATCCTTTTTCAGACATCATCCCTCTATTACTCTCTCTACCTTCTTAATACTGAACCCAGATCAAGTTTTTTGGCTTTCTTCAGAATCAGACCTGAAGGGGTCTCTTCAGTAGAATGTAAAGGATCAGCCTGTGATACCTTATGTCATGCATACATCTATCCTTGCATGGGGCTGTATTTTTTTCCTCCTATCTAAAATGCTTTGCATAATGGACAAAAAGCCCTGTGTAAATGTGGTAATAACACATAAAGTACAGATGAGAAATTTAAAGTGTATTAGCTTTAAACATTGATATTATTAGTAGACATTAATTCATCTTTAATTATACATTTGCTTTCGTTAATGGACTATGGTCAGAGGTAAATGTGCATAATAGCACAAGTGGGAAAGAGCACAGCAGTATACCCATGGGATGGTTAGCACACAGAGCCAGAAAAGGGAGGTAATTTATTCAAAAGGATTTTCATATTGTCCAGTCTTTGAACTAAGGAGGCACACCTTCCCTCAACACAAAACAAGCCTGAAATTCTTGTTGAACGCTCTCATTAGACAGGGACTGCCATAACGCTTGGGGGATTTGCCCTGTGTCCTGATGGCAGGCCCGAGCTCTGCAGACTGTTTGAGAGACGACTCTGTGCAAGTACGAGCACATCGAGTGAGCTCCTGTGACGTGGCTGGGTCTGTCTCAGCAGGTCCTTGAGTTCCTGGAAGGGTTTTCTTTTGGAAAAAGATTGGAGTAGAAGGCAGTCTGTGCACATTCACTGAGGCTGTGTCATAACTGAATGGTTTTCCTTGCTTTTCTGTCTGCCCTGCCTTGTCTTTCCCCCTTTGAGCACTAAAGACACAGAGACACTGCACTTCTGTAGCAGAGACATTGGGTTATGAGGGGGGTAGCAAAGAGTCCAAAATGTCTTTTTAATCTTGTTCATTTGCAAGAGATATTAAAGACGGTTGTCCCCTGGGCATTACGGGTAGTGGTGGTGCAATCAACCTAACCTTTGGGATTGCGCTGATTGGCTTTTAGCAGGCGTCCTGCCATCACTGGGTGATGATGATGGAACTTTCCTCCAATGTGTCAGAGCTGTGATGACTGCGGAGGAAGTAGCCTAAACATGGCCTGACTGCCAGATGGCCCTCAGGGGGCTGAGAGAGGATGGATATCAGCAGCACCATCTCCCACAGAAGGTTTCAGCCAACTGTGCTTTTTCAGATGCGCCGGTAGAGTTGCAGACTATTCATTTTCATTCTTGAAAGGCACATTTGACACAGGAATATTTCATTAACTGGATTTCAGTACAACTGCAGAACATTATGTTGGGTATGGTCAATATTGTGGAATTTTAGCATTAATATCATGCATTAGTTGTGGTGACTTAAGTGAATTTGGTTTATTGCATCTCTTCATATCCTTTGCTTTGCTACTGTGTAGAATAGATATGTCTTTATGCTATGAAGATTCAAAGTACAAACATCCCCTTTTCATGTATTTGCAGCATGGTATATCTGACAGGAGGAAATTGTGCAGAATTAAATGATTGTGTGCTTTTTTTACTTGGTTCTTGTGCTGCCTCATTTTTGTTCTCATAAGTGTGCATGTTTTTGAAATTATCTGTCAGGCTTTGTAGTTAAAAGTCTTTGGGACCTTCACTCAGCATGGAAATTGAGGAGCAAATGGGTTGGGAGAGGCTGGGGTTTCCTGTGGGAGACACACTTTGTTCAGGCATCCAGGTTTAGGCTATTCTATGTCCTACATCCTCATGACTTTCCCCGTTCCTGTCCTTTCTCATGCCCTCATGTAGTCCTCCAGGCCCTAGGAAAGTGAAAAGGAAACTTTAGTTTCTCGCATTTCTCCAGCAGCAGTCAAAGGCAATCATTCATTATTCCAAGGAGAGGTGAAATGCTTTCCTGCGTGAACCGGTGTTGTTTCAGAACATGCTGTCATATCCTTGTAAAAACTTTTAAAAAGTTCAACAGTTCTGCTGGAGACATGTATGAGCTGGCACGGAAGAGTTTGGCCACTACCGTTATGTAATGGAAGCTTCTGGAGATGTGCTATTGATTCCACACGATTTTGTTTGTACGGTTAGAGAGTAACATGGGAATCTAATGATCACATTCCTAAAAACCTGGGAAACAGGAGGAGCTTTCTTAGTTGTGTAACCTTAATGTGTCCACCCCCACCCCTAGCATGGGGAATGCAAACAAGGGGGTCTTTGATTGAAACACTAGGAAGGAAGTGCTCCTCTGAAAACAGGAGTTTGAATGTGAAGGCTCAGGGTCCAGGCTGAGAAAACTACAAAAAGTGCAATGAGGATGCCGAGGATCATCTTATTTAATGATACGGACATATAAGGTCTCTAGAGAAAAGTTCACAATGAAAGCATCCTTACCAGTTGTGCGTAAAAGGTGCATTCTGCATTACATGACTTGCACTCTGACCTGTCTTCCTGTCACAGTCTTTGTGTTTTGCGAGTCACATACAACATGTTGAACAGAGTTTATTCCATTGCAGAAGTAATCAGTCCTCTTTTTTTTTTTTTTTTTTTTTTTTTTTTGGTAGATTTTTCTAGGAAATATTAGTCTACATATTTATATCTAACTTGCAAGGATCTAACTTACTATACAGGTGGTCCTAGACTTACAGCATTCTCAACATATGACTGACTTGCACTTATGAAAGTGAATCATAAATAAATAGAAATAATAATTAGAAGAATGAAAGGGACAAAAATGGTCAAAAATTAATTTTCAATGATTTTCATAATTGATAAGCATCTTGTTAATTAAAACATGTATGTGTGAACATTTTATAATGTACATTATGAGGTCATAACATAACAATAGCATCTGCAAAAAGCAATACAAAAATGTATACAAAGCTACAACATGACTGCTTATACTGTAGATGAAAAATGTTATGGAAAATGCATTAAAACATTGCATGTGTACCTGTACATCGTGTGTGTGGTATCAGCGTAATAATTGCATGAATATCACACAAGACTGTGCACTACACAATCACCCCACCTATGCATGGCCAACAACTCTTTTCCCATGCTTGTTATACTATTCCCCTCCAGTTTTTGCAGACTCAAGGTTGTGCAGCACAGAGTACTTTCTCATTGTTATTCAAAGGTGTGAACACAGTAGGTTAATTTAGCAGATATCTTTCATTCTGTGAGATGCACAATAAATTTAACTTGTACCAAAAACTTCCAACAACTGCACAGAATAGTGAAGTATTTTAAAAATGTTATGAACATATTGTGCTTTTTAAAAAGAAACTTTGGAAAATAAAACAGTGCGGAATTATTGAATAATGGTATAGATAGTATACGATTTTGTGGAAAGAAATAAAACATAGGTCAAAAACATCGACAAATGTGCGACAAGAAGTTGCCTTATGTTACACACATGGAAATAATCACTTTTGCATGAGCAGGATCTAACTTGCGACTTATGCCATTTACAACCAGGCCGTTCATCTATGATCTGGTCATAAGTCGAAGGAAACTATCTTGCAAATTATCTTGTACTCAGATTAAAATGATTTTAGCACGAAGTCATTTTAAGGGTCTGTTCAAGTGGGAGTGCAATAATCGGTGATTAAGCTCTAGCATCTGTAATTGGGTGCCAAAGCACATCTTTTTTACCAGTTGTCATTATACACCAAAAAGGCAGGTACCTCAATGCACCTTGATTCATATAACACCTGTTGGACTGAAATTTGCTTGCAATCACACATACTGGCCATTTGTTGTAATGTTGCAAGATGTTAATATGTTACACAATGCAAATTATGACTCAGGGAGAACTGGCAGCATGTAACACACTGTTAATGAGAAGCCAACTGGTCCTGTCCAGTTTTACAGACCACCATTAATGGTCCTTTTCAGGTGCTGTTGCTTTACTTCATTCAGTATGAGCACAATTTATCTTGTGATGGTAGCAAAATCAACAATGAATTATAAGAAGTTTATAATGATTTGAAGTCCTCATGCAAGAAGCAAATTACTGTTACTTTCCCACAAAGATCATGTGTAGCGCTTCAATGATCATTATGTTGCTTTTCAAGCTAATGAAAACCATTCACAATTAAGCCCAATGCTGATTAGATGTGGCCTCTTGCCAGAAAAATCCTACAGTGAGAAATGCTGAGAGGGAGAGAGCGTGTACCCTGGATGTTTCTTCACAACGTACAGTCAGGTCCATAAGTATTTGGACAGTGTCACCATTTTCATCATTTTGGCTCTGTATGCCACCACAATGGATTTGGAATGAAACAGTCAAGATGTCCTTTAAGTTAGACTTCCAGCTTTAATTTAAGGGTTTTGTCTAAAATATAGTATGAACAGTATAGGAATTAAAATCATTTTGATACATAGCCACCCCCCCTCATTTTATCTGCTTAAAAGTAATTTGACAGACTAACATGATCATAAATTTAGCTGTTGTTAATAACACTTTGATTTCAAATCCTTTGCAGTTTGCAGTCAATGACTGCCTGAAATCTGGAACTCACAGGCATCACCACATGCTGGGTTTTTTCCCTGGCGATGGTCTGCCAGGCCTTCACTGCAGCAGTCTTTTCTTCTTTTTCTTGCGACTTTTTGCCTTTTCAGCTGGTGAATTGGATGTTCAATTGGATTTAGGTCAGGCCACTGACTTGGCCACTGCAGAACATCCCACTTCTTTGCCTTAAAGACTTTGGTTGCTTTCGCAGTTTCGGGTCATTGTCCATCTGCACTGTGAAGCATCGCCCAATGAGTTTTGAAGCATTTGGCTGAATCTGAGCAGATAATACAGCCCTGCACACTCCATCTTTTGTCAGCAGTTACATCATCAGTAAATACATTGTACAAGGGAACCAGTTCCACTGGCAGCCATGAGCAGACATGGCCAAATCTGGCAATACTTTTATCAGAAAACCTGGACAGAAGCAAAACAATGAGCAATTGCCTTGCGGCTCTAAGAACTGTAGCAGAAAAGCTAAAAAGACATCTTGGCTGATCTGCTGAAATTTAATTTGTCAAGGTAAAAAATTGGTAAAGTGTATTGTGGTTCTTTGTATGTTTTTGTATATTTCTGATCCCTTTGAACTACTTATTGCATAAATTTGCTGTGCTTTGCCTTGTATAAGCTGCTTTCAATTCACTGGAAACGTGCAGAAGTTTGTAAATGACACTGGGTCTTTGCTGTACTTCCTGTGTTTATCAAAAACAAGTACAATAGAGCTGAGAACAGCAAGTGATATAATCACCTTAATGTGATTAACTTTCACCAGCAAGGCCTGAATAATTTCCTATACAATATACAATAACAGCAAAGGTGCAAGAGAGATGCCTTCTTAGTATTACTGTGGCAAAGCAGCATGCACTTGTGTTTAAAGATATCTGTACAGCAGTGCTGTGGTTGGGGTATCACTGAATTAACTGAAGTTAGGAAGTGTTGGAGGGTTCTCTTTTTAGACAGCTGCAGGCTGGATGGTTGTCTGGGCTGCTGTTGCTCCAAGCATTGCTTTGGAGGAGATCAGATTAGCAAGAGAAATATTAAATAGAAAAGGTTATTTATTTATTTATTTATTTTTTTATTTTTTATTTTTTAGTTTTAAAATTTTTAAAAAAAAAAAAAAAACCTGACCTCAATTGTTGATGCCCTTGTGGCCTTTGGATCACATCTAGTAACTCTATTAGAAGATACTAACACAAAACAAGAGTGGAAGAACAATTAAGTTATTTGAAGTCAGTGAGTGGGCTACTTGGTTTGCAGACTGTGAGGTAACAAACTTTTACATTTAAAAATAGTCTTGTACCTATAGATGTCAAACAAAAATTAATAGAATGAACTTTGGTGACTCTCATTTGGTTGTCATATACATTTTGTCCCCTACTGTCCTGTCCAAAGTTTGTATCAAACAGGGACCCCTCTGGTGCTTGTCTTCTGTTACTTATTCTACTCTTCCTACTTCTGCAGAAGGATATCATTGTGACACTTCTTAATGGCTGTAGCAGCCTCTATCACCCGAGAGACCAAGGTTGGGGTACACTGCCATTTTGTACTCCTGCCAAAGTCCTAGCCTATTCATGCAAGTGCCTCTGCCTGCCATTGTGTACTGAGGGGAGTCCTTTCATTTTGTGCCTTCACCATGGTAACATCAAGACCACAGTGTAAAGCACCACAAGGTTTCTGTGCAGCTGCTGTAGACTGCTATTTGATGAATTGTTGCCTTTCTGGTGCTGAGTGCATCAGCACATAGGTTGAGAATTGCTAACAGAAATTTAATGTAGCTTATATATTTTACAGACAGAAGAGAGAAAATGTGGCTACTCAATTCAACAAAATAACATTTTATAGAGCCTGGTACATAGAATATTAAACAGTCAGCATATGAGCCACACTGAGTTTTTCATAAATTGCTTCTCGAGGTCTTCATGGGTTTTCAGTGTAAACTATGTGGGGTTTTTTTAATCTCCAGCCTAACAACAGCACTTCATGGTTTCTCTTGGTGGAGCCCAATTATTATACACTGAAAAACCCACATTTAACTCATTTGACTTGAATTTGAATTGAAAATGCTTTGTTTACCCCAAAGTGAAATTACATGAAGTTAAAGTAGCATGCAGCACAGTAACAATACATACAAGAGTGTCTAAATTCACATCATATCTAAAGAAAATAGATGCAGGGATTGAAAGTTTAGCTGGACTAATTGAGCAGTTTAATACTATTAAATAAATATTCAAATATAAAGAATGTGGCTCTAGAAGTATAGCCAGACAGAAATGCTCAAGGTAACTATTGCAGGAGGAAGTAATCATTTTTTAATTTATTTCTAGTTGAAATAACACTATCAGTGACCAGTAGTAGTATTTGTCCACCATACAGGGATTAGACCTAATGAACTGCCAAAACTTTATCTTTGCTGACGATTACTATTCCGTCTCTCTTGTGATTGTTTACACATGTCCTGCATCTTAATTTTAAATAAAATGAACAGACTAAATTATTGAAATTATATTTGTATTTTTGTATTTTGTTTGACTTGAATCATCTTGGCTCTGTATTGGTTGTTGAGGGTCATTTGTCAATACAGTGTTGCTCTTTAGTCCATGTTTATAGTGTCAGACTGTAAACTTTGTAACTCTATGTTTCATACCTCCTCTGGAGCCCCCTGACCCAAATACCCAAACATTGCCTTAGAAGGTCCATAGTTGCCCTGGGGTATGGATTTAGGGTACAACTATAGTACCAGATTAGTTGAGTGATTCTTTCCATGGGGTATGCATTTTTTCCCCAGAGATGTGACCCTCATAATACTGTGGAGCACAAGCGATGATTGGCTCAGCGCTTGACTTCTGTGGTGTAGTGTAGTTTCCAGTGAAAACACTGCACAGATTTTATTCATTAGTGGCAACAACCAACGCTATGGCTGCTGTCCATAAAATCCTAAGCCAAACTTGGACTCTTTTTTTGGATGAATACATGCAATGTTTTATTGATCGTGGGAACCATCGGGTTCTGACTCTTTATAAATAAAGCCAAAACAATCATGTTAATTTTGTTATATTCTGATTTTGATCAGTTATTTTTTTGTGTATTTTCAGCCTAGTTTACTTTTGGGATCTGACCGGACTCTATGGTGTTACGCTGAATAGCAAAACTAGAACTAATTGTCACCATTTGGCACATTTGAGACACATGATGCCTCCCAGGAGGGCCATATACAGCAACTAGTTTGGAAAACTCATGCAATTTAAACCCTACCTGTCTACTCTGCAGCAGAACAGTGCAATGATTGCAGTTGACAGGTTGGGCTCCAAATTCATATAGTTGAAAAAAATCTATTATTAACTAATTCCTGCATAGGTATGCTATTTTCTGACTCCTGCATTTCCAAGAGAGAAGCAAAGTGTACTTAAAGCAGCTGGATTTTCAAATTCATTGCTGTGCTATATGCTTACAAATATCATGCTGTCTTCTCTGGAATAGCTATTTATGTGTCTGTATATGTGTCAGACTTCACGTTGTGAATGGTAGTATTGACACTTGCCGTATTTTCCAAAAGCCTTCTAAAAGCTCATTCTACATTTTCTCTGCTCTCTCTGCAGGCTTCAGACACAGACCCCTTTTCCTTGGTTGGAATGAGAGGGAGCATATCAGCTAGAGAGAAAGAAACAATATTGAATAAGCTGGTGGAAAATTTGAAGAATCCCTGAAGACCCTTAACTTTTAATATTCCCACCCATCACCCTCTCAGTCACTATTTTTGGCTCCTCCCTCTGAAGAACTGTCAGAAGGGGGCATCGAATGAGGATTGCATTCTGGTCCAGGTGGTCACCTCTGCTCAGAAGATTCACTTGAAGAGCCAGGTGGACAGGAGCACAACATATCTTGAGATGACCAGGAGAGGGAGAGGAGTGCAGTGCACTTCATTTGCACACAACCTGTTGATGGACATGACAGTAGGCCTGTGAAGACAGTTGTGTCCTAGAGCTGTGAGCACAGAGAGTGCAGCACCATGCCAGTAAAGGGAAAATACCAGCTTAATGATCTAGAGCTGAAGCAGGAGGCTCTGTACCGTAAATTCTCCTATGTCACCCAGTACCAGTTGCTGGTTCTATTGCTGGGACTTACCACACTGTCATGTGCTGTGCTCATCATCCTCTTTTTCGCCCTGGGACTGGTCAGTACATCATCGCCGCTGCTGCCACTGCTAACCTCAGCACCTTCTGTCCCACATCTACTCTGAGCCCTAAGAGCAGGCAGTAGATGCCCTAAGTGAGATGTTAGGGCTATGTGAGGCTTGCGGGCACTGAACTAGGGGAGGTCTATGGTGGGTGTGGGGCCCATGTAAGCCTGAGGAGAAATTTGGGGAATGCAGAGAAACAAAAATTCTTAGAAATCCTGAGAGACTATATGGTGTAAAGAAGATTGGGGCATGCAAAAATTATTGTATCACTGAGGGGAAGTAGAAGGAATTTCTAATGACAGAAAAACATACAATATGTTGTTGATGCTGGCCAAAATTGTGGGTATATCTGCAATCAGGTTTTTCATTGTGCAATGTCTGAGACATTTGTTGCTTCACCTAACTACATCTTTTGTGGAAAAACTACAGATTCAGAATTCAACTTTCCTGTTATTATAGACTTAAATGCAGACCACACAATGAGCTTCTAGTTTTTTTTTTTGTTTGTTTACTTTAAAAATGTTATTTTGTAGGTGGGCCATGAATGTGAAGGCTTAGAGCCCAGCATTGAGAAAAAGTGATTACAAAGATAAATGTCAGGAGCTTATTGCTGAGTATGAAAACCTACGTATTAACTATGATTCTGTATGTGGCTCACCCAGTATCTCCATCCTAATTCTGAGTAATGTAAGACAGGTGTTAAAACTGAGTTATTACCGTAGCAGGCAATCTGTCTAAGATGGATGCTCATTTAGAAATTCTCTTACACAGTTTTGCTCAGTCCGACAAAAGTTGTCTTGCTATTCAGTAAAAATCAATGATTCCATCAAACACAAACTTTTTTGGCCCACTTTGTACCTCCTCTGTTTTTCCACCTCATGATAAGAGAACTCTTGTGATGTCAGATCATTGTATCAGAAGTGCAAGACAGTCATGTAGTTTTACCTAGTCATTTGCAGCACTCTCCAAAATCACAGTAGCTACTCAAGTTAAGATCAGGAATTCCTGCTGTTGTTTGTGCCAGACAGGCCTGTCGAGGGTTTAGTTTCTCTCTCCAGCCCCTGTTGTCCCTCACTGCTGCAGTCAGACATCCTAAATCCTGGGTTAAGGTGGGCCTTTCAGATCAAATCCACTCATCAGCACAATGTCTCTTATGATCCTACTCCTCTTCCTGTTCCTGTCTGTTTTATGAAGGTCAGATGCCAAGGGTTGAGTAATGAGTATAATGTGGCATGCCACAAGATGGGCAGTGCAGACCATTCACTTCCTTTTTAATTACATTTCTGAATGCACATTCAAGAGTTGTAACAAAGTCATTATTCTTTGTTTTTGTGTTTTATTTATTTAATTTTCTTTTTAAGCTTTTAGAGGTGTTCTGGGCTGTTTTTTTTTACAGCATCTGCAGTAGTTACTTTGGATTGATGGCCTGTGATTTTATGTGCTCTTTAGTTAACCAGTATTTTTCTGAAAGTCTAAACACCATCAGTTGAGCTATATTTGCAGCTAGGCTTTCTGTGGTGATTTTATTTACTTTTTTTCCCTTTTGCACATGCAACTGTCACTGTGAATTTTCACATTATGTCACTCTGCTAGGCATCCCATGGGGTGGATTGTCCAAAGCTTTTTTTTTTTTTTTTTTTTTTTGCTTTTGTTAACATCGTACCCTATTCCACTGCAGAGTGCCAAGGACCACAGTGCATTCGTAGCTGTGGTAAGCTGCGGCCTGTGTGTCTTCCTCACCGTGTTTGTGCTGGTGTGTAGTGAGTCCCTGCCGCAGCGTTGGATGAAGCCGCTGGGCGTGGTGGTATGGGCCATGCTCACTGCTATGGGCTTTACCTTCATCTTCAGCACAAACGTTATCTGCACCTGGGACCAGGTACTCTTTCTTTCCTTTCTGTTATTGTGGTGTTTAAACAACAACCATATTGCCATTTGGAATGACCATTAACCCTTCTTCAATTGGACTAGCTCCAATATGTATGTATCATATTTTTTGAGCTATAAGTCACTTTGGAGTACAAATTCCACACTCTAAAAATGCAGATAAGTCACATCAGAGTGCAAGTCGCACAGTTGCATGTACCAGGTAATGCAGGTATTTGTATTCATAACTGCTCACTGTAGACTGAAAACAGATCTTGCAGGATACACTCAGATACACACTGTAACTTTATTGATTTTTTTTTTTTTTAATGAAATGTTACTGGCATGTCAGTGGTTTAAATGACGGTACCCTACAGGCATTCACATTACTAGTAGATCAATCTAAACATAAGTAGCAGCTGAAACGTAAATATTTAAATATGAGTGTCCCCTGTCAAACTCCCAGCTTGTCACCCCAGCCCATTTAACAATGTGACTTATGTTCTGGAAAATATGGTGCACATAGTCTGAACAATACAGTACACATCTCTGTTCTGGGGAGAATGTTCAAAGGAGCAGTCTGGCAGTTGGGGTAGACCAGGTCTAAGCCCATGTTTAATCAGTGGTGAGGCACTGAATGAGGAGGTGATGACTGCAGGATGTTGTTTAGATGATACTGTTGTGTATAACTGGCAGTGGTAGTGCTAATGATGGCTTTCCTGCACTCAGGGGTCATGGAGGATTGGGAATGGGTTTCTAATCATCAGTGCTTAACATCTCTCTTGCCGTCTTTCAACCTCCCTACAGGTCCCATTCTTCTTCTTTATAATCTTTGTTGTGTACACCATGCTGCCCTTCCGGATGCTGTATGCTGTTGGTCTGAGCATAATCTCCTCACTGTCTCACATCATAGTCCTCAGTGTTTATTTGTCCCACTGTAAGGGTCCCCCCCAGGTATGTTCTTCATTTGACCGTCATTAAAGTGTAATACTGTATATACTAAGTTTGAACCCATTTGCAATTATTTACCCATTTATTCAACTCATACAGAGTATTTTTTTGTATTAGTTCAGAGTAAGAAGAATATATATGTATATATATGTGTGTGTGTGTGTGTGTGTGTGTGTGTGTGTGTGTGTGTGTGTGTGTGTGTGTGTGTGTGTGTGTATGTATGTATGTATATATATATATATAAAATAAGGAAGTGAAACTGAAGCCTAGCTCCATCCTTTAAAGTCAGGTCTGCTTATTAACAGTTAATTCCCATTTAATTTTGACTATGGCAGATATAAAAGTAATTGAAAAGTATATACATGTTGGTTCACATCAATGTTTATCAGCATTGTCTCAGTGACATTCCTCTGCCCATGTAGGCTATAGCCCGCCAGCTGTTGGCCAACGTCATGTTATTTCTATGTGCCAATGCTGTGGGAGCCTTCCACAAAGTGCTCATGGAAAGGGCCCTTCGCCAGACCTTCCAGGACATGTTACACTGTCTGGGCATCCGCATGAAGCTGGAGACTGAGAAAAGGCAGCAGGTGAGCAGTGAGGGGAAGTGCTGCCCTGTGTCTGCTAACTCTGCTCCCTCACCAGCTCAGTACTCCACCGCACCACCATTTAACTTCCTGTTCAAATATCTCATCAAGGAAATTTGTCTTGCTGCGTGTGCCAAACATGGCTTAACTTCCATAGCAATAGTCCTTGATTATTTATTAAACAATAAATCATTTGGTGCAGGTCTTATGTTAGACTTGCACTGGAGGTTTTGTATTACAAACTTAAATAAATACTGCCCTGGAATATGACAACAATTTTTGTAAACCAAACTGTACATTGCAATATCTGAAAGGGTCAGCGTGTTCAGAGTTTTCTTTATTTTCTATGTGTCTCTTTTCTGGATTATTATGAATTTTTTGGTACATAACTCACTAGCACTGAAACAGTGAGTACATGAGCAAAGGATCTCTTACGCAGAAATCAATGAATGCAATGAGGATATGGATGTGAGACACTGCTGATCAAGGGATCAGTCAGTTTGCTCAAATATCAGATAAAATGGAATCTAAAAGATCATTCTGAACCAGAAAAATTTTAAACAAGGCAGTAAAAAAGGGCACAGAGTTATATTTTTTATATAAAAATTCTTTTGGTATGAATCATATTCTGGCCATCTCTATCTAATCTACCTAATTTGAAACCTTCTTTTCGTGCTTCAAAGTTTTTCCGGAAGTTTAGTGCTTGAGAAACTGGAGCTGGTAAGCTGAATGGAAATGTTCTTTGCTGCTCAAGCACTGGTTATGGATTGTGGCCAAGCAGGGTGATGTGGTACCATTCACATGGAAAAACAGGAAAGTGGAAAAAGTAAAGTTCAGAGTAAGAGCTTTCACAGGAAATCCCAGTATTCCATTTCTATTAGATTTCTCATGCGTGTCTTGTCTGTTCATTGTTAGTAAGAACCAAGGCACTCATAAATTAAAAATCTTTTGTACTGTAACTACAAAGTTGTGTTTGAAGATTTCTGTTAATGATGATCTAAATGACTTATGTGTATAGTTCTTTGAGATAGCTCAGCTGGATGCCTGGGGTGTAATAAACTTTTACATCTCTAAAAAATATCTGTGTGTGTGTGTGTGTGTGTGTGTGTGTGTGTGTGTGTGTGTGTGTGTGTGTGTCTCCATTTGTCTGATTCATCCAGGAGAACCTCCTGCAGTCAGTGCTGCCTGTCCATATCTCCATGAAAATGAAACTTGCCATTATGGAACGATTGCAGGACTGCAAAGACAAGAAAGAACAGCAGTGCCTTGTTAGAGATAACAACTTTCACAGTCTCTATGTGAAGAGGCATGAAAATGTCAGGTGTGGTGGAGTTTTTTTTTTTCTGGTTCATATGTATATCAGAATAGCTTCTTTACAGTGTTTACCAAGCTGAACTATCCTCACCCTGAAATCCCAACCGCCCCTCTTTCTTCCCTTCTATGTCACATTTATGCAAATAATCTGAGTACATTTATAAAAAAAAAAAAGTTTCAATGTCCATTTCTATAGTTCTTTAGTTCCTCCTGTTCATTTAACTGCAAACAAAATAAGAATGGTGTGTTTGAGCAGTAGTATAAGAGCTGAGAAGTTACTTCCTCTGAAATTTGTTTTCTGTTAATGGTTATCAAGTAATCAAGACTAAAAGCTTTAATGCAGACTGTACTTTACATGAGTCTGCTGCTGCCATTATGTCAACACTCCTGATGGGAACATTCCTGGAGCCACTGATGGGAAGTACAAGACTTCATCAAGCATGACGTCTTTACCCCAACTGTACCCTATCAGCAGCATGCCTTTTAAGTGATGAGTTATAGCTTGTGGTGAAAGCAATTGTTCTATCATAATTACTCATCATAAGATCTCACATGTATGATGTAATTATGAAACACATTATTGCATTAATAAGAGATAAGATTGCTGCTTCACTGAATATTGCTTTGAATAAGTACACTAAAACTGGCTTACTTTAATTTTTTAACAGGCAGCTAATTATTTAGTTAACATCAAGACACTGTTTGCATATGGTTTTATGTGAACACCTGTCCCAGTAGCTTGGCTCTCATGTCTTTCTGGTACTGTTGCTTTTGTGGCAGCATCCTGTATGCTGATATTGTTGGCTTCACTCGACTGGCCAGCGACTGCTCACCCAAAGAGCTGGTCATCATGCTTAATGAACTCTTCGGCAAGTCTGACCAGATTGCCAAGGTGAGATGCTTTAATGTTCCTTCAGAGTATTAATTAATCTATTGCTATAATATGCTGTATTTGTGAAATTCAGCAATCCTTTCAACTTCCTTTTAACTATGAAAGAATTCATTTGTGGAAAACATTTGTAAATTGGGGGAGGCTCACCTTAGTTCACACAAAAATATAAACATTGCACAGGGCCAGAACATTACCAGCTCCATTTGGGATGGTGGACCCTTTCCATCATCCTTTGCTGTATACTGTATGAGTGGTCATACTTGTTAATTTTCTGTTAATTCTGTTAATTTCCTATTACACTGGTATTACATTGGTAAACCGAAATTATGGAAGTAAATTAGACTTTAACATAGCAAGCTTTTGTTTATTACGCATTTGTAAATTGTTGGATGACTGTATTTACAGAAAATGGAATTAACTTATTTATTGCAAGTATTTAGAGTGTTTCAGTCTTCAACAAATTTATTTTTCATACTTTTTAAAATTGTTTGTGTTTCTTTGTGAGGAACATAATAGTATTCAATGAAGAATAAATGAATTGACTATAATACCTAATGCAGAGAAAGTTGTCTCATGAAACATATATACTACATAGCCAAAAGTATGTGGACCCCCTTATAATGATTGAGCAGAGCTATTTTAGCTGCACTCATACAGCATACCAACACATTCTAGACAACTGTGTGCTTCCAATTTGTGGCCGCAGTTTGGGGAAGTGTTCCTCCTGTTTCAGCATGTCTGTGTTCCCATACACAAAGCAAGCTTCATAAACACATGGTTTGCCCAGGTTGGTGTGCAAGAACTTGAGTGGCCTGCACAGAGCCCTGACCTCATCCCCACTGAACAGCTTTGGGATGAATTGGAACGCCGACTGTGAGCCAGGCCTTCTTACCCCACATCAGTGCCCAACCTCACTAATGCTCTTGTGGCTGAATGGTCACAAATTTCCACAGCCGTGCTCCAAAATCTGGTGGAAAGCCTTCCCAGAAGATCGGAGGCTATTATAGCAGCAAAGGGAGGAACAACTCCATATTAATGCCTGTGGTATTGGAATGGGATGTTCAGGCACATATGGGTGTGATGTTCAGGTGTTCACATACTTTTGGTCATATTGTGCATAATTCTATATATTATGAAAATATAACACATATACACAATAGAATAGATATTATAGAGTTGCAGTTATTGTACAGTGTGATACTTCTTTGTGTGGTGAATTTCTTGAACTTGAGGGACAGTTTTTTGTTTTTTTTTTAAATTTTTTTTATTATACACATATGAAGCTGTTCATCTCCTTATAATCCTTCATGGAAATCTTATAGCTGAAGGAGAGCATATTATTTGTAATAATACTGGACACTGAAATTGCTTGTTTTCCCAGGAGAATGGATGCATGAGGATAAAGATTCTTGGGGACTGTTACTACTGTGTGTCTGGTCTGCCTGTCTCCTTGCCCAGTCATGCTGAGAACTGTGTGAAGATGGGCCTAGACATGTGTGAGGCCATCAAGTATGTAGCTTAATGAAGAAGCCTGTGTGTGTTTCTAAGCAATGTTGTACGGTGGTTGCGCAGAGACACAAATACAGGATGAAATTTGGTTGTATGCATTCCATGCAAAATGGAGCCTAGACTGTGGCATGTTTTGCAGTCACCATAACTCACTGTCAGTAATTGATGGCTACAAAGTTTAGCATCCCACAGACTGTTCTACACACAGTTAGCCACTGATTTCATCTTCTGTTTTTCTTTTAAATAGTTTGGTTTAGATTCATTGTATTAGGTCCAATTTATCTGCATTATGAAAAATAAGGCATTAAAGCAAGACTAAAGTCAAATGTGATGCAGGCAATTTACAACATTCTGGTCTCTCCCACGCTTCAGGCAAGTGAGGGAAGCTACAGGTGTTGATATCAACATGAGAGTAGGCATTCACTCTGGAAACGTGCTGTGTGGAGTGATTGGCCTCCGCAAGTGGCAGTTTGACGTGTGGTCGCATGATGTCACTTTGGCTAATCACATGGAGTCTGGAGGTTTACCAGGGTAAGTTCTGTAAAATTTTGTTAGCTACTTCAGGTAAAGTTGGTTCTTGCTTAGCGCATGTTTACACAACATGGATTTGCTTGTACAACGGTGATTAAAAGGGGAATTATTCATATATAGCATGGAACAGTATTTGCTTATGTATCATTTTCCTGAGTTTCTACGTTGCTATACGTGTGGCATATTTGTTAGTAGTTTTGTGTGTCTATTTTTGTGTTTCTATTTATTAAGTCCTGTTATTTATATTGCATGATTTTGCATTGCACAAAGGTTTCCAGGGACAGAACTGTTGTGCTATATAAGAAATTATTGTATTTGTTTTACTGCCTGTCAATTGGGGCTGCACTGCCCATCCAGAAGCAGTTTTGATTGCAATTTTGATTGTTTTTAATGGTTACTAGTACCACTGTTAAATGAAGCACCTCTATAATGGAAGAAATAATGCATTTCCTACATTTTCTCTATCTATATAATGAGGTTTAAGTTCAATTCATTTTAAGCTGTCGTGTTTACAAAGTCTTTGATATGTTTACATGGGCAGGCGGGTCCACATTACAGAAGCTACTCTAAAACACCTCAAGACCTATGAGGTAGAAGAGGGAAACGGGCACCTGAGGGACAGTTATCTGAAGGAGCAAAATGTTAAGACATACCTGGTTATTGACCCCAGAGTAAGCTCTTTCTGTTAATTTCGATGATGCTTCTTGTATAATGATGTCACAACCCTGGTCATCATGGGAATGGTGATTTTTATGAGGTTTTCTATATTCATGTCTACAGTCCAAGGACATGACCCCAAGTCAGCAGTGTCTGCCCAAACCACGGGTAAATGATGGTTTGAAAATGCGAGCCTCTGTGAGAATGACCCGCTACTTGGAGTCATGGGGTGCTGTGAAGCCCTTTGCCCACCTGCAGACCCGGGAGGGCTATATCATGGATGCCATGGTCAATGGCAAGCTGCGTTCCAAGGTAAGACGTAACCAAAAATCTTCAGAGATGTGTGACATAGATCATTCTTAATCTTCATTCTTTTACACCTGTTGGTATCAACTCTCACTTTGTATGAAAGAGAAACTGATTAGATCAGTAAAAGCCTACAGTATATGATATTAATTCCTTAGGTCTACAGATTTGTCTGTCCTTTTCACTATCCAAATAAAGTTTCCTCTAAAAAAAAAAAAGAGATACTGTGCTTAAACCATGAATGAGCTATTTTAAAACTGTTTTCAGGACATACCTCTGCGATCAGTATCCAAGGTAACTGAAAGGTAAGCAAGATTTTTGTAAATTCTAGAAAAGCTTCAGTTTCCTTACACTATTTGGGAAATATATCTGTCCTTGGTGTAGTTATCACTTGTTAATAATTGTGCGTTCCTTGAGTAGTGTCTTTGATTCCAGCAACAGGACCCCAAATACATTATGGAATATTACAATAACGTATGTGGATGCATTGGTTGAAAAAGGGCAGAAGGCTGTGAAAAATTGCTTACTATGGACTTTGTGAGAAAGATAAGTGGCTGATGTAGGCAGTGGTATGTATCATGACAGATGGAATTTTTTTTTTTTTTTTTTTTTTTTTTTTACTTCTCCTGCATCCTGTTATAAAAAAGGTGTGCAAAAATATTAAAGTCTCTGTCGTGGAAACTCTCAGCGGTCCACACTGGTTTTGACTGGTTGCACATTTCTCCCACACACCATATGAAGCTCAACATGCATCTCTCATTGTTGGTCTCTGACAGCTTGGATGAGTCTGAGGAGGAGGTGCTCTCCTTCCCCAACCCGGCGTTGGGCAGCGCTAAGTGAGTGGTGTTGTGCAGGCTGGTCTGCCAAACTGTGTGGGTGGACACGTCTGGGGCCCAGGTTTCATGGCCTAAATGCAAACGGCAAACACGGCATGCCATGGGTGGTTTGGCCATGCTTTTGCATATTTCAGACACTGTGAACGGCAGGCTCTGAGCCCGGTGTTGGGCCATAAGGGATGGCATGATTCAACAAGCCCACAGCAGGATGCAACCAAGAGTATCAACCTGTCCAAGTGGCAGCTGTCAACCATAACATCACCTGTCAAAGTGAACAACTGCCTGGGCATGTTTTTTTAAATTATACATTTTTTTAAATTATACGTTGTTTAAAGGAATCTGCTTCAGGGTACTGTTTGTCATTATAAATTGGCGGTTAAATTAGCAGACAAGTAAAAAATAAATAAAACTAAGGAAACACTCTTCTACATGTTGCCTGGAATGCATACAGTGGGACTTTTTGTATCTGCAGTATGTACTTGGCCTATTCAAAATGGGTCCTCTACAACAAAAAAAACTGCTGTAATAGTTTATGAAAATATATACCTTTTTCATATATTGAGATTATTCAATACAGTTTAGCTGTCATTTTACTTCTACATCAGATATATTATTTGTTTACTATCTTTTTCTGCCTTGCACATAGATTCTAAGCTTCTTGTATAACAAAGCCAACTACAGTCACTACTTCATACTTCCTACCACACTGATTAAGAGAATTAATCGATAATTAATCAATAGAAATATTATACTGCAACTAAAATATATTCAATTGTGTTAGTTTTAATTTATTTAGCTAATGCTTTTCTTCAAAGCAACTTCCAGTCTTGAGGTTCTTACGATCATTTCTTTCTCTTTATGGTGAGGTAATTTGTAAGAGAGCAAATGATGTCAAACACCTTCCTCAAGAGTACTACAGCAGGAGCAGAGAACAAACATTTGTTAGTAACACTACACAGCACCTCTGATGGCATAGAATCTTGCTTTGCAGAGTGAAAGTTGAAGGGCATCTTCTTGTAAGCTTGTTTCCTTTGAAAAATGTGAGCCAAATTATTACAATGTGTCTTCCCAGCTCAAGCCTGCTTTATGCAGTCTTGTGCTGGGATACACTCTGGACCATTGTACCATCTTACTTTTGAGGCTGTGCAATAAATTATTTTTCTGTAGGACTTTTAATCACAGATAAAATATCTATGCCATTAACACTAAGAAATGAAGCAATCTTAAATTTGTTTAAATTTTAAGACAGACCAGCAAGACGAAGACAACAGTGTATACTGGCCTGATAGCAGCAGGAACCTAGCAGTTAGTTTATGCTGACTGCTATGTACAATTTTTGACTATTGGAAAACAGATTCTTTATGTGCGCTCAGTGTTTTTTCCATGTGTGCAGTTAATAAGCAGTTTGTTCACACAAAAGCAAACCGCTTAAGAGAACACTGCTGTTGACTGCTGTGACCCTGCATTGGACAGGTAGATATTGATGTTGAATGATAAATGAAAATATAAAATAAAAGATAAGAACCTTTAAAAGACAAGCTACAAATAATTTTATTAAATATGATGTGCTGTAATTGACATGCATAAAAATACCCTTTGTTTTAGTATTTTAATGAATTTTAGTAGCCCTATATTATTTTTCTCCCTTAGAAAATAATGGCAATTCATTCCCCACACAACAGGATTTCTTTTAATGGGATGATTTTATACTACAGATTAGCTTTATTACAGTATGTAATCATTGGGTATATATTCAATAAAAATTGTATTTGATAATTTCACAAAGAACAGTTGTTTTCTGTATTTGTTTTTTTTTTTTACTTATTTCAGGCAACATGTAGCACAGTGTTCTCCAATTTAATATGCCAGGGCAAAATGTACAATACTTCACGGTGGAGTTCAAAGTAAAAATATTTTTGTTGTATGGATGTTGGAAGGTTATATTAACCTAGGATAAAGATCACACTGTAGAATTGCTTAGACACAGTTGTATGCAGATGTACAGGATTCCCCTTTCCTGCACTAGTGCAAATTTGTATTTACTAACAGGGTTTAAAAGAAAAAAGAAAAAGAAAAAAAAAAACAGTTTGCCCCTGTGTTAAGTAATGGAACCAAACTGAAAATCAAGGCTCTAGTGTGGCTCTAGTATTCCCTTCTGTTCTGTGTATCCAACCTAGGGATAGTGGCTGTAACAGCAGTTTGCAATCCACAGTGGTCATTAACCCATCCCTATTAAGTCCATCATGCTTTTCTAACCAGCTGACCTTTTGTGGTAGTATTTTCCAGACTGTGGTATCTGAGAACTTTACGTACTTCTTAACTCCATAAGTGGACTCACTATCAGGGCTACTGTTCTTTTCTCATGGTTTTGTGTGACAAACACTTATGAAGCACACCAGGAACAAAGATATTTAATTTGGCATCTCATACACGTACTTTCGTTTCTCAGTCACATTTGTAGTCATTCTGGTCTTTCTGCTATCTGCCTTACTGACCCTGGTCATTCTCACTAATATTCTGAGCGACCACTCACATCAAGGTTGTAGCTGGGATAACATGCATGTGGCGGGTAGGTTCACTACTAAAGGTGTTTACAGATGTCTTCCTTACTGTATCTGCATTACATCCTGCAGGATGATGTGTCAGAAGACCAAGTTTGATGAAGACCTTCACAATGAGATGACCACAACCATAGATGAACTGAGCTCCATAAAGTGTGTATTTTTAAACTGCTCTTCTCAGATTTACAAAAGAATATGCAAGGTGGTATACATTTTGGTGTCTCTGGAATATTATATATCCTCAGAGACCCTCCAGACACTGATTAGTATCACATGCTCAAGGACCCGGCTGTACATGGATAGTTATTTCCTATTTTAGCTTTGATTCACCGGAATGGTGAGATAAGGATTAAAACCTTAAAACAGAGTGAAGCACTACAGAACGGTGTTTATTCTAAGCTGAGGATAATAAACAGAAGTACATTAAGAACATTAAGTGCTCAACTTAAGATGTCTGGGTAGCATCTTCCTTTGCAACTACCAGTCAGCTATTGTATCCCTCTTCTCTCCAGGCAATGGGTGAAGTCTGAGGAGCTTAGCACCTTCAGCTTGTGGTTCACCAAGATGGACCTTGAAAAACAGGTATGGCTCATGTCAGAAGCAGGCTTATGAATAAACGGGAAATATTATATCGAAACACTCAGATGTACTTCACCAAATGATCACAGTTTGTCTGCCCTACCACTCTCCTGTCAGCTGGAGGCTGTTATGTTAACTGGACTTCTGTTTCTCTTTCCAGTACCGAGCTATTGAATTGTCCAACTTCAAGTACTGCATTGCCTGTGCGGCGTTCATCTTCCTCTGCATCTTCCTGATTCAGCTGTTTGTTGCAAATAAGTAGGTATCCATTTCCATTCTCTACAGTATTTGCTCCATTTCAGCATTTGTCAGCTGACAAACTGCTAGACCATATTTACAGTTAATCTGATGAGAAAAAAAAATGTGTTGTAGTTTTCTCGTTATTTTGCTACAACATACATTATGAAAATATTTAGGAATTCAAAACTGCATTTCTGAAATCCAATATTTACATAAGTAATCATATTAATGTATCATCCATTTGAGTGACACTGAGTTTTGTTTCTTCACACATGCGCAGGCGTACGGAGCTAGGCCTGTGCTTTGGTGTGCTGGCGTGCATTCTCCTGGCAGTCCTGGGTGTCTGCTTCGCAGGTCACCTCCAGGTCAGTCACTACACCATGCTGAGAACAAAAAGCTGGTTTTTAGGCATGAATCTGCTCAATGCATAAATGCCACTGATGAAACACTCTTTCTCATAGAAGGTTTCTGTCCGTGTTTGCATTTCTCTTCCTTTCCCAATATATATTTTTGCACACATTAGCGATGTATCCCAGAGAAGCTGGCCTTCCAGTGGCTGCCCTCAGTGTCTGAAGCGGTAGGGAAGAATCCCTGGGTGCGCCTCCCCTTGACAGTCATCTCTGCTGCTGTCATCCTCATCATGGCTGTCTTCAGACTGGTAATTCTTGTCACACATGGTGTAACCTGTGATCCCACAATGTTTTACACCTGTTTCATTTTTCAGAATGGTGCCAAATTCTAAAAGTTTTGTAGTTCCTAAATCACTGGTTGAAAGCTGTCACAGCCGAATTCTAAAATTAAGTGTTTTTCTTACAGTGTTTCATTGATGACCCACAGCACTGTCTGCTGAACAACACCTCAGACATGGACAGTACCAGTGGACTGTGCTGCTTGCCTGTGAGCATCACCACAATGTCATGTGAAAAATGTACACACTAGTTCCTCGACTTACAATTACATTTAACACAGAAGTCTGTTTCATAGCTTGATTTGTTTGCCAACTGTCATTCTTACCACTAAGCCATGAGAAGCCAGTGTACAAAATCCATTATTTATCCCAACATCTCCCGGTTTGAATACATGATTGATTGACTCTTATGTGTGCCCCATAATCAGGGAAATAATAAATGTATTCATTTACTATTCTGCTCTGTGTGAGTGAGATAGCAGTCTTCAGGTCTCTGCTCTTTTACTTCCAGTATTCCGTTTACTGCTGTATCCTGGCTCTGATTGCCTGTGGGGTGTTCCTTGGTGTAAGCTTTGAGCTCAAGTTGGCGCTGATCATCCTAGCCTCTGCCTCTGGCTATATCATCGTCCTCAATTCAAAGGTGGATGTCTTCAAGTCCTACGGCCAGCTCCTCTATAAGAACAGCAGGTGCATTTCCCTGTCCACAAATGCAGTTTTTTCATTGTGTCTCTCCTGGGCCTGACCTTAGATATTTATCCCCTTTCTGCAGTAACATCCTGGCTGACTCAGGCCTCATGAAGCATCCTCAGGGCATGAGCTGCATATATATAACCCTATTCCTGCTCACCATCCTACTGATCATATGGCAGGTGAGGTAGTCTCTGCTGTCTGGTCCATCCAAGTGCTTGGTGCTACAAATAGCACCTCCTCCCTTTGTATTCATCTCCCTCTCTCCACAACCCAAACCAGAATGAATACTGCTGCCGCAAGGACTTTCTACTGAAGTACAAGAGCCGCACAGAGCAGGATGAGATTGAGACACGTGAGAACCTCAACCGACTCCTGCTGGAGAACGTCCTACCAGCCCATGTAGCCGCACTCTTTGTTGGAGAGAACAAAAAGAATGAGGTTGGTTTTTGTCTGTATTTTATTCCTGGAAGTACATTCATCTTCAAAAATGCACAGGAGTGCTCAGTATGCCCATAGAAAAAACAATGCTTGATGTAAAATTACTATGCATTTCATAAAAATGCATGTCTTCTGCTCCTGACACTTTTTTTTTTTAAACACATGAAGAATGATGTGAATGGCTGCTGTATATACATGGTGATGTTCAACTGACCAGAAGAAATTCTTTGCTCTGTAGCCTCTCCACAACCACCAAGGCCATGAAAAGCACACTGGCAATAGATCAAACTGTGGAACAGTACTTTGTTGTGATTAGCTTCCCTTCTTCATGTTTGTGGCAATCCTACGGTGAACACTGAACTGTTTCACCCCAGGGGTGCTCTGTTGTGTCGGGGTCATCTGTCACGTGTGGGACTATATACTGACTTTGGATTTTGACTGCTTCTGCTTTTTTCTTTTCTTTTACAGGATCTCTACTATAAGTCTTATGACTGTGTGTGCGTGATGTTTGCATCAATCCCAGACTTCAAGGAATTCTACACGGAGTGTGACATAAATAAGGAGGGTCTGGAGTGTCTGAGGCTTCTCAATGAAATCATTGCTGACTTTGATGAGGTCAGTTCTCCAGGCAGAGCTCATTCCCCACCAAATACGAACAGATCTTATATCATGCCTCATTAACTCTGGAGTGTCATATTTGTGCAGCTGTTATCCAAGCCGAAGTTCAGCGGGGTGGAAAAAATCAAAACCATTGGCAGTACATACATGGCAGCTGCTGGCCTCAGTGGGACACCAGGACAGGAAAATAACCAGGTTTGTCATTATGAGGTAGCTGTTGATGAGGAGAATTACAGATTTGTGAATGGTCTCATGGGAGTGAAGCGGAGAAGCACTTCATTCTTGACCACTTTTGTACATTTTGTAAGGGGCTTGCCATTTCCTGTGGTTGTGGGTTTTAGAGATGATGAGCAAAAGCCTACAGTTGTTCTCAGTGCTGCATTTGGATGTGACTATCTGTTGAATCACTGGAAAAGATTTGTGGAATTCTGCTTATGTGGATGTCTCTGCATTCAGGATCGGGAAAGGCAGCAGGCACAGATTGGGAACATGGTGGAATTTGCCATCGCACTGGTCAGCAAGTTGGATGGCATCAACAGGCACTCATTCAACAGCTTCCGGCTGCGAGTAGGTCAGTGGACCCTGAGGGCTGTGCATTTGGTTCTGCTGACCATCAATCCTGATCAGATACATAGTGTCCCAGTACAATGTCCGTAGATAAACTTACAGTACGGAAAGTAGCTTGTAGAAATGCACAGGAAGTGGATGTGACTGGGTATGAGAAACAAGGATATTGCTAAGGATGAGGGTCACGCTGTGTGTGTTGTGATGTGCCAGGGATTAACCATGGGCCGGTAATTGCGGGTGTCATTGGAGCCAGGAAGCCTCAGTACGACATATGGGGCAACACTGTGAATGTGGCCAGCAGAATGGAAAGCACTGGAGAGCTGGGCAAAATCCAGGTAGTCCAATGAACCCTTGACCGGCCTCCCTTCAGTCAGTCACATCAGTCACTGCTGTGCAATCCTCAAACACTGGTTCCAGAATTAACCGTTGAGTGAGGTGCAGATGCTGAGAGCGATAGATGGAAACAAAATTTTACGTCGACGGCATTGTGATGTGTCCATTCAGGTGACAGAGGAGACGGCCACCGTGTTGCAGAAGCTGGGCTACTCCTGCAAGTGCCGGGGCCTCATCAATGTGAAGGGCAAGGGCGAGCTCAAGACCTACTTTGTGTGCACGGACATGAGCAAGTCACAGGGAATGGGTGTGAGCTGAGTCCAAGGACAGGTATGCACACAAAGTGCAGCCCCAAAAACATTGACTTTTCAGCTACTGCTACAGTTAAGCTTTCCAACGCAGCTGGAAGTGCTGCTGGAAAATGGGATGAAGAAGTGAAGGCCTGTTTTCATTTTATAACTCCAGTAGTATTGTCTATTTTACTGAATTTTGGAAATATTTTTACAGAAAACATTCCATGTCCCAGCAAACAAAATATTGGAAACTTTTTTGCTGGTGGCCAAAATACAATAGCAGGAGTGAATTGTCTCTGAGATTATTTAATTACTTTGTACATACTTTTATTAAACCTTTCAACTATTTGCTCTTCACAGGAGTTGTTTTGCTGTTGAAAAAGGTAGTATAGTTTGATGTTAAATGCATCCCCCCCAAGTCAGCTTTGAGAACCAACATACTGTTTAATTACTGCGTAATGTTTGATTCTTGGAAACAGACTAACTTCCTTGCAGCTGACGAGAAAAGTATTAACTTTCATAAAATGCAGTGCAAAAATGGCAGCAGTGCTGTATGTTCGTCCTGGTTAAGCCTAATGCAGGCTTTTACATACATGGGCTGTAGAAAACATGCTTGTAGGACACCACCTGCACTGCCAGTGTGCGTCATGCGTGCCTTGCTGAATGCACAGTGTGGGCTCCTGCCTCTGCATGCTCAGCTTCGGTATTAGTGTTCAAGTGGGGAAGAGGTTCTACAAGTTTCTAGCTTTCTGTGCAGGTAGATAATGTTTATGTTGAGCTGATGTCCTTTGCAGATGTTGCTGAAATTAGACTAGAAAGCTCATCGTGTGAAGAGGTGCAGGTGAACATGCTGCAGTGCCCAATAACTTTGTATGATGAGGACAAACGTTATTACAAAAGGGTTTATTACATGAAACTTACAAACTTCAAAGAAAAAGTATCCTCTGTACAATAGCATTTAAAGCTCCAAAGGTTTGGAAGTGGTTCGCGTCCCACTGCGTTAGACGGCTATGGCGATGTCCTCTTCGCTGGCCAGGGAGACATCTGCTGGGTCTGAGGCAGAAAACATTCCCTGAGATTGGAACACGACTCCCTGGCCAATGCATTTTCACAGCCATAGATAAAGTGATACCAGAAAACTGAGGCTGAACAGACAAGTTTAAACGGTCAACAGTAAACGCTACGTAACAACGACCAACTTATCAGACCTGTTTGTTTTACTATAGAAAATCCAAAAGCAGGGAAGAGACCCGTTGTGGGCCCTGTGCGTGTGCGGCAGCTCACCTGTGGTCGATAGGTCGACATGATTCGACTCCACGGGCACGGAAATCCCCATTGCCTTCCTGACCCCGTAGACACTGCTCACATCCCCTGGTGCCACCTGCCCGACCAGATGTGCCAGGTTTCCCGTCACCTTGTCAGCTGCAGAATAAGAAAATATAACACCAGGCCTAGAGGCTGCTGGAGACGTAAAGGAATATGGAGGACGGAAAACGGTCCCGTACCCAGCTGCAGCTCCCTAGTACTCGGAGCCAACAAGCAGATGATGTTGGGTGGAGGCTTGAAACTCAGACGCTCATTTTGAACCTCCTGAAGCTCTCGGAGGAGCAAAGTGGTTTCATCCAGTTTCTGCTGGAACTGCTTGGCCTCTGAGATGGAAGTGAAAGCAAAGAGTTGGTTGCGACAGACTACCTGCTTTATTTGATGCTGTCCATAATCAAGGTCTGGATCAGCTTAAATTAAACAGCAGGTTGGAAAATGAAAGGTCAGCTGATTATAGGTTTATAGCTACCTGGAAAAACACCATCAGCAAAGGTTCTGTTGCGGAGAGCAATCAGGTTGACATACGTTTCATTTGGAAAAACACCCGCTATACACAGCAGCTGTATTTTTAACGGTTGTGTTTCAGTTTAAGAGTGCAGTGTAGTTCCTGTGCATGCTTTTTTGTCGCTTATTTCCTGTGCGTTTGTGGCCACTACCCACACGCAACCGCAGATGCTGTTCCGTTCCTGTACCTTCTGAGTCGAGGGCTGGAGGTTCGACATCCAAAGCCATTCTCACAGAGCTCAGGGGGGCCAGGCTGTTCTTACTGCTCGATTCTGTTTCAATTATCTGCCAGCAGCAGAGAGATGAGAAAAGCAGAGCCTTAAAACACAGCCCAAGAGGGTCTTTACTCCAAAAATTAAAGCGACGTAAATAAGGTTGGAGTGAGAACTTCTCTTCCTTGCTGTTTACACGGCCCGACAGCTCGGCTAAGTGTAGAGGATTTACTTAGAACCACTGTGGTTTGCGAAACGATTCCCCCGACCCCACAGCCTAACAACCTGTGCTTCAGAAGGAGCCTTACCTCAATGTCGTTGGCTGACTCGGCTTCTTCAGCTGGCCGCTCACCTTGCTGTGTAATGTTAGAAATGGACAAGTTAATTAGGTCGTCTTTGCACAGAATGAGCCCAGCAAGCGCACGAACGCTGCCGTTCCCAGTTGGCTCGCGAGTGCCTACCAGCTCCATTTCAAGCAGTGACTTTGAGTGCTCGCCATTGGTCAAGGCATCCAAAATGTTGTCGGCCATTTTGCTCATGTACCCTTCTGTGTTGGACAGAAACTCAGAGATGCTGTTGATACAGAGAAACATTTGTTGCAACAGTGACACAAAAAAATTATACATGCATGTTTAATGCTTAAGCATAGGGATTTTATTTAGTTTGGAAAGATAGAAAATTTTCACAGATGATACACTTTACTTGTTCGGATTAACTGTCTTGCTAGATCTGATACAGCAGCTGAAGCCATCTGGGCATCTACGACAGCTGCAGAAATGACTCAGTCGCACCTCCTGCTGATAATGCAATGCTCACCAGGTGAGGAGTGTACGTTTCACTTACCTTTCTGCGCCTTGATGGCTGGACTCCTCGCCGTAGAAAGAGTATATCATGTCTGAGTCCTCTTTAGTGATATTGGCGAGACTGGAATCGTAAACTGGAGCGTAGGAGCTAAAAGGCCCATAGTTCATGTAGACCACTGTGGAGGGCCAGGTTACACAGCTCAAAATCAGTTCAAGTTTCCATACACCACTAAGTCAAGGGAAAACTGAACAAAAATGGGACCAAATGCAATATTTTAAACGCCTTTTATCAACTCCGTAAAAAATGAAACACTAGATTGACTAAATAAGTGCAATTCATTACCAGAGTACTGTCAACAGTGATTATATGAGCTTTTATGATGTTTTGGTGTGTGGAAAATATTGGTTATGCCAACGCATAAGTGGGTTCAGGGGGACATTCTGGCAACTGGGACACATAAAGGGAACATAAAACCAGGAACAGACAAACTTTCAATTCTTCCTTTGACTTGCATGATGGGCTCGGTGCAGGTCACCCCTCTTGACTGAGTGGTGAAAAATCCACACCACTGTACTGTGAGGAGGTGGGAGCCAAGCAGTATAACATACTGAAAGCCCATTGCCAAGTAAAAGTGTGTAAATAATCCTGCTTGTGACAGGCGTGTCTCAAAAATTAATCCAACAAGCGAACTTTTTCTAGAAATTTAACTACCATATTGGCCCAAACACAAGACAGTATTTTTTTTTTCCCCCCTGGGAATTGCATCTAAGAAAAGATGGGATCATATTGCGCTTGAGTAGTCAACCTATAAAGGTCAAATACTGTACAAGACCAGTAGGTGGCGTCACTTATCCACAGAAATGATCAACAGAAGCTAATACGTATGAAAGATGGTGAAACCTCAAGGTGGTCTGGAAAAAAGGAGCTCAAAGTTAGGCCAAATAAACCAAGGACGGAGAAGGTGTTATAGCAGCAGTTTTAACATAAAGGTGATCAATGAGGCAGAGGCATCAGACAACTCTCAAGCAGCCAAGAAATAAAAAGTTTCTAAATGTCGTGTTCGAAGGTGCCCCAAAAGACGGCCTTAAAAGTGCAAATATGGCACATGCGAATAAATATGATTTTTATTTCCAAGATAAAATATAGTGCTCCAAAAATGAGTGTTTGGGGGGGTGTCATCGTATAATCAGGATCCTCTTATATTTGGGCCAATACGGCACTTAAAACACGCATTACACAGTCATCCAGTCAGCGCTGTCTGCTAAGATAACTCAATCGATACAGGAAGGACTGACGCTCAGAGGAGAATCTGCATCCATAACACAGGAACTCCAGTGAGGTGGACACACCCAGCAGCCTTACCAGGTGTCACTTTGTTCCTCTTGTCTTCTTTGAAGCCCTGCAGGGTGTTGATACCGCTCTGCAGTCGGCCCACCATCATTCCTAGCTTCACCGGACAGTATCCCGCGTCTGAAATATATGTCGGGAGGGAGAGGACAGAACGGGCGGTGAAGGCATCTCGCTGTTCTTACTGTCTCCACAGACTGAGCGACACATGCGGCTTTGCAGGATACAGTGCTGCACTTTGTACCTCCAGCTGTCAGCTCTGCAGGATTCAGGATCCCAAGAGTGGTTGTCCCGTCTGTCTTCCGCCTCTCAAATTCCAGCTTTCAAATTCCAACAAAGACAAAACAAATGTCATCATTTACATACCTGACAAACGGATGAGAGCAACAGAAAAGGGAGGGGGTTATATTTCATTTGCATCAGACATGAATAAGATGTTGCATAAGCAATGTACGACAGTAAAAAGATGGTCAGGCTATAGAGCAAGAGAGGAAGGCGGCAGTCGATCCGTGCTGCTAACCGGAGTGCGGAAGGCACCCCTAAGATGGGAACACTCCCTTATGAAAGCCTAAAGTAGGAAACAGACAACTGCTTAAGACGGGGATGCGTGGCACTGCTGTGATCTGCAGTCTTGGAGAAATCCAGATAGAAAGTGCAGCTTCATCAAGGGAAAAAGGGATCAATGTCTGGTTTGCATGCTCCGCTTACACTGATTTACCCTGGTACGTAGCCAGCCACCTGTTGGTGGAGGCATACAGTCGCATAGTGGGGACCTGAACCTCAGAACTGAGGGTGACGGTGACACCTACTGCCAATTACATTTCAAATTAAAGGGTGTCGTACGGCCAGTTGGGACTCTGACGGGATCTTGCTGCTGTGCCCTACCTCGCTCTGCAACTCCCTGTTGGATAATTTGCCTCCCGAATCTTCAATGACTTTGCGGATTTCTTCTAGCTCCCTCTCGGCCTGAGTCGTTCCATTCCTCAGTGACTCCTCCTTGGGGTCCTTGTCCTGCCTGGAGAAGTGGACCAAGAACACTCTGCTTACCTGCACTGCCAAAGACCCAAACTGCCAATTTTAGCACAGGGATTCAGTGCAGAGGCAATGAATCAGTCAAAGGCTCTAAAGAGAGGAAGCCAACAGTTCACTACTGATGTTCATTAAGCTTTCCTTCTAACATACTCCTCTTAATTAAAAATAAATACTAACTCTCACCCTTGTTTACATTTCGTAACAAATTTAAAATCTGCCGTTAGCTGGCTGTAATGCTAAGCATGGATAATAGATCTGAAATGTGTACAGGCATTCTTCTGGGCAGATTTCTCGCAGGACCTGGGAGTATCTTTGGAAATTCTCCTTGGAGACTGGGGTGTCTCGGTAACATCCATGGGCGCCTGGCTGTCTCTGGACAGGTCCAAGCTGCAGGCTCCCTCCTTCTCTGGCTCCCCCTCCTCCGTGTTTGTGTTCTCCAGGTCAGCCATGAACTCGATGCTCTGCTTCAGGCTCTGCAGCCTCTCCTGGATCGTACACATGACTTGTTTAAAGGAAAAAGCTTTCAAACCCTTCTGCCAGCCTGCTGACTTTTGGGCAAGCGTCACTCTGCCCACCAAGACATAAACATAAAATTTCCACTGAAAAATGCTGATCTGCAGAGGAGGAGAAGTGCTACACAAAAAGCAAACAATCCATTAATCATTAAAACAAAGAAAACTAAACAGGAAAAATATGTAACAGAAAATGTTTTCTTTCATTTTAACATGATGGCAATTCAGTTTTTAACACTGCCAAATTGAAAGAGAACCATGAAATGTTTTTTTCCCCCTCATTGTGCAGCCACTTGACACTCCCACCCCCAGACTCCTTGGGGGGAAAAAAAATGAAAATCTTATAAGAAAAAAAAAAAAACAATTATTTGGCATTAATGGGGTAACATCACCCACCAGTGATCAAGGCCACTTAACTTCTTTTGTAAGGTGGACACCGTCAGCCTGCACTGCATAGGCATCTTCAGTGTCCGTGCATTACTGCTACCAGCCTAGCTTGCTGCTAAGTGTTGTTTCAGGAGTGTGAAAGCATGACTGAGAGCCATGGTCTAAAAGCCCAGCTAAAGACCAAGAAAAGCGCAGATTTCATCCACGAAGGACGACGAGAGCCGCTGACCACGGTTGACTGCTTCATGACGAGTGAAAGTGTCCCTTCCACCCGCAAGCAAGTAGCAAAATGAAACAAAACACTCTGGTAAAGTGACAAACGAAGCGGTAAAACTACAGGAAAAGTTTTTTTAAAAAAAAAGTAAAATGGAAGTAGAAAAAGCAAAAGTAGAAGTTTTAATTATAATTTGTATATTAATATATAGTTTTTGTATCAATTACATTTATTTTCTGTTTTGTATTTTTTTCCCCCCAATTTGTTTTTAAGATTAATGGATTGTTGCCAGACCCCATTCGCTTTGTGACTTCCTCTGTTGCTTACACAGTAATAACATCTGGAAGAAAATACTACAATTTGAGGACTTTCACTTGAACGAGTAAGGTTCAAAATAAGAATAAATACCAACTGGAATACTGATCCTCACAAACCTGGCTTAAAATTTTCAATCCCGAGTGCAGTAGTTTCTTTGCAGCTTTGTAGTAAATGGTTTCAGGCTTATTGTATATCATGGCATTTTCACACATGGTTTTAAAATCCTCCTGTCGAGAAAATAAAAGTCATTAGCAGGTACAGCAATAAGTGACGGGAATTGCGGTTAATTGGGTTCAAGCGGTGCCCACATTGGATTCCAAATGTTCATTTGCATTTTTTAGGGTTGAAAAAGTTGAAACGCTGTTTGTGGGGCAGCTTTACCTTTAGCTCCTCAAGTGACTGATAATAGCTCTTCTTCACTTTCTCCTTCATTGTGCTGAAGTCCATGGGCTTCTTAATGATCATGGAGTATCCTGGAGCAATGAAGTCTGTGACTGGGAAGGAGAAGAAAGCACTGGGATCTTTCCTGGAAATAAAACAAGAACATGTTAATTTCACTGAACATTTCACTGGTAGGGAAGCGAGAATTTCCTTCAGTAATTGTTATTTTCATCTCAAGATCAAAGAATTTCATCTATTATGTACTGTATTACATCTTTTCACAAAGGCAGTAATTTCCAGGCAGCAATCTAACTATGGACTTCTGGGTGGTATTCCACATTCTGCAGTGGATCCTTTATCTTATTTGGCTCAAGGGATCTCCTGGATCCAGACAAATAAAAAATGACATTTGGAAGTTGGATCCTCACCTCTGCAGCTGTCTGATGAGCTGAGACAGAGCCTCCTGCAAAGGGCTTTGCTCTTTTTCTGCAAATGAGCGTAAATTCAGTTCACCAAATGTAAATCAACAAACTCACAGAATGAAAAATGGAAAGGACAAGACAGCAAAACATTTACATCACGCAAGTAATGAAGTGCACTGTGATCCAAGGAGACTTCTGGAAGTTTGCTAAAACTCTGAAAAGTCTGGAAATATTTTTACCTTCTATCTTGGCAACAGAGGGGGCAACATGCTTTTCCTGGGGAACATCAGACCTCACAGGGGTCTGACTTTGCTCTCTCTCATCAAAGTCTGTGTCTATGGAATCTTGTCCTCTCTTCTTCTTTGTAAGCTAGAACATGGAAAAAAAAAAAAAACACACACACCAATGTTTTGCTTGCATTAAGGCAAAAAAAAGTCTATTACTGGTTATTTTTTTTATACTAAAACACATATACAAAAGCAAATGTAGATGCTGACTTGGTAAAAAGGTGTGAGAACATCGCTGAATGTAGAAATGTGAAAATGGGGGTAAATTGTAGTGTTTAGGGCTGTTTGACTGTAGTATGGTCGTTCCTGTTTCTCCTACTGCAGTACCCTTGAATCAAGGTACTTACCCTACAAAAATACCTTACTGCACAGATGGGTAAATCCTCATAAGATACCTTGGACAAGAGTGTTAGATAAAGTGGAATATATTGTATAGGACATATGTTAATCCAATTATTCAGTTACTTGTTACTGTGTAGTTCATAACTGTTTATCAGCATCATTTACTTTATTGGTTACCTATTTTGTTTGAGTATGGCTAATGTTTTGGCATAAGAAAAAAATAAGTGCTGGTCCCCCTCATGCCCATCCATGGGCATCAAGAAGCCATAAAGTGTTCAATTTTGTATTTCTGGGTAACATACTAGGGTCTACTGCTCATCTTTATACACATTTAACTAAAGAATACAAATTCTGAGCAAACGGCAGGAAAGCGGCACAACTTCGTGCACGCAGCTTTGAGGACGTTCACGAACGAAGTCCATGAGGTAGCAGCGTCCCAGAGCAGCTCAGTCGGAGCATCTGGACACCGGGGCAGCACCAGGGGCTTAAGAAAACTTGCATGATCCAAACAGCTTCATGCAGAAGCACCGGTGCTGAGTACTGACCCACCTGCCCCGCTTGGCCACCATTGTCCGTCCGTCCGTCCTTCCTTGCTCGCCTCCACACACTCACCTTTCTCTTGCGCTGGTCGTCAGGGGACGGCACCGGGCTTCCGCGCTCCTTCTCGCCCTTCTTCTTCTTCTTCTTCTTCCTGTCGCGGTGCCGGTCGTGCTCGAGGCCGTCGTCGCCCGCCGCCGTGTCGTGGCCCGAGCTCCCCGTGGACAGCTCCGTCACCTCGCTGCCCGCCACCTTGAGCACCAGCCGCAGCGGCTTCTCCGGGAACTCTGCGAGGACACAGGCGCACTGTCAAAACGGCACGGAAGAGCTCGAACGCAACCGCTCGGGGTCTCCGTCTTGCAGCTTAGCAGGGCGGCCTCTCCGTGAGGGATGGACTCGGCTGCATGTGGACAGCCGGCGCTTTCGGCAGCGCCTGGCGACCGCGAAACCCTCCGCCCGCTCACCTTCATGCGCGTGTTTCTCCGACTTGTGCTTCTTGTGCTTCTTGCCCATGACTCGGTTCTTCTTCTTGCTGCTTTTCAAGCGCTGCCCTCTTTCACGGCGCTCTCCGCTCTTTGTTTAGGACCACAAAGGGTTGCTAGTCGATTGCCGAATTCCGGCCGCGAAGGGTCGTGCTGCACCGGTAACGGCGCGTACTGGCGGGAGGTCAGTACTGCACTCCGACTTGGGTCCTTTCCTGCCATTATTTATTTGCTAACCTGCCCGAAACACAAAGCTGCAAAGCCCTAAACAAGTGTTTTATTACATATCTTCTTCTATCTCCAAGCAGTTCCCGTCTTAAATTTAAATACTTATTTTTTTGCATTCTGTAGTTGCTTGTCTTGTCCACCAGTCTGCGCTATTATTTTACGTTTAGGGTTCGTCTGTTCTTTCCGTTGCGGTTAGGGTTGGGAGGGGGGTTCACAAGTTGGTTTCCAGGGTCCGGTATCATTCCTGTGGTAGGAAAATCCACTCTGAAGAAAAACACTAAACATTCAATGAGTGAAAGACAAATTCAGGTTGAAGCGGCTTAACGACAGGTTTCGTGAAAAACCGCATCCTACAACTTTTATCATTTTTTATTTTATTTTATACAATATTTCCTCTATCATTTAATGATTGATATCGCTATGATTATGATACAATATTTTACATGAGCTGTCAGTAAACACAACTAAGGAGAAGTGACCCAAGTAATATGTAGCACTGAAGTCTGTGCAGTCCCTTGGTTTTAAGCTCATTATTAGTTACGGTGTAGTTAAAAGTCTACATTTTTGTACCTTTCTGAATAGATGATGGTCTCTGAAATTTATAACGTATAAATTTCGTGCAGTGCATTTAGGCTCGGCGTGATCAAATCATAACCCGGCCTTAATTTGGCCTCAGATAGTGTTCTTGGGGCTCTCCAGAGTGCCTTACTTTTCATTTATATCCAAGAAATTTAGGCACATCATCATGTTTCTACTGGACACATTTTTAAAATATTTTTTGCTCTAAACAAGTTACTTTGATGTACTGTGTAAACATGCTTAAAGTAATCAAAGCTGATGTGCCATGAAAAACATTTAAGCTATGCCAAAACAACCATTAGGCCAGTTTGGTCTGACCCAGTCAGCGGTGTTGTGTTTAGGGATTGGGTGTGAATGGGAATCTCTGTGAAGCGCTGGCTGTAATTTCAACACTGTCTTTTATGGATGTTCTGATACCTTCAGTGCTGTAGTCTCACAAATAAAAGCCATATGGCTCCCTTTGTAGAAGACTCTCTTGTTTCAGGTAAAACATAAGCACAAAACTATTGCATAGGGTATAGTGTATATTAATCAATGCATATATGTATGTATACAGTCAGTAAACACGAGAACAAGGGTACTAATATTTTTAGCCTTATTGGTACCCTTTCACTTTTTTCAAAAAATTCATACATTTCTTTGACAAAAGTATTTAGTGTCCAAATACTATATATAATGTACATACAATGTTATGAGATGTTGAATTAAGGAAAGCTGTGTGTCAAAGTAACTTGACACACCCACATCTTTGTTTGTGAGAACAACTGGAGTGTAAATAAACAGTTTTATTAAAAAAAAATGTAAAAATGAAGTGCATGGTATTTGTGGTGATGCTGCACACAGACAAAGCAAAATCAGTGGAAACAGCTGATAAGACACCAGCACAAGGATAAATTCGTAATAGTAAACAATACAGTTTGTTACAATGCCTACTGTATTTTTTATTATAATATGCTGTTCTATACTGTATGGTACTTATTTGTTCATTTTTAAAATTTATTTAGTTTTTTCGTTAGCATTTTGATATTTTTTATTATGAATAAGCTGGGATAAAAAAAAATTTACAGCAAAAGTTTCTGTTTGGATACCAATAATTTGGTATTAATTTTCAAGAGCTTTTACAGAGAAAATTTGGACAGTGAGCATTCGGATACCGAGGGACTGCTGAGTGTGCACGTGTGTGTGTCTGTGTGTCTGTTTGTGTTTGAAATGTTTAAAATGTCACCTTCTTTCTGCACATTTCTCTCAGCCATGTACCCCAACCTAGCCTGGGTACAGACATTTGCACTCTAGTCTCTCATAGAGGGTAAAGGTTCTCATGTGAGCATCTCCATTCTGAGATCATATCTGTGCCAACCTCCTGCTCCCCACTGAGAAGTGCCTAGGCATCCATGTATTTGATTTTCATGCGTCTAACATTGCGCACACCCTGAACTTTCACAAGTAGTTCGGCATGAAAAAGAGAGCTGTTCCACTGAATTGGATGTACAAATAGCAAATTTAATTACTGTAAATGCATTGTCCTTGACCGCAGTACAGCAGGAACATGAACCAAGAGGCATCTTTCACATTAAAACCACCCCTGGCGTGAACCATGGGAAAGTTTCCGGCTTTGTGTTGGATCTTGAGTTGTTATTATATATTTCATGTTAAAAGGGAAACAAAACATGAGCAATCAAAGACAAGCCACAATGATATTTTGAAAAAATGTATTCTGTTGATCTTCTAAGAATTAAGATCTCTGCAAAGAGACTGCTTCCTATAAGGTTTTACAGAGTGTAAAAAGCTCCTCTCCAAACTGCACGAAGAATTTCCCCCTGTGGTAGTGGCATGCGGTTTCGTGACGGCTTCATGAGTGACAGTCTGGCTGCACTCAAGTTTGATGAGGTTTCCCTTTTGGACAGAAGAACATAAGTGTACGCGCCTGACCCTATAAAACCGAGAGTCCCATCTCATTGCGGCGCCTCTAGTTTCACAGTGATGGGCTGGTTGCAGCTCTTTTCTGGAAACAGAGAAGGTGTAGTAATTGTAGGCCTGACCACAGGTCAGAATTTAGTAACTTTATGGTTCCTAGATGACTCTGGAACATTACAAATTGGGGGGGACAATATTTGCCTTTTGCTGAGGACCCATAGCAGCAGCAGCAGCAGCAGCAGCAGATGTGGCCATTTGGTTCGTGAGCTTTCCTTCCAAGAGTTTGTGACTCCCATTGGAATTCAAGGAAAACTGTGGTTTTTGCTTAAATTATTCTTTGTAGCTGACTTGCCCTTTTTACCTGTTATTATGGTTTGAAGCTTGCACTGCGCTCCCTTTAATCCGTTCAGCAGAGATGTTAATTAAACCGACTGCCATTGAAGACCATTTCCATTCTTTCAGGATTACAGAGCTGTATGTGTTGCACTGTCACTTCTCATAATTACTTTTTAAATTGTTGTTTTTCATTTCTACCACCTACTAAAGTGAGACAAAATAGTTTCCAAAGCCATGACCCATGCGGCGAATAAGCTTATCAGTATTCTACTGTACAAGCGTACATTGCTGTACAAAAGCTCTAATTGCCTCTGGGCTCGGCTAACTGTCACCCCATGGGCGTCCACTTTGGGTAATGAAGTGTGCGCTGGGTTCTCATGTCAGCTGAAACAGCAAAAAGCCTCCGCACTGAAGAAAGAGGCTAAATCAGTTCAGTTAGGGAGGTAATTGGATCAGTTAACTGTTCAGCTACAACAAAAACGTTTAAGTTAACCTTTTAAGTTTCAGATAAAAAAACTACTTTCTATAGACCATACAGTAAAGAAGACATTAAGGGAATTGATACACAGGAGATTCCATATGGTTTCCCTTCTTCTCATTAATCCCTGTACTATTTAATGCCTATGGGACTCGGGTGCTGGATTTTTCAGGCCTGTTCGTGTTTGTGCACTTGCACGTCACTGTAGGCCGGTCGCCCATATGACCCGCAGTGATTGTCCATCCATGGAAGGAGCCATGGGGGTTGTGGGTTCTTCTATCCAAAATGTGGAGAGCTGCATAGGACCCCTCTATGAACACAGTGAGCCTCTTTAATGTTTGAAAAGTTAGTGGCCTGCAGACAGCTGCTGCAGGTCCCAGTTTGATGCTCCTACTAGACTGACAGCACAGAAAAAACACAAGTTAATTATGTTGAGAGCAGGAGGGGGGCAAAGACATGAAAGAGACAAAATTTGGTGAAAGGACAGTTACTGACAGCAAAAAAAGAATGTATTCCAGAGAATGTTCATTACTAAACAAATGTTTAACTTTAACCACAGGAAAGTTCCAGCGAATCGATCTTTCATTTTCCTACTTCTTCAAGAAGTCTCAACTGACTGTTGGCCTTAAAAACACAGCGAACGACAGGTTTATTGCAAAATGCCCTGTGTCTCAGTGCATCTCGCCACACTGCATAAATGGGTCAGGAAGTTTATTAAAATTGAGCATTAGTTACCGTAAATAAAGTATGCATGCAGCTTAATAATACAATAGATAGATAGATAGATAGATAGATAGATAGAAATGTGAAAAATGCATTCATCCAAAGTAATACAGTTAATGGCAGAAGACATTGAAATAACACAAATCAATAAATGGAGCATAAATAGACGGTGAGTGCAAATAAGTAAAAAAGTAAAAAGCAGTATATAAGGTTGGCACCACCTAATAGTACAAGGACTCATTGTACAGAGGGTGTGAGCCATTATTCATGCTGGCCAGAAGTTTGTTTAGAGTTCTTCTCCCTACCACATCCATCAAAGAGACCAACTTAACTTCTTTGGTTTCCTCACATCACATATAAAATACAACCTGCAGAGAAGGCTGCAGCTGTTACAAAAGACTGATAGAACATTGGTAACAGTGACCTGAATATTCAAAAAGACCTGAGCCTTCTCAGAAAATAAGAGCCTTGGTGCTGTGAGACCATTCTGTCTGTTTTACAAGTGTATCACAATGTGTGTCTTCTATCCTCACCACCTTCACTTCCTTTCCGTGAATGGTTATTAAATCCAGTGACCTCTTAGATCTCCTGACATCTACCTTAATGGCTTTAGTTTTCCATTGTTGAACTACAGTTAGTTCTTTTAACAGCACTAATGTCTTTCAGTATGCCTATGTTCTCAACATATTGCTGACCCTGATACCCCCAATTACTGTTATACCATCTGAGAACTTGTGCAGATGAAAAAACTAGGTGATAAACCTAAAGCAAGATAAAAACTTTCCCTTGAGGGGCCTCCATGCTGTTCTCAATCATTTCTGACTCAACCCTGCAGCCAAATAAAACTTTAGTTTATGAGTCAAACAGTCCATAATCAAGGAAGCAATGGCTGTATCTACCGATTGTAGATCCTCTTCCAGCAGCCCAGACAACATAGTGTTCAATGCAGCGGAGAAGTCAAAGATCATGATCCTTACTGTACACCACTGTCTGTCTTGTTGAAGGCTCTGTTTAGCAAAAACATGATAGCTTTCATAACTTCACATTGGTACTGATGGGCAAAGTTGAAAGGGTCCAATGTAGTCTTGATGAGGGGTGTAAGGTGCACCAGGACCAGCTTTTCTAGGGTCTTTATGATGTGTGAAGTCAGAGCACCTGGCCATTTCTTTGGTACTGGAACCAAGCATTACTGGAAACTAATGCCATCAGTCCCTGGCTAGGATTCTTCAACTCTTTCCTCACATGGACATCTTTCTAGGGTGAGTACAGTGAAGATGACAGAGAACAATGATGCTCTGATATGCAACTCAGTAGAAAAGTGGCTGTAAAGAGGGAGGTAGGGATGAGGAGAACATAGGGGCTGATAAGCAGTAGTGTGAACTGAAGAGAATGGGGAGGGAAACTATAGCAACACAGAATGTCCTGAACTGCAAACATATCTCACTTCTTTCCTTCCACCTGTTCGGAAGACTCTTCTTTAAATTAAGAAGAGCCTTTAGGTCACTTCTGACCCATATTTTTGTTAAGAGGCTACAGTACAGTTCAGGTGTGCATTATGGTATCCACACAGAAACTGGTGTAGCCCCTCACACTTTCAGCCAGTCCAGTTGTATCCTTACCATGTGATTCAGTATTATATTTTGTTTTTTATAAAAAAATAGCTGAATTACCTGGTGCTGCTCTGGTCAGAAAGTGTAGTGGTGGAAAGGTAAAAGCCAACGACATATTATATAACTTCCAAACTATTTTGTTATGAAAGTGATTGCATTTAGCATGTAAATATTGTTAGTTCTGTTGGATTGGCGAATGCTAGAGGGTGGCACATGCACTGGTTGTAATCAAGTGGAAAGGAAAAAACAAAATATATATCATAAGATTTTATTACTCTTACATCACTAATATGTTTAGAACCAGTTGTGTGTAATGTACAATGTTTTATTCATGTATGAATTTTCATTTGATCATGTATAACAGGCCCCACTTATCTGGGAAGGCTTTCCACCAGATTTTGGGGAGTGGCTGTGGGAATTTGTGCCCATTTGGCCGCAAGAGCATCAGTGAAGCTGGGCGAGAAGGCCTGGCTTTCAATTCATCCCAAATGGGTTTAGTGGGGTTGAGGTCAGGGCTCAGTGGAGCCACTCAAGTTCTTCCTCGCCAACCTGGGCAAACCATGGGTTTATGGAGCTTTCTTTGTGCATGGGGGCACAGTCAGGCTGGAACAGGGAAGGAGCTTCTTTTTCCTCAAACTGTAGTCATAAAACTGGAAGCACACAGTTGTCTAGAATGTGTGGGCGTGGCTGAAATAGCTCAACTCAGTCAGGGGAGTCCAAATACTTTTGGCCATAAAGACGGCTTGTAGTACAGAGAGACAAAAACTTTATCAGTATTTTAGTGTATAGCATTAATATTTTCAAAGGATTAATATACCATACCATGCAGAAAGGAGGACATAAAAATCCGTACAGAATTTAAACTATAATCCTTTAGACCAGTGTCTGTAATTACTTCGAGTGATTTCTTCACAATCCGTCACCGGTTCATGACCGGGCTGGGCAGAAGAAGATGTACACTAAACACTACAGAGACTACCATGGGCTTCACAGTGCAGGTTCCCGCCTGGCCAGATTGTGACAGCTGTCAATCAATAAATCAATAAACCAATCAGTCAATCAAGCAACAGAAGAGCCATCTTTTATTTTGTCACTTGGCAAGGAACACACAGAACTATTTACTCTCGCAAAGATGCTTGCTACTCTCCAGAGATGAAGCCAACATCTGCTGCTTGGAAGGTAGGTTAGACACTGCAGATCAAACCCCGCTTTCTTGGTGTGTGCGTTCTGTAACTAATCACTTTTAACATGGCTGGATATAAATACACACTTTATCCTTTCAGTTTTGTGCTGATGATGTCTGTTTTGCAAACAGGTCACAGAATAGTAATGAGAGAAGAAACATCTACCGAAAGTAGGACATTAGAGCGAAGGATCCCAGCATCAAATAGTGGCAATAGACTCTTTGTACTACCCTGTAGATCTGGGCTAATAATTGTTTTTTATATATTTTATGGAGTCATTTGGTGTTTCACACGACAGGGGTGAGACTAACATGGCTTACGGTTCATTTCCTCATCCTCTGGCACGTTCAGTGCAACGGTTCCCACCTCTGCATCTGCGTTTCAGCCAGAAATGAGCGGAAGCGTCGTCTCGCTCCACTTTTGACAGGATTGCCATTTGGCTGAACGAACAGACCTTCCAGCTGTTCAAATTCTATGTCTTCTCCATGGCTTCAGTTTTGCTACTTTTGCTTTGGCCTTTGGTCAGCGGGCAAAGGCGTAGCTGAATGCCCCCCCGTTGCTTTGCCATTGGCAAGGTGGACAGTCTGTTAATTGTCTCAAGTCCCATTTCCAGGCCAACACCGGTAGGCAGGTGTAATTATAGAAAGCTGTTATTTTCCTGCTCTGCATGTCTGCGTGAACGCATGTGCATCGCAGGTCTCTCCTACCAAGACTGCCTTGGCGCGCCTTTCTTCAGGCATCCAAGTGTGAGACATGAAAGACAAAAAGACCAAATAGGCCAACCTGCCCACGGGCCACTTTAAAGAGAGCATTTCAATGGCTTTGTGGCGTCTTCATGTCAGTTTGCCAGATGGCACGCGCCCCAGCGAGGTCCTGTAATGATGGAGACCGGCTGAGACACGGCTCCACTTCAAAGCCTCCGTGGAAACTTCACAGGGCAAAGAAAAGGGACTGGCTCCCAGACGCCTTCCCTACTAAGAGACCAGGCAAGGTGGCAGATGAAATAGAAATGAGCGATAAGGAAGGAACAAGAACAGGAAGAGCGGTGGAAAAAAGAATTTTGGATAGTTCTGTTTCTTTTTAATATTTTCTTTGAGGAATCCTCGCAGATAAATTTGCGAACCCGGTCCTTTTGTGCCGCGAAGCGAAACAGGAGGACTCTGACAAGGAACTGCTTTTAAGCTCCAAACCTAGCGGGAGGGTTCAGCTCCATTATAATTTGAAAAACTAACTGCCAGGCTTGGAACTGCCTTGCTGACAGAAGTGTGATGAATGGTGGTGTTGTTCAGTTGAGCGCGGCATGGGCTCCACGTAGGTGCGGCGGTCTTGATCTGCCAATCAGATCCGACGTCCCACTGCCGAGCAGTCTCAATCGCACGCACCCCAGCCTTTGTTGAAACCACAGTGCGCTGGTTTGCCGCTTGTTTCCTGACGTATTTTGAGGGAAAGTGCGGCGAAAGGAGCCGTTGTCTTGACACCACCAAGTTTTCAGCAACCTGCTTGGCTACAGATTTCCAAAGGTGGTGTAAGTGCGCTCGACACCTTCATTTTCCATACATTGCCCAGTGTAAATCGGTAAACTGGTGTTTTGTATCCCCCTACCCTTAGGGGTAAAATTTTCACTTGCTTTGACCTCAACACTCTGTCTGGCCCCTGTATCATCTGAGCTCATCTGTGACAATTCATCACCGTGAGATACAGCCTGAACTCAGCTATGGGTTACACCCGACAGGTATTTAGAAGACAGGAATGTGAAGGGACAGCTAAGTATTTAATGTTAAACCCCTCTTGAAATCTTCTTTTATTTAACAATTTCCTGCTGTACTGATGCCAGTAAGGTGCCTCGAATTTAAGCGCTGAAAGGTAGTCATGGCTTGTCTTGTGCTCTAAAAGATCTTCCCTCCAATGCAGCCAAGCAGCAAACAAACAAACCAGAGAGCTAAGTGCAGCCTGGCTGTGCAGGAATGGTTAATAAAATGGTTCTTCTCTTTTTACTTATGAGCTTTCCAAAGGCATAAGGTACCCCCTCGTGCCTATAACAAAATGAGCCTGGCAAGGCTTTTCACAGTCCTGAGGACCCTCAGCTGTTTCACAGAACTTGCCCAATATTAACTTAGAGCAGCAGCTTCTAGCCTTTCCTAGGCCACAGGCTTCCTTAAGAATGCTAGCTGAGTGCCTGGGTTAAAAAGTGTAGCAGTGAAAAGGTTAAAATAATAGCACATTTCATAACCACCAAATTGTATTCCCCTTAAAGTGGTTGCATTCAGTGGAGCATCGGTAGTGGGACAGCCGGATGCCATGGAGTGACGCACACATAGGTCATAGCCAAATGGAAAAGGACAAAAAATAACAAAATAGTCATCCCTCCGTTTACATGCCTGACTGGTTCTTGAAGAGGCCATTTTGTTTGAAATTTTGTTATTAATTACATTTTCACTTTATTCGAGCACATATTACAGCTTCTATTACTGCTTCGCATCACGATGTGTTCTTCCATGTCTGAAGTGCACCCCCAACTCTTACCAGTCTAGCACACGACCCCAGGCTCCTCCCTCTGACCAGTTCTGCTCTTTACTCCAAGCACTCACTAGTGCTCCTCTCTTCCCACATCACACCTCATGTTTGGTACATAAATGCTCACAGTAACAGCAACAGCAATTGTGCAGATGCTACAGAGAACAACTCGTGTGCTGGCCATAGCAACGTGCAGACAGTAGTTTTTTTCCAATTTCTAAGAGACATTTTGCAATACTGAAGTCAGTCTCAAAACTCTTCATAGAGTTGCCACAACGTCAGTTTATGTGGGCTAAACTGTGGATCAGTTCTCATTGCTTTCAAACAAAATGCAGTCAGTGACTAAATGCCTCAAAATTCACAGATTCTTTTCTCACTGAAAATCCACCACCATTGAAATATTACATTTTCAGTGGGCATTTTGCACATGCTTACATACTGTTACCAAAACTGTTAAAAAGACATCCAAAATTGAATGACAACAATTTGCTAAATCACTATCAAGATCCTTCTAAAATATATTGTTAACACGACATAAAATAAATTTTTTCTGCATTTTGTTCTTTAGTGGTTGTGGGTTTGAAGGTAAAACACTATGAATAAAGCAGTCCAGGGTACAAACTCAGTTCAAGCCCAACTACCCTGCCATTGAACAAGACCCTTGTATACCAGAGCTGCCCCAGAGGGATTGTGCCTCTATTTGATAAACTGTCTGCAGCTCTGAATAACGCTGTCTTCCTTACAGGTTCCGTACAAATGTTTGAATTCCAATATACCAAAATGGTCATACCATATAGAGCCATGTATACAGTAATGTACACTACTGTAATCCTTACAATATGGTACCTTGTGTTTTTCTTGTTAGAGGGTCATGGAGTTGGAGGCTATGGAAACAGCCCATGTGTTCATCTTTGTGGATGAAGCTGAGTTTAACTTGGAAAAACAAAGTCAGCGAGGACGGAATATTGTAGGGCAAGGAGCAACTGTGCAAGTTCCAGGACAGAGAGGGGCCAGCATCACAATGTGTGCAGCAATATGCAGTGATGGTGTTGTGTCATACAAACCAGTCATTGGCCCATACAACACAGAGCACCTCATTTTGTTCCTCGATGAACTCTACAGGATACTGATACCAGAGGATGAGAGAGAGTGGGTGAGCACAAATGCGTCAGTATTTGTTGTAGTGTTGGATAATGTGGCATTCCACCACTCCACTGCAGTCACAGAGTGCTTTGCAGCACACTCAAGGATGTTGTCATTGTTTCTGCCACCATACTCCCCCTACCTGAACCCCATTAAGGAATTCTTTTCTGCATGGAGGTGGAAGATTTCTGACCACCGTCCACATGATCACATGTCCTTACTGGATGCTATGACTGCTGGATGTCAAGATATTACACCAGAGCAATGTCAAGGATGGATCAGGCATGCCAAAAGATACTACCCTAGATGTATTACTAGAGAGGACATCAGATGTGACATCGATGAGAACTTGTGGCCAAATCCAGAAAAGAGGATGGATTATAGTAATACAGTATGACATACTATGTATGGTATTGTGACAATTTTGGACCAACTGCAAGTGTGGGTGTGTGTGTGTGTGTGTGTATATATATATATATATATATATATATATATTTGCACAGTGTGTTTCGCTTCTATAGTATTTACTGGACTGCTATATTTTTGTGCTGTTTTTTTTCTTGATTTTTTTTTCATTACAAATTAATATTCTGTAATTACAGTAGACCACAGTCAGCAATAAAGACCATTGACATATACTGCTGTGTGGTTTGTTCATTCCTGGACATTTTATAGAGTGAAAAAGTGTTCTGCTTTGCACTACAGTGTTTGTGGCACATACAGTAACATCAGTTACTTTACATACAATCCTTTACTGTAATGAAGATCCATATTATATTTTATGTAATGCTGTCTGTTGTTAGTGTTTTGTAGGCCATTCTTTTGTGTATGATGTAGTGTTCTTCAAGAAAGACACACAGTGCTAATGTTTTGGTAGCTGTAGTGCATTTGGAGGGGAGATTAACTGTTTTGCCAAACTGTGTGTTGGTGTTGCAGACTGTGTGCAGAGTTTTGAGACTGTGACTTCAGTATTGCAGAATGTCTCTTAGCAATGAAAAAAACTGTAATAGCAAGTTGTATACCACCAAACTATATTTCCTTTTGACTTATTGCATTTAGTACATTCACGTGGGGTGTGTATTCGAGTAAGAAAGTGCGTCAGCATGTGTGTATGGAAAAGCATCTGGCTCTTGTGGTTGAACACTTGAGCTGCAATGACAGCAACATGCACACTGACTGTAATGATGCGACCTTTATCAGCTTGTTGAATTTCGTATCCTAACTTGTGTGTGTGTGTGTACATCTGTTATGTGGCTGTTCTCATGTGTATGAGGGTGCAATAGCTGCACACATGAGCTTTATAGATAGAGAGATGATGAAAGGTAAAGACCCTGGCCTGGAAAATGTGTATAAATTGAAAAAATGTTCCGCTCAATTTTTTGCATAAATATTTTACAACCTGCACTTAAAATTTTGTCATTTCAGGTTATTTTCAAAGCATGCCTGTAATGCACAGACCTCCTGGAGCCCACAGCGGCCTCTTCAAGGTGTTTACAGACCAAAGGTTTAGAACTCCATGTCTTGAATAAGATATGCAAGGTTAGCATACATGGTGTTGTGAGTTTCTCCCGAAATTAGCTGCTATAGAGAAAAATAATGTGGTAATAGCAATGAAAAATACTGGATCACATTTTACTGTCATGCAAAAAGAACAATAATGAAAACCATATATTGTGTGCATATTTAACTTAGTATTACACATACTGTAGCTGACTATGTGACTTATTTAAATAAGACTGTGGGTAGCACACCCTCCTTTTATTCCTCTCCGGACAGTTAACGTTTAAATTTAAATGAACATTTTGCCATCTCTTGTTTTCATGTCCAGATGCAAAGTACAGCGGTGAGTTTCAAACCATTTAACGTCTCTATCGGTGCGACGTCCTCAGTCTGATCTTCTCCTGTAGTCCCCCTGCCTGTGGAGGGGACCCATTCGCGTAGTGTGTGCCTGCCTCAGAGATGTCTCTGTCAGCTGGTGAGAATTTCCCAAGCTACCCCACGCTGCTCGGGGCGATGAAGACAGACTTGCTGTATAGTGTTTCACTGAACAAGAATAGAAAGCTTTTCTCCTCAATCTAGACCTTCAGTTGCCTGCAGTCTTTCCCATCAGTCCTTTGCTGCTGTTTATGCAACCTTTGAATTTCAGCTGTGGAGTTTTCAACCCTGTCCTCAGAGGTCAAAGAGCAAGTTCTCATAGATGTGTCTGACGCCACTGTGCTAGGCGTTTGTAAAAATCTGCATTTCAAAATGAATATTTAGCCGTTAATATTTTTATTCTAGTCCCTCAGCCGAGAAATTCAAACTTAAACGCCGTTTATACTTTTCTTCGGAGTAACTCCACAGTATTCTCAAGGGCTCGTGGCCTCCTGAAACTTGATCCACCAGCCTTCAGGTTACAAGTGCATGTCTTTATCAGGATTATCCCTTTGAATATTTGGCACTTGCTACAAAAGTGAAGTTAGCCTTGCATACGAATGTGTGTAAACACACAAACAGGACCGTTAAAGTTGCAGATTTAATCCACAACAAAGTCTCATCTACTATGCGGGCTATGAACCCTGTGGAGAAGTGAGGTTCTGTTTGGGGAGGGAAAAACATCAATCTCATGAACACTAGCTGGGCTTTCACTGTAACCTAAAAAAGCTCCCTCCGGCCAAACTAGGATTTAATAGCCTTTTAAGAGTGGTGTATTTAGCAAGACTAGTTAAAGACTGGAAGGAACGTTGAAAGGGAAGAATGGAAATGTGCCGCAGATTTGAGACGGCCGTCAAAGCCGTACCTTGCAGTCTTATGCTTTGCACGGTGTCGCGGGCACTAATGAAAACGTTCCTGCTCCTAAATCTCGGCGGTGAAGGAATTGTTGTATTTTCGCAACGATTAAGGTTTACCCCCTGTGTAAGGTACTTTCTTAATATTAGTATGCATATTCTATTTATCAAACATGCATATAAAAATGTTCTGCTGATACCTTGCAATGTTAGGTTACCACATGAAGCTACCTTAGAATAACTGCCATTGAGCTGAGCTTCAATCATAGTGACCCCTTCCATGATTTTCTCGGTATAGAAGAAGTTTCCCATTCCACGTGTGTGTCTTTGGGCTGCATCTGTGTGAGAGCTCTTCCCACCCAGAGGTGGACTTGAACCTATGCATGAAGGAACAGTTGATGAGTTGTGTGGCATTGACTTTACTTGCTCTATTACCACACTTGTATAGTTGGATACTTTTGCTGCCTCAGTTCACGGTAGGCAAGTCGAGCTTCCGTGGACGCACCATAGATGAGCTACCTTTAGGAAAGTTGCTATAGCAGCTGTGCTTCCTGTAGGCCACAGCAGCATTGTTTTCCCCGCAGCAGTCAGGATGGAGATCTTTGATCAAAGCAGAATGGCACCTGGTTTCTTCCGGCCAAACTCATACGCACATTGGCCTGGGAGTGAGACCTTCTCTAGCCCTACTCTTCCTGAATGTGAACGTGAGAGTTGAGGACTCACAAAATAGCCAACGCAAGGTTAGGAAGTCTCTGATCCATGCCGCCGATGGGCCTGAAGGGAGGCCTCCCTGGTGCGATGGCAACTGGCCAGGCTGCTCTCTGCTGAGCCTTTCCCTAACTGGCACATCAATGGCTTAACCTGCAAGATGAAACACTGCTCTGAAGGAGGATACTCACAAGTCTTTATTGGTGAAGACTTCACATCCTTTGATTTTTGTTTCAGATGCTGTGAATTCTTATGCATCTTTCACGGGGTATTTATAGAGTGCATTAAATGATATGTTTTGAATATTGCTAGCTCATGCAAGTACCCCTTACAGAGTTGTCTGCTTTCAATGGCGATTAAAAAAATTCAAACAAATTCAGAATTTAGGACAACGGTTCCACCGGGCATGGATTTCGGGTACGGTTGTGAACTGCGCTGGGACAAGGAATGTGATGTCATGATGAATTGCTGTCAAATGAATTATTCAAGAAAATGTGTGCAGACCTTCTCAAATAAGTTGCTGAATCTTTTGGCTCAAACTTTTTGTAGCAGGCACACAGGTACACGCCGCCTCTATGCTGACAAAGACTCCGCAAAGGGGGCATCATGGCCCATCTCATATGCCGTTGTGAGGAATTGCAGGGAGGGTTTGAAATGTTTCCTGTGATTCAATTAGTGCGAACAAGAAAACGGCTTCTTCTGCTACAATACAGGCACGTAAATTGTTGTTCCAAAGCTCCTGCTCTTTCAAGAAAAGGGCCCTTTCGGAGCAACTTGCATGACCTTGTTTCCTCCGTGTAAAAATGGAGACGAGAAGAGCGAGAGGGAGGGAGACAGGCAGCAGAGGGGAGGGGTGGGGTAACTTCAAAAACCGACATCAAAAGGAATAAATAATTGTTTCTGCCGGTTTTGTTGTTGTGATATGGATCGGCGGAGCAGCGAGTGGCGAGCAGGAAGCTTTGATTTGCGGCAGCCTTCCTGGAGAGGGGCCCTTCTGTCTGAGGCCGCGCAGAGCTGCCTTCTCCCCAAAAAGAAGGATCCCTTGATTAAATTCCTATTTGTTTTAATCTTTCCCTTGCCTCAGGGGATGCCGGCAGAGAGGGATCTGGCCCGCTGGGGAAGGAGGCGGGGCTCCGCGGCATCAAGCCTCTGCTCTCCGGGTGCCGCCTTGAAAGAACTCGAATGCGCTGCTTCAGGGAAGGATTGGGGGAGTGGCGGGTGGGAAGCTCGTATCAGAGTGCAAAGCTTCAGCTTCATTTTATCGGCACTAGTTTTTCGTCGTAGTCTTGTAGGTCATATTTACTTTTGCATCAGTTGTCTCTTGGCCTGAGTCTGACGGAAGGGATGTCACGGGTGTGGTTTTAAAAGTTGTGCTCAGTCTGACGTAACGGTCTAGTGAGTCCCAGGGTTTTGCAGGAGCATGGACCAGGCTGACGGGACCAACGGTAGTGACAGAAACCAGTGTTGACACTAAGGCAGTAGACGTAACTTATCACAGGATCAATAACAGGAATAAAGGCACTGTGTGATCCAAGACCACCACTGGCTGCACCAGTGACTGAAGAATATTACTGTTGTCAAAGTAATATTCATTACTGAATAAGAAACAAGCCAAATCTTTCTAATTTATACTTCAACTCCTGCTTGTGGTGTACAATTAAACGGTGTACACCCATGTATGGATGGGAGTCTATGTGGAGAGTCAAGCGCTTCTGGAACACGAAAGCCTTTAGGTAAAGTTTTAAAATGTGACATGTACAGTAGTGGAACAGACGAATGAGAAATTATTATCCTTTAAACAGACCAATCAAACAGAAATATAATAATGAAGTCCCACCCACACTCTGGTGAGAACACTTAGACAAAGGAGAAACTTGAGAGCTACAAAGCTTCTTATGATCAATGGGGGATAGGTTTAGACAGACTAGACCACACCGTATAAGGGAAAGAATTTTGGCCGAGAACTGAGAAAGAAAATGACCCCCTTTTATTCAGTTAAAACAAATATTAAATATTCTTCCAAATTGTTACTATGACAAACTCTTCATACTTTGCACGATGAAAGTCAAGTTTCTTTTCGTTGTGTCACACGAAAGGTCCATCTTTAAGAGGTAAATAAACATTAAATTCACTTGTAATGAACTGACAAATGTTTTATACATCCTGACTGATTTACTATTGGGCCACGCTTTCTTTGTGTCGGGCCATAGTAGTAGCGCCTGTTTCACCTTTGTCTTGCTTAAAATTGGTCTCCAAACATACAGTATGTACAGTAGACTCATGAAGTCAATGCAATTATTTTCCACTGGAACAGGTGAAGAGCTTGTGAGAAATGTTTTGGGACATGCACTTGGCTCTTAGAGGGATTGGGATTTTACTTGTGATTTCAGCAGGGTCAAATGCTGTGGAGCTCATGACAATGGGGTAGCGTGGAACTGAAAGGCAAATGTGTGCGTGAGGGCTGAAAACCTGCAAGTCAAGCATTAACTTCCTCAGTGTGGCCTGACTGGCATGAGCGTACACACACACACGCACAAATTCCTCAGACTGCCTGCAGAATTCCCAAAGCGTAAATGCACAAATGGAAAATCTTTTAACAGAAGCGAAACATTTGAATACCAGTTGCATAAACATGTGTGATGCTCCTGCCACAAGTGAGCCTGTAACAGAAAAGTGGTAAATTCAGTGGCGGTGCAGTTGTTTCCGGCTTCTTATCGACAATATTAAATGCACAGAACCAAGAGTTATTACTTTCACCGAACATTTCGTGTGCACTTCCTTCCCTCGGTAAGAAATACTTTTCCGAAAGGCCGAAAAAAAGACGGAACAGAGCTTTGAGTGTTCACCATAAAATATTAAAACCTGATTTAAAACTCCATTCGAAATCGACGTTGAAATGGAATCGCTGCTGCGGGTTATTTCTTCTCTTTGAGAGGCTCCATTGTACAGCATGTGTGTTTAACACTTCAGGCGCATCAGACCGGCTATTAAATGAAATCATCGGCAGGTTGTTTAGGAACCCCTCCGACTGGAGGAGCCTCCAGGTTAACATGAAAGATGCCCAGTGTTCAGAGTCCTGAAAAGAGCCCTGCCGTATATGCCATGTTTTATTCTCCATTTCACAAAGCAGCTCAAAAGGGGCGAGACAACAAAAGAACCGAGGGAGCAGATCCAGCGCTGAATGGCAGACTGGCTCCAAGCTTTTTGCCGCCGTTGTTATTGTTGACAAAAATCATTAGGTAAACTTTTTCCTTGCTGTGGATAAATAAACCGTCTGTCCGTCCAGCCCGTCTGCTAGCGAGAGAAGGCAGTTTATCAGGAATTTGCTTCAAAAGCGAGTTGTCGGTGATGCTCTAAATAATGAATTAAATCCTCACATTTGCAGTTCCCTGGGTGGAGATGAAGCATTATTTGCTGATGTGGAGACAGATGTATATTTTAACACCTATTTCCCGGATAAAGAGCATAATGACTCAGGAATGGAGACAGGTGACATGACAGCAGCAGCTGCACTCCCCGAAGATGTCGGAGATCCTCTAACCCGTGAGCAGGCTTGGTGGAGGTGTGTCAGAGAGAAGTGGAAGAGCAGGGAGGAATGGATGTGGAACCAAGGGATAATAGGACAGGACAGGAATTTCAGGGAAGAACAGCAGAATGACATTGGGGGCAAACAAGGTATAGAGTACTAAACCTGGAAAAAGCAGCAGTGTTTGGTCACCATGGCCTAAGCAGCAAGACACCACTTTGGACGCTGAGAGCTCGTGGCGCCTCCGGGCCTCTACATCAGCCTGGTTAACAGCAGAAACTGAAACAAGTCTGGCCCCCCAAAGCAGATCTCAGGGCCGATGAAAAGCGCAAGCTTATAAGCCAGAACTTGGACCGAGCGCTTTCTGAAGTGCAAATTCCATGCCTTTCAGATATTAATGAGGTCAAATCTGTCTATAATGAATTCCAGCAAATGCTTGCTGCCCTATCATGAAAAATCCATGTAGAAACCATTGGGTTCTTTTTTAAGTGAAGGAGAGTGACAACTCTTGAACGGAAGGTGTTTGGTGGACACCACAGACTCCAAATGCTTAGAAGACACAGCAGTACCGGGGTGGCTGAACTCACCTGGCGTTTTTATCTTGAGCTCTGTGTTGGGCTCTGTCTGAAATGGTGAGTTTTCTCATCCCTCATTTTCACTGCTTGGATGTCCTTGGCTTCCGAGCTCATTAGACAGAGGCCAGCTGAAAAGGGCCAATGTCATTGGCGCTTTCATGTTGAGTCATGGGTATCTTGGGCTTAAGCTGGTCCAGTTTCATAAAAAGGGTGACTATCACTAAATCCCTTTATTGTGACAGGAAGGGCAAGATGTGGAGTGGGGTTAATCCACACGTAGGACCCTCTGGCCTACTGGGTGAAAAACAGATGACCATCAGCACACCTAATCTGTTTGGTCACCTTGTCAGACCAGGAATACTAACACTGAAGGATGATGGGAAATGCTTGCTATCAGTTATGAAATATTAGCTACAGGCTGCCATATTTTGGATCGGTCTGGTCGTATAGATCCATCCTTATAGATGGTCTTGTAGGTCTTATAGACATATATTTTTTATATGAAAAAGCCTACACACTGAAAAAAATCTAATATTATCAGCAGAACTTAGACTGAAATTTGTAGCTTGCAACCCATAAAAGCAACAAAGAGAAAAAACAAACAATAGGATTTAATAAATTCCAGCAACAGTGATTTGGTGAAAACAATGAAAAGAACTAAAAATATCTGAATAACAAGTAACTGGTTGGGAATGTCTGAGTGTCCCCGTGCTGCTTGGGGTCTACGTTCAAAAACAGGTTATGGGGAATTTAAATGTTCTCCCCGTGTTTGTGTGGGGTTCATACGTGGGTTTCAGATTAATTAGAGACCATAAATCGGCCTTAGTGTCCAGCTGTGTGGATGGATGTGTGTCTGGCCACATTAATATTAGCCGATGTCCTGCTCAGGCTGCACCCTGGTCATCTGATGTAGGTCTGGGACCATAGCAACCAGCAACCCCGACTTGGACAATTGGTTACTAACGGTGAGTGAATAGTTAGGAAATAATATATAATCATCATTTGCATTCAGAACTTCTTTTTTTTAAACTGTGCTGTAGAAATTGTGATATTTCAATAAGGCAAGTTTTCAGTTCTGTGGGCAAAGAAGGAGATGAAGATCTACTGAACTCTTTCAAAAAAAAAGTCCGTAATATTTAGACGTAATGGTTGGAAATCCAATGGAAGGCAGTTCAGTTCATCATGATGAAGCCACCTTATCATTTGTTTATCTGTATGAAGGTCATCGTCTTGGAACGTGGGAACATTAGGAAAATATTAGGAGACAACTATTGTGCCAAGTCCTTTTCTAAGTCCATTACTCAACTGTGCGACCAGATCATTGGACCCAATATTGACATTTTTCAAGCAGCTGCTAAGAATCAGTGTGGGTTGATGGCACCATTTGGATTCCTCTAAGTGTGAACATACCTAGGAATGCACAGTGACACCACAGATGCAGCCATTGCTGTATAGAACCAGGATGTGGATTTGAATCCAGCTCAGTCTATCTTGCATTTGCATGTTCTCTCTGTGTTGGCAGGGATTTCTTCAGGTGTCTTTGTTTTCAAGTGAAACGGTACTTCTAAATTTCCCTTAGGATATGAAGAGGATCAGGGTGTGGTGTTTCATCCAGGGTGTACTGTGCCTCATGCCCAACGCTTTGGGGTTGCACTCTGGATCACTGAAACTCTGGGCTGGATTAGCAGTTATTGGTGCTGGATGAATGAACAAAATGGCCAAATGTGTGAAAGAGTAAAATACAGCTGAGGTGTGTGGGAACTATGATCTTTACTCTAAGATGTGTGTTACTGTGCACCGGATTAAATACAGCTACTTCTTCAGTAATGGTCATCTCATGAGTACCAAGTTTGTGAAACTTGCAAGCCTGTATCCCTGAGGCGAAGGTAAAATTTTTTGATCAGTTTTGCTCTGAAAATGTGTTTTTTAATCAGCCATCCTGTTTAGTACTCATCCATCCATTCGGTTGGCTTCACTTTCCTTAAACATTGTAGTAGTGACTAACAGTGTTTGTCGTTCTTCTCAATGGAGACACCCAGAAAGCTGAAATGAAAAGTATAAGAAATCACGGTATGGACAGCTACACAGTATTGCATGCTTTTATTGGTCGTGCATTTTTCCATAAATGTGAGTGAGTTAGAGTAGGATCCCAGCATGTCTATAGCACCACGGCCTTCTGCTTGAATTTTCCCCAGCCTCTCCTTTGACTGCTTTCAAAGTCTGCTCTGGCTCATTGTAGCAACGACAATCGGTGCGTTTAGCCGGACCAGAGACGCGTGCCACATGTTGTCTGTTTTTAACTAGAGCCGCTTCGATCGCAGCGAATACACGGGGGGACCAGAATTGGCCTTTCTTAAGTGAACCATGTTTAGATCAGGTAGCCTCAAAGTAATGTTAGTTAGTTAGTTACTTAGTTATTGCCCATGGCACTTACTGGTGCACAGGGCCATGACGGAGGCTGCTGTCTGTCCTTGGCCAACCTCTCAAGGGATGCCCAGGTGTAATTGAAGCCTTTCAGTTCTCTTCTCCACGTCTGCTTTGGTCGGTCACGCTTCCCCTTGCCCTCTGGTGTCCAGCGGAGGGCCACTCTGGCTGTGAAGTCAGATTCCCTCCGCAACACATGGCCAATCCATCTCCATCTCTTCCATCTTCAGTATTCTAGGCCAAACTTTCAATTAAGGTTAGTCTGGAGGAAGCCAGAATCCCCAAAGAATTCCCTCCGATGGCAATGCCCTTTTCGGAAATCCGAAAATCGCGGTTCCCCGTTTTGCCTGCGAGAGGAAGCGCCCGCTTCCCGCCGATGGAACAGATTAAAGTGTGCAAACTTCAAAAGCTGCCGCAACACTTTGCTCTGCTATATCTGCTGTTAAGTTTTTATTCCCACCAAAGCTAATTAGAGACTAATCTGAGAGACTGGCTAAAAATGTGAAATTCATTTACAGTACGAGAGGCCTGCAAGGCTCAACAGCAGTATCTTACACTGGGCCGCATTACGAGACCTAGTTTGGAGAGCACTACTTATTAGAGATGGCTTTCAGCAGGCTAGGGGTATAAAAGCGGATCATCCCCTTGCACACTCTTGACATACATAACAAGGTGATTGATAGCATGTGTATTCTAGCTTATGTTCCCGACGCTATGAGTGCAAGATTCCGATCTGTGTGTAGTCTCCAGTCTCTTCCAAGTGCACTAAGTGCTTTGCTGGAGAGCTTTGAAGACACAAACGTACGCTCCTCTATCTGACTATGCTAATTCCGCACGGCCTTTCTTGTGTTTCCCAGCTATTCTCCTTTATATTTTCTGAATGCATTTAAAAAGGCCGTCTGGAGCGGTTGGAGATAATTGAGTCTTGAAAATCCTCCCCTTGGAACAACATTAGCAGGAGCCGTCGTCCTCCCCGCGAATGTGAGAGAATGGCGGCCATTAACTACAGATGAGATAATGTGTGAAATTAATACTGGTTTACAGATTCACATATTGAAACTCGACGCTGCCCGTAGTCCGCGGTGCGGAAAAGGGATTATGCGTTCGCTAATATAACAACAAGCCCAGCTTTGATTTTTCTCCTTTTGTTTTTTAAAATCCGGGGCCTGTGCGATTATAAGATGAGGAGGCGTGACTTGTTTCGCTCAGCCAAAAACGGCGAGCGAGAAAAAGGCAGAAGATTTGTAATGAGGTCTTGCGCCTTCCTCCGAAATTCCCAGTTTTAACGGATGCTCATCGCCTAGGCCTAAACCAGTCGGCCCGTGCGCAGGGAAGCGAGCCCAGCGCCCGCTGCAGATGCGTATCAGTCGCTCGATGAGCCGAGCCTTTAATTGGGCCAAGTGCGCTTCTCCTGCCGGCGCCTCTCCCTCCAGAACACATGCCATTTGCGTTGCTAATGCTTTTATCTGATATTCCCTTTGTGCTGGCGTTGCGTGACTGGATTGGCACTTGGATTAGACACAAAGACTTCAGACGGTTTACAGAGCATCTCTTTACGCACAAAAAAATATGTTTTTGCTCATATCTGTTTGGAATGCTCGCATCCTCCCCAGGCAAACAAAACAACAGACCGAGTCTTGCGGGGAGAGCCGGACAAGGCTGACTTGTGTAGGGGCCGTGTTCGGGGACCGAGAGCGCCACTCGAATATGCATGCACTACAATGGTGTTTTACACTTCTGAGGCTGTGGAAGCTGTGTCTAAATTATGTGGCCTTTTTATCTGTCCTTTTGATGCTGTTTAAAAGGAGAAGGCCCCCATTGTCCTCCATGGCTTGAAGGAATGGTGTAGGCTACACAGAGGCTGGGAGGTTTGGGGGCTTGTTAAATGTCACCCCCATAGTTGTTATCACATATTAAAATGCCAGACTGTGTCTGGCCATCCTCATGGGGGGACTGAAGGTTGATGGATATAAATTGCATCACTGTGAAAGCAGACAGTTTTTTTTTTTTTTTTTTGGAGGTGACCGTTTGTCTGATTTTTCTATGGGAAAAAATGCCAGATTGATATAAAAGAGGGCACCGAGGGGTTGTGCTGACTCCATTAAATTCGGGACTGCTAAAGGTTAACAGGAATATGTGATATATGGAAAAGGAAGGTTGTGATTTGTTGTGAGACATAAATATTAATCAAAACATCTGTAAAGAGAATAATGCAGACAATGGAGTCAAACATGAAGAAGCGTCTTCAGAGCTGAGGGAATTTATTGTTCGATAATCTTCAGCAACTCAACACTGATATTTAATGATCATTACCAGGTCACGCTCGGGTGCTTAAATCGGTGACTTTAGACAAGAACTTTTGTCTGTGGACAAAATGTGCTTTGAAATGACATCTGTTACAGCCCCTCCTTAGCATCCATGGTTGTAATGAAGAGTAACTGGTGGATAATATTACCGAATTCAATCATTATATACCAGATTTCCTACTCTCCCTATGCAGGGCATAGGACCACACAACTCTCCGCCGTGTAGCCTACACATTTAGTCAGCAAAATTCCCCAGAAATTCACAGTTGAGAGAAGAGTGGCCAGTTTGTCTTCATCTTGACAAATTAGTTGGGAAGTGCCTACGGGCAGAAGTCACTGATTTGTGTAGCGCCATGTGCATATATGTGTGTATTTGTCTGTGTTTGTGTTTGACTGTGCAAGACTCTGAGTACGGGTGAGAAGTACCTGTGTGCCAAATTTCAAGCCTGTGGTTTGAAAAGCAAAACTTTGCATGCACAACAAACAAACAGACAGCCAGACAAACATGCACTCAAACAGACGGAGACTGAGCTCAATAGCCATAGAGAGGAACTTAGATTGTTTGTTGTAAGAGAGAAACAAGATACCTCGAAAGAGTCTGGGCAGAGATACAGACACAGTCACTTGGCACAATCTTGACTTTAAAAATATGTTTTCATTTATTGACAGATACATGTGTTTTTGGGAGCAAACTCTTCCTGCATGTACTGTATGCTTATAAGACCGCAACTACACGCATTTCTTCATCTAAGAAAAATAGTGCTCAGTGCATCAAGGGGAAGAGACAGAAAATGGTTCCTCCACAACACGATCCAGCTCTAAAGACATTTTTCACACTTCCGTGAAATGCTTATATCATCACAAACCAATTAACTAACAATCCATTCACTGTTTATCCATCCATTATCATCAACCACTGCATCCAGCTCAACATCATCTGACACAAGGCTACAAAACAACCCATGGATGGGGACACCAGTCCCTCACAGGGTAGCCACACAAACACACACACGCAATTTAGACTGACCACTCAACTTGAAACACAAATCTTTGGACTGTGGGAGGAAACCCATGCAGACAGGGGGATGAACATGCAATCTCCACACAGACAGCTGGATTCAAACTCATGACCAGACAGCCCAAGTACTTGCTGACACAGTCCATCTAATCTAGTCCGTGCTCATATTTTGTGGATGCAATGAAACTGTATTTAATCTGCATATCAAATGTGTCGCGCATCATCTGCAGAAGTATCATAAAAAAAAAAAAAAAAGTGGCCAATTGCACACCGGTAGTCCTTTATTGTAAGATTTTAATTACAATTCTACCTAATATTCCTGCGATGGACTGACATCCCATATAAGAAGGACCCTGACTGTGCCCTGCGGTTCTGGGATAGACTCTTGGCCATGGACACCTTGACAAGTTGTGAGCGGGTATGAATGAGCGAGAGGCTCACAAACACGGTAAAATGTGCTGGTCACTGTCAGTCTACACTGGTTAACTTTACTGTCCGTCAGAGTCACATACACAGCTGTCACATATAATAGATAATAGTTAATAAATAACTAACAGATAAGCAGACACTTTTATTATACATCACTCATGCAACAACTACTGTACATCACTAAAAAAATAGATATGCGGAGGCCTAAACTATGTTTGTGTTCCTGAAAAATCATTGCGACAGTCTGCATTTGTTGTGCGCAGCATTCCTTAACTCAATTGAATTTTTAAAAGCGACATAAATGTTTGATGTTCATGCTGCTTTCCTCTCTTTTGAGCTTTCCCCTATTTTTCTTGGGTTTAAACAATAATATCAACAGTGATCCAAGTGAGCCGTAATTGCGCATACCGCTCGCCCCTGGCTGCTTTCCATTGCCTAAATATGTCCATATGTGTGCAGTTTGAGCAGCTATGCGCAGGACAAGCGTGGGCCCACTTTTCACTACTGGCTCTCGAAAAAGGAACGCTTGCAGCGGTTTGATTCATTATACAAGATGTTGAAGGCAGTTGAAATGAAGCCATGAGTCAGTCCCGGTCCTTTTTACATTAAACCGTTACGTTTCGCTTGAAAAAGCTTTCCTCTGCTAACTTATTATGATCTGCTAACAGTGCACAGTTTCTAACAAATCCCTCCCAAAAGTATCTTACAGATTCCGCAAGCGAATCCTAAATTGTATAAGGAAAACTGAGCAGTGAAGTAGCAGGAAAGGAGAAAAGTAAGACTTGGTCTAATCCACGTTCTGAAATCACTTCATTTTTGGTCAACTGGTTGCTGTGGCATTCACATTTCATCATCATTCAGTCATAACTGCCATAACAGAAAGTAATGTTTTATTACATAATCTAAACATACAAGCGAGTCATATATGAAAAATCGTAGTTAAAAATCTGGTTAGAGGAAAGTATTGTTTTGCTAAGAACAGTATGGAGCCCCTCCCTCAAGTCAAAGAGAAATTCTAGAAGTACATGGTCACATATTGTGAAGGATATTAAATATGTACATAGAAATAATATTTGTGGCAGTCTGATTGCATGGTTTTTAAAAAATTTTTTTTATTATTATTATCAAAGCGGCTCCTTGTCACGTCCGCTCAGCTCCGCGCTTTCCCGAAGCTGCTGGAACAGCAGATGTGAGAGGAGGCGAAATGACATTTGTCTGTAGAGTGGGAAACCGCATCCTTCAGCACCGACAGGCAAGGTGTGCAAAGTGAGCATGGCAGCTACAGCAGGCAGCGACTTGCCCCCTTGAGAGCAAGTCCAGATCTGAGCCTGGCGCTGCCACTCCGCTGCTGTCAAGTCGCCCACAAGTGAGGCGCAGTGAGCCGTACTTTTCGGGAGGGACGCCAGCCCAGAAAGCCCAGTTTGCAAAGTAATAATGGAAGTGAATGAGAGGGTCCCATTTCACCCAGACCGCATTTATACAAACCATACTCTGCTGCTGTTTTTAACCCCAAATTTCTGCTTTGCATATGGATTCCGGTGTTTTCCCTCACACGTACCTTTACTTTGCAAGATGGAAGGTGGTGTGCTGAACTTGGCACTATATTTTATGGCATTGCATTGACATTAAATCTTCCTGACCGATGACGTTAAGTCTTCCCAAATGCCGTAATTATACACGAGTGCCGGATTTATACTTTTACGTCTGTTGGTGACTGAAACTTTCTTAAGTGAGCACTAGGTATCAGCACCTTTGCAACTGCTGTGGTTTTCCATATGGAAAACAATGGTTAGGGCTGCATGTGAACCTGCGCGTTGCATATTGCGTAGCTAACTTGGTCTAAAAGATATTGACATTTTTGCCATTTTGTTTACTACACGCTCTCTTTGTCCACTTCGGAACAAGACCTATAAAAATAGTAGGATATTCTTTGGAACATAGTGCACAGCAGTGTGGATTCAGGTACAACAAGGTATGACCGAACCAGAATAAAGGTGCAAACCTTAATTTCTTAGTCTAAGCCTTCAGTGAGTACATTCAGAGCAATGAAGGGAGAGCTGGTGATGACCTAGTGATGTGGAATTTTTTATTAAATGATTATTTTGTTTCAAATGAATTATTCTTTTTGCATTCTTTTGGGGAGTGGTTGGTCATTTTCTTTCTCAGTTCATGGCTAAAATTTAGTCCCTTATATGGTGTGGTCCAGTCTGTCTAACCCTAAGCCCCGCTGACTGTAAATACCCTTTGTAGCGCTCAAGTTTCTCCTTTGTTTTCCTGCCAGGGTGTGGGTGGGACTTCCTTGTTGTAGTTGTGTTTTTATTGGTCTGTTTAAAGGATGTTAATTTCTCATCGGTCTGTTCCGATATTGTATGTGTCACACTTTAATACTTCATCCAAATCGTTTGTGTCCCGAAGAGGTTGAACCTCCATACAGATTCTCATCCATACATGGGTATAATCTGTAACCTTATTTTGCTGCGTAAAGTACAAGTTAGAATGCTACATCTTGTTTCTTGTTCAGTAATAAAACTCTCTGATAATGATGAAAAGAAAGCTACTAGAGGGTCACTCCAAATACACATCAGATGCCAAAATCTCCACTTTCAACTCAGAGATAACTCAGAGTCAAAGTGTTTGTGACTTTAGGTGATTTGTTAAGGGCTTCCTGCAAGGAGGACTGGGTCAGCACATGGTTAGGACTGGCGTAGCCGGTGCGGCTGCTCTCTCTGATGGTAGTTTTTAACAGATAAACAGTCAAACTGCAAGGTTACATGTGATGCCAAGCATTAATTGAGATAAAATAAAAACATTAGATTTTTAAAAAACATTAAATCAAGTTCATTAAATCGAGTATGAGGATATGTTTCCATGCAGAAGCACTCGTAAGGAGCTCACCTGTGCCTTTAAAGCTGAATATTACACGGAACGCTATTATTCCGAATATGTAAGCTCTTGCATGTGCTCCTTGAATTTCTTACACCATAGCTCAAATTTCCAAATTCAGCCTTTACAACCATTCAAAGGACAGCATCTCTGGTGAATACATCACACTGCATCCCGCAGCTCTATGTCAGATCCTGCCCTGTTGCTCTGACCCAGTTATGTCACCGTTTCTTAGAAAATCTCTGCAATATTGTGGCCGTTTTCAGCTCTTGTCCTCTTCAGCTAGCTGGCCAGGATGTTCTCAGGAATCCCACTACTCTTGGCTGAACTGTCACGAATTTTTGGGCTGTACAATGTTTCCATTCTCCATATCTGGTGTGAATGTCCAGCAAATCGCCGAGTCCCGAGACCATCTGTCCACCGCCACACTTTTTTCAAAGTGCTCGTGCATCCCATATACATTTAACTAATGTATTAATAAATTACACACGATGGAAAAATGTGCATAAGTGCAGTACAACAACAAAGAGTCAAAGAGTCAAAAGAGTTTATTTGTCAAGCACATGGTTGTGTACCATGTGTTGAAATGTGCACCGATCTGAACCAGGATGACTGTGCGAACAATCTATAATGGAAAATGAAGCAAACACATATCCAAACACTAAGAAGAATAGAAACAGAAACAAGCAGTAAATAGATAAATAAGTAAGTAAATAAGTAAATAAATAAATAAATAGGCAAAATGGTACGGAACAGTTAAGGTGCCCTGGAAGGGCAGTGACAGTGGGGGGGGGGGGGGTGGGTTGGAGTGGAGTGGTCAGAGATTATATGAGGGTAGTGATGTCATGTCCGGGTTCAGAAGTCTTATGGCCTGTGGGTAGAAGCTCCTCCTTAGCCTCTCCGTTCTGGCCATAATGCTTCTGTAGCGTTTGCCTGATTTCATCAAGATGAATAGATGGTTGCTGGGATGAGACAGGTCACCGATGATCCTAGTCGCTCTGGTCCTGCATCTCCTGGTATAGATGTCATGTAGGGACGGTAGATCAGATCTGGTGCAGCGTTTCGCTGCCCGGATCACTCTCTGCAGTGTCTTGATGTCCCGAGCACAGCTGTTCCCAAACCAGGAGATGATGTTCTGAGTCAGAACAGTTTGTACAGCACCAGAGTAAAAGGTCTTAAGGATAGCTGGAGAGACCTGTAGCTTCCTCAGCTGCCGGAGGTGGTAGAGCCGCTGCTTTGCTCTACTGGCTTGAGCTCGGATGTGTACAGTCCATGTCAAGTCCTCAGTGACATGAACGCCCAGGTATTTGTAACTGCTCACCCTCTCCACTGCAGTCCCGTTGATTTTAAGGGGGGTGTAGGACCGCTGCTGGCGCCTACCAAAGTCCACCACCATCTCTTTCGTTTTGCCGACATTCAGTTGGAGGCAGTTCTCCTGGCACCATGATGCCAAGTTTTCCACCTCCTCTAAGTATGCTGTCTCATCGTTGTTGGAGATGAGGCCCAGCACCACAGTACAAACTACAGTGTAAATACCACTATAATTATTTAAATGACATAATCACCCTACAAACACAGATATATCCTGTAATAGAGTTTTGTAACCTGAATTTAATGCATAAAGCTTTCAAACACACACAGGCCTACAATTTTTAAAGTTAAATAAATCCTACATTATTTTTTTTTTTTTTTTTTTTTTTTTAAGGCTTCAGAAGTAAACAAAATTAAGGTTTGCTAAAGGCCTGTAGCTATGTATTACAACCTTGGTCAGAAGGCCTTTTGTATTTATTTGTTTGTGTGTATCTATCTGTGTGCATTCTATTTCCCATCTACAGGTGGTAAATTGATAATGGAATGCTATTGGCCAGCCAATTAACCATTTAAGGAATGAAGACACCTGAATGAAAAGAGGGAGTGAGGAAGGGAAAGATTATGGTGTATTTATTAGTGGCGGTTGGTGATCTGCACATCTTTAGTGGTCTTGAGCTCAATTCCCACTGGCGGAAGAGGCTTCGAGTCTGTGTAAATGATCTAAACAGTCTTTCAAACATGTTGATCTTGCAAATACCTGTAAATATTTAGAAGCTGCCAGAAAGGGATGAGTGCTGTTTTCTTTGATCAGTTTTCTCCTGGTATTTACTGTGGTAATGGGATCAAGATAGAGTGGTGAACCTTTGTTTGTTTGGGTGGTTAAGACCAAAAGGAGAGGGATTTTTGGTTGTTTTGTTGGCTTTGCTCAACCCTGGAGAAAGGGCTTGGTTATTGCACTCATCATAGTAATAAAAGACACAAAAGAAGAATTCTTCTCACCAGGTTTTGGTTCCTTTCTGCCTGGGTCAGCTGTCTCCTCTTTCCCTGTGTTACATTCCAACCCCAGACTGGGCTGTAACACTAGGTCATGCTAAAGCCTTTGCAAGACCTTTTGAATTGTACAGATGGGCAGGATGCTTGTATATTCTAGTTGAGATGAGCAAAACCAGCAGAAGGCATTCACAAACCTCCCAAAAGATGGCTTTTAAAGCTCAGCTGCAATTGTCCTGTCCTTAAAGCAGCTTGCAGCACACCTGGCACCAAAGGCATCCACATTGTGTTACCTCGGAATGGCGGAAAACAGGGGAATGTTTCCTGGAGTATGAACAATGCTGAGTGCTCCAGATCCTTCCGGGCCATTCAAAAATGTCCCGTTGTTTCAGCACGTAACAGCTGGCGGTGGGCAAAGGAAGAGGGATCAGTCATGCCAACTCTAAACAGTAATCTCTGGTTCCTTTGGTGTTGCCCTCTTTTTGTTTTGGGAACGGAAGGTGCATTTGAATTGATCCAATTTGGAGATAACATCAGGAAGGAACACAGGGGCATTGTGAATGCTTTGTTGGATCTCAATCGTGGTTCCATGCATCTACAAAGAGACCTGCTGAAAGATGCCTCAAAGTAATTGCCTTGTTAATTGGCTCCAAAAAAATATCAGAAGTTTTTTCAGAGGGAGACACCTTAGCAGCGACAATCTTTCAGCCTTCTCTGAATGCAATATGTATTTTGATCAAAGAACACGGTGGAGCCTCTGATAAGATTCCTCTACAAATTTGTCAAAGTTGTTCCTTCAGCTTTTCATTAATATTATGCTGTTGGTTACACTGAAAACAATTGTTCTGTAATTTTATGATAAGTTACAGATGCCTGGTTGCCTGCAAGTTCCCAAACTTTTTTAACTGATTTGTGGGGGAATCTCTACATGCACAAAGCTAAATCTGCCTGTTTGTTCTTTATGCACGGCTTTGTTTTTCAAGCCACGGACTTGAAATTTAGCACACGGGAACTTCTCACCCCAAGTGAGGTTTAAGGTTTGTTAGACACACCAGGGAGGCGTGACTGGTGAGGTGCTGGGTGAAAGACCCAAACTGTCAACAGTGAGTTATACATGTCACACACTCAGCAATGGGTACTTAACTAACTTCAAAGTAATAAAATCTGGTGATGTATATTTTATTACTTTTCTCCTTTCCACTGGACTACAACCCACCTGTCAAGTCTCTACGTCTACATCAGGCATTCACTTTTGTACTAAATGCTACCACTTGAAGGGTAATACAGTTCAGTGAGATATATGTGTTGTTACTTATTTACATTTCCCTATTCAGGCCCGGGTAGTGCTGGGTAACATGGATAGTTAGCTAAAATTCGTAGCACAGACAGTCCTGCAAACTTGACCCAGTTGTAAGTTGGGCTATCTGTACTGCACATTACTTTCTGTAAGTTGGATCGTACTTATAACAGCGATTATTTCTAGGTGTGTCGTCCACCTTGTTGTACATCTGGCCACAGTATATTATAATACAACTTTATTAAATAATTGAGCACAGTACTATATTTGCCAAAGTTGCTTGGCACAGTATTATTATTTATTTATGACCGAGCACTGTATGTGTGAGACTACTGTACACCGAGTACTTAAGTCGAAAACTACCTGTACAGTTAGTCAGTGTGAAAACAATGATTTGTTATTGTTTTTAAATGTAAAAAGGTGCAGTAACTAACTGGTTACATTCAGTGGAGGATCGGCAGGTGCTTCTTAAATGTACAAATAAAAACGAAAGGTAATTGTTCTTCAAACACAGGCTGCCATCCATGCGAAGATAACAATTTCATAAACTCACATCAAATTGCCTTAGCTTTATATTAAGAGGAATAGAAAAATACTTTCTAGTTCCTTCAGTCCAGTGGAAAAGAAAAAGGTAATAAAACATGTATCACCCCTTTTTATTACTCTCATATCACTAACGTGTGTCAAATATAATTTCTTATTTTTAGCTTTGTATAGATTTTACAAATTATTTTGAACACACATCGCAGATAGTGACTCCTATCGCCACTTGGCCTGATGATGATCTGAAGTACCCACCCCTACCCTGAGACACCTCTTCCTGTCAGTAGTCTGTGTCCTTCCTCCCTATCACTACTCTGTTTTTGTGTAAAAAAACAAAAAATGGTCTGAGGTGAATGTGTTTGGTGCATAGGTGCTCAGATATAACAGGTAATAGCTTTTTATTTTCCAGCTGGCAGCCTCTTGTGGGCATTTTGGGCAACAGGACCTTAAACTGGTTGCATTTACCAGAGAATAAGGTATACACTGTACTTACACCCCATACACACATCCAAGTCAAAGATGTGATTGGACATGTAGATGCCAAAGAGAGCGATGCGCATGCTGGCTGTAGTGTTATGCAGAGTAATAAATTACATTTTACCAAACTGCATACCCCTTAAAATGTTTGCATTTAGTAGCCAAACTGATGTGTTTCTTGCTCTACGTGCTTCTTCCATTTGATCAGTGCAACTGCACTCTGTGTGTGACGTAACTATACCCTACATATGAAGTTACTACATGCGTATTTCCAAGCCTTACTTTAAAGACAGAGGTAGACATTTTTAAGATGCTAAGTACCCTTTTTGGCATTCAATTAACTTTACCTCATTTAGGATGAGTAGCACTGTGGTGCCAAATCTCAAGTCTGTAGCCTAAAAAAGTTGCACACGAAAAGCAAACAAACAGATACACAAGCAAAGGTTGCTCTTTATAGAGCTGGAGATGAACTAGAGAAAGTTCAAGAATGCCGAATGAAGCTGGGGTTTGAAATATTTAATTCAATGAAATTATACATTACATTTTCATCTTGTTCCTCTTATCAATCAGTAATCAAAGACTGAAAGACTTAGTGAATTCATACCGAATGAACTCGATATCCACAGCAGCTTCTTCTTGGCGTGCTGTCTTAAAAACATAGAAGTATCCATGAGCTGCCATGAAGTCTGCCTTGGGAGACATCATAATTTTGCCTTCAATAGAAACCATGCATTTCTAAAAATCTCTGAATGGAATTTCCTGAAACATACAAGTTTATAACAGTCACTCACCCATAATCACAGCTTTGTGTTATCCTGACAGCAGCGTTACGAACAGCTAGCAATGAATTCACATGTCCAAGTACATTGTGAAAATGCTTGAATAGAATCCTACCAAGCATAATGATACTTGGATTTGTGGGTAGACTACGATTTATCTGTGTCACTCTGGATTTGTTACCTGAACAATACCAAGGAGAAAAAGAAGCAGATTAAATATGAATGTAAATTGCTTTGAAATTAACTTACATCAGCTAGAATGCACAAAGCATTTTCCTTCTTTCTCGCAAACTGCCGCATTTTGGACTGTGCTGCTGGGGTTTTTTTCCTACCAATAGCCAATTGACTCATGGACTTGACAAAAATTGGACTGTTCTGCTTTTAATTGGTTATTTATCTGTTTATTCGGTTTTTTGGATTTATTTCTTCATTAGGTGTCTGGCTGCTGAATGGGAAATTTCCCTGCGGAGAGCAATAAAATTCTACCCTATCTTGTCTTGTTTTCCTGGTAAATGTAATGAAAATTTGACTTTACATGGACAGTCCCTGTGTAGAAAGACCATAACTTTAACCCAGGTTCTCAGAAAAACATGGCACCTTCAAAGATGTAACCATAAACTTGGTAACTAAAATTCACATCTTTGTTATATGATATGCTGACCATTCTGTATCTTTGTGAGTTCTATACATATGAGAGCTAAAGGCTAAATGGTTTTAAACACACAAGGGGATCTGTCTTTTCTACATGCTCATGTAAAATTTGGTCTTATTTAAGAATATCGCGACAAACATTTCTTAATGCCATTTTTTTTACTCTGTCACTGCTCTATTTCACTAACTTGTTCAACACATGAACACTCGCTTTAACACATTTAACCACATATGCACAATTGCCCTGTATGTTTAAGGGTCAATTGAATTTTTTTCTTCAAGCATCACTTTGCTTTTCATTCCATCCAGTGTTCATTAAAGCTGCGGATTCATTCTTTTCTCTTGCTTATAACTGCAAAAGACATGAAACAAAGCTGAGAACAAACAACTAACACCTTTTATCAGGTGCATAGATGTGTGTTTGTGGCTTCCATGAGCGTGCGTACTCACTGAGCACTTTTATTAGCAACACCTGTATACCTGCTCATTAACCAATTTTCTAATCGGCCAATCATGTGGCGGCAGCGCAATGCATAAAATCACACAGACGGGTTATGACCTTCAGTTAATGCTCACATCAAATGTCAAAATGGAGGGAAAATGTGAATTCAACTGTGCCATGGTTGTTGGTGCCAGATGGGGTGGTTTGAGTATTCCAGGAATATGCTGCCCTCGTGGGATTTTCCCTCACAAGTCTCTAGCATCTAAACAGAACCCTGTGAAAAACAATAAAACATCCACTGAGCAGCAGTTCTGTGGGTGGAAATGCCTTGATGAGAGGGGTCAGAAGAGAATGACCAGACTGGTTCGAGCTGACAGGAAGGCTACAGTTACTCAAATAACCACTCTGTACAACAGTGGTGTGCAGAAAAGCATCTCTGAACGCGTGACACGTCGACTTTGAGTCGGATGGGCCTCAGCAGCAGAAGACCACATCGGGTTCCGCTCCTTTAAGCCAAGAACAGGAAACTGAGGCTAAAGGGGGCACCGGTACACCAAAACTGGATGGCTGAAGACTGGAAAAACATTGCCTGGTGTAATGAATCTCAATTTCTGCTGCAACACATAGTCAGATGTGAACACCGTGAAGCCATGGACCCAATGTGACTTGTGCTGACATTTCAGGGTTTCGGTGGTGGTGTAATGGTGTGGGGAATATTTTCAAGGGGGGGGGTCCTACCTGGTATTAGAATGGTGTTCCAAAGAAAATGGCCTACTCTAACAAGGCAGGGAACCCTTAATCTTCACGAGTCTTAAAAAAGTCTTCTGAAGAGTGCTGTGGCTAAGCTGAAAAACCAAACATCTCACCAAGCTCCTGTTGTATCACTAAAACTGTGCAAATCCCTCCGGTATGCCCTTTTGTAATGAGAAGTTTGTAAAAGCATCTGCGGTATTCAGAAAGCAAACTTTGCCAGACATTCCCCATGTATTGCCAATTCTTGGCCAACTCAAAAGGAACTTGGGCCCCCATGGAGAAAGGAGGATCTCCGATCTTTCCTTTTATTTCTGCGGAACAGTGAGCGAGTGAATTGTCCTGCAGTGGTCGTGAACTTAAACCGCACAGCTTAAAACTGTGAGGTCCATTTTTTTTTTTTTTTTTTTTTTAAATAAGGGTGTATTTTGAATGATTCTCTCCTCACTTTTTGATCTGGGTTTTCTTAAGTTTAAATGAAATACCTCAGCTTTTTGAAAATCTGGGCTTTAAAGTTATTGTTCATCTTTGAGATGTAAGGCTTCACGGAAGATAAATAATTTCATCGTGTCCAGGGCGAGAATCCTAATTTGGATACCCAGTTTGTTGATACGTTTCCATCATGTAATTCAAATTCGGTGGTTTGTGGCAATGAGTCTACGTCAGCGTCAGCTTTTCGTGTTTCCGACAAGCATCTTCGCCCCTTGTGGAACAAGATGAATACATCTAGTAATGCTGGGTTTAAAGCCAAAACCTGATTACATTTAACTAGGTTTTCTTAAAAAATCGTTTTCCTGTAACTCACTGAAATGTTTATGCATTTGGCCCATGAGCTGGTCCTCATTTTGTGCACTGCATTGCCGTTTGAAGTTGTTTTCTCCACTTGGAGTGGTCTGTTCCCCAATATCGGGTAAACACTCGATGGGCACAAATCCATAATTTAACCAAAGTAACAGACCCGCTTTTGTATAGCACTCTGTTGTCAGTGGTTTTCTGCCATCACTGAATACTGCGCTTGTCAAACACCAAATACAAGGGCCTCTGTGTTTGTTTACATGGTGGTGTGTTCTCTGTTGCGCGTGTCCACACACTTGGTTTCTAACAGCACTATCGCCGTCGCAACCTAAACCATCGACGTTCCCCGTAACCATCCGCTCTGCGCGAGCCACTCGACGATGCACATTTTGCCATCGCGTTCGATAACTTCTCAGTAGGTTAAACCTAAACAACTGTTGACCGTCTAAGCTAAGGTGTTTAAAGTTTTCCGTTTTAATAACTTGTTTAAATATGATGACTGGTGTACTAACTGCATTTGGTGACCTGTTAAATCTACTTTTGGGTTTTAAGTCAATACTTGGGATTTTGGTTTCAGTCGGTTGTAATTTGGAGTGAAAACTTGGAGCACCTTTGCCATCGAACTAAGAAAAATTGAACTGCGTGATTTATAATTATCGACGGGATTCTGGCTGATGCGAGTGGTCATATTTTATGCTACGAGAAGGAAAAAATAAGCTGTGATATCTGTTCAGAGGAGCAGTCATGTCGCTGTGGCTGACCTGCTCACATTGTTGGGAGATGAATGAGTGCTGCAGCTTTTAGCTGAGCGGTGCAAAACGGGCTCAGCATTCGAAGCTCCATCACCGCCACGGTTCTCGCAAACCCTTCTTTTGGATCTAGAAACTGTTGCTCCTTTCATCTGCTAAAGCACTTGGCACTCGAGGGAGAAATATGGATGGAGACAAATGGAGAGAGAGGACGGATTAACAAAAAGGGTCCAGCAGCGACAGGATTCCTACCTCCTCTTAGACGAGGACACATTTTGTCTGCTGCGGTCTTCTCGCCATTGGTTTGGTTCGCAACAAATTCATTGGAATGCCTTGGTAGAGCTTCGTTTATGCCAAGAATGTATGCCAGTGGGCTTCAATGTATTTAAAACTTGGACGATGTTCAAAGGAAACTATAATTCCTCTGAAATAGGCCTTTTGAAAGACTTTATATTGTTCTTTCTTTTCCAGCTAATCTTAGTGCCCCACAGCATGCCAAAGCAATTTTTCTAATGCCAATTAAGCTCAACATTTGCATAAAACAACCGCTTAAGTATTTTTTTTCTCAAATTTAAAAAAATAAAAAAATTTAAAAAAAAATAAAAATGGCGACGCGATTTTTAGTCGCACGTCTTTTTGCCGTTTTGTATCAGCGTCTTACGTGCACCGTACCAGCCCATCGCAGTCTTCTTTTCAGTCGTTCAGGTGAAAGGAAAGTGCTTTCCGCGTCGGCGGATTTTTCAAAATGAAACGTCTCTAAGGAGGGAAAGCATCGGTTTATTTTCCTCTCGACAAAGATTATGCCGTGAATGCAGAACACGCTGGCAAATCTGTTCAATTCTCCGCAGAAATGTCGTAATTGCCCAACAACCTTCTTAGGAATTAATTAATTACAGTTAGAGCAACACCGAGGAGTGCGGAGAAATCCTGCCAAATGGTTTCCCTTCCCACAAACATGACCCCCCCGGGAGAAAGTGAAATTCTTTGCAGACTCCTTGCATGTTTGCGTGGAAGCCGAAGGCCCCAGTAGTCTCTGTTATGTTAGCAGGAGTCCTCCCCGGTCAAATGGCTTGACGTGAAGGAGGAGCCGTGGTGGGAACAGCACTGCGACTTCCCAGGCGCTGGGCTGGTCTTCTCTAAGGAATTTAACCATAAAAACCCGTCTTAAGCAAACACTCCCCTTTGAACTTTTAAAATATTGCACATTTTCAGCAAAGAATCCAAGTTACTATTTTTGCTTGTTTTTATTGTACGCCACAGCTTTTACAGCAAATGTTGCGAATACTTTTATGCAAAGCAACATGTATGCACTCGAATATTTTATTGGAGAAGATTCAGGCTACGTACTTTTCTCAAGAGCAATACAGCACAGATGTAAACCGCTGCCATTGCTGAACTTATGTCCCAAAGTCACCTTGTGTCCCACTAAATGCGTTCTGGTAAAAACAAATGCGGATCAAAATCAGGCGGAGTACAAAAGCTTGATCGGTGTGTTAAAATCATACATGTTCGATTAAAATAAGGAAAAATTGACTTGATTTTTATGATGCTTGTGACACTTTTCATGACTGCGAACAGTGACGTTGCGCCAGGGGCCAGCAGGACCAAAGTGGCGGCTTCGCTGCGGAAATCATTAGGTGCTGAGATGTTTGTTTCAGCTCTCCGTCGGGCTCCTGACAGCACCTCTCGGCAAACCGCCACTGGAGAAGCTGCCTGAGGAGCAGGAAGGAGAGGGGGAAAAAAAAGCACTTAAAGAGGATGTCATCCCATCTGAATGAAAGCACCAAGAAATATGGGAACAAACAATATCATTTGCGAAAGTCGTAATTTCTTCAAAGGAAAGATAAGGGACTTGTCTGTTCAGAAGCCAAAGAGAAAGGACGTGTGATATAAAGCCATTAGCGGCTTGTCATGCACACTCAGATTTAGCAAACGCTCTGAATTTGCCGGGCTGCCGACAGTCCTGCCAGGCCGAGAAAACCGCATCTTACATTTAGAATCTAGGCAGGGAGCTCTGGTCAGGTCTGGAGACAAAATCAGGTTGAGTGCCTGGATGAAGGATCCGTGAAAAGGAGCTTTGTATCAAAGCAAAGTACCTTGACAGTCTGAGAGAACGGGCATATTGTGAGGAGGAACAAATGTGAAAGGGTAATCTGAAGGGCAGATTAACATTTGGAAGCACGGGACGTCTTGCAAAGCCACTAAATCAAAGCGTGTTTCACGCTTCCTTCCCTTTTCTGGTGTAAATTTTGCAATCGAGGTGATGTTTTTTCTGTTTTTTCCTGCTGTTTGGCAAGGCGGAATGGGTTTATCGTAGGTGTTCTGAGCTAAAGGCGACAGGACAGCTGCTAATATATACACACACACACACACACACACACACACACACACACACACACACACACACACAATGAAAAGTTTACTTGCAAAATCTCCATTTTTCTTTTGAGAACAATCGTATTAACTCTCTTGAATAAGAAAGCTTAATGGGTTGAGATTTTGCAAGTTATTGGTCAGGTTTGACAGCAGCACATCCAAGGAATCAGCAATGAACAATGCATTTTAGACACATTCATAAAAGAGGTGCTACATTTTGCTTATGTTAAGTCAAAAGTTGTGTCTAATATGTATAAATTTGTATTAAAAAATTATTAAGGAAAACAAATCACTTGCATTTCTTCTAACAAGACAATAGCGATACTCTTCTGAGCAGTTTTTCTTTATTTGCCCTTGTTTGTTTTGAAAGGCTTGTTTATGAAAACAACGTTCTGTGCGTTTCATTTATTTACATTTTACATTTATTTTTGTGCATCACGCTGCTTTTTCTATCCTGGTCCTAAGTGTTACGGACTCGGTCAGAAGGCCTTTGGAATTGGTGCGCGCGTGCTATCTCCCATCAACAGGTGGTAAACTGGCAGCAGAATGCCATTGGGCAGCCAATTGAGAATTTGAGGAATTCAAGGAATGAAGACACCTGAATGCGAGAAGGAAGATAGAAAAGAGGAGGAGGTGACCGAGACCTGTGCTGGAAGGAGGGTGCGGTGTATTTATTAGTGACGGTTGGTGATCTGTACATCTTTAGTGGTTTTGAGCTCAGTTCCCACTGGCGTAACTGAATGTTGAATCTGTTTCAATGGTGTAAGCAGCCTTTCAAACCTGTTGATCTTGTAAATTCCTGTAAATATTAAGCAGCTGCCAGAAAGGAATGAGTGTCATTTTCTCCTGCCTTTTCTCTTGGTGTTTACCGTGGTAAGGGAGCCAGGGTAGAACGGAGTACCTTTGTTTGTGTAGCATTCCTTTTTAAAGTTCCGGGTTTGTTTTTGGCTTCGAGAGCGTAAATAAAACTCTTTCAGGACTGGAGAGTCACTGGGACACTCAAATAAATTTCCTGGACTAGCACTACACACAAAGCTGCTACAAACGTATGCCTCACTCACTCAAATGCCCTTACACTTCTGTCCCATGCGCTCTCCTCACTGCCCCATCACTCACTTACTCTCCCTCCACATTCAACCTTAAATAAAATAGACCCGCTTCATAGCCAACAAAATATTAATACATTTGTTTTTGTTTGTTTGGGTGGTTAAGACCGAAAGGAGAGGGATTTTTGGTTGTTTTATTGACTTTGCTTGCCCCTGGAGAAAGGGCTTGGTTATTGCACTCACCATAGTAATAAAAAACACAAAAGAAGAAATCTTCTCACCAGGTTTTGGTTCCTTTCTGCCTGGGTCAATTCTCTCCTCATTCCCTGTGTTCAATTCCAACCCCAGACTGGGATGTAACATTGTGTGCTCAAAAAAATGTTGGGGGGACTGGGGTCAGTGCTGTGTATGTACATAAATATGGACAGTCTGGAAGTTGTAACATTGTTCTACCTCCTTGAAAGTTCCTCCTCAAATTTGCTCCAAGATGTTGGTAGTTTAAGTGATGTGGATTTGGTGAGCACAGCTGAATTTATCTGCAGGTACAGTCAGGATTATAGAACTGCTATTGCTTATATTATCTAATACTGATGAAGGTAATTGATATTTTGCACTGAGAGTTGACATTCCACGTTTTGCTGGTAAAAGGAAAAACTGTCAATTTCTATCTGCAAGGAACCGCCTGGTTACCAGATGGCTGAAGACACCCAGCAGGGGTGAGCAAACAGAGAGCCCTCATTCTCCTCCTCAGACCCTCACATCCCACCACCCCCTCCCTTGTTTGACACAGATGGCCTGGCCAGCACACCGACTGTAAACAGGAAAAAAATCGCAAGCGTTACAGTTAGACTCAGTCTTCCTATTTTTTCATTTTAAATCTGTGCAGCTTTTCAAATCTCGATACAGGAAATGAATAAAATGTGACTTGCTCTCAGGAGAACTATGTCAAAAAATTTGAGAGGATTAAAAAGTCCCTTTGTGATTTTAACATGAGTCATTTGATAAAATACTTTTTTGGATCATGTGCAAATTCAGGAGCTTCTGCAAGGGGTTCTTTGTCTCTGGGTGAAGAAGCCAATTTTGTTTTCTGCTTAAATGTGGTGAGGCATGTTGATTCCAGAGGTGGACCTCCGTGGTGCAGCTTACAGGCGAACTCCTGTGAAGGTTTATTGCTTCTTTATGGCTACAGTCAGTGATGAACCCAAGGCACCAGTCCTTTCTTTGGTACATCTTACCCCAAGACACTGCATGGTAAAATTATTTTCCGTAATAACCGTACATGGCACCTATTCTGAAGAATGTAAATAATGGACAAAAAAGAAGTAAAAAAAAAAAAATTAAGGTTAGATTTTTTGTGTTCTTGTATTGTACTGCAATTCATTTTTACCAAAACTAAAAAGAACAGGTAATGAACTGATTATAGTAGTGTTTTTATTGTATTAATGCAATTTATTTTACAAAAAGAAGGAAAAATAGTCTTCAGGTTTACAAGAAATACGTAACATAATTTCTCTTTTTTGGCCCAAATTTCTGCAGATTTGCCAGGAGCATCATAAGAACTGGAGCACAGACTGAAGTTTGAAATAACTGACCAGTTCAGTGCCTGTTAAACTCTGCGTGTGTGTGTGTGTGTGGTGTCTTTATTACCGCTGAACATCTACTGGAATGTCCAGCTTTGTTGTTATTGTGTGCCACTGTCCTTTTCAAGAATGGAAGAACTGGAAGGCAGCGGTTCGTTGGTGTGTACAGGTCCGGATCTCGGCGAACAACTTCCTTCCACGCCGACTGACCATCACCTGAGATCCACCGTACACATCAGGGCCACTTGTTTCCAAGTGTAGGGATGAGTGGAAACCCAAAGAGACGAACTCAGGGGAGTAGACACTTGGAGTGAATATCTGTGCATCCAAAATTTCAGCTGTTATGTCATTTACAGCAAAAGCGATGGTGCTAAAAGTGCTCTGTCAGGGTATAAAATCCACGAAACTTGAATCAGAATAAACATTATCCTTGTAACACCCTCAGAATTCATTTAAATGAACCAGCTGTACTTAAAATTGATACTTCATACGGATCAATAAATGATTCAGCTGGTAGAGATAAGACTGAGCTAAAGATTGAGGGGTTGGGAAGTAGAATAATAATGTTAAATCACTAAGATGAATTTTATTTTTCAGAATTTAAGGCACTAAATATTCTTGGGATGGTAGTTTAGGGTGACAGATCTGCTGGCACTGCTTTGCTTGCAAAAAATGGGAAGAAGTTGCTTCTTTTCAGGGAAGAGCGTCAACACGTTTGGTAGAATTCAGGGTTCTTGCTTGAAGTCAGGACACTGAAGGTCAGTTTGCTCTCTACTATTCACTGCAACTATTTTAAGAGTGCAGACCCATGAAAGACAAAACTATTCAGCGAATCACCAAGGCACCTTGGCCTGTAGGCGTGGGAGCTTAGCTAAATAAATAGCACTTGCGGCGAGCCTCGCCCCCTGCTGTCGCCCCGTGCTGGGGCAGGGGCCCGGCTGGTCACTAGCAGATCGCCCGGCAGCGCCGCAGGTCTCGGCTTGATGTCCCACTCGGGTCGACCCCTATCCTGTCCCTTTTTCGTTTCACCGGGAGCAACTTTGGACTCCATGGCTTCCTAATACCCCCTCTGAAATAGGCTGTTTATAACTTCATCACCTGGATACATGCTGTAAAATGGGTGTGAACTGCTTGAACTTCAGGGAGGCAGCGGGGGGCTCGGAGGCCTGCCGCGCTGGGTATGCCGGGGCCCGGGAGGGGGCTGCTGGGAGTGCGTGTGGAAGGGCTGACAGCTCTGATGGTGCAGGCAGGGAGTAAGATGTGCACCCAAGGGACGAGCTCCCTCTCTTTGAAGCCGTTGTCCTGGTTGCTCTTCTCATCTCGAGGAAGGATTACTCTTGCTCTGCTCTTTTCTCCCTTTTCCTCTCCATCCTTCTTTTTTTGGACTCCTCTCCCTGCCCACAATAGCACGCTTACTCTACCGCGCTTCGTTCCGCCCTCACCCCCCTCCTCCTCCTTGTCGCAATCTCCAGCTCTCCCTTTTGTTACCCCCCCCACCACTTTTGTGCCACACTGCCACACCGCCTCTCTGTTTGCCCCCCTTCCTTGCTCATGACATGCCAGGTAATTAATGAGCATCATAAACCTATCTTTCCATTAGCCACCCATTAGTGGGCCTAGTAAGCCTGTCACTGCAGACAAAAACACACAGCTCCTTTATTTGATCCCCACATCAAAGGGGGTACCCTACTGTTTTTGGTTGAATGCACTAATTGTGAGTTCATCCTGGAGACGGGCTACATCCCGGGCTCTTTCACAAAAGTGCCCACCGCCGGTTACAGACAGAGGGGAGAGGTTTGAAAGCAGGAGTGACCGAGCGAGGACTTCTGTTTGGACAACACGCTCTGGTGTTTTAAGGAAGGGGGCGGGCGAGCGCGGTGGGGGGTGGAGGGGGGGGGGTATGCTTTGAAATCCTTCATGGCACATTGTTTAATCCAGTTTCATTAAGTTGGATAAAGTTTGCTAGCTGCGCTAGTGAGCTTAAGGCTCTATCAAGATTATTTTTACTTGCCGGCTCTATCAGATAAAAAGGAATGCTTAAGTGGGACAGCACTGTTTTACTCCTTTACACCACAAGCCGATAAAATAAAGTACAGTATCAGCAGCTAATTAAGACGCGTCTTTAAAATGGAGCACCATCAGGTCCACGCTTTCATTTCTAAGGTATTGCATATATTACAGTTTGCATAGTCAATTCATGTTACCCGGTCTTTTGATGTCCTGCTCATTGATATGTTAAAAGTGGTGGAAACTTAATTTTAAATGTATTCTAAATGCTTTCTCATCAGGATTTCTGAACTTGCGGAGAATAAGGTGAGTTTCAAAGTTCTTTTTAAAGACTCACCGAGGACGCGCCCGCTTTCACGGCTTTCCCAGCGCATCGGTTTGTTGCTTAACTACAGCTTTGTTTTCAATGATCCCCCCCCCCCAGCAACTAAGTGCTGCCGCGGTAGTGAGGAACGGAGCCTTGCAGTCTTACGAGCTACTGACATTTGGTCAGTAGAAGAATCGTGACGTTGGGGCAGGTCTGTCTCCCAGCTGACTGCTGGTGTGGTTTTGAAGGTAAGGAGGAACAGAAGTGGTTTGCCATTGCCTTCTTCTGACACAGTTTTCCTTAGAAGGGTGTAAACACAGAAGAGAGCCTGGAAACTCCACACACACACACACCTGAGTTGGACTTGAACCTCACAGCAGGCAAGCAGCCCAGGAGTTGTGAGACACCAGCTTACCCTGCTGCTCCACCACATCTCCAACTGTCAATAAGGTAAGTGGATTAAAAAGAGGGCAGACGCTTACATAAAGCCAAACATTTCAAAGGAGGAAAGCTTTTAGCGATTTATATTTTCATACCAAGAACATCTGCACATCTGCTCATGCGAAGAAACACATTAAGGTAATCGTGATGGGGTGCTTTTTTAAAACTTCCCTCATATGACACATTCTATGTATTTTTATTCTGTATGCATTCAAATTTTACAGTTGTCCCATGAGGCGCGTCGCTGGGGACTCAAAGATGTCCGACTTAAGAGTTACTAATAAACAGGAACGACTCATGTAAGCAAAAAAAAAGAAGTTGACCCTTATGGGGATTTTTTTTTTGATAAATCCTTTATGCTGATGACAATATCCGACAGAAACAAAGACAACCTGCTCTTAATCTCAGATATTCTAAGCAATTACCAACAATAAAATGAATTAGAGGTCAAAGAATTTGTGCTGTATCCCTAAAAGACCATCCATCCATCTATTTATTGTTGTAAATATGTAAGTTACCTTTAGATACTTATCACACGCACAGTCTTGGCACCTTGCACATACACCTTGGAATATTTTGAGCTAGTGCACCAACAGCTTGTTTTTGCTGGTCCTCTTCACGAATGACCTTCCCAGGATCACACATTGCCAGCAGCCCTCCAAACCGTGTATCAAGGACGTACACATGGCCAAGCTGTCAGAAGCTCTGAAAGGTCCTGCTAAATGGTGCAACTGTGGGGCTCCAGCCGGACTGCCGATTAACGCCGAGGAAAGACTTGTTGCTCCTTCTGTAGCGCGGTCACCGAGGTGGGCAGTCCTGCTCGTCGATCGATAAGCCGACCGCCTTGCCCTCTGAACCTATCCTGTGGCCATTGTGCTGTTCTTCAGTGTCCATCTTGGCAGCTCATAAAGTACAGTCACCTTTTTCATTAGTGCTCTTCTGAACTTAGGCCGCCATCCACTCTGTCATGTCAGGGTCAAACAGCAGGTGCACTTCTTCATATCGCAGCTGCCCAGATGTTAACCCCTTCACGCTGCCCTTGCCTGCGCTGGCAATACTCCACTCTGCCGCGTCTGGGAATTCTGCCGGAATTCACTATTTAAATAGAAGCAAACAAAATAAAATATTGGAAAAACAAAGCTGATCTGATGGATTAAATACTTTATTTGCTTAGTAAACCTTGCTGTAAGAGTTTGCTCCATCATTCGACAGATGTGTCCACATTTGAGTTTGCACTACTCTATTGTCAAATTTGTAGGTTTCCTTATCACTTTTTCTTATGAAAATGCTTATTTAACATAATTTAGCAATTGAATGCCCTGCGTTTTGAGCTACTGCTGTGAGTGAGGCCTTTGTTTACGGGAATCTGTTTCCTTCATTCGGGTCTCAAGTCCGACGGCTGCTCCTGCCACACATAGAACGCACGCACAAAAATGTCTTATTGGTTTGGAGTAAATAAAATGTGTGCTGCAACCTGAAAGCCTGGCAGGTGCATCTCACTGAGCCCTCTTTCTGCACGACCTGAAACAGACCTGCGATCTGACTGACGCGAGTGGGTTTCCGAGCCTGGCAGCACCCGAGCTTTTCCATCCCGGCACCGGCAAGTCTACCTGCCTCTGCCATCACTTGAATCCCAGGGAGCACGGGCTTGGTACGCACCTGTCGGCTTGGAATCTGGCAACTGCCTTGCAAGCTGAAAAGCCTTCTGCAAAGATCAGGGCTACTTCTGGGATTAACTCAAACCACACGCTTTATTATACCAGCATTAGGGTTTTTGGTCACAGTGCAGCCTAAATCCAAGATGCTCTCATTTTTTTTTTCAATGTGCACACATATTTGGTTTTCTGGGATGCTTATCACCTACTTAAATTAATCTCAAGTTAAAAGGACTGTATTTGCTCAAAGCTACTGTACCAAGGTTTCCAGTATCCTTTGCCATGCCCACTTTTACAACTTTTTCAAAAGACACTAAAGATTAAATAGATCACATAGATCTGCTGTTAAACTCAACACTGTCATAAAAAGAAATGTGTGACTAGTTAGCTTGCATGCAAGGAGTTATGATGTAGTTCATTTTTGACATATTAAAATTTGGCATCCGTGCTCATGTTTGGTTCGTGTTCCCCCTGTCTGCAACGATTTCATCCCACAGTCCAAAGACTTGTGTTTCAGGTTAAGTAGCCACTTTAAATTGCCTGTACCGTGTGCATGCGTGTAAGCGGCTGTCCTGCAGCGGACTGGGCTCCAAGCCCATTGTCCATGGATAGACTCAGGACTGCTACAACCCTGACCAGGTTAAAATGTTTAAGAATAACGCATAAATGAGTAGCATTTTTCACTTTGTACCTTATTTATAACATCAGCTAAATACTCGTTTTTGAAGTAGCCTCCACTTTTTATACTGATCCGTTTCGTCAAAATCTCTCCCGTAAGAATAAAATTTCAGCTCTGCAAGCTGACCGGAGGAGAAAATCACACGAAAAGCAAAGCTTTCGCGTGCCTGTGCGGGTTTACGTGCTAACTAGCTGACAACTAGTTAATAATGAGTAAGTAAAGGAAGTTTGCATTTGTCGACTGGAGACATTCCAGAGCGTAAGAGAATAGAGTCTTTATTGTTCCTTTCGTGCTTTGCCGCTTTCCGGGGGATGGGGAACCTCGCGGGGGTCCGGCCTTCCTGTCTTTTATACATGAGGCTGCGTGGGGGGTGGGGGGGTGGCTGTCGCGTTGAGCGCGGCGCCGCGCAGGGCGGGGTGTCAATCGGGGCCGCTCGGTGGCCGCGGTCGGGACGTGGGATCCGCCCCCCCGGAGGAGGAGGAGGGACCCCCGTCCCCAGCGCCGCTCCGCTCCTGCAGGACTTGGCGGACGAGCGCTGCGCACACTTCTCCGCCACACACCGGCGCGGACGCGACCGCGGCGCCGACTTCTGGATTATTCGTTTATTCCAATGGTTTTCAATCCCACGTCGATGCGGAAAGATGGGTAAACTTCACTCCAAACATGGTACGGCTCCCCCTCCCCGCGTTTCTTTCCGTGTCTGGGTCCTGCGTGCAGATGCCTTTAACCGTTTTCTCATGTTTTCTTCCTTCCCTTTCTCCCTTCTCTCTCCCGAAAAGCTGCGGTTTGCAAGCCGAGGGAGAGTCCCGAAGGTAAGATCAGCGATGGTGGCTGAAGTTTGTTGTTGTTGTTGTTGTTTTTGCTGCTGCCATGAAAACGAACCGCGATCAAAGTGAAGCGACTCTTTCCGTCCAAGACGCCATGGACAAGATGTGTCCGCGAGGTGAACGTTTGTCCCCTGTGTCCTTTGCTGCCGTCTCAGGCGACAGTTTCGTGGTGAACGCCTGCTTGGCGCGGAGGGGACTCGACGACTGGATCTTAAAACACAAATACGAGCTGGGCGACTCCAAGGTCCAAGCGGAGGGCCCGCAGAAAACCACCTGCGCCCTGTCTCCGCGGGTAAGAACAGCGCCGCCTCCCGTCACGGAACTCTCTTTGTGTTGACGATCTTTTTGTGCCATTTAAAAACCCATTTTACCCAAGTGGTTCCGAATCCGAACCCCCGCGGCGACACCTTTCACGTTCACAGCGACTACGGCGGCAATGCGACACCTCCTTCACTCCAATATAAATTGTATTTCCAGTTATCAAAGTATTTCACGTTCAGTCATCCTGACAACTTTTTAAAAAGCTGTTACATACAAAAGCGGGATTTTACCCATTATTTTATCCCTGCCTTTACTGTAGGTGGAACTGCAGACCTGACGAGAATCGTCAGTTTTTTTTTTTTTTTTAACATTTATTAGGAAAAAGAAAAAAAAATCAAACGTTTAATGCCCTCTTTGAAAGTTTTTCTTAAATAAACATAGTGTTAGAGAGATGCAAGGGAAAATGGGAACCAGGACCACAACTTCCCACTTTGGCTTAAATTCTTTCCATTTAATGCGCTTTCTATTTTTTTATCAAAGACTGCAAGTTTTTTTTTTTTTTGTGGGTCTGCATCGGTCGCATCTCAGTGACGTTGCGGACATCTTTTTAACGGTTCGCACACGTTTTTGCTCGCTGCGCCTGTTTCCTTGGAAAGCGTGTTGGCGATTTAGGAAAAATGAAGATTTCCCTGTAAGTGAGGCGAATTATTTTGAGAATTAGCCTTGACCTCAAGTTTTGCGCGTAAAACCCCCCAACGCGTTTGGCTCGCGTGTTCTGTATTCGTCCTCCTTATGTCTGCTGGACTTCCTTGCCTCTCTTTTTTTAACTACACTAAGGCTGTAAAAAATACCTCACGGTATTTTCTGAGAAGGTGGTCCTTTAATTTCTCCTTCCTGCATTTGAGTATAAAGTCCTTTGAGGAAACATGGGCTGTGGTGTGAGTATCTGGTTTCCAAAGAGTTTACCACGATGTACTCTGTTGCAGTGCTTTTGCTGTACAATTTGGCCTGAATGTGTACGTTTCTAAGTGAAGTAAAAGAAATGTCTACATGCTGCCCGCAGCATTGAAACATGTGCTAAAATCAGAGGATGACTTTTCACTCAATAAAAACTCCTTTTGTGTTTGGGGGGGAACTCTAGATGTTGCACTAGGAATAAGTACAGCAATCTGAAGAGAATTGGTGGAGCACCGTGTCCTTTGGTTTTACCACAGTTGAACGGCTCATGGTTAAATCCAAGACATTGCATCTGAAAGAAAGCTTCATGAATCTTTAGAATGATTCTTATAAAAGTAGTTAGAGCCCCAAGTTCAAATAGGATTGCTTGAGTTTTAAATGTTTACATGCTTTATTTCTCCTCATTTTTAAACTGAACATCTTGTAAGATTTATTTATTTATTTATTTATTTATTTATTTATTTATTTATTGTTTTTTAGAGCCACATCTCATGTTTCACCTGCATGTCCTGAAGCAAGGCTGCCGGACCCATATCCATAAACTTGTTGATTTAGGAATTTATAACCTCAAGGAATAAATGCAGTCTAAATTTTGACCCTTAAATGTAGGTGCAAATTGAGTAATGCATCCATGTCTGTATTTTTTTTTAACCTCTGCATTATTTGTGACTGTATGAAGTGATTTGTGATGTTAGGATGTTTAGCAGGTCCATTCCGCTGTCTGGCGCCCTTTGTTTTTGCTATCTGGAACTACACTTCTGGAGGGTTTGTGTAGTCGGGGCATGCTTGGCGGAAACAGGGTCCTGAGCGGCTCAGATACGCCGTCTGATGGATGACGGAGGGGATGGCTTCAGTTTGGTTAAATTATATGATCGAAATGATCCAAGTCTGGTTCCGATCAACACGTACGACACAGGCTGTACATCCATGGTAAACGGTGCAGATTCTTGCCTTAAAGGAGAGCGGTGATGATCATGCTGGGTATTAGTTAGCAACTCTTGACATGAGATCATTAGTTTATACCGAACCTTACAGACGTGTACTCCATTTTTAAAGTTTCAATTAAACACCTCATCTGCCACGCGTGATCCTGTGGTTCCAATGTTCGAACTGATGACATGGTGAGGGTGTGTAGTGCGGGAGCCATCGCAGTTACGGGATTTGATGTAGGTTTGATGCATCCAGCACTGTAACTTGCTTTGGATAAAGGAGTATAAAGGCTGAATGCTGTTCAGCGATCATTACATGTCTCTTTGGAGAAAAGTGTTTGCTAAATCAAATAATGTAAAGTCATTGTACATTTTTATGGTTACCTGCTTGAAAAGATGTCATAAGACTTCTGCTGGGTTGCTGTGGAACAGTTTGTTTGAAGATGCCTGGCTTCTGTGCTTTTCGTGTTTAAATGTGTGTTTTAGCAGATACTCAACTTTTCACCCTGGAGCAATTTTTAGAGCGGGCAAAAGACCAAGGTCTGTTTGAGTTTCTTGGATTTTTCATAAGATTTTTTAATTTTATTTTAATTTTTTTTACCTAAACTGCCAAGAATTAATGTGATCTTAAAAATTTGACAGAAAAAAATTAGACTGAATTATGACATTTTCGAACCTACCACTCAAGTGAATCATGATGAAGGTTTGTGAATTTTTCTCCTGGTTTTGATGAAACAAATCCTTTATTTCATGTGATGTAATCAAACGTATTTTCTTTAGCTGTTAGAGGTGAAGCAGTGATTCGCAAAGGTGAATGCTGTAGTGCTGTGTTTCATCCAAGATGAAACCGTCTTAAGTCAGGGAACCCCCACTTACCTGGTGGCCACATCTTTGCTGCACGTCTTACCTAGTGTTTTCACAGTTAAGGTTGAACTTTCAGAACTCTGTACAAGAATACATCTGCAGAGTGTGCTCTACAGAGTATGTGTTCGTGCATTTTTGGAGCAGGCAGGGCTGTGGCTGGCCTCAGGTGATCGTGGATTCAGTGTTCCTGTCCCTCAGGTATGCTTTGCCCACACCCCCAACCCCTGCTTCCCTTTCCGGAACAAGCGAGGAATGTTTTTGTACCACATGGAGGTCGCTGGTGTGGAGCCGGGCCGGGGGAGGTGTGGGGACCATCTGGGGGAACCAAATTCTCCACCACTTCAGTCCACCTGTTTGCAATTCATGACTGTCCTTTTGCATCCAGCCGAACACGACCGTTCCATGTTTCTAGTCTTGTCCTTCCTATGTTTCTCCTCTCATCTTCTTGAACTGCATGTCTGTGTTTCTTTTTAAGTGTCTTTTGCTCACCAATTCTTTCCTCTTTATACGCTTCCTAAACAGGCTAAAGAATTTACACTTCTGTATGCCTTTTGAAAGAATTTTTTTTTTTTGGGCTGGCAAATCCTTTAACAGTACCCCCCCCCCGCATCAGTGCCTCATAGTTTGACATATATAACCCAACCACACCCTTCTGCTTCAGCTTGGCTTCCATCTGTTTCTCACGTTTACCCTACAGCTGAACAACTTGTCGCTGTTGAAATAGGACTGCATTTGAAGGGGGCTACACAGCTGGATGGCATGAAATCCAATACCTCTCGTGCTTTTAACTGAGGTAGCCAGGGTGTCCAGCTCCACAGCCTTCTGGTGGATTGACCCTGTTGGCCTCCCTCCTCACACACTGGGACGAGCCAGTTGAGCTGCTCTGTGAAACGCTGAGAGGGTTCAAAGGCGCTAAACTGAAACCGGGTGAGAAGGAAGGGATTTCTATCACCTGGCCTGGTGTACTGCAGATGCAGCAGTGATCTGTCCTACCATCCCTTATTCCCCTTACAGGTTGGTGTGTCACATGGCGCTGATTTTTAAGATATTTGAACCAAGTGCGGTTCTACAAGGATTTCAAGTGTGCCTTGGTACGTCACATAAAAAACACAGGGTTTCATTCTTTCTCAGTTTTTTTCCCCTTCCTCCTTTTTTTTAAACCCCCAAAAAGCTCTGGCTGTTTTCAGTACACCGAATGCAACTTTGATGTTGGCACCTCACCCACATTTTAGCTCTTTTTGTGTGTTTTTGGTAAACTCTGAGGCACGTCTCCTCCTTGAAAGAGAATTTCCTATTTTCCACCCTCCTTCATGTTGCGCTTCGTAGCTTGGCACTCTTGTCATGCTCTGCTCCCTTTCCTGCACAGAAAGCTCCTGTTACATCTTGAAGAGCTTGGAGAAGTTTGTAGTTCTCTGAGAAATTGGGTTGCCTTCAGGGAGAGTATCTTCCGGTCAAAAGAGAGCATTTTTGCTCCCTAGGAGAAGCGAGGCGTCTCCAGAGTAGGTGTACCTACATGGATGGGGGCTGCATTGGAACTGCCATAACATGTGACATTGTTTTAGTGACCCCACGTTGCCAGAGTGACCAGGGGAAGAGTTTTTTTCTCAAAGTTTGGTAGCTGACAGATGTTGTGTTGATTAGACTGTATTGCTTTGTGCTTTCATTGCTTTATCATTGTGCTGGTTGATAACCCAGTAATTTAGAGGAGAGTTCATTGTGTCCAGAAGTGCAGACTTGAACTATCTTGCTAAGTTTTGAGCCATACGGCATAACCAGAGTGTGTGTGTGTGTGTGTGTGTGTGTGTGTGTGTGTGTGTGTGAGAGAGTGAAAACAGTGATGTGGCATGGGAGCTGGTAGGTGAGCAGCATGGCGCCATGCGCCTCGCTGGGGCTGTGCGGATGTGCTCTGGAGATCAAAGCCTTCCCAGAGAATGTGCACAGAATCCCCAAGGATTAGCAGCTGAGATTTCTGCTTCATTTTCTAAAATATCTGCACTCTGGCGAGCAATCAATACCTGAGAACACCTCTGCATATCAATGTCCAGTTTGTATTATTTTTTTCCCCCCAATGCTTTGTTGAGGTAGAACTTCAGTGTTTGAATTATGTTTTACATTAAAAGCACACTAAGTGTTGTAATGCGAAAAATAATAGTACAGCAGGAAATTTCCAGTGTCCAAGCAGTTTCATTGCTTCTGGGTTTCAGTTCTGAGGGTGATATATTTTGGATGTATGTCTTACTTTTGCTAATGTGCAAAAAGGGTTTTTTTTTTTTTTTTGGTTAAGGTGAAAATGATGCAGATTGTGATGCATAATCTAAGCTGATCCTGCAGTGTTTCCACAGGAAATGGAAAGGAAATCATTCGTCTGCGAGGTATGTACACGTTTTTGGGTCGCGTGGGTTTTTGAGATGGAAGGAACAGTGGAAGGTCTTCTATACTAGACCTGGATCGGTTTGCCTGTGGACCCCCCCCCCCCCCCATACATTGTTCACTACTCTGTTCAAGTTTGTTTTATCCCTTGCTAAAAAAAAAAAAAAACACTGAAGTTTGGACCTATGCAATTAAAACTGCCCTCAAGGCAGGATTTTACTCTGGGTTCTTCTTCCCGGTTGTGTCAGCCCATGTGCCTTTACGGTATCTAATTTCCCATGTTGATGGAATTGTACACAATGTTGGAATGTGAAGTGGCAATAAAAGGTGATACACGTGCTACCGAGACACTGTTGTTGGAGAGTGCATTCAAATGGCGGTTTGGGGCAGTTGTGCTTCCTCTCGACTGTTGGTTTCTCACTTGTTTATGGAACCCAAGCAACCAGAGACCTAAGAATTTAGAATGGAGTATTTTTAGGGCAGGGAAATTCAAACATAGAAGTCATGATGAAAGGAAGGTTGTTGTCTTCTGTATTTACAGTCACTAGTCACCAATATGGAGAGGGTACGATGGTGGGGGGGTTTCCAAAAAGGCCAGTCCCATTAGTGTTTCTATGTCTAATCCATGGTCACTTGAGTGGATTGGATAGATGTTTTATGTCCACTTCAGTATTGGACAAATGCCACTTGATATTTAAAGCAATTCAAAAATATATATTTATGCATTGTACTCAAAATAAGTGATTTTGAATTTCTTTGGACATATATCAGATGTTGTGTATTTAGCAGAGTATAGCTGGGGTGGGTAGAGTTGGTTATTTTCCTAAAACCTTGAGTGGGATCTGAGGTTGTTTGGTACTTTTAATTCTTAAGTTAAACATTACAGAGAGGACAAGGGTCTGTTATCAATTCTATAAAAAGCTACTTGTGCAGTGTGTGCTGGTAAAGGACAGACTTCTTGTGAGGCAGAATATATTTTGTTTGTGTCTTTGCATCCAGTTGCAGAAATATTTATCACATATTGTAAATAACAAAGCATAATAAAGAGCTACATCATAGTATTTGTATACACCAGCAACTCACATGAAATTTACAGACATGCATAATTCCAAGAAATTTCTAAAAATTGATCTAAGGTGGTAGGTTAGTAGGTGGACTTTGGTAGGACTTTGAAGTGCAGACAATTGTATGTCGGTTAGGAACTGGAGGTGGAAGACCACAGAGAGGTAGCAGTGCATTGATGGGCTCAAAACTGGTAGACTTAAAAGCCGTAGGATCATCTGTAGCTTGTTCACTGTTGCTTTTCTTCTTTTACACAGTGTTTAATTTTTGGAAAAACATAAGGCAGCACGTACTGTTCTCGTCGCTGTCTGTTGGTATATTGGATGAGGCTTTGGCATGCAGTTTAAATACACCTCCTGACATTTTATTGAAAAAATAAATACTATACACTTCTCACAGTTGTGATCAAAAGTCACACAGTATTTACTCTTTAAAATGCCGGCAGCACCAATTTTGCTCTCCTCTTCTTTGAGTAAATTAAGGATGGCGAATGAAACATTTTTTTTCCATGAGTACTCTGCCTCTCAACATCTTTTAGTTTCATTTTTATGTTGTTTTTCAGCAGTGATAAAGATTGAATTTTAGAAAAAACCTGAGTGTTCATTTACTTGCAGATTTATTTTCATCATTTGGTCTACTTGCACACCAACTTGTCTATCATTACGGATTACAGCAGCACCATTAAGAGGGTCACAATTACATTTTTCAGCAAGTGGAATTGGATGAAATTCATGTCAAAATTTAAAATTCTGTTGAAGTCCAGTTTTTGGTGCTTATTTGATGTGGTATCTGGTGTCGTCCTTCTTGTTAGTTTCATATTCATTGGTAACCCCGGTAGGCTCTTTGCATTGTACCTGTCTCTGGACAAACATTTTTTGCTATGTTGTGTCAAGTACATCTTTAGAAGAGCCATTCATCTGAAATGGCTTTTTGTCGTTCAGCTTTCTTTTTCTTGTGCTGAATGTATGACAGCGAATGCATTGATTCATTAAAGATCTATGTCCAGTATACTATTCATCAGTGGTCTCTGTCAAAACTGACACGTTGAAGCACCTGTGCACGTTTTGGGAAATGATATCATAAGAAATTTTGAGAAATTCTTGACTTGTCACCCAGTTTTATAAACTTTACGAATTTGATGCTGAACCAGACATACAGTATTTAATGATGCTTTATTTACCTTTCATGTTTATCCAGGGCACTTTACAAAGTCAAAGTTACTGAGTTGTTTTTTTGTGAGAGAGCAGATAAGAAACAAAATAACATTTATAGATTAATTTTTGTTAGTCACATCAGCACTTGTAACCAGCTAGGCCAACACAGGCGAGAGAGGTATGGGGGCCTGTTGGTGCTGATGGGGAATAAATAGGGCCTTTGAAGTCCATTACAGTCACTGCTAACATTTGCTGGCTGTAAACAGACCCGAGGGAGAGGGGTGGAAAAAATAGACATGACTTCACAGTCTCACAGGGAAAAGCTGTGAAAGAGGGTCTTCTCCATGCAGATCTTTCCTCCATATGTTATGTCACTGATCATGTGCCATTTAAATTATTTATTTAGTTATTTATTTTGTTCCTGATATATCAAGTTGTGTATATTATTGTCGAGAAGCCTTGGCGCAATGAGCGTCATAAGAGCAAAGCTGACGTGCGTCAAAGAATTTTGGAAGTGCGAAATGAATATGAACATGACGCCCAGCATCTGCATTCTCAGGCTTTGCCTCCTGTGTACCTGTGCTCAAACGGCGTTGTGTGCAGTTTGTGCTTTTGTGATTGTATTCACCCTACTAACAGCCCTTACTGTAGGTGCATTTTACTTTTTCTGTTTTACTTGTTTTCATTTCATTTTTATATACATTTGATTACTAGTTATAATACAGAACAAAACACAATGATTGATCCTGTATTAACAGAATATAAGCACATGAATCCATAGTAACTATCTCATTAACTGGTAGTTAGGAAATTGGTGTTTAAAGTGTTCTTTATGATACTGACATAGGTATTTTAGAGTGTTAGGGATATCTTGGGGAAGTTAATTGGGGTTCCTTGGTTGCACCTGGAAGGAACCATAATTTTCTTTGCTGATATCCAAGTTTGCAGCATTCAGTTGCAGTTGGAAACTGGGGTGCAGGTGTAATTGTTTATCTCTCACCTTCAGCAGATGGTAGGACTGGAAGCAATTGACGTGTATGGTTAAAGTCCACATCCCCTCCACTTTCTGCTGTAGCAGTAGAAAGATTCTATTTTTTTTATGGAAGTGAATGAATGAGGCACACACTGGAGAAAGCTCCAGGTACTTAAAAGCAAACGTGTTTTTAATTTTTGCGCTCTTGATGTAAACTGCGAAGGAATTCTATGGGATTTAAAAAACTTGACCTTGACTGCTCACAGAAAGCAGATTGGGTAGATTTGCCAGGGTCTGCCTGGTAAATAGCTGACACTGTTTCGGTAAGGATATGTGCTTAGAAATTGCTTGTGTTTCTTCTCCACTGCTGCTGCTTCCAAGTGTATGATGTATAGAATTGGGCAGCAATATCCAGCCAGCCTGGAGTGCAGGTCTTTGTTTAGACAGTGAATCCTATGAGGGTTGTTCAGAAGTACCCCAGAACTTGAGCTCATTTTAAGAATTTGCACTTACCACAAGGACGCATTACACTTCAGTGACATAAATTAAACTTTGGTTAATGGTTCTAGCTTGAGTGAAAATGAGTAGGATTGTAAAGGAAAATGAAGAGAACCTAAATTTGGTATGGCTTCAAGCATGCCACGTAAAGAAGCAGTGGAGATCATTTCACAGTGGGTGGTGTAATTTGATGCTCTCTTTGAGGATGGCCCATGAAACAGTCTTTATGGAAGTCAGGAATGCCAGGGGGCAGCTTTGGTGTGAGAAACTGAAGGACCAGGACTTAAAGGCCGTCTGTAATGACCTGGCCCTTGGAACTGAACAAGGCTGCAAGGTGGAGCAGGAAAGTTGTTCAGGGCACCGAAGAAAGTTTTGGACGTGCGTGTGTGTGCATGTGTGGAAAAATGTACGGTGGGCTAGATGACGTGCATGGTTGTATGGCGAATATCTGCTCCCCTCACTGGGCGGAGAGATGTGGACCAAAACCCTTTGTGCTGGTTGAACCTGTGCTGACCTCAGGCTCTGCTGTCCCTCCCAGGATACTCAGGCTCATTAGCCTGAGATGCCAGACATCAGCACACTCCTCCATGCCCTGGGGAATGTGGGTAGGCAATTGGAAAGCTGTCCTTTTAGTTGTAATTGGGAGTTTGTCATAAAAGATGCTGTAAAAAGGGCTGTATTGAGCTGGGGGGCTGGAAATGAAGCATAAAAGTCTCTCATTACATCACTAGCTAATGAACCCTCCGAGAAGAGCCAGCCACAGTGGATGTCCCCCTTCTCCCATATATATATCCCGTTTTGTTTATAATGAACTTCACTCACATTTAAAAGCGCAATAACTCAGTGATTCATTGCTGTTGGCAGACAGGGTGACCTGTAAATCTTGTTTAACTGACAGACAAGCCCATTTTTCTCCAATCCCTGTGTCCTGAGGGAGAAGAAGGTTCGGGACTGCATTTACTGAGTCTATGGCAAGAGTTCAGGGGATTTTATGTCTGTTTAACCTTTTATCTGCTGGAGCTATGTGACAGGCTACTGTGGTGGTCCCTAAGGGGTTTGCAAGCAAAGCAGTTTTTTGGAAGGCAGTTTTGTACCTGAAACTTTAATCGCTCAGGTGTTTACATGCATTTGGAGCTAATAAAGGTACCAGCCCTGTCATTCACAATAAGAGGTTGTTTTGAGTCAAAAATTTGCGGTGTTGTAAAGATAAACCCTCATGTCGCCAAATAATTGTTAAGCTTTGAAAGTGAATTATGCATACTAATGGTAGGCTTGCTGCGGTGTAGACACTAATAAAGAAGTCCAGGGACATGAGCAAAACTTGAGTTCATACAATATAAAATCAACTTGTCTGTGAAGGATGGACCCACATGGAAATTGTCACTGTGATTTTATTGTCTTGGGTGAGAATAAATTTTTTTTTTTATTGTGCAAATGATGAGGCTCTGGAAATCTCGAGCTACGTGTTGGCAGTATTGTAGATGACATCTGCTGAGATCATTTGCTGTGGCTGATATAATTGCAGCGTAAGCAGCTATTCAAAAATTCATTGCTTTCTGTTATCAAAGGAGGAAGGCAATGCATTCTGATCTCTCTGGTGTGTTTGCCACTTTTCTGGTATAAAAAATTAAGATGGTGAGGACGATTGTATGCAGCCTTGCAAAATGACTTGGGCACTGCTCACTTGGCTGAATCCAAGATAGCTTCGGGTGTGCTTAGCTGAGCTATGATGGTAATTGATTGTTGATGCATACCAGGTGTTGTCGAAAATAATTTTTAGCTTTATTTACAAAATTTATGGGTGTCATGCTTCTTTGGTTTGGTACAAATCCATATTGCATAAAGATGACAGGAAGTCTCATCAAACCACTGAGTGGAAACACTGCCTTTGATACAGTTCAGGAATACCGGTTTGAATACTAGGTTGCTGACTTTGCTTTTTTGGTGAAGTCTGACATTAGCGGGTCATCTTGGGTATGAAGTTCTCTGAGGTTCACGTACAGTACGCCCGGTTATGTTCTGTGAAGTTATGCAAGTTGTGCTTTATGCGCTATGAACTTTAAACTTAAAATTGGTCACGCAGAGAATAAGTTTCAGCTGTGTTTTTAGATGCTTGACCTAGGAACAGTGTTTATCCTTGGCCTCCTGTGATCTTGGAACTTATGGTACCACCATGCCCCTCCCTTCTTCCCAGGCTGAATGATTTCCCCTTCTTTTGGCAACTGTCCATGTCTGTTAAGAGCAGAATGTGAACGGGTGGCTTGGATTGCGTTCTGCTGCTGAGGTTTGTCAGCATTGTTTTAATATCTTGTCTCCCCTTTTCTTTGAATTCTCTGGTAGTTGAGGAGACTTGATACTGAATCAAACTGAGTGTGATTCTGATGCTCACCTGACACTAAGTAAACCATAATTCCCTGTGTTTTTGGTTTACTCTGATATCAGCGCAGATGTTCAGCTGTGGAACTCCAGGTATGAAGGGTCATGATCGACTCCCCAGCTCAGGCCTGCTGCGTAGAGTCTTGCCAAGGTTCTTGAACAGTGGTAGTGGGATGCTAACGTGCAAACCTCACTTCACTCTCCTCCTTTCTCTGAAATGTGTGCAGGTTTATTCTGGCGGACATTTGAAAGGAGCAATTTCCTTGAGTAATACTCCTGTGAGAAAGATCCAGGTGGTGGAAAGGGCAAGGAAATCAAGAGTTGTGTCTGGTTAAAGACAACCCTTTGTCAACGACTACTCATTTATTTATTTTTTTATTCGCTTGCTCTGTGTGTTTCTCTGCGGCCTTTCATGGGGTACAGTTAACACTCACTGTTTTGCTTAAATGTCAGACCTGCAACTGTTTTACGGCATTCAAGAAAAGCACAAGCACAACCCTTATTTTATTTTAGCCATTCTATTTGATGGAGTGCCAGTAATGTCCTGGCTGAAATGCGGAGGCTTCTCTCCAGTGAGCCCTGGCGCGAGATCAGTGGGGGCTGTCGTCGACCTGGCGGGGAGACACAGTGCAGGCTTTGAGCCTGATGGAACACACGAGGACAGACAGAGCCTCCTGCACGCCCAAACATACGCACACTTCGTCTGTTTGGGGACGGCCAAATTCTCCAGTGTCATCAGACGATGCTTCCAGCATTCCCTCATCCGCGATCGCTCTCACATGTCAGCGTGCCTGGCTGCGTGCTGATTGACGTCTTGGATGATGTCGCCCCGTTGGCTTTCCGACCTGGGCGCAACACCTGGACGGCCGTGGCCAAAGACCCTGCCTTGGTCTCTTTTCAATGACTTGCATTCTCCCCGACACAGTTGAGAAGGCAGCAAGTCTTGAACGCAAATCAAGCTACAGCCTTATGTTCCAATGGAAGCTGCCTTTATAACCATGGGAGTAAAGTTCTTCAGAATTTTTACACCTTTTTTTAAAATTTTTTATTTAAATCATTGCAGTCCAAGGAAATGTGTTGTAATTCTGCTCGCTGCATTTTTTTTGGAATTGCATCACTTTGTCTGGAAGAGGTTACTAGAACCTAAATATACACAAAGAAGGCACTACCAGGTCATTGTGCCCTGGAGAGACTGAAGTTGTTCAGTGGGTTTCCAAAAACATTGCTTACTGTCTGAAATTTATTGTATCGGTGAACGTGCTTTATCCGGCACAGTGGGCTGTTTAGTTCATTATGTAATAAATCTTCTAGCTAAAGGACCAATTGTTTAATTGAGGAGCAAGATGAACAAAGTTTCTGTTTATACTTGAAAGATTTGACGTTGGTAGTTAATCTTTATACCTTATTTCATTCAAATGGCATTGGAGGAAAAAAATAGTTTGTCCTTAGTGAGCAGTTGTGAAATTTATTCTTTTCAGGTAAAAAATGAAGAATGTTTTTTTTTTTTTTTTTTTTTTTTGCAAATGCAACCAAAAAAATAGCAAAATGAACATTTTTTTGCGCGACTGATCAAAAGTATACCTGTGGGTTAACGCGTGAGTATTTTCTTGCTGTTTGTTGTGTGGTGACACCATTTAACGTTAAAGCGGTATGAAAGGTCGTGTGGTGTGTGTTTAATTTAATTTAGAGTTCCAAAACTAGTGTTTAATGTGCTTAAAATAAGTCCCCCCATTTTCTTTAAGATGCACAAACAATGGAAATGTGAAAAAACCTTCCATCTTGTTTATCTTTTAATTTTGATCCTTTAGCCAAACCGAAATCTGAAAGGGGGAAAAAACATATTTTGTATATTATAAAATTTAGTTGAAACACTAGTCCAAGGGTTTGACAGCAGTGGTACTTCTACGTTGGTCCGATGTGTGGCCATTGATGACAAAAATGAGAATGTGGAGGGATAGTTTTTTAATTTGTTTCCACGTGTTTTAGTCACAAAGACATGCCTAACACTTTTTTTTAATAGCTCCTGGTGGCTCCCTTCCGTGTGTGACTTGGATTGAACCCCCCCTCCCCCGTATACTACTAGGCCCAGTTTTTTTTTTTTTTTTTTAATACCTTGTAAATATATGTAGTCTTTTTAGAAAGGAATAAAGAAATTGGCTCCCTAATTATTTTTTTACTTGCATCCCCTGGTTCCCATCACATGTTTTTAGTCTGGAGACCCACATGTTGCATTAAGAAATTGCAGAATAACATAGCTGTTCTTCATGGCAGTAACAAAAAAACTAGATCAGAGTGTGAATATTTCACTGGTTGATAACTTTCAGTGTTTGCCAATGTCTTTGACGGTGGAATTACTTTTGACTGTGCCTTACTGTTGACCTTTGAACTGTAAGCCACAGGGTCAGCACATTGCACCGCCTGTTTGCCTTTAAGAATGAGACGAACCGGTGGGAATGGCTGGAAAATCATCTGGCTTGCAGAGATTATGGGTTGGACAGAGGTGGTGTATGGCATCACACACGGTTGCGTGACAAATTTAGCAAAGGGTTCCCTGCCCAACGTTTATGTGCCGGACTCACGAAGATGCCTTGCACAACAAAGCAAACATGCCATTTGACTTTAAACAAGGAGGTGTCAAAAGAGCAATGCCAGCACCCTTTTCACCCCCTGTTTCAGGGCCACCACAGGAACTATACTGCTCATCCAGCTGCCATCCATCACAGCAGACAAGAGCCAATTAGCACATTCCTATTTCCCCCAGTTCTCATGTTCCTTTGCTAACCTCTCCATAATTTTGCATCATTTATCAAAAACAAATGTCCAACATGCTGTGGGTTGGTACTAGGGGGCGGCAGGAATGAAGGGCCTGAAGAAACTCTTCTCTGCCCCATAGTGTAATGCTTTCTCTTGTTTCAGAAGGTGTGTGTGGGGAGCGGGGGTTTACGATTTTTGTGCAGGATGTGTATTTTTAATGAGGTTGTTTTGTACCTTATTATTTTGGTTTAGAATTGGTATCTATGGATCCCTGCATCTTGGACTTCTCATCTGCATTCCACTATCAGCTATATGTAGGAATAAATTTAGGTTTTGGTATCAAATCTATTTGATTTTTATTATTTTTGGAGCTCAAAGATAGCTTTTTTTGGTATCTATGAGCCCTGGGTCTATAGGCAAACAAGAGACTATGCTCTACCTTGTGTTGTAATCTTCATCACTCTTTGGCCATTTTATATTTGAGCAATGGCAGTGCCTGCTACTTTATTTCCTACTATAAATATGCATAGTTGGAAGCAATTTGGCAAAGAAATTGCAGAATGGGGCTGTGATATGGAGAACTGCTTTGTTTTGCGCACTAGCTTTTTAGAGAGCCTGTTGAATTCTGTTGACTTATGAGCTTCGCTGACTGTCTGAAGCCTATCGACACATCTGTAGTTAGAATGAGGTTCGCGGATTGAATGGCCATAACAAAGTTGAGTGATCTGCATGGACTTCATCCGCTGTATCTGGTTTACATTTATTCCAGCTTTGCAGCTTGCCGCTTGGCATAACTGCTTTAGCAGAGTTCAGGCAGAGTTCAAACAGCAGACCAGTAAGGTGCCAGCATGGAGGTACCTGTCCCATGTTTTAGTGCCATATTTGAGCTTGCTCTCCCCTGGCAGGGCCACCCACAGAGAGGGGAGACCTGAGTCAGACGGGCTGGAACGGTGCTAATCTTATAAGGGGCTGACACTGACTCCTCCAGATTAAAGACATTCTGTTGGCAATGCTCAGCAGTTTCTGTCATGCAGTGGAATGTGATCCATGTCTTTACATGGCACTGGAATACAGGCAGAGAGGCTGGCGCATTAGATGCTTCTCAGATTTGTATGTCTTTATTTGCCAGCTTTACAGTTTAGCTGGAACTCATTTTTTACTTTCTGGAGCAGAAATTCCAGAGAAGGTTAACCCTGTAAATGTTCAGTGAAGCCCATGGTTATTAACTATTTCCACAGACATCTTCTCTCCAAGAGATGCTGACAGACTCTTTACCATATTTTGTGTGTAAATTGAACAAACCTGTACTGAAAAAAATCTCATTTTTGACACCAGCAGCATCAAAACCCTTCAATCTTGCCCATCTTTTAACTTTGATCCTTTAGCCAAACCAAAATCTGAAAGGAAAAAGTTATAAACTCGCTGAGTCCTGATGTCTTGTGGAAAACTACAGGCGCGTGCATATTCATACTTTGTGCATGTAATTTTCTGCAGGGTGTATAATGTACAGGTATGTAAATTGGTGATTTTTTTTCTTTTTTAAAGGCATTTGTTTGTGAGAATTGGCTTCCTGTAAAAATTCCTTTCATGTGGAGGAGCAATGTCTTATTAAAACTGAGGTCAGTCATGGTCCTGTCATGACATTCTGGTGGAGCAGACTGCTCTGTGTGTGTGTGTGTGTGTGTGTGTGTGTGTGTGTGTGTGTGTGAGGTGAAAGAATAGAGCTACCAAAGAATGCTACACATTATAAAGCTCCAGAGCAGAGGCTCTGGATGGGGGTTCGCTGGTGGTAGCAGGAACCGGACATTGAGTGCGGGGTGTTGAATTCCAAGGTGGCGTAGAGGTAATAATGGTTTAGAGTTATTCATTGTGTTTAGTGGCAGTGCAGTGGACATTCAATCCAGCCCCTTCCTCTGCAGCCTTCCTCTTCCACGGATCATCACATCCTTTGGTATGTTCACCAGATCATGGTTGCCATCAAACAAGGGTTCATATTTATAGTCGGCAGCAAAGTGAAAGACCAGCTTAATCTGATCCTGGGAGTAACAGTGCTGACAGCAAGACTTTTCCTGGGGGGGGACCCTTGTCTGTCTCTTTCCTGCATAGGTCAATATTCAGACCTAGTAGCACTCTGTTGTTTGCCATGTCTACTGATAATTTAACCCTAGTTCTAACCACTGTTGGCACTTTTTATGACCCATTGTCTTCCTATTTAAAATGTCCTTTCCTCCAGTTAATGTCTTGTCTTGTCCTCAGGATGCCTTGGAGGAAGGGTGTGGAGAGGGCATCAGTGAGGAACATTACCGTTTGGAAGGTAGGTCCTTCATAAGCACGCTCAGGGTTGTAAAATTTGCCTTGTGTGTTTGGGAGGTGACAGTTGAAATAGAAACATCTGACGCTTCTGCCTTTCCTGCTTGTGATGTCACCATTTCTCTCCTCTATGACCTTGTAATGAAATCTGGCCCTTTAATCCAGGGGAAGGGCAGACAGCTGAGGGGAAGGGCTGTCTCTGTAAAGTCCACTTGCACCAGGCCCTGCTTTTCATTTGAAGTCAAATTCGAAAGAGAACCACGGGGACTATTACTGCTGTGTCACCGGTTGTGGCTCGGCTGGGCCATGGGATGTCCTGGAGGGTTGACTTCTGCTGCAGTCTTGCTTCTGTCGAGAACCCAAAGTGTCAGGGATATTAAAGTTCTGAAATTCTTCCTATCTCTGTCACTGAACACTGGATACCTGGTAGTGACACCCCCAAAAATGAGCTCTTGCCTGGCCTTGCTCTTTACACCGCCAGTTGAAATTACATGAAGGTGTTTGAAGGGGTGGTAATGGAGAAGACCGTGGCTGTCGTATGGTCTCCCCACGGGAAGTTATAAATGGCCTTCGTGCACGTCCAGTGATTACTACTTACTGCACCCACTCCATTCCTGAGATGCAGCTTCACATGGAGGCTGCCTGCCAGAAGGTTATAGTGTTCAGGTTACCCTGTCACGCCTTCCACTCTGCCTTTGACATAACCCCTGCTCTGGGCTTATCTGCTGATGGAGATGTTTACTACTTACCATCTTCACTAAGTTGTTCCAGTTCCTGCGTGAAGTTATTAGTTTCTTCCTTTTGAGGTACCGTGTCTGAAGTTGTAGCAGACCCCTTACCAGGAATGACAGCAGGGATTCTGTGTACAATCATCACACATACCTTCATTATATATGGCTGTCATGTATTCATATATTTATATATACATATCATATTTATCTTCTGTGGCTCTTCTCACTTCTCTTTGTTGTGACAAGCCACTTCTCTCAGGCTTGTAGTGTGCCACAGAACAGGAGACCTTTTTTAGACACGTTCTCAGTTTGTTGCTCACAAAAAGACCTTTCCGCTTGAAAGACAAGAAGACTTGAGTGTGTCTGAGGATCTGTACCCAGGTAGAAGCACCTCAGGTTTCAGACCTGAAAGTTAGAGACAGCAAAGGATGGATAGGGTGGCTTAGAGTTGGAGGAGCGAAGAGGCGTTTGCTGAGAGCAGCCGAGACATTATATGCTTTTACACAGATAAAATACATCAGTGAGGAAGCTGGAGTAAAAGCCAAGAGATACTATTTCACATATAAACAAACGGGAAACTGAAATCCAGCTTTCCTCTCAGCCTTAAGAAGGGCTTCCAGAGGGTTCACAGGAAACTAAGCAAAGCAAAAAGAGAATCCAAAATAAAGTTCTTCCACGTTTATTTTTTGTTTCCCTCTTGGTATTTGGATGCAAATTGAACTCAAGTGAAAATACGGCATGCCGTTGCTCCATTTCTATCTGACACGTTTGGTTGTGTGTTGGCCTTCCCGAGTTGTCACGTCCTTCGGCCTTGTCGAATTTTTTTCCTTTGTAGATTTTGTGTCTGCTTTCCAAGTCATCCGTGCACTCTAAGGCTAACCTTATTTTTTGAGATCTTCAGTTTGTTAAACCCTGTTTGGCTTTATTGTACAGAAGATAGCTCGCAACACTGAACATTAAGCAAGTTTCTTTTTAGCACCCAAGAAGATCAAGAGAAGGGACTGAGGGTATTTGCCTCGACTTGGTGAAGCCATCCAAGATTTTCTCTTTCTCTCTTTTCTTTGAGCAAAAGGACAGGATTTTTGATCTACAGAGAGCAGAGAGGAGGGAAGACAAGACTGATTCACTTGGCCTTTTGGCTAACGCAACAAACAAGTTTTAAAATGCAACTTTGCTAATTAATTAACAATTCTGTTTTAAAGTCCTCAGATCTTTATCCAAAAGGCCCTGCTGAGCCTGAGAATGGAGCTTCAAAGTGCTGCAGAGAGGAAAGAGGGATGGAGGGAATTCAACGTGGCACCCGTACCTGTGACTGGATCCAACCACGTTGCTCTGTAGCACAAAAATACCTTCAGTCAGCAGTAGAATTTAACTGAGTCTGACTGACACGAGGTCAAAATAGAGCGAAACGGTCCGCGTCTTTCCTAAATTATAGCCACAAATTCCTTTGCTTATGTGAGTGAAGTCATTTGTAGTGTACCTGTAGTCAGATGCGTTCTGCGGGAGGAGAGAAGTAAGGATGGACCTGGAAAGGAGTCAGCTTGACACTGGTTTATTAGAAGACTCAGATTATGTACAGTTTGCATTATAGGAAATATTCTGGCAGGGAATGTGCAGCTCTCTGTGGTGTAGGAGTCCACTACATCATGGCATTGTGGTCCTGGTGTCGGGGAAACCAGCTTACCTTTGTCAGCAGAGTTTTACCTTTTAGACATAGTGTGGAGTTCATAGCATGCCTTTGGGAGTCAACGTATTTTGGTACCAAGAGATTTGCACAGGGTTGGACTTTAGGTCTTGGTTTGCTGTATCTGGTGTTATAGTTGTCCCTGGCCCATACCAAGCCTCTATTTATCCTTTTCCCAAAAGTTGCACTGCCTCCAGAGAAGATTGACGGCTGCTGCGCAGAGGACAAGAGTCAGGAGAAGCAGAGCCCTGCACCTGGAGGGGCCAAGAAACAGCTCAAATTTGAAGTGAGTATGTAGGCAAGGGCTGCTCCGTTTGGATGTGCCAAGTGCCTTTGGAGGCCACGGGAAGGTGCCGTGCATTCTGGCACTGTTTTACATGCTGTCTTCTCAGGTGAGTTTCTGTAGCACAGGTCGCTCTGCTGGGGACTCGGAGTCGTTCCGTGGAGGCTGCTGTGTTTGCCGCTTATCATTTCATTTCGACCCGTTTCCCTGGCCTAAACAATCCAGTTGCTAGTCGCAAGTTGTACTGCGGTTAGAGCTGCTCCATGCAAACACAGCATATGCACGGTGTTTCGCACTGATGTGGAAATCGCTCTTTGAAGTCGTGCTCGCCGCATGCTCGCGTCCGTATTTTTTATTAGCTTATTTTCTTACTGTAGCACACCGCTTGGTGAGATTCCACTGTAAAGTTGTCTTCCTTCCAGGAACTGGAATGTGCTGTGTCCTTGGAAGACGACAACCGGCAGGAGTGGACGTTCACCCTGTACGACTTTGACAACAGCGGGAAGGTCACCAGAGAGGTACGAATGATCTTTCAGGCCGTGCATCCTTTGCCCCAGTGTGGGTGGTCTCCCAAACTCTGCGCCAGACATCTGAAGGGTGATCAGATCGGTTCTGTTAAACTAGCCTGCTTCATCGCTGGTAAGGCACTAAGACCAAAGTTCAGCGCTTCTCCATGCGAAGCTCAGTTGCTGAGCTGCAAGTGATGAATTCTGGACTTTAAACATCTGAAACTGCAATCCAAAAAGCCTGTTTTTCTGGGAAAGAGTTGAAATGCAGAGATGAATCTGAAAAAGTCCTCTGTTGATGGATCTCCAGTTTCCCGGCGTTGCCTCTGGCCCCGCGGCACATGAGATGGCGGGCGGCAGCGTGCGTGGAGGGGGAAACGCCTCTCTTCTTGCGTCGCCTTTTTTTTTTTTTTTTTATATAGTCGCTCACGGAGGGAGAAGAAAGGAAACCCAAAACGACAGAAGACTGTTTTCATACTGGTGTTTGAAAGCCTATCTCAGTGCGGTCCCCAAAGACCACCTGATAGTCCTTTATGTCGGAGATGGCGGAGCCAGGGAATAGGGAAGAAGTTTCGAACTAAGATGCATCTTTTGAAACAGGCTGAGCTAATCGGGGCAAAACGGCTTAGTTCTAGACTTGTCTTGTGGGCCTGCTGCTCTGCAGTGACAGTCAAGGGACTGCTTGTAACAGAACTGTAATTACTTTCAGAGGGGGGAAAAGCTAATGAGACTGGAGACATGTATAATTAAACCTAATGCTTTTTTGATCCAGGGAGTTAAAGATGCTGCTCATCTTTAAAAAGACTTTCAAGCCTTAAATTTCTCCACTTTTGGTTTTTCAAAATGGGATTGCGTTTGACCCCGCCACAGGTTGGCGGATGCTCGGGATTTTTGCAGTTGCCCCCAGGGCCTGACTCATCAGGTCCACTGCAGAACCACGCTAGGCTCGGTTTCTAATTTATTGCGTATGCGATCATTGAGTTTTCTTCGCAGAAATGTTTGTCCAGAGAAGCGGCAATTTTTGTCTCGCCGTTTGAGCGTTTAGCAAGGATCTCTTTCGTTAGTAATAAACGTTAAAGGTTTGGCCATACGGACAGGGAGCGAGCGTATGTGAACGCGCTGTCTGCTGCAGGACATCACCAGCCTGCTGCACACCATCTACGAGGTGGTGGATGCCTCCGTGAACCACTCGCCCAGCACCAGTAAAACTCTGCGCGTCAAGCTGTCCGTGGCGCCCGATTCAAGCCAGGAGTGGAGGACTCCTATGCAGACGGCCACTGGTAAGAACCCTCTCTGCGGCTCCCCGGTTTGCAAGCTCGCTTGTTCTCCTGTGCGGGCTGCAAACTCATCACATTCTCTCCTCGTTTTTACGACGATTGTTGTAGTAAGAGTTTCGGCGGACCGCCTGTCATCTTCAAATGCAAGGAAAAAATCATAAGAGGTGAACATATTCCTTTTGATAACTGCGGAGCAAGTTTCTAAGGGCCTGCATCAGACAGTGCGGTGGGGAAAAAGTGCGTTAAACTTGCTCAACTTTTCTCCTAACTTTACTTGGTAAACAAGTGAGAAAGCATCTTCAGAACTCGCATTCATTTGTTTACTTCCTGTTACGGGTATTTTTATCTCTTACATGTCAAAGTAGTGGTAGCCTTTGAACACACCTTGCAGTCATATTACTTTCAAACTGCAGCGACCATGTTTCTATTAATAAAAACAAAAAAACCGACTTAAGTTTGGAAAGTAATGAAGAAAAAGTGCTTTGTTTATTCTGTTTCTTCCCTTGAATTTGTGTTCAAAGCATTTGTCTTTGAAGCGTGGCTTCTTTCTGTAGATGTCATGCGTTGCTGTGTTTGCGTGCGCCGCGTTCTGATTTTGTTGTCTTTACGCAGACAATACCCATGCCAGGCAGAAGACTGACAAGTGTATCGAAGACCCTAAAAGCTCTGACAAGAAGTTGCGCGCTCCTCTCAGGTACGCTCCCTCCACATCCTACGTGTGGGTCTGAAACTTTTTTTTTTAAAAACATCTCAGGAAAGAAAAAAACAGCTGAACTAGAGGCAGCTCTAGAGAAATTTCCAGATTTGTGCAAATATTAGCACAAAGTGTCTCAGGCTCCGCTACATGAAGGGGAAAAAAATGGCTTGGTCAACACCTTTCCCCAGTTGCTTTTCCAAGCCACTGGCCCCCAGTAAATGAAGTACTGACTTCAACATTTATAGGCGGATGGTAAAAGTGTGTGGACACTCTGCCGGGGGTGGCCAAGTTAAACATTTTCCACAATTTGACATTTTTAACTAAAAGGGCACCTTTAATCCTGGTGTTTTTCTGTTAAATACTCTGCCACATCAAAATATTTGTGTGTTGGGCCCCCCCTCCCTGTGTTCTATGTGGGCAGAATTTATGCTATGGTGGCTCGGGCTGTCACATGAGAAGAGTGCTGTGGATATTGTGGCAAATCTCAGCTGTGAGCTCTACATTAGTACACAAAAGGCTGTAGTTTAAGGCATGACAGTGGAGCAAATTGTGTCACCGAGGATTAACCGTGTCCTGAAAAAGAGGTAAAACAAATTGCTAGAAAATTCTGTGAACCATCCCGCACTATGGATGGACTGCCGCAGAACGCCATGGGATGGGAGGGGGCTCAGGCTTAATAAATGTGTGTCCTGTTGACCCGAAGAACGATTCTCGCAGGCGTGCCCCCTCCCGGCTTTGTGCAGGCATCGCTATTGATAGCTGCACAGCTGCTCTTTGATCTGTCCTCTGTGTACAAGCCCGTCTGTTGTGGCACAATGCCGTCATTTATCCCTGGCACTAGGTGTCAAGGCCGGTTTGTCTGACTCCTAACAGCTGCTCACTCTTCACAGCTGGGTGGAATGGAAAGTCTTTTTGTTTATTTAGGGGGGGGAATGTTAGCTTATAATTGTGCATCTGAGTGAGTTTATGGGGGATTCCAGTGAATTCAGTCTTTAACATCTGGCACGAGGTCAGAGGAATTTTCTGGCCCGTAAAAAGGGTTTCTCCTCTGTAGACGACACCACAGCGATCACCACAGCCAGCAGGGCTGCCAGCGCCACTGCGTGGACGAGAACCTGGAGCGCAGGAACCACTACCTGGACCTGGCGGGCATCGAGAACTACACGTCCCGTTTCAGTTCAGGTGGCTCTTCAACTTTGCTTTCAGGAACGCAGAAGAATTAGTAGCGTACATTATTTTCTACTTCATAATCTGTTGCGCACGGATGAGAGGTGTGGGAGTTTTTAAGACTAACAGTCACTCTTGTATCCCCCCCACTTGCACTCTTTGTGAACGTCAGAGGTGCCACTTTATTTCATCAATGTAATTTTAAGCCATGAAATGATTATGTAGTTCAGATATAAAATTGTGCTGTTTTTGCTTTTGTTCAAGCTGATAATTGTGATATATGTCTCCTGAAATCGTAGCGTTGGTGTAGAGTAGCGAGCGAGTAGTTTTACAGTGACTACGTGTATCGCTGTACTGACCACATTACAGTGCGGACTGTTCTGAATATTTAATTTCTTTGACTGCAGGCCCCGGGGAAGAGCCTGTGAAGGCAGAGCCACATCCCCGGGAAGCCAACCAGACCAGGTCTCGGTCGCACGAACCAGAAAACGGACACTCCTACTTGCACCATCGCCGCTCACAGGCTTTGGAGAACTTGAGCCATGGCCTCCAAGCGTCGGACAGCCTTTGTTCCCGACTGCGGGGTCAGGACTCGGGCAAACAGTCTCTGCGCTCCCCCAAGACCCACGGCAGGACCCCGACCACACAGGCTGCGGTGAGGTCTGTGAGAAGTCGGGCTGCCCCTCCTGCACTGCTGTGCCAGAATCCCCTTCTTCACCAGCAGTCCGTGGCCCATCGGAGGCATAAGCAGAGAGCCAAAGATCCACATCAGATGTACAGGGCCCTGGGCTCCTTGGGGGTCCCTGGGCCCGTGCTGGAGAAGGAGCAGGTGCGGGAGCTGCCTAGCGTGATACTGTACGAGAGTGGTGTGGGTACTCATGTGGTCCAGAGACATGAGCACCACCATCATCACGAACACCATCACCACTATCATCATTTCTACCAGTCTTGAACCTCAAGAAGTCACAGGCATGTGGGTTTGAAAGATTTCTTGACCGATCTTTGCAAGACTGAAGGCCACAGGTCGGGAGCCGAGTTCATCTGTTCTGGTTAGAGAGACTGGCAGAATGGGAGCGGAGGCCTTGGACTGTACCTCAGGTGTGGGTGGACTGTACCACAAGGCTTGTTGAGATTGATGGAGTCACCAGGCTTTCCTTTGATGCTTTCAGTTCATTTGGTGGGTGGCAAGAATGTTCGGGAAGACAAGCTCGTCAACTCTGAAAAGGGGCTTCGCTGCTTTGCTGTCAAAGGATTCAACTAGTCTTCTCCCCCCTGGCTCTCCCACGCTCTAGCTGACAGGCTAAACCCTCCAGAACCGTGCCCTAGCAGCCCACCGGGCTCTCCAAGGGGGGGGGGGGGCTGTGAGGAGGTGCCAGGAAGGACTGGGCTCAGGACTGGAGGAAGGTGGACTTGGTCTCGGTGAATGTGAAGGGTGGATGAACGACTGTGGTCATAGTTCTCATCTTTAAAGGCTCCGGTGCAGTTTATTTTAAAACGTATTCACTGTCAGATATCAAGTCAGTTTTCAGAACGGTGTAAAATCAGACCAGCCAGACTGGACACACTTTGCAGAAAACAAGTCGACCGCAGACTGAAAAACTGTAATTGAGAAAGGAGAACTGCAAGTAGCTGCTACCTCATGTATTATTATAATGGTGATTATTATTCTGATGTTTTCAGCAACTGCGTATACCACATAGAATTTGGATTCTTCCCCGTCATTTAGCTTTGTGTTCTATTTTTGTTTAAATATATCTGTCAGTTATAGCTGAATGGGTGCTGTGACATTTTATATCTGATTTTACCTTTGTATATTTGTATTTCACTTTATGCTTACTCCTTAAACCTAGTTGTCGCAACTAAGCTGCTTCTGAAGACCACTTTTTTTCCTCTGAGATTAAGCGAAACTGTACATTGCTGTTATTATTTTATGAGTCAATGAGTTGCACCGCGGGAGTGTTATTCACAAGATTGAAGTTAAGCATATATGTTTCTCAGGTACTTTTCAGTTGTCATAGTTTTAAACTGGTTCAACAAGCTGTGTGCGAGGCAGGAATCGAGCATGAACTGTTGAGGAGTCGCCGCTTGTGTTGAGTTAGCCGATGGAGCAGATTTTGGGTTTAGCAGGCTCGTACAGTCTAGTCTGAGCCCAAGTCGGTTGTCCTTATCAGGTTGGCCTGACCATGCCTCATGGATGGGCCTTTTGCGGAGGACCTGGACCTCCTTCGTGAATCGTGCCATCTCTTCCAGAGCTCAGATGTCAATGGCAATTTAATCAGGCGGTCATGTGCTGCAGAAACCAGAGCCTTGCTGCAGCCAGGCAGGACGTTGGCCGAATGCCCTTGCCAGCTGTTCAATTTTGCTGGTGCTAAAAGACACCAGGCCCTGTGTGCAGCCTCCTGACGACTCATAACTCAATCCTGAAGGGGGGTCTGGTCAACCAGACATGCATGCTCATCATCAGTCATTCTTCTTTCCAGTAGATCCTGGCTTTTCAGTAGGGCACCCTGGTGCGCCTGAATGAAATTTCTGCTGAGATCTTTGTCAGCGGGTAGACCTTGAGAAGAACGCTCTCTGTTGCCATCTCTCATAGATTAAGCTGGTATGTCAAGTGCCCTGCCCTCCTAGGCTTGCGCAGCCATATGGCGAACAGGTGCATATGGCGATCAAGGCCAGGTGTGGCATCAAGCTGTTTGCCTTGAATGGATTGGTAGAAGAATATTGTCCTTTACAGGAGTCCTCTCTATACGAGCAGCGGCTGCTGTAGTTTGTTCCACAGTCTGAAAGCCTGTGAAGGGCATTTCCTTGTGGAATCTGGTGCCATTCCTTGGAACGCGTTTTAACTCCCGTCCCCCCTTCCCCCTTCATGTTTGTGTTCTGCTCTCACTGTCAATGCAGATGGGCAACACGATGTGTTAGCGCAACCGCCAGAGCCATTTTTTACAACTTCCGAGTCCTCTTACCACACATGCTTCTCTCACTGGGCTGTAGAACCGTTTCCACACCAGTTAATTTTTTTGCTTCTTTTAGTGAAACATCTCTGCATCATTTGCAACAAAACCTTTGGTCTTTGGGGGGAAAAAAAGTCAAAATGTGTATTTTTAATTGTGTGAGATAATTTAACCTTGGCAAATATTCATTAAATCTTATCCCCCCCACTTATCCTTAATGTGTATGCCATGACAAAGGTATTTTTATCCACAGGTTTTATATATCTGCTATAAAGAATCCTAGCATAAATGCCAGATTTGAAGCACTGCAAAAGGGATTTATGAGACTGTTGTAGAAAGTATGAGCTTATTTATATCCATAAAATGACTGTTCCTATGTATGTGTGTATGCAAAGCAGTCACCTGTGTCTGTTGCTTTTGCAGATGATTTAGCTGTGCCAGTTACTGCTGGCAGGAATTGGTTGTCCTTCTATCGCAGGTGGTGAATAGGAACTTTGGCAATCCTGTCATGTTCATCCTCATAGCTACAGAGCAGTTTGATTTGCCACGTCATTCTTGTTCATATATATATGTTTACTATATACAGACTGTTTTGATTAAATGCTTTATTTATTTAACAACAAAACTGTGCCAAGAGAAAGCGCTCACATTAAAGTTTTACCTAGTTTCTTAAATTTTGCTTTTTATTTTCCTTCACTGTCTGCGTTTACAACTTCCGATCACTGCCACCTGGGGAAAAATTCACGTTTGTTCACATTCTTAGAGGTCAGCGTAGGTCAGGCTGGAATATTGCGGCAGGAACTGAGATTCACATTTACGGGCTGCCGGGATCTTCACTTTTTGCAAATACGGTGTCAGTTACACATCAGATGCAGCCTGAAATGTGGAGATGGATGCTGCTGCCTCAATTAAAAGATGTGCAAGAATGCTTTGTTTTCAGCAACACCGGGGGGGGGGGGTTCTGTGAAGAAGGCGGGAGGTCTTTGAATGGCCCCATAACTCTACAACTGCAAAATCCTTTGCGTCTCATCCCTCAGTGGGTGGGCAGTGACTTTTCTGGCTTGGCAGAAGTTTAAGTACACAGTTACGTGCAGTTATGAATACAGGAGGCTTTTTATTATTTTTAAAAAAAAAAAAAAAAAATTATTTATGACCATTATTTAAAGAAACTACAATCAGAAGATGAAGGAAGTCTGCAGCAGGATGACTCGACTTTCTTGGCTGATTTTAGTCAGAAAGGATGATCTGTAACCAGGACAGTTTAAAAAAAAAAAATATATATATTTCTTCGTGTTGCTTTCTCACATCCAAATTCCTTCCAAAAATTTTGCTTGACCCCAAAAAGACTCAGTGGAGGTAGAAGTCTTGGATGCCATTCTGTAGGCCAGATGTCCAACGTGGTGCTTGCATCGCAGTAAATTTCCTCTGGTTTTTATTATTAATGCTTTTGTTCTAGAATGAGGTGCAAAGGTGTTTTTGTCTGTTTATTTCATTCGTCTTTTTGTTTGTTTGCTGCAGACAAAAACCTCACAAGCTCAGGGAGCAGGACCCCTTTGCACCGCTTTCTTTTATTTGAAATTTGGTGTCTTTAAACAGGACGATGGAAGGGTGGAGATTAACCCTATTATCTCATTGCCAAAAGCAGAGAAGCAATGATATTGACTTAAATGCGGGGAAACATGAAATGCAGCCATATGTTTTCACTTTATGCTTTGTTTCCTGCAGATAGGCAGCCAGCTTTGAAGTGGAGGATTGGCACACAGTGGGGTGCTAGCTTCTGTAGAGGAGATGCTAAATGCTGTGGATGGGAAGGACACAAGGTACTCCATTACTAATGCAGCAGCGGGGTGTAAAAAGGCAAATCCGATGATATTGTACATTTGTTCCAGAGTATTTATTGACTTTGAACCTTTTTTTAATGTGTAGATAAGTGGGTCCGTTTTCTTACAGTATCTTAGAACTTCAAAGAAGACTTGTAGAATAATGCAAATGATTGGAAAATGCCTGTTTCTACCGACTCGGAGCATGGGCAGAAAGACAGCGAATTAAGTCTAATTGGTGTGGCCGTCTTTTAAGTATTGCAGTAGGGGTAAGAAAAAAAGAGGGATGTTAATAACTGTCCGTTTCCTTAAATAGGAAGGGGACGGTGGTAATTGAAAATGTTAAAGATTGTCATGCACGGCGGATGAAACTTTGAGAGAACAATGGATGGGGGTGAAGGTGACACTGTTGCAAGCTGCTGAGAGCTGGTACAGTATGGTAATGCTGTAAGGTTATTTTAGCCACAACACTGAACGTCCAGCCGGTTTGCTGAAGTGTCGCCCTCTGCTTCAGCTTCAAAACAGTGAAATAACTTTTTTTTTTTTTTATTTTTTTTAAAGCTGGAACATCAGTATATTTACATTTTTGCCTATGTCAGTCTCCCGATGGGTGATTCCATTGAACCTGATCAGAACTTAAATACCCGTGTAAAGGTTTCGGCTGAATGATAAGCTAAAATGCAAGCCGATAATAAAAGTGGGTATTGGTGACTTTACATCTGCTTGTTTGGTTTGGATGTCCTGTGTTGGAACCCACTTCTATAGTCAAGATCTTGATGGCGAGTACATTAGATTTATTTATTTACTTATTTGCCCATGAGACCTTTGGCTGACGATTTTGCTGGATAAATGTCTCCCTAGCTTTTCTGCAGCAGTTCTTGGAGGTTTAGGATGCTTTTATGCTTTTTGCATTTGGCCGTCACTCTTTTTGTTCAGTTTGTCTCAATACTTGTATGGGACAAACTGAACAAAAAGAGTGACGGCCAAATGCAAAAAGCATAAAAGCATCCTATACTTTTTCTCCCCTTCCCCCCCTTCATGTTTGTGTTCTGCTCTCACTGTCAATGCAGATAGGCAACACACCATGTTGCCCATCTCCAGTTTCAAGGTACAGTTACAGTTTCAAGGTACGTAGCACACTTTTCAAAAAAAAAGTTTTCAATACTTGAAGAAAAAATGAGAGGTAGAAGAAGGAATAGCCAAAAAGTTCCACTGGTTTTTAGTAAATCATTGGCTTCTTTCTTTTTAGCAACATCAAAGACATCTCCTCCTCTTTGATGTCGCAGCATGCTGTTTAAGGTAGTGCATGAATGGAGGGATGTCAAGCAGCAAGGTGCCCATATAACTTCTGTCGAGCAGTGCAGAGGACTAAAGATGAAAGTCGCCCATGGGGTTGAGTAATGAAGGTCCAAGAAGTAACCACCCCAAAGCCAGAAACCCAAACTTTGCAACCAAGCTGCAAATGGAACTGGCCCATCGCTTTCTTTCCTGCATATTTACCTCCAGTCAGAGCACATGGGAAAGATTGATAGTTTCAGTCGGCATCTCGGAGCTCTGCGACAATAATTTTGACGTGTGGCTAGAACTTGACCCATGAGGGAGAGTGAAATGGAAATACGGACCTTTCTTAATCATACTTCAATATGAATGGTTTGCCACTTCCTGCTATTTGGGAGTTTGACACATTCCTAACACACTTGTTCAGAATTAGGACCAACTGTTATGCCAGACAACAAATCCCTCGATTTGTGCAAAATAGAGTAGTGGTAGAGTTGTTTAACCAGTGTGAGAAGTTACAGGAGAGGTATTGGTGATGGTGGTGTTTACTGTGGAGTGCAGATGGGTAGGTTGTGGTACTCAGAACACAGCCAAAACAGGTGGTTGGAACCCTGAAACATAGTTACCTTTAAAACTTTTGGGAATTATGTTATTATATACTGTTTTCCAGCTTTTGAATGGTTATACACTGCCCGGCCAAAAAAAAGTCTCACACTCTTAACATTTCGTTGGACCGCCTTTAGCTTTATGGTGCACATTCGCCATGGCATTGTTATGATAACTTTTTGCAATGTCACAACATTTATTTCCGTCCAGAGTTGCATTAATTTTTCACCAAGATCTTGTATCGATGATGGGAGAGTCGGACTGCTGCGTAAAGTCTTCTCTGGCACATCCCAAAGATTCTCAATGGGGTTAAGGTCTGGACTCTGCGGTGGCCGATCCATGTGTGAAAATGATGTCTCTCTCGTGCTCCCTGAAGTACTCTTTCACAATTTGAGCCCGATGAACCCTGCCATTGTCACCTTGGAATATAAAGAAAAAAATCCATTGATGGAAAAACCTGGTAAAACATTCAGTATATTCAGATAGTCAGGTGGCCTCATTTTTTGGGCACATAACGTTGCTGAACCTAGACCTGACCAACTGAAGCAACTCCACATCATAACACTAAGTTAAATCCAGGTGGTGACTTTTTTTTTTTTTTGGCCGGGCAAGTGTATCTGTAAAATGTGGATTGTTGTTCAGGACATTGGAACACCCAGGACGGGGCTGCACTTTTGCGCAAAATAAAGATTAAAACCGATAAATGACTGAAATTAAAAATGCTTAATTCGCTGGAGAGGAGAAGAATTAATCCCACGACAACATTAAATATACCACCATTTTACCACCAAGTGATGAGTGGATGCAGAACTGTTAGGGACATTCAGACTTTTCGAATATAAATAAAGTGAAGAAAACGCTGTAAATGGAAAACTGTAACTGAAAATCCCTAACCGAAAAGTTTGCAGCATGAGGATACTGCATACTCAAAAAGTATTCACTGAATGCCACGTATTAAATACAATTTTGTTCATGTATAATCATGTTTTTAATATAATTTCAGACTGATAGGAGTTTATTGTTTAACATGTTTAGCAGTAAACGTGGAAAATGATGCTCCGTTGCATTTTGTGCAGGGGTGTAGACTGAGTCTGGGCCTGAAGGCAGCAGTCCGGATCCAGAAATGCGACAGTTATCCTTAATCTTCAACCTGCATTGGGTTGCGTTGGTTACAGGGACCCCCCAGCGGGACAAAAAGACAGGAAGCAGCATGAATACACGTCGGATTTCTTCATGTTGCAACGTGCCAGAATGAACTCGGAGATCACTGGGTTGGAGACGGCCTGGTTTCTATCAACAGCTGTCAGAGTGTCTGGCCGCAGCTCCCAATGTGCTCCTGCATATTTCTGATTGGGTCCATATTTGTTCCCCTGTTCACATTAAACAGCCGTTGGACTGTGGAAAGAGCGTGTTTTTCCTGCGCAGATGTTTCCTTTCGGCTGGTTTAAAAGAAGGAAAAGCTTAAAGGAGAAGGACCAGAGAAGGGATGAAACAGATCAGCCCCAGCGACAATGCTGAGAAGAAAAGCACCACTTGCTGTTCTGTGCTATGTTTGACGATTTCTTTTCCACAGTGGTAATGATCTTTGGCAGTTTTATCTGGGACCGAATAGCATATGGCCCCGGATGATTGTAGCCCCCTCCTGGTATTAATCTTTGTCTGTTGGGTGGGGTTTCTAATGAAGACAGCGGTGGGTCATGCAGACTCGGTGATGGTGCCGTGAGATAGTGGTGTTAAGATAGCTGGCCTTCAGATGCGTGTGTCTCAGAAGGTTTCTCGTTGCACTTCACGTCGCAAGAAAGCGCCCCGCTGCTCTCGTCCTCCTCTGATGTGCCCGACAGGAGCCGAACGGAAGCGGACGCTTGTCCTTATGTTAATTCCAAGGGACCTTCTGCCGACCTTTGGCGCACATATGCATGACTGGAGTTCGCTTGAATTTTCCATGAGCAGATGACCTCCTGGTCCAGCTTTGCTGCTAGCCGAAACCAATGAATTGCTTTTACACATTTGTTCTGTTGCTCAGGCGCAGCAAAGATGGGCGTTGATGAAAGGGTGTAAATGTCGCTGGGAAACATTTTGTTGGGAACATCTGGTTTTGAGTTTTCATCCTGCAGCAAGTAGGTTTTGTTGTGTCCTTTGGGGGAAAATGATGTATGATTCAAAAATCGTGATCGTGTCTGTAGTTCAGTCAACCTTGGCAGAGTGTGAGCACGTTAACTTAACCGTTCGCTGCACGATAGTATGAGGCCACGCCGCAGTGATATTTTGACTTTAGCAACCATTAGTGTAATATAGACAACGATGTAGGTGGACCTGTAAGTATTGCCCAGGTGAGCGGGTTCAACGCCACGAAAGATCGAGATTACGAGTTTACCTCATTTGAGCGTACGGTGACCCTTATTCATCTCACGTGGTTTTAATATGGCGATGAAAGACAGCGGCGTATTGTGGAAATCGCTTGGTTGGTTTGAGGAGGGACCGGAGTCGAATAAGATTTTTGGCTTACTGTAGCTTAGCATGGTTATAAGAAAAAGGTTGTATTTCATGTTTTTTTTATTTATAAAAAAAAAAAAAAAATGTCTGTTCCGATGTCATGTCTTGGCCTTCAAAAGACGACCCATGTATTACAAACCCAGTGCCCAACAGGGAAGCAGTGTGTCCGTCTGTGCCACGGGGATTTATGCAAAGACTCAACTTCAGACATTTGATGTGGGCCAATAAAATGTTCTGTGATTTTATTCTTTGTTCAGAAGCGGCAATGAGGAGTCGGTGGGTGGGCGGCTGTGCCGGCGGCCTGTCAGTGAGCACACTGGGAGTCCAAGGTGTGCGCTGCGTTTCAACACAATGGCACCGCTGCAGAAGCCAGTAACTGTTTGTTAGCACGTCAGACTTCATGACGGAAAGCACCGGGATCTGTGATGCCTCCTTGCTATGACGTGCTGGAGAACTTTAGCTCATACCTTCGGGGTTGCGTTGACTGAGGAAAGCTGTTTTTAAGGAAGGTTTTGCTACAGGATTCATACTGGCTACCTCCCGAATGGTGCGATTCATTGTACTCAAAGCTCTGTGTGTTTTTCTCTCATACTGTGACACAGTGGAGAAGGGAATGTAGCTTACGAGAACTTCAGCCCATGTGCACCTGTATAATCTCAGTGGTTTCCTCCAGAGAGTCTGGGGTTTTTGCCAGTTTCATTTTTCACATTCAGCCTCGGTTTTAAATCCTGGCAACGGCAGCTAAAGTTCAAAGTCATTATATCTTAGGAATTAGAGCACCAGTCTGTGAATGAGCGTGACACAAGATGACCACAAGGGATCGGCTGCCTATTTTACAGCAAAATGCAAAGTTTACGTTGTCCAGAAGGTGAAGAACTGTACGCTGGGGCCATCTGGGCCAGTCGTACCTCTCACAGGCCTCTCACGAAAGAATCAGACCACCATTGTTTCGGAGGGTTAAGTAACATTCAAGGAATGTATATTTGTAATAAGAGCTTTGAGGAGAAGCACACAATGAAAGCAAAAGCAAATTGCCGCCTGCACGGCTGACGCACGAGCTGTTGTTTAAAGGGCAACGGTGCTGAATTCTCCATGGACGCGGGGATAAACACGGGGCGTCCCGGACCAGGCATCTCCGTGAATATCTTTACAGAACACATTTAGCCGAACAAAAAGGATTTGGAGAAGCGGAACTTCAAATGGCTGGCGCCCCCCGGCCCTGCGCCTGGCAGGGGTTGAGATGCTATCGGTCAGGAGCTCCTAGATCAAATGAAGGGACCAGAATCGCAGCATAAAACCGATCGCTGTCTTCGGCCGTAACGCTGAACAGTCCTGCCTTCAGAGGCCCATTCTAAACCTCAATCGTAGCCTTAATTTCTCTTCTTTTGTTCGCTCAGCACTTTCCTTGCAGGGATCGGCGAAGACTTACATGGGAACGCAGACAAGACGCGGCATATTCGGGATCAGGAACCGAAGGTGTGAGTGCGATCGCTTGCGAATGTGCCAGAGATGAAAGAAACAAAACCTAACAAAATAGTTTTAAAGGTTTGCCATTTAAGAAGAAGAAAAAAGTTGAAGGTAGTACCCCAGGAGAAAATTCCGGAGACAAAAAGCGTGCGGTACCAACAAAGAGCTTCAGCCGGATCGTCCTAATGCGTTATGTTGGCGACGTCTTCATCAACCACAGGCGAGCTGTCTCGCGCGTTCATTTTCCCCCCCCTTTGAGCATTGCCCGAATTTCTGAACAAACCGACAAACATCCTTTTCTTCACTCCGTGACATCCGTCTCGACCATCTTCTTCATTGCAGATTTTGAAGGGTTTCGTTTCATTAGCAGTTTAAAAAAAAACCAAAAAAAAAACAATAATCTAATCACAGAACACAGATTGGTATTAAAAAAAATACACAGTCCAAAAAAAAAAAGGCTTCAGATAACATTTTATTTTTCAGATCAAAGGCAGTAGGAAGAGGAAATGGCAAACAGAATGACCTGCATTTCCAGTGATGCGCTTTTGATGACTTCTTTCAAGATTGCATCAGAAACGCAGCGTGCAGGATACAAACCCCTAAAGGCCAACCAATTATTTTTGCCTGTTTTTCTCCCACTTTCTCAGCTCCGTGTGATGTGTCTGATTTCCACCGCTTTTCAACTCGGTTTGTTCTCCGCGAGTCCGACCGCTCATTTAAATTGCGAGAAAGACCGCGTCGGGACGCGCGTTCCATAGGCTCAAATCTATAATGGATGCGCTGGCCGAGCGGCCGCCTTTCCGGCACGGATAATCGCTTTTGGTTGGAACGAAAAGTTCCTTTCAAACTGGGGAATTCGCACCGACAAAATAAAACAAAAAAAGCTAAATTAATCTGTGGTCTTTGCTGCGGGTGCGGTTAGTGTTAGAGGAGAGGCCTGCTTTAGCGTGGATGTTTATAAGTGGAATGACCCCCCTCGAGTGGTGGTCTTTGGACTTCTACGATGAACACGTTCAGCATTTATGGTAATATAACTTCTGGCTTTTTGTCCAAGTTCCTCGGGTTCGAATCCGGGTTGTGCTGCACCAGCCCTGTTTAGTGACTTGGAGAAAACTTGAGTGTCGCTGCCCGATTCCGTGTGGGAGTCCGCTACTGTGTAGTGCAGCACTTTTACTCTGTTTTAAGGTGTAACAGCAGTAACCAGGCGGTCAAAAATATGGGACAGGGGTTGATGGTGGGCCTGCGAAGCGTACAAGTCGGCCGGGTTCTTCATCCTCTGCCAGATGAGGGCTTCCTGTCAACCTGTTGGACACCCGTGTGTTGGACACCTGGGCCTCGGTGCTGAAGGTCATCGATTCAGGCTCCACTTTCTGCTGCCTCTGCAAGGCCTTCATTTACCCTCCTGTAACAATGGCCGGCTGTGTAAATGCTATAAATGTGTTCCTCTCAGTCACTTTAGGTGAAAGCAACAGATGAGCACCTGGTTAATAACAATATTGCGACTACATGCACTGCAGTGGTGAAATTACGATGGTTCCTAAGCCTGCTGGCAGCAGTAGAAAGCATGGCCCGTGACCCTGCTTGCTGAGCCCAGATACTGAGTATTTATGACCAGTCCAGCCTCTTGAAGGTCTTAGAAGTGGTTCTTGGATTTCATACAAAGGAGACTTGACTGAAACTCTAATGCTTCGGTAAGATGGCCGAGGTTTGTGCCAGCTCACGGCATCGGGGTTTCAGCTTGAAGCAGGTGAATGGCGCGTTCATTTCCCCACTTCAGTCTCTACGGTGACAGAAACAGGACGGGAGAGCGGTTGACTGTTTGTGTCGGACGTGGGTTTGTTCACCCCTAACAAGGTGGAATGGACGTCACGCAGAGGGACAAAAAGGAAGCGGGATGTTTGCAAAAGTTTTCAGTCTCTCGGCAGCTTGGTAACACAACTGAAAATAGGATTAAAGATGCACAACTTGTCAATCTGTGTAGATTATCTGTGTGCTTAATGTCGATATGATGATGGTGCAGCATGGTGGTCCTAAGTAAACTCCTGCACGACAAGCTCCTTGAGGGAGAGCTGGGACACCGGGCCCCTCTGTGCATCCTTCAGATTGGTCAGCTCCTCCTGCAGCTGTGCGATGTGTTGACCCAGTTGGTACCCCAAGTCCACCAGCATGGCTAGCATTGGGCAGCGGTATTTGTGCACTCCGTATCGACGCACCAGAGGCAGCGCTCGCTGGCCGGTGGCAAAAGCTTTGGTGGCCTGGTCCAGGTCACGCTGGCAGACCATCACGGCACACAGCGTAGGCACCAACAGCCAGGGGCAATGCTGTGTTAGCTTCTCCTGGAGGTCCAACGCACCTTGCAGGATCTCCAGCGCCCGGCCGTACTGGCCTCCCCGCAGGCAGCCATGGGCTGCCCGTAGTTCGGGTTTGGTGAAGAAGTCGAGGAACGGTGGTGCTCGACGGATGCAGCGGATGGCGTACAGTTGGGCTAGGTAGTCCTTAAAGGCAATGCGACGCTCAGCGATGTTCTCCTCTGAAAAGTTTCCCGTCATTCTCTTCCTGGGTAGCATCACCTCCTCCAGCTCCTCGCTGAAGTCCTGCAGCAGCTCCTGATGAAGTCGCTCAAAGTCTGTGTAGCGCCTCTCAATGGACACCTGCTTTGGGTCGTAGCTCCCCGACTTGATCACCGCGATCTCGTACATCTGTGTCAGGAGGGAGCGCCACGACACGCGGTTTCATGATTTAAATAAAACGTTTTTTTGAAATGCAGCCGTCGTCATTTATTTGTTAGCAAAAGATGACGACACAGTGGAACGAATGGGAAGGAAAAGCTCTCGTAGCAGCTACTCACCACGTATTTAGACAGAGGTTGTTCCACAGTTCGCGTGGAGGGGATCTCAAACAGCAGTTTGACGGGTTTCCTCTTGGACTTCACCTCCTTCCAGTACTGTTGCAGCTCTCTTGTGGTCATGCAAGAACTGGATCCCAAACTGTGTTCTATACCAAACATGTAAATACACAAGAGTTGACAAAGTGACACATCTGCGTTGAGCTCTGTGAGAAATATGTCGTACAAACTAAACTGGGTTTGGTTTGCTGCTGCTGATCTGCAACTGACCGGCATCTCCTTGGCCCCGGCACGGGTGGCCGACAGGCTCCGGAATCGGCTTCCTTACTGGCGTGTCGGAACGTGGCTTTGGCGGTCGGCCTGGTGCCGTGGCTTCGGCACCTTCTTGAACAGGACAAGAGCTCCCTGCCAAGCCGAGGTTCTCGGCCATCTAACAAGCAGAGCAAATTTAGCAAATCGATGGTCTGTGGAATCACCCGAGGGCAGCTGAGAAGAGACAGAAATTTACCAAAACCCAAGCCAAAGGTGTATGAACTTTTTTTTACCAGAGCATTTCAGGGTAAATACAGTATCTTCCTGAATCCCGAGAAGGCTGTAATACATCTGAACAAGGAACCTCCCCTCAGCTACTCCAGTAGCAACATCCTGTTTTATCCATCCATCTGTCCATCCATCTATTTCCAGGAAGCATTGGTATTCTGGAGGTGTGGAGGTCATCCTAGAAGTATATAGTGTGAGGATCCCTGCTTTGTAAAAGGGTGAAGCCCCTGTAGACACCTGATATCGTAAGTGAAGGCGTCAGTTAAAAAAGGAAAAATACGAAAGCAGAAGTTATTACCCAAACCGGACGCATTGTTTTTACTTTCTCTTTATCGAAGCAAACGGTAGGTAACTACAAAGGTGCTTAAGTTTTGTTTGTGTCTTGCCAGGTGGCACAGGGATGATTTTAAATATTTACACCATAAATGTTCCTGTCCTTCTGTTACTGTGCAACTGAAGTGCACAACTTCCTTGCCACTATTAAAGGGCATTCAGAGAGCACGTTGAAGGGGAAGGTGCAAAAGAGGAAGTGAGTGCTTGACAGTCACGGCATTCACATTTCAAAGCTGGAGATAAATTCTAAATGTGGTGCCTCATTGTTTACGCAGGTTACTCACCGTGGGGTTCGACATCCTCCGGCCCCGACAGCCGATCGCCGAGGAACGCTTCTTGGTTGGACCTACTGATATGGGGCTGCTTTTGAAGACTTGGCCGCTTGTTTGTGGTTTGTGTACCCGGGTGCTCTTCGTCCCTGTGGATTTTCGTACTTTTTCCCACCAGTCGCCGCTCGGGTCAGAAGAAGTGGCCAGACTCCGTTCCTTCCATGGGAAGACTAAAACCCAGATGGTCAGGGGGTTGAGTAACAGGCAAGCAGGAAATGAACAACCGAGTATGAAGAGGGGTGGCAAACTCGAGTGGGTGAGGAGGAAGTGAAACCACTGAGCAAAAAAGACAACAGAATCATCATCATGCTTATTTAAATGTCTATAAACCTTCCATGCTGTTTATGTTGTTTCATATAGGTTTGAGCCAGAGAATCAAATCAGCAAATCTAATTTGGAATATAAGATGAGGTTGCTGCACAAACATTCAGTACACGAACCTGTATGTTGCTTAACAGTGAAGAGAAATGTCCAGGAGTAACATACAGCCACATCATTGCCAGCCATATATTCATTTCCAGCTCATTTGTGCCAGTTTGCATCTAAATTGGAAACCATTCCCACTCCATGGGGGTGCTTCTTATCCCCCAGTCTGTTGCACTACTTGCACTCTCCCATTCTTTGGAGATTTGGAGCCAACGCCGAAATCACGCTGTACTTGCGGACGCCGGACAGGTGCTTCGTTCTCGTTCTCTTCAGGTGTCACATTTGGTCTGCATTCTCTTCAAAGAGCAAAGAAACGCAGGGCGGCGCGATAAATCAGCCTTGCGGTGCCAGTCGGCGCAGCTCAACTGCGGTTTGGTCCCGACTCAATTTGTGTGGGTTTCCTCCGACAGTCCAAAGATGGGTGTTTCATGTCATGTGGCGACTCAGCATTTCCCTCCATGTGTTTTACATTGCCTGATTGTAGGGAGGTGCATTGCGCTTATAATTTGCCTTGGATTAAGGTGTGTGTTGCTTTGGAGGGAAGTGTCTGTTAGATGAATAAATATAAAATGAATTAATTTAAAATGAATTAAATCTTTGAATGGTCACGGCTGTGGCTTCCACCCGCCTCGGAGCTGTACGATCATCATGTGAGCTGCAGAGAACCTTAAACGAAAAGTTGAGTCTAATGCTCTTGGTGGTGGCACAAAAACATGAAAAAAAAAAACAGGGGACCCACATTTGCTGCGGACTGGCCCACATTTGAAAAAGTCATAAGCTAAACTTTAATCCTACCAGGAATAAAAAAGCTTTAAAGGCCGCGTTGCATTTGAAGCTCTCTCTTTGCAAACGGTTTTTGTAACTTTGTGCTTTCTTGCTGTTGCTCAAGGAAAATGGGAGAAGTGATGTCACTTGCAGACACCAGGAGCTTTTAGCTTTCAGACTGAAGGCTCTCCAATATAATATATGGATTCTTTTTATTTTTTCTGGCAAAGTTGTTCTATTCATAACATTCTGATATAGTTATGGCAGTAAAGAGGGTAATAAAAGTTGCAAGCCAGCGAAAGTCCTTTACTTTGTAAGGTGTGTGTCACTAAAGCCCACACCCTTGGTGGAGGCACATGGCAGATGTGCAGTTTGGGCCAGTGTGGTGCACAATTTTGACAAAACTTGGAAGTTAGAATTGTCCTCTTTCACCACCTGGTGTTGGTGTGGGTCCAGATCCAGAGTTTGCAGTTTCACCCTGCATCTGGATAGTTTTTCCCTGGATGCTCTGGTTTCCTCCCACAGTCCAAAGACAGGCGTATAAGGTTAATTGGTCACTGTAAGTTAGCTGCGGTGTGTCGTTGCGATCAACTGACCTGCAGGGTGCACTCAGGGTGGAGCTCACAGATTCTGGGACACACAGCGTGCCTGGTTGCACAGTGTATGTCCTGTTATACCATTTGTGTTGCACAACTTCAGATGTCTAAGCGATGTGTTCGAATCCGATATTTAGAACCATTTCAAGTCTCAAGTTATTAACTGACACCTCGGTGGATTGAATGTAAGTTCAGTACAAACGTCGGCACAGAAGGGAACCAGAGAAGCAGGCAGAAGGTACAGACATCTGAGCAGATGTGGAAGTGATGTTCTCACCGGGGGTGTGATGAGGAACTGCACGGTCCTGAAGGTCAGAGCGAGTCCACCACGCGGCTGTTGCAACTTCTGCAAAAGCTGCTTTGCATGTGTGTATTTTCATATCAGATTACACGGCAGGGAAAATCCAGTCGCCCCCAAAGCAGACCGAACGGTTTTGTTTATCTTCCTCTTTGAAGCGCCTTTGTCGTTCCCCAGCAGAAAAGTCCCTCACGGAAAACAGGCGCGAAGAGATAATGGGGAGCATTAGGGTCATATTTGCTAAAATATTGTGATTCCAGTGCTCCTGCTCAGCAGCAGTTGCATCGTTCTGCTGAAAACAGAATCCTGCAGTTTTGCAAAAACCCCAATTTTGTGACACATGTGACTATTTATAAATGGTTTTTAGACTTTGTTCTTTGCTATAATGATTAGGAACTCTGTTTCTACACAGGCATACATTTCCTGAAAACATTTTCACTTCATTATGTCGGGGGCACAATAGCGATAATGGACAGCCCGTTCAGACAATGCATGGACGAAACACAGTCCTGTTGGGAGAACAGCGGAGATATGACTGCAGCGTATCGCTCTTACTTTTCCCAACTTCCTTTTAACATGAAAGGGGAGAGTTTTGGGCTAAAAACTCCAAGGTTAGAATTACTCATTCAGGGTTACTCCCAGTTTTAACTGGATTGGCTCTGCCAAGGCTGGGAAATGAACACGAGTGTATTCGACTCACCAGTTGGAGTGGACCGAAGCCAGCTAATAGAAACACCAGGACAGCAGGTGCAGATCTCAGCTTGGGATGGACAGGTGCTTGGATCAGTAATAAAAGGGTGTGTGTCTGGCCAGAATGGTCCAGTTTCTGATTCAACTGGTGAGCCTGATGGGAAATGATTTCACCAACACTCAAGGCTGTTTTTTCCTTTTATGGACATTTTCAGGTGTAATTTTCCTATTATCTAGATTGTGGAACTATTTATTCTGCAATGCGAAAGCAGACTGCAAATATTTAGTACCACGGATTATATGAAATGCTTTCTCAGAGATACATCTTTTGCAAGTATTGGAATGTGTACTAAAGACCAATAAGCACTAATAAAACAGATGAGATTTGAGTCGGTCTGTTTCTGGCAGGAGGAGATAACGAAAGAATGAATTGTTTGTTCTGTTGATTTCCATACAGCTGTAAGTGAGGAATTTAAGAAATCAGATGTGGGATGGCACCCGAGGACACCTCATATGAGTTACCCCCTGCCAAGCTTAGCTGGGGAGTCATAGTGGTATCACAACTAGGCAGAATTGGGGTCTGCAGAAACATCAGGTATGGAACAGAAGCCGGCACAAGCTAAAGAGCAAGAACCTTAGGGGCACCATCATTATAGCTGTGTATACACTATGGACTTTTTCTGCACACATTGCTGCTGCGTTGCGAATGTTGTCAAAGTTTACAAACTAATTCAACTGTCGATCGCATAGCTTGAATATTTAAAGTGGTGTACAAACATGTCAGACTTTTAAAAAGTGTTTTGCTTAACTCTTGCCTGTTCATGAAATATAGCAACTCGCTTTCAATACTGCGTTTGTTGTGAAGTCGCACGTTTGGCGAACGTTTGGTCTTTACTGCCCCCTAGCGGCTGCATGGCCGAGGTCCGTAGTGCAATTGAGCTCTGTTGATCGTAAGTCGACCTTCTGAGCAGAATAGGGGTGCTGAGTTTTGGACGAGCAATAAAAGGGTGTTTGTCTCCTTCCTTTAGGTGTTTTTATGCAACCGTAGAACATTTTTGCTTTTTTGATGCAGTATTTTGATGATTAAACCAAAATGTGCATATTTAGTCTGCAATACTGGATGTAAGCAAAGAATTTTCTGTCGAATTGATGAATACCAACTGATTTAAAACAAAAAAACAAGATGAGATGCCTCCACTTTCTTTAGTGGTTGAACATTCGATTTGCACCGTAGACTACTGGAAGCTGTGAAGCTATTGTCAGCCCTTTCACCATCTGCATTCCATGATGTCCGGCTCAGTTGGGAGGCAAAAACATTTTAATAAAACCTTATAAGGGCTTTTAACTTGAGGATGGCTTTAAGGAGGTCAGGAGGTGAACTTGGGTGGGAAAAACATATATACTGGTGTACAGTGACCTCCAGCTGAAATGTAGCCTTCAATTACACAGCCGGGCCAAAAAAAGTCACCACCTGGATTTAACTTAGTGTTATGATCTGGAGTTGCTTCAGTTGGTCAGGTCTAGGTTCAGCAACGTTGCAACGTTATGTGCCCAAAAAATGAGCACAGCTGACTACTGAATGACCAGGTTCTTCCATCCATGGATTTTGTCTTCGTATTCCTAGATGGCAATGTCAGGATTCATGGGGCTCAAATTGTGGAAGAGTGCTTCAGGGAGAATGAGAGAGACATCATTTTCACACATGGATCGGCCACCGCAGAGTCCAGACCTTAACCCCATTGAGAATCTTTGGGATGTGCCGGAGAAGACTTTACGCAGCAGTCCGACTCTCCCGTCATCGATACAAGATCTTGGCGAAAAATGAATGCAACTCTGGACGGAAATAAATGTTGTGACGTTGCATAAGCTGATTTAAATTACGTTCAATTATGAAAGAAGGCAACAAACCACAGCAGTATTAACAGAATCTGTGACTTTATCACCAACAGAAATGACAGATATTTTTATATCGCATTGCAGTGTTGCAGATAAAATATCACTACTTTGAAATTATGGTAGTTATTAGGGTCCGTAGGTAGTGGTCTGTAGCTTTCACCAGACTGCAGAAAGGGTCCATTGCACAAAAGCAGTTAAGAACCCCTGAATTGTAAGAGTAAAACTTCTTTGTTTACCAGTAACTGCATTAGGGAGGGTTGGTGTTGAACTATGAGATTAGTGATAAACAGTGGGGAGAGACCCAGACATCTAGGGAGTCAGGCTGTGTTTGAGAGAGAGAGAGAGAGAGAGAGAGAGAGGTATATGTGAAAGTGGGTGGGGCTTTTTATCATTTGCATGGTTTTACCCTTCTCTGAGGGCGCATTGCTGGAGGGACGATAAGTGTCCTCTGCCACAGAGACTTTATTTCCACAGGTTATTAAGGTTTTGCAATGCTGCACAAAATAAGGCAAACATTTTGCTACATTTGTGAAAATACAAATGCAAATCGTGCTCAGTCTGTGTCTGCATAGCCTGTGGTGGCGCTGGAGTTTGCAGTGGTGTTCTTAATGTTGAACCTTTTGTTTCACACTGGTGACTTTAACCTGATAGAGATGCTCTACTCCAGGGGGCTCAAATATAAATGCGACTCATTTTTTATGCATTTTTATATGGATTAAAATGAAGGCCGTGTTCAGCATTAACTATCTCAAGGAGAACAGTATTTGTTTTGGGTTGAGAACAAAGATCTGCGATTACTTCTGTTCTGTGAGCACCTCTTCATCCAGGCTGTGTGCAGATGAAGGACACAGGGTGGCAAGAAAGCCCAAATTTACACCTGTTACTACATCCCCTTTGCTTTATTTTGTATTAAGCATTTGTTCTGGACAATTTTGTAGCATAGCAATATTTTGGGCATAGTTCCTGCAGATGGCGGACACTGCTGAAAATGGCAAAATGAGTCGAATCTCATTTTAAATATTTAAAATGGTATTTGTGCCTAAACACATTTCTGTGATCAGCTTTCTTTGTCAAGTTGTGGAATATTCTTACGCCGTAACTGTAACAGTCAGAAGTGTTGCAGCTTCTTTATAAACAGCCTAGCCTGTCATCTGCATAACCATCTTCCTTCCTTGGGTGGAGAAGCACCCATAAAGACTAGAACTTGCAGATGGCCTGAGAGCCCAAAGGTTCACAGAGTTTGGTCAGGTCCAGCCATTGATGTCCAGGAAGAAGCAAAGGCTTTAACTGCTAAAGGAGAAGGTCAAGCACTGCTGCTACATCCAGGACCTTCACAAACAAGAACTGGTCCTTCATTATCAGTCATATCAGGCCTGAGAGGTTGCACACATCAGCTCTTCAATCTTTCACGCCCGAGTCCATAGCATTTTTCTTCCTGTATTCAAATTATACTTGTTTCTCTTATTTCTAAAGTGACTTTGCATGATAACTCACTGCTGAAACTGAGCCTGCAGGTATCTCCTCCACACAGCTTCCTGGAAATCAGCTCGCAAGGCAAAATCTTGCACATCAGAGACCCAACCCCCATTACAGCCCAAATGCTGAAAATTCCCAAATGCTTGACTCTTGTTACTCATGTGTGAAAAATCAGCCTCACAGCTCATAGCTCAGTCAAATGTATTAAATAACTTCCCTCAATTATAGAAAAATTCATAAAATCAGAGCCCTGTATTGTGAGGGACACCTCTGTTTAGATGAAGAAACGGGTAACTTTCCTTCTCTGTAGTTCCATTTACTGTACGTCTGTATCACCTGTAAATAAATGGTTTTAT